>OY720459.1:16470526-17858026 GCA_963082715.1 Harpalus rubripes | reverse complement strand
ACTATCGATATATAACCGTTTAGCAATATGAAATTTAAATTATCCGTGTTGATGTTTCCATTAAAATGTTTTGGTTTGAAAATGTATTAGCAATCTTGATATATGTAACTAAATAATAACAGATAAATATCACTAACTATAATATTATCTTGTAATAAATTATTTACATCTATACTTATATATCTGTTTACTTACAAATAAAAATAATACTTCAACGAAACGTTATTTCATTTACAATAAGGATAATTTGATTAAAACTGTAATGATTTTATCAAATAAATATAGATAAGATTGGCGCGAAATTTTAAAATATAATTGATATTTAATTCTCTGCGCATCATTGCGGTCATACACATCACTTGATTGGAATCCATTTTGTTTTGTGGTTTACAATTTTCTTATTGTGCTCTGTTCAAATACACATATTATTTGCATTTGTGATTGTAATTTTACATATTGATTGTATTCATAAAACATTATGGCGAGCGTAAGTTTAATTAATAATGTTAAAACTGATAATTGTATAACACATTTTATATATTTACAGATTTTTTAAAATTATCATTGTATGGGAGATAGTAATTTTGTTAGATTTCTCTCTAACGTAAAAAATATGAGACCAACGAAGAATGGTAATATTTGAATATACTTATACATATTTTTTACGCATTTTTACCTTCCGTCACCATTAGGTAAGGAAGGTATTGTCTTTGGTCAAAAAATTCGGTGGTGAGTTTTTGATGAATAATCACGTTTTAGGGTCCCTACAATACGATTTTACTATTTTTACGATGATGTCTGTATGTGTGTGTGTGTGTGTGTATGTATGTGTGTGTGTGTGTGTGTGTTTGTGTGTGTAACAAAATTTTCGTCTGCGATAACTTCCATACTACAATTCTAAAAATTATAATTCTTTCGTATTTCTCTTCGTTACATCCATGCGAAGAGCTGATTAGATTTTGGTTAGAATTGGACAACCGGAAGTACCCTCATTTGAAGATTTTAACAGTTTTTTTGAAAAAACTATGTTAAATATCATTTTTTCATATTTAATGTTATTATAAATATTAAAGAATATTTTATTTTCTATACGATTTGATTGCATTTTATACCTAATATTAAATGGATATAGAGTTAAAAAATTATAAAGAAATTAAATTTCATAAAGTAGCCATAGCTGTGGAAACAGCTACTATATTAAGAAAATTTTGATTGAAAGATGTCAGTGTCAAGTGAAATTGACATAGTGTGTTTGTCTTATAATTTTACTGGAAATAGGTATAGGATCTTTTGCTTTCTGTATGGAATTTGTATAAAATACATACAACTGCTTTAAGGTAATGTACAAGGAATAATAATAATAACTTTTTTATTTCTGCAGATACATTACACTGTATATAGAAAACGTCACAAAATAATAATTTTCTGTATGAAATTTGCATAAAATACATGCAACTGCCGGAAGGTAATGTACAAGAAACAGAATATTTAATTTAGCAAGGAACTTTCCGTATGTAATTTGTACAAAATACATAGAACTGAGGGAAGGTAATGTGCTGGCCACATCAGATTTTTTATGGTTATTTTATAATTTTAGAATATAGTGTAAATATGTATGATCTCTAAGTCAGTGGACAAGGAATACGCTCTCTCAATGCAAGAATAAAATCAAAGGCCACGCATAAAAATGTTATTATGATAGGAACGAATGATGTTGAAAATGTAAATCTATATTAAAAAGTAGCTGATACGCCTAGGGGTTTGCAGCCGCGAATCAATTTAAATTTAAACTCGTACAACACGATTTTACTGTTAATTTGAAGATATTTTAAACAGTGCAAGAGTTTCGGCCAAATATGTGAGGTTAAAATGGTTCAATTGGCGACTAAAATTTACGTGAATCCCTCAAGCGGACGATATTTGCAACTCTTGAAAATGGTATTCTGTTATTCAACTTTATAGTAAATATATATACTCGTAGTGCATTGGATTCCTTGTCGGTTTCTTGTTTGTCTTTTTGTTTTAAAGTACATATAAATTACTTTGCAATATGAGCAAAGAACGATAAAATATTAACAACGTCAATTGCTACGTTTATGGCTGTCATTCTCGGGGTACTAAGAAATTATCTATCCCAAAAATTGGTGAGAGGAAGAGTGACATCCAAAATAAATATGGTAAAATGGAGTCTATCGACAAAAAGAGGGCTGGATTAGGAAAACACGAACAGGAAAACAAATGACGAATCATAAGATGATAACAAAAATTTCCTGACCAATTCATTAGTAAAATAATACGCTTTTCACTTTATGTGTAGCATTCAATATATTTCTTACACTTGTAATTAAAACAATATGAAAGATATCTGACATTAGTTCCAGTTTAATTTTCTTAACTAAGTAAAGTAAATACATATTTATTTAACATCCATGAATAATATATGGTACTATTTTACTATCTTGTACAAAATATTAAGACAGTTGTAATGTGTTTGCACTGGCCACATGATGGCCAGCTATGCAAAAGCATTTTATAAATCAATTGTAAATTTAAAGTTCTTCTAATCTCATGAGGATGTGACGTTAGAGCACTTGTTTAAACTTAGCCCAAATTTTTTTTAGTCTGTAGCTTTATGTTCATTAACGCCACATAAAAATAACAACCCACGATTCAACAATTCTCCCCATTCTATAAAACTTCGAGAAAAATTTGTTGCCAAATAAGTAAACATTTCCTTCGAAAAGTCTAAGATAACTTTCTTCGAATGTCATTATAATTCACACAAAATTATTACTAACACTATTTATAAAAAGGTTAATGAATTTGTTAGTATATTTCAAAACGAATGTTGGTTATACAATGTTTCTGTATGCGATCTTATAACACAATACCATTTTCAGAACACATGTATGCTACAACACTAGCGCCGTCATCGGTAGTTTTAGTCGCCAATATCACGATTTCGGTTACTGATTGATTGTTTATTCTTGTAAAAATAAACTTTAAATGGTTAATTGGTATATTTCCTGTATAAAAGTGGATAAATTTCCGGTTAGAAACTCCTCTAACCCGGAGTTCAAAAATTCTTGATTTTTGGTAAAAAAAGTGGGATTAAAAATCGGTAAATATCTCGATTTTGGTTAAAGATAATTCTTGCAAAAACGAACTCTATAGGGTCGATAAAATAAGTTTAAAAATAAAAAAAATTGCTTCAAAAACATTCATTTTATTTTGCTCACAACTCTTCAACAGTATAAATTATCTTCGAATTAATACGAAATTTTTCTACGGGGTTTGAAATATATATTAACTCATTTCCAAATCTTAAAACCGTCTGGACAAAGTTTTATTTAAATATTACTAAGATGAAGACCATTGCGAATTTTTCGCAACTCTTTCAAAACATCAAAACTTTTGTTTGGTTATGAATTCGGCTGAAAATTACAGAAAATACATAAAATTGACTGAAATTCATTTATTTATAATTAAAATTTGACGAAAATATTGGGTGAGCATGTTGCGTGGGGAGTTTGGGTGGGCATGCTGCGTGGGCAGTTTGTGTGGACCGGTTGCGTGGGCAGTTTGAGTGGGCATGTTGCATGGGCAGTTTGGGTGGGCATGTTGCGTGAGTAATTTGAGTGAGCATGCTGCGATGTAGTTTGAGTGGGCAGCTTTGGTGGTTATGACAGGATTCAAACACTTTGAAAGACTGTTAGCGTTAGCACTTTGAGTTTAAAGTGTGCCTAGATGGGTTAGATCTACGTATAGACTATTCTAAAACACTATTGGCGGAGCCTTAGGGGAACGGTCAAATTTAGGCGCCAAATTCAAACTCAGTTCATAACGCTGAGAACATAATTTTACTCCCCGTGTATTTCTCTCCAAGAAAATTTTTGCTAAACTTTAAAGGCCGAGAAATCTCATACAAGTAAATCTCTTATGCAAAACATTATATGTGCAATCTAAACCGATCCTTTATCTCCTCATTAGTACAATAATATTCACACGAACTGTGCACAGTTCATAATTATTTAAATAAAAATACAACACTACAAAATTCAATGAACGTATATCTCGATTAGTGCTACAACTTCGGTACGCAGCCAATCACAGCATAGCTTGTGTTGCACTTGAGCTATTTACAGGCGGTTGAGAAACTATCCACGACATACGGAATTTTAACTTATACGTAACATTTTAATTTCTAATAATTTTCTTACTCTACCTTTTCAAGGATTTTAAACAGTTGCAATCTATTACTGAATAAACAAACTATCAAATCCTTAACAAGAGCTGCTTAATTTCTTTTACAAAATATCTTTTTTTTTTGGTAGTAAAATTACACTTCCAGAAGATACCTATACTGGGGAAATCAAAGTATGAACTCGCGCCAAAAGCAAATTTTAACTTTACTTTTCTGGTCTATACACAAAAAAATGTAGAGTAAAATTATTTTAAGAATGTGACACGTCACGACAGCTGCGCGAAATGATGTAGGGTCTGACTGCCATATCCGGCATAATTCAACTTTTTAAATTTTTATTAAAATATTAACAACGTCACAAATTTATCTCTTTGTATCTCGGAAAATGGAATCAATTTACTGTAAATTTCTTGTTAAATTTAACAGTAAAAATTATAAAAACAAAATCACTCACTACTATTGTTTAATACTTAATAAAAAGTAATTATTTTTTGTCTTTCAGATTCACGAGATGATAATCAAGCCAGTTGGTGAAGCAATGTAAAATAAATATTATTGTATATTTTATATATTGGAACAGATTCAAATAATTCCAGTCCAGTACAGCCGATTTTAAATTCTTTATTATTGTAATTACATATTTACATTTCATTATAATAATTCATTTTTGTGTTGTTTTTAATTGTATTTTAAATAAAAATTGTATAAATATAAATAAATTAAATTATTTTGTACAACCTCTGTCCCATAACAGTGGAATTTAATGCAGAATAGGCTGCCTTCTGTAACTTATGTTTCAATATAATAATTTAAATAAATAAATTTTACTATAATATAGGCAGGGGCCTAGGCAAATAAAATAAAAAGTATTGCTGATAGACGAAGTTTATTTTTGGGTAATGGAATAACAGAATTTCAGTTTTAACCGAAACATCCGATTTCTGTAGCTCCTCTCTATACACGTCCCAACATTTGGACTCTTTGTTTCAAGGAAAAAAATGAAAACTATTGCTTATAGACACAATTTATTATTGGATAATGAAAGACCATAATTACAAGTTTCAAATCATGCAGTTTTAAACAAAATATCTTGAAGGTGATGGCCACCGTTCTCTTCATCACAGATAAAACCGCAATTAATGTAGTTCTTGCAGTCCCTGAAACTTGGGGATCAATGTGTGTCTGTATAACGATTTATCAAATTGTTTTCATAAATACATCCAATTTATGCTTATATCTATTTTCAGGTGACATATTTATCGTTTTTAAATATTTATTAATGTTATCGATCAAAAATTCGATTGTGAGTTTTCAGTAAATAAGCACGAACTAGGGTCCCCATAACACGTTTTTACTATTTCTCTCTCTCTCTCTCTCTCTCTCTCTCTATGTGTGTGCATGTGTGTGTGTGTGAGTGCGTGCGTGTGTATGTGAGTGTGTGTGACAATTTTTTCCTTCACTATAACTCTTACAATAAACCTCCGAAAATTTCTATTTTACGTATTTAAGCTTTCTACATTCATATAAAGAGTTGATTAGATTTTGGGTAAAATTGGACAAACGGATGTGATACTTTACTTGAAGCCCATGACAGTTTTTAATGAAAAATTATATTAAAATACAATGCAAAACATTCCAATTTTAGTATTTAAGACTTTCATATCAAAAGAAATAATATATTATATTTTGGTTCAAATTAATAAACCGGAAGTGATACTTTCTTTGAAACTCTGACAGATTTTCGTGAAAAATATGATATATTCAAAAACCTTTTAAATTTAGTATTTAAGACTTTTAGTCATATTAGTTTTTTTTCTAAAATTGATAAACCGGAAATGATATTTTACTTCAAGCCCTGAACAGATTTTCGTGATTTTATGATATATACCAAAAATTTTCAAATTTGATATTTAAATTTTTATATTAATAAGGACATATTACATTTCTTCTAAAATTGATAAACCGGAAGTGATACTTTACTTGAATCTCTGAACAGATTTTCGTGAAAAATATGTTATGATATATTCCAAAATTTGTCAAAATTTGGTATTTAAGGCTTTTATATGAAGGGAAGCAACATATTAGATTTTGGCTAAAATTGATAAACCGGAAGTGATACTTTATTTGAAGTTCTGGGCATATATTCGTGAAAAATATATATTGATACAATCCAAAACTTTTCAAATTTGGTATTTAAGACTTTTATATACATTCAATGCCCGATTCGATGTATTACATTTTTTAATTATTTATTATTACATAAAACACATCTTAAAAAATATAAATTTTTAAAAATTTACATCATGATAAAATGAATTTTTTCTTCCAATTTTCATTTCTTTTCCTATCTGGAATGCTGTCTTTGCCCCTGACCTATTGGAGCACCCCACCACACAACAAAACACTATTGTCAAATAATCTGCAAATAATTACCCATGTTAAATGAAAAATTGAATATTATTGCAAGAAAACTTACATATAGCAGTTCAAGGGTTGGCAGCAACAAGCTTGTAACTTCAACTAAAGTTACACCTATAGCTACACATTGTAGAGAGGGAAGATGCTTCACTAGCGATTGCAAATATTCCGTCCACATTTATTCCTACCTCCATGATTTACACTATTTTAATTCTTCCAGCAACAGTTTTTCACAAAAATTGCACTTACTACGAGTTACGAGTAGAACACATTTTCATTTGTACACTGACAAGACAGCTATAAATTAATAAACAACAAACACCGGCCTTTATTAGCTAGAACTTGTTGGTGAGTCGATCTGTAGTTTCACTGGTCGACACGAAATTGAAATAAAAATAATAATGAATTATTTATTCACTTAACTTTAAATAACAGTGATAAATAACAACTAATAAATACCATAATACACATCATATACTAGAGGATTTCACTGAAGACGTCACACAGTTTGTCCAGCTAGTTCTAACTTCTACCGATGGCGCAACTATCTAACATTAAAAGTTTTGAACTAAGGCGGTTGACTACTAGCAGTTAGAATAGACAGAAAGGGTGCATCGTTTTCCCATTAAAATTTACTTGAAACTTAACATTTTCATAAAAAATAAAATGTTATTGGATAGCTTAAGTTGTCCTCTTCCTTTCTCTAATAATGTTTTTTTTAAATTATGTGTTAATAATTATTTATATGCAGTTAAATATGCCTATATTCAAGTTATTTTTTCACTATTATTAAACTCTAATTTTAAAAAACTGTTATTAGACATAGTTAAAGAAATTCATTTTCTTCCAGAAAATTATAATTGTTTTATAAATATCGCTATATTTATTGCAATTTTAATGGAAAAACTAAACGTACATTTTACGCAAATAATACTCAAGAAACGCACCGAAACTCCTGACATCTATGATGAACTAACTTGGCTCCACCCCAGTACATTCAATAGTAAAATAGAAGAGTGAATTTATTTACTATTGCACAGTGTTTCATAATTTAATTTTGTTTAGTGAAAATTTATTCGATAATAAAGTAAAATAATGACTAAGAAACAAAGCAAAAAAGGTGGTTTGTATTTCAATGCAAAAAGAAGAAAGTGTCAAAATTTAAGAGATTTTCTCAGGTATTTATTTTAATAAAACATTTCTTGAATAAATTATAATAAACAATTTCTGATTTGTGTAATTATAGATGTATAAAGTGTTATATACCATTTTTGTCTTTAATTTTGCTAAAGCCTAAGGGCTGTTTTTTTTAAGTTTTAAATTGTAACAAAGAAATCTTTGATAACAATTATGAGAATGTGATTCCAACAAAGAAATTGATCAATCACACAAAAAATTTGATTATAATAATTGTTCTTGTATGTATTTATTTTAATTACAACAGAAATTTTTGATTATAATAAAGAAAATTTGATTGCAATAATAAATATGAATAATTAAGTAAAAATAAATTGACTATAAATAATCGTTGTCAGAGTGTTACATTTGCGTTTCAAAAATTTGATATTCGATTCTAGTCGAGTCGACGCGAGAATATACGAGTAGATAAAACTTCTAAACCCACCAAAACAGATGCGATCTTGATGATTTATTTTTTTAAATGTTTGTTATATATTTTGTGTTTCATTTCGAAAATTTGCCGATAGAAAAATTATTTTCGTGCACCACTCAATAGACAATAAAATTATCTAACTTTTCTATTTGAAACATTTTTCTCGATTACTGACAGTTTAGAAATAATTTCGAAATGAAAAATAACCATCTTCAGTACTCCCCCATTATCAAGTAATCTATGAGAATTTTTGGCAACACAATAGCACATTTAAGATGGCCTCCCAAAGGCGTACCACATGTTCCATATAACTGAAGTTGTATCTCTTATAGTTCCCGAGATCCCAATGTAGGTTTACGAAATCCGGACAACCTGTATAAATAATTGAGCGCCCCAGCTGAAATGTTTCTGATTTTGAATAATGGACCTTTCCAATTTAAAGAGATAGAAGATATGCGCAATGAGGATCTGCGCATAGTAAGAACAACTGAGATCTATGACGTTTGATTCTAAAACATTTAGACGTAAAATGTGAGAATATCTCGGATAACTTTAAAAAATCTTATCGAAATAAGTTATAAAAGCTTTTATTGAAGGTAAAATGTCTAACGATGGAAATTTTCGCTGAGAATACAGGTATTTTAATGACTGCAATATTTTTGACGTTTCGTTTGACAGCCCAACTGGCAGTTGTTCGCGCCATTTTCTTACTATTTGCAGCGATAGAAAGAGATAGCCCTTAAATTGGAAAGGTCCATTGAATATAACAAACATTTAAAAAATAAATTATTAAAATCGGATCTGTTTCTGTAGGTTTAGATGTAAAAACCTTTATTGACTCGGCTATTCTAAAAAAATATACTTTTGTTATTCTTCAAAAAATAATAATAAATTAATAATAATAATAATAATAATAATAATAATAATAATAATAATAATAATAATAATAATAATAATAATAATAATAATAATAATAATAATAATAATAATAATAATAATAATAATAATAATAATAATAATAATAGTAACAATAATAAATTACTAATAATTTTTAATGATATTTATTTTTCAAATAAAAATTTTCTTTAATACATACGAGTATATTTATTTTTGTTTCAATTATAAAGCATTTGAGGCACGTTCCTCAAGCAGAGAGCTCTCATAGCATAGCATCATAGCACTCGACTCGACTGTGGTAGTGAAAGTAAAACTTATATATACATATACTTTTACATCTGACGGTACAGAGCAGACAAGGGTTATAATTCTAGAAGAGGGGAACCATGTAAGGTACGGCCCACTGCATGATTCCCCCTTTACTCTTCCAAAACCTTAGTTGGTTGAAGACTAGTAGACAACCGCCTTAATTAAAGAAAAATGAGTTAAAATGTAGATGATGTACCAGGTGCTAAATCCAAATATGACAATATTGAAGAGCACACTATATTTGAGTTAAAAGATGGCTTGAATGTCGGGGTGTTAGGAAAACAGGAAGAAAAAGTGAATTGATTGGCAGCTTAGTTTTCAAATAATAAATAAAAATAAAAAAAAAAAAATAAAAAAATTAATTCAGGCTTTAAAAATAATTACTAATTTCATACTTGCAGTTCATTGTTAGTGAGTAAAGGCTGTTTTCTTGTCAATTTTCCTTATCGTTGTTTTGGTGTATTTAATATCTGTTGAAATAAAAGTTTTGAGGTTAATATTTTATAGCGTAGAAAATATGTTTATGCTCTACATGTTGTGTGTAAATAATAGGATGTGGAAAATTTTTTGTTGGATCGTTATCAACTACAAATTGTTTAATACAAATATCATATGTGTTTTGTGATATTTCGCTTACATTTTCTAAGGTTCTCGTGAGGTTTTGGGAACGGTATAAACTGCATATTTTCCATGTTATCTTTGTGTTTATATCTTAAATAACGTTTGCATAAACCATATGCACACCAAACAAAAGGACGGTTGTATTTGTCCAGCTAGTTCTAATTTTTGCCGGTGGCGCAACTCGATTTTACCAGTAAAATTCTCTATTGTAGTCAAAAGTTAAGAAAATAAATAAATACATTAAAATTAGAATTGTATTTTTACCGGTTTCAGGATAATATTCCATTGTTTACATGTACAAAAGTAGTAACTAAGTAATAACTGTATCTGAATGGTAATATTATTACTATACTGACTTGTCAACAATGGTCTACAAAATGAAAATATAATGCTCTTCATTAATACATACTGATAACGTTAGCCTATCGTTCTAAATACGGTCTACTTTATTCTAAAGTAGTAAACATGAGGAATAAAGCACATAATTTGAATATTTGTCATATTGACATATGTCGAAATAATTGTTCTGTTAACCATAGCAATCTGAAAGTAGCATTAATGAATTTCAAAAAAAAAATGATATTTATCAATAATGTCTTAATTTTCTGAAACCGATAAACTATTAAACAAACCACGGATGTTATTAATCATAACAAGCCTTAGATGTCTTAAAATCATCACTCTACGAGCTCGGATTTCAAACTTACAGCTATGTTAATAGCTATTAAATAAAAATTTATATCTTTTAACTGCTCAAAAGGGTCAGTTTTTTTAACTTTTACAAAATAGCGTTATAGTGTTCACAAAATATTTACCATTACTTAATAATAATGTAATGTGCAGCGCCCGCCGTCGTCGCCGCTGTCCTCGCCGCTGCCACAGGGACGAGTGAGTGTCTATTTTTAGCGATGACGCAACAAACTTGTCGGAACATGCTTAATTACGCGGTTGATGTAACCTATTGTGTTTGAGTTTTTATCTGGAATAGTGTTCTAGTAACCTATTGTGTTTGAGTTTTTATCTGGAATAGTGTTCTAGTAAGTTCTCGAATACAAATGCCAGATTATATAAGCTCTGTTAGCGAAGGCATTGGACAGTCTGATATAAATAACCGTTGCGTGTTAAATAGTTGGTGATATAAAGAGATAGTCGACAAATGCTAAACATAAATAAATATAGTTGTATAAATAAATAAGTGAGCTATATATTGTTTAAATAAATAATCTTAGTGTTTAAGTGTCTTATAATATTATTAGTCTTAATTAGTGTTTAATATTTGTTTAATCGTAGTGTTTGTTATATTTATCTTCTTTTAATTATATTTAATATCTGTTTATCGTTATAATAAACTTTTATTTTAATTAATAATAATTGTCTAATATTTACACTTCACCCAAATAAATAAAAACGTTACAATAATGATATGGAACATGAACGCCATTGGTAATAATTAATCATATTTAATCACATGACCTTATAAATAGTTCCAATAGGCTAAATGTATCATTATAATCACACTTCCTCTGCAATTTCACACGTTACATTATCTCTGCTTCAGATTATCTAGTGCTGTGAAAGTATCGTATAGGGATGGATCGCTAGGTTGGAAAAGTGGCAGTGGTGACAGGAGCCAGTGCAGGAATAGGGATAAATGTAGCAGAGAAATTAGTGGAGTGTGGATTACAGGTAGGTGGGAAAGGAATACGTCATAAAAAGTATTTCCCATTTAAAACTGCCACCATTGGGAGTTCGACAACTATAAGAGATACGATGCCGTCTTTGGGGGGTCATCTCAGATGTTTTCTCGAAATAATTAATATACAACCCTATACCTTTTTCCATTTAAGACTTTCAGTATTGCAGAGAACAGGAAATAGTTTTGACCTCTCTGATTGGCTGAAATTGGAGACAAGAGACTAAGTTTATGGAGTGTACCCAACGTATTTTCGGTTACTTAAAAATGAACGTAGCCAGGCTGAATTCCAACCGCCACTGCATTATAGTTTTTAGACTTAATAATGGTGGAACATGGGAGCCACTGGTAATAACCATATTTGATCACATGACCTCTATATATAAATAGTTTCAATAAGCGACATTCATCATTACAATCACATTTCCTATACGAGTGTACACTTTATTTTATCTCTGCTGCTAGTTATCTAAGTTTTGTAAAAACAGGACCGTATAGGGATGGATCGCTGGGTTGGAAAAGTGGCAGTGGTGACAGGAGCCAGTGCAGGAATAGGGAAAAATGTAGCAGAGAAATTAGTGAAGTGCGGATTACAGGTAGGTGTGCAAAGTAATACAATTACAATAGATTACATTTTAAAATTCAGTAGTGAATTTTTACCAACTACCCTCGCAAATATAGTAACTGGTGAATGGTAGTATTTACTCAAAATTTTAGTCATTCTAATTACGATGGCTACCAATCAGTGTTTAAAAATACTTTGGTATGATTTAAAAACAAATGTATTTGTTATTATAGTTCTTATTGACTACCGGCGTGCATATCCTATACCTGTCAACTGTAAATATTTGATAGGCATGGAAGTCTAAGGTGCGTAGCTTATACTTTAAATATACTACTATACAATTTCAATTTCAAAAAAAGTTAAATATAGTTTAATATAATCCAAGTAACTACCTTTTTTTTAAACCCCTCAACAGCATTAAATCCTCTTTAGAGTGGGTTCACATTCACACACATCTATGCCTTAGTGGGATTCGAACCCAGAGCCCCGAGGGCACTCCTGACATCATAGGCGCCGACTACGTGGGGGCTTCGGGGCTCGAGCCCCCACACGGAAAAATCTGAGGAAGCTCTGCCCCCACACGGATAAATCTGAAGGGGTTCTGCCACCACACACAAATTATTTTAATACCAATAAAAAGTACTCTCATTTTGAAATACTTGAAGTACTGTGTAAGTAACGCGTGCGAACTAGCAAATAGTATTGCCACGGAAATTAATAATAAAATTGTCAGATTTTAGTGAAAATTACGGTAGATTTTGTAGACTCCTGTGAAATAAATTTTTTACACATATATTTTCAACGTACGTACAATTGAAATTTATGTTCCACCTGTCTAATGTTGAGTTTCGCGGCAAATTTTAAAAAACTCGATTATTTAAAAATTAGGTAGATATTTTATGTCATTTGATAAATTTGCAGCTTTTGTAAAATTTTACTTATTTATGTACTTACCAATTTTAAAAAATAAAGTTTTTATTAGGTAAATTTTCTGTTGCCTCTTTTTAGCCCCCACACGAAAATCCAAAAGTCGACGCGTATGCCTGACACGAGGCGATGTTCTAACCATTGAGCCACCAGAGCTATAATAAAATGATTAAATTTCAAATACCGGGATAGAATAGAATTCACTAATTCAAAAATGAGGATTAGCTTAAACATTTTTGTGAATCGTTAATTTTTCTTAATCTAAATACTGTGACGAAGCTGGACTTCGCACAAAGTATTTAAGGTTATTTTACATCTGGGTTTCATTTTCATTCATTTTTCTAAGTTACATTTTGGAATGTTATCGGTTCACAGACACTTAGAAGCAGTACTGGTTAAGGTAGTACTATGGAAATTTGTGTGTAGCAGGGTATTGTTACGGTTTTGTAGGGAGTACTGTAAAGTATTGAGAAACTACCTTTGCAACCCTTATTTTGTTTAATAGCAGTAAACCGCAATTTCAATTGATTATAGAGCTAGTACTAGCAAGCCGTTTAGTATGAAAACTTTTATTCGGAGTTAGGAGGACAAGGGCTTGCGAATCATGTTATTGTAAACCTGGTCTTTTAGGTAGCAACCCTTGTTCCAAATATTACATTGTATTACCATTGTCACATGCTTTGCAGACCACTTGGTGCAAGTTTAATTTGGTTTCTTAAGATTTGGCTATAAAAGCCGGGGCCGATTTGCAAGTAGAGTATAGTAGTGTTCCTCCGCGAGAAGCAGAGAGTTCTGAAGAATATAGTGACCCTCAGCGAGAAGCCGAGAGAGTTTGATAAACCGTGAAAACTGCTGGTAAGTGCAGGTAAAGTAAATAGCGTTTTTGTGGAAAGTTCAAAAACGGGATTTTTTAGACAGAACCGAAGTTCTGGGTAGAGTAGTCCGGTGGTAAACCACGCGACCCAATATTTGGGTGTAAAGCGTCACGTTCCCTGTGTCACCCACCGAGAGAACCTCGACTCGTTGAGTGGAGAGACCATCGATAACCCTCAGTGGAGATTCCTAAACCAGGGACCGCGACGCCGCCACGTTTGCCGCGAGATTTCTGTCGCGACCCAAAGTTGGGTGTTTAGAACGTTCGTTGAGTTAGGACTAATCCTCGGAGAGAACCTCGACTCGTTAGAGGGGAGAGATTACCATACCTCGGAGGATAGACTAAAACAACGACCGTCGGCTCCGGCGAGCATCGAGATCGGGGAAGACGCCCAGTAGAGTTAATAACGTCTCTGTCTAGCTGTTAAAGAGAATACTCGGTAGTGTTGAAGAGTATTGGGAAGCTAGGTATACGAGGACAGTAACGGCAAGTGGAAGTGAATACTCGGCAGTGCTGTTGAAGAATAGTGGCATACGGATAGTTGGTGATACTGAGGCTGTGAAAGTGAGAGAGTTACATGAATAGACAGATACTGAGGTGAAAGGTGTGACTTCTGTCCGAGCAGTTGAATGTACAGACGCTGTTGAGTCAGTTGAGTATATAGACGCTGTGGAGGTCGGTAGGCGGACAGTTGAACGTGATATAAATAAATAGTGACACAAATAGTGGAAATAAATAATTAGTAATATCGTGGAAATACATAATAGTGTTAATTGGTTAATTAAAAAATAGTGTTAGTGTTATCTAGTTAATAGGCTACTTGCGTGGTACTGAAAATCAGATATCTATCACTAAATACCTAAAGTAAAGTTGAATACGTATGTAAAAATATAAATTTTATTTAAAAAAAATATTTGTTTTTTAATAAATTAAGAAAGATTTTCTTTGACGTCATTATTTTGAACTGGAGAAGGGGATGCATATTTAAGAATGTAACCTGTAGATGGCGAGCAAGTGTGAGTTTTAATTTGATTTTGACAGTTAATTTTCTGTCACTGTTTCTCTTCTTTATTATTTACAAGTTGCGTGGTTTCTATTACTTTTATTACGTATTTCGATTTGTTAAGCAGGATTTTAATTTACCTTATACTCGTACAAGATTAAAATGACAAACGAAAATATTAACCACCAAACTATTATTCAAACGTCAAACAGATTATCTGTTATGTTTAAATTACCCGCACATGCCGTTGCTATTCATTCATTCATGATTCATTAGTTCGGCGTGATTCTACGTCATACATGGCGGTAATTTAAAATTAAAATTTATTTTATTATTTTTCTGGCTAATTAATGAATATTTTGCCAAAAGAAAATATATGGGTAGCAAGTTTTTATCATCTCTTCAAAAATATTATAAAAAATGGCACGCAAGTAGCCCATTATAGTTTTAGTGTTAATTAGTTTTTAATAATTGTTCAATATTAGTAATAGTAATTTTCATTATAGTTTACTAAACACTTATTTTAATTAATGATAATTGTCTAATATTTACACTTCACCTAAATTAAATAAAAACGATACACTATATATTCAAAAATCTGATGTGGTCAACACTATATGTCCCGCTATATAATTTTTATTAATTTAAATATACATACTTACATCCATTCCGTATAACTATATGGTTCTATTTACTATTATTTTTTTAAAACGTTACTATTATTAATTCGAAATTAGTTCTTTGACAGTGATATTTATCATTTATCTGTCAGTTACATACATTTTAGATATGAATTGTGTAACCAAGGAGTTTTGCTTGTTTAACACGGAGACTCCGGAATTAAAATTATAGATAGTTTTATAAATTTATGCATAAAATATACAGAAAAAGTATTTATGCAAATCTGTAGAAAATTTAATAATCTTTAAATTTTATAATAACACAAATCTTGAAAAAATAACATTTGAAGGTATTTTTCGGAAAAAATCTATTTTGAGCTTCAAGTAGAGTACCATTTCCAGTTATCTGATATACACCAAAATCTAATGGTCTCTATCTATATTAGAATAAGGTAGATATACGAGGTTTCAAAATTTTCTGAATGATAGTATAGGAGTTAGACACGCGCACACACACACACACACACACACACACACACACACACACACACACACACACATATATATATATATATATATATATATATATTTATATATATACACACACACACACACACACACACACACACACACGCACACACACACACACACACACACACACATATCATCGTGAAAATGTTAAAATTGGATTCTAGGGACCTTAAAACGTGGCCATTTAACAAAATATCGATATGCGATATTTAGCACGATCCCTATACCTCGGTTACCAAGGGTAGCGGGAGGTAAAAATGAAACATTTCATTGGTTTCAAGAAACAAGAAATCTAAACAGGTTTATAGTGTGATTTGAAAACAGTTTCGACGCATGCGCATTTGGCTGATGTAAGTGAGGGATCCTCTTCACTTTAAATACTTTGTTTTGACATTATTCCAAATATTTTTTCTTACTTTGTACCATTACGCACAAAAACTACACAACTGTCGTTATGCTATATACGCAAGCGCAATATCGTAACAGAATTTTAAGTGTTTACATCAGGCCTTCTTAAACTATGGGTCGCGACCCCATTTGGAGTCGCGTAGCAAAATTCTGGGGTCGTGAGAGATTTAAACAGTTCCGTACATATTTTATATTTAATACTGATTTCCAAAAAATAGTTTGGATTCAAAAGCCGTTTTGGATTGGCTTAAGTGAGATTGATCACCTGCCACTTAAAGCTTTTGCTGAGCTTTGGAGTGACTCAAACTTAAAACTACAATTTCAAAAAAAGCCCTTGACCGAATTCTGGATCGGAACTAGAACTGAATTTCCCACAATCGCTGATATAACGTTAAATGTACTTCTGCCATTCAACACCACATATTTATGTGAAGTTACTTTCTCAACTTTAACACATATTAAATCCCAGTATCGTTCAGCGTTAAAAAATGTTGAAGAGGTCTTACGTCCAGCAGTGTCAAACATTCCATCAAGATTTAATTTGTTATGCAATAAAAAACAGGCACATCCATCTCATTAAATTTTTTACTTTAATTTTAATTTAATACAAACTACTCAACGACTGCGTTCGAATATATTCGAGCGAACAAAGACGATCAGAATCCCTTTTTATTTATGTTATTGCAAAAAAGGCAATTTCGATATAAAATAAGGCATATAATTTTTGTAACTATAATAAATACAATTTTACAATTTTTCATACAATTTTTAATTTTAGATTTTTGTGTGTTTTAAAACGAATTCTAAAACTATATATTTTCATATGTATATGTATATTGTTACTTAATAAATAAATGTTCAAAAAATATTAATTTATCTTTCTTTTATATTTATATGGGGTCGCCAAGAAACTCGCGATCATAAATGGGGTCGCGAATGAAAAAAGTTTAAGAAGCCCTGGTTTACATGAGTAGTTTTGAAACTAGTTTTCAAGTCGACCTAGGGATTTTATTTTTATTTTGAGATAACTCAAAACCGTTTTGACACAGTATACATGGCGTTTTCAAAACTATAATAGTTTTGAATACGGTTTCAAAACTGCATGTAAACTCAATACATAATGAGACACTAAATAAATTTGTTAAATAAATATCATTACGTAATAAGAAAAATATTTATATTTATGTAAGATATCTGTTGCTAAATTACGATGACACGACGAAGATAATCATTCACTATAAATGATAATTAAAATAATCATCATGTACCTACCTACAAGAATGAAAATCACCTATAATCATAACTTGTTGAATTTTATTTATAAACTTTGAAGTGTATGATAATTTCTTTTGAGGTATGGTGTTATCATAATGTCAATACATATTATCTAAGAGTGGTGTGGATTCTGTTTATTTTCCGCTACTATGTATTAGATAATCTTACTAAGATTAATATTAGATATGAATTTGTAAACACTTACAATATCTAATTTTAACAAATATCACAATGACTGAGCATAAAGTACAGTAAATAGTGATAGTGTAATGTTGTAATAATATCACGTTGCCCAATCAAATAATTGAAGCATGAATAAATGGTCTTTGGATGTTTTAATTGAGTTACCCGAGGAAACTTTTTTAAAAATATGAATTGGATATTAATTTCATTTCTATTTATTTACTCAATTTTGTAAAATAAATGATCAGTATATGTGAATATTTCGGTTAGAATAAATAATGAATTGTCATATTTTAAATATTTATTCGATACTTAGCTAAAAATAACGTGCCCTGGAAGAATTCCACCAAATGAAATTCGAAGAAAGGAGAATTATTGCTTAGACCTAACGTGCCTTACAACAGATTAATTAGTAAAGCCATAGAGATTTATTGGTGTGGTGCACTCTCCACGCCAGAAATGAATGCCCGTGAGGTGACGCCTGGTAAACGCCCTCACGGTACAAATATGTCATCATCATTACCGACATCTGTGTAGAAAGCAGATTGGCATACCCAGCAATGGGTAATATGTCGTGATGATATATTTATTTTATATATAGAGATTTATATAACCAAGAATATTTAGAACTTAGTCGAGTATGGCTCCCTATATTAAATACCGGGTGTTTTTTTTACCTCCCGTCATACCGTAGGTAAGGGAGGCAATGTAATTGTGCCAAAAATTCGATGGTGAGTTTTCAGTAAATAAGCACGAATTAGGGTCCCCACTACACGTTTATACTATTTTTACGATGATGGTGATGATGATGATGATGATGTGTGTATGTGTGCGTGCGTGCGTGCATGCGTGCGTGTGCGTGTGTGTGTGGGTGTATGTGTGTATGTGAGCGTACGTGCGTGTGTATGTATGTATGTGTGCGTGCATGCGTGTGTGCGTGTGTGTGTGTGTGAGACGATTTTTTCGTCCACGATAACTCTTATAACAAACTTGCAAATATATCTATTTTTCGTATTTAAGCTTCCTGCATTTATATAACGAGTTGATTAGATTTTGGGTAAAATTGGATAAATGGAAGTGATACTTTACTTGAAGCCCATAAAAGTTTTTAATGAAAAATTATATTAAAATATAATCCAAAACTTTTCAGTTTTAGTATTTAGGACTTTTATATCATGTGAAACAACATATTAGATTTTGGCTAAAATTAATCAATCAGAAGTGCTACTATACTTGAAGCTCTGAACAGATTCTTGTGAAAAATATATTATGATATAATCCAAAACTTTTCATATTTAGTATTTACGACTTTTATGAAGTGGAACAACATATTAGATTTTGGATACAGTTGATAAACCTGAAGTGATACTTTATTTGAAGCTCTGAACAGATTTTCGTGAAAAATATATTATGTTATATATAACGGGAAGCAACATATTAGATTTTGACTAAAATTGATAAACCGGAACCGATACTTTATTTGAAGCTCAGAACAGCTTTTCGTGAAAAATAAATTGATACAATCAAAAACTTTTCAAATTTGGTATTTAATACTTTTATATTAATGAGAACGACATATTAGATGTTTTCTAAAATTGAGAAACCGGAAATACTACTTTACAAGAAGCTATAAACAGATTTTCTTGAACAAATGTATTAAAACATGATCCAAAACTTCTCAAATTTGGTCTTTAAAACACATGTATAATTTGAAACAACATTAGATTTTGACTATACCTATATGATAAACCGGAAGTGGTACTTAATTTGGAGCTCTTAACAGATTTTCGAGGAAAACATAATAAAATATAATCCAAAATTTATTTATTGGAATGACAAATTAGATTTTGTTTACGAACGATCAACCGGAAGTGTTACTTTACTAAAAGTTCATTTCTATTTCACACATCGTAAAAATAGTAAAAACGTGTTGTGGGGACCCTAATTCGTGTTAATTTTCTGAAAATTCACCATCGAATTTTTGGCACGATTACATTACCTCCCTTACCTACGGTATGACGGGAGGTAAAAACGGAGCAGTCTAGTTTTTATCAAAAAATACCCAAAAGTGAACACATATGCAAAGATGTATATACAATATTGTTTTTTATTAGCAATTTTTAATTGATGAATTTGTTGCTACAAATGTAATGTAAACAGCCCTCAGTACCATTCATACATTTCCTTGTATCTATTGTGTGCGGTGAAGCTTCCCCTCGGTTAACTTTCCGCGGTGAATTGTAGGCGGTGATGGTGAATGTTCCTAGAACCGAAAATAATATCACCGTGTTAATTTCTCGCACAGGAAGCGGGAGTAAATAATTGGCTGGACCAGAATTGAATGAGGCGTTTATTCACAAATAGAACTCGCATTAAAGGCGCCTCTAATGCAGTGAAGCACTTGTTTTACAATTTTTCTGCCTCGCAGGCATGAATTTTAGTGGCTGCTGACACTTTCAATATCCGATGCCAACGGATTCAGTTCGGCACGTCGACACTTCGCTCGGCAGCATTTTTGGTACAACCGTGAAAAGCGTCGAGGTCACCGGCCTCGGTGCTCGTCAGCGTTGCCAATTTAGACGCGATATTTATGACTGTTCGGTATTAGTGACATTCGGTATTTGTGACAGTTCGATGTTGACAACTAGTTAATCCCTAACACACCGGAAACTGCGCAATTGTTATATAATTGTTTCAATGTCATTGGAATAAACATAGCCAAACAAGTACTGGGAACCAAGTAAAATTGTCTGTAATTAAATTATCTATATAATAGCAGTGTGTCAGAGTCTTACGACGCGCGGTCTGCTTAGCCTTTTTGGCTTGCAAAGCTCGAGATGGTGTTCTCACGGTGGGAAAGGCTTGCCAATTAACTCGAAATTGAACAAATTCGACTTACTAGTATCTAATTCCGTTGTTTAAAGTTAGTATAGGCACGTATACACGAACAACTGGGTCAGTTACACTGGGCGATTGTCAATGTCAACTGGGTGATGGTCATGTGAGAGGCGCGGTTATTTGGACAACGAAAATTAGTTAAAGTTAAAAGTGACGCTATGATTTTTCAAAACGTACCTGACACACAATTTTGTAATTCTACACATTATTATTTTATCGCCCAGGTGTCCGGCGCCCATTTGTCTATCGCCCAGTTGACCATAGTCCAATAGAGTCTTTTACCGTATTAATAAATAATAACATGGGTCATTTATATTAAGACTAGACTTTAAAACTGTATGAAGACAAAGGGTTTATTGCGGAAATAATTGATGGCAAGCTGAAGTAAATTCTATTCTTAAGGACCTCCAAAAAGACTAACTAATTTTGCACCCTCTAGCGACTCCAGATTTTGTCGCCATCTTGGATCAATGGTACAAAAATGAGTTTTTGGCTATTTTCTTGAAAACAGTGGCCCGTATCAAAATTTTATAAGTATACAAAATAGGGGAGTATTATAATTTGTAAAAATTTTATGTTAATCTACATGAAAAAATAAGAGATATGTACTTTTTATTTTTTTTATAAAGTATCATTTACTGCGAAAAAAAAGTTAAATATTAAACACCACCGGAAGTACAAATGCGGCTCTAGAGTATATTTCTATGGCGCGGAGACAAAATATAATTGAAGTAAACTATCATATTTTGGCATCTGTCATATGTCATTCAAACTGTTAGTTTACTGTATTTAACATTTTAGTGTCAGGTCGCGAATCTGGGAAACCGGGTTCGATCCCGACCGACGCCAAATATTTCCAATTTTAAATGGCACAAAATTTACCCCTGTGGTGCACTCTCCACACCAGCAATGAGTGCCCGTGAGGTGACGCCTGGTAAGCGCCCGCACGGTGCAACTATTTCATCATTACCGATATCTGTGTACAAAGCAAATTGGCACACCCAGCAATGGGTAATAAGCCGTGATGATATATTTATTTATTTATTAAACGTGTATTCCAAGATTCTCTTTTCGACATTTCTGTTTTGTCACTTTGCCGGTGTAAAAACTTTACGTACTTCGGGAAAAAAATGAAAGGGCATATAGTACTGACCAAAATGAGTAAAAAGGCTTAATCAACATGAGTCCAATCTTCAACTGTTTCCGAGAAAGAGGGCGTTTACTATTAGAATTGAAGAAAATTAACAAAGATATATAGTGATTGAACAAAATTTTGTCTGTCAGTAAATAGACTATAAAAAACAATAAAATTTTATATGAAACATGTTTCTCAATTTCTAATAGTAACGAAGTTATTTGAAAATCATATATTGGCCAAGGTTGCCACAATATTTAACTTAGTAGAATTATTTTTTTTAAAACGAAAGCACATCTATGTTGACCCTTGGAAAGTAAACAAAAAGTTTTATTTAGACGAAGTCGTAACCCTTATAGTTTTCGAGATAGCAGAGGTAAACCCCGTAAAAACTCATTTTTCACTGCATTATATCTGGGGAACCGGGTTCGATCCCGACCGACGCCAAATATTTCGAATTTTAAATGGCACTAAATTGACTCCTGTGGTGCATTCTCCACGCCAGCAATGAGTGCCCGTGAGGTGACGCCTGGTAAACGCCCGCACAGTACAAATATGTCATCATAATTACCGATATCTGCGTACAAAGCAGATTGGCACACCCAGCAATGGGTAATATGCCGTGCATGATGATATATTTATTTATTTATTTTATTTATAGCGATTTATAAAACCAAGAATATTTAGAACTATTGAAGATCGAACCCATATTGATTAAGCTTCTTTTACATTTTGGTCAGTACTATATCTCCATTCATTTTTTCCCGAAGTATGATTACACCCTGTATGTTCATTTCAAACTGCAAAAATGCAACAATTATTCAATTTATACATTAAAAACAATGGTTCTTGCAATGAAACAAAAGGAGTAATCAGTCAATTATTATCATTTGTTTAATTTTAAGTTTATATCCTTAATCTTCTTTAATTTTTAACAAACATACCATTCAAACATTTTTTAAAAATTTCGTTATAATTATATCATTGCCTACTATGACGTACATAGATGTTCATTTTTAAGTGGCTACCATTACGATCTCGAGAACTATAAGAAATACGAAAGAACTCTATTTTACATGGGTATTCCATTGATAAACTGATAAAAAACTGAACCAGTAGTTCTCAAAATATGGATACCAACTTTTTTATTTTAAATAGGAATATATACTTCTTATTTGTTTATTCAATAGAGCTCTTTGTTCTAAATCCAACGATATACAATTTTCATAACTTTACATAACAAAATTTTTGAGAAAAAAATTTATAAGGTTTTGAATTAATTCCCCCAAAATATGATATTAAGGAGAGTGAAAACTGAAAAAAGTGAATATTTTATTTATTGCTGCTTCTGTTAAATGAGAAATTGTCCTCTTCATATCATTTTTAATAAAAATGGATCAATTCACACACGACGAAAAATTCTTTATTAAATATACTCACTCAATTAATTAATTGTTATTATTTTTTGGGGAATTAATTCAAAACTTTATAAATATTTTTCTCAAAAATTTTGTTATCTAAGGTTATGAAAATTGTATATCGCTGGTTTCAGAATAAATAGTTCTATTGAATGAGCAAATAAAATGTATGTTTTCAATAAAAATAAAAATGTTGGTATCCATATTTTGAGAACCACTGGTTGAATTTTTTTCTTTCAGTTTATCAATAAAGTACCTATGTAGAATAAAGATTCTTCACTAACTTAACCAATTTCGTATCTCTTAAAGTTCTCGCAATGGTAGCTACTTAAAAATGAACATCCTGTATAAAATTTTAAGATCTAAATAAGAAAATTATCAATTGTTTTATTGCAATGACCATTGTTTTTAACCTACAAGTTGAATAATAGGAGATTCCACCTTTTTTTATAATTTCATCAGAAAGTAAAAGTAAGACTATTTGTGAAAATTCGGTGAAAAAATTCTTATTAATAAGCGAGTTATAGTCCTCCGAAATTTGAAAATATAGACGTGACGTCACGAATATAAGTTTTTATATAAAACTGTTTTCTTCGTGGATCTAAAATGTTCTTGAAAAGTATGCTATTTTTAAATATATATATATATATATATATATATATATATATATATATATATATATATATATATATATATATATATATATATAAATAATATTGTAACACTGTACAAGTCTATATGCTTTATAGTTGCAAGTGTATCAAAATTATTAAGTTTAATGCAAGAAATTTATATTCAAATAAAAACTGTTTGAGAATTGCACTACTGCATTGATAGCCACGTGTCCTCTATTTGAATTTGTCTACTTCCATTGGTAGTAGACTCCACCCCCTAACTCGGTATTCATTAAATATTTATAGGTGCATGGTCTTTGAGTCGTCAATCAAAATAATATATATGGATTTCATATGAGTGACGAGTTGCTAAAACAAGAACCCCCTTATTTCCGAAGCATTTCAATTATATCATTTTATTTCTTTATTAATATTAATTATTAAGCATTTACTTTCACTATTTCTTATTACTTCATCTTAATTCGATTGAGCTGTAACCCTTGCAGTTCCAAACATATGAACATATATATATATATATATATATATATATATATATATATATATATATATATATATATATATATATATATATATATATACATACATCGTTGGAAAGCTAAAATGATTCGCTTTTTTAATGGTGTAACTTTCCAATATGGCGTCCAAAAAAAATTAAAACTTTCACATCAATCCTTGAAAACTAACACTGATGAAAAAATTTCTGATATCGCCTTTTGCCGGTGTGTAAAGCTGAAAAATAATGAAACTTAATGTTTGATGTTTCTTTATAAAACATTTGAAAACTGGTGTAAGTTTAAATATTTTTAATTTGTCTTAACTATTCAACTAAATACCATTGAAAACTAAGACAAATTGCATTATTTTACTAAATATTGTTATTATTTTAGGTAGCAGGTCTGGCTAGAAGAGTGGAAAGAGTGGAAGAGCTCGCGAAGTCTCTGTCTGGACCAGGAAAACTACATTCGATCAAATGTGATGTGTCCTGCGAGGAAGATGTGAAGAGAGCCTTCCAATGGGTCCTGGACAACTTAGGACCTACCGCTATACTAATTAACAATGCCGGTCTCACTAGAAATAGCAATTTTATAGGTAATAATATGTCATGTTATAATAACCGCTCTGATAAATTTACAAACTAACTCAGTAGATGAAAAAAAAAAAAAAAAAAAAAACCGGCGACAAGGGAGAGTATTCCACGTAATCGTGTTTTTTTCTAGTAAATCAAGGAATTGGAGCGGTTCATGTATTACGTATAACAAGTCACATGGCCGGTTGCACCATGGTAACATCTGTGTAACGTAGAGAAATCTCTCGACAAACTTTAGAGTAGACTTTATATATCTTTATCTCTAGTTGTCTCTTTCTGCCAGCCGAGAACATAACAAACAATAGTGAGGTATAGGGCATGTTTTGTCTAGTATATTTGTGGTCGTTGATGGAAACATGCACGTATATCTTGTACATTTGATATTGAAACGTTAAATCGCAAAAAGCAAATAATTTGATTTTAAAACCTAGAAAATACAATAAACACAGAAATTAAATTGTCAAGTGTCAAATGTAAACAGGTTGCCGTGTTTTGCTTCTGTCTCTTTCTATGAACCACGTTTTGGGCACGTATATCGCACATAGTTGATGGTATGTACGCCATAATGGCCGGAAGAAAATATTACAAAAGTTAATTTTTTTTCTCCGGTATTTTACAAAATATAAAAATAAAAATGCTTTAGATTTAAATATATTTTAACATACAAAAAAATCAAAAATTTAAAATCCCCCATTTTTTGTATTTATTGTCGTAATGTATATAGCCTAGTCGACTAGCCGATTTCAGCTGATTCTGACGTTAAAAAATGATTCTAAATCGTTAAGATGATTTGGAAACATAGGCGTGAATATGCTTTGTCGCCCGTCTATTCTTGGTCTAAAATTGTATTACATAAACCTAAAAATCATAGTTTATTGTTTTTTGAAACTGGATTAATAATGTAAGTCAAAATTAGAAATAAAATGATTGTAAATTAAAGGCAAAGAGTATATTGAACGAGTTTTATGAGGTTTTTTTTCGCACGAGTCAAAATTTAGAAATCAAACAATTTGCTTTTTGCGACTTGACATTGAATTTGACGTTTCAATATCAAATATAGAAGACATACGTTTATGTTTTCATTCTAAACAAGCGCCCGTAGCGGACTACTACGGCGAACCAAAGATGCTGCATACGTCATTGTATTGCGGGCGATTTAACTAACAATAAATTTTATATTGTTTGTACAAAAAAATACGCTATATTTTATTACTTTTATTGCATTAATAGTATTGCAGTATTGTGGAAAAATCATTACATTTCAACATGACTGAACTCCCCCATTTTACATGTGTACGTTAGGTTATGTTAACGTTTGTTTAGAAAAATCAGAGCATCACTTTGAATTACTTTTTCTGTTGCCTGTCGCCCAGATTTCGCGGCGCTCAGTTAGCCATCCCCAGTTAACTTTCGTACCGTGTTTTCCCATGTTAAATGCTTGTATGTAACATATTTTAAGCACAACCAACACAAACTACGCCTTCCACCGGAGCCTCCGAGATACTACGAGCCTACGCCTACAACTGGCGCGCGTGACGTCACACTAGTGGCCCAACTTTTGTACAGTGTTTAATGGGAGATACACAGTTTTTTCAAAGTATTGCGAAAACTGTGGCAGATATGAAAAAATGTATATAAATAATATTATAGATCATAAAGTTATTTATCAAAATGCGCAGAACATATTTATGTTCTGTAGTTTTGCTGTAGGAAGCGTATAAAATAACAAGGTCAGATGACACATCTTAACTTTTTTCAAAATTTTGCGAAAACTGTGACAGATATAAAAAAATGTATATAAACAATATTATAGAACATAAAATTCTCTAACAAACGGACCTATTCTGTAATTCAGTGGTTAATTTTTAACGACGTGTTAAAAAAGTTAACCAATCAAGTATGTTGTTATATAAACAAAACTTGGATTTTTAGTTGTCAAATCAACATCTATTGGATAAAATTTGTAACCAATTGTTAAAAATTAACCACTGAGTTACAGAATAGACCCGAAAGTGTGTTAAAAAAATAAATTATTTTGTCATTTAGCCGTAGGAAGCGCATAAAATAATATATGTAAAGATACATATTGACTCTTTGTTTTCCCACTTAGAAATTTGTAAAAATTCTGCCTGTTTCGGTGCTTTCCTTAATTATTTCCTAGTCTATATATGAAATATTTTCTATGTATTTCAAATTTAATTATGTATTGTACCAGTTCTATATTGTGAGAAATATTCGTTTTCCGGGAATGGACTGTGTCATATTTTGAGTCAGAGCTCAACGTTTCGCCCGCAGTCATATGGGGCATCTTCAGGAGCAAGGGGGATAGTACTGTCTTAAACACGGTTACCCGACGTGTCAACCACGCTAGAGGCCGAGTTTAAGCAACAAGGAGGGAGACTCAGTTTACAAGGTTACCCGACGTGTAAACCACGCTAGAGGCCAAATAAACCAAGTGACGAAAGAAGGCCGAGAAGACAGTTATATACTAATCTAAAGATACGGTAGATGAGCAGAGCTAATGAGGACCAATGGGAATCGAGTTTGTAATGGTAGAAGATTGGGCGTGTCGTGTTCCGAGAATCACCGGTTTCCACATGTGGCTCAAGAAATAGCCATCATCCCGATTGATGTTATTCGGATGTTTCCATATTTCTAAAGTTTCCCTGTATTTACGTCTGTAAAACTCAGGGACAGGAGCTAAAATGCGGGAATTTTCAAATAAGATGTTATGTCCTGTGTTGTGTTGGTGTTCTGCGACCGCAGATGTTAATACCATACCATTACGCAGACAGCGTTTGTGTTCTGACAATCTAGTGTGAACACTCCTTCCTGTTTCACCTATGTATACTGTGCCGCAAGAACAAGGAATACTATAAACACCGGGTGACGACAAGGGTTCGCGTTTATCTTTAGTTTGGGGGAGTATTTCTGAGATCTTTTGTGGAGGTTTAAAAAAGACTTTAATATTGTTTTTATTGAGAATTCTACCTATTTTGTCCGAGAAACCTTTAATGTAAGGGATAGATGCAAATGTTTCGAACGAGGTATCCACAGGTTTTTTTGGTAAAGGGTTTAATTGTCTATGAATTACATTGTTGATTAATTTTACGTCATAGTTGTTCTGGATTAAACTATGTCTGATGTGATCAAGCTCTTGCTGTAGGAAATCAGGTTCAGAGATTTTGATGGCACGATGTACGAGAGCGTTGACTACTGAGAGTTTCTGCGAGGGATGGTGGTGAGAATTAAAATTGAGATACCTATCAGTGTGGGTGGGTTTTCTATAAACAGCGTGCCCTAACTGTCCGTTGGGTTTACGATTAACCAGAACATCAAGGAAGGGGAGAGTTTTGTTATTTTCTACCTCCATGGTGAATTGAATGTCCGGGTGTATGCTGTTGAAGTGTTCGTGGAACAAAGTGGACATAACATCTTATTTGAAAATTCCTGCATTTTAGCTCCTGTCCCTGAGTTTTACAGACGTAAATACAGGGTAACTTTAGAAATATGGAAACATCCGAATAACATCAATCGGGATGATGGCTATTTCTTGAGCCACATGTGGAAACCGGTGATTCTCGGAACACGACACGCCCAATCTACCATTACAAACTCGATTCCCATTGGTCCTCATTAGCTCTGCTCATCTACCGTATCTTTAGATTAGTATATAACTGTCTTCTCGGCCTTCTTTCGTCACTTGGTTTATTTGGCCTCTAGCGTGGTTTACACGTCGGGTAACCTTGTAAACTGAGTCTCCCTCCTTGTTGCTTAAACTCGGCCTCTAGCGTGGTTGACACGTCGGGTAACCGTGTTTAAGACAGTACTATCCCCCTTGCTCCTGAAGATGCCCCATATGACTGCGGGCGAAACGTTGAGCTCTGACTCAAAATATGACACAGTCCATTCCCGGAAAACGAATATTTCTCATGACTCAGACTGTGGAAGCCTACGCAATTATTTCAGTTCTATATTTATAAACTTTTCTATTTTTCTCTATTTTTCGCAGTTTTCTATTATTAAGTAGGTAATATTTCTAAAAAATGCCATTTTATTTGTATTTATTTATAAATGTTTAATGTTTGTAATTATCATTGTTTAGAACATACATTTATTTTGTTTTCTATAGTTTAATATTAGTATTTTATTTTATATAATTATGCATTATATCTTAATCAAGTCAAAATTGTAACTTATTTCTAATTTTCAAGTTCCCTGTGGCTTATTTTGGTAAAAATAAATGTTTTTCAATTATTTACGTTTATTTTTATTTTGTAATTACATTCTAACGCCGAAACAGGCATTTTTACAAATTTCTAAGTGGGAAAACAAAGAGTCAATATGTATCTTTACATATATTATTTTATGCGCATCCTACGGCTAAATGACTTAAATTAATTTATTTTTTAACACACTTTGTTAGAGAATTTTATGTTCCATAATATTGTTTATATACATTTTTTTATATCTGTCACAGTTTTCGCAAAATTTTGAAAAAAGTTAAGATGTGTCATCTGACCTTGTTATTTCATACACTTCCTACAGCTAAACTACAGAACATAAATATGTTCTGTTAACGCATTTTGATAAATACATTTTTTCATATCTGCCACAGTTTTCGCAATACTTTGAAAAAACTGTGTATCTCCCATTAAAACAAAAGTTGGGCCACTAGTGTGACGTCACGCGCGCCAGTTGTAGGCTCGTAGTATCTCGGAGGCTCCGCTTCCACTCGATATTGGCGACTAAAATTAACGTGAATCCCTCAAGCGGACGATATATGCAACTCTTGAAAATGGTATTCTGTTATTCAGCTTTATAGTAAATATATATATATATATATATATATATATATATATATATATATATATATATATATATATATATATATATATATATATATATATATATATATATATATATATATATATATATATATAGTGCATTGGATTCCTTACCCGTTTGTTTGTTTGTCTTTTTGTTTTAAAGTACATATAAATTACTTTACAATATGAGCAAAGAACGAAAAAATATTAACAACGTCAAATGCTGCGTTTATGGCTGTTATTCTCGGGGTAGGAAGAAATTACCTGTCCCAAAAATTAGCGAAAGGAAGAGTGACATTAATAAATTTGGTAAAATGGAGTCTATCGACAAAAGAGAGGGAGGGATTAGGAAAATACGAACTGGAAAACAAGTGACAAATCATAAGAGGATAACAAAAATGAAAAGTATTGTATTAATTCCTGACCAAGTCATGAGTAAAATAATACACTTTTCACTTTATGTGTAGCATGCAATATATTTCTTACACTTGTCATTAAAACAATTTGAAAGATATTTGTTCCATTTTAATTTTCTTAACTAAGTAAAGTAAAAACATATTTATTTAACATCCATTAATAATATATGGTACTATTTTACTATCTTGTACAAAATATAAAAACAGCTGTAATGTGTTTGCACTGGCCACTATGGCCAGCTATACAAGAGCATTTTGTAAATAATCAATTGTAAATTTAAAGTTCTTCTAATCTCAGGAGGATGTAGCATTATGTTCATTAACGCCGCATAAAAATAACCACACACGATTCAACAATTCTCCCCGTTCTATAAAATTTCGAGAAGAATTTGTTGCCTCCAAATAAGTAAACATTTCCTTAGAAATAAGTCTAAGATAACTTTCTTCGAATGTTATTATAATTCAAGTACGTACACAAAATTATTACTAACACTATTTATAAAAAGTTTAATGAATTTGTTAGTATACTTCAAAACGAATGTTGGTTATACAATGTTTCTATATGCGATCTTATAGCACAATACCCGCCATCGGTAGTTTTAGTCGCCAATACATACATAGAGTCCCTTCACTGCAAGAATATACCCAGGACGTCATCGTTTGTGTGAGCAAGAATATCTTAGACACGCCCAGCAACAAACAGTGGCGTTGCTAATAGAATAGACTTAGCGTCCCGTTGCTATAGAAAGTTGTTCCTTGCACTAAATTTCACTATTGCGCAGCCACAAAGTAATGGCGTATTCATGACATGCCTGGCATATTATTACAGCGAACGGACTCTACACGACCTTATAATAACAATAGAGTAAGGTTTAATAAATTAAATTATCAACTATTTAATTTGCAGACGGTGATCCGTCACTATGGAAGCAAACTTTAGACATAAATCTGATGGGTGTGGCCATGTGCACTCAGCAAGCCGTGCAGCAGATGCGAACTGCGGACATCGCGGGTCACATCATCATTATTAACAGCATAGCTGGACACAGCATCTACCAGAATTCAGACAAGAATACGTCACTAAACATGTACAACTCGTCCAAGTATGGAATCACGGCCTACACGGAAGTCATGCGACAAGAGTTGAGAAATAATGGCTTGAAAATTAAAATTACGGTTAGTTTGTAAATCATTTCATTTTAGGCATTACTCGGAGTATGCTATGGACAGAGAAACGTATGTCTGATCATTATTCAATTCACAAGTTAAGTTGTCAAAATTGATCTTGTAATATAATTTTCCTGAAATTCTTTGTAACAGGCAGCAAAAGAATATTGCTATTCGCCGTTTTATAATTTATTATCATTTCTAAAATAAGATTTAAGAAGAAAGGCTTTGATTTTCACCTCCCGCTACCCTTGGTAAGGGAGGTATAAGGATTGTGCTAAAAATCGCATATCGAGATTTTGGTAAATGACCACGTTTTAAGGTCTCTGGAATCCAATTTTAACATTTTCACGATGATGTCTGTGTGTATGTGTGTGTATACAGGATGTAACAGCTAAACGAGCTACCTCCAATAATTTCTATATTATTAAAGATACAATAAAATACTATATGGCAATCTTATAGAAGACCAAGTGGGACATCCGAATATAGAAAATATATTTTGAAACCAGTGGTTCTCAAGTTGCAATACAAAGTTATATTTTTGTAAATGGGATAATATATATTTTTTAGGCCTATTTAATAGAGTATTTTTTTCTGAATTCAACCATGTAATCATTTTATATCCTAACATGGGGTCTCGTGGCCGCGTGCCTGAGTGTCAGGTCGAGTCTGGGGAACCGGGTTTGATCCCGACCGACGCCAAACATTTCCAATTTTAAATGGCACAAAATTGGCCCCTGTGGTGCACTCTCCACGCCAGCAATGAGTGCCCGTGAAGTGGCGCCTGGTAAGCGCCCGCACGGTGCAAATATATCTTTACCGTTATCTGTTACAAAACAGATTGGCACACCCAGCAATGGGTAATAAGCCGTGATGATATATATTTATTTTATTTATTTTACATAACAAAAATATTGAGAGAAATTCAATTGAAATTTAAATAAATTTCATTTTTATAGCTATTTTTCAGTAGGCTATGTATGAAAAACAATAACTGCTATTTGTTAATTTGAATTATTTACGACGAAAATCAGAGAGAACAGTATATATAAAGTTATTAACAAATATGTTTAATTTTAATTTAAGTTTAATAGGGGATTCCACCTTTTTTATAATTTCATCTGAACGTATAAGTAAAACTAAGACTGTCGGTGAAAATCCGGTGAAAAATTCCTATTAATAAGCGAGTTATCATCATCATCAGTGGTACTACAACCCTTCAAGGGTCTTGACTTGCTTTAGGAGTTTTCTCCATTCATCCCTATTTTGCGCTTTCCTTTTCCAATCATTTATTTTCAATGCTTTTACGTTCTTTTCTATCTGATCCATATATCGTATTTTCGGTCTTTCTTGCGGTCTCCTGCTCACTGGCACTTGCCTGATAATTTGTTTAATTGGATCTGATATCCTTTGAACGTGTCCCGTCCATCTTAGCCTCCCTACTTTAATTTTTGTGATAATATCTGAATCTTCATATTCTCTGTACAGTTCGAAGTTGTAGCGCCTGTGCCACCCTCCGTCCTCTCGTATTCCTCCATAGATGTGCCGTAATATTTTTCTCTCAAATACTCCTAGTATCCTCTCATCGTTTTGTGTCATTGTCCACGTTTCCGAGGCATACATTAGAACAGGCCTGATTAATGTTTTATATATTATACATTTCGTGCTTTTAGATATTAGATCGGATTTCAAATGTTTCTGTAGCCCGAAATATGCCCTATTTGCTAAATAGGTTCTACGTTTTATTTCTAGTCCCGTATCGTTGTTGCTGGTTACTTTGGATCCTAGGTAGATAAATTCTGACACCGCCTCAATGTTGTATGTATCAATTGTTAGGTTTTGAAGCTGTTGCGGCAGCAACGGTTTTCCACCAGCCCTCATGTACTTTGGTTTATTGGTGTTGATTTCTAGGCCTATCTCCTTAGCTGCTTTCTCGAGAGCTATGAAGGCCTGTATTACATCTCCTTTTGATCTTGCTATTATATCCACATCATCCGCGAATGCTAAAACTTGTAGGCTTCTGTTGATAATGGTTCCTCTTGTGTATATTTCTGATTTTCTGATAACCTTTTCTAAGGCAATGTTAAAGAGGATAGTAGATAGGGGATCTCCTTGCCGTAGCCGTTGCTGTGCAGTGAAGGAACGTGAGAGGTTATTCTGGGCTCTAACACGGCATTCCACTTGTGCCAACGTTAACCTTGTTAGGGTGGAATTTTAAAGTCCTCCATTGCTTTGTATAGCGCATTCCTATTAACTGTGTCATATGCACTTTTAAAGTCAACAAATATGTGGTGTGTTTCCATGTTATACTCATATGACTTTTCCAAAATTTGCCTCAGTAAAAATATTTGGTCTGTTGTTGACTTATTCCTACAAAATCCACATTGGTATTTGCCGATAATATCTTCTCAAACGTTTGTATAAGATATTCGCCAGTATTTTATATGCTATGCTCAGGAGGGTTATTCCACGGTAGTTTTCACATTCTAACTGATCCTCCTTTTTATGCAATGGCACCAGTACTCCAACGTTCCATCTTTTGGCATTATGCCCTGTTCCCATATTTCCATTATCAGTAGGTGTAATTTCTCACATAATAATTCCCCTCCTTTTTTGTATTAGTTCCGCTGGTATCTCATCATATCCAGGAGATTTACTATTCTTTAATCTTCCTATTGCTGCTTCTACTTCTTCGATGGATGGTTCCTCTTTCTCTCTCTCGTCGTATTCTTCCCTGCCACCCGCAGTGTACTCTTGTTCTTCCTCTCCTTCTCTTCTCGGATTTAATTTTTCTTCGAATTATAGTCCTCCGAAATTTGAAAATATAGATGTGACGTCACGTATATAAATTTTTAAATCAAACTATTTTCTTCGTGGACCTAAATGTTTTTGAAATATATGCTATTTCTAAATTATATTTATGAAAAATAAATGAATATTATTATACTGTAGAAGTCGACATGTTTTATAATTGGAAATGTATTTAAATTATAAAGTTTAATGCAAAATATTTATATTCAAATAAAAACTGTTTGAGAATTGCACTACTGAACTGATAGCCACGCCTCCGCTATTTGAATTTCTCTTCTATTGGTAATAGGTTGCGCCCCTAACTCGGTATTCGTTTTTTATTTATAGGTGGTCTTTGAGTCGCCAATCAATATATATATATATATATATATATATATATATATATATATATATATATATATATATATATATATATATATATATATATATATATATATGGATTTCATATGAGTGACAATTTGCTAAAACAAAATCCGCCTTCTTTTGAAGTATTTCAATTATATTATTTTATTTCTTTATTAATATTCATTATCAAACATATACTTTCACTATTTTTTACTAATTTCTCTTCATTCGATTGAGCTGTAATCCCCTATTGTTTTTCATACATAGCCTACTGAGAAATATAAAAGACGAAATTTATTTAAATTTCAATTCTATTTTTCTCAATATTTTTGTAATATTAGGATATAAAATGAATACATGGTTGTATTCAGAAAAAATACTGTATTAAATAGGCCTAAAAATATATATCATCCCATTTACAAAAATATAACTTTGTGTTGTAACATGAGAACCACGGGTTTAAAAAAATATTTGCTTCTATATTCGGATGTCCTCCTTGGTCTTCTATATAAGATTGCCTTATAGTATTTTATTGTATCTTCAATAATATAGAAATTATTTGAGGTAGCTCGTTTAGCTGTTACACCCTGTATATGTGTGGATCCTTTACTCTAACTCAAATACTATCATTCAGAAAATTTTGAAACCTGGTATTTCGAACTTTTTCTATTATGGAAAGAGCCCATTTTTGGTGTAAATCGAATAACAGGAAATGGCACTTTACTTGAAGCTCAAAATAGTTTTTCTTCCAAAAATACTTTTAAATGTTATTTTTTCGAGATCAATGTTATTATAAAAATTAAAGATTATTAAATTTTCTACAGATTTGCATTAATACTTTTTCTACATATATTATGGATAAACTTATAAAATTATCTATAATTTAAATCCCGGAGCCTACGCTTTAAACAACCAAAACTCTTTGGTTATGCAGTTATTCAAAGTATGTAACTGACTGATAAATGTCACTGTCAAAGAACTAATTATTTCAAATTAATATTAGTAACGTTTTAAAAAGAAAAAAGTAAATAGAACAATAGGACAGGAAATCAATACAGTTCCCAGCATAAGTATAAGTAAATATATAGGTATGTATTCAGATTAATAAAAATTAACGATTCGCAAAAAAGTTTAAGCTAATTCTCATTTTTGGATTAGTGAATTTTATTCTATCTATGCCTGTATTTAAAATTTAATCTTCATTTTATTATCAAAAAAGGTAATTACTTGGATTAGATTAGACTATAGAAATAAACTGCCAAAATTAGAATAAAATTCACTAATCCAAAAATAAGGTTTAGCTTATTTTACAGATCCGTAAATCTGTAAAAAACTGTCAAAAACGCATCTATTTTTGTTGATAAATATAAAATTATACATAAAAGTGGCAGCTGTAAGACTTACAGATTTGTTCAGAATTGCAGCGTTAATCTTTTTTGTAACTCGGGCGGTAAATGGCGGGAGGTATTGTGTTGGCCACACCAGATTTTTTTAGATAACATTTGTTACAATATCTCGTGATTTATTTACATTATTATTAAATACTTTCAACTTAGGATATTATGTTCCTTTCTCTGTAAGGTTTTTTTAACACATTGTAATAATAAAATAATAATAATAATAATAATAATAATAATAATAATAATAATAATAATAATAATAATAATAATAATTAATTGTTACATATTTTCGTAAATAAATAAAAAGATTGGCTCCGAAAATAGTAATAAAAAATAACCTCCCGCTCCTGTGACGTAGGAGTACATACAGTACATCATTTACAGCCAATAGGAAAACAATTTGTTCATCATTTACGCTATTTATATATTAAGCTATATGAACTTTGACGTCATATTCTGATTCAGTGCACGTGACTTTTTCAAAATATTACACAAATTTTGATAATTAATTGTAGAGTATCTAATGGATATTTCGTGATATTTTCAAATTTGAGGCTATATAAGAACAATATTTTTAAAATTTAGATGATAGGTATTTAGAACTTAGAATACATATACCGGGTGTCTACTTTTTTTCCGAACATAGGAAATTCAATGTTAAAATTTAGTTTGGCGATATCTTTTTATCTATTAATTTTAGAATAAAAGTGCAATGAAGAAAAATGTTCAGAATGAAAATGTGCATCGATTAGTACTAAGTTTGTTGTTAATTTGTTTCTTATGTGCGAAGTGCGAGTTAGGAGCTAAAGAAAATACTCGATTTAAGGCAATTATCAGAGTACCACGAACATATCTGACAGATTTGACATTTCTTTTGATTTTATTATTAGATGGAATAAATAAAGTTTCGGACTGGCAGTCAATATTACAATTTATTCACGCCGACGTTTCGACTATACAATAGTCTTCTTCAGGGCTAGAATGGTCCAGTTGAAGGAAAAAGCACACGTGTGGATAAGCGTAGATACATACAAGTCGGACATTTAAAAAATATAAATAAATAAATAGTCAAAAAACACAGATCACAGAGTGAAAATCGTCAAATAATAAAAAATTGTCCAAGATGACTATAATAAACTAAGCTGAATATAAGAAAAAATATTTTAAAATGGTAACTGTACATGTGTGTTTTACACCAATCTGATTGTTTTTTGACTATTTATTTATTTATATTTTTTAAATGTCCGACTTGTATGTATCTACGCTTATCCACACGTGTGCTTTTTCCTTCAACTGGACCATTCTAGCCCTGAAGAAGACTATTGTATAGTCGAAACGTCGGCGTGAATAAATTGTAATATTGACTGCCAGTCCGAAACTTTATTTATTCCATCCCCAACACAGTCGAACATAATTTTTTGAATTTATTATTAGAATTTGTAGTAAATTTTTTACTTCTAGATTGTCTTCCTATTATTCAACGGCCGCGAAATCTAATTTCGCGGCCTGTATTGCGACTGTGAAATACTTATTTCGTGTCCGGTTGCACAAAAAATATATTTAATTTTTTGTCTGTTCAAAATAATAATTAAAAAATCTGATGTGGCCAGCACATTACCTTCCGTCAGTTCTATGTATTTTGTACAAATTCCACACAGAAAGTTTTTTTTGCACTTTGACACTGACATTTGTCAACCAGAATTTTCTTAATGTAGTAGATGTTTCCATGTTTACAGCATAGCTGTCTGCTTTGTAAAATTTAATTTCTTTTGTAAGTGCCAGTTTGAAATTCAAAAATTCTAGCGTTTTATGTTGGTTGGGAAACGGAAGTAGATTTAACTGGGATGAGAAGAGAGGACGAGGGCGTACATTACGCATTAGGCGGGAAGTGTTGTTGATGTTATGTCTTATGTGTGCAACGTGTTGAGAAGTTGAATAAACTCTAATATATTTAACGAATCCCTTTACCCAGAACGCCCCAACCCTAGCCAATCCTACACTTTATAATTTTTACCTTCCATCACCTTTAGGTAAGGAAGGTATTGTCTTTGGTCAAAAAATCCGATGATGAGTTTTTAATGAATAAGCACGTTTTAGGGTCCCTAGAATACGATGATGCCTGTATGTATGGATGTGTGTGTGTGTGTGTGTGTGTGTGTGTGTGTGTGTGTGTGACGATTTTTTCGGATCGCATAACTCCAATACCACCTTTCCAAAAATTATAATTTTTGTGTATTCCTTTTCTTTAGATCCATATGAAGAGCTGATTAGATTTTGGTTATAATTGGTCGATCGGAAGTACCCTAATTTGAAGATTTTAACAGTTTTTCTTAAAAAAATCTGTTAAATATCATTTTTTCACATTTAATGTTATTATAAATATTTAAGAATATTTTATTCTCTATACGATTTGATTACATTTTATACTTCATATTCAATGGATATAGAGTTAAAAAATGATAAAGAAATTAAATTTCACAAAGCAGTCAGCTGTGCTATAAACATGGAAACATCTACTACATTAAGAAAATTCTGATTGACAAATGTCAGTCTCAAAGTGCAATTTACATAAAATGTTTGAGTTATAATTTTATTGGAAATGTATAGAATCTTACAAGAAAATTTTTGTATGGAATTTGTACAAAATACATAGAAATGACGGAAGGTAATGTGCTGGCCACATCAGATTTTTTAACTCTATCCATTGAATATGAAGTATAAAATGTAATCAAATCGTATAGAGAAAAACTGTTAAAATCTTCAAATGAGGGTACTTCCGATCGACCAATTGTAACAAAAATCTAATCAGCTCTTCATATGGATCTAAAGAAAAGGAATACGCAAAAGTTATGCATTCCGAAAGAAGCGTCACACACACACACACACACACACACACACACACACACACACACACACACATACAAACATACACACATACATACATACAGGGTGGGGCAGAAAAACCTATCCGATTTCAAATCCCTTTTTCCCAGAAGAGGGAGCAGGTAGAGTAGTGGGGTAAAAACCGTTAGAAAGCCGGTTTTATGCCATTTGTCAGTAGTCAACACGCCTTGGTCTGGTGAACATCGTGCTTTTGTTATTGAGTTATCGAATGCGGCGGTTCGATAATTGCTACACAACGTGCTTTTCGAATTCATTTCGGACTCGGGCGTCATGATCCTGTCCACATCACGCTACGATTAAAGTGTGGGTGTCAAATTTTAGACAGACGAGTTCAGCATTGAAAAAGAAGTCGCCTGGACGTCCCAGGACAGCAACAGGACCTGAAAACGTGGCCAATGTGAGAGCCGCGATTGAACGTTCCCCGAGTCGTTCGGCGCGAAAACATTCGCTCGCTTTGGCGATTTCCAACCGCAGTATTCGGCGCATTTTGCACCGGGACCTCAAAATGCATCCCTACAAAATGGTTGTTGCACAGGAATTAAGTGAAAGGGATTTTGAAACCCGTACGAACCTGTGTCGCGATCTCCGAGAACTCCCAAACGACGATGTTGTGCTCTTCACGGACGAAGCCCATTTTCACCTTTGTGGTGCCGTTAACAGGCAGAATTTTCGATATTGGAGTGACGAAAATCCTCGAGAAATCCATCAGGAACCCCTCCATAGCCCAAAAGTGACTGTGTGGTGTGCTCTTTCCCGCCTAGGCGTCTGGGGGCCTTACTTTTTTGAAGAAAATGGGCAAACCGTAACGGTCAACAGCGAGCGCTATTGTTTCATGCTGGAAAATTTTCTTAGACCCAAAATGGAAGAAAATGGCGTGGAAAATGTGTGGTTTCAACAGGATGGTGCAACCGCCCACACATCGCGACGATCAATGGACATTCTCAGGGAACTGTTTCCCGGTCGCCTCATTTCCCTGAGAGGTGATCTTGGCTGGCCGCCGCGCTCACCGGATCTCACTCCATGTGACTTCTTCCTTTGGGGTTACCTCAAGTCGAAGGTTTACCAGCATCGACCAAGGACCCTTCTTGCTTTACGAAGGGAAATTGCTCGGGCAATTGAAGAAATTCCTGTGGAAATGACGGTGAAAGTCATGGAAAGCTACCGCGAGCGCCTAAATCAGTGTATCCGCTCCCAAGGACGACATTTGAGTGATGTGCTTTTCAAAACTTAAATTTAAAAATGGCATAAAATTTGCGATATGTTAATAAAAAAATTTTTTGACAAGTTGAGTGGTTTTAATTTTATAACGTTTTGAAATCGGATAGGTTTTTCTGCCCCACCCTGTACATACATACATACATACATTACATTACATTACATTACATTACATTACATTACATTACATTACATTACATTACATTACATTTCATACATACATACATACATACATACATACATACATACACATACATCATCGTAAAAATAGTAAAATCGTATTCTAGGGACCCTAAAACGTGCTTATTCATTAAAAACTAACCATCGAATTTTTTGACCAACGACAATACCTTAGTTACCCAGAGGTGACGGTAGGTAAAAAATAAGTAACGAAATTTCACTAGACAAAGCATCACTTTAGAAACACGTAGATATTAGACATAGAATTTCAATCTCTTGATATTATATACGAATTTTATTTTTTTAGAGCATTTCTCCTGGTCTAGTGGAAACAGAGTTTACTGTGGACGCCGGGTGTCCAGGATTCACTCTCGAGATTGTTAGAATGATGCCCCGACTATTTGCTGAAGATATCACAGATGCTATTATTTATGTTTTGGGTACAAAACCGCACGTGCAGGTCAGTTCATACATAATATCACAATAGACCAGAAAAGTGTAACGGTCAAACTTAGGTTCGAAGCAGTTCATAACGCTGAGAACATAATTTCAATCCCCGTGTATTTCTTACCAAGGAAATTTTTGCTCAACTTTAAAGGCCGAAAAATCTCATAAAAGTAAATCTCTTATGCAAAGCATTATATGTAGCATCTAGACCGATCCAGTATCTCCAGATTCGTACAATAATATTCACATGAACTTTGCACAGTTTATAATTATTTAAATAATAATACAACACTACAAAATTCATTGAACGTATGTCTTAGTTTGATCGTGCATACTTTATCTTCTATTGTGCTGTCCTATTTACTGGTGGGTCAACGACATACGGTATCCTTGCTTGCACCAAGCATTTTAATTTCTAATAATTTTCTTACTTTACCTTTTCTACAGGTTTAAACTGTTGCAATCTCTTACTGAATAAACAAACTATCGAATTCTTTGCAAGAGCTGTTTAATTTCTTTTACAAAATATCTTTTTTTGTCTGTAAAATTAAACACCTATATGAAACCTATACTAAGGAATTCAAACTATGAACTCGCGCCAAAGACAAATTCTAACCTAACTTTTCTGGTCTATTCACAGATGCAGCATACGAGCCCCTCGTTATAAGTAAAATGGTAGTTTGTACAACAAGAGTGGATATGATGTCCATATCGCATGAGGATGAAGTTTGAGCACGACGCCGTAGGCGGAGTGTTCAATTATCCGAAGGCGATATGGACAGTCCACTCGAGTTGTATAGCATAGTTTTTCTACGACTACGAAAAGAAGGAAAATACGAACTATAGAAATTTGAAATTTTATTGAACATTATTAATTAATGTCATTTTATGTACTTGTTATCCTAGGCTTTCTTAATGACATTTGTTAAAATAATATTTTATTTTATAATTATCGCAAACGAAATTAACGATAGAGGCGCTGATTTTTTAAACAAGATTGACTGTGTATTTAAACAGAGTTTTAAAAACTCATTTATATAAAGGCAATAAATTTAAATATTTAATTATTAATTACTACACTACTCACTCAACTGCCACTTATTCAATATGGCGCTTGTACGATTGCTTTCCGTAGTACCAATTTGAACCACCAGAGGGGAAATTTTTTCTACGATTACGAATACAATACTTTTACATACTACTTATTACGATTTTTTATTGCCATATCTAAAGGTTAACCTTAACTTGGCAGTGTGACATTTCATACCGTTCTGGTTCTGATTCCCATTTTTATACGGTCTTTTCAATACAACTAATTCATGATATAATTAAGTTCATTGTTATTAAATTACTCAAATCTCTTTTTATACCGAAAATATTTCCATCTAAATGGTAACATTGAAATGTCAAATGCGACATTTGTATCGTTCTTCTTCTTAATCTTGTAATAATTGAATAGACAGTTGCCTAGGTTACGACTTCCGAGATTTGTGATTCATGGATTTCATATCCATCCTAGAATGGATATGATATTTTATCCGTTCAGTTAACTAGTATTACCACAGACAATAGTATATTATGTTATTAGGAGTAGAAAGCGGTCTTTTTTTGTGTTAAACCCAGCTATTGCGCCCGAGGCGCTAGCCGAGGCTAGGCAAGCTGGGTAAAACACAAAAAGGGCGTTCTACTCCGAACGACATATACTATTTTTTCTTCAAGTGTTTCAAAGAATTTTTTGACATTTTTTTTGGAATTTTTTATCTGTAGTGTTTGCAATTTCAGCCAAGGCTGGCATTGTACACTACAAAACAAAAACGATACAATTGTCAAATAACAATTTTCACTATAATCTGTGTTGCTGTGACAACTGCTGCCGCCAGCGGTGAACTAACACACTAACATTTTTTTACTAGTACAACAATAACAACATTTTTGTACTAGCAAGACAATGAACATCTTCTATAATGTGTATATAGGAGCATAATATGAATATTATAATACGCTTGAAGAAAAACATGTTTGTCTGTTGTATTACCCACATATCCATTCTGCAGATTGTGAAGAAATGATAAGTTTTTCGAGTGAGAGTAGAAAAATTAGTATATCAGTACTCAAAATTCAATTTTCTTGATGGTTCCGCGAAAAAACTTTCTATTCATGACCAGCCATATCCGGCATAATTCAATTTTTTAATATTTTTTTGAATCTTAATATCGTTACAAATTTATCTCTCTGTGTCTCGGTGAATGGAATCAAGTATCAGTAAATTTCTTGTTAAATTTAACTGTAAAATTTTAAAATATAAAAAAATCACTCACTACTATTATTAAATACTTCATAAAAAGTAATTATTGTTTCTCTTTCAGATTCACGAGATGATAATCAAGCCAGTTGGTGAAGCAATGTAAAATGAATATTATTGTATATTTTATATATTGTAACAGATTCAAATAATTCCAGTCCACAGTAAAGCCGATTTTAAATTCTTTATTATTGTAATTACTAATTTTAATAATTCATTTTTGTGTTGTTTTTAATTGTATTTTAAATAAAAATTGTATAAATGTAAATAAATTAAATTATTTTGTACAACCTCTGTCCCATAACAGTGGAATTTAATGCAGAATAGGTTGCCTTTTGTAATTTATACAATATAATAATGTAAATAAATAAATTTTACTATAATACATACAGCTAGGGGCCTAGGAACTTCGTTTTTTTTTTTTGGAGGCGAATAAAATAAAAAGTATTGCTCATAGACAAAATTTCTTTTTGGGTAATGAAATAACAGAATTTCAAGTTTTAAATAATGCAGTTTTAACCAAAACATCCGATTTCTGAAGCTCCTCTCTACACGTTCTAACATTTGGACTCCTTTTTTACATCTCGCTAAGAGAGGTATTGAAATCATGCCAAAAATCGCATATCCAGATTTTAGTGAATAAGCACGTTTTAAGGTGCCTACAATCCGATTATGATGATGTCCGTATGTGTGTGTGGATGTTGGATCCACGATTTCTCAAATACTAATAAGACTTAAGACATTTTTAACTACGGATTCCTCAATCTAACAATAATGGGAAGAGTTGATTAAGTTTTGGTAACAACTGGACAACCGGAAGTAGTAGTTACAAGAAAAAAAAAACATCTAAATATTATTTATCGAAAATTTACGTAAATACTTATGTAAAGAAAACAACGACACTTGTATCCGTGTCATCGTTTTCTAAAATTCGAATCTGCTATCAACAGCTGAGACCGCACGGGAAGCGCAGTGATTAAAATAATATATTTTCAAACACGATCGCGGTGCGAAAAATTAAATAAAAAATAAAGTCTTATAAAATTTAATTCGTAAATGGAATTGTGATCGTGATCGAAGGCGCGCGAAATATAAAATCGTACAAAATTCGAATAGTTACATTAATAAATATATTATTATATTTCAGTGGGGCGGATACCCTCATTCCTCTGATTGAGGAATGGATCGAACCGGGCACCACGATAGTGTCGGATTTTTGGAGAGTCTACGACTGCCTTGATAGGCATGGGTACCTCCACCTGAAAGTAAACCATTCGGTGAACTTCAGGGATCCTGTCACCGGTGCTCATCATATTTCAGAAAAAAATCACATGTAATATTTGTTACTTCTACGTAGTAAAGAGAAATTCTTGCAGAAGCTGACAGTGCCCAGTAAAAGAAATGATGTGTGCAAGTGGACCAGAAGAATGTATATCACCACGGTGCTCTTAAATGTTTGCAACCGTAGGCCATATTTCCCGCCACCTCTCAGCTGTCAAATTTAGTTCTCTGAACTTTTCATAGATGTCACTAAAACATGTTATCACGGTTTAAAAGGGAAATAGCCAATCTTCTACTATATATTTTCCTTAATCTAAGGTCCGCATGTTCCTGTTCATGTCGGTAAGGCAGGTTTGAAATGTTACGACTTCCGTTGCTACGTCAGAAATGTGAAAGTGGGAACAAATTAGGGATTTTTACACAATTGACAGGGATAAGCCATTTGGCAACACTGCTACTTAGTAATCTGTGATAAATTCAGTGTACTGTCTGTCAATTGTGGTTTCGTATTAATTTTTCTTGCTTTTTTCAGTGTTATTTGTTGTGTGTCTAAAATATTGTTTGCCTATAATATGACGACTGTGGATTTTTAAGGTCAGTGACAAATTTAAGTCTATTTAATTTGCTAATCTTTGATAGTAATTTGCATAACACATCCAAAGAGGTTAACTTGTCAAAAACTCTAATTTTTGTTAAAAAAAAACCTATTAAAACATGTTTCCGAGCTCTAATTTCATGTTTTTATATGATATTTTACATAAAAGAATAGAGTCCAATAAAAAAAATGCATTTTAAAGCTGGACCCTATTCGAAACTCCACACTAAATAACTATTTAGTATTGGGATATTCAAGTATCAAGAGATGGCGCTGATCGCATTTAACAATGGTACACATTTTGTTGACGTTTGTTAGCGTAGCATTTCTGTCAATTGTATTTCTTTAGTTTTCGTATTATTTTCTCATTTATTAGTATTTTTTATTTATAATTCAAGTATGTATAATAGAGTTTTTGAAGTCATATAGTTGTAGTTTCATGTAAATATCAAATGTGTACCACTGTTTGTAGTTCCAATAGTCACCGCTAGTTAGCGTTTTCTTATTTGAAAATCCCTATACATTATCAAAACATTTAAATTTCACTTAGTGGTACTCCCCTATTCCGTAATAAAGCTTTTGTTACAATTTTTTGATGTTAAATTGTAAATTCCCTGGAATATACCGCATATTTACATAATATTAATATAAATATTTTCAAGTTAATCAACTCTTCCTTCTCATATCATTTTACAACATTTGAATCAGCTACGTTCTCCGCGCGCACAAATAGTTTGAGGATATTGCCACAAGAGGCGCTTTGAAAAATGCTGAATTGCTGAGTATGTTGGATCTTGTTTTTATCTGTGATGTGATGTAGTTCGTAGTTGTGTACGTTGTGTATGTGAGTTGAGAGTGTGATCTTGACATAAATAAGTTGAAACATAACAATAACAAACGTGGTGAAATCAAAAAAAGGCTGTTGGTGGAAGAAGCTCCTGTTATGAGCTGCAAAATGTGCGATGGCTTTATATTCGTAAGTATAATTCATTATTTTTTTCTGTATTTATTTTAAGAAACGATTTAAATGTTTTTATATTATTGTTTTCTTCTCTGCAAACACTTGTTTATGTAGCATTTGTGTGTAGATTTGACATAGCTTGATTGTTTTGCTCTAGCAATTTTTATTTTGCAAATACGTTGTAAGTATATGTTTATGTGTGGCTTCTTTTCAGGATTCCAAAATGTGTTTTAAATTCTTTGTGGAAAAATATTCGTAATGTAATTATCAACGGTACGACGATGTATCACGTCTTGTGATTTGTTCTAATCATTATACACCCGCTGATTACATTGAAGCTAACGTAAAACAATTTGGACGAAAACGAAGATTGAAACCGAATCGTTTTCCCAGTTCTAATGTTCTAAGTGAAACTGTATTTGTCGACGTACTAGTACCGAAACTAGTACCATCTACTTTTAATGAAAAAACTGCGAATTTTGAATCTACAGTAGAAAATCCAAATATCCATTTCATCTCGTGAGGAGACTACCCGGTTGAAATCTGCAACTATCGCCTTCTTCAATAATTTCAGTAAGTACTGGAAATTTAGGTATGCATATACAGGATGGTGATCGGCACAGCCAACATAGGATTTTAACATGTAAAATCAAACTTTACTTTCTTGCTTGCCTAATTAGGGAAGGTAAAAAAGCTGTAAAGTTGCAGACCGTAAAATTCTGCATTAGTCCCAGTACATAAAATAAATTTTGCATGCTTTACAACGGAAGAATGAAGGTATAAAATTATAAAAATGTCGACAATCACCCCGAAAATAGCGATAGCCATGGAATTTAACATAAAAATTAACGAATGTTTAACGATTTATTTGACAAGTTAGGTTAGTTTATTATTATTTATACTTTGTGTTAAAGTGAACAATTATCAATTTAAATTAATAGATAATTATTCACTTGAATACAAATTATAAATAATACGTAATAAAAATAAACATGACAAATAAACCGTAACATTGTTATTTTTTTGTTAAATTCCCTGGCCATCCCTATTTTTGAGCTGATTTTCGGCATTTTCAGATCAAATTTCTGCAAAAAATGAAAAATTTATTTGCTTGCTGATTCCGATGTAATATTTTATGCTACGCAACTTTTATTTGAAGTTTTTTTATTTACAAAAGTTTGATTTTACATGTTTAAGTCATATGTTCGGCTGTGTTGGTCATCATCCTCTATATTTTATATTTACTCGTATATTTCTGAAACATTTGATTTTGAGCAAGAAACAAAAGTAATAATTTATTTCTACTTTATTTCAACAGGTAAAGTTATGCATGCAAACTCCTAAAAGAAAAGGTTCGCTGAGCTGAAATAAGAAATAACGTCTTATATGGATAGATAACCCAAGGAAATTAAATAATTTCAATACCTCGTAAAGCACTTGAAGAAGAATAACACTTTGTCGGAAGAAACGGCAGATACACTAATGGTAAACATATTTTCTACTCTTACCAGCCTGCATATGTACACAATAATTTACCGATTTAAAAATGACAGTAAGGGAAATGTACAATGTGATCAACTGCAAATATTGGGATCTCGATTATTGTAAGAGATACGATGTCGGCTAAATAGAACTTTTTGTGCGACTTTGAGGGATTATATCAGATATATTTTTGTTTTTCCAAAAAAATTCATAGGGCACTCACTAAATAATGACGAAAAACTGAATTTCGTTGATTTTTTCTTTTTCAAATAATCTCGAAGCTATTAATAAACGAGAAAAATTATCCAATTAAAGAAATTAGATATTTTTATTACCATTACGTAACCAGTAGCATACGAAGCGAGATATAACTTTTAAATGGAACCCATACCTAATTTAATCTCGAAAAAATCGTTATTTATTTCTCTTTTCAATGGTGTAAGGGGTTTTGTATCTCGTATTTGTATTAGCTCCAAAATTTAATGTTTCACGTTATATTTCTCGAATTTTTAATTATTTTACAAAAAAATCTTTATTATATTTACTAATTATAATTTATTTGATTTTATGACGCTCAATATTTTTATTTTAAATTCACTGATAAGTATACCAAGAGCACCCTGATATAAATATTATTTATAAAAATAATAATTTTATTGATTTTTGGCCAAATTTTCTAACGAAATTATTAAAATAAACGAAATATTTGCAAATAGAGATCTTACCGATATTTCCAAAATAACACTAAATTTAAAATAAAGTAAGGAAAAAAAAAAATTCGTAGTAAAACAAATACAATCTGGGATATTTACTGATAAATGTATGTCGTGCACATCACTGGTTAGGTAATAAAAATGTGTAACTTTTTTATTGGGAACATTTTTCTCGTTTACTAATATTTTAGAAGATATTTCATAAAATTCAGTTTTTTGTTATTATCTAGTGCCCTATAAGAATTTTTGAATAAAAATATACATCTGAGGTGGACCCCCAAAGGTGTACAGAATATTCCATCATTTAACCGACATCGTAACTCTTATAATAGTTCTCGAGATTCCAATGGTGGCAGTTCTAAATGGAACACACTCTTACTGTTATTTGTAAATCGTTAATTATTTTGTATATATACACGCCGAACATAGGACTTTAACATGTAAAATCGCAATTTTCTGCTTCCTTAATTATTTTAAGTAAAAAGGCGTCAAATAATAGTTGTCGACCATAAAACTTTGCACCTGAATTGATAAGCGAAATTAATTTTGTATGCTTTGTAACGGCAGAAATTAGGTATGAAAATGTTGAAAATCACCCCAAAAATAGCGATAGCCATGGAATTAAACAAATAAATTAACTGTGTAAGGTGGCGGTCTCACTGACAATGCTACCAATCGTTTGATGTCGTGTATTTTTCAAATACGTGTATTCTAATAGCGTGTGTCACATTGAGCCATTGTTTTCTATCGAGTGCCGACGATTTGTTTGATTTTCAAGTTGGTTTGATTTTTATTCGATGCTCGATGCCTTGACGCATGCGTAAATGTACATAACCTGTTAATTTGGTTGATGTCAATCAAATATGATTTAATTTGACAGTGACAAATAGAAGTATTCGTGAAAATGGAAACAACAAAGGTTATTTAGAAAGAGCGGAGCACGAGTGAAATTAATTTATGAATTTAGATTAATATATTAAGGTTTACTCGACACCAAATAATGATGTATGCAATTCGACCAGTGAGACCTGACCGTCAGTTTTTAAACGACACGACATGAGTCGATACTACACTACACGACACGACTTTACCAGTGAGACCGCCGGCTAACGGTTTATCTGTCAAGTTAATTTATTTTATTAGGTATTATTTGTGTATGTATTAAGAGCATAATCAAAAGATTATAGCACGGGGGAATGTTTAAAACTCGCCGCTTAGCGGAAAGCTTTAAATTTACCCACGGAACATACAACGTTGTATTTTATTTTGATTCTAGAAAATCAAAGATTCTTCGGACCTTATTATTAGGATTTCGGAAACTAAAAGAGGTACTAAGTCGGTTAAATTAGGGGAAAATTTTTATATCACTTACATTTTGAATTATGAGGTCAATGATTTTTATATAGACGGGATATTGGAAAGTTACATAAAAATATATTTTTTTAGCTCTCCAACGAATGTATTTAACTTATTGATAGTTAATTAAAAAATAGATATAAAATTAAGAAATCCGATATAATTAACATGATTACCTTCCGTCAATTCGATGTAACTTATTCTGTCTTTTTTTTTATAAATATCTTTATAATTTTTTTTATCTCTTGAATATGAAGAAAATAATGCAGTCAAATCGGATAGAGAATAAACTATTCTTTAATAATTATAATGTAAACTATCAAAAATGATATATAACTGTGTTTTTCCAAGAAAAATTGTTAAGAGCTCCAAATAACGGAATTTCTCCGAGCGACCAAAATCTAATCAAATCTTCACAAGGATGTAAAGACGAGAAATATGAAAAAATTGTAATTTTTGGAATTGTACTACTGGAATTATCGAATCTGAAAGGATCGTCATCTTCAGACGAAGATAAAAATGAAACTGTTTATGTAAACATTTTTAAATATTGCGCGCAAAATGCCAAACGACCGCACCGACCCATGCTGTTGAGATGAGCGTGGCGGTCGCTGTACGGTCGTTGTTAATGACGTCATCTGTGACGTTTTGAGGAACAACCACGTCGACCGCGGCTTTAAGTGGAACACATTTGCGAGCGTTATGAGCGTTGTGGTCGCTCTTCTTCTTCTTCTTCTTCTTCTTCTTCTTTAGTTCTTTAGTGTTTATCAGTATTTTATTTTATCTACGCACCACTTATAAGTTTTAGAATACATTTTTTGAAGGAAAATACAGATAAACACTAAAGAACTTCTTATTTTTACGAAGTATTTACCAACCTACTAGGTCGTGACGTCATGAGAGACTGGAGTATTTCAGCGGGAAATTTGAAACTAAAATTTTATTTTATGTGAGTAAAAAATATATACATAATAATAATTTTGCATGTATAGTTAGTTGTATATGTGCAATTTAAAATACTTTCCCAAAATTTGTCAACTGTCCTATTAATAATTTTGTAGGGTAACACCAATGATTGTGGCAACGAAACAAATAAAACATAATTTCCTAGTTTAGTTCTCAAAATTATAGTCACTTTAATTAGTTTCAATATTGTTGTATGGACGTTATGGTAGGCGATGACTGAATAGAAAACGAAATTTGAAGTATTTCAGAGCTGAATAAGTTAAAAATATTGGTGAAATTGAAAATAAACAGATAACAATAATTGATCATTTAATTTTGAATCAAATGAACATTAATAAGATATATTTCGTTGATATAACTTTCCAATATGGCGCCCATATAAAAATCATAACTTTGACTATATAACTTAAAATCTCATAGCTGTTTTGCAAAAATAAATATATCATCACGATATATTAGCCATTGCTGGGTATGCCAATCTGCTTTGTACACAGATTTCGGTAATGATGATGACATATTTTCAAGATAAATTGTACGATTTATCGTGAATTGTAAAACAGTTGTCACAGTGATAAAATATTTGAGCATCGTCGTTCTAACAAAAAAAAGTATTCTAAAGAAGTGCCAACTAAAATTCCATGATATTTTATATTTAGAATTTCATTTCCAGTAAAACTACCTTTCAGAAAACATAAAGGTGCGAAATGCACTTACGAATACATATATGCCAAGAAATTCAAATTAAAAATATAGTTCCTTTTACATTTTGATAAATAGTTTTTATATTAATACAGACACATTTTTTTGTTGTTGGGTGTTGTCATCGTACATGTCATTGAACTTCATTTCAATCATTTAATTTGACGAAGTTCATGTGATCGTATTTACTTGCGAATAATTATTTGTTTTGATACGTGTCAGAAATATTAATTTTTGAATAAAATTCGTCATTTATATGCAATCAGTCTTCTTTTCTCTATCAAGCTTTTATAATTATAAAAAGTGCTCATAATTACTTATTTCTTTTCAGATCTTATTTCATATCGTGCTCAGACCCAACTCTTGAAATCCAGTTCCAAGTCATGGTGCTTGATATGTGAAGTAAAACACCGGTAGATTCTTCCTTATTTTATCAACTCGAGGTATGGAGCGACATTTCTTTTTCTATGAAGGTAGAAAGTATTTCTTCCTATGTATTTTGTATGAGTGAACCAATTTTAGATTGTAAGCATATTTTTTAATAATAAATAAAATATATTTTGTTATTCTAATAATTGACTAATTCTAACAATGTGGTGGAACTAATATCAGATTCATAATTATAGTCAGTTGGGTTTGAAACTCAATAATTTGCTTAAAAAATTCAAAAATTATGAAACACTTTCGATTATGGACTGAAAGCCGTAGTCAGAATGTGCGTTTAGGGTAGGCTCAATAAATTTTAGGGTAAGCTAAAATTTAACAAATTTATTATACAAGTGTTCATTTTGTTTTGTCCACTATAGCTATCTTCGAGAACTATAAGAGCTACGAGATCGGTTAAAATAGCAAACAATTTCTATTTTACAAGGCTATTTTAATGAGCGTAATTTAACCAGTGGTTTTCAATCTGTGGGTACCAACTTTGTTATTTTAAATGGGACTATATCGCACCTTTGGCGAAACATTGACGCAAGTGCAAATACATGAATATCATAAAATACGCATTTAAAGTTTCTAAAATTATGTTTTTCAAAATACGGGACACTAATACCAAAGGAAAGTAGAATACTACCATTCATGGTTTGAATTAGTAGTATATATTATTATATTTAATGGTGTTTTTACGATTTTCTACAAAACTACCCTCTTTTATTGGGGTTGAATGGGAAAAAACTCGTAAATATGTCATTGTTTCCCCAGAAGTTCACTGTTTTTGACCATTATAAAAAATATATTAAAAAACAAATTCATTGTTAAATTTTTATTTTAATTAAACAAAATCAGAACAGAGATTTATAATAGTTTTCATAATATTTTGGAACAATATTAGTGTTAAGTAATTTAAGCAAGTCATCTTTTTTCCTTCCAGAGATAGCGATTTTAGAAATATACGCTTGTTTCAAGTTTACATCCTTTTTCTTATTCACTGAACGGTTTTAATTTTGGCTGTTATCCATTCCCCACTGTAACTAATTTTATAACGGTACGTATCCGCTCCTTTTTGGAATGCCACCATTCTGATCTGAGATATCTTTATTTGGTCACCATTTTCGTTCTTCGTAATATTCAAACCTATATCTTCCGAGAGTGTCTTAATGTCATAAAAGTCACTGAAATTTAGCTCATGAACTTCAAATGGTTCCCCGTTCTTTTTTGCAGAACGTATTAATGAAACGTACTGATCTGGTACGTATATTGGCCCAGACTTCTTTGCTCGTTTTATGTTTTTTTCAATGAGGGAATGAGCCGCATCACCCTCATTTTGTGTATGACCTTTTATTAAAAATTTATGTTGTATACTGTTTATATTTAGTGTAGTAACAGCATGTAGGTACATACTCAGAATATATCTAAAACAAAATGTAAATAAATTAAGTAAGGTGCAAAAAATATAATGAGACTTTAGGAAAAAAGAAAACTTTTAACAAAGGTATTACTATTTACCGGTTTTTTTGCTGGCCACAACAGTTATCGGAGTAAAATATTAAGTCACAGTTGGGGTACTTCGTTTCCATTATTTTCAAGTACCTAAAGACGCAAGATCCAATTTCAATGGCACCTCTGTTGGCCAATCCCTCATGCCAGAAAAAACATTTGGTTGATTTAGTCTTTATGTCTGTAATCTGGGAAAAATAATTTAATTAATCTGAGAAGCATTCATACTGCTTTATAAATAAAATTAAATAATCGTAACTTACAGTAAAATTATAGCAATTAAGTTTTGAGTGGTAATAAAAGGCGGATGATTCTCCAATCGGTACGGGCATAACTGCTTGTAACTCGTAAATAGCAACAATTTGTTGGTCTCCTCTCTTACAGTTTTCGATATCTTAGGCTTTTTCTTGTCTGCTTAATTCTTTTTCCTCCTGATGTTCTTTATATTCTTCCTCATGTGCTAACTTTTCATCTTCTGTTAAGTTGTTATAGGATACGCATTGATCACACTGATCTTTTTTTGGGACATGAAATCCAATATTGAATTGCGTATTAAAAATACGAAAATATGCATCATAAGTGGCTGATGGCTTATTGGCTAACTGACGCAGACTTTTATAATTGCGATGCATCTCCGCAATTGTCAATCCGCCATCTATAAACTCTCGACTAGTTTGATCTCGCAAATAATGGCTTTCGACTTTTGGTATACTATTTATGTGTTCACGTACGGATTCTTCAATCTCGGGGTCCAATTTTGAATGGTGCTTATGTTTGCCTCGCTTGTCATCTGGAGTAGCACCAATACCGCTAAATTTAGCAGAAATAACTGTACGTACCGTGCGCTCTTTTATTCCCAGTGTACTCATTAGAAAAGGCTTGCACACTTTAATTTTCTTGCCATCTTGTAAGAACGAAAAGCTACAGTTTGGTTTTCTGGGTTCCTGTACATTCAATTTTATTCTCCTATACTTGATATCCAAAACATCTATACAAGATGATAAATAGTCCCGCTGTCTTTGAAGTGACCCAAGTGCCCAATAGTCGGCAAATATCTTATTTCTTGTTTCTTCGTTTCCAAGTTTTGTTGGGCAATTTAGTCTGCACTTACAAGGCGGTCCCATTTCTCTTCCTTTCACAAGTTTTCCGCGAGCTGATACATACTGTTTTCCAGAATCCTTCAAATTTTTTCTCTTATTTTTTTCCCATGTTTCAGGTATTCTTAATCTTTTTTTCCCTTTCTTGTCCTTTGGTGATGAGGTTTTATTTTCATTATTTTCAGTAAGATCGACAACGTTGAACGAGGCATTTTCATTGTTAGAAGACGAAGAAGAACTGGTATCCGACGAATCAGTAGATGAGGGTGAAAATTCATCACTATCACTTCCAGAAAAATCTTCATTATCTGAGTTCTCAATCTTATAATTATTTGTCTGGCCTCTTCGTTTAAGTCTCAATTTTGCAATTGAGGGATTTGGATCCTTTTGTGTATCAACTGATAAATATAAAATAAAATAAGAAATATAAACTCACACGTAAATTATATTATTTCAGTAACTTTTCAGCACAATGTTTTACCTTGCATTTGAGGGGTACTTGTATTAATCAAAGTTGTTTCAGAGACCCCAGGATTTTTTATTTCTGGTGGAGAAGTAACATCATTTTGCTGATTCAGAAAACTGTCTATATTCTTATTATCTTCTGAAGGTAAAAACAAAATCGTATTTTTGTCTGAAATAAGAAATTTTTAAAACTGTAGCCTAAAGTAGAATATTTATCTGCAGGTTTTCTTTGGTTCTGGCTGTATGTAATGAAAAGAGAAATAATTATGCATATCAAAAATAATAAATAAATTATTATATATTTTACGATTTTGCTATAATCTACTTTTTTACCTAATTCTCGGTTTGTACTGATTTCACAACTTTCCGCAGAATTCGTAATATCATTTTTTAATGCCATTTGCAACATCTTTAATCCACGATGCTCCATATCAGGTAAAATAAACCAAACACTCTTGTTTAAATAGCTATTTATTGTCTGACTACAAAAAGAGAACAATAACAATGATATTTATATCGTGCATTATGGATTTATTTTGGAACAACAAAGACATATTTGCGGTTTATGAATACAGAATACAAATTTTTAAAGAAAAAAAAGGAGAAACAAGGGCGTAATTACACTTAAGTCGTTGTTTCAGTCATTCGTAGGTCACAGTTATTCGGATACATGGAACAACAACGACATAAAGTACATTTATGTCATTGTTGCTTCAGAGAACTAAAATATTATTTGAGTAACAACGACTTAAATGTACTTTCTGACATTGTTTCTCCGATTATGAGCGTAAATGTACTTGTACTAATTTAACAGCAAAGACATAAAGATACATTTGTCTTTGTTGTTCCAAATTCAATGACAAAATTTACCTTTACGTCAATGTAGATTCACACATAAACAGTTCTCACTAAATATTGTGCACAACTGACTACTCTGTCTTTGTAGCACCAGGACAGGGGGTAATGAATGACAATTCCACAAAGACATATTCGCCATCTAGCGGAAAATGGAAAAGACACAATTCTGTCTTTGTTTCCCCAGATAAAGTTGAGCTTAAGGAATAATGTGATAATAATAACTCTTTTTTTGAAAAAATTGCACTTACGTCATTGTTTCTCCAAAGGTGCGATATATTCTTCATTTATTTACTAGATAGAGAATTTTAGCCTGAATTCAGAAATATTATATTTTTACATTCTTACAAAACGATTTTTTTTTGAGGAAAATACATATAAAGTTATATTATTTTGATTAAAATGGCTCAAGTTAAATTTCTCTAAAAATGGCATTCCAATGTGATGACGTCATTTAATTAGTTTATATGAGCCAGGTAGTAAAGTCGATTGATCTAGTGCTGGAGCTGACGTCTATAGCCAAAATTATGGACTATCGAGCAAGAATTTTACGAAACTTGAAAAATAAAATACAATTGATTACAACAATTGATACATTATTGATTACAACAGTTAATACATTGACTGATTACAACCTTTAATATATGTATAAGAAAACAGCTTTGAATCTTTGCATGCACAACGAATAAATCATTTTAAATTTAATTGGGTATAAAATAGACTTAAAATTTATTATTAAAAGGGCCATAAAATGCAATTTACTTTCACTTGTACATGTAAATAGTGAGTGATCAAAAATAACTGATTCAGTTGGCAATATGATTCTGGGGATCTTTTTATTACACAGTTTACAGAACACCTGGTAAAAGCGGAAATAATATTCGAGAAGGCATTTTCTAGAATAAATACAAATACTCGTAGGTTGCATCAGAGCAGGAACCTGACAACTAATAGGATTTCGAATGATTGAAATACATTTCAGTGAATATAGCATTCCTCCTGTCTTCCGAAATTTCATAATCCTCTTCATTTTCTATATCGTCCATCTCATTTTCTTGTATATGTGGTTCCACAGTAGCTTCTTTATTTCGTAAACACATGTTATGTAGCACACAGCTCGTAATAACACATTTTACTATTAATGGAGTACTTAAATTTTCAAAATGGATCAATCGCCGGAATCGTCCTTTTAACAACCCAAATGCATTTTCTATAACTATCCGCGAAGCAGAATGTTTGTAGTTAAATATTTTGTGCTCTGGTGATAAATTCCCATAATCCTTGAATGGGGGTATGAGCTAAGGTAAGTTTGGGTATGCTGAGTCCCCAAGTAAAAATTAATTTCCAAATATATTTGGATTTTCCGCAACTTTTTTACGTAATGTGGACTTTTTTAATAAGCGGGCATCATGGATTGATTCTGGCTTCCCAAAATAAATGTCTGTGAATAATTTCTAGTTATCCACAACCGCTTGTACAAGGATACTAGAGCATCCTTTCCGATTTATATAAACTTCAGAATCTTTTATAGGCTTTTTAATAGAAATGTGAGAACCATCTATTGCACCTATTATTCCACTTTTTCCTTTTTTTCTTTTAAATCCCGCAGATATGATATGAGTTTGGGTTGATTGGGGCCAATAAATATGTTCCGGTGATATTTGAATAAAATAATTAGTAATTTTGTCGAGTAATTTGTGAGCACAACTTAGAGACACATTAAATCGATCAGCAATTTGCCTAAAACTTTCCTGTTAGAAGAAATGCTTTCGTACTGGTAACTTTTTCTCGTCCAAATAGATGCGTTGGTAGAACATTTGTTATGTTAAGTGCATCTGAAAATAAAACTGTAGAAATCCATTATTATATCATAAATATAAAAATATCAATCAGTGAGTATGTTAAAGTTCTGTCCATACGAAAGTGTTCAAAAAATTCCTGTTCTGCATAACTTGGCACAACTTTTTCTACATAATTGTTTATTCTATTCCTTTTCAACCGCTTATTTAGTCTGCATTTCTCCTTATCTTCCGAATCTGTTTCTGTTGTCGTAGATGTTTCATCTGTAGAACTTTCTGAGTTCGTATCAGTGATTAATTCATAAAAATCATGTTCATAACATTGTTTATATGATAATCTTTACTTGCCATTTTACCATAAGAATAAATCCATATTCAAACAACACTTATATGTAATAATTTACTTATCAAAAATAATGCACATTCACAAGCAAACACAGCAGATTAAGTCATACTTGTTTTCTTAAATATAATGCTATCGCAGTCTTTATTTTCTATCTCTTATTTTAAAAAAATATGCTGTTCTTTTTAGGAGTAGTTCAGTTCAGATCAGTACGAGGTAAGATCAGTTCATTTTCCCCTTAAAAAGAAAGCGCTTTATATCACATGAATTCGATAATGACTGATAATATACTTGTTACTATGGTTATTTGAAATAACTAATGTATAATGGAATATGGAATGAGTAGACATTGAATACGTTCACACGTATAAATTTTGCTGCTATATTACAAATAAATTTTGTTGGTTTTTTTCTAAGTCTTTAATATTGTAATTCCTATGGTTGGGTTCCGAATTGTGTGTTCCATGTTGGTGTGTATTTCGTTTCTTCAACTTGTGCTCTAGGGGTGAGTTTCTTTAATTTATTTATTGAATTCCCTATGAGAATTCTTTTTATTTGTCAACGTGGTTAAGAACTGTGTTTACGCTTGCAACTTATATCTTAGATACTTATATTGGGTGTTCGTTAAAAAAATATATACAGAGTGTTCTACTTTTTTCTTTATTTTCTATTTCTAATTTTCTTTGTATCAATGGAAAATATCACCTGCAATTGCTGCCGTAAATCCATGGAGGAACATAGATCAATAATGTGTTCCTTATGTAAAAAAAGTTATAGTATATCCTGTGTAGATATTACAATAGCTGAAGTTCGTAAGGTAAAAATGAATAATAGTGGTTTGAACTGGCACTGCCCTTTTAATTGTTCTCAAATGGATGAGGATATTAATAGCCTTAAAAATATTATATTATCACTCCAAAAAGACATTGCAGAACTTAAAAACTCTAATGTTAATAATAAAGTTGATTTGTCTAACTCGTCATTAACTAAAAATATAATTAATGAAGTAACCGAACGTCAGAAACGATCGTGTAACGTAATGATATTTAACTTGAAGCACAGATTCAAAACACTATACAGTTTGCTCACGTAAATGCGCATAGCACAACGCGAATGTACTAATGAGTTGGTCTCTTGTCTCTAATTTCAGCCGATCAGAGAGGTCAAAACTATTCCATATGCTCCGCAATACTGAATGGCTTAAATGGAACACGGTATAGTAATTTAACTTTCCCGAAGATAATTGGTTACGAATAATTTAAGAACATGATTAATAGATATTAAATCAAAATAAACAAATGATGATTTGTAATAATTTTTTTCATTTGCTTTTTAATAATTTCCAATATTTTCACCTCAATAAATTAATAATTCGTCTTTTATTAATGTTTAAAACAAAAGAATGTAGGCTTGTTATATATCATTGAAAAGCTTATAAAATAAGCTAAAAGACGAGACTATTTTCAACATAGGGTTCCATTTAAAAAATCATAAGTTTGTGTTATATCTCGAGAATTATTAAGTTTTCAAAAATATAATTACGCCATTTTATTCTATTTAAAAAACGGTAATTTTTTTTGTAAAAACATTGTTCCTCTATCATAATAAATAAGATATAAGATATTTTCAAAATGTGTGAAAAACGAGTTTTTGCCTTTATCTCAAAATCAAAAGAAGATCAAAAATTCCTGTGGTGACTATTAAACCTTCTCCGAAAAGTTGACCCTGTAATGTACAAACGGTTTTGCTCTATCATTAATATTACCTGAGATACCTTAAAAAAACATCGATAATGAGACACCTGTACATGGGCAACGGTTGTGCGGGGAGTAGAGGGCTATCACTGGATACTAGCGCAACGCTTCCATTGACGGTGTTTAGAAGAACTAAGGACATGTTTCTTTTGCTCAGCGACGGAGCGATGCGTTCGTGGAGTATTTTTATATTACAATATTGCACTAAGCCTTACAAAAATATAAGTATCTTATATACGAGTTGATATTTTACAATTAATAAATAGGTATTTTATATAATTCACGTTATAATAAAATAACGATTCCTTAATCTTACTTACAAAAAATAAGAACACTGAAAGTTATCGTTAAAATAAAATAAACAAAATTATGACATCTAAGAATTTATATAGGTAAGTTAAGTTATTTAGAACTAATACTATTTTCGTTATCACTAGGCTGACCAGATTTCATTTTGCAAAAAAGAGGACACATTCAAATATAGCAATAATAAACACCCTTAATGAAATCATTAAACATTTATTATAAAATATATAAATATAATGTAAAGTAAAACAAAAATTATCCTTGTTAAAAACAAAAAATACATAAATAAAAAATATAATACATAAAATTCTTATTTGTAGATATAATGCCCAGTTGCACCGCTGACAATGACATTTAAATTTTAAGTTAGTGTCAAGCAAAATATACATATCAAAATTTTGACAGTATTGTTCAATTTGTCACTTGATTTCTTGTTTCAATATTCGATATGATATTGTGAACATAAGAAACATTTCAAATTTAAATGTCAGCGGTGCAACCGGGCATTAAAATAACATTATTATTTTTGATTGGAGAAGTGCACACTTTTCCAACTGTAGGAGAAGTGAAGAGAGTTGTAGAAGGCCGTGTTTCTCCAACTATTTTTCCGGCACAAGCGAAGTGAAGTTAGCACCGCAGTGCGCTGTCATTTCATTTGAATATCACTAAGGATTCTTAATCTCAAAATTACTTTTAAAATATGTGATTTTGTTCTATAAAATTGTTCATAGCATTTAATTAACAAAATAAATTCAAATACAGCTACCGTACTTGTAAGAAAAACAAAAGGCTGTATTCGGGCAAATTTATGCAGTTCTCCCACTCGTGTGAAGGCTCCACTTGCTTCGCTCGGGAAGCTAACTTCACACTCGTTGGAGAAGTCCCTACTTCTCTCATTAGTAAAGTAATATATAACATTTATTCTTTGTATTTACGTATTGTATTTCTCAGCAGCAGAAATTTGCCTTAATACAGCCTTTTGTTTTAATAAATCATAAAATTCTTGGCAAGACGTATTTTTAATATTATATTTCATTATAATTAGAGCTTTTACAGTTTCCATCTTCAGTCGGTTTCTTTCGTCAGTCCACTAACTGTTGATAAGAGACAACACTCTCTCTACATTCGCATTATGTGCCGGTATTGAAAAGAAATATTGACATATTTTTAACAGCTGTGGCGTAATTTTCCCTTAAAGGGTTGCTACATCCTAAAATGGGTATAATGTGTCACGATACTCCACCTGGATGTTCGGTTGGGCGGCCGCCAGCTTTTAAACAGTGGAGAAGGGCAGGGTTGATAACCACCGGAATGGTTAATTAAAGGGAAAAAGGGTGCCACGTAATTTTTAACCTTAAAATTACGAAAAGGGAAGTACCACGAAATACTGAAAAGAATGTTACCTACCGTGACGTTGTTACCTGAAAACGACTGGGGCTTGTGAAAAGAAAAGCAAAAATTGGTAAAACTGAATTAAATAAACTGCCGGTTAATGCGTGCAGCGGGCACGACACAAATAATTGTAACAAAATGGCAAATGCCACAACAATGAAATTGACAAGTGAAAATTATAAAAATAAACACCCTAGTGATTGACCCTATACCCGTAACCCAGTTCCGGCTACCCGCAATACACATACAACGATCGTTTTTGGTACCAACAACAAAAGTGGGCCGTATAAGCTAGATGACGCAGGCAGACGTCGCCAGATTACCAGCGGCAACAATGAGTAACAATACTAGATAACTTAAAAATATTGTCAAAAATAATGTTACAAAAAATAATACTTCCTAATGCTTGACAGTATGGAGCTGAAGGCTCTGATAGAATGGTAAATTACAAAAGTTACTTGTCCAAAATATGAACTAAGTAGGACGTGAATATTTGACAGTAAAGATTCAAAAAAGTACATCTAGCAATGTCGCACAACACAGTAATAAATCAAACAAAGAAAAAAACCAATGTAGCAATAACGAATCTTAATAAACATTACTTTACTACACGCCAGGATATAAATTACACTGCTCGTACAAGTTAACCCAGTCCTCAACGGCAACAATGACTGCACTAGTATAAGCTATTCCGTGCGACTCGGGACAAAACGGAATAGCGATGGTAAAATAACATAAGGTACTTAGCTCGGTGACGTATTCAGGGCTGATAAAGGGCGTTGGAGGCGGCGGATGTCGGTGGATGAAGTTGTAGATGGTGGATGTCCCCAACCACACATGTGCGGAAACAAAAAAATCTAAATGGATTTAAAAAGACGAGCTGTCGAACACTCTGTGTTACACCACTTCAAAAAAACGATTAAAACTTCACATCAACCATGGCCTCGTGCCAAAACCCCGATCGAAAAAAATTACGTCTCGACCGCGCAACGTGCTAAGAAGCAATCCCCATCTCTAGATTTTTTTCAGGAAGAACACCATCGCTACCGGAAATATATTCAACCAACATAAGAGAAACAATAAAATCATGAAGAAGAAACACTAACAAAAAGAAGAAATACCTTTAGAAAAAATTATCGTACGCCGCTGACACTAATTAACCGTTCACAACCTGTGAAATAAACGGGAATAAAATTCAACGAGGTCGCCGCCAAACAAAATATAGTAGTACGAAACAAGGATTGAAATATACTAAATGAAATATAAATCGAACAAAACTACTGAAGATATGAATGCAAGTAAGTTACAAAGTACAAGTGAGACAAATATTACATAAATAGTTATAGGTACAAATAAAACACACAACATAACCAATAAACGAGGAGGAATAAAATGCAAAACATGCTAGAGAAATAAATTATTGCACAACACGACCTGAAGAGAATATAACAATGAAGGAACTGTAGAGATATAAGGAGATGACAGTAACAATACATAAATTAAGAAGAGGATAGACCAGATTTAGAACGAAAGAAAAGTACGTACACGATAGAAACTTAAGGTAAAGAATAGAAAAAGTCAGGGGGCAAAATAGACCGTAGCAATTCCCCCCTTCCTCCCAAGAGAAAAACTTCCTGAAGTTTTTCTCACAAAAACTAACTACTTATCTATTCACATCGCCACCTAAAGGTTCCTCATTGTCATCATCGTTGCGAGGATTTGGTTTCAGATCCTTTATGTGCTAGATCCCCTTACTAACATTGTTTTTATCACATAGTTCATAGGCCACTCGAGACACTTTCCGACAAATTCGAAAGGGTCCCACGAATTTCGGTGCTAATTTATACGAAAAATAGTTCGCGGAATTCGACAAGACCACATTTTTGCGCCAAACCATTTGACCTTCTTCCAATTCGTCAGGGTGTCGCCGAAGATTATAAATTTTCTTACTGCGTTCATACGCTTGATCCAACCGCTTGCGGGTGTCGTCATAGATTTCGCGAAATCCTTTAGTCCTATCCTCGAGGTTGTTCCTATCATATTCGACAGCCGAATGAGGGTTAAAAGCACCCGGGGGATAATGGTCACCACGAAGAACCTGCTCACGTCCGAAGTTAATGAAGTAAGGCGTACGACCGGTGACTTCATGCTTAAGCGTTCTGATCGCGCAAGACACAGCTGGGAGGAACGATCCCATAGGCGATGGTTTCGCTTCACGTAAGCGGAGAGCATGGTTTTGACCACACGGTTTACCCGTTCCGTCGGGTTGTTCTGGGGATGATACAATGCGTTATATAAACAAGCAACGTGATACTTTCGACACAGGGTGGTGAATTCTTTCGATGTGAATTGAGTCCCGTTGTCGCAGATTACGTACTGAGGCACACCGAAGAGAAGAAAAACACTTTCCTCTAAGTGACGAACGAGGGTACTAGCACTCGCATAGGAAAGGTCAGTACTAATTTGCTAAAATAGTCCGAAACGACAAGGATGAAACGATGACCACGGGCAGTAGGCGGCAGCGGTCCAATAATATCCGTACTAACTAACTGAAAGGGGCGATAAACTCTAGGACGGTACCCCATAAAAGCGGCAGGCTTTTTCTGCACAGGCTTCTGTTCGAGGCACACGATACACTGACGGACAAAAGAAGATACGTCATTTCGCATTTTTTGCCAGTAAAATCTTGTTGCAAGAGTATAAAACGTCTTATAAACACCAGGGTGACCAGAAGTCGGCATGGAATGAATTCGCGTGAGGATTTCCCGGCGCTGAGGTTTTGGAATCACCTCCTTCCACGAGAGTTCATCATTATCTAAAAGGTGTGTTCCGCTCTTGATATACTTAAATAACGCCTTTATGAATACGCCACTGGGAAAACTTCTTGGGACTTTTTCGACTATCAAGATCATTTTACTGTAACAAGTATCGGTCGGCTGGGGTACCGGATCATTCGGTGGCGTAATAGCGTCACGAACTGGCACTGAACGAGATAAACAGTCCGGGACCACATGATCTTTACCCTTTCGATGCACAATATTGAAGTTATATCGCTGCATCTTCACAGACCACAAGAGGGATTGATGATCCGTGATCACGGTAAATTGTGATCCTTCGATATACTCACGTAGACGATCGAGAGCCCAAAGTACCGCCAAACATTCACGCTCTGGAGTCGAGTAATTGCGCTCGGCCTTCATCAGAGAGCGACTCAGATATACCACGACCTTCTCTCCTTCCTTTCCAACAACACTGCACCTAATCCAAACAAACTCGCATCTGTCTGTACTAAAAATGGTCGGGAGAAATCGGGACAAGTCATTACGGGGGCACTGATCAATCTTTCCTTAAGTGAGACGAATGATTTCTGACATTCCTCAGTCCACTTAAATGGGTGTTTTTTTCTGCAACAAACGCGTAAGTGGCGTAATTAACGACGAAAAATTGGGGACGAAACGGCGATACCAGGACGTCATCCCAACAAAACTACGAATGTCCTTAACGTTTTTCGGCGGGGAAATATTTAAAATCGCTTCCACTTTACCAGGATCGACATGTAAGGCTTTACTATTGAAGACATAGCCTAAATATTTAATCTCTGGACGGCAAAATTGGCTTTTCTCCTTACAGTTAAGCCGGCGTTTATGAGCCTGTCGAATATTTTCCTCATCCATGTGTTCTTCGAAGGTGGTCGACACGACAATTATATCATCTAGCTAAACGAAGACCGATGGTTCCAAATCCATCCCCAAGACATTATTTATAAGCCGTTGCCAAGTTGCGGGGGCATTCGTCAGCCCAAACGGCATACGTTTAAAATGGAAGAGCCCACGTCCGGGGACTGTAAAAGCCGTAATTTCCCTACTCTCGGGTTTCATCGGAATCTGCCAATATGCAGATTTCATATCAAGAGAACTAATATATATGGCGGCTCGAAGCCGGTCGAGGATAGAGGAAATAAATGGGATCGGGTACGCATCCTTTTTCGTAACCTGATTCACCCGCCTAAAATCGACACAAAAACGATATGTCCCATCTTTCTCCGGCACCATTAATATGTGTGACGACCACGCACTGGAAGACGGCTCAATAATATCATTTTCTAACATGTCATCTAGCTCAGCGTTAATATGCTGTTGAATCACTGGAGACACCGGATAGTATCGTTGTTTAACTGGCGCAGCAACTGTGATAATCTCATGCTCTACTCGATCGGTACAACCTAACGTTGTGCCCATACGCGCCACTGCGTCATCAGAAAACTATTAAAGGTTTCTTGTTCCTCACCTGATAAATCGGAAGTAGATAATACTGACGAAACATGCGGATCGGAAACATCCATATTAAAAGCCCAAACGTCGCGTCTCAAATCGGGAACTATCCCCGTAACATGCCAAAAATCTAATCCCAGAATTAATCTACTATTAATAGACGGCACAACGAAAAACGTAATTAACTTAACATTAATCTCTCTCCGTTCGCGACTTGATAGTTTGGAGAATTCTCCTTGTCTAACACCAAACCAAAATCTTTAAGTACTTCCCAACCTAACCGTCCAATAATCGAATGTGAGGCACCTGCATCCAGTAACCCCAAAAATTCACGCCCAAAAATTTTTACCTTCAAAAATGGTCGCTCATCCTGAGCTAAATGCGATAATATAAAATCTAAAATGACCGTAGATTGCTTTAACTGCTCGTCTTTCTTCTTAAATAATTCCTTGACAAAACTATTCGCATTGGAGTCGGAATCCTTCGGAGACGTGGTACGACCCTTTAACGCCTCCGATTGCCGTTTCCCGAACAGTTGGGACAGTCGCGGACAATCACGTTTGGTCTTCCACAACCGAAACAGTGCTTTCGAAAATCGGCCTCACAATACCTAGAAATATGACCCACCTGTCTACAGTTCCAACATAGGATAGGGGCTCGCGGAGTATCCCTAGACGGGCGAGACGGTTCAGAGTCTATAGCGCTTACACGATGGTCCGTTCGTTCACGACGGTACGCCAAATCTGGCTCGCAAGGCCGGCTGACAGGTGGTGGGGGTTGAAATCGTTGTGTCCTGACATGGATATCTTCCAATTGTCGGCATATATCGTCTAATGTATCTACGGTATCAAATGAATGCACGCCTAAACCTTTTTGTAAATACGGGAGTAGGTTCCGCCTTATGTGCCTCACGCGCTCGGACTCTACAGGTTTCGTGCTCAAACGACTAAATAATCCTTCCATGTTCGCTATGAATATCGCTACTTTTTCGTCATCGCCTTGAGTGCGGTGCCGGAGTTCGTCCCACAAACTTAATTCGTAGTCAACGGGTAAGAAGGTAGATTTCAAACAAATTACTAACTCGTCCCATGACGACATCAGGCGACGCTTTGCCCTAAACCACGTTAATGCCTACCCCGTAAGTAATTCAGTGGCTGACCCAAATAACTGCTCTTGAGATACACCCCTCGCCGCGCGAAGTTCGTCGATACGTTCTAAGAACTTAGACAACCCAGGGCCGCCATCATACGTAAGATTCCATTTATAAATAGCTGAATCTCTACTCGGTGGATTAAAGACCTGCTGGTGCGGTGTCTCTAAACTTAAAGAAATTGACTCTAATGCTTGGGTGAGACGGGAGTCCAACTCAATGCCCTTTGTCCGCGGACTAGAGGATGCGTCCGGCTGAATTCGATTGGGAGCGTCCTCGTTATCATCGGTATTACTTGCTTCCTCCGCTAATAAGGACGTCTCATGCTCCGCCAGTAATAATGCAGAAGCCTTAGCCGAGAGCTTTAATTTTAACTGGAGCAAAAGCTGATCACATATGTCACCCAATTCCGTTAATTTTAATTTTTCATCGGGAGCTTCGGTAACGATTCGTTGGAAGCGTAGTTTGACATGAGTGAGGCGAGAACCAATACGTGAGAAATCATTCTGGTACTTGTTAAAATCAAAGTTGGCCAATAGTTCCTTTAAGTCCTGCAATTTCCGCTCGCAAATGTTAAGCTCTGACTCGGGTGCAAAAACAGCGTCCGAATGAACCGAGACTTCGCTGGCGCGTTCAGCGCGAAACACTTCCCGAAGTTTAGAGCGCTTCTCCTTTACCGTACCACCGACTCCGTAACCTCTAAGTATTAACTCATATGTAAGTTAGTCAGGTAAGAGTCTACCGGGATCAATTTTAGATTCCATAATAACAACTATACACCGATATCCACAACGAAAGGATTTTCCTAACAAAAGATTAACTATGAATGAAATTCTCAAAATAAATCAAAAGCATCGATTTTAACACAAATTACTAATTTACTCAAATTTTCTTAACCTAGTATGAATTTACCCAAAATATAAAAAAAATTGACAGGATAGCCTAGGAGTTTTTCTACGAAAACCCTTAAGATCGCGACTCAAATTTTCCCAACACTAACTATACCTATCAATGAAAAACGGCAAACAACCCTAAAGGCTGAAATGACCCCAACAACAGTTCGACCACAACGCTATGGGCTTAAGAAATGTGCCAACAATTGCCGCAACAACAAACTCAAAAATAACCGCAACAATGGCGACAACAATCGGAATAACAAAAAAACAACAATGGGCACAACAATGAAAGCTTCCACGAAAATTAAGAAAGCCCTTTGACGTTTGAGGCTCTTCGACGTTTGAGGCCCCATGGTGGGCACTAAAATTTGTGACGTAATTTTCCCTTAAAGGGTTGCTACACCCTAAAATGGGTATAATGTGTCACGATACTCCACCTGGATGTTCGGTTGGGAGGCCGCCAGCTTTTAAACAGTGGAGAAGGGTAGGGTTAATAACCACCTGAATTTTTAACCTTAAAATTACGTAGGGCAGTACCATCAAATACTAAAAAGAGTGTTACCTACCGTGACTTTGTTACCTGAAAACGACTGGGCCATGTGAAAAAAAAAATTGGCAAAACTGAATTTAATAAACTGCCGGTTAATGCGTGCAGCGGGCACGACACAAATAATTGTAACAAAATGGCAAATGCCACAACAATGAAATTGACAAGTGAAAATTATAAAAATAAACACCCTAGTGATTGACCCTATACCCGTAACCCAGTTCCGGCTACCCGCAATACACATACAACGATCGTTTTTGGTACCAACAACAAAAGTGGGCCGTATAAGCTAGATGACGCAGGCAGACGTCGCCAGATTACCAGCGGCAACAATGAGTAACAATACTAGATAACTTAAAAATATTGTCAAAAATAATGTTACAAAAAATAATACTTCCTAATGCTTGACAGTATGGAGCTGAAGGCTCTGATAGAATGGTAAATTACAAAAGTTACTTGTCCAAAATATGAACTAAGTAGGACGTGAATATTTGACAGTAAAGATTCAAAAAAGTACATCTAGCAATGTCGCACAACACAGTAATAAATCAAACAAAGAAAAAAACCAATGTAGCAATAACGAATCTTAATAAACATTACTTTACTACACGCCAGGATATAAATTACACTGCTCGTACAAGTTAACCCAGTCCTCAACGGCAACAATGACTGCACTAGTATAAGCTATTCCGTGCGACTCGGGACAAAACGGAATAGCGATGGTAAAATAACATAAGGTACTTAGCTCGGTGACGTATTCAGGGCTGATAAAGGGCGTTGGAGGCGGCGGATGTCGGTGGATGAAGTTGTAGATGGTGGATGTCCCCAACCACACATGTGCGGAAACAAAAAAATCTAAATGGATTTAAAAAGACGAGCTGTCGAACACTCTGTGTTACACCACTTCAAAAAAACGATTAAAACTTCACATCAACCATGGCCTCGTGCCAAAACCCCGATCGAAAAAAATTACGTCTCGACCGCGCAACGTGCTAAGAAGCAATCCCCATCTCTAGATTTTTTTCAGGAAGAACACCATCGCTACCGGAAATATATTCAACCAACATAAGAGAAACAATAAAATCATGAAGAAGAAACACTAACAAAAAGAAGAAATACCTTTAGAAAAAATTATCGTACGCCGCTGACACTAATTAACCGTTCACAACCTGTGAAATAAACGGGAATAAAATTCAACGAGGTCGCCGCCAAACAAAATATAGTAGTACGAAACAAGGATTGAAATATACTAAATGAAATATAAATCGAACAAAACTACTGAAGATATGAATGCAAGTAAGTTACAAAGTACAAGTGAGACAAATATTACATAAATAGTTATAGGTACAAATAAAACACACAACATAACCAATAAACGAGGAGGAATAAAATGCAAAACATGCTAGAGAAATAAATTATTGCACAACACGACCTGAAGAGAATATAACAATGAAGGAACTGTAGAGATATAAGGAGATGACAGTAACAATACATAAATTAAGAAGAGGATAGACCAGATTTAGAACGAAAGAAAAGTACGTACACGATAGAAACTTAAGGTAAAGAATAGAAAAAGTCAGGGGGCAAAATAGACCGTAGCAATTCCCCCCTTCCTCCCAAGAGAAAAACTTCCTGAAGTTTTTCTCACAAAAACTAACTACTTATCTATTCACATCGCCACCTAAAGGTTCCTCATTGTCATCATCGTTGCGAGGATTTGGTTTCAGATCCTTTATGTGCTAGATCCCCTTACTAACATTGTTTTTATCACATAGTTCATAGGCCACTCGAGACACTTTCCGACAAATTCGAAAGGGTCCCACGAATTTCGGTGCTAATTTATACGAAAAATAGTTCGCGGAATTCGACAAGACCACATTTTTGCGCCAAACCATTTGACCTTCTTCCAATTCGTCAGGGTGTCGCCGAAGATTATAAATTTTCTTACTGCGTTCATACGCTTGATCCAACCGCTTGCGGGTGTCGTCATAGATTTCGCGAAATCCTTTAGTCCTATCCTCGAGGTTGTTCCTATCATATTCGACAGCCGAATGAGGGTTAAAAGCACCCGGGGGATAATGGTCACCACGAAGAACCTGCTCACGTCCGAAGTTAATGAAGTAAGGCGTACGACCGGTGACTTCATGCTTAAGCGTTCTGATCGCGCAAGACACCGCTGGGAGGAACGATCCCATAGGCGATGGTTTCGCTTCACGTAAGCGGAGAGCATGGTTTTGACCACACGGTTTACCCGTTCCGTCGGGTTGTTCTGGGGATGATACAATGCGTTATATAAACAAGCAACGTGATACTTTCGACACAGGGTGGTGAATTCTTTCGATGTGAATTGAGTCCCGTTGTCGCAGATTACGTACTGAGGCACACCGAAGAGAAGAAAAACACTTTCCTCTAAGTGACGAACGAGGGTACTAGCACTCGCATAGGAAAGGTCAGTACTAATTTGCTAAAATAGTCCGAAACGACAAGGATGAAACGATGACCACGGGCAGTAGGCGGCAGCGGTCCAATAATATCCGTACTAACTAACTGAAAGGGGCGATAAACTCTAGGACGGTACCCCATAAAAGCGGCAGGCTTTTTCTGCACAGGCTTCTGTTCGAGGCACACGATACACTGACGGACAAAAGAAGATACGTCATTTCGCATTTTTTGCCAGTAAAATCTTGTTGCAAGAGTATAAAACGTCTTATAAACACCAGGGTGACCAGAAGTCGGCATGGAATGAATTCGCGTGAGGATTTCCCGGCGCTGAGGTTTTGGAATCACCTCCTTCCACGAGAGTTCATCATTATCTAAAAGGTGTGTTCCGCTCTTGATATACTTAAATAACGCCTTTATGAATACGCCACTGGGAAAACTTCTTGGGACTTTTTCGACTATCAAGATCATTTTACTGTAACAAGTATCGGTCGGCTGGGGTACCGGATCATTCGGTGGCGTAATAGCGTCACGAACTGGCACTGAACGAGATAAACAGTCCGGGACCACATGATCTTTACCCTTTCGATGCACAATATTGAAGTTATATCGCTGCATCTTCACAGACCACCTACATAACCGGCCCATCGGGTCCTTTATGCTTAATAACCACAAGAGGGATTGATGATCCGTGATCACGGTAAATTGTGATCCTTCGATATACTCACGTAGACGATCGAGAGCCCAAAGTACCGCCAAACATTCACGCTCTGGAGTCGAGTAATTGCGCTCGGCCTTCATCAGAGAGCGACTCAGATATACCACGACCTTCTCTCCTTCCTTTCCAACAACACTGCACCTAATCCAAACAAACTCGCATCTGTCTGTACTAAAAATGGTCGGGAGAAATCGGGACAAGTCATTACGGGGGCACTGATCAATCTTTCCTTAAGTGAGACGAATGATTTCTGACATTCCTCAGTCCACTTAAATGGGTGTTTTTTCTGCAACAAACGCGTAAGTGGCGTAATTAACGACGAAAAATTGGGGACGAAACGGCGATACCAGGACGTCATCCCAACAAAACTACGAATGTCCTTAACGTTTTTCGGCGGGGAAATATTTAAAATCGCTTCCACTTTACCAGGATCGACATGTAAGGCTTTACTATTGAAGACATAGCCTAAATATTTAATCTCTGGACGGCAAAATTGGCTTTTCTCCTTACAGTTAAGCCGGCGTTTATGAGCCTGTCGAATATTTTCCTCATCCATGTGTTCTTCGAAGGTGGTCGACACGACAATTATATCATCTAGCTAAACGAAGACCGATGGTTCCAAATCCATCCCCAAGACATTATTTATAAGCCGTTACCAAGTTGCGGGGGCATTCGTCAGCCCAAACGGCATACGTTTAAAATGGAAGAGCCCACGTCCGGGGACTGTAAAAGCCGTAATTTCCCTACTCTCGGGTTTCATCGGAATCTGCCAATATGCAGATTTCATATCAAGAGAACTAATATATATGGCGGCTCGAAGCCGGTCGAGGATAGAGGAAATAAATGGGATCGGGTACGCATCCTTTTTCGTAACCTGATTCACCCGCCTAAAATCGACACAAAAACGATATGTCCCATCTTTCTCCGGCACCATTAATATGTGTGACGACCACGCACTGGAAGACGGCTCAATAATATCATTTTCTAACATGTCATCTAGCTCAGCGTTAATATGCTGTTGAATCACTGGAGACACCGGATAGTATCGTTGTTTAACTGGCGCAGCAACTGTGATAATCTCATGCTCTACTCGATCGGTACAACCTAACGTTGTGCCCATACGCGCCACTGCGTCATCAGAAAACTATTAAAGGTTTCTTGTTCCTCACCTGATAAATCGGAAGTAGATAATACTGACGAAACATGCGGATCGGAAACATCCATATTAAAAGCCCAAACGTCGCGTCTCAAATCGGGAACTATCCCCGTAACATGCCAAAAATCTAATCCCAGAATTAATCTACTATTAATAGACGGCACAACGAAAAACGTAATTAACTTAACATTAATCTCTCTCCGTTCGCGACTTGATAGTTTGGAGAATTCTCCTTGTCTAACACCAAACCAAAATCTTTAAGTACTTCCCAACCTAACCGTCCAATAATCGAATGTGAGGCACCTGCATCCAGTAACCCCAAAAATTCACGCCCAAAAATTTTTACCTTCAAAAATGGTCGCTCATCCTGAGCTAAATGCGATAATATAAAATCTAAAATGACCGTAGATTGCTTTAACTGCTCGTCTTTCTTCTTAAATAATTCCTTGACAAAACTATTCGCATTGGAGTCGGAATCCTTCGGAGACGTGGTACGACCCTTTAACGCCTCCGATTGCCGTTTCCCGAACAGTTGGGACAGTCGCGGACAATCACGTTTGGTCTTCCACAACCGAAACAGTGCTTTCGAAAATCGGCCTCACAATACCTAGAAATATGACCCACCTGTCTACAGTTCCAACATAGGATAGGGGCTCGCGGAGTATCCCTAGACGGGCGAGACGGTTCAGAGTCTATAGCGCTTACACGATGGTCCGTTCGTTCACGACGGTACGCCAAATCTGGCTCGCAAGGCCGGCTGACAGGTGGTGGGGGTTGAAATCGTTGTGTCCTGACATGGATATCTTCCAATTGTCGGCATATATCGTCTAATGTATCTACGGTATCAAATGAATGCACGCCTAAACCTTTTTGTAAATACGGGAGTAGGTTCCGCCTTATGTGCCTCACGCGCTCGGACTCTACAGGTTTCGTGCTCAAACGACTAAATAATCCTTCCATGTTCGCTATGAATATCGCTACTTTTTCGTCATCGCCTTGAGTGCGGTGCCGGAGTTCGTCCCACAAACTTAATTCGTAGTCAACGGGTAAGAAGGTAGATTTCAAACAAATTACTAACTCGTCCCATGACGACATCAGGCGACGCTTTGCCCTAAACCACGTTAATGCCTACCCCGTAAGTAATTCAGTGGCTGACCCAAATAACTGCTCTTGAGATACACCCCTCGCCGCGCGAAGTTCGTCGATACGTTCTAAGAACTTAGACAACCCAGGGCCGCCATCATACGTAAGATTCCATTTATAAATAGCTGAATCTCTACTCGGTGGATTAAAGACCTGCTGGTGCGGTGTCTCTAAACTTAAAGAAATTGACTCTAATGCTTGGGTGAGACGGGAGTCCAACTCAATGCCCTTTGTCCGCGGACTAGAGGATGCGTCCGGCTGAATTCGATTGGGAGCGTCCTCGTTATCATCGGTATTACTTGCTTCCTCCGCTAATAAGGACGTCTCATGCTCCGCCAGTAATAATGCAGAAGCCTTAGCCGAGAGCTTTAATTTTAACTGGAGCAAAAGCTGATCACATATGTCACCCAATTCCGTTAATTTTAATTTTTCATCGGGAGCTTCGGTAACGATTCGTTGGAAGCGTAGTTTGACATGAGTGAGGCGAGAACCAATACGTGAGAAATCATTCTGGTACTTGTTAAAATCAAAGTTGGCCAATAGTTCCTTTAAGTCCTGCAATTTCCGCTCGCAAATGTTAAGCTCTGACTCGGGTGCAAAAACAGCGTCCGAATGAACCGAGACTTCGCTGGCGCGTTCAGCGCGAAACACTTCCCGAAGTTTAGAGCGCTTCTCCTTTACCGTACCACCGACTCCGTAACCTCTAAGTATTAACTCATATGTAAGTTAGTCAGGTAAGAGTCTACCGGGATCAATTTTAGATTCCATAATAACAACTATACACCGATATCCACAACGAAAGGATTTACCTAACAAAAGATTAACTATGAATGAAATTCTCAAAATAAATCAAAAGCATCGATTTTAACACAAATTACTAATTTACTCAAATTTTCTTAACCTAGTATGAATTTACCCAAAATATAAAAAAAATTGACAGGATAGCCTAGGAGTTTTTCTACGAAAACCCTTAAGATCGCGACTCAAATTTTCCCAACACTAACTATACCTATCAATGAAAAACGGCAAACAACCCTAAAGGCTGAAATGACCCCAACAACAGTTCGACCACAACGCTATGGGCTTAAGAAATGTGCCAACAATTGCCGCAACAACAAACTCAAAAATAACCGCAACAATGGCGACAACAATCGGAATAACAAAAAAACAACAATGGGCACAACAATGAAAGCTTCCACGAAAATTAAGAAAGCCCTTTGACGTTTGAGGCTCTTCGACGTTTGAGGCCCCATGGTGGGCACTAAAATTTGTGACGTAATTTTCCCTTAAAGGGTTGCTACACCCTAAAATGGGTATAATGTGTCACGATACTCCACCTGGATGTTCGGTTGGGAGGCCGCCAGCTTTTAAACAGTGCAGAAGGGTAGGGTTGATAACCACCTGAATTTTTAACCTTAAAATTACGTAGGGCAGTACCATCAAATACTAAAAAGAGTGTTACCTACCGTGACTTTGTTACCTGAAAACGACTGGGCCATGTGAAAAAAAAAATTGGCAAAACTGAATTTAATAAACTGCCGGTTAATGCGTGCAGCGGGCACGACACAAATAATTGAAACAAAATGGCAAATGCCACAACAATGAAATTGACAAGTGAAAATTATAAAAATAAACACCCTAGTGATTGACCCTATACCCGTAACCCAGTTCCGGCTACCCGCAATACACATACAACGATCGTTTTTGGTACCAACAACAAAAGTGGGCCGTATAAGCTAGATGACGCAGGCAGACGTCGCCAGATTACCAGCGGCAACAATGAGTAACAATACTAGATAACTTAAAAATATTGTCAAAAATAATGTTACAAAAAATAATACTTCCTAATGCTTGACAGTATGGAGCTGAAGGCTCTGATAGAATGGTAAATTACAAAAGTTACTTGTCCAAAATATGAACTAAGTAGGACGTGAATATTTGACAGTAAAGATTCAAAAAAGTACATCTAGCAATGTCGCACAACACAGTAATAAATCAAACAAAGAAAAAAACCAATGTAGCAATAACGAATCTTAATAAACATTACTTTACTACACGCCAGGATATAAATTACACTGCTCGTACAAGTTAACCCAGTCCTCAACGGCAACAATGACTGCACTAGTATAAGCTATTCCGTGCGACTCGGGACAAAACGGAATAGCGATGGTAAAATAACATAAGGTACTTAGCTCGGTGACGTATTCAGGGCTGATAAAGGGCGTTGGAGGCGGCGGATGTCGGTGGATGAAGTTGTAGATGGTGGATGTCCCCAACCACACATGTGCGGAAACAAAAAAATCTAAATGGATTTAAAAAGACGAGCTGTCGAACACTCTGTGTTACACCACTTCAAAAAAACGATTAAAACTTCACATCAACCATGGCCTCGTGCCAAAACCCCGATCGAAAAAAATTACGTCTCGACCGCGCAACGTGCTAAGAAGCAATCCCCATCTCTAGATTTTTTTCAGGAAGAACACCATCGCTACCGGAAATATATTCAACCAACATAAGAGAAACAATAAAATCATGAAGAAGAAACACTAACAAAAAGAAGAAATACCTTTAGAAAAAATTATCGTACGCCGCTGACACTAATTAACCGTTCACAACCTGTGAAATAAACGGGAATAAAATTCAACGAGGTCGCCGCCAAACAAAATATAGTAGTACGAAACAAGGATTGAAATATACTAAATGAAATATAAATCGAACAAAACTACTGAAGATATGAATGCAAGTAAGTTACAAAGTACAAGTGAGACAAATATTACATAAATAGTTATAGGTACAAATAAAACACACAACATAACCAATAAACGAGGAGGAATAAAATGCAAAACATGCTAGAGAAATAAATTATTGCACAACACGACCTGAAGAGAATATAACAATGAAGGAACTGTAGAGATATAAGGAGATGACAGTAACAATACATAAATTAAGAAGAGGATAGACCAGATTTAGAACGAAAGAAAAGTACGTACACGATAGAAACTTAAGGTAAAGAATAGAAAAAGTCAGGGGGCAAAATAGACCGTAGCAATTCCCCCCTTCCTCCCAAGAGAAAAACTTCCTGAAGTTTTTCTCACAAAAACTAACTACTTATCTATTCACATCGCCACCTAAAGGTTCCTCATTGTCATCATCGTTGCGAGGATTTGGTTTCAGATCCTTTATGTGCTAGATCCCCTTACTAACATTGTTTTTATCACATAGTTCATAGGCCACTCGAGACACTTTCCGACAAATTCGAAAGGGTCCCACGAATTTCGGTGCTAATTTATACGAAAAATAGTTCGCGGAATTCGACAAGACCACATTTTTGCGCCAAACCATTTGACCTTCTTCCAATTCGTCAGGGTGTCGCCGAAGATTATAAATTTTCTTACTGCGTTCATACGCTTGATCCAACCGCTTGCGGGTGTCGTCATAGATTTCGCGAAATCCTTTAGTCCTATCCTCGAGGTTGTTCCTATCATATTCGACAGCCGAATGAGGGTTAAAAGCACCCGGGGGATAATGGTCACCACGAAGAACCTGCTCACGTCCGAAGTTAATGAAGTAAGGCGTACGACCGGTGACTTCATGCTTAAGCGTTCTGATCGCGCAAGACACCGCTGGGAGGAACGATCCCATAGGCGATGGTTTCGCTTCACGTAAGCGGAGAGCATGGTTTTGACCACACGGTTTACCCGTTCCGTCGGGTTGTTCTGGGGATGATACAATGCGTTATATAAACAAGCAACGTGATACTTTCGACACAGGGTGGTGAATTCTTTCGATGTGAATTGAGTCCCGTTGTCGCAGATTACGTACTGAGGCACACCGAAGAGAAGAAAAACACTTTCCTCTAAGTGACGAACGAGGGTACTAGCACTCGCATAGGAAAGGTCAGTACTAATTTGCTAAAATAGTCCGAAACGACAAGGATGAAACGATGACCACGGGCAGTAGGCGGCAGCGGTCCAATAATATCCGTACTAACTAACTGAAAGGGGCGATAAACTCTAGGACGGTACCCCATAAAAGCGGCAGGCTTTTTCTGCACAGGCTTCTGTTCGAGGCACACGATACACTGACGGACAAAAGAAGATACGTCATTTCGCATTTTTTGCCAGTAAAATCTTGTTGCAAGAGTATAAAACGTCTTATAAACACCAGGGTGACCAGAAGTCGGCATGGAATGAATTCGCGTGAGGATTTCCCGGCGCTGAGGTTTTGGAATCACCTCCTTCCACGAGAGTTCATCATTATCTAAAAGGTGTGTTCCGCTCTTGATATACTTAAATAACGCCTTTATGAATACGCCACTGGGAAAACTTCTTGGGACTTTTTCGACTATCAAGATCATTTTACTGTAACAAGTATCGGTCGGCTGGGGTACCGGATCATTCGGTGGCGTAATAGCGTCACGAACTGGCACTGAACGAGATAAACAGTCCGGGACCACATGATCTTTACCCTTTCGATGCACAATATTGAAGTTATATCGCTGCATCTTCACAGACCACCTACATAACCGGCCCATCGGGTCCTTTATGCTTAATAACCACAAGAGGGATTGATGATCCGTGATCACGGTAAATTGTGATCCTTCGATATACTCACGTAGACGATCGAGAGCCCAAAGTACCGCCAAACATTCACGCTCTGGAGTCGAGTAATTGCGCTCGGCCTTCATCAGAGAGCGACTCAGATATACCACGACCTTCTCTCCTTCCTTTCCAACAACACTGCACCTAATCCAAACAAACTCGCATCTGTCTGTACTAAAAATGGTCGGGAGAAATCGGGACAAGTCATTACGGGGGCACTGATCAATCTTTCCTTAAGTGAGACGAATGATTTCTGACATTCCTCAGTCCACTTAAATGGGTGTTTTTTCTGCAACAAACGCGTAAGTGGCGTAATTAACGACGAAAAATTGGGGACGAAACGGCGATACCAGGACGTCATCCCAACAAAACTACGAATGTCCTTAACGTTTTTCGGCGGGGAAATATTTAAAATCGCTTCCACTTTACCAGGATCGACATGTAAGGCTTTACTATTGAAGACATAGCCTAAATATTTAATCTCTGGACGGCAAAATTGGCTTTTCTCCTTACAGTTAAGCCGGCGTTTATGAGCCTGTCGAATATTTTCCTCATCCATGTGTTCTTCGAAGGTGGTCGACACGACAATTATATCATCTAGCTAAACGAAGACCGATGGTTCCAAATCCATCCCCAAGACATTATTTATAAGCCGTTGCCAAGTTGCGGGGGCATTCGTCAGCCCAAACGGCATACGTTTAAAATGGAAGAGCCCACGTCCGGGGACTGTAAAAGCCGTAATTTCCCTACTCTCGGGTTTCATCGGAATCTGCCAATATGCAGATTTCATATCAAGAGAACTAATATATATGGCGGCTCGAAGCCGGTCGAGGATAGAGGAAATAAATGGGATCGGGTACGCATCCTTTTTCGTAACCTGATTCACCCGCCTAAAATCGACACAAAAACGATATGTCCCATCTTTCTCCGGCACCATTAATATGTGTGACGACCACGCACTGGAAGACGGCTCAATAATATCATTTTCTAACATGTCATCTAGCTCAGCGTTAATATGCTGTTGAATCACTGGAGACACCGGATAGTATCGTTGTTTAACTGGCGCAGCAACTGTGATAATCTCATGCTCTACTCGATCGGTACAACCTAACGTTGTGCCCATACGCGCCACTGCGTCATCAGAAAACTATTAAAGGTTTCTTGTTCCTCACCTGATAAATCGGAAGTAGATAATACTGACGAAACATGCGGATCGGAAACATCCATATTAAAAGCCCAAACGTCGCGTCTCAAATCGGGAACTATCCTCGTAACATGCCAAAAATCTAATCCCAGAATTAATCTACTATTAATAGACGGCACAACGAAAAACGTAATTAACTTAACATTAATCTCTCTCCGTTCGCGACTTGATAGTTTGGAGAATTCTCCTTGTCTAACACCAAACCAAAATCTTTAAGTACTTCCCAACCTAACCGTCCAATAATCGAATGTGAGGCACCTGCATCCAGTAACCCCAAAAATTCACGCCCAAAAATTTTTACCTTCAAAAATGGTCGCTCATCCTGAGCTAAATGCGATAATATAAAATCTAAAATGACCGTAGATTGCTTTAACTGCTCGTCTTTCTTCTTAAATAATTCCTTGACAAAACTATTCGCATTGGAGTCGGAATCCTTCGGAGACGTGGTACGACCCTTTAACGCCTCCGATTGCCGTTTCCCGAACAGTTGGGACAGTCGCGGACAATCACGTTTGGTCTTCCACAACCGAAACAGTGCTTTCGAAAATCGGCCTCACAATACCTAGAAATATGACCCACCTGTCTACAGTTCCAACATAGGATAGGGGCTCGCGGAGTATCCCTAGACGGGCGAGACGGTTCAGAGTCTATAGCGCTTACACGATGGTCCGTTCGTTCACGACGGTACGCCAAATCTGGCTCGCAAGGCCGGCTGACAGGTGGTGGGGGTTGAAATCGTTGTGTCCTGACATGGATATCTTCCAATTGTCGGCATATATCGTCTAATGTATCTACGGTATCAAATGAATGCACGCCTAAACCTTTTTGTAAATACGGGAGTAGGTTCCGCCTTATGTGCCTCACGCGCTCGGACTCTACAGGTTTCGTGCTCAAACGACTAAATAATCCTTCCATGTTCGCTATGAATATCGCTACTTTTTCGTCATCGCCTTGAGTGCGGTGCCGGAGTTCGTCCCACAAACTTAATTCGTAGTCAACGGGTAAGAAGGTAGATTTCAAACAAATTACTAACTCGTCCCATGACGACATCAGGCGACGCTTTGCCCTAAACCACGTTAATGCCTACCCCGTAAGTAATTCAGTGGCTGACCCAAATAACTGCTCTTGAGATACACCCCTCGCCGCGCGAAGTTCGTCGATACGTTCTAAGAACTTAGACAACCCAGGGCCGCCATCATACGTAAGATTCCATTTATAAATAGCTGAATCTCTACTCGGTGGATTAAAGACCTGCTGGTGCGGTGTCTCTAAACTTAAAGAAATTGACTCTAATGCTTGGGTGAGACGGGAGTCCAACTCAATGCCCTTTGTCCGCGGACTAGAGGATGCGTCCGGCTGAATTCGATTGGGAGCGTCCTCGTTATCATCGGTATTACTTGCTTCCTCCGCTAATAAGGACGTCTCATGCTCCGCCAGTAATAATGCAGAAGCCTTAGCCGAGAGCTTTAATTTTAACTGGAGCAAAAGCTGATCACATATGTCACCCAATTCCGTTAATTTTAATTTTTCATCGGGAGCTTCGGTAACGATTCGTTGGAAGCGTAGTTTGACATGAGTGAGGCGAGAACCAATACGTGAGAAATCATTCTGGTACTTGTTAAAATCAAAGTTGGCCAATAGTTCCTTTAAGTCCTGCAATTTCCGCTCGCAAATGTTAAGCTCTGACTCGGGTGCAAAAACAGCGTCCGAATGAACCGAGACTTCGCTGGCGCGTTCAGCGCGAAACACTTCCCGAAGTTTAGAGCGCTTCTCCTTTACCGTACCACCGACTCCGTAACCTCTAAGTATTAACTCATATGTAAGTTAGTCAGGTAAGAGTCTACCGGGATCAATTTTAGATTCCATAATAACAACTATACACCGATATCCACAACGAAAGGATTTTCCTAACAAAAGATTAACTATGAATGAAATTCTCAAAATAAATCAAAAGCATCGATTTTAACACAAATTACTAATTTACTCAAATTTTCTTAACCTAGTATGAATTTACCCAAAATATAAAAAAAATTGACAGGATAGCCTAGGAGTTTTTCTACGAAAACCCTTAAGATCGCGACTCAAATTTTCCCAACACTAACTATACCTATCAATGAAAAACGGCAAACAACCCTAAAGGCTGAAATGACCCCAACAACAGTTCGACCACAACGCTATGGGCTTAAGAAATGTGCCAACAATTGCCGCAACAACAAACTCAAAAATAACCGCAACAATGGCGACAACAATCGGAATAACAAAAAAACAACAATGGGCACAACAATGAAAGCTTCCACGAAAATTAAGAAAGCCCTTTGACGTTTGAGGCTCTTCGACGTTTGAGGCCCCATGGTGGGCACTAAAATTTGTGACGTAATTTTCCCTTAAAGGGTTGCTACACCCTAAAATGGGTATAATGTGTCACGATACTCCACCTGGATGTTCGGTTGGGAGGCCGCCAGCTTTTAAACAGTGCAGAAGGGTAGGGTTGATAACCACCTGAATTTTTAACCTTAAAATTACGTAGGGCAGTACCATCAAATACTAAAAAGAGTGTTACCTACCGTGACTTTGTTACCTGAAAACGACTGGGCCATGTGAAAAAAAAAATTGGCAAAACTGAATTTAATAAACTGCCGGTTAATGCGTGCAGCGGGCACGACACAAATAATTGTAACAAAATGGCAAATGCCACAACAATGAAATTGACAAGTGAAAATTATAAAAATAAACACCCTAGTGATTGACCCTATACCCGTAACCCAGTTCCGGCTACCCGCAATACACATACAACGATCGTTTTTGGTACCAACAACAAAAGTGGGCCGTATAAGCTAGATGACGCAGGCAGACGTCGCCAGATTACCAGCGGCAACAATGAGTAACAATACTAGATAACTTAAAAATATTGTCAAAAATAATGTTACAAAAAATAATACTTCCTAATGCTTGACAGTATGGAGCTGAAGGCTCTGATAGAATGGTAAATTACAAAAGTTACTTGTCCAAAATATGAACTAAGTAGGACGTGAATATTTGACAGTAAAGATTCAAAAAAGTACATCTAGCAATGTCGCACAACACAGTAATAAATCAAACAAAGAAAAAAACCAATGTAGCAATAACGAATCTTAATAAACATTACTTTACTACACGCCAGGATATAAATTACACTGCTCGTACAAGTTAACCCAGTCCTCAACGGCAACAATGACTGCACTAGTATAAGCTATTCCGTGCGACTCGGGACAAAACGGAATAGCGATGGTAAAATAACATAAGGTACTTAGCTCGGTGACGTATTCAGGGCTGATAAAGGGCGTTGGAGGCGGCGGATGTCGGTGGATGAAGTTGTAGATGGTGGATGTCCCCAACCACACATGTGCGGAAACAAAAAAATCTAAATGGATTTAAAAAGACGAGCTGTCGAACACTCTGTGTTACACCACTTCAAAAAAACGATTAAAACTTCACATCAACCATGGCCTCGTGCCAAAACCCCGATCGAAAAAAATTACGTCTCGACCGCGCAACGTGCTAAGAAGCAATCCCCATCTCTAGATTTTTTTCAGGAAGAACACCATCGCTACCGGAAATATATTCAACCAACATAAGAGAAACAATAAAATCATGAAGAAGAAACACTAACAAAAAGAAGAAATACCTTTAGAAAAAATTATCGTACGCCGCTGACACTAATTAACCGTTCACAACCTGTGAAATAAACGGGAATAAAATTCAACGAGGTCGCCGCCAAACAAAATATAGTAGTACGAAACAAGGATTGAAATATACTAAATGAAATATAAATCGAACAAAACTACTGAAGATATGAATGCAAGTAAGTTACAAAGTACAAGTGAGACAAATATTACATAAATAGTTATAGGTACAAATAAAACACACAACATAACCAATAAACGAAGAGGAATAAAATGCAAAACATGCAATAGAAATAAATTATTGGACAACACGAGCTGAAGAAAACATAACAATGAAGGAACTATAGAGATATAAGGAGATGACAGTGACAATACATAAATTAAGAAGAGGATAGACCAGATTTAGAACGAAAGAAAGGTACGTACACGATAGAAACTTAGAGTAAAGTACAGAAAAAGTCAGGGGGCAAAAATAGACCGTAACACAGCTCTAAATACGCACTCTTGTCTTCAGACTCCAGTGTTTTAAAATATTTTACCCATTTTGTATGGGACGTTAATTTTTAAAAATTTTCGACTTGAAAAGAATTTGTTAAAAATAATTTTAAATTATAAAATTGATTAAACAACATACATGTCTTCGTTAATATTAACTCCTTTATTAATGAAAAATGGCACAGAAATCTGGATATCTTTCCACATAGGTGTATTTTTTAATTGGCACCATTTTAGTGTTTTAAATTCATTAAATTGCATTGTCCAGGTGCAAATATATTTGTAACATTCATATACAAACAAAAAATTTTTACGAAAAATTTCTACTTGAACGTCATCATCAGATTTCTTAAAAATCTCTTTCACTTTTATAGTTTTGTTTGAAATTGAGAGGTGTGAGTCGTGTCATTCCTCTCTTACTTTATAAGGTGTTTAAAGTGGTAAATACTGTGAATATTTAGTAAAAACTTAAGTGATACACTTCTTTGTAGCATCGGTTTAATTTGTACAATTGTGCATAGTACTAAAAGTTAGTATGAAAGTAGGATTTGGTGAATTTAATTTTTTCTCATAAAAGATAGTTTTTTTTAAATCTAACTTTTAATTAACATGTGTGCGACGCGCGAATACGCTTGTCTAGTGAAGTGACTTTGCGCAGTATTTACTTAAAAAACCAGGGACTATCAAACAATTGACAATGAGCGCGGAACAATCGGACAGGAACCTAAGTCATGTTTCAAATGTAAAGTGGAATTTGAGAGTGACAAAATTATAGGTTGCGAAGGATCGTGCAAACATTGGTATCACCTAAAATGTGCAAGAATTAAAGAAATAGATTTTACAATAATAATTACGTATAGGGGATTCAAATGGTTTTGTGATAATTGTGAAGAGAATTTAAACTTAATAAAAAGGGAAGTTAAAAACGCAGTTGAGGTAGCCGTTAATAAATGTAATTTAGAAATTGCATCGATGAAAGAAATGTTAATAACTTTAACCAATAAAAAGGTAGATAATTTTATATCACAAGATACAACATATGCAAAAACATTGGTAAAAAACAATCCTGTGGTAGTTATCAAACCGAAGGTGGAACAGAAATGCGAACAAACAAGAAAAGAAATACGGCAAACTATTAAACCATCAGATCTATCAGTAGGAGTAAATTCAATCAAGAATAGTAGAAACGGCGGTATAATAGTATATTGTGAAAAAGAAAAGGATATAAATAAATCAGAAAACGAAGTTTCCAAAAAATTGGGACAAAAATATGAAGTTAGGGTACCTAATTTTAAAAACTTTAATAAAAATTGTTGGAGTCGCTGAAAGCTTTGAAAATGATCAAATAATTGACTGTTTAAAGAAACAAAATTCAATGATTACAGAAGATTCACTACTGGTCATTAAAACTAAATGGGAGGGTAATAAGATGTTCAATATAATAGTAGAAGTAGATCCTAAAACTTATATGAATATAATGAAGGAGTCAAGAATAAAAATTGGGTGGGATAGTTGTAAAGTGTTTGAGGAATTTAACATTATCAGGTGCTATAAATGTATAAGGTATGGTCACAAAGCAGTTAATTGTACAAATAAAATTACATGCAGTAAATGTGGTGAAAATCACAAATATAATGAATGTACCTCTCAGAACGAAAAGTGTGCAAATAGGAGATTCCGATCGTGACGTCACAAAGTGCGCCATTTGCGGTGAAATCTTGAACTATGTGGACAAATAGACATTTTCTGTTGACATGTGTTCAGTTAGTGATGAAAATGAATTTTTTAGTGCACAGTTGTGCCAGGGGCGAAATTAAAAAGGAAAAATATTGAAAGTCATTCTGTGAATGACCTAAAAAAGATGGTTAGTGTCGTGGTCTGAAAAAAGGCGGAAAAAGAGCGATCTTATTTTAAGATTTTAGTTTCGGTTAGTTACTGGGTATTTATTGTTTTATACTAATTCAAAATGTTTCAACGTTTTCAGAAATCAAAATTATATGAATGCGGGACGCAGTGATAATATATTACCCTGCATTGATAGTGGTAAATGGGTATCTACGGTAATTTCATGTAATACGTGTGTGGTAGTTGATGTAAATATAAAGTGGGGCTGTGGTGGGGCTATTTTCTATCTCATAACATATCAAACCTATTTAACTACGGACACATATACCACTACTTCCACGAAACCATTTAGTTTGCTGTAATTACGCATAAACCATAAGAGATGAGATCGGCTTGGAAAATGGCATAAAATTAATTCCTCTCATATATTTTTTATATTTATTCTTGTAATCACTCTTACAGAGGCCATAAGCGTACCTAATAACCATATTTTTAATATAAAACACAAATTTCACAAGGCTATCAACTTGACAGCACGATGACAGCTACTTGTATGTCCACATAGTTCATAAAAATACCGCGACGGGGCGCTTAATATTCGCTTAATCGGAATCCCCTATTGTATAAATGCAAATAAAGATTTACAATTAAATTTGAATACTGACCACATTGCTTTAGACAGTAACTGTGAGGTGTATAAAAGAATCATTAAGAGCCAACAAAACAAAATTATATATATATATATATATATATATATATATATATATATATATATATATATCAACTAAAAAATATAAAAGGCTCTCATAATATTATTTGTTTAAATGCCAAAAGTTATTTAGCTAATAAAAGCGAAATTGACAAACTACTAAATACAGAGAGATCATTAATAGTTTGCCTAACAGAGGTAAGTATAACGCCAGAAATTGAAGAATCTGAACTTGGTGTAAAAGGATATAATCTGGTGCGGTGTGATTCTACATCAAGACATACGGGAGGAGTGATACTATTTGTACGGTCAGATTTAAATTTTACAGTGAGTGAAAATTTTAGTGAACAAAATTGTTGGTGGTTACTTTCTATTACGTTTAACTATAAAATTTTAAATTATTTATTAACAGCAGTGTACCGTTCTCCAAGTACTAGTTCAGCGGCCTTCTTTTCATTTTTAGACTTGGTTTACAGAAAAAGAAACTAGTAATAAAACAATTCTTCTAGTGGGTGATATTAACATAGACTGGCTGGATAAAGAAAATTTCTACACTAATAGAATTAAAAGTGTGATAGACTTGAATGGATATAAACAATTGGTTAATAAACCAACGCGTATAATAAATACATCTCGAACTCTGGTGGACTATGTAATATGTAATGATTTTAGTGTATGTTGTAATGTTAAAGGAACTCCAAAAATAACAGACCATAGTCTGGTTTACATTTCATTACCAGACATTGAGAATTTAAATAAAAATGTAATAAAAATATATAAAAACATAGATACTAATTTACTCGCTGAAAGTCTTATAAAATGCAACTGGAAATATGAGGTAACATATATTACTCAGTATTTTGATAATTTATACAATAATTTAAAAATGTGCTATTTAAATTGTACACAAAATATAACTAAAAATTTCAAATGTAATAAAGGTTGGTTTAATTTTACAGTAAAAAATGCAATAATGGAAAGAGACTTGGCATACAAACGTTTTACCTTTACTAATAGTAATGTAGATTGGAATGTATATACAAATAAAAGAAATATTGTAAGTAAAATAATTAAAGAAGAGAAACAAAGGTATTATTGGAACAAAATAGATAAATGTAAAGGAAATTCTAAGGTAATGTGGAAAACATTAAAAGGTTTTACATCTATAAATACCAAAGACAGCAATATTAAATCTGTTATATGCAATAACATTAATTACGATAATGTATCTGAAATGGTTAATATATTTAACAGTTATTTTGTTAATATTGTTAAGGACATTGTACAATCTATTCCAGTGGATTATAATATTAATTCTAAAAGTTTGGATATTCCATGTTCTACTAACTTTAGTTCTTTCTCATCTATTGATATACACGAATTAAAAAACATAATTTTCTCTCTTAATAATTCAGGTAGCAGTGATGAATTACATTCAAAAAATTTTAAAGATAATTTTCACATAATTGTTTATCCCATATTAAATTATATCAATATGTCCTTACACTCGGGTATTGTACCAGATAAATTAAAATATTCTGTTGTTATTCCAACACAAAAAGTAAAGGGAACGGTTAATGTTGAAGAATATAGACCAGTTAATATGCTACCCACCATTGAAAAAACACTTGAAATAGTAGTGTATAAACAACTCTTAAAATATTTGAATGAAAATAATATTATAGTCCCCGAACAGTCTGGATTTAGAGCAGATCACTCTTGTGAAACTGCACTCAATTACCTGTTAAATGAATGGAAATATTCAATAGATGATGGAAATATAATATGTGCTGTTTTCCTTGATTTAAAAAGAGCTTTTGAAATTGTAGATCGAGATATTTTAATTGTAAAAGTAAATAAATATGGAATTAAAGATAAAGCTTTGGACTAGATTCAAAACTACTTGATGGGAAGAACTCAAAGTGTCAAACTAAATAATGTTTATTCTGATGAATTAAGTAATGAATTAGGAGTACCACAGGGAAGTGTCTTAGGACCACTGCTTTTCCTACTACACATAAAAATTTCCAAAAAAATAAACTATTTATCACGAATTTCTAAAGGCTTATCTACTTGGAGTAAAATTACAATATATAATACCATTATTTTGCCGCACTTTATATACTGCTCAACGATTTTGTTTATGTGCAATAAAACAGAAATAGATAAATTGCAAAAGCTTCAAAATAGAGCCATGAGGGTAATACTAAAATGTAGTAAATATACTAATATTGAAACTACGCTAGATTCCTTAGGATGGCTATGTATTAAAAAATTTGTGGAATATAATGTTTTAATATTTATACACAAAATGTTAAATAAGTTACCACAATATCTGACTAAGAATATTACTCATGTCAATGATGTACATAATTATGCTACGCGCAGTGCTAATATGTTATATGTGTGTAAAACAAATAAAGTAAGAACTAGTATGTCTATATTTCATAAAGGTTTAATATTGTACAATAAATTACCTTCTGTTGTCAAAGAGGCAAAATCAGTACGAGAATTTAAAGTTAAAGTTAAACAATTATTGTAAATATTTATATGTAATTTATCACGATATCATTTTCATATTATGCATGTATCTTTGTATTTATTTTGTAATATTGTAGCGTAATGCTGTTAATAAAGAATTATTATTATTATTATTATAGGCAAAAATGATTCCGATATTCGATTTTGTAGAGACTCTTTGATTTCGTCCAAACAGTCCATAATGTCTAACACAGAATTATCTTCCTTTTCAATACAACGAATTTTTTCATCAAAAATATACATTAAAGAGTGTGTGAACCAAAAATAACTTTCATTTACATCATTTTAAAAAAATCTTTTTAGAACAGCAGGAGGATTACTAATAGACAAAAAATAATACTTTAACCCTTCATAAATTTGTAGAATCCGATTAATCGACGGAAAGAGAGAAAGCCATCTAGTTTTACTATGTGATAATAAATTTCTATATTCAGTATCGGCAAATTGACAAAAATCTTTAAGTGTTCCTGTTCGTACCGTATAAATTGAAAAATGATTAAAATTTTTTACAATAATACTTTCAACGTCAATAGGCAATGTATCTATACCGTTCTGTACACAATTATGAAGGATATGAGCTGGACAACCAACACCAATAATTTTTGAGTTAACAGAAGTTTTTAAGTTGTGAAAAACATTATTTTTGCCAGTCCTGTTCACCCTACCAAAATTGGTGTTGCAGTTGTCCCTTGAAAAAGAAGTAAATTTATCTTTTAAATCAGTCTTAATCAGCAATTTACTCAAAAAGTTAGATATTGTTTCAGCCTTTTAATTTTTTAAGTCTTCTAACTCAATAATTCTCGTAGTGAAGCCATCACTCACAGAAAAATACTGGATTAATACTGAAAAAAGCTTCATGTTACCATGATTGCTAACATCGGTCAAAACACCATTATAATTAGCTTCTTTTGCTTCTGCAATTACCGATTTTAAAGAAAATGGAGCCAACGCACCAGTTACTATAGGCCATGTGCAAGACATAACCTCATTTTTAACTTGGAGGACATACAAACGTCAAACGCGTAACTGTTTACATTGTAACTACCGTGTTTTACAAAGAAAATGCCAAGTTTTTGTGCTGTCTTTGGATGCAGTAATAGGGCAGAGAGAAATTGTGATAAGTCATACTATAGACTTCCTTCGGTGAAAAAATATAAGGGCGTAATATGTCCAAAACGAGTAAAAAGAAGAGAGTTGTGGTTACGTGCTCTTAGAAGAAAGGACTTAACCGAGGAAAAAATAAAATATATTCGTATATGTTCCGATCATTTTGTAACTGGTAAGTTGTGGTTGAAATGGCATAAATATCTTTTAAAAATGAATAATTTAATATAGGGAAACCATCACTTAATGAAAATGATGTAGATTACGTGCCCAACATAAATTTGGGATACGATTCAAAAGTAGAAAGCTCTAGTGCGGTGGCTCGAATAAATCGGAGATATCAAAAGGAGCTGAAGCTGATGGATAAAGTTAGTTTTTTGCAAGGAAAAGGGAATTTCGTTAAAAAAATGGAATAATTTTTATTTTCTTTTTATTTTATTTTTCAATCACTTTATAGGTGGACATTTCGTTAAGAAATCAGGATATAAGTATAAAATTTGTAACAGGAGATTGTATAACTGTGCTTGAAATATGTAGGCATGATAAATTAATGTATGTTATTTTTAATTTCTTTATAGGTGAATATTAAGAAATCTTAAGCAACAGGGACTGGGTTGACTGCTTTTGAATGAAATATGTAGAAAATTTAGATTTTAGACAAGAAATAATCAACAGGATTAAATATTTTTTGCTTGAAGTGTGCATGATGTATTTAGGCAAATTATTACATAATAGTGATAATGTTTATGCATGAAGCATGAATTAAGCATGTGATATAAATCTTAGTTAATCAGATATAATAATATATTACTTATTTGGGTTCCAACTGAATCACCGAACACAAATGAATCCACATCAACAGATACGGTTGCGGAAACAGAACCATTAACATTAGAAAAAGCCCTTTTGGAAATAGAAAAATTTAAACAAGATTTGCGAAATACCAATATGGAAAATTGCAAGTTAAAACAAAAATTATTAAATGGAAGTATCACCGAAGAAAATTTCAAAGACAACGCGAAAACAAAATTTTACACTGGGTTAATATCTTACGATTGTTTATACGCTTTAATTAAAAAAATTCTACCATTTTTATTCAACGATCATCTAACTTATCCGCGCAGGCTAGTACGTGGTCCAACTATAAACATCATAACACTATTAAAATATTAATAGGAATTACGCCTCAGGGAAACAATAAGTTTTATATCTAAAGCTTTTGGTGGAAGATGCAGTGACAAATATGTTACTGAGCATTGCGGTATATTAGAAAAAATAGAACCGGATGATTTAATTCTAGCGGATAGAGGTTTTTTAATTTACGAGACTGTTCGCGCAAAAAAAGCAGATTTAAATGTACCCCATTTTTTAAAAGGAAGAAAACAACTGAGTCCTTTGCAAGTTGAAGAAACGCGTCATTTGGCAAATGTGCGTATACATGTAGAACGTGTTATCGGTCTTTTACGACAAAAATATAATATTTTGCAAAATATGCTATCGATGCAACTTTTATCAAAAAATGACGAGAATAATGATCTTCCGTACATCGATAAAATTATATTTGTTTGTTGCGCGTTGGTAAATTTGTGCCCGACTGTTATTTCGGATTCTATTTAGTTTATATAAATGTTATTAATTTATAAATTTATTATGGTATTTTTACTTTGACCTACCTGATTGCTTTTTGTGTATGTTTACCTACTTATATATCACTAAATATGTTTTGCATTATTACCTAGGGTTTGTATTTCAATTAAAATAAATGTTATAAGAATGTTATATAAATGTTTTTAATAGTAATAAATACTTACAACTCTTTATTATGTACATTTTTTTGTAAAAAAAATTGCAAACAATTTCTGGCAAAATAACAGCTTTAAAAAAATTCCGCTTTACCACTTTCAACTGTCCAAAAATCCGGATCAAAATGAACTCTATGAACCACAAAATTTTTCTTCCCCCAAACAACAAAATCACAGTATTTCGTTGCTGTTAGTGCTATTTTCAGCTGAACTTGAAAAAAGTATGAATGTTGTCTATCCAAAGTATTGGTTTCTGGCATAAGGCAAACATTTTTCCTAGAATCTCTTACTTCCTCAACTGATAAATTCCCTATACAATAGGGGCATTTTATCTCTAAACAGTCCTTACCACAGCAATCGCATGAAATGAGCTTATCGGGCGAGGCTCCAAAAAATGGGTAAGTTGGAGAAATTATTAATCCCACTTCCTTCATTTCAAAATTTCCGTGGGTTAACGCTTGCTTTTTGCTATAATCATTTGCTGCCATTTCCTCATGCTCACAGCCATAAACTGTACTCCTAGTTTTAAAAACAGTTCCTTTAGGATTACAAATCTTTTTTAATAAGGACAATGGCGGATTTTCAATATTTGTCCTACAAACTGCTTTAAAGTTTGACGCAGTTACCCTATCAATCCTTTGTTCAAACCATTCGGCGCATCTGGCTTGATTCCTTGTAAATTTTTCAATCAAGTCACATTCCATCTTTGTTACAGAAATAGAAATAGTTTGACAGAACCTCATAGCTTCTTCTGCAATACTGTCTTTTAAATTTTCATTATAAAGGTGAGACAATGGAGCAGGTAATCCTTCCTCACGAGTTCTCACATATTCTTCATAAAATGGCGGAGTAATCTTTAAAATAGAGGACTCACAGCCGCTATATACGTACGCGTAAAACCGGTGCCAGGGTGGCAGTGGCAGGTACAGTTGAGTATGTACGCGTAAGTCCGGGGCCACACTGTTATGGAGTAGCAGGTATGCGTTTCGCATAAGATGACATTCCATTTTCCCTGTTCTGTTGGACTTTGTTGCATACGTGTGTTATTTGTGGTGTGATTTTGCAACACATTCCCTTGTGGTGGATGCGCGTGTATTTTGTGAATGATTGACTCCTCACTGAGTATTTATCATGTGTTAATTCTTTTGCAGAAATAATCACGGCGTGGAGGAAGATTCCGCGTGACCGGGTTCGGCCAGGCGACGGTCATCTAGATTAGCTATTTTTTGTATTAATACTGAATATACTGGTTTGGGTGATAAATTTGTTTTAATATTCTTATTTTCAGGGCTAACATTTAATCGTCGTTTATAAAGATAGTAGTTATTTGTACACCAAGTATAACAAACTTATTTTTAAAATTTAATAGCTATCACTAAATAAAGAAATAGCAAAAAAAATAAAAAAAACTTTGAAAATTACCTTCCCAATCACGACGCAACAGTCTTCAATATATTTAAATTCAATACTTTTTACCCATTTACACGCCACTGTCACAAATGCCTCCATTTTTTTATACGCTCGCATTTCTTGTTGCGTGTATGGGCTTATTAGCAATAATAAATAACTATTTATTTTATCAATGCTCATCTTTGGCATCATGCTGGCATCCTGACAAAATTCTGCTTTTTTGATTGTATAGGGATCAATGCCCCCAAGAGGAATAAGTTTTTCCAAATATCTTAGTTGATCTTCAGAACTTAGCGAATAAAAATAATTACTAAGCTTAGGCATCTGCAAAACATTAAAATATCATTTTATTGTTGTAACATACTAGGTTATGTGCAAGTTTTGAGTTTGTTTTACTGTATTTTAACAAAAAAAAAATACGTTATGCTTTTAAATTTACATATTTCAAAGAAACCTACCTTTAATACAGCAATTAAAAAGTACCATACAATACTAAAAATAAGAATATGTCAAAAAAGAACTTCTTCTGCTGACAACGTAAACACATATAAAGCACGCTTGTATGTCCTCCAAGTTAAAAGTGAGGTTATTGGTTTGCACATGCCCTATTGCCTCAATTTTTGTCCTTGCAGAAGAATTTTTTTAACAATATCTGAATCAGGTAACTGTTTTTCCAGTATATTAGTTGTGCAGTCACAAGATCGAAAGCTAAAGTGATGATTGACGGTATGGTATGCCAATGTACCTTCCACAGCTGCTACTTGTTCTTGTGTCTTGGTAAAATTTGGTATTAAAAAACTACTGACTTTTGAACTTCCATCAACACTTCGAATTGCTTTGCTGTGTTTCTGTGACGTAATATGCTGTTGTATATCACTTCGTCCCTTGTTTGCTTTTGAAAAATTGGCGTTACATACCGAGCAAAAAACAATTTCACTTGACTTTGTCAATTTGAGAACAGGGAATTCAGCCTGGAGAGCAGGATAAAAGGCCATTTACGCTTCGGCATTTGTGAAAAAAACGAAGAACATGTATTTAATAAAGTGTATTCATTTTCTGAAGATTTCCCTGAAAAGAAAATAAAGGTTAGGTCTCCAATTTTATTTTAACTTTTAATAATACTTGGTTTTATGTTTCACAATTATTTTATTAGATTACTAGTTTCGCTATAACATTAGCATCATCAGATCTTCTTTATCGTTTAATTATAAATATATATATGTCCAAATTATATCAAATAAATATAAAAATGAAATGTCAAAAATGTCAATAAATGTTTTTTTTTTAAAAAAAAAAAAAACTTTTATTGACATTTTTGACATTTCATTTTTATATTTATTTGATATAATTTAGACATATATATATATATTTATAATTAAACGATAAAGAAGATCTGATGATGCTAATGTTATAGCGAAACTAGTAATCTAATAAAATAATTGTGAAACATAAAACCAAGTATTATTAAAAATTAAAATGAATTGTAAGTTTCACCAAGTAAGAGCAGACACAATTAAAGAAATTCTCCAATTTTAACTAAATGAACATAATTTATACGAAACAGTGTTTCGGAGGATCTTTAACCTTTAAAGTTGCATTCACAAATGAAAATTAGGTTTATGGTTTTTGTTTGGGTTTCAGGCAGTCATTCATAAATGTAAGTTTAAATTACCAAAAAAAAAAGTTTTGATATGTGCAGACATCTATGTAAATGCTTCAAAAACAAGATTAAAATAGCGGTAGAGCAGTAGTCAACAAGACACCTTTGCGCCGTGAAACTGTCATTCGCTTGGAATTATTGGTTATATTTCAGCAATTATAGTAAAATGCATATTACAAGAACACTTTGTCGTAAAACGATTTAGCAATTGCATCTATAAACCAACAATGGGGACTTTTAGTTTGCGGTTACATACCCCTAATACATCATACAAACAGGCAAGGACAGGGTCGGTCCCTTTACATTAAGAATTATTTGAAAGAAAATATTTCACGATACTTTATATAAGATTTAAATGTTATTATAAAAACAAGTACAACAAACGATAAATTTTAAAATTTATGCAGTACGTGGTCACCGTATTATTAGTACCTTTATAATATGTCACATTTATCTTATATACATATATGCATTTAATAATTTTTAAATTATAATTTACAAAATATACAATACAAGAAGATGCAAGTATGACTAAACATTACTATCTGAATCAGTAGTACTGTCTAAATTAATTATAAATTCATTGAAATTTGTTGTATGGAGAAAATTGTTCTCATTTTTTTTTACATGTTCTACACAATTTCTCCATATTTCATCCGGCATTTCTGTTACTTCTTTCCTAATTAAATCTACTATATTGTGACATAACGTTGGATTATTATTTTTCTTTCTTACATTTCTTTTTAAGTTGCTCCACACTAACTCAATAGGGTTTAAAACACAGTAATATGGAGGTAGCCTTAAAACAGTATGGCCATGCCTTTTTGCAATTTCATCAATAAAATGATGTTTCTTAAAGTTTTTGTTTTTAATTATTTCAAGTAAAAATTTTTTGTGTTTGGTTGAGGAATATCTAATTTTTTTGTCATTTTTTTTTTGTGGAACTATTTGGTATTTTTTGCACCTGACGAGAATGATATGAGGTATTATCTATAACAATTACCGAATTTTCCGGAATATTAGGAATAAGAGTGTTTTCAAACCATTGTTCATATAAATCTGAATTCACATTTTGATGATAATCTGCGCTTGATGTTCGCCCGGTAGGGGTAATTGAATAGTGGCCACATCTGTTTAATGTTAATTCAAATTACGGTCCTTGTAATCTTACTTTTACTGTCAATTATGAAATAATATTAATAATAAAAAAACACCAATGTTTTCAAATAAATATTATTGTTTATTATCAAGCAAATTAATTTCTTTAATTATTTTTTGTTTTCTTAATTCTAAAATTTCTAACTCTAATTTGGTTTTTTGTTCAATAAATTTATTCTCTACAGCCAAATTTCTCATAATCGCTTCATGCTGTTGCCTCTTATGCTCTTCATCTTCTGTATACTTTTTTATTTCTAAATTTAACAACATTTCTTCATACGAAGACATTTCTTGTTTTCTTTTTTCCCTGTTTTTTTTTTGTATGGTATTTGGAGAAGAAGTAGGAGGTGGGGAACATGGAACAGGATATTTGGCAGGTTCAGGTTCTTTTACAGTTTCAAGAATTCTATAAATAATAAAAACGTAATATATTTGTGTTTTTTTTTTTTTTTTGTAAAGTCTATTAAACAAAACTTTAGAAAATGAAACTAGATTAATTTGTGAACAGTATTTGTAAAATCTGAATTGTAATAAAATCAGTATAGTGTTAAAACATAAATATAGTTAAAAAAATTCTTACAAATATAATACTCACCCGGTTTGTGAATTGAGAAAATATTGCTCAAGGAGTTCCTGAAGAAAAATGTTATATTATTAAAAAGCAATTGTAAAAATACGCCCATTATCATTACGGATTCTTTAGGAGCACTAGCATCACAGTCGCATTTGCTTGTGTCCACGACAAAATCGAGTGGACAAATTTCCGCAATATCCCAATCTTGCGAGTCTGGCATTTCGATAGGAGAACCTCCACCGGTTTGTTTAAGGCTCCTCCGATACTGCCCAATATGTTTTTTTTTTCATACCCATTCGCCTTCATTTCTTCTATATCACGCCATGAATTTTTCCTCTTTTTCATTATATTGGCATCATTTCCCTTACTTTCTAGTATATCCTTCCTCTTCTTTAAAAAAACATTTTTTCTTTGTGGGACTAATTTTTCGATCTCTCTTTTTGGTGCCATCTAAATAAAATGAATATATTCATTTTATTATAATAAGTAAAATAGAACAATCAAGGGATATTCGAACAATAATCTACACATACTCTTATTTCACAAGTATGATACTACATATTATTTTTAAAATTTTGAAAATTGTCCTATTTGTTGATGGTAATAATATAATCAGGGACTCGAACCGAAAAATTTTGGGGTTCGGTTACGGTTAACGGTTTTTTCATTAATAAAAATTCGGTTTCGGTTATCGATAACGGTTTTTTGAAAATATTATTTTGGTTTTCGTTTCGGTTAAAGTAAACAAATAAATTTCGGTTTCGGTTAAAATTCTAAGTTGTTTTAAGTTACTTTTAAGTTGTGATCTAAAAATGTAAATTGGGTTCAAAATATAACTATAAGTTAAAGTTTTCACATTAAAGTTCGTACGTTCATTTTAGCAACATTTATACATTACGTAAATTATTAACTTTCATTTTATTTTTTAATAATAATTATTCTATTCGAAATTCGAATAATACACCGAGAGAATGATTTTGTTGAATTAAACAAAATATTGTTAATAGAACAAATATTATTTGTTGTATACATGCAACTAAATATTTAGTTAATGGTGCAAACAAGTTTAATTGAATTTTTTTTTGTTGTTTGAAATTATATTGTTTGTTATACAAAACTAATATTTCTTTGAATGAAGATGAACATATATTTGATATGAAGCATTAAATTGTTTAATACAACTAAATATATAGTTTTTATTAATACCAACATTTTGTTAAATTAACAAAAAGTATTTTTTCAAACAAATGAAAAGTAGTTCTATTCTAACAAAATTATCTTTTTAAATCAATTAAATTATATTGTTCAATCAAAAGGATAATCACATTACAATTTACATTATAATATATAATTTTATTATAAAACATTATTTATTTATATTACATATAATCATACTCATATACAATAACAAAATCAGTATAAAAAAATATTGATTATGTAAGATGTAGGTACCTATTTTGCGTGTAAGATAACTTATTATTAGGTCTGTCAGTTGTGATTTTTTTCGTATGTACTAAAAATCATTCGACCATGTGCTTTCCAAAATTGCAACTGCAATTGGTATGAAGGTCGTAAGCACATATTAAACTGTTCTTCCTCGTAAAATGCATATTGTCTTGGTGGGGCTTGGTGATATACTCGTATTTAAAATGGGCGCATTCAGCACATACCGCTCAATTTATTTAGCTGACTGAGCGATCAGTGATCGTAGTGTAGTGCACTGAATGCAGAGCGCACTGCTGTATTCTGACAGCGTAAAAATTGTTATTTTAAACGTCATGGATGTGAACGCAATAAATTTATTTCTTTTGGCCGAAGCTGATAATGAACCAATTCATTTCAATATGGTTATGAATATTGTTGAAGAGTTAGCTGAACCATTAAACGATGTTGTGAACGAAAGAAGATTAGTTGTTCGAAATAAAAATTATTTTGAAGTTATCATTCCGCAATATACGGACATGCAGTTTAAGGAACACTTCCGAATGTCCAGGATAACATTTGAGGTATGAATTAAAATTATTTATTTAATTATACTGCATATTTTTATAATACTACTGTTTCAGAATCTAATTATTGTAATAGGGAATCATTTGCCCGAAGCAAATTATATTATTCCTTTGCCAAAAAAAATATTATTCACCCTTTGGCTATTGGGAAAACAGGAAAGTTTTTTAGCTGTTGGTGAGCGGTTCGAAATTGGTTGCAGTACTGGTCACTACATTTTAAAACAAATTATAGGCGTAATAATTAACTTAATACCAGAATATATTATTTGGCCTAATCTAGACAGGCAACAAGCTGCTGCAAATGTAATTTAAGTTCACATACATATTTACAAAATGCTAGTATACCTTGCTGATGTAATAATTTTCAGATATTTCAGCAACGATCTCAAGGGTTTCCAGGAGTAATTGGTGCTATAGATGGATGCCACATTAATTGTAAACAACCTGTGAACAATCCTATTGATTACTATAATAGAAAAGGAAATCATTCGATAATATTACAAGGTAATTTTTTAAATCAAAATTAACTAACAATTTCCGTTCCATCATAGAATTCAAACAAATACTCTGTACTACAAATTACTTGTTTTAATTGTTATTAATTTCTAACAGGAATATGCGATCACCAATTGAAGTTTATTGATGTCTTCATTGGTATGCCCGGACGAATGCATGATGCCAGAGTGTTCCGTAATTGCAACATTTTCGATGAATTGGCAAATATTAATAATGTTTTCGTTGGACCCGACATGCATTTGATAGGGGATTCCGCATACCCACTAATGCCCCGTCTAATGACACCTTTTAGAAATACGGGTCATTTAAACCAAGCCCAAATAAGATTCAATTATAAACTAAGTTCAATTAGATCGGTAATTGAAAGAGCATTTGGGCTATTAAAAGGCAAGTTTAGACGGTTGAAATATCTTGATATTGCGGACTTTGATTTGGGTAATGCTATTATTGGTGCCTGCTGTGTTTTGCACAATTTTATTATTCTTAATAATGACGTGGAAGACGTCGATGATGAGCTACAAATAGAAGATAACGATGATGTCGATTTGGGTGCACCGGCTAATGATCATAATGTAATTGAAGCACAAATGAAACGCAATAATATTGTTAATATTTTTCAATAAGTTTTATTTTACATATTGCTAAACAATATAAAGAATTACATATATTAGTAATAAGATTTTTATATGTATGTTCAAAAATCATATGGTAACTAAAGTTTAATTTCTAAGGAAAATAAAGACTTTCTTATAAAGATAAAGTTTATTTGTCTACTAACTTTGCCAAAAGTTCATTCCGCTTTTCTTGTATTTCATTTGATTTTTCAATTGCCAATCTTAATTTTCTCAATTCCACAACTCTTTCAGATTCAATTTCTTGCTGTTTTTTCCGATACTCAAAGAGTTGTTTGTTTCGTTTTACGGAATTATCTTTTTTTGATTTTGGTAATTCTGTTGTTTTATCGATTGTTTCTTCAATTATCATATCGCTTGATGATAGTCGTGATAGTGATGATTCATTTAAAATATTGGAAGCAGTTAAATTCTCTTTGGTATTACCTATTGTAAATGAAGCAATTGTGGTAGGGCAATGTATGGTCTTATCGTCGCAGAAAATGTCTTCAAATTGATCATAATATTCCCAACTAATGCTACCTCTCCCAGTGACTGATGATTTCGAGTTATCCTTTTTGCATTTATAGGTTCTTTTTAAATTCCGGAACTTTTTGTCCAATTCTTCTGGGCTTATTTTATATCCCATTGTCTCGAATTCCTTTGAAATCGAAAGCCACACATCTTTTTTCTTCTTTTTCGGGTCTCGAAAGGATTCTTTTTTATCTCTATATTTTTCTATTAATAACAATGTTGTCTTTCGGCACCAATTGAAGTTAGAATTGTTATCTTTAATGAATTAGTAAGGCAATAATTAATTGTAATATTGAAAAATATTCAAATGCTTTACTTACCATCATTATTTTCATTTACATTTGTAAAACCAACAATTTCATTATTATTATTCAAACTCATGTAGGTTTTGAAGTACTCTGGGTCTAAATAAATTAAAATTATAAGTATTGGTATATATTTTAATTACTGCATATTTTAAATATTATAATAACTTACCATTTTGTAAACTTTCATGTTGCAATTTTGTTGCCAAAATATCATACAGTACGTTATTATATTCGTACCGGCCCGTTGTATACTCTTCCGACGCCATTTTCAATTAAACGTCAAGCGTACCGCTCAGCAGTGAGCGTACAAATTTTTCGCTCTGGCTGCTCACTGAGCGCTCAATTTGAGAAGTAGTGAACAAGTGCATTCAGCTGTTACTTTGCGAGCGCTCTCTGAGCGTTCACTGAGCGCTCACATGCGCTGAATGCGCCCAATGATATTTTTTCAAATGAAGAACTATTATTACTTGCCGACGATGAGTTACATGGTGAAGGAGATACCTACAAATTCCTTATATAATTTCATATAAACATATATGTAGATATAACTTACTGTTTCAGTATTATATGAGGACCTCGCTGAGGACTGTACTACATATACTATTTCAGCATTTTGTAATTGTAGAGCATCATTGTTTTTTGTCTTGATTTATCCCTTGTTCTAGAATATGAGAAAAAAGAAAACAATTTCTTTTTTATCTGGATGTGTACGTAGGTATAATAAATATAATTTCAACTTACCTACAAACAGTGGAATTAATTGTTCCAAATTCAATGATTTCAAGATGTTTTAAACAAATTCATCAGCCATTTACAAATACTAGCTTTTAGAAAATTCAGCAAATACACAATATCTTGTAGTACAACACAAATACGTACTTCCCCAAGCAACATGTGAAATATGCAAGTCTGTACATGCAGTTGCGACGCAGACGCAGAGACCACCCAAGAAAAAACCGGGAATAAACGAATATAGACGAAATACAACAAAATATAATAGTTGTTTAAACAAAATAGTACTATTAGTTGAACGGAATAGTTGATAGTGTTAACAAAATTTTGTATTAAAAATCGAACAAAATGAATTTGTTCTTTTAAAGATAAGATTTGTTTAAATAACAAATAACTTTTGTTACATTTCAACAAAAGGCAAAATGTTGGTTCAAAAAAACATGTTAGAATAACAAAAATATATAATTCACTGTACTAATAAAATAAAAAAAATTAATTTGTTGCTTCAAATAAATAAATTCAGTTGCACTAACAAAATTGTATTATATTCGTTCAAAATTTTAAGATAACAAAAAATTCTTTAACAAAATAAATTTTGTATTTACAACAAAATCGTTCTTTCAGTGTAATATTTAACTAAAAGGATGATTGAAAAATGTTTTAACAAATTCAATTTTATTAAATAAAAAACTACATTTTGAAAAGTATTTCTATGAAAAAGACTGCGGAACAATAAAATAATTACCCATGTGTTAAAACTTGTTTCACTCACCCTGTACAAAATATTATGACAGCTCATTTTTAAAACGGTGTTTTGAAAACACTGTTTTGAGATGTGTCAAAATTGAAAATGTTATTAGTTGATTTACGTTGTATTTATTGTATTTAATAATGACAAAAACTATCGGAATTAAATAAATTTAATTTTACATAAGACAGGATAGTTTATGGGGTTTTATATTTACGAATAATTGACATTCTTTCAATTCTTCAATTCTTTTTGAGCTGTGGGCAAAATATGTAACTATGTCTCTGGCAAGTTGTTTAACAGACTGAGGTAATTTTCTGCATGCAGCACTTGAACACAGATGCACAGAAGACATACACAACCTAAGATAAAAATATCAGGTGAATATTTTTTAAATTCTATTGCTAAACCGTTTTTGTTTCCTAACATTACGGCCGTGTTGTTCGCGGTAAAACCAATCATATTGGATAAAAGAATTTGATTTGTATCAAAAAGTGTTTTAATCGAGTTGAAAAGTTCATCCGCTGTGGCTGTATCAACGTCAATCAGTCCAACGAATTTGTCCGACACTTTATTGATATCATAATATCTAGCCACAACTGCTAAACTTTTTTTAGTGCTTATGTCTGTTGTTTCGTCAACAATTATCGAAAATTTTCTGGTCTGTAAGTCATGCGTAATATTTTCAATATTTTCTTTGGCTAGGATATCTGAACAGATTCTAGTATAGTTCGTCTAAGGATCATTTTCCGAAGACTCATCGTTTTATTACGGTAGTAAAATAGAGGGTCCCAATAGCCTGGCATGTGCCAGGGCTGTAATGAAAAATTTGAGTAGGGGTTTGAAATATTTCATTTCACACATTTTACTTTCCAAAATAGTAAAAAAAATTGTTTAATATTTAACTGTTTTAAAAAATATATTGTATAATCAGATTTCCGTGACCACCCAGGAGGTACTGATTGCGGACCGTTAATCTTTGTTCATAGTGGCGATTTCCCCAAGAGGCCTATAACCACATGTCATTTAAAAATATATATGAATATTTATTCGGACATAGTGCACTCGTCCTCGTCTTCAGAATTGTTATCGGACATATCTGAATCTCTTAAATATATAATTAATGGATTCACGTCTTTGTAAAGTGATACAAATTTATTTTCTTCTTTTATAATATGTTGAATACAGTTATTCCATTGTTGCTGGCCAATATTTTCAACTTCTTCCCTGATTAATTGAACTACACTAGAATTTAATTGTGGTGATACATTTTTTGATTTAACATTGTTTTTTAGTTTGCTCCAAATTAACTCAATCGGATTGAATATGCAATAATAAGGTGGTAAACGTAATATTTTATGCCCTGCCTGTTGTGCCATATTGTCTAAACGTAAGACATCAAAATTCTGCTCTTTTATAATTTTAAGTAAATCATTTTTTTGTTGCCCTTTCTGGTATTGGCATATTTTTCTTTACTAAAAAATCTATTATTTCAGCCTTTCTTGTTGCTGTCGTCGGAATTTTATTCTCTTGTCGGGAATGGTAGGTGCCATTATCCATGACTATTACTGAATTTGGTGCAATATTAGGAAGTAAATTATTTTCAAACCAACGTTCGAAGAGTTCAGCCGACATATTTTCATGATAGTCTGCAAAAGATGTTTTGAAATCTTTTGCTGATAACAAAAGTCCATTTTTAATCCAGCCGTTCTCGTCACCAGCGTGTAAAATAATTATCCGTCGTCCCTTCGATACAGGTGCATTTAGCGAACATTTACCTTTATCATTAACCCATCCTTTCTCAACAACATTATGCGTGTCATACCCAGAGCTGGGCAAAGTACCGGAAAGTAGTACTTGAAGTACAAGTATCAAGTATCTTGATGTTCTTAAAAGTACTTGAAGTATAAGTACTTTTTTAGTTTCTAAAGTACTTGAAAGTACCAAGTACTTAAAAAAGTACTTGTAAATTTGGGTGCAAGTACTTTTGCAGATAATTGATATTTTTCTGATTATATGGACCTTAAAAGGTGATTGTTGACAAAAATTTCAATATGCGATATTTATTTGGTTATTTAAAACAAGAGTTCCTCGCTGGGACTGCCGTATCACCTAGCGATCTCATGACGTAAAATTGACGTCATATGATCGCCATGCGATGCGAGAAGCTGTACCGAGATGTTAGAATGACGTCATTTTTACGTTTTGTGATCGCCAGGCGATACGCAAAGTCCTAGCAATGGAATTAGGTAATACAAATATTTATGTATATGCAATATGCGCAGATTAGAATTAATTTATTTATGCCAAAAAATTGCATATATATCTTTACTTTCATATTATCGCTGAAAATATATTTATTAATGAAATTCACATAACACCACACCTCTGCAAAAGAAACACTGACAGACAAACAAAGTAATTCAAATAAAATAAAAATAAAATAAATATATCATCACGGCTTATTACCCATTGCTGGGTGTGTTAATATGCTTTGTAAGCAGTTATCGGTAAAGATGATATATTTGCACCGTGCGGGCGCTTACCAGGCATCACCTCTCGGGCACTCATTGCTGGCGTGGAGAGTGCATCATAGGGGTCAATTTTGTGCCATTTAAAATTGGAAATAATTGGCGTCGGTCGGGATCGAACCCGATTCCCCAGATTCTCGACCTGACACTCAGGCACGCGGCCACGAGACCCCGTAAAGTAATTCAAGTACATTTAAAATACTTCAAGTACATTTAAAATACTTCAAGTTCATTTAAAGTACTTCAAGTACAATTAAAATACTTCAAGTACATTTAAAGTACTTCAAGTACATTTAAAGTACTTCAAGTATTTTTCATTGTACTTCAAGTATTTTTCCAAGTACTAAGTACCAAGTACATGTGAATAGATTTACTTTGTGAAGTACAAAGTACTATAAATAGAAAGTACTTCAAGTACAGTACTTGAAGTACTCAAAGTACTTGCAAGCCTAATAAAGTACTTTTCTTGCAAGTATTGCCCAGCTCTGGTCATACCATGTTTCATCTAGATAGACAATATTTTTCCCTGCTTCGCGGTACGATTTAATTTCATTTAAATATTTGTGCCGTAACTCAACTATTCGCGGTTGTTCTAGTACTGCTTGTCTTTGATCTAATTTTTTGTAAACAAAACCCATTTTCTTTAAACACTGATGTAGGCATGCTCGAGAAGGTAGAAAAAAAATATGTTTTCGTAACGTTGCATGTAAAGATGATAATGTGTGAACAATATTATTAGCATAAGAATTATGTATTGTTCGTACTATATATTGTTTCGTAAAATCATCTATTTTGTCAGTACCTGAATCTTTTCGAACTCTTTTAGGTACCGCACCACCTATTCTGATATTTTTTTAACAGTTTTATCACATACCTACCTTTGTTAGTTGGCAAGTTTTCTTAAGAGCAACTGATTCTTCATATTCCTCCAAAAGTCCATTGTAAACATTCAACACGATTTGTTGTCCATGTTCGTGCAAAAAAGGTTTAAATATATTAGGCGATGGTAATACACTTTTACTAGCACTTTCTAATTCTTCGTTTTCTTCCCACGGGCGAAACATTGTTAACGTTGTTGACTGTTGAATTTAATTGAAGAGCATTATTCCAAAACTAACTAAGTCAAAAAAGTTAATTTTTAATTACAGGCCTTAATTAGTTACTAATCATAAGTCGCTTTTATGAATGAAATATTTGGCATTTTACACTAAATTCAACATTTCGTTAAATAGATAACTGCAGATTTAGCTTTTATTTGTTATTTATTATTTAAAACAAAAATGTATTACATGTCATATTGCAAAGTAAACTAAGTCCATGGACTTAAACTACATTTGGAAAAAAACAACAATAACACTATAAAAATGGCTCATTATTATCGATGGCTTCTTCCACCGCATCATCTTCAAGATTTTTTCCAACGTTTTTTAGCGCTTGTTTATAAAAATGATTTGCCTCGTCTGTTAATTTGACGTACTCCAGAAGATGCCTGACATTTTCCATTTTGGCGACGCTAATTTTATTGATAGGTTTTGAGGGTTCGACTTTGTCCAATGCATTGGAAATATCGGTATTATTGCTTTTTAAAACAACGTGTGAACATGCTGGTCCACTGTATGTATTTTTCACTAACACCACCTTCTTTCCTTTGCGATAAGTAAAAGACCGTTGCTCCGTTATCTTGAAGGAAAATTTCTTTTTTAGCATAATGTTAGCTAATTTCTTGTAATCTTTAATATTCCAATCTTTACCATTATGCAGAACTGTAGAATTTTTTGCAAAAATATCGTAATAGCCTTGTGGACACACAATTTGTTCTCTTTTCCTTATTATCTTTTCAGAATGTCCGAATACACGATCAGCTGGCATGAAACTATGCCCCCTTATTGGAAAAATGTGCTGAATTTCTTGGAAAATGCTATTTTGTACATAGCATAGAAGCATAAATATTACACTACAGTTCTTGTTCTGACCCGGGCAGGAATCAGAAAATAATTTCAAAGTATGTGGTCTTTCTGTAGGACTTAACTCCAGGTATTTAGCTTCCAATCCTTTAAGGAAATGTAATAATGCAGAGCATATTTCATTTGACCCCTTGCCACTTTCATTTTCGGTCCAAGTATATGCAAAAGTGTTTTCTTTGTTCTGATTGCCTTCAATTATTACAAAAGTTAGATTATACAACCACAATTGCCCGCTGAACTATTAATCTTAACAGATTTTATATTCTTCTTCCAAATAGTTTTATTTTCCTTTTTGCGCCTCCCTCTTGTAGATGGGGATACTATTTCTTGGTAATCATCAGACATTGTTATTTAAATGCACATAAAAATTATGCTAACCCTAACACAAACACCAGCAAAGTTGACAGCTACTAAAAAGGTTATATATGTTTACTCTGAAATTACTGTCGAAAACACGCTAACGCGCACGATCAAGGACTTAGTTAACTTTGGAATAATTTTTTTTTTGGACTTCGGTTAGTTTTGGAAAAAAGCTTAAATTTTCAAATGTATTATGAGTGGGACATATGATAGTTTTGGAAAGTATAAATGAATATCCCATTTCGACACATCTCGTGGTGCAAGTAACCAACATTTGGCTGAATTTTAATATTTTGGACTTAGTTAGTTTTGGAATAATGCTCTTCAATTTAACAAAACAAAAAACACTTTCAGCCTTCGTACACTAGTTAGGAGGTACAAATGACAAGTGAAAATAATTACCTCACCACCTATTTATATACCTACATAGCCACAAATAACGGTTTAATAATCCTTTGGAGACAAGTTCACAGACATTATAAGAAGTCGAATACTGGGCGTAAAATATATACCAGCATTGCAAATACTGAACTAGTCGACTGTACGGACCGAAATATTTTGGCATTGCGGTTTTAGCTATTATGCACCCATAATAAAACGATAACGAGTCTTCGGAAAATGATCCCTAGACGAACTATAATATTTTATATCTAGGATCCAAAAATATGGCTGCCGTCATAACTTCATTATTCAATAGTAGTTTTTCTCGAGTTACAATCTTGTTATACAATATTGACGAAAAATTGTTATTTATTTTTTCTATTTGTAACTTACATTCAATCCAGCACCCATAAAAATCTCCCAATGTCAATTGCTCTGCTTGCAATTTTTTTGTTGTAATTTTGGTCGGTAAAAGGGACTTACATATGTCATCTATTTTGGTATAGTCTGTGTCACTTAAAACAATTTCTGGGTTTCCTTTTTACGAAGGCGTAGAGGGGCCAACAACAATCTTTAAACGTTTCAACCCAAATGGACTGTGATTTTTGCAATTGTGAATAAACGATTGTAGGTTCGAGCTACAATTGCAGTTCGAATTTACAATTGTAGGTTCAAACTTACAATTGCAGTTCGACCTTACAATTGTAGGTTCGAACTTACAATTGCAGTTCGAATTTACAATTGTAGTTTTGAACTTACAATTTTAGGGTCGAACTTACAATTTTTTATTGATTCGAGCGCTGCCAGCACGTGGAGTGCAGTCTCACTCTGTGCTTGTCTATGCTTGCAATTAGCATCAGCATCCAACCGCAATAAGAGCAGTGACGTGTTATTTAAAGTAATAAAGGATAATAAGTGAGTATTTTTAGTAGGTATGGATTCCGTTTATACACTTATACAAACATATTTTGAAATGGGACTTCAGCAAAAAGAAATATTATTATTTCTCCGAGGTAAGCATAACGTGCATATGAGTCCGAGAACTTTAAAACGGCACCTACGCAGACTCAGTCTTGTAAGAAGAAAATTTAGTCGTTTTGAACACGTTTATGCTTTTATTATGTCGCAGATCACTACTTCTGCCCAATTACATGGTTACAGATGGATGCATTTAAAGTGCATTCAGCATGGACTTGTTGTTAGTCAAAATGTAGTGCGACAAATACTGTTTGAGGTGGATCGTAAAGGCGTAGAATGTCGAAGAAGAAGAAGATTGAGACGTCGTCAATACAGTAGTAGAGGACCAAATTATCTTTGGCATGTCGATTCCTACGACAAATTGAAAAGATACGGGATTTACATAAACGGTTGTATTGACGGATTTTCAAGACATATAATTTGGCTGCGAGCAAGCACAACGTCAAATGATCCAAAAGTTATTGCAAATTATTACCTGACAGCTGTTGGTGAATTGGACGGATGTCCACTTACCTTAAGAAGTGATTGCGACACAGAAAATGTAATCGTGGAAACTTTGCAAACTGTTTTTCGGGATTCCTTTGGGACCGTAAGTGGTAGACCCCCGCATATAAAAGGAAGAAGTACTGCAAATCAACGCATAGAGTCATGGTGGTCGTTATTAAGAAAAGAAAATGCCCAGTACTGGATCAATTTATTTGAATCCATTCGAGATGAAGGTTTATTCACCGGGAGCTACTTGGATAAAGCTTTGATCCAGTTTTGTTTCATGGAAATAATACAGGTAAGTTTTTAATACATACCTATTAACATAGGCTTTATAACAATAGCCCAAACCTAAAGATAAACTAAGAAATACACGAAGTACGCACTAGACATTTACAAATATTAAACGCTATTGAGTACAACAAAAAATGTTGTCTGTATTATTGTTACCAAAATAACTCTTTATTATTTACAGAGTGAGTTGGATGGAATATCCTTCCAGTGGAATACACATAGGATACGACGATCAAGGAATGCCATAGCACCTACTGGACGTCCAACAGTTATGTTTGAACTACCAGAATACTATGGTTGCTCAAACTATCTAGTTAAAATTCCAGAATCCGCAGTGAACACTTTAAAAAGAGACACTGAAATAACTAGTAAAGTTATTTTTTGCGATAGAGATGTCGAAAATGTATGTGTTTGCTTAATGACAGAAAATGGCTGGACAAAAGACGGTGACGTAAATAATGCAATGTTTTTGTATGCTAATCTCCGAAATAAGGTATTGAATGTACTACAACACATTTAATACGAAAATATGATTTAATAAAAACTTGACAATGACAACATTAAATAATTATAAAATAAACTCATATTGTAACTTACAACAAAACAGACAATAAATTGTAAAAAAAACAAAACTTGACTTTGGTTATTCATTGTTCAAAAACAAGTAATTGCTAATTATTAAAATTAAAAAAAAACTATAAGTAGGTAGGTACCTAAAGGATGTAGGTATACATTACTAAATCAACACATTATTAGGACAACCCAAAAGTGGGCAGGCCATTTAATATTCCAAAGGTTAAATTTTCCCTGTAAGTTTCATAATCATCGTTTGTCGCTATTGGTAAATATAAAATAAGAGCACAGGTATTACTTTTTGGGAACACAGATGGGTCGTCATGCAGGAATTCAATCCGTGGTTGCTGGTCGAATCCCAAGGCAGGTTCTGTATTGCTCCCTGTCGCAAAAGCCAATACATCGGATAAACAAACTTGGCAATCGCCATCTGAAAACATTAAAACTGTGAACTGTCGTTGAAAATTTAATCATTATTGTATAAGTGCTTTTATGCCCCAACTACTAACCTTCACAATTCTGGAGGTAATCCCTCCAAAATGCCGTTGTTTTAGATTCCAGTAACCGACGTTGAGTACCATCTGGTGATCGTTTTATACAAAATAAACGGTTGAGGTAGTTCGCTGTAAGTTGCGTTTCTTCTTTATTGCAAAATAAAACAGGCTTTCTCAGGATACTTCTTGATTAAAGACAGAACATCGAGCATTTGTAGACCATCAGCAAATTGTTCAAGGGCTCTTCGGGGACGGTCAATAACCAAATGGTGTAGAATTTCTGCAAACAGAGACAATTAATTACCAAAATACAATGCACAAATATAAAGTTTATATTTTAGATATTTTGACCTGATTGCACATTTTGCATACCTTGGATTAGTTTGTCTTTGTCTTCGAACGAGCCTCGTGAAACTCCTAAATCTAGCAATTCATCGTGGCTTGAGATAACTTTTTGAAATGATTCTAGAGTTTCAGCCGCTGTTATTTCAATTACGGCTTTTTCAAATGGAGTATTTCGCAAGTCTTCTACCATTGGATATACGAAACCATTTGCCAGGTAATCAAACACACTCTTTGAGAGAAAATTGGGTCGTGGTCCGCCGTGGATAATTGACATAGCAAAAATTTTCCCCGCATACAAATATTTCTCTTTTCCAAGAGCTGTTAAGTTAAAAGTCAATATTTTAGATCCATCATTTCCTGAAATATACATTATGTTTGTATTAATTCAACTATTATGAATTAAGCTACTGTTGCATACCAATAAATATCTCACTATTTTGTAGCTGCTTCAAACTCAGTCGGAAAAGTTCACGCGTAGGACCACCTTCATCAATAGCTCCCTCTGGAGTCTCGTCAATATCTACAAACTGTACGTCGATTTTTTGGTAGGGTGAAAAAGTGCTACGCTTCATCGCGTTTCTTATGGATGACACCGGATCTTCCCGGCATGCGTTCACCAAAATAGATTTCTCTACTTGAATCGCGTACCGAATAATTTTCAGTTCGCTTTCAAAATCCAGAAGTTGCTCGCCCGGTTGCTCGTTTCTTTTTGGGGAATCAAAGACTGCGTTTTGTATATCAAAATTTGTAGAATCTGTAGGTACTTCAACGGCAGTAGCTACCACGTCTGTAGGGTCTGAAGAACGTATATTCAAAAATTCGTCCAAATCAAATATTTCATTTGTTAAACAGTTTGTTGTTTCTCTTCTCTGAATGTCCTTAACATCTTCATTGTGTGAAAATTCACTAGATACAGAAGATGTTGACAAAGAGTATTTTGAGTTTCGTTTTCGCTTCCTCAGACGATGTTTTTTGGGTGGGTGATTTTTTGTTGCTTCTTCTTCACTACTTGAAGAAGAGATACTTATTTGTTTCTTTTTCTTCCCCATTTTTAGCTTCTTCTTATTTTTTTTCCCGGCCAATTCGGGTTTTAAAGTAGTAAATAGACAAAAATTGAGCCTAGTCAACCCTGTTATTCCATAAATTTGCTCAACGGTTAAGTTTTCATCGAAACTATTTGCAGCAAAATCTAGTAGATCTACATCATAATTTGCTATGGAGCCCTTTTTTAATGATTTACTGTTAGGAAAATATAAGGAAATTGCTTTTTCTAAGATATCACTCTTTTTCAATGACTTTAGTGCGTCAATTTGCCGAGCACCTCCGCCCTCCTCCGTGCGTACGATCTTATTATCGCATTTCCAAGTAATATTAATTTTTCTTGTGGGTTTATATGACTTCGGTGATGGCCCTGGTGACCTCAATGTCTTGTTCCTGGCGCCTAAATTATTGTTGCCTTCTGCGGTTCCTTCAACATGTGATATTTTCGTTTTAAGTTTTTGAGCAAGCGTCAAAAGAGTGGCTGATGGCTGCGTGGTTTGATTTATATAGTTGGAGGCAAATTCTTTTATTTTGTATACATCTCCTACCCGTTGCACAAACCTACCCAGTTCTGTAGGGCTCATCGCTCGAATTGTTGAAAAATCGATCTAAAAACAGAGATTTGTTTTAGAGAGTTTATAAATTACGTAAAAAATTAGCTGAAATAATTCGCTGTACCGTGTACTTAATGTATGTCATAGCGAGAGTCACCCACCATAAAGTAGGGGTAATTTCGCAAACTTTACAAAGCTTTTCCCAATAATTTTTACAAGTAAAAGATGTAATTCAACTAAAATCGTTAGATTTTGTGTTTCTTAGGCTAAAGTATAATTAATAAGAAATAAACTTCCTCATTTATACGGAACCATCTACAGGTAATCTTGATTTATAGAATAACGAACGATGAAATAACTTCAAGATATAAGAAATAAGAAGATGGCAACTTTTAACTTTGAAATTCTTAAGGTAGTACTTCAAAGATCTCGTTGGACGTTGAAAAATTATGAAAATTTGAACAAATATTTTTCAAAAGTTTGTACACAAATGTAAAAAATGTTAAAAACATTAACAAGAGAGAAAAAGATATTGGATATTAAAGTAACATTTAACTCCCTATCCAAGGGTAACATTTATGCATGCTTTTAAACGTTCGACCTCGATTAAAAACTACGAAATGATGAAAGAATATTCAAGTTATATTTTAGTGCGTGTCAGAACAAAATTAACTATGTACTTTTTTGTAAATTCGTTTTGCAAGACAAGGATAGTGTATCCATGAGGCGACGTGGCAATAACGTACAGCTGACGATTGAAAATTGACTGAGATTAAGGTCAAAGCACGGACTTCTTAAATTATGGACTGTTGGAGTACATGGGAGATAGCTTGAAAAAGTATACTAGGTATGGAGCAACGAGTATGAAGCAAAATTCGGGGAGTCGCAGAACCATTCCTCAGGCGAACAATTTAAGCACAGAAATATTTTTTAATCATTTCTTTAACAAATAATTTTAATATCTACATTTGAAAATTCAATAAATATACTCAATATTTTACTATATATTTTAATAGATGGTAACCATATTTTTATAATTTTATGTATATATTGCATTTTAGTTTATTTGAATTTAGCGCCATAAACTCCCCGAATTTAATGTCATGCGCGAGGTTTAATTTAACATACATCTGTTACACAGCTCCAACCGTCCATAATTTTAAGAAGTCCGTGGCTCAAAGTTGGAGTCATAGGAACACAGAAAAATATAGACAGGAAAAGACAGAACTAAGCAACGTCGCGTCGATACGGTTACAGCATTGTAAACAATGTCACGAGCACGAGTCATTGCTTATTTTTTGAGTTATCGTCAACAACAATCGTAACACAAAACACACCCACTCACGCTCATACACACATACATCATGACGAAAATAGTAAAATCGTATTATGAGGACCTTAAAACGTGCTTATCCACAAAAAACTAACACTCGAACATTTGGCCCAATCACAATACCTCCCTTATAGAATATAAGGCGGGAGGTAATAACTACCATCCACTAAGCAATAGCTTCTATAACCTTAAACGTCAATGACATTAATAACATGGTTGCTTTATTTTATTTTTTTCCTCTAACTTAGCAAATGTACTTTTATTATTGTTTGTGAAAGATTATGTAGATAGTGCGTGTATTTGAAATAGGGCTTACCTTCTGTTCTTTCATTGTAGCAATACTTTCCCTGTCAATTCCACAGTTTAATAAGAATTCCTCGAGCTCGTCCTCCATCTACAATGCAAATTATGTGCGATATTATCCATAAATATTTGCAAACTATTGTAAACAATTATTAATACTTATTACATATATGGAAGGATTAAATTACTAACCTTTATTACTTTAAATAACACGCCACTGCTCTTATTGCGGTTGGATGCTAATGCTAATTGCAAGCATAGACAAGCACAGAGTGAGACTGCACTCCACGTGCTGGCAGCGCTCGAATCAATAAAAAATTGTAAGTTCGACCCTAAAATTGTAAGTTCAAAACTACAATTGTAAATTCGAACTGCAATTGTAAGTTCGAACCTACAATTGTAAGGTCGAACTGCAATTGTAAGTTTGAACCTACAATTGTAAATTCGAACTGCAATTGTAGCTCGAACCTACAATCGTTTATTCACAATTGCAAAAATCACAGTCCATTCGGGTTGAAACGTTTAAAGATTGTTGTTGGCCCCTCTACGCCTTCGTACCTTTTCCTATATCTGTACAAAATTCTCTTAATTCTTGCAATCGCAACAACATATCTAAGGTGCTATGCCAGCGAGTAGGACAATCTAAAATTGGTTTCTTACATTTCGATTTTTTGATAAAATTTAGAAATGTTTGTGTTCTAAGTTTCTTAACAACACTTCTGGCTTTTGCCATAATTCTGGTAGCTGATTTTCCTTAAAAGCATCTTCAACCGCCAGTTGTAGAGTATGGGCTGCACAACGAATGCCTAAAATTATGAATAAAGTAATATTAACTCAATTAATATTTATAATTTAAGTTGATTTTATATTACCATGACATAGATTTTCTATATGATTAGTTAAGATTATTTCGTTTTCTACATGTTTCTCCGGGGTTTCATCTACACAATCGTCGTCGTCATCTGATTCACTACTAGTCTCATTATTTAGGGAAATTAATTTTATGGTTTTAAGCATATTAGCACCATTGTCCGTCGTCATTGTGTAAATTTGATATTCCTCTATACCATAATCTTTACATACATTAAGTATAACTTGTTTTAAATATTCACCTGTGTGAGATTCATTGAGTTCTTTTAGAGCTAAAGTTTTCAAGACAATTTTCCCTTTGTTGAAATACTGCACGCTTATTCCTAAAAACGACCTGTCTAGTCTTGTGGCTGCATCAATTTTAAGACAAATTAATTTGTTTTATATATCTGATTTAATTTGACTTCTAATTATTTTGGCTTCTACGTCAATGAATTTTTTAATATTTTCAGAGTTTACACTAATTTTTTCTCTTAATCCAAGCAATATCGAATCTACTATGCTTCTGAAGCCACTATCTTCTAGTATACTAAATGGTCGACTATTTACAGTCACCAGTTCGACGCAACTATTTATAAGTTTCTTTGTTCATAGCGATTTTAATTTTGTTCATACTGTCAATTTGTAGCTGCGTTTGTATCTTTGGTTTTTGTTTCATATCTTTAGAAGTATTTACATGTACTTGTTTTGTTTCTTGATCTCGCTTCAGTTTTTGATACTCATCCCTGTGGTTTCGCTCTATGTGCCTCTCTAAATTCTTACCATGCATACCCTAAAATATAAAAAATAAAACTACAAACAATGAAACACACAATATATGAATACTGATGTGCTGGATTTGTCTGTTTTCTTCCCATTTTTTAGGAATATTATTAGAAAACACAGCACCTCGAGAACCAATATCACAAAACGTAAATAAAGACAAATGCCAACGTGCAACTACGCACAACGCAACGCAAAACACAAGTCTGTGCCGGAATGGAACATGAAAGCAGTGATGCCAGATGAGTGGAATTGCAAATACCTAGACTGGTACACAAATCGCCCTACAATTCCCCAAATATTAAGTTTAAATATTTCCCTAAAATTCCCTAAATAAAAAACAGAAATTATTCAAATTGCTTTATTTAAATAAATGTACGGCGATGTACATAAAATATAATTATAAATAAAAAAATAAAAATCTGTTTTCTTAATATACTGTTTATTTATTTATATAAATTATTTGCTTTCATCAATGTCAAATGTTCATCAGACACATTAAAAGATGTACAGCAATTGACACCGGAAAATCGAATTTGGCAAATTGCGTTTAATGCCTCGCTACCTAATTTGTTTCTTTTTTTTTGTTTTCACGTCAGTGACGACGGAAAAAACTCTTTCTGTTTCTGCATTACTATGCGGCAAAGACAAGCATAAATGCGCTAATTTGACAACATTCGCAAATTCGTATTCTTCCATAATATTTTTATAAGCTTTTAAATTATGCCAAAATTCTTCAATAGAACCTTGGATAAATTTTTGTTTCTGCACTTCGTCTTCACTAAAATTAATAGCAATTTTTTTCCACTCCGTGTCAATCTTACTACCATTTATGTTTTCAAGTGAACTAAATTTGCTCCAAACATTTTTAAGGGAATTAAGAGTTTCTGGTTTATTCAAACTTAATGCTAGTTCGGGATTAAGATATTTTAAACTTTCAAAAAATGGATCGGTTAAAGGAAATCGTTCTTGTAAATCTGTTGCAGCAGTTATTAGAAATTCTAAACAAGATTTTCGAATTGGAATATTTATTTCTTCAGGTAAATCAGAAATAAATTACATTCTGGGCCCAAGTCTATTGATTTTAAATCTAAAGAAAGTCGTGGATTTTTACAATTTATATTAAAATCGTTTATGAATTCCGGTTTAATAAAATGTGATACAACATTTTTGAAAATTTTTCTGCGTTCTGATTGTAACTCATGAACTAATGGTTTATTTGACTGAAATAGCGCATTAAATATGTTAAAAAAATTATTTAAAAATAATAGAATTGCTTTTGTACTACTATTATTTAGCTGATCAAAAATTGAATTGGCCACTATAGAATTTTCTTCAAACTGAACAACTCGAAAATAATTTAACAGAATTTGCCAGTTATCTAACACTCGTTTTGCTGCATGGTGCATACTTAACCATCTTGTAGCGGATAGTTTATTCATTTTTTGTGATTCTGCCTTAAAAATACTTGCATTTCTGCAAGCTCTGTTGTCCGTTTTGCAGAAACTGAAAAATAACTAGCCACATTGCGGACAAATTCCTCCGGTGTGCGAGGTAATTTTGCACAAGCGTGGTTTGCAACCAAAGCTGATGAATGACAGATGCAAGGTAAAATTATTAATGCATTCGTTTCAGATTTTAAACGAGTCATAAAAGAATTATGTTTTCCTAACATCACACTCGCATTATCGGAGGCCAGCCCAATGATGTTTTTAATAGGAATTTTTTTTTCTTGCAAACAATTTTTGAAAGCCATGAATAAATGTTCAGCGTTACAATTTTTGGCGTCAATGGTTACTAATTCTAATAATTTGTCCTCAATTTTACCGAAGTCGCTTACATATTTAACTATAACACAAAACAATTTCTTGATAGCAATGTCAGTGCTCTCATCGACTAAGACACTAAAATATTTTTTTTTGAAGTATTTTTTCCAAGTCAAGGCATTCTTTTTCCGCAATAACATTTTTGACAATATTTACTGTTTTAGTACGTCCTAACTGAACATCTTTTAACACTGGTGAATCCGTAAAACAGTCTTTTAACACAGGTACTAAATGTTCAACAACTTGAAATGCCACGTTATGGTGAGCAAAAAAATTTGATAATTTAATTTCCGCTTCCGAAACTTTTCGAGTATGTAAAGTATTCTTATTTAAAAAAGTTGTAACTGATTGCAATCCTTGGATCTTAACCAAATTTTTCTTATGCTTGGCCGTTGCTGCATGCTTTTCTAATTCTGATTTTCCGCATATCAATTCCGCATTACAAGCTTGGCAGATACATATGAATTTGTCTTTGGGGTGTTGCTTAAGCCATCTTTTGAACTGAGGATTTTCGAGCCACTCCTTTTTGAACTTTTGGGCATATATTTTTTGCTTTGGTGTCTCGTGCCGGATTTTTCTTTTTTTGATAGGAGTTTGAGAACGAGATGTGGAAGGACGATTTCTAAACATAAATTGTATAAGTGTAAAATTATACCAAAAACAATAAAAAAATACTTACAATTCATCTGACGACGAATCTGAATTCATTTTAGATCTTTAGCAATAATAACTGCACTTTAAATTGAACTTATATTGAAATTATATTGCACGAATAAACGCTAGTCTATTTCTATTTTATAACTTCTCTTCTACTCTCCACACCAAGCCAAACAACAAACAAGTGCAAGTGAATAAGATTTTCGGGGTATTCCGATCATCCGATCCAGACGGGGATTTACGTACTTACAAGTAAGAAATTTGAAGTTGGCTAATAGATGGCTCTGAAGTAACTTAGAATAAAACAAGACAAAAACCGCAAATATGTATGTATTTGACGTACAATATTGTAATAATAATGTCGTGGTCATTTTTCAATTAAATAATAAAAAATCAAATAAAATCCCTATATAATTTTAAAAAATCCCTTTTTCCCTTTTAACGAAAAAAATCCCTAGAACTAGGGAAAAATTCCCTAGTCTGGCATCACTGCATGAAAGCACGGCCGACAATGGCTGTTTTCATTTCAGACCGGTCACATCACAGAACTGCGGAGGCCAAGCAACAACGCAGTGAAGATCGTCCGATCCAAGTGTGTCCTTGAATTGAGACATGCATTTGACTAAAGATGTCGTTAGTTTCGCTGGTATATTTCAACCAAATTTTAACTTATGATCTATGATTGTGGCTGAGATTTACACTAGAATTTTATGAAAATAAGTAACATTTATGGTTAATATTTTCAAGTTCCAATAATCTTTGTTTAATTATGTTTAGGACGTTTCGAGCTAAATCCGCTCATCATCAGCTACATACATTACAATTGGTCAAATTATAAAAACTATAACAATGTGTGTTTATTAACTTACCAACTAAAAAAAAATTTTTATGTTGAGAATATAAATAAATACATATATGTTTATAGTATTGAAGCAGAATTACGTTGTTGTACATCATCGAAAGTTGTGAAATTACATGTGAATTATATTCTATACCTTGTTCCACTTAAGCCATTCAGTATTGCAGAGCATAGGGAATAGTTTTGACCTCTCTGATTGGCTGAAATTGGAGACAAGAGATAAGTTTACCCAATATAATTTCGGCTACTTCAAGTTTGCGCTGTTGCCAGCTCCAACTACTGAATGGCTTAAATGGAACAGAGTATACGTAATCAGATGGAGCATGGGCCCCCAACTCAACAATGCAACATGCCGCTGATACGGCCCATTAACAACTGCGTACACGCCAAAATGAATTTTAAAATGGTGGAAGCGAAATGCAAAGGATTGTGGAAGTTACGTTGGAATTATGGGAAAATAGCGCCAAATTTGAATTTTATGCAAAAAATGATTTAAGTGTGTGAGCTTATTTCTATAATCTGTTTGGTTATTGACACCGTTATTTTTATTCAAATATATATATATATATATATATATATATATATATATATATATATATATATATATATATATATATATAAATTATGATTTGTCAATCAATACTTATTAAAAAAAACAAACTTTTAATTTTAATATGTGTTTATTACAGTAAAGCAGTTGTTGCTACTCTAGCCAAGATGATACAAAAATCGTCTACATTTCTTTCTTACATCATATTTATAACATTTTCTTATCTTCTAAGTATCGGGTGAAATGACGTTGTTTATGATATCAAATTCTGAAATTGCAGTGTTTCAAGGATTATAATTCCTCCCCAACAAGAAACAACGTTATTCCAACGGGTTTAATTCTAAATCTATATTATTCTTTTTTGGAACGTTTTTCTGTTTATTTTTCATAACTAAGGTATATATTCTATTCTTACATGATATTAAAATTATAATAATTATTATAACAGAAAGGGTTACATAAAACGTAGGTATATGTTGATTATTTATTTGTTCAACAGATTCGATTTGTTTTAAATGTGTAACATTTAATTTTGCTTCATTTATTTTAGTGATTTGAGGTACTTTCTTTAGTTCTGTGAATTTTATATTATCGAAAATAAATTCTTGATAGAGGGGTTTATATTTCTGAGATTGCCAATTCTTAATTGTACATGTATCTTGATCGTTGATAAAGATACCTTGTAATTGTTTATAATTATAATTGTTTCCACAATTAAATTCGAAATTTTGTAAGTTCGGCGAGAAAATAATTATTTTGTTCGTGAACGGTATTTGAGAAATATAGTTTCTCATTGTGATTTGCTCGCTTAAACAATCATCATATACTTGTTTATTTAATATATTGTTAATACAACTATTTACAGGGCTATAATTAGATATACAATATTTATTACTTATAAACTTAAAAATGGATACATATTTATTGTTATGTGTAATGTACATGGTATTATATTCTAATATTTGTTTGTAAGAGGAATCGTAGTACGGTGTGGGTGTAAATTGTTGTACTTTGTACAATTTTTTTGTGTAATTTGGGACGGCTAAAAGGATGTGTATTTTATTGTTTTGTAGCGTGCATGTGACATATATCGTTTCAATCGTCTGAAAGATATTCGGATTTTGTGTAATATTTAAAAGGCTATCGGGATCTATAATTGTAATGTCTAATTGGTTCAATGAACAAAATTCTAATGATTTTATAACATTATCGACTGTGGTTCTGAGTTGTTGAATGTAAATTAATACTTTGTTAATCTGTATTTCTGCGTGTGTAACTGTTGGCCAGGTCAGGTCTGTTTTTATTACGTCAGCAATTTCACTGAGTGTGTCTCGTAATTTGTTTTCGTTAAAATTTATAGTTTGCAAATCTTTATTAAATTTGTCTGTGAGTATTTGCTGTTGGTGTATGATTTCGTTTGCTTGTGATTGTAATATTTTTTGATTATTACTGAGTTGTTCTAATATTGAATTATAACGTTCTTCATCCGCGGAGTCTAAGTTTCCGGTTATGGATTTTATTATGGATCCAAATCCGTTAATGAGTCCTCTTTTATTCCTTTTATTGAATAATTTAGCTATGTTCTGTTCTAGTTCTTTGAACATATAGTTTACAATTTTAATGTTTTCGTTAAGAACAGTGGAATTTGCTAACTGTTTTATTTCCGTGTTGATAATTTGTTTTAGTTTTAAATATTCGTCGTATATGGGGCTTATGTCATTGTAAAAATAGTGTAATTGTTCGCTTTCTTTTAAATGGCACTCACCAATGGTGTGTAATAGAAACCCGGGGTTGTTTGTAATATTCTTGACATCTGCGAATCCATGATGGATTCTGAAACAATTAAATTTTGATTCTGTCAATTTTTACTTTTCGCTCTCTCAATTTGTCTTTAGCTTTTATAGTTTTAAATTTCTCGTTATAATTTCTAATTTTAGTTTTTATATATAAAGGTTTTTTGAATTTAGTTATCAAGCGGGGATTTTGTTTTATATAGGCTTCTGTAGAATATTTTAATTTATTAATCTTTTTATTCTCTTTGGGGTTTTTGTAACGTTTATGTTTTTCTTTATTAATATTAGTTTTTACTTGTTTTAATTCGTCGCGTCGTCTTATCATGTATTTTTGTAATTTGTTTTGTTCGTTTTCCTTGGGCCTCAAATTTGTATAGTCTTTACCGTAGAGTATTTCATTTGGGGTCATGTTTGTAATAGAATGAATTGAATTATTATATGCAAAGATACAGTCGTCTACTGTTTCTTTTAGAGGTTTTAAATTACCGGTTCGTGTCTTTATTCTCAGATGCTCGATAAGGCTCGAGTGAAATCTTTCTATGGCATTTGATTTTGGATTCTGGGCTGATGTTATGTGTAATTTAATATCGTTATTATGACAGAATGTTCGTAAAGATATATTATTAAATTCACAACCTTGGTCACATATTAGTTTTTTTGGTGGGATTTTTGTTTTAATAAATGTTTCTAAAGTCTTGACTATGTTTCTGCTATCTTTCGTTTTAACAGGGTATGCTTGTGCATATTTTGAGAACTGATCGTATATTGTTAAATAATATTGTCCGTTGAGGGTTTATAAGTCGATATTTATAATTTCGAAAGGTCGTTCGGGTGTTTCAGTAAGGTTATCAGTAAGTTGTATGGGTTGTCTGTCGTATTTGCATTCTTTGCATGTTTGGCAATTATTTATGAATGAGGTGATGGTACCTATCATTTTAGGCCAGTAATATTTTTCTTTTAATTTTTTGTATGTTTCCATGATTCCGCGATGATTTGTTTTCCCTATGTGGTATAGATAAACAATTTCGTTTTGTTCGTCTGGTTGTTCTATGTCCTTTACTTCTTTATTAACTCTAATAATGTTAATACTGTTTATTTCGAAATCGTTTTGAATTATTTGATTTAGAATTTTGAATATTTTATCATTGCATATGCAGTAGTATCTAATTTTGGGTATGATGTAATTTTTTATAAATTCTCGCAATTGATCTTCGGCTTTGTTTTCTTCGATAGTGACCACGAGGCGTTGTTTTTTATTTCCAAAAAGTTTTATGATTTGTACTTCCTGTTTTTCATCAAAAGAAAATATAATTTGGTTATCTGCTGTGTTTATTCTATTTTCTAATATTTTTAAACCGTTGACGGGGTGTTCTTGGTCGCTATGTATGGTTTCAATATCGTCTTCCGTGTTAATTATGTTAATTATTGAGTCGTCATCTCGGTCTATAATTTTTTCTAGTTCGATCCTTGATTCTATTTCGTCACTTAGTGCAAAATTTTGAGGTAACGAATAAATATTAATCTGTATACAGGTATTCTCGAATATAGAGGTCAAAATTTTAATTAATTCTTTTTTTTGTAATTTGTCGAGACCACATGATAAATACGGGATGTTAATTTCGTGAATATCGTTTTTTATTAAATAGTCACGTAATTGCGTTAGTGATTGTTTTAGTAATTTTGGGTTACATATGTCGTTGAATGAATTTTTTGAGAATAAATGAATAATTTGTTTGTCATGTTCATTTTGAATTATAATTTTGTTTGGTAGTATGTCCTTACAAAAATTTTTGCTATTAAATTGGTCGTCGATTTGTTTTGCTAGTCCTTTACCAAATTTATAGTCTTTCGAAATACAGTGTGCAAAGATAGGGGTCCGCAATTTTGTTTGTTCTGCCAGGGATATATTCTATATCAAAGTTATATTCGCTCAATTCGATCTTCCATCGCATCAACTTCTGGTTTGCATTCTTCATGTTAAAAAGCCACACTAGTGGTCTATGGTCTGTTCGTATTAAAAATTTTCTCCCGTAGAGATACGTTTTAAAATTTTGAATGGCCCATACTATTGCTTTCAGTTCCTTTTCAACGGCGGAGTAATTTTGTTCTTGCGAATTGAAGGTTTTTGATGCGTAGGCTAATGGTTTTTCCTGTGAATCTTGATTTTGAGAGAGTACTGCGCCCATTGCGTAGTCAGAAGCGTCAGTAGTTAATATGAAGGTTTGGTTAATGTCTGGGTATGCGAGTATCGGTGGATTTGTAATTAATTCTTTCATTTTTGCGAAGCATTCTTGGTATTCTTTATTGTGAATATTTATTATTGATCCTTTTCTTAAACAGTTTGTAAATGGTTTCGTCAATGTGGAAAATTTTTGAATAAATCTACGATACCAATTAAGTTTGCCTAGGAATGATCTTATTTCTTTTACAGTCTTTGGGATTGAGAGATTTTGTATTACTTCTACCTTTTTTGTGTTTGGCTTAAGGCCTTCATTTGAAATTATAAAACCTAGATATTCGACTTCCGTTTTGAAAAATTCTGATTTATCTAATTGAATTTTTAAGTTTGCTTGTTTTAAATGTTCAAAGACTGTTTTAATATTTTCTAAATGTTCTTGCTCGGTATTGCCAAAAATTATAATATCATCTAAGTATACAAGACATATTTTACCAATTATATCTTGTAATATTTCGTTCATGCATCTTTGGAATGTGGCGGGGGCGTTAATTAGACCAAAGGGCATACGCAAAAATTCATAGTGTCCCGAAGCGGTGCTGAAGGCTGTTTTTTCTCTGTCATTTTTGTCAACGAGTATTTGGTGGAATCCAGAATGTAGGTCGATAGTAGTGAAATATTTTGGTTTATTTATTTGGTCGAAAAGTGTGTCAATGTTTGGAATAGGAAATTTATCTTCTTTCGTTTTTTGATTTAATTTTCTAAAGTCGATTACTAGTCGGGTTTTTTGTTTACCTGAGGCATCCATTTTTTTTGGTACAATCCATATTGGTGAATTGTATGGACTTTTTGATTTCTGTATGATACCTGCTTTTAACATTGTCTGAACGTGTTCCTCAATATCCTTTTCAAATACATGCGGGAGTCGATAGTTTTTTGTATATACGGGGGTATCGTCAGTAGTGTAAATTTTGTGTTGTATCTTATCTGTACATGTCAGTGTTTCGTGTTCTTTTGGAAAAAGTGATTCATATTGTTCTAGTAAATTGTATAGTTCATTTTTTATGTTTGGTTGTAAGTGTTCATCTCGGATTTGTACGTGACTTTCTTTACTTTGTTTACTCAAGTTCTGAATATCAAATTTCATTTGTTTCATTTGAATGGAATTTTCTGCGAAATTTATAATGGTATTTGTATCACGCAATATTTCTGTTCCAAATAATAAATTGCATTCTGTGTGAAAATTTAGAATGAAAAATTTATAACTTTTGTCGAATATTCTGATTTCGACGTATTCATTACATTTTACTTTATTTGTTGCAGTTCTGAATGTTAGATATTCTTTTAAAGTTTTCATATTATTTTGTTTTACGGTTTTTTCTGTTATTAGGTTGACATCTGATCCTGAATCGATAAGAATTTTGAAATTTTGAAATGTAATGATTGGAATTGTTTTTGTGTTAGAAAACATTACGTATTTTCTTCTATCAGTTCTGGGTCGTACTCTAAAAAAGATTGTGTTTCAAAGGTGTCGTTTTGTTCATTTAATTCTTGTTCATATATGTTTTCTTGATTATTAATTTCTACATCGTCCTCTGTTTCTAAGGCGTAATTCTGTTTAATAGTTTGTGTGGACATTGGTATTGTTGTTTTTGTTATGCCGGACATAGGAGTTGGTTGAAATGTGCGTTTTGTTTCTGTAAAAATTTTTATGTTTTGCCTAGCGAATCTTTGTGGTCCGGTAGGGCGTGAATCTCGGGGGTTGAATGGGCGTGAAGGGAATTGTTGTGCTGGGAATTTTTGTGGTGGAATATTGGGTAGTCTCTGTGATTTTTGTGTGTTTTGAGGTGTTCCTTTGTGCATGGGTGATCTGTGTAATAATTGCATGGAATTATATTCGTTTGTCAAAAGTTGCTCGCAGGCGTCGAGTGTCTGCGGGTTTTTACTTATAAATGAACCTCTAAAGTTCATGGGCAGTAGTGAAATAAAATGGGAAACTACTGTTTTTTGAGTTTCGATTATTAAACACCTTTTTTCACCTGGTTCATATTGTAATAATTGAATTTTGGAAACCATTCTCTGATAAAGGGTTTTGAATTTCTTTAGGGTATCATTGACATTATTATCTATCTGTGTGATTTTAATTGTTGTTAATAGCAACGTGTTGTAAGTACTTTTATCTTCGAAATTAGTTTCAAGATATGTTTTTATATCTTGCCAAGATGTGAACTCTTGAGAGTCTAATATGTCTTTGGCTTTATCAATAAATTTTTTTTGTAACATAGAGAAGCAATATGTTTTTTGTATTGCTGTTAAATTTAATGAATCCATTACCGTATAAAAGTTATCGGCTTCTTTTATAAATCTAGGGAGGGATTTGATCTCTCCATTGTACTCAGGTACTGCATCGATAAAATTTCGAATATCGGCAATTGTTGTGGTCGCCATAGTTAGTTCGAATTGGCAGTTATTTAATTCTTGTACTGAGTATGTTAGAGGTGCACTGGGCGTGTCTTTGGCAGGTAATTGTTTAACTTTACTGCTGTTACCTAATTTACTTGGTTTAAGTGTAATTGGTATTTTATTAAATTGATTACTTAGTTTATCAATTTCTTCGTCTGAAGACATGTATTAGCATTTTATAATGAATACAATGTGTATGAGTGTGTGTAACAGTATTTTTCTGGACCGATTGTTACTACCGGTGAAAATATATACAATGAAAGTAAACTTACAGTAGGAATATCGTGAAGTAGGTTACTTTTTTCATTGCAGTGAAGGTCTTGATATACGCTTCAAGTAGGCGGGAAGTTGTATCTTGTCACGCACTTGTAGAATCTGTTGGATTGGTGGTCCTGATTGGAAAGTGGGTTGACGTCCTCGGCTTTTAAAGATGGGTCGTGGTTAGACCCTGGTGCGACCCCTGTTTAGGTCGATTGAAGATTGTAGATGATGTTTGAATAGCACTGATATGACCACTGTTTAGGTCAATTGAAGATCGTAGATAGTGTTCGGATAGCACTTATGAAAATTTGAAAATTTTCGACAAGCGTTTCACAGACTTACGAGGATTTATGCACTCACTGGATTCTTGTCGGCTATCCTACCGACTGCGCCAATTATGATTTGTCAATCAATACTTATTAAAAAAAACAAACTTTTAATTTTAATATGTGTTTATTACAGTAAAGCAGTTGTTGCTACTCTAGCCAAGATGATACAAAAATCGTCTACATTTCTTTCTTACATCATATTTATAACATTTTCTTATCTTCTAAGTATCGGGTGAAATGACGTTGTTTATGATATCAAATTCTGAAACTGCAGTGTTTCAAGGATTATAATTTATATATATATATATATATATATATATATATATATATATATATATATATATATATATATATATATATATATATATATATATATATATATATATAGCAAGTCTCGTATAAAAGACGAGAATTTTTGTAAGGGAATCTGCCTAGTATTTTGTAATCTTTAAATTTAAATTTATGTCCGGTTTGACAGTGGTGTTTGCACAAAGCACTGTGTTCTTCATTAAGTCTATTGCAATGATACTGATGCTGGTATATTCGCTTTTTAATGGGTTGTGATGTTTCACCAATATAGTTTTTTTCACAATGCCCACATTCAAGTTGGTAAATGATGTTTTTTTGGGTGTCAGGAGCGGTTTTATCCTTCAAGTTCGTGAACAATGGGTTAATTGTGGTGTTATTGCAATTGGCAATCTTAATATTTGTATTTTTTTATCATTTTACGTATCATGGAGTTAGTTTTCCCATCAAAAGGGATTTTGGCATATACGGTATTCTCCCTGTGACCCGCTTCATCCACAGCAACTTCGCGAGCTGAAGGGTGTTTAATTTTGTGGAGCCTGCTATTCATATGTTTGTGGAGAAACTCGGGGGAAGGGGGTATATCCGCTTTTTAAAAGCAAGTTAAATATAAGTTTGTAATTTTTATCATGAAAAATGGGGTGGGAAAGTTTTATGCCCCTGTCTAATAATCCTGTTATAACGCTAATTTTATAATTTATTTTTGTGTTGGAATGGAAATGTAAACATCGACCAAAAATCAACCGCATCAGGTTAGATATTATTATTAGGTAGATATGATTTCGAAAATTAAACTTATTTGCGAAATTGAAGCTGCTGGTTTGCTTCGCGAGCCGGTAAGACGCAAATATTGGGTTCATCCATTCAATTCTGAACGAGAACGAAGTGAAAGAATCCCATTTTTTTTCGGAAATATACGAAAGTATAATGATAAATGTTTTGAGTACTATCGTATGTTATTACTACCCTTTTCCCACAAGGCAGGGTACCCTTCAACATACTGAATAAATTTATCTATGTCAAACATATTATTTATCATAGATATTTATTGACAATGACAAATACGCACTTGATGTTCCGCATTCCTCTCAATTTTTATATTATGTTGTATAAATATCAACTGCGGCTGCGGTAAAAACCGGACAAATATGAACGCTCGCATTGTCTTCAATGTGTTGTAGTTGACATGCGGCAAATTTACCGTCTGGTCAAACCGCAACATGCTGCGGTAGTATCCGGTAACCGGACCGCAACCGCATAGGTGTGGACGCATTCATTAAAAACAATAAGTTGTTTTCCCGTTAAACCGGTTCCGTTAAACCGGTTCCGTTAAACCGGTCCCGCCAAAACGCATAGTGTGGCCCGAGCCTTAGTGATTCTAATGTCATTCCAAGATATTTTTTTGTTATAAATATTTATATCTTGCTTTAATAATATATTTCTAACACTTTTAAATAAATGTGGCACGTCATATAATGCAAAAAATTTGTTTGTTTTTTTACGTAGAAATAAGGGTTACTTTCATTAATATTTAGCAAATTATACATTCTCCGATTATTTGTCCCCTGGTCACACGTAACAGCTCTTGTATTTAATCCTAAATTTTGTAATTCCATTATAATATTTTCCAGCTTTTGTTTTAAAATATGGCCTTTGACAGGACTTGCACTAACGAAATATGAAACAGGAAGTTTCCAAGAGGAAAATAAACCTCGTACCATGAAAACTAAAGCTTAGAGTTCCTATAAGAGTAGATCTTCCTAAAAAAACCAGGTCATTAAAGCCTTCTACAACATCGCGTGTCTTATACTCTAGTCCTTGTTTAATAGACATTTCATCTAAAATCAAATTAACATTTTTTTCCATATTATTCATTCCATTAAATTCCAATTTTAATTTAGAAAACAAACTAGGTACTATTCCAGTATGTAATTGAAAAACATTTGCCCATTTTCTAATAGTGGATAGAGCAGGAATATTAAACTTTAAACTGTGCTTCATATATTTATAATGGACCTTTTCAATTTAAAGAGATAGAAGATGGAGATCTGCGTGTAGTAAGAACAACTGATCTCCATGGCGTTTGTCCATTACTTGCAGATTTAAAAAATAAACTTAGTGCTATATTTCTTTCAGCTTTTGTCCACTGTTGTCTTTTTTTGTCTTTCGTTAACATATTTATGAATATGTTGGAATTTTTGTTATTTGTTATTAATTTATGTTCTAATATTTTTAATTTCCTTTTCAAGTTAAATATTTCATTTCGTTTACGTTTTAATAAAATAGACTGTCTATCAATTCGTTTTAATAATTTAGTAGGAATTTTTTTTTTAATTGGCGAAGACGTTTCAGGTAATTTTATGTTAAATTTAATTTTCTGGTGATAGCGAAAGGTTCAATTTTCTTGTAACTACTTTTCGGGAGTTACTATCTTTATTACACCTGAACTTGTTTGCGCTTCAAAGTCTAAAGAGTCACATTCTCGCTTATAAGTTTTTTTAGGCGTCAACACTTTCAAGTTTTTGGGCGATAAGGGATGGAATTTCTTGGCTTAACTGTGGTATGGCGTTTGGAATGATTTTATTTCCTACAATTTTATTAACAAAATAATTTTCATGAACATGTTTCTCGCATATTAACTTTGTTGGTGCTTCTTTTGATAATTTTAAAAGTTCAATGTTTCCACAATTTTCTAAGCAGGAGTCGCAAATTGATTCATTTTGAACAGGATATTTAAAAACATGTAAATCTGGGTTTGTTTTCCGGTTGGAGGAACATAACTTGAAACTGCACTTCTCGTACTGCGACATTGCGAGACACAATATCACTTATTTTATAACCGATCCCAAATTTTCTTATTCTGCAAAGAACAACAGTGGTGGCATGAATAATTAATTTTATGTAGTATTAACAGTATCGAAACAACAATAATAATAACAATAGGTAATAAAATCCAAAATTTTATATGAATATTACTTGCATATTTTGTAATTGTTGCTAAATTTAAAACAGGCTTTACATTCATTCAACATTTTTAATAATATGTGTTTTGTTTATAATAATAGTGAAGTAGGTAATAGTCGACGTAAAAGTATACGATCTCGGCTTATTAAAGAATTTGACCCGGAATTTGGGAAGAAATATTAATAATTTCTTCTTTCAAATAAATTAGTTTAATTTTAATATTTTTATCTCCCGCTGCTGCTACCCTTGGTAACGAAGAGCTAAAAATCATATAAAGCACATTTAAGATCCCTAGAAACCGATTACTTTATATAAAATCTGATGTGGCCAGCACATAACTTCTCGCCAGATATTTACCTGGTTGTACGCATAAAACAAAAAATATTTTTAAATACAAATACATATATTCATGTCTCACTACAAAATAATTCTCACATATATTTGCAGAATCTATGGGATACTTTAATATAAATTATGTACAATACATACATTTTCTTTATATTCAATATCCTGAAATTTTCTTTTTCTACTTTCCTTTTCTTTTTTTTTATATTCGTCATTTTTTTCGCAAATTTCTTTTATATTCTTTTTTACGTATATTCTTTTGAGCTGTTGACTTTTTTTTATATTCATAATGATGTACAAATATTTTTGACAGTGACATTTATGTGTCAATTACAAACATTTGAATTTCTTGCCTTGAAGTAGTTTGATCTGAGATTTTTTCATCAAATTATTTTATATGCATTTCTTTATCTCTAAATCTATAGAAGATATAATAACGAATTTATATTTATCGAATAAAGAATTAACGTTCTTTAATATAAGTATTTACATAAATTTTCGATAAATAATATTTAGATGTTTTTTTTTCTTCTAACTACTACTTCCGGTTGTCCAATTGTTACCAAAACTTAATCAACTCTTCCCATTATTGTTAGATTGAGGAATCCGTAGTTAAAAATGTCTTAAGTCTTATAGTATTTGAGAAATCGTGGATCCAACATCCACACACACATCCAAACACACACAAACACTCACACACACACACACACATCATCGTAAATATTTTATAATCGGATTCTAGGGACCTTAAAACGTGCTTATTCACTAAAATCTGGATATGCGATTTTTAACATGAATTCAATACCTCTCATAGCGAGAGGTAAAAAGTATAATATTGTAAAAGAAAATACTGATAATACATTGAAAATTGGAACAATAGTTATATCCTCTTCGGTCCCGGAGAAAAAAAAAATTAAAAAAAATAATTTTTTTGTAAATTTTGAGAAGTTTACCTAGGCTAATTGCCATATTTCATGAATTTAATTTTATCTAAATTCTACATTTTGAAAAAAGGGCTGTGCCGCGCGCTGGACATTGGGATTAAAACTGGATTTTATATGTGAAATTAAAGATTCAGACTTTGTATATATATTGTGATTTATTTAATAAAATTAATTATGAAATTCAAAAAAGCATTGTCTGCATGGATTAATACACAAAAAAACATCACATGAAACACATTTAAATCTAGTTTTTCCTTTGCAGTTGGAATTTCTACAGCGCATGAATTTATTTTTGTCTTCTACCGCACAAATTGGTAGATGTTTACTGCCTGTTTTCCTTGCTTCAATCGGCGGTATCATAGTTGATTTCGTTGCCCTCTTTTTTGAAGGCGTGGGAGCACATTCTTCATCAGAGTTTACATTTGTTGAAGGACCGGAAGCACCTTTTGAAAGACACTCCCCTACATAAATTTTGAAGGATAGTAAGTCCTTTGGCTTATTGTTTCCTAGTGCTTTCTGGTCCAAGCGATATTCAATCCAGGAATTTGAAATAGCTAGATCTATAAAATGGAAGAAAAATCTAACTGGCCATTTCCTTGTTTTTTGACAAATTCGATAATACGCAATGAATCTGTCACAAAGATCAACGCCTCCCATGGATCTGTTATAGCATGTAATATTGTATGGACGTGGTATAGAAATATACGCACCAGTTTTTTTATCCCATCGCCGCACATTCACAACAGGTTGGGAACCTACCGACGTCGAAGCTACCAACACTGCTCTATTATCAAACCATTTTGTTACAGACACGCGACCATCTTCTCTAATTAATTCCTGAAATGATCCTCTTCCTTGTTTTGATAAGTTCTTATCAGATTCAAGTTTCTGTTTCAAATTAAATGGTAACCTTGAAGTCAAAATTGTTCCAACACAATGTATTTTCCTTTCATGTTCTAAGTAGTCTAGAAGCTTAATAGAAGTGAAATACCTATCTATAAATACTGTGTAACCAGAGGGAACATTATCTGTTAGGGTTTTCACCACAGTTCCTCCAATTCCAAGATCGGAATGTGGAGTACCCCCTGGCCAAGTTTTGGAACCCTGATATACTATGAAATCTATAACAAGTCCTTGTGGTGTGGCCAACACAAAATTCTTCAAGCCCACAGGGTTTGGTTTGTTTTTCACGTATTGCCGAAGGACAGTTGTTCCAGTGAATGGAATCATTTGCTCGTCTATACTTAATTCTGTACTTAGTTGAATAGTATTACATTTACGTCTAACGGAGTCTATTATTGGCTGTACTTTCCATAGGCGATTTTTCTCTTTGTTTTCTTCTGAAACGGATAAATTATCAACGACATGCAAAAAATTTCGTAATTGAAAAACTCTATTTTTAGGTAATTCAGTAACGATAGGAATTTGCAAGGACTTTTTGTAATACATTCTTATTCGTGGAAGTTTCATACAACCCATTATTATGTGAGACCCAACCAGTTTTTTATATTCTTCTGCTGTAGCACGCAATTCTTTGCCATTTTCTTGCAAAGCGCGAATGTTACTTTGCTCCGCCACTAATTCAAAAAAATTGTCCTTGAAATACTGACAAAAATAGTCAAACGGTGACCAAGTACTTCGACTCCCCACATCCCATTCTTTCTCTTCCACTGTCCAAACATCAGGATCAAATTGCCGTTGCATCCACTTCATATTTCTCTGTCTCACTTGCTTCTTCGCTGTTGTATTTTCGGACACAAGGTTCCTTTTCACCTCACTAAGAGGTATGTCATCATCACTATTAAATAAATCTCCTTCAGGACGGAGAAGAGTTAATATGCTGTTATTTAACTGAATTTCTTTAGAAGGACGAATTTCTTCTTCTTCACTTTCCTCAAAACTTTCATCAATAACCGGAAAAAATTCAGGCAAGTCATCCTCTTCATCGCTTGTATCATCAAAATAATCGCTATCTTCTAGTATTCTCGCAAGTTCCTCATCTGACAGTGGCCTTGACGCTCCTGTAAAAATCATTTTTATATTTACAAAAAGCCTGTATAAATTCCCGCCGTCCCGCCGGCTGTACTTGAAGTTCATGACGTCATTTAGGTACGAAGAAAATTGAAGATGTGAACAGCTTAATTTTAAATGTGATAGTACAAGTTTTAATAACTAATTATTAATAAAGTTTGGCTAAAATAATGAAAAATTATTATAAAATACCTTTTTTACTTGCAGACTCCATTACAGTCACATAACCTTGACGTAACAACCGTCCTAATACATAGATAAAACTAAAACTTTGAACTACTACAGCACTGTCGGTAAGTTCACATGTCCAGCCGACTGCTCCTTGGAACTACAGCGGTGTAAAATCGTATTAAAGTATAAACCGGGTAATTTGAAAAAGTGTCCTGCCGGCTGGACCGGGGGACCGAAGAGGTTATAATAAAAAACTTAATACATACATTTGCATCATTGTTAAATTTGTATTTATTCCACGCTTGTAAACAGCAAAATTAAAAATATGTTAAAATTGAACTAATTAACTTCAATTGTTAACCGGAATGAATCACTATTACTTTTGTAATTATTATAAATGAAATATGAATTATTCAAATAAAGTATTACAATGCTTTACAAATTAATGCTAATTATTTCTGAAAACTTGCTTTACGATAGCATATGTACATATCTGTATACTTTAGGAAGAAAGCATTGAATTCAGACTATTGTTTCAATTTTTCAAAATCATGCATTTTTTTTTTAATTCTCAATTGGTATTAACTTTTACAAATATTTTTAATTTGTCCATTGCTGTTAACGAATTATTAAAAATCAACATAATGTGCACTTACCAGTAAGACGGATATAATATGAAAGAATGTAAATGTCGAATAAAAATGCAAATAAGATCTATTCACTCACAAATACTAAATGATATTTTAGGATGTATACTTTGTCAATATCTTCAGTATTCTAATACAATATCTAGAAAATGTAAAGTTCCGAGATACGCTACGCATTTGATTGTTTTGCTGTGTCGCACTGTTAGTATTTATATTTGTTTGTTTGTCAGCGTTGAAGTGTTATTTAAAAAAAAAAAAAATATCATTTTCTTTATCCAAACAAATATATGGGAAAGTGTAAGCCATAATTTGTCACGGATTATAATTTCTTAAATAGGTATTTAAAAAGGGTAAATAAGAAAAGAAATTATTTATATATCGTACAGGGGATTCAGGATTATAATAGTGTAAAAAACTAACAATTTGCTGGGACGTCATTGAAAAATGACATAGAAACATAGGCCCGATGCGAAATAGTTTTATTATAGGTCAAATAAATTGTATTGTTATATTGTAAATGAACATATAATGTTTTCTACTTTATCGATCGAGAGATCAAGGAATACACTTAACCCATGCAGATATGCCCAGCAAGAAAAGTTAGTTTAAAATAGTTTTTTATATTATTTATTCACATCATTGGGTTATTAGGAACACCAAAAAAATAATAAAAAAATATATATATATATCACACTTTTTCCAAAAACTGCTGTTCTTTTAAAAGGACAGTGGGCAAATATCAGATAAAATATTTTTTTTTACAAATGCGCTTATTTATGAAAGAAAACCATTTTTACAAAACAAATAAGTATTATACATAAACATAGTTCATTGTTTTGTATGATATGCAATAAAACACTTAACATGAAGGGCGACACCACACTTCAAACATTTAGTAGACACTTTTTTATGGCATACTCTGCACCTTGGTTGCTTGTTTTGTTCCGTTATGAAGTGGTCCACACGATCAAATCTAGATTCACTATTTTCTAACTGGGACGGTCTATTAAATCTTTTAGTAAGACTGCTTGCTGCTCTGTTACATCCGTTAATCTCAATAACAGAAAGGGCTACATTTCTTCGAAAGGCTAGATGATCCAACTTTCCACCCTCTCGTCTATGTAGTTGCCATGCATTCTGTTCGGCAGCATCAAGTAAATGCAATATAAGAGGGATATACCATTTTTTCCTCTTATTCCCGTTCTGTACAAGGCAATATTTTGATCGCTTCGATCTACACCTCCCATATTTTTGTTATATCTTTGTATGTTATGGGGTTGCATTACAGAGATTCGTTTTTTAAGTTTTTGAGAGTACCTTGTTACTTGACTATGGTTCTACTCCAAAAAAATTAGAAGCCATATGTACGAAGTTGTTATCAGACCATTTAGTAATTTGTATCGCTTTATCACTTGTATCACTTTTGTATCATATAATCCACGGTTATTCTTCATTTGTTCATCAGAAGCTATCGGACAGTTGTTTATCCTATTTTTTCTTATAGTACCAGTAGCCTTTATTTTTCTTTTAGTTGGCTCTTTAATCAGAGGTAAACTCGTAAAAAAATTATCAAAAAATATAGAATATGGAAGATCAAATTGAGAAAGTAAAATGTCATTGTACTGCAGCACTATAGAAGGACCCAATCCTAATGCTTTGTAGCAGTCTTTTATCTCTGATTTAGCTCCTTGGTATGGTTCATACCAAACAACGTAACCACTTGATGTAGCACCTACCCATAATTTGTAGCCGTATCTCAAAGGTTTCCCTCTAATAAACTGCTTACAGCCATGGCGCCCAAAATATGGCACCATGGCTTCATCAACACAGTGATTTTCTTCGAGTGGCAATGTATATTGGACAATATGTGCTCGAATCTATTTCTGGGCATAGCTTCAGAAATTGCATCATTGTGACTATCTTTTGAATTTTCCCAATACATTCTTAGTCTTGGTAACGTATTATATCCGCTAAGAAGTAGTATACCAAAAAATGTTTTCATTTCTTCCACTGTTATGTCAGATTTTCGATTTTTAATTGCAGCATACTGATTACTGTACGTCACGAACATGTTAATTATATCAAAATCGAAGAAATATTCAAACAGTTCCAAGGGTGACTTGTTATTTACAACCGTACTAATCTGTGGCCAGAAAGAATTGAGCTCAGCATTTTCTAAATTACCTTCCATAAAGTTATAAGTTCTTTTTTTGTGCAACTCTAGGTTTCGTTCGTATTAACTCTGATAGTGGTATTATATATTCTTCTTCCCATTCTACATCTGAACTACATTATCGTGTATCTCAGCTTCAGCACGGAGTTGGTTCCCTGGCAAATTGTTTATATTCAGTTCATCTTCATTACCTGAGTCTTCATCGGTATCGCCAGACTCGCAAGCATTATCACGTGGCATTATATTTATGTTTATAGTGTTTCCGATAGGTAGGTATTCTTCTTCCTCCAAAGATCGCAACAAATCATCGAGAGTAAGACCACTACACAAATGTGTTATATTTGCCCACTGTCCTTTTAAAAGTACACACGTGTTTGCTAAGCCATAAAATTTGTTAACCTCAAATATTCAGACTATTTAAATTATAATATGTTAGAAGCATATATTTGGGACATGTTTACAAAAACTTAGTGCATTATTTGGAAAAACCTTTAAAATACTTACCCAACAAGTTTCATGTCGTGATGGTACGTCATTTTAACTTTATTTCTGCTTGCAAATTTCTCTTATCATACAGTGAAATAGATCCAAATTGTATTGAAAGCATATGTTGTCTATGCTACTTCAAAGTGTATATAGTGCCATCTACCGCGCATTGCTTTAACAACTTGTTTAGTACACATTTGTAAAGTGCCCTTTAAAAAGGACAGTGGGTATATCTGCTATTCCCTACCTACATATGACTAGTATCGCGGGGAAGATTTTCGCGTCTGTATACGTGAGCAATCTGTATAGTGTTTTGAATCTGCGCTTCAAGGAAGACAGTACTTTTTCAAAATCTCAACAACTCGAACGAGATACTGCTTTAGCAAACGAACTTTTAACTGGCGTTGGCCTTAGCTCAAAATCTATCAATATCTCAAGAATCGGACGTCTTGATACCACTTCCTCACGCTGTCGACCTATTAAAATTAATCTTTCATCATCTGAAGAAGGCACGACAATAATTAAAAATCTTAATAAAATAAAAAATTAGAAAAACTTGGCTATCTCTCGTGACAGAACTAAATCACAAATAGAATATTTTAAATCTGTTAAAGCTGAGTTAGAAGACCGTAAAGCCAACGGTGAAGAAAACTTATCCATAAAATATTTTAATAGTACTCCTAAAATTGTCACTTCTTCGGAAAACTAACTTCGCCCAACAGTTTTTCTTTCATGTTATTACCAAAATACAAGAAGTCTTAATACTAAAACTGGTTTATTTTATGTTAATTGTTGTGTTGTCTCATATGATATTATTATTCTGTCTGAAACCTGGATAACTAGCTTCGTATACGATGCCGAGTTATTTCCTTCTTATTACAATATTTTACGTTGTGATAGAAATTGTCCTCTTGTAGGACGTGCTATTGGTGGTGGTGTTCTCATAGCTCTGGCTAGTCACATATCGTACACGCTCTTTAATGTTTCATCTTTAAGTTCTTTGAATCCTTTAATAGATATTATTGCTTGCAAATGTAAAATGGGTAACAGTACTTGCATAGTCTGTGCATTGTATATACCTCCTGATATAAAAATAACTGATTTCATTAATTATATAGATATGCTAGAGTTATTGTTTATTAACGAATCTGTTTTATTAATTGGCGATTTCAATACACCCAACTTTTGTTCCTCCTTTACTACCTGCGTAAAGTCCTCTACGCTTCAACAAATGTGTAATGTATTGGATCTTAAACAGTATAATTCTATAAAAAATATATTTAATAATAAAGTGGACTTGGTTCTATCAAATTTAAATAACAAAATAACTGTATGTAAAGCTGATTTTACTCTAGTCCCTATACATATATACCACCCAGCACTCTCAATGTCTATTAATTTAAGTTCTTATACTTCGCCTAATTCCTCATCATCCAACATTCTTTTTATAATTTTCGCAAGGCCAATTTCATTGAATTATACAATGAAATTTATTCATTCGATTGGTCTTCTATGTATACTACTAATGATGTTAATGAAGCCTTAAATATTTTTACAACTCTTTATATACTCTTATTGACAAATGTGTACCTAAACAAAGAAATATTAAATCCTGCAAATATCCGCCTTGGTTCACGTCAGAGATTAGGTATAATATTACATATAAAGAGTACTACAGAAAGAAGTATATAAAATCTAAGAACCAACATTTTTATACAGAATTCAAAAGACTGAGATCATTAGTTAAAATTCAAGTTAAAGATGCATATAATGTATACGTCCGATCCGTTGAAAATAGTATTCAATCTAATCCTTCAGACGTATGGAAATTTGTTCAATCTAAAAAAAGAAAAACCCGCATACCTGGTAAACTATATCACAATGGTAAAGAGTATGAATCTCCTCAAGAAATAGTAAATGCGTTTGTAACTCAATTTCTTTTCACTCGACACTTCGACAGATCTTTCAGTCAAAATTTACAACAACCCTCCTTTCAATCTTTACCAAATTAATACTAATAAAGTGCTTGATATTATGTCTTCCCTGCCTAACAAATTTACATCTGTAGAAGATTAAATCCCTAGTTTCATGATTAAAGATGTCAGATATGCTCTTGCCGAACCACTTGCTTTTATAATAAATCTCTCAATCAAAACAAGTGTTTTTCCTGATAAATGGAAACTAACACGTATTACACCCATGTTTAAAAAGGGTGACAAGTCTAGTAGAAAATTATAGACCAATATCAATCCTTAACAATTTTAGCAAAATCTTTGAAATCGACATATATAAATCAATATATAATAATACTCGTTCTTTTACCTTAAGTCATCAACATGGCTTTATGAAAGGTAGGTCCACCACTACTAATCTTGCAACCTTTTCTCAATACGTTGCACAGACTTTAGATAATCGTGGACAGGTTGATGTCATATATACTGACATGTCGCGTGCTTTCGACTCTATTAATCACGGTTTACTCTTGCAAAAATTAGATAATTTTGGAGCAGGAATGTCGATAACAATGCTTATCAAATCATACCTGGAGAATCATACCTGTCGTGTTTATTACAACGGTTACAGCTCATTCGAATTTTCTGCAACTTCTGGAGTCCCTCAGGGCTTTAATCTAGGGCCACTATTATTTAACATCTTCGTTAATGATCTGATCGAATCTTTTTCTTGCTCTGTTTTGGCATATGCTGACGACATTAAATTGTATAAAAAAATTGCCACTATTCCTGATGCTCTACATCTTTAATCTAATGTCGATATTTTTATTGAATGGTGTGAAACAAATAAACTGACTATAAATGTAAATAAGTGCTGCTCAGTATCGTACACCAGGAAAATTAATTATTTACATTTTAATTACGCTATGAATGATATTCACATCGAGAAAAAGACTTCTATTAAAGATCTTGTCATAATTTTAATTTTTCAGAGCACATCTATGAAATATGTAGTTCTACAAGTAAAACTTTAGGTTTCTTGATGCATATTTCAAAAATGTTCAACAGCCATTTAATTCTCAAACCACTATATTTTTGACTTTATACTGAGTAAGTTTGAATATGACAATATAATTTGGTATCCTTTCTATGCTGTCGCGCAAGATCGACAATTGAAAGAGCCTTCGGAAAGTTAAAAGGAAAATTAAAAAAATTAAAATATTTGGACATGGTACGTGATGACAAGATACCAGTTGTGGTCACAGCTGCTTGTGTTATCCATAATTTTATTCTTTTACATGGAGTCTCGTGGCCGCGTGCCTGAGTGTCAGGTCGTGAATCTGGGGTACCGGGTTCGATCCCGACCGACGCCAAATATTTCCAATTTTAAAAATGGCACAAAATTCACCCAGGTGGTGCGCTCTCCACGCCAGCAATGAGTGCCCGTGAGGTAACGCCTGGTAAGCGCCCGCACGGTGCTAATATATCATCTTTACTGATATCTGTGTACAAAGCAGATTGGCACACCCAGCAATGGGTGATAAGCCGTGATGATATATTTATTTATTTATTTTATTTATTCTTTTACATGAAAAGAGTGCAGTCGTGTTCAAAATAATAATGACGACAATTGAGGAGGCAATGGTGCGGAAGAAAAACGGAACAATATAGCTCAATACCTGCAATAAAACAAATATATATATATATATATATATATATATATATATATATATATATATATATATATATATATAAGTTATGTAATGGGTAACGTAGAATCATACCATAGTTTTGTATCCAATTTCACTGAATTCGTAAGAAAAGCGTGAGAACTGCTTTATCAGCTCGCCTTAGAACAAAGTAGGAAAAATACGTAGTTTGTGGAGTCAGTGTGTATCTAGCTACTGTAGTAATCAGTTGTATCTACAATTACGTCTTAAATAAATTTTTTTAAAAGATATTTGTTGACTTCAAATTCTTAACTGGCGCAGTCTTGTAGGATGGTTAAGAGGTTTGCTACACCGAAGTTCGCATAGAATCAATTCGTTGAAGTGTTCAAACCGTTGGTTTCAACCATCTACTTAACATATTAAAGTTCCGACGGCAAATGCAAAAACTGCAATCCCGAGGACGACCTACGTACGAGTCAACACCTAAACTACATACAAACAGATTGGAGATCATCCGAGGACTTCCAGAAGAAGTACAACTCGTTGAAGGTGATCATCTGTCGGTCTCTACGTGCACACTCCTGGTCCGGCATTCATCGTGGCCAGCCCTATCGTCGTCGAGCGAAAATCGACAACCGGTCAGCGCAGAAGCGGCCTCATGAAGATTTCACTCTTATTAGTATTGTAAGTGAAATATTGTATAATTATAAAATAATTATTACACCTTAGTCAAAATTGACGACCTAATTAATTTATTGAATAATTTAAATATTGACAATAATATGGCTTTAGAAAATCTTGACACTAGTGTAATGAAAATACTAGATTTGATTCCTGAATATAATGGTGATAAGAAAACACTATCACATTTTATAAAATCCACTGACGAAATTTTAGATATAGTAAATCAAACTAATCCCTCCGAAATCACTAGAAGTTTAACTTTAATAACTATTAAAAAGAAAATCACTGGTAAAGCTAGTGAATATTTAACTACTTGTCCAACTATAAAAAAATGGAAAGAGTTAAAAGAATTCTTAATTTCACAATATCAAGATAAACGTAACGAATGCACATTAATGATTGAATTATGTCAATTACAACAAACAAAAGAAACAATATTCGAATTTTTGAGGAAATATAATGATTTATTTCTCTTATATGTTAATAATATCGAAAATAAATATAATGCTTTGACTATTCAAGACTTTAAAAAATTTGGACACAAATTTGCCACACAATGTTTCATTAGAAATTGCAAAGAACCGTTCAAGTCTCAACTAGCTGCAAGAAATCCATCCTCCTTGGATGAAATTAACACTTTAATAACAAACGATTTTCAACATTATAAAATAAATACTACTCCACATAGTCCAAGCACGACAAATTTCCAACCCAGACAACACACATCACCCATGCTGAAATATCCTCAAAGCAAACCGCAACCACAGATAACATATCAATATCAACCCCAACCCAGTTCCTCTAGATTTCCATCAAGACCCGTAAACGTACAACGTCAGCCACAACCTACACCGATGTCAATTTCCACTCGTTCATTTAGACCAAATCAAAATTATTTCAAAGCTACCGGAAAACCGAATTTTATATCTGAAGAACTGCATAATATAGAGGATTATAAGGAGTTTGACCCTGAAATCCAAGAGTCGCATGATAACACAGAACATTGCGATAATGAAAAACATGGCGAGTGTAATGAACCAAATGACAATGAAAATTTTCAAATAGACCAGTTATTCAACTTGAATCCTTAACTATAAACACTATTTCCAAATTGCCATATATTAAATTAAAAGACTTATTTATTCTTATCGATACAGGTTCGTCCCAAAATTTCATAAACCAAAATTACGTATATAAAAATAGAGAAAAATTTAAAAAATTTTACGAACCATTCAAAATTCAAACAATGAACGGAGAGTCCGAAGGTTCTGATTATACTTTTATTAAATATAAAACAAAACATATTAAATGCTACTTGTACAATTTTCATAAATCATTTCATATTTTACTAGGTTTCAACGCGTTAAAATTATTGCAAGCTCAAATTAATTTTAACAAGGAAGAAATAAAATTATTAAACAATAAACATAAATTTAATTATTTTGACGAAGATTCGAAACCCGTTTTTAATGCAGAAATATTAAACACATTAAATATAAGGCACGAACATTTAAATAACGATGAATTAAATAAATTAATAAAAATTTTAAATCAGTATAAAGATCTAACAATTACAGATAACGAAAAACTTACATTCACATCTAAAATGAAACACAAAATAGTAACAACCGACGATATCCCGATATATACTAAAAACTATAAATTCCCCGAAATTTATAAAACACAAGTAGATAAAGAAATCGATAAATTGCTAAATGACGGAATAATACAACATAGTTATTCACCATGGAATAGTCCTATCTGGATAGTCGAAAAGAAACCAGACGCCTCCGGTATAAAGAAAATTCGTGTAGTAAATGACTACAGAAAATTAAACGAAAAAACGGTGGACGACCGATTCTCGATACCCGACATAACGGAGATTTTAAGTAAACTCGGAAGATCAAATTATTTTACGACCCTAGATCTCACTAGCGGGTTCCATCAAATAGAAATGGACCCTAAAGATACGGAAAAAACAGCGTTCTCTACAGACAAAGGGCACTTTGAATATAAACGTATGCCTTTTGGGCTTAAAAATGCCCCTGCGACGTTCCAAAGGCTAATGAACTATGTCCTCAAGGATTTAATTAATAAAGTATGCTTTGTCTATCTTGATGACATAATTATTCTTGGTACCTCCCTCGAAGAACACATACAAAATATAAAAGCCGTATTTGATAAATTACGCGAAGCAAATTTAAAGATTCAATTACATAAATGTGAATTTTTGCGTAAAGAGGTAGCCTATTTGGGACACATAATAACAACTGACGGCATTAAACCTAACCCCGAGAAAATAAAAACTATTCAAAATTTTCCCCTGCCAAAAACCGTCACAGAGATAAAATCATTTTTGGGTTTGTTAGGCTATTATCGACGATTTATTCAAGATTTTTCCAAATTAACAAAACCTTTCACCAACTGTTTGAAGAAAAAGAGCAAAATTAATTATGAAAGTAAAGAATATCAAGAATGTTTTGAAAAATGTAAATCGTTACTAACTAATGGTCCAATTCTTCAGCATCCAAATTTTGATCATGAATTCATATTAACTACTGATGCTAGCCATTACGCGCTGGGTGCCGTGTTATCACAAAAAATAAACGGAAAAGATCTTCCCATTGCGTACGCTTCTCGAACTTTAAATAATCACGAACAAAACTATGCCACGATAGAAAAGGAATTTTTGGCTATAGTCTGGGCTACGAAAAGTTTCCATAATTATTTATATGGCCGTAGATTCAAAATTATTACTGATCATAGACCCCTGATTTGGATAAATTCACTCAAGGAACCTAACCAAAAATTTATTCGTTGGAAGATAAAATTAAATGAATACGATTTTTACATAGAATATAAAAAGGGAAAACAAAATTATGTTGCTGATGCACTTTCTAGAATAAAGTCAAATTTTGAAATAATTTACAAAAATGAAAATATTTTCGAAAACGAATTGCCTCTTGTACATTGTATTTCAAAAGATTTCTGTATGGGAAAAGGTTTTGCTGAGCAAGTAAATAAATTATATGATACAAAACAATTGCAGGATAAAATAAAAATTATTGATAATAAATTAGCCATTCAAAATCATAAAGATCAAATTATAATTCATTTATTAACAAAAGATAAATACTTTGATAAACCCTCTTTAACAAATATAAAATCCTGTCTAAACAAATTATTACAGTATTTAATTCAAAATGATATCTACGAAATTAAAATGCCAAAAATATGTTCCGGATATGACAAGAAAAATTGGTTAACAATAGAAAATTTAATAAAAGAGGTATTTGAAAATTCACCTATCAAAATTTATATTCACGAAATAGTTAAAACTCAAGAATTGATGAACAATGAAAATGATAACGAATGCGATAACCAGTCACTTCAAGTTGAATGCTCAGAGACGGATTCAGTTACAGTTCACTCAGATGACGAAAGCCCTGTCAATGGTCTTACTTATTTAGATGGCCCTGTAAATTACGGAAATAACCAAATTATTGTAAAAGATTCAGATCGAAATTCCATTAAAATAAAAAATTTATTTGATACGAAACAACGAATATATTTGTACTTAAATAAGGTTAATTCAATGCAAACTATTCTAAAATTTATAAAAGAGTATTGCCAACCACATGTAAACTATCATTGCCTAATTCCCGAAAATTTGAAATTAAATTTCAATGCGGTCCTACAAACGTATTTCACAGCTGGATACTATAAATTTATACAATGCAAAAATTTACTTGTTGACGTTCAAGCACAGATGAACAAATTATGCTAATACGAAATTACCATGAAGGTAAATCTATTCATAAAGGAATTTCGGAAACTTACTCTAAATTAAAATCACAGTATTATTTCCCCAACATGATGAAGGAAATTCAAAATTTTATAAATAAATGTGAAACATGTCTTATGAACAAATATGAAAGAAGGCCAATAAATGTACCTAATATTTTAACTCCCACTGCAGATAAACCATTACAAATAATTCATTTAGATATTTTGTCCTTAGAAAAACAAAAATTTTTGACTATTATTGATAGTTTTTCAAAATTTGCTCAAGCTTACAAAATTAAAGACCAAAATTCAATCACTATCATATCGAAATTAATAAAGTTCTTCTCTCATTTTGGCTTACCTGAAAAAATAATAACCGATAAAGGTACAGAATTTAATAATAAACTATTAAGAGAATTCCTACTCAACAGGAATATAAAATTACATATCACCAGTACCAATAATCCAAAAGCAAATGGAAATATAGAAAGATTTCATAGTAGTTTAATCGAAACTATACGCATCTTAAATAATGAACAAAATTTTAAATCTTTGCCTTTGAAAGATAAAGTAATTTATAGTTTAATCGCATACAACAATAGTATACATTCTACTACAAAAAATTCACCCTTTCAAATCTTATTAGGACACATGAATAACAATCAAATCGTTAAACCTGAAGAAATAGTGACGGAAGAATATAATATCAAACACGCACGCATAATGAATGAATTATTTAAACAAGTTAAACAAAATGTTATCACAAAAAAGGAAAAATATAGCGAACCTGCTAATGAAAATTTGAACATTCCCCAAACTATCTATGTCAAACAACATAAGAGAAATAGCGGAAAAGTAGAGAAACCAAAATATAAGAAACATACCTTAAAGAAAGTGATCCCGGAACGCGGACAGATAATAACAACGAAAGACGTAAAAACTAAAATAGATCAACTAAAAAGACCTCGTATAATTTCAGATATCTTATTATCGAAGGGTCAAGAGGAGAGCACTTCCTCAACGCAACCGAAAATGCCGGAATTAACATAATTAACTTAGGTAACGCTTATATTATTAATAATTATAATTATATTTACGTTAATGTACCTTTTGATAATATTGATAATAATTATAATAATTTAATCTCTTACAAAAATGACTTGTATAATCAAATGAATAATCTGACAGCTAAATATTTTGAAAATGATAATACCCTGTTAGAAAACTCGATTAATAATATTGAAATGAAAATTCACGTTATTCAAAAACCCAATAGAATTAAACGAGGAGTACTTAATGGACTCGGTACCGTAATAAAAAGTATAACTGGAAATTTGGATCAAGAAGATAAAGAAAATTATGATAAAACACTTAATACCATAAGGAGTAATCAAGGAAATATAATAAATAGTATGAATGAACAAATAAAAATTAATCAAAATTTCACAAAACAGTTTAATATTCAAATTCAGTTAATGAATAAAAATAATGAATTGATAGAAGAAGAATTAAAATCTATAAATATAGCAATGAAACAAATCTATAACGAAATAGATATAATAGCAATACACCAAATATTTCAAAATCTATTAACCTTTTCCAATCAAATCTACCTATCCCTTTTGCAAATTGAGGAAACCCTATCTTTCTGCAGTCTAAACACGTTGTACTTTGGATTAATTTCTCGAGATGAAATAAATCATTTTATAAATGAAAATACTGAAAAACCAATGAAAGCATTACTTAAAGAAAATTATATGAATAATAAAATTTTGAAAACCATTTGTTATCTAAATTCAAAACTAGAAATTTTGATTGAAATACCTATTTTTGAACAACAAACCAATATTCATCAAGTAACACGAATTCCTACATTAAAAAACGAAAATTTAGTAACGTTAAATATTCCTACTGGCTTTTATTCTATCATTAATAAAGAAATCTATAAATTAGAGAATTGTGTTTGTATTAAGGAAAAGTTATTCATTTGTAAGGAAAATAATAATATTAACGAAAATTGCCTTTCCGAACTATACTTCAATAAATTAAACACTCACTGTAAACAAGTCATTCTTGAAAGGCACAATTATATTATAAAGATAGATTTTACTAATATTAAGTATATTGTATCCCCTTTTGAAAGCGATTACAAAATAGAATGTGAGAATGAAATAATTAATAAAAATTTAAAAGGTATATTCTTAACAAATAATTGTAAAATTAACAATGTAAACGATAAATATTCAGTTAGTTTTGGTAAGATGATAAATTTAAAGATAGATAGTAATAAGCATGAAAATATCCCTACATTAAAACCAATTCAAAAATTAATAGGCCTAGAGCAAATCCCTTTAAAACCAATTATACCGATAAATGAGAATAATGAAATCTCACATTCTGTCATGAATAGTGTATTGATAATTGTTGTATTCCTTATAATATTAATTATTAGTATTAAGAAAATATGTAATAAATGTCTTAAAAGGAAAGCTGATAACGCTCATCCTAGTTCAAATTCAAACATTATTGAAACATAAATTTTCCAATAATATTTGTCTTAAGGGGGAAGGAGTTATGTAATGGGTAACGTAGAATCATACCATAGTTTTGTATCCAATTTCACTGAATTCGTAAGAAAAGCGTGAGAACTGCTTTATCAGCTCGCCTTAGAACAAAGTAGGAAAAATACGTAGTTTGTGGAGTCAGTGTGTATCTAGCTACTGTAGTAATCAGTTGTATCTACAATTACGTCTTAAATAAATTTTTTTAAAAGATATTTGTTGACTTCAAATTCTTAACTTATATATATATATATATATATATATATATATATATATATATATATATATATATATATATATATATATATATATTCTACATCTAAAAAATAAAACAATAATTTTGTTAAATAAAATGTTTAATTATCTTTTTTTTTGTAATTTTACAGTTTCTTCTAGAAATTTAATGTGCTTTAAATTTATTTGATTTCGGCATGTATGTCTTTAAGTACATTAACTTTTTCTCTTTCTATATCTTATAATTTTTTCTTGTACGCATTAGCGTCTGTTGTTCTTTTTCTAGGTTTGTTCGTGGTTGGGCATTATGTCAGGATAAGGATTTGATGGACACTTGAATAGGAGAATCAATCAAAATAATACGGAGATATAAATATTACTTATTAAAATAGTTACCTCAATAGGATTACAGGTAGAGAGGGTAGGAGGAATATTAATAGTTTTGTCATCGTCTAATAAATAATTAAAAAAGTCAAAAAACTCCCAAGTAATTGTGCCTCTACCCGTAGATTTATTATTTAAATTTGTTTTTGAATGTTCCTTGCATATTTTTCATTTTTCTGTCTAAAATCTCATTTGAAACGACGTAATTATGGGTAAAAAATTATTTTCTAATTTCATCCCATAACTCATTTTTTAAATTTTGGAATCACGGAATTTCGAAAAGTGAATCTCATATTGAGATAAAAGAAGTTGCGTGGATTTATTATCCCAAACGAAAGAATCCTCTGGAACGTATTTTTGTGAAAATATTTACGAAGATAACTTAAAATCAATTAATGCTGAGTAAATCCAAAATAAAGTATAAATTAACTTGTAAGTAAATATAGGAAGTATTTATAACTAATTATTAACCTTGAGTTTTGATTTTTATAATTAATAATGAAACAAAATGTTAATAAATTTTCACTGTAATTGAATGAAACATAAATATCCAATTTTTCAAATTTAGCAATAGCACAGCTGTTCTAAATATCTTTTGCTTGATCTGGGTTTAATTGGGTCTGGGTTTCGGGAGGGTTCTCGACTATTAAATCGGAACGATACTATTATTTACTAAAACCAGTAGTCATATAAATTTATGAAGTCAACGAATCTAGAAATAGTAGAATTTTATATATTCTGCATCTAAATATAAAATTAATTATGATTTTATTATAATATGTGAATATGAGTTACATTCTTACCATTTTGTATACGCAAGAGATTTTCTGGCGAATCTGTCACCACAATTTCAAAATTTATATAATTATAGGCCATAGTTGTCATTCTCACAGACGCCATTTTAACCGATTTTGACTTCTGACTGACAGCGCTGTCGGTATTCAGCGAAAGTGGATTCCCCTGCGACAGCGATGTGAAACAGCACTGGAAGTAGCGTACCGTTCAATGCAAGAAGCGCTAGCAGCGCTGCGCCGTGTTGAACGCGCCTAGTCTTACCGGATTGCAGACTGAATAAAACTGTCAGTGTCGCAGTGGTTTCGAATTGATTTCTGACAGATCACTAATTTTTTTAGCGATGAAATAGATCCACGTTTAAATAAATTTTTCATATTATTTACTGTCACATGTGGGCACATCCAAAGCACTACAAACTCTCTAAAATGTAATAATATTCAGAAATAAGTACGTGGGAAATATAGTACTGTCATGTGATATGATAAGCTCAAAATATAATACTTAGCTTCTACGGACAAGAATGAAATACTTAGGGGAACATTTATACGTTTCTCTTCCTCAAAAAGTATTCAAAATAAGTTCTTTACACCGTTTCGATAATTTTTTACCACTCAATTTTTGATTGTCACGCATATACACATAAAAATTATTCATATAGCTCAAGCTATGGCATACGGAAACACCTGCAGCCGATTTTCGGTAGCGATATACCGCACCCGACTGCGATAGTTTCAAATATGCCTACGAAACCCACTACATCACTGCAACATATTTTCACTCAAATTCCGCATCCGACCACCAATCGGGGTGTTGTATACCTGAAACATACCATTAGTATATATTTGTGTATTACTTTTATAAATCTTCTTTAAAGAGGTATAAAAACTAGCAACGAGTTTGTACGAATTGGAGTACGGCATACGGGACAATGTGATGTTGGTGAATTATCCCCTTCTTCCCTTATATGGAAACGCCGAACGCAATCCTCGCATAAACAAAAATGTTGACAGTCCAGCACATACTGCCTGTTATTTATTTGGCGTACAACACAAGCTGGTAGTACTGCAGGTGGTGGTGATGGAGTGCGTGTTGCTACTGGTGGTGGCGACGGAGTGCGCGATGCTACAGGTGGTGACGGCGGAATATATAGTTGTGCAAGTTGTGGTGGCGACGGAGCGTGCGGTGTTGCAGGTAGTGAGTGGTGGCGGCGAAATGCGAAGACGTACACGTGGCGGTACTAGGATGCGTAGTGGTGCTAGTGGCGGTGGCGACAGAGCACGTGGTGTTGCAGGTGGTAGCGATGGAATGCGTGGTGCTGTAAGTGGTGGCGGCGGAATGCGTGCTGCTGCAGGTGGTGGCGGCGGAATGCGTAGTGGTGGTACTAGGATGCGTAGTGGTGCTAGTGGGGTTGGCGATAGAGTGCGTAGTGGTTCAGGTGGTGGTGACGGAATGCGTGGTGCAACTGGTGGAGGTGACGGACTTCGTTGTGCTGCTGGATCAGTCAGATCTAGTATAAAGAAAGTACGAGTATTAGGAATAGGAAATATTTTAAGAATATTATAGGTTTGTTCGTAGTGTAGTTCGAAATCGTTTCGAATTGAACGACGCATGCGCATTCGTTATTTGGTGTTCGTAGTGCAAATTCGAACGGTTCGAAATTTGTAATCCGCTGTTCGTAGAACGGTTTCGAACTGATTTCGAACCGTTTTAAGAATTCCCAACTCTTGGAAGAATTTTGATTACTGACATGCGCAGTGCTGTTAATGCACTAGTAGATTTTTGGTCCGTGACTAGTAGTTTGAAGTCTACTTGAAGTTAAACAATTTTGCAACTTCAGAAAAGTTTTTGGATTAACTTTTTACTACCTTCAGATTTTATTATATGAAAAGTCTTGAGCAGAAGTAAGTTAACATACAATTCACATTTAAGAATATTAATTACATTTGTGCAAATTTGTATTTTAGATGTCTTCCAGTTCCAGTGATTTTGAAGAACATGACTTTTTAACTTCATCAAGTGATGAAGAATTTTTGATAGATGCGGTGCAGCCGAAAACGAAAAATGAAAATTATTTGCAAACAGTGAATGCTTATACGGATGCAGAATTTCTTCAACATTTTCGTGTTGGTCGACATGTTGCAATTAATATTGCCGAAAGATTGAAAAACTCGCAATATTTTACGTACCAAATTGGAGAATTTGGTAAATTAAGTGCGATAGAATATGTATTCGTATTCTTATGGTTTGCTGGTCACGAAGCTGCTTCGTATAGAGATGTTGCTGATCGGTTTGGGATTTCCATGAGTAGCCTAAGGAAAATAATTGAACGAATGATTTACTTCATATCAAATTTGTCTGTTGAAACAATAAAATTAGAAATAGAATCATATTTCCGAGAAAATGGATTTCCTGGAGTAATTGGGGTCATTGATGGGTCACACATCAAAATAGATAAACCAGAAAATGATCCTGATTCATATATAAATAGAAAACATTTTTTTTCGATACAGGTAATTACGTTACTACTTTATAAAATTTATTTTATGAACAAAATACTTTTCTGTTTCAGATGCAAGTAGTATGTGACCATCAAAGAAAAATACGGGATATATATGTAGGATTTCCTGGTTCAGTGCATGATAGTCGAGTGTTTCGAGCATCACCTTTAAGCGATTTTTTAAATCAAAAATGTGGAAACTATCACATCCTTGGGGACAGTGGGTACCCTTGCCTTAGAAACCTCATGACACCATTTAAAGATCGAGGGAATCTTACTCGGAGACAAATTAATTACAATATTAAATTGTCTAAGAATAGATACATCATAGAGCATTGCTTTGGCATAATGAAACAAAAATTTTGACAATTATATCACTTAAAATTAAGAAAAATTAATGATATAGTTCATTTTATAAGGGCATGTGCTGTTCTTCATAATTTAGCTTTAGAAGACAATTTTCTTATTAATGAAAACGAATTAGAAGAAAATAATCAAATGATAGATATAGGAGATGTACAATACGATGGGGAGGAAGATGGGATGAATGTTAGAGTTAATATTGCTAATACTTTGCCTATGAATTAATGGAGAAATAAATAAAGTTACAAAAGTATATGTGTTTTATTTATTAATATTATAAATACACTTACAAATATTTAAATAAACATAATTATAGATTTTCTACTACTTTTAATAGTTCTTTATGTGTGGCACTTATTTCTCTTAATGATATTTTTATATCATTAAATATCTCAATCTTTTTTTTCTGTCTTCATTTTTCTCTCTTCTTAATTCTATTAGTTGTTTCATAATTTCCATTTTTTTTTCAAATCTGTCTTTCTTCTCTTCTCTTAATTTTTCAAGAACGTCATTTCGCTTGTGTATTTTTTTGATATTTTCTTTGTTTCTAGTTTGTGTCTCTTGTGGGAGTTCAACAGTTTCTTTCTCTTTCTTTGATGCCGGTGGCACAGCAATGTCTTCTGTCTCTATAACAATTTCGGGCATTATATTCTTCTTGTGCCCCAAAATTTCCCCCATTTCTTCAGCGAACTCAAAGTTTATTCTGCCCCTTCAGGTTTTCTTCATATTGTCAACATACTTTTTGTAGTTTCTTTCTAGAACTCTCCATCTATTCAAACAGTTTTCGGGGCTACAATTTAGATTGTGTAATGTTTTCATATCGTCGGATATTAACGTCCACATTTTTTTAAAAAAATTTATCTTCATTGTTCCCACCTCATCTTTATATTTTTTATATAAATCTAACAATTATAACGTATTATTTTTATTCCACATGTAGGAATTTTGCGTTTCTGTACTTCCATTATTGTGAATTTCATTATTATTTGAAGATGGGAAAACCAAATATTCTTGTATAATACCTATAAATGTAAATAATTAAGTAAATAAGTAAACAAATAAATAAATGTCAAATTACCTTCCATTTCAATTTTAGGTTAACAGCTGTTCGCCTCTTGTCACAACAAAACAGTACACATCGCGTTTGTAGTGTTCAAAATTGCGAATCAGTTCGTTATTTTTCATGCGCGCGCATCATGAATCACAAATCAGTTTCGAACTGTCTCTACGAACAAACCTATTTACTACTATTACTATAACATCTGAATAAGCGTTATATAAAAATAATACCTGGAGTGCCGTTTAAAACGGCTTTTAACCGCCTTAACGCAGTACGACATGTACCTGCGTATATTTTCGTCACCCGCCAATCATTCTTCGGCTCTTCTTATTCGTTGACCTAGTATGATGTATCGCTGTCCTCTTTGTTGTGGAATCATCATTCCCGCCCGGAGTCGTGAAAAATCAAGAGTCTTCTAATATTCCAGGTGAATTAATTGTGTCGTAAAATTCCAAATATTGGGATGTGGTCTCCTCAGAATTCTACAAATAATCATGATAATAATCAATCCATATTTGACTGTCATTTAGACCTATCGATATATTTGTCGGTGGAATGCTTCCACAAAATTATTTATTATTACACGCAACGGTACCCATTGAGTTCTCAAATACTGCAAGAATTGTGCAGCATTTACATTAAGCTCTTCGGCGATTGTTTGTAGCACAGTCAAACCATTTTCTAATAAATGACGCGGTAATAATGGGCAGAATCATAGCTGCACGTATTACTCGTCTACTTTTTTGCCGATTAACGCGGAGGAGACCCAACTCTAGCCTTTTTAAATACGGCACGAGAGTAGTGAAACCAACAACCTTTTATAATGGTGCCTAACCCAAATACTCTTGGGATAGCCACTCTGCTGTTTCATAATCAGCCATTACGGATTCTACTCGTGTGCCTCGTAAGACATGGGCCAAATACCCAAGCACAGCTTCATAGACCACTCTCGTTTTCCGCTCCATTAGCGAATATAGCACAGGAAATGTCTAAAAGTAATAAAAAATATTAACAAGTCATTCTAAGCATTTTTCTCCAGAAGAAATAAAACATTAATTAATGAAAATCAGGTATAACAAATAAGTAAGGAAGTAAGAAAAGTAAGTAAATACGTAAGTAAGTAAGGAGAGTACAAAAATATCATAGCAAACTGATAATACATTAAAATTACATAATTTTGAAAAATTAATAACTATACTGTTCTATTTAAGCCATTCAGCAGATGGCGTTCGCATCAGCGCCAGTTTTAAGTAGCCGAAATTACATTGGGTAAACTTGCCTCTTGTCTCCAATATCAGCCAGTCAGAGAGTTCAAACTATGCCCTATTCTCTACAATTCTGAATGGCTTAAATGAAACAAGGTATGTAGGTACATGCATATAGATTACCATATCTTCATATAGGACATGGATGCTGAATAACTGAAGTGCTCCTCCTACGCGTGATACTACTTTAAAAGTGGCATCCATATGAAGTTTTGTACTTTGCTGCTGCCTAGCATGTTGCAATGTTTGGGCATTCACTATATAAAATGTTGTATTAAAGACCGACAATGCTGTGGTTATTGAATTCTGACCCTACAACCCGACCTGTCATCTAGTTCGAAGATAGTTACTAATAATTGAAAACTTCATAATATATCCAATAGATGACAGAAAAAATTACACAATATTTACACCATTTATACCTTCTTTACAGAAAAATAAACAACAGTACCTAGTATAAGTAACAAAGTTCATGCTAGAGTGAGGGCATCTATATGATTAGAAAAAGAGAGTATTTTCTGAAAAGTTACAAAAGGTTTTAATAACTTAAAAGTGAAATAAAACATCTTTCAAAAATGAATTGCTTCATTTGGCAGAAAATAATATAATAATAATGACCAACAAAGAAAAATATAAATTCTAAATAATACATATCATGAAAACAAATTAAACATATAACTACTTTCATAAGCTGCAATAGATATGAAAATTTTTTTGTTTTAACAATATACAATTATTTATTTTGAAGAATTTTAAGTTTTCAACCTGCTGTTTTTTCATCATATTTAATTTTTTTTGATTCCCATAATATTGTTTTATAAAGTTTAGTTTTTATAAAACGCTCAATTAAATACAATTTATGATTATGGCATGTATCAAACCAACTAATGTATTTATTCGTTATAAAATTTAAAATTTCACTAAGTAATCGTTTTTTAATATTGGATTCATGTTTATGATCATTATAGAATGGTCGAAATAATTCTAATAAGTCTCTAAAAATATTAACTACTTCAGCAGATGGTCTTTTTAAAAACTTAATTTCATCTTTCTTGCGATAGTCTTTTAGCAATAAGAATTTTTTTTCTTCTATTAGATTATCAGCATCCCTTATCAACTCTTCACAACAGTTTGCACAATTGAAATTTTTCAAACACTTATGCACTAAATATCCTACAAAATAAACAAGACTACATTCTTGTAATGGCTTCAATTCACTGTATTCATGAACGTTAGCGTAATTTCTGTCAGGTTCTTTACTGGAAGGGACATTTGCATTTGCACAGTTTATTTCTTAACTTGATGTAGTTGTATCATCTTCATTATCTTCAATGCCAATATTTATTACCTCGTCGCTATTCTGTTCACAGTTAGTTGCTTCATTAGTACTTTTAAAAATATTAATATGCATACATTGTTGCAGGGTTATTCTAAATTGACGAACTGAAGGTTTGGGATTATAGCCTCCTTTATTTCGTATAATAGAAAACAAATTTTCCAGAGGATCCTGTTGTATCTGATTCGTTAAAAGAAAAATATATTAATCTGTTTTTAAATCCTTGAACAATTGTAATACAACATTAATGGTTTGAATTAGCTCATTAAAACAATATATATATATATATATATATATATATATATATATATATATATATATATATATATATATATATATATATATATTTATATACAGGGTGTTTCCTTTAAAACAACCAGCGCTTTTTCGGGCGAACTAACAACTTTAGAGAAAAATGTTTTATACCAAAAATGATCAAGAATAAGGGGATAATGTACCAATAGTAACAAACCGAATATTTAACCAGTGGTTCTTAAACGGTAGAACAAAATTATATTTTTTTAAATGGCACCCTATATAATTTTTTAGCCCTTTAAATAGAATATTATTTTCTGATTTCAACGATATAAATATAGCATAGGGTTGTACAACAATTATTTCGAGAAAAATGGTATTAAAAACTAGAAATAATGTAATAAAAAATAGGTTTACTACTAGCGTAACTAGGCAACAGACCTATCAATACCTATGTATTGCATAGCCTATTGTAATATAACATTATTTTTAATACCATTTTTCTCAAAATAATTGTTATACAACCCTATATCATATTTATATCGTTGAAATCAGAAAAAAATTCTCTATCTAATGCGCAAAAAAATTATATAGGATACCATTTAAAAAAATATATAATTTTGTTCTGCCGTTTGAGAACTACTGGTCGAATTTTCGGTTTATTATTATTAATAAATTAGCCCTTTATTCTTGATCATTTTTTGTATATAACATTTTTTTCTAAAGTCATTAGTTCGCCCAGAAAAGCGCGGGTTGTTTTAAAGGAAACACCTGTATATATATATATATATATATATATATATATATATATATATATATATATATATATATATATATTCCGTCTTTCTTTCCAGTTTTTAGTAGAAAAAACTTACATTGCCCAAAATATTCTATCGAGTTTTTCAGTTTCATTTTTATTAATTTGTTTCTATCTGACAGTGCACATCTATAAGGATTACTGTCGTTTAGTAAACGATGTATTTTCCGCTGAACTGGGTGATATTTCGTTTATTTTAACACCAGTTTCTATTGCAGCGGCCATTGTCATGCTAAATATTTGTACTGCCAATCTTACGGACATTTTATCAAAAGTACGTGGCAAGTAAACATGCTTGTCAGTTATTTTACATCACATTCGGACCTTAGTAGACGTTTAATCTATATTATAGATGTCTTTAATATCATTCCAAGAAACCCGTTTTCTGACAAATAAATCTGAATTTTTTAAACAATTTCTTATACTTTTTATAAGATGTGTAGTGTCATACGCGGCATTTTATTTTTATTTTCAAGATTTATATACGGATTTTCTTTAGAAACTCCAAATAACGAATATGCCCGCCTGTTGTTTGGCCCTTGGTCACATACTATGCACCTTATATTTAGCCCAATTTCTAAACATATTTTAACGTTTTCCTTTATTAATTGGAAAAGATTGTTGCCACTAATGATTCCACTGGAAACGTAATATGATATGGGCATTTTCCATTTGTGTATCAAACCGCGTAACATAAAGACAGGCGTGTGTTGCAATTTTATTTGATCTCCCAATATGACCCTGATCTTCAAAACCTTCTATAAGATTTTGCTTTGCATCTGTTAGAAAAATCACACCTTCATAGACTCGACCACTACCATGGAAACCATATTTTGTAAAATATATATAGAATCAAGCATGTAAAAATTCATACAAGGACTCGTAATGTCATTGTGAATAAATATAGTTAATATATACTATACTTTGAGTCTATCTAATATAATTTGTTGAGTTTATACTTTTTGTCTGCCCATCCATTGTCAACAGCATCATATTGTAAATATTTTTTAATGCTCATCTCATCAATTAACCCTTCAGTGGTGACTCGGAAAATTCGAACTCGAGTGGTGACGCCGGTCTGGTGTTCCGCATAACGTCACTGCTGAATATGTAACAAAATTTATTGAATTTATTACTATTCAAAAAGGACAAAAAACTTTAGAAACGAAAAACTTATATTTGTTAAAGTTTTACATCAAGAAAATAAGTTATTCACATGTGTTCAGAGTACGAAAACAATTATTGCAGACAACGCCAATATGTTCTAAACACAAAAGTTTATTACATTTTCTGCAACAGTACTTAGTCTTTCGATTTTTCTTATGACCACATTCTGCGCATCTTCCTAACAATCTTCTTTCCTGTGGTGCCTCTTCTTGCGGCAGTGGTATGTTACAAATTTCGGATATTCTGAGGCGAATGGTTTTTGGCAGATTGGTCATTTGAACTCGAACTTTTAGATGAGGCTCAATTAGACTTCGTGCTAAATCTTCAAGAAATTTTCTCCTTAAAATCTTCCTACTAGTGTTCGCCGCATGTATCACTTGAGTATTTATGCCTGATATATTCAGTAAACTATAAAACACTACCATTTGCCAGCGTCTTGTTGGTCTTGCACAATTATAGTTGGCTGAAAGTTGATCGACTACATCCACTCCTGATTTTGTATGATTATAATCTCAGGCTTGTTAGTTTCGGGGTCGATTTTATCGTCGTTATGACATGTCGAAATCAAAAGGACGTTCTTATTCTTTTGGGATGTGTGATACAATTGTACACTTGTCTCCAAATCCAAACATGCTGCTTCCGATGGGTCGAGTGTTACGTTGAACAAATTCGGGAGGTAATTCTCTTTTGTTACATCGTATTGTACCTATTGTTGTTAGGCCTTGTTGCAGTAAGTATTCGGCTAATGGAAAAGTAATGAACCATCTATCCGTTGTAACATTACGTTTAGAGCCATAGATAGGTTCGCATAATCGTTGTACAATTGCCATTGGAGTATTGTCCTGAGAAAATGGTCCTTCAGGTTGAGTACCAACATATACTTCTAGATTATGTGTGTAGAACATTTTCGCAACACACAGAGCGAAAATTTTGATACCATATTTGTTTGGTTTCATGGGCATGTACTGTCGGAATGGACAACGACCTCTGAAAGCCTCCAATTTCTCATCGACTGTAACAAAATATGACATGTTGTAATTCTGTTTACAGTTATTTACGAATTTATGAAACACTACTCTAATTGGTGCTAGCTTGTCTGTTTTACGGCGCTCTTCTCGTGTTTGTATATCATCAAAACGTAGAAAACGAATCAGCATTCGAAATCTTTGAAGAGACATTGTGGTTCTAAATAGTTCTGGAGCGGTACCGTTTGTTTGGAAAAGGTTTTCAGCATTCAGATGGTTAGATTTTTTCACTCCAGCCAAAATGAGCAATCCTAATAGAGCCTCAATTTCGACTTTATTAGTTTTCCTGGTATAAGTTTCTCGGCCGTACTTATCTTTTACAGATTCTAAATATTCATTGGTATGAGTCACTATAATGTTTATAATCCACTTTAGATTTTAAATTTTGAAAAAGTTTTGTCTTCACTCCAGAGTATAAATGAAATAACTAACCAATTGCGAATGGTTCTACTTGAAGTACTCGTATTATTCAAAAGTTTTTTTTTTAGTCTCAAACATTGCATTGTTTTGTTTTGAAGTTTTCGTTTATATTGCTTTATTAATGCTAAATATTTTTTTTCTTTTGAACTTGGCGATTTTTTTGCTGGTGAAGATGTTGGCACAGTTTGAACTTCTTCGTATTTCAAACAACGACTACATTTTTTCTTAACCCTTAAACGGGCAAGTACATATTTTTAATAAAAAATAGATAATTTTAATATTTCTTTACGGAATAAGTTTCTAAGGATACAAAAAAATATTTTAATTTTTTTTCTTAATTAACGCATAAAAAATAGGACGCATCCCTGAAGATACAGTGCACGTTAAAGATTATTCAAGTGGTAAATTGTAAAACAATTACGCGAGTTACTACCTGTTACAATACACAACCGTAGATTGCATTTCTGACAATACACTGTTGTTTGACCATTTCTGCAAAGTTTGCACCTTCCTTTTTCGACGAATGTTGGAAAATGCCCTAGTTGGTCATATCTAACGTCATCAGTGGGTCTGGCACTTACAGAAACTTTGATTTTTTTGGCTGGCTGTTCTGTTGCAAAATCGGATTTTCTGGTCTTTGTAACATTTTCAGCTCTTATGAGTGACAAAGCTAAATGTGTCCGAAACGTTTTCAAGTTCAATTTTTTTTTATTTCCGAAAGCTTCCATGTCTCTTTTGTAGAGTAGCCAAGCGTTATTCCCGCCAATATCAAGGAGCTGGCTAAATATATACCACCTTTTTGATTTGTAAGATTTATATAAGGCAATTAGTATATCGGCCAGGTCAACTCCTCCCATGTGGGTGTTATATTGTCTGATGATTTGGGGACAATCAACATTAATCTTTTTTTTTTTCATCTTTACAGTATCGCTTTACTTGAACCACAGGGCTATAGGAGATACAAGAACTAGCCAGGGTAACACATTTTGTGTCTGCCCATTTTACTACCGCAATACCTGCTTTATTATCAACGTTGTAGTCAAAACTTCCTCGGCCCTTTTTTTAGAAGGGACTTATCTTGCTCTAATATACAGCCTCGCAAGCGGTTGCTTCTAATAGTCCCCAAGCTATTTATTCTATATTCATTTTTCAACAACGTGATAAGCTCCAAACTAGTAAACCAATTGTCAAAATACACTGTACTTTTTCGAGGATCTGGAATTGATTTGCACAGATGAACCACGACTTTACCACCTGAACCAAGATCGGATTCTTCTTTAGAAAAACTTTTGTTGTTGAAAGTCGTAGATCCTGTGTAAATAAGAAACTCATATACTATGCCAGAGACACCAGCCCTCACAAACATCTTGAAACCCCACTTCTTTGGTTTTTTGGGCATGTACTGTCGGAGATTCCCTGCTTTCGTTCCTTTATATAAAATCATCATTTCATCTATAGAGTATAAATTTTCATATTCAATTAGAGTGCAATTTACTCTAATCTTTTCAAGCAGTGGCCTAATTTTGTACAAACGATCTCCACTTGCATCTGCGTTGTTGTCCTGAAAATGTAGTAGCCTACGTAACTTTTTGAACCTTATTGACGGCATCACATCAGCTATTAGACTGTATCGCGTATTCAGTGACCAGTAATCTTCAAATGATGGCATCCGTATGATTCCCATAAGAAGCTCTATCCCAATAAAAGCTTTTATTTCAGACGGAGAAGTATCGGTGGAAGAACCAGTAGTCAAAGTGGAATACAAATTGGTTTGTTCTGCTATATATTGAATAATTGAATCATCCCAGATTTTTTGAAAATATTTTAGAGGTGTTAGGATTCCAGGTGGGGCTATAAATTCGTCATCACTAGGAATCTGATTATGTTGGAAATCTTCTTTGGTCCATTTGTAGTTGGGTACTTTTCTCTTATTACATTTTGTGTTCTTACTTGTTTTTGAAGTAGAAGCAATATTAGACAGTGGTACTTCATCGTCCGAGCTCCAGTTATAATCTGTATCATTTTCATCGGGTATGTCTATAGGTATCCCTATACGTGGCTGTGAATCCTCGGGCTTAAAATCAGGATCTAAATCGCTGTAATCAAGCTCTTCATCCTCAGATGAGCTTCCAACATCAGAAACATTGGAATTTTCGGGTGATAATACTGCTATGTACTCTGTTGCTATATTTTTATGACTATAGAAAGTGTTACTGCTAATTGGGGCAAAGTGAAATAATTACAATAAATTATTACCTCTCATGTAGTTTGAAAATATGTAGTTCCTATTTTGGGCGATGTATACTGGAGGATACAAACAAGTCAGAGAAGGTTTTAGTACTGTTAGAAACGTATATATGTAGAACCGTAATGTTGTATGCATGCTTTGAAAGGTCTATTTACTTTGGCGAAAGACGTATACAAGAAAATTTTAAAAACTACGCTGTTTTACCAATTTAGAACTTACCTCTTTTACATTTGTTGACGCCGCCATTGCACAGAATAAGTAAATGCACGTTGCAATACTTCCTTTGCCAACCTATGCATCTTCACCATCATATAACACTTCTATGCTTGTGTATCTTGTATGACACGTAGCCCGTTTCGCTACAACTTGCACCAGATTTGTTTTAAAAAAATCAAATGTTGATGTATCTCAAGCGATACCTTGGTCGATTAATGGTTAATTGGTGTTAAATAATGTACTTCTGTGGTAGACTTTTTTTCGGAATCAACCAATATTTCTTCTTTATCTGCGAGTACATTTTTATATACTCTTTTGACGGGGTGTTTTAAACAAAATTCTGGAGATGAATGTAATCTGATGTATTTTTCTGGATATGCATGACGAACAAGTGTTTTCCTACGATTTTCTAAATTTGAACTGCTCATAACAAATTCTCCTTTGAAATGATTTTCACATATTGCTCTCGATGATAATTGTTCTTCCGTTAATTAAATCCAGCAAATTAACATTTCCACAATTTTCTATCCATTTCTTTAATAAAATTGAATTTGAAATTGAAAATTTAAAAAAAGATAAGTTGGGAGCTGAAGCTCTGGATTATATACACACGACTTCGTTTTGATGGACCTTTTTTTCTATATGAAAATTTATGTAAACATACAATTGATGCAACAAAGAATAAATATGAAACAATAACATGGAATAATTATCATACCGCGGTTGAAAGTGTTTATTTTAATAGTCTTATTTGCAAATACATATAATTAGTATAAGAATTCATCTTGAACTTAAAACAATAAATTATATGCCACTTCCAATATCGTGTAGAAATGAAATGTGAAGTACCTATTGCATTTTAAATTGTGAAAATGTTTCTAATATTAAGAAATGTGTATAATTTAATATACTTCGTATTAAACGCGTAGAAATTCAAAATTGAATGTGTCAATTACAGGAAAATTCAACTGTTATCTGCCATATTGACAAGATATCAATAGAGATTATATATATATATATATATATATATATATATATATATATATATATATATATATATATATATATATATATATATATATATATATATATATATATATATATATATATATCTGTTTTCTAAATATTAAATTTAATTGCAGAAAAAAATGTGTGCACCTTGTGCACGAAATATGCTTGATGTTGAGTGATTTTAAAAAACTTACTTTCGTACACTAACCACTACACATATATTTCGCGCACATGATACACAAATAAATATTTTTACTTCTCATAAAACTGATAAATAATTCTTATTTTAAGTCCTATGTTCTGGTTTGATTTTGAATGAACAGCATTTACCTATAAATTATAATACAAAAGATGGACTCGACTTTAATTTAAATAAAGAAATGAAATCTTATACCTATTGAAACTAAGAATGCCTAAAGAGGATTTAATCAACATGTAAATTATGTAATTTAAGAAAATATCGGAAAACAGAACACAGAAAACTAGAATTCCATTTTTTTTAAATAAGACTCACTATAACTGTGCGAAAAAAACGAATAATTAAAAAACATTTATATAAGTATATTTACCTGAATAAATAAAGTTTAATTAAATATTCAAGAATATTATGTAATATTGCAAAGCAAAAATATAAATATGTAGTCAACAGCCGATATCCACATTTAACTCAGGCAAGTGGCATGGGAGTTGGAGTGCGGGTATACCGCTGTAGCGAAAGCAAAACCAAACGTTTATTCTGTTACGGCTCATGTACTCGACCGTTCTTTTAATAACGCGCAGGCAACTTACGTTGCCAGTCTTTAATACAATATATTATATAGTTATATAGTCAATGGTTTCGGATACAAACAGTACCGAAACACTACCGTCTGCACCAGTTACGTACCCTCTAAAAAATCATTCTCTGCTGGTTGCAGTCTTTACCGTAGCGCCCAAACCATCTAATATATATATATATATATATATATATATATATATATATATATATATATATATATATATATATATTGTAACGTATTTTTCGAATACGTGTAAGAATGTTGGCGTATGGTTGCTCGGGCGCCAACGGTTCGGTAGCTGATTTGGAGACAAGGTTCGAAGAGAAATAAAAGACCAATGGTGTTGGTAGAAAGGCTGATTTATTATTCCAAGCTCAGGTACAAGAGGTCCTACGGCTGGGCGTTCGAACGGTATGTTCGGGGGAAACGACGCTTGGCGTCGCGGCGGCTGGGTAACGGAAAGTTGATCGGAAGGGTAAGGGTTATAATGCCCTAAAGTACGGAGTCCAAAAACGGAGCTTTCGGGAAAAAGATGCTCGGCGTCGCGGTATCGGTGAGGTAGAGTGCGTCAAAACAATGCGGTATTGCTTTCCAACATGCGAGGATTTCGCGGCGCCGATATCGCGGGATTTTGCGAGGAAGTGGCGTGGATGCGTTTCCTGGTGAGCGGGAGCGAAAAATATGAGTCCACAAAACGACGCCCGGCGTCGCGACGGCGATACGTCAGATCGCTTGCCGGTGGTAAGCTAAACACGTTTCCGAGGAGTGGTTTTTCACTTTTCGGTTTTCTCGAAAATGACGCCCGGCGTCGGGACGGCGTCGACGGTCGGTATTGGCCCTGGATGGTCACGCACCCTATTGGCGTCAACGCGGCGGTGGCGTCGAGGCGCTAAGGAGGTTGATCTCACCACAGGCCACTATCAGAGATGAAAACGGGGGTGACGTCGGTGCGGTGGCGTCGGGTCACTTGTAATGGCTCTGGATAGTCACGCACCTTGGCGACGTCAACGCTCGGGTTTACACGCCGGCGGCGTCGATGCGCTGAGGAGGTTGGTCTCGCGACGTGCCACTACAAGCGACGTTGCTCGCGGAAAAATATACTCTGGGTGTACGGGTGACGACGGCTTCACCGTGGTGACTCTGGTGTTGCTCAGAAATGTCCCCCAAGAGACGCTCTAAGCCACGCAACGAATCACGACGATGGGCAAGACAGTAACAATAATTTTCGCGAGGAGCTCACGGCGGAAGTTCAAAACAACAACGGTTTGCTCACCTGGAGAAAACGGAATCGATTTCTTGAAGAATACTAGTGGTTTACACACACTGAATTTACATCTCGGCGGCGCGGCTTTTATAGCCGGAGGCTGGATATTCAGGCTTTAACTTGTTTTGCAAATGTAAGAAATCAAAAAAAGCACGTGTGATTTCAACCAAAATTTGGAAAAAATGAAACGCGGACTTCTAGTTGGAATATTTCGCTCATAGATAGTGTAAACGGTGTACTTTACGTCCGGCATGCTAAAGAAAAGTTTTCAGCGTCGCGTGAAACAGGATAGCGCGGCAATAGCGGTTTGAACTAATATTCTTGTGATAGATCACATCGTGGAAAAGGAGAGCACGGCAAAACGGTTTGAACTAATATTCTTGTAACTGTAAAGAATACTAAAATTTATTAAAGAAAAGAATACTAAATTACATAATAGAACACAATTACAAATATCTCAAATAAATAAATAAATAAATCTTCCAATCCTCAATCTCCGGATGGTCCGCACTACTCCCCACGAGCGCCAATAGTCTGCAAAAGATAAAAATAGGTGAGTATATTCTCAGTGAGTACTTAGGATCCCCGTAAATGCTCCAGGCTCGAGCCCAACTTTTGGGATTAGGATAGGATTAGGTACCAGTCCCAGCCACACTGTAGACTCTTCCTCAGCCCGCAAGCGAGGGAACAGCTGAACCGCAGAACAGCTCTTTCTCAACACCGCAGTGGAGAGCACTCAGCCTCATCTCCGCAGAGAACGAGATAGTCCCAGCCGCACTGTAGACTCTTCCTCAGCCCGCAAGCGAGGGAACAGTTGAACCGCAGAACAACTCTTTCTCAACACCGCAGTGGAGAGCACTCAGTCTCATCTCCGCAGAGAATGATATAGTCCCAGCCGCACTGTAGACTTCCTCAACCCGCAAGCGAGGGAACAGTTGAACCGCAGAACAACTCTTTCTCAACACCGCAGTGGAGAGCACTCAGTCTCATCTCCGCAGAGAATGAGATAGTCCCAGCCGCACTGTAGACTCTTCCTCAACCCGCAAGCGAGGGTACAGTTGAACCGCAGAACAACTCTTTCTCAACACCGCAGCGTGAGAGTAACCACACATAATAACCACAAACCCATAGCACTCACCGTTTCACAAAGAAGTAAATGCACCAACTAGACGTCGTCGCTTCGAAAACACTAGCACAACTGACCGATAATCAAATGAACAGTCATTTAATAAATATACGATCATGTAATTCAATTTAAAGCTGAAATTAAAAATTAAAGAGGGAGGTAATTAAACAATACTTGCATTATTCAAAATAGCGCTAACAGTTCGGCTATCCTGACTCTCTTCGCGTCCCCGCGAACTAATCCGCGACACCGTGTGAGTCATCATCGGACTCGCTTAATTCACTGGATGAATCAGACATTTTTTGTGGTTCTATATACGGTTTCATGCGGTCTACAGCTATTACGTTACTATATTCTCCTTTTCTACTTCAATTCGTACCAGGCAAATCTTCTACTGAAAATCTATCGTTCGATAGAACTTTCTTTATTTGGAATAGTCCTTCATATGGATGGTATGAATTGGAATCGGTAGTTTCTCAATTGGATTAAATAGTTTTGGCTGATTTCCTCTCTGTTGTTTATGGTAAAAACATCTAATACACGAGTCAGTGTACTTCGCGAATTTTCTCATTTCAGGAAACCAGTAAATTCCAAAATGTCCAAACTTATCAAGACAGGAACGTACTATATGCAGCCGTTGTCCTCTAGGTACAACCCACTAGATTCCAGACGCGGTAATTTTGTAAACCCGTTCGTCTCGTAAACAGTAATTTTTATAAATATTCCTTTTGTAGTTAGTTTCCGGCGGTTTACTTACAATGTTTTTGATAATTTTCAATTTATCATTTGTCCGGCGAGTATCCAGTTAGCTTGTTAAGAAAAATTTCAAATTCTGCAGAAAGTACTACTCCTGAAACGGGTTTTCGACTTAGCGCATCGACGTGACCCATTCGTAATCCTGGACGATATTTTATATCGAATGAATATTCCTGCAGTTCCAGCCACCATCTTCCAACCCTAGGTACCAAATTCTGTTTAGTGCTAGCAGTTCGTAGTGCACTGCAGTCTGTTACTAATTCAAAATGTATTTCCAGCAGATATGCTCTAAATTTCTTTAACGTTTCGACTGTTGCTAAAGTCTCCAGCTCACACGAATGATACTTCATTTCCGTTGGTGAAATAAGCAACTGGGTGGAATTTACCTGTGTCCAATTTCTGCAGCAGGATTCCTCCTAATCTTAACTTGCTGGCGTTCATGTGCACCTCTGTTTCGGCATTCGAATTGTATAGTTGCAAAATGGTCGTTCCGTAAGCTTTTCCTTTAGAACTTCAAATGCCTTCTGTTCTTTCACCTCCCAACTCCACAGTGTATCCTTTCTCGTTTAGTAATCGGTCGCAAAATCTTAGCATAATCTTTAATGAAGCGTCGAAAATAACTTGTAAGTCCTACAAACTGTCTTACTTGATGCACATTCCTCGGTGCCCGAAATCCGGTGACGGCTTTTATTTTGTCCTTTCCAAGTCGAACTCCGCCTCGGTCAATCTGAAATCCTTAATAATTGACGCTGTTCTGAAAAAGAAACATTTCTTCATATTCAGTGTAAAGTTGTTTGCTCCAAAAGAATGTCGAATAGTGTCGTCGGTCGCTGAATTCCCTCTGCAAATGATGATGGGCAGATGATGTCATCTCAGTAAGCCATGGCGATGGTGTTACGACATGATCCTAGGACTTTGTTGATCAGCCCCTGAAAAACTAATGGACCATTAGATAATTCAAAAGGGAAGCGATTAAACTCGTAATGTCCGTCCGATATTACAAATGCAGTTTTTGTACTTCGAGCTCTCCGCGATAGGTTTCTGGTAATATCCTGACATCATATCTAAAGTGGTGAAATACTTCGCTCCTTGCAATTGATTCAGTTGGTCATCAATTCTTGGAAAGGGGTATCGGTCTTTTACTGTTACTTTGTTTAAATGCCTGTAGTCTATACACATTCGCGCTTCTCCGTTCTTTTTCTTCACTAGAAGAATCGGTGCTGAAAAGGGTGTAGTGGATTCGCGTATAATGTCGCCATCAAGAAGCTCTTGTACTATTCTCTGAACATGTTTTCTCTCTGGAATTGACAATATATACGGCCTGTAAGTAATGGGTGTATCATCAGTGAGTAAAATATCCACTGACTTTGCCTCCATTTCGTCCTGCACAAGTCGATACTCGTTGACGTTTGTTGTCATAATGTGAGCGTGTATATCCCAATTTTCCACAAATAAAACAACGAATGTTCGCCATTCCATCGTTGTGTTGCTGCGTAGTATAGTAAGGCCACTTGTTCTTATACTGAAATTGAGGACTGGTGTTAGGTAACGCCATGTTGTAATGCTGTTCCAGTTTCGTAATCCAGCTAAACATAAACGTAACCAATATCCACACTGTTCCAAAAGTTGTGCTGGTGTGGTCCCAAAAGCTGAAAGTTAAAAATGTTCTGATCCCACTTCTGAAATGTAAAGAATACTAAAATTTATTAAAGAAAAGAATACTAAATTACATAATAGAACACAATTACAAATATCTCAAATAAATAAATAAATAAATAAATAAATCTTCCAATCCTCAATCTCCGGATGGTCCGCACTACTCCCCACGAGCGCCAATAGTCTGCAAAAGATAAAAATAGGTGAGTATATTCTCAGTGAGTACTTAGGATCCCCGTAAATGCTCCAGGCTCGAGCCCAACTTTTGGGATTAGGATAGGATTAGGTACCAGTCCCAGCCACACTGTAGACTCTTCCTCAGCCCGCAAGCGAGGGAACAGCTGAACCGCAGAACAGCTCTTTCTCAACACCGCAGTGGAGAGCACTCAGCCTCATCTCCGCAGAGAACGAGATAGTCCCAGCCGCACTGTAGACTCTTCCTCAGCCCGCAAGCGAGGGAACAGTTGAACCGCAGAACAACTCTTTCTCAACACCGCAGTGGAGAGCACTCAGTCTCATCTCCGCAGAGAATGAGATAGTCCCAGCCGCACTGTAGACTTCCTCAACCCGCAAGCGAGGGAACAGTTGAACCGCAGAACAACTCTTTCTCAACACCGCAGCGTGAGAGTAACCACACATAATAACCACAAACCCATAGCACTCACCGTTTCACAAAGAAGTAAATGCACCAACTAGACGTCGTCGCTTCGAAAACACTAGCACAACTGACCGATAATCAAATGAACAGTCATTTAATAAATATACGATCATGTAATTCAATTTAAAGCTGAAATTAAAAATTAAAGAGGGAGGTAATTAAACATAATACTTGCATTATTCAAAATAGCGCTAACATAACAGATCACATCGTGGAAAAGGAGAGCACGGCAAAACGGTTTGAACTAATATTCTTGTGACAGATCACATCGTCACAATATATGCGAACACGAAAAACAAACCACTTATAACACTAATAATAATAAACTAAAGAATAATGAGTATATATAAGAAAAGACCAAAAGTAGACAACTTATAACTAACACTAATAATAACACAGTAAACAATAATGATATACGAGTATATATTAGAAAAGATCTGAAGTAAATGGCATAACTAACACTAATAATAATACTAATAATAAGTATAAGGATGTATTTACGAAAAGACGAAAAATAAATCAGTAATAACTACAGGATGTTTCAAAACATGTGTCGGAAAATAAAGATTGGTTGGCTAATTATAAGAAAAAAAAGTTCTTATTAACATGGTTCCGCAAACGCACCGTTTTCGAGATACAGGGTGTAAAAAAAATATGAAAAGCATGAAAAAAAGTAGCAACATGATCACAGAACTTTCATTTTACAAAACTAAGCAATAACATAAAAAACAAGAAAAATCACAAAAATTGTTAAAAATGACCTCCTACGGTAACGAAGGCTTCCAACCTACGTCTTAGTGACTGACGTACCCGTTCGAAAATGCCTGGAGTGTTTCGTATCGTATTGCAGGATGCAATAATCCGATTTCTTAGTTCTTCAACAGTATTAACTTGTGTAGTGTAAACTAAACTTTTCAAGTGACCCCACAAAAAAAATCCAAAACATTTAGATCTGGAGACCGAGGAGACCAAGCCTGTGGGCCTCCTCGACCTATCCAACGGTTCCTATATTGTTCATTTAAGAATTGACGCACAACTAAACTGAAATGTGCAGGAGCACCATCGTGCACGAAGAACATTTTGTTTCTTAATTGAACCGGAACGTCCTCTAAAAGTCCTGGCAGCTCTTATTCAAGAAAATTATGATATGATTGACCATTTAGCCTAAACGGCAAAAAATATGGACCTACAACACCTGCCCAAACATTAACGGAAAATGTTTGCTGATGATGGCCTTCCATTATGGCATGTGGATTTTCGTCGGCCCGTACATGATTATTATGGAAGTTCATAATCGCATCGCGAGAAAAATTTGCTTCGTCCGTAAATAAAACTTGTTCTAAGAATCGAGGATTTTGCGCAATTCTTTCTTGAAACCATTGACACATAGCCAATCTTTGCGGAAAATCCACTGGTAAAAGGGCTTGTACTCGCTGTATGTGATAAGGATATAACATCTGGCTTTTTATTATCCTCCACACTGTAACGTGACTAAGGTTTAGGTTTAAAGCTATTCTTCTAGTGCTAGTTGATGGATCGTCTTCGATTTCTTGAAGAACATCTTCTTCAATTTGCGGATGTAGCAGGCGAGGTCTCCCATTTCCTGCAGCTCTTTTATGTACACTTCCAGTTTGATGTAGACGTTCGTGAATACGAATGAATGTTCTTTCATTTGGTACCTGTCGGTTTGGAAACCTTTCTTGATAAATTCGACGAGCTTCTGCTGCATTTCCATCGGCAACGCCATAAACAAAATGCATATCGCACATCTCGCTATCACTGTATTTATTCATTTTTCTATCACCACGCAAGCAAAATACTAAGAATGGGCAAATTAATTGGGTAATAAAGGTAATAAGTTCCCGCGATATTGACTGCTTTTGAAAAAAGGTTATTTAACAACTAAACGACAATTGTCAATAATTTTAATGTCAAAACAAATTCATGAACGCAGACGACTAGATCAAAAACAAATGTTTTTATCAACAAAACATGTTGCTAGTTTTTTTCATGCTTTCCATCATAAAATGCCGTATTTCTCTAAAACGGTTTACGTTAGAGCTTTTGACTAGGAGTACCTTTTTTGTGTAGAAAATATTGGTGGTTCCCAATGTGCTTTCAGAATGTCAATTTCCCAAGTGTCAGAAATTACGGCCATAAAAACCTCACACAACCCTAAAATCTCCGTCAATGGCACATGAAAGAAATTGAATAAGCTCTTAAAAAGTAGCTAATATTAATGCTAAGATGTGTACAAAATCTGAGTTTTGTATCTCAAACGGTTCCTGAGATATCGTCAAAAAATAATAAAAAAATTTTTTCGTTTAATTTTGAAGGAATTCGTAGTTAACTGCATCTGATTTTTAACGAAACCTGTAGCTATGTTTCTTGCACCAGTCCCTATAGTAGGCTGTACAAGAAAGAAAGCAATAGTTGTGATGTGACGTAAATATATAAGATACTTAAAATCTCAAATATATCAAAAACTAAAAAAATCATTTAAAACTTTTTTTATTATACATGCATCATAATCGCTCTTTAAAACACGCTAAAGCGTGCGTAAATCGACCATTACAACACGCTAAATTTTTGAGTTACCTAGGTTACGAAAAATGACAATAAATATGAATAACAACTAAAACAATGTTGGTGCCTTTACCTTCATTGACTTTTCTTCAAAATGGGCCAGTACAACATTTTCCGATACTTTACCTACCTTTTTCTTCCCGCACCATTCGCGAATTGAAAATAACACTTCTTGTATTGATCTTTTGATCGTACGGGCAAAAGATTATTAATTGCAACATTGGTAATCTCATTCACTTTTTTTGGAATTTGAATATCGCTCTTTGACTCCATCGGAGCTCGCACAGATATAATCAAAATGATATGAAAATGACTTTTGCGTGTAAAACTAATTTATCAGCAATGTAATGACAAAAGAGCTAACAACCATAACAACTGTCATTTTTCCTTCGTTAGCAAAAGATGATATTGAATTTTATCGGATTTTATTTCAATAAATATATTAAATATTCCAATAGCTCTAGTTAGTAATATATTAGTTGTAGAAAAAATATTATTGTGCGTGAAGTGTTTTAGTGCGGTCGAAAGACTTTTTTGACTCGGCAAGCTTCGTCAGAAAAGTGACATTCTCACGCACTAAAAACACAAACGTCGCGCACTTAATACAAAAAAATATTTTTTTTGGAAATAAATTTACTGAACATTTCATAATATTCTCCACTTTCTTTATACTGAGCATTTCAAATTTTAATTGAAAAATTGCGCGGTCCACTTGGCGCATGGCATGCCAATTGTATAATATAGTATAAATATATAATGTAATAATCATATGAGAACTGTATTATTGACAGAATTGAAGTAAGATTTGACAGGTTTTTGTTTTTAGTTAATTTTGTGTATTTTTCTCTGGTAATAAATGTCTTTTCTATTGTATCAGGTCAATAAAGGGACTTCTTTGTCATTTATCTTACAATAACTGACGATGAAGAGCAGAAAAAGTATAAGAAGCGTGACAGTAATTTTAGAAAATGGAATTGTATAGAAATTATTGCCAGCTAAATTCAAGGACTCAAGAGTATGAGATTTAAAAATTATAGAAATGAAGAATGTGATCTGTAATCTGTTTATAAATTACCTTAGTATTTAATTATTACCCACTCTTGCCCTGAGTGGATAATAATTATGGTAAACGATAAAGATACAAAAACTATAAAACTGTGCGACAACGTTAATTTATGGACGATACGAAAAATCTTACTACTATGCCCAGATTTTAAACCCGTGAAAGTAATGGTGAGAGCGGCGTAACTCAGTGGTAGATTAGGGGTGAGTTTTACATAAAGAAGAGGGAGAGGGCGCCAGTCGAAATAAAATTCAACGCCTCTCAACCGGACGTGTTTCGACACACGGCACGGAACTGGGAAAATGCGGCAATAAGGAAATATAGTGATGTTAACGGTACTGAAAATAGGGGAATATGCTTCGGACATAAACTCTGTACGTAAAATAAAACGAATATTTAATAGCCGTAATTCTACAATCATAAAAAAACCTTAAGTCCGGTTCGCGGGAACATTCAAATAATTTAGTAACAAACAAACACTGAACCGTGCGTTTCTGCGAGCGGTTGGTATTGAGAAAAAGTAACTAATATTTCAAAATGGCGCGGGCGTTGATGTGTGCGTCTTTGGCCAAGGATTCGCGCGTCAATCGCAGTAAATAAACAATCTGAACGGTAATCTAACCTAATCGAAGTCGTTCGCAGATTCGTACTCCAGTTTACAAGTGAATTAAATATACAAGTTGACCGCGAATCGGCTTGGTAAACAATGGTGTACGTTGAACAATTATATAAAGCGTAAGTACTACTAATATAAATAATCGATTGTGACATTACATAATACACATGAATGCAGGTTATGAAATATGACAGTGCGTTTGAAATAAATGAGTTGAACAACAGGGAAGCCGTTGTCCCAATAAATAGCATGGAATAATAAAGTGAAAAAGAACTCTTATCTGGTCGCTGGGCCGACACGGCTGGCTGTGGGTGTGGAGACGACAGATGACACCAAAAGCTCCAATCGCAGACGAGGTGTGTGCAGATAGCCGAAGCAGGTGCACCAGGTGCTTTTCCCACAAGTACAGGAAACTGTGATGGCGAATGGTGGTGGTAGCTTCCAGATAATCAGTCGTAGGCGTCAAACAGCACAGGTATTTCATCAACGAATGCTGAACAATCAACCCTGAGGTTCGATACGTGATCGATATATAAAGTCTCAATCGATGTGATGACGTCACGATAAACGTAGTGAGAATAAAGTCGATAAATGTACACGTGAACGTGACAAGACGGTAACGTCAAAACGTAATTTGAAAATAAAACTAGAAATAAAAAGCCTAAAAAGAACGATTACTGTTAGAACTCGAGGCGACGAAAATATAAGAGAACGGTAAGTGAATCACAAGTGCAAACTCACCTAAGTTAATATGCGGCTAAAATAGTAAATTCAGTTGCAGGACTGTGTGTATTAAATCCCGAATACACGGAGGAACCACTGTTCCAAAAAATTAGTTGCCGTACAAAAATTCCCTCGCACGAGGATAATATTTCGAAAAACGATAATAACAGTAACTTCAGTGACACCAAAATTGTACGTGCAACTCCACAGGCTGCTAACGAAGAAGACTTGAAAAATGAAGATTTTGCAATCCTTTACCAATAAACACGTTAAATCTTTGCACAAGCGTCGGTGGAGGTTGTTCACCTGGCCTTGAGAATTAACTAGCTGAGTGGGTCAAGATGACGAAGACGACCGCAACGCGGGGACGTCATCAAGATTGACTGAGATGTAGGCGTAAGAGAAATCGACATGTAACAACCCCACCCTTACCTCCATAGGAAATTTTCTTTGAAAATTTCCGAAGACTGCCTCGAACACTAACTAACAGACCGACAAAACATATCAACAAAAATAATCCTAAATCGAAACCTAAATCTATAACCAATGTCCATAGCTGAAGTAGTCGGCAACGAAAGCGGTAAGTAAACAATGACGATAACTAGGTCGGTTCATGATCGTGGGGATGTGCTTTCAGGTCTTTGCTGCTCCAGGTTCCGCGCAAGACGTTATCCTGAAGATCCTTGAGCTGGTACGTGTCGGTGGAGAGTCTTTAATGTATCATAAATGGTCCGATGTACTTGTCTGCCAGTTTCGCCGTGTAGTATTGCGCGGCGTTGGACAAGACGTAGTTCTTCCTCCACACCAGCTGATTGGGGTAGAAAGACACTTCACGATGACGTAAGTCATATCTCGCTTTAGCCCTTACGTAAGATTTCTGTAAGCGAGTTCTCACATCGTTATATAATTTGCTGAAATTACATGCCCTACTTTTTAGTTCGTCATGGTCCCTCTTAAATTTCATGTCTTCGTCGAACTTCACTTCCACGTCGTCATTACCCATGAGCACAGCTTCACGCCCGAAATTTATAAAGTATGGAGTGTGTCCTGTTACTTCATGTCTAGCTGTACGAAGAGCACACACAACTTTGGGTAAGTATTTGTCCCATTCTCGATGATTGTCTGACACATATGAAATCAACATCGTTTTCAGGACTCGGTTGATGCGCTCCGTCGGATTAGCTTGTGGATGGTAAAGCGATGTATAAGACGACTTAATGTTATACGAGTCGAGAAGTCTCGTATATTCACGTGACCGAAACTGAACTCCATTATCCGAAATTATGGTACGTGGTGCACCAAACATCAATATGACGTCATTCTCCAAATGACGCACGACGCTCTGGGCCGTAGCCTTCATAAGGGGAAAACACAAGCTGAATTTGCTGAAACAGTCAGCAACTACAAATACATAATTATATCCGTGCGATGATCTCGGTAAGGGGCCAATAATATCGGCGCAAATGACCTCCCAAGGCCTGGAAATCAGTGAGTGGCCACCCATTCGTCCAGGGGGCGCTCTCTGCACTGGTTTGGCTTTAATACACGTCACACAGCAACTCACGTATTTCGTGATATCAGCACGCATTTTTGGCCAATAGTAAGACTGAGCAACACGATGAAAGGTCTTAAATCCACCAAGATGACCGCTAGTGGGAACATCGTGACATTGCGACATGATCATTTTTCGTTTGTCCTTCGGCACAACCAACTTCCACTGATGTACTCCTCCAGATAATTCTGCCCAATCCTGTTTTACGAACTTATACAACTTGCCACCTGTGACACGGAAATCAGGTAAACGTTCGGGATTTCGTAAAACAGTGTCGTAAATTTTTCTATACCATGTATCATTGGTTTCAGATCCCTCGATAACATCAATATGCGGTACGGAACGAGAAAGGGCATCTGGAACCACATGTTCTTTACCAGGTCGGTGGATTATCGTGAAGTTGTACTGCTGCAAGCGGACGGACCAACGAGCAAGACGACCGGTCGGATTCTGTAAATTGGAAAGCCATTTCAAAGAAGCGTGATCGGTAATTACGGTAAAATGACTTCCTTCGATATAAGGGCGTAATTTCTCAATCGCAAACAAAACAGCGAGACATTCTTTTTCGGTAGTCGAGAAATTTCGTTCTTGACGTGTCAATGACCTACTTAAATAAGCGATAACTTTATCACCATCATCGTGCTCTTGCGTGAGCACAGCACCGATTCCAAAATCCGAAGCATCAGTCTGCACTACAAATTCTTTTTCAAAATTTGGACATGATAATACAGGAGCGGAAATAAGACAGTTTTTGAGCTGGTTCCATGATTCTTCACAGCGAGAATACCAAGCAAATTTAATGTTCTTGCGGAAGAGGTTGGTGATTGGCGCAATAATCGTCGAGAAGTTTGGGATGAAGCGGCGGTACCAAGACGCCATTCCCACGGCACGACGTACTTCTGACGTATTTCTCGGCGCTGGGAACTCTACTATAGCGCGAACTTTCTCGGGATCGACATGGAGACCAAACTTGTCTACTACGTAACCGAGATACTTAAGCTCGTCACGGCAAAAGTTACATTTATCTTTGCTTAAGGTAAGTCCTGCATCCATTAGTCGCTTTAAGACAATCTCTAAAATTTCTAAATGTTTTTCGTATGTGTCTGATACGATGATGATGTCGTCTAGGTACACGAATACATACGACTGTAGATCGTGACCTAGAACGCCGTCAATAAAACGCTGCCAAGTGGCCGGAGCGTTATGTAGGCCAAACGGTAGTCTCTTGAATTGGAATAAACCACGATTGGGCACTGTAAAAGCAGTATAGGGACGAGAACCTGTTTCCAGCGGTATTTGCCAGTAGGCTGACTTAATGTCGAGAGAGGATAAAAACTTAGCGTCCCTTAACTTGTCTAAAGTCTCGCTAATATACGGTAAAGGGTAAGCATCTCGAGTGGTGACTCCATTTAATTTGCGGTAATCTACACAAAATCTATAACTGCCATCCTTTTTAGGTACTAGGAGGATAGGTGAAGACCAAGGGCTGTTTGAGCATTCTATGATGTCGTGCTTCAACATCTCCTCTAACTCTTTGTCGACGACATTCTGCATAGCCGGTGATATGGGGTAGTATCTCTGCTTGATAGGTGGGCTATCCGTAGGTATAACATGCGATACTAAGCTCGTGCAACCAATCTGATCCGGTTGTGTGTTACAAAACATCTTGTCAATCAGCGAGCTCAGTTGTTCCTGTGTGGAGTATAATGCAGAGCGTGACGTAATTACTTCATTGAAAACGGCAGGTGGTTCAGCAGAGAACGTCCAGTCTCCTCTACGTAAATCTGGCACGATACCCATAGTTCTCCAGAAATTTGTGCCAAGAATCAACTCATGCGGAAGCTCCGGGACGACGAGAACATCTACAACTTTAACTGTCTCTCTCAAACGAAATGGAACGGTAATACTGCCTAAACAACGACAACGTTGCCCATTCGCTACGGTACAATACGAAATACTTTTCTTAATCGGTAAATTTATATGACTTAAACTATCCCAACCTACTTTTCCAATAATTGTGCATGAAGCACCTGAATCTAACAGACCGAGAAACGGTTCATCATAAATATGGACATTTAAATAAGGACGTTCGTCATCCTTCGCGTGAGCGATAATAAAATCAAGGACGTGATTAACTGCGAGAAACGACTCACTTCCGCGGCTTGTTCGCGTTTCCCGAACACGTAGGACAGGTATTCACCGTGAAATTTACTTTTCCGCATCGGTAACAATGCATTTTACGCTGTCTTAAATCATAGCCTGCAGCGCGGTGTCCTGGCTGATCGCAGTTCCAACACTTACGTGAGTGTGGATTAGGCGTGGCTTTCTGTGTGTCCTGATTTCGAGGATTTTCGGGACGAGAATCGATAGGAGCAGCTTGATGTTCGCTGTCCGCATATATGTACGCTAGATCTGGCTCGTAAGATTGTCCACGGCGAGGTGGAGGTACGTATGCTTCAACTGACACTTTTCTTGCTTCTAATTTGCGACATAACTGTAGCAGGTGCGGTACGGATTCGACGTCAATAAGGCCAAGCTGAGTTTGGTAGAAGGGTGCGATATTCCGCAGCAGTATTCGTAGCTTCTGCTTCTCGGAGAGTTTCGCTCGTAGACGTGAGAACAGTGTCGTCATTGCTGCAATGTAAATCCCCATGGGTTCACGAGGCCCTTGGGTACGTCTCTTAATCTCAACTACTAGCTTCTCCTCATAGTCAATAGGCTGGAATTCTTCTCGTAAGCCTCCTATCAACTCATTCCATGAGGTAAAGGTCTGCTTATTAGCCCTATACCACATTAACGCTGTTCCTTCCAGCAGGTCGACAGCGGTATGCAGCAGCTCGTCACGTGATACATTTCTTGCAACCCGTAATTCGTCGACTCTTTCAACAAAAGCGTTCACCGACATTTGTCTTGTGTCACCCGAGAATTTAAAACCCCATTTGGATACGGGTACCGATTTTATCGTCATTCGAGCTGGAGGGGGATCTGAATCTGTATCCGAGCTCGAAGATGCGGAATCTTTATGTTCTCGAATCGTGTTAAGAAAATTAGTCTCGTCAATAGCGGTAGAATTTCTCTTAAATGTTTTAGCACTCGATTTCAACTCGTATTCGAGAAGTGCTAAAGTTACTAGCAGTCGAGACCGCTTTGCGCGATCTTCATCAGATAAAGGTTCGCTATTATTAACACGACCGACGGCATGCGCAATTTTCGTAATAATCTTTCGATATTCCGGTGATGACTTTAATCCTGCAAATTCTCGTATCATGTTACTAATCTCATTCATTTTCTCTTCTAGAGCGATCACATCTTGTTCAAACTTAAAAGGGTACTTAGGTCGTGCAAACGAAGCATTGTGCTCTATTTTGAGAACACTACGTAAAGATTTCCTCATTTGGTCGTAAGAACTCTCTGCTTCAGCAATGCCTCTAATCTTAACTTCATCCTTCGACAACCTGGTAATCTCATATTTTCCGTCCATGATCGTAACTTAAATTATAATTCCCGAAAAACAATAAATAACTAACTAACTAATCCTAAAACCAAAACTGTACCTAAAAGTATTCCAAACTTTCCTAAAATTATCCGAAACTAAACTAAAACTAAATAAAGCGAAATAAACTATCCAAAAATCCAAACTGTTTTTATTCTCCGATACGATAACGAAATGACACTAAATGTTTGTTGGCAGAACACCCTATTAACAAAAAAATCCTTAAGCGAAAGTCCACGTTGGATATAACAAGGCCCTTGAGTTGGGCAAAAACAAAGAAAATCGGCCCTCTCGTTGGGCAAAAACAAAGAAAATGGCCCCACGTTGGGCGCCACTTTTTATTACCCACTCTTGCCCTGAGTGGATAATAATTATGGTAAACGATAAAGATACAAAAACTATAAAACTGGGCGACAACGTTAATTTATGGATGATACGAAAAATCTTACTACTATGCCCAGATTTTAAACCCGTGAAAGTAATGGTGAGAGCGGCGTAAATCAGTGGTAGATTAGGGGTGAGTTTTACATAAAGAAGAGGGAGAGGGCGCCAGTCGAAATAAAATTCAACGCCTCTCAACCGGACGTGTTTCGACACACGGCACGGAACTGGGAAAATGCGGCAATAAGGAAATATAGTGATGTTAACGGTACTGAAAATAGGGGAATATGCTTCGGACATAAACTCTGTACGTAAAATAAAACGAATATTTAATAGCCGTACTTCTACAATCATAAAAAAACCTTAAGTCCGGTTCGCGGGAACATTCAAATAATTTAGTAACAAACCAATACTGAACCGTGCGTTTCTGCGAGCGGTTGGTATTGACAAAAAGTAACTAATATTTCAAAATGGCGCGGGCGTTGATGTGTGCGTCTTTGGCCAAGGATTCGCGCGTCAATCGCAGTAAATAAACAATCTGGACGGTATTCTAACCTAATCGAAGTCGTTCGCAGATTCGTACTCCAGTCTACAAGTGAATTAAATATACAAGTCGACCGCGAATCGGCTTGGTAAACAATGGTGTACGTTGAACAATTATATAAAGCGTAAGTACAACTAATATAAATAATCGATTGTGACATTACATAATACACATGAATGCAGGTTATGAAATATGACAGTGCGTTTGAAATAAATGAGTTGAACAACAGGGAAGCCGTTGTCCCAATAAATAGCAAGGAATAATAAAGTGAAAAAGAACTCTTATCTGGGCGCTGGGCCGACACGGCTGGCTGTGGGTGTGGAGATGACAGATGACACCAAAAGCTCCAATCGCAGACGAGGTGTGTGCAGATAGCCGAAGCAGGTGCACCAGGTGCTTTTCCCACAAGTACAGGAAACTGTGATGGCGAATGGTGGTAGCTTCCAGATAATCAGTCGTAGGCGTCAAACAGCACAGGTATTTCATCAACGAATGCTGAACAATCAACCCTGAGGTTCGATACGTGATCGATATATAAAGTCTCAATCGATGTGATGACGTCACGATAAACGTAGTGAGAATAAAGTCGATAAATGTACACGTGAACGTGACAAGACGGTAACGTCAAAACGTAATTTGAAAATAAAACTAGAAATAAAAAGCCTAAAAAGAACGATTACTGTTAGAACTCGAGGCGACGAAAATATAAGAGAACGGTAAGTGAATCACAAGTGCAAACTCACCTAAGTTAATATGCGGCTAAAATAGTAAATTCAGTTGCAGGACTGAGTGTATTAAATCCCGAATACACGGAGGAACCACTCTGTTCCAAAAAATTAGTTGCCGTACAAAAATTCCCTCGCACGAGGATAATATTTCGAAAAACGATAATAACGGTAACTTCAGTGACACCAAAATTGTACGTGCAACTCCACAGGCTGCTAACGAAGAAGACTTGAAAAATGAAGATTTTGCAATCCTTTTCCAATAAACACGTTAAATCTTTGCACAAGCGTCGGTGGAGGTCGTTCACCTGGCCTTGAGAATTAACTAGCTGAGTGGGTCAAGATGACGAAGACGACCGGAACGCGGGGACGTCATCAAGGTTGACTTAGATGTAGGCGTAAGAGAAATCGACATGTAACATAATGTATAATGTTTCGTTTCTTTATATAAATCAGGCCTACTAAGAAAAGAAAATAATTTATTACTAAATTGAATAAAATATTATTTATGAAACGTGTTTATTATTTATATTATTTACTTAATTTTAAATTGATTATATTTTTATGGTTGAAAAAAATTACGATTTAGGTACGACTATGTAGTGACATAATGTATGGTTCATATGCTCAGAATACTCTTCATCCTGTCCCTATTCGTCCAACATTATCACTGGTAGCATTGTGTGGTCGGGAAACTTCGTGTCTGGTGGTGGGGATAACTTTAGAACTTCTAGAGGCATAGCATTTGTGAGGCGTTGCACTTCGGAGATATAGGATTATCACGACTGACATGAACCGCATGGTATTACCTGTGAAGTAGCGGTCCGGACCTTCGGCCCGGCGCAAATTGAACCCAGTCCATGCGTGTCCCATGCGCAGCCCACGCGTGCACAAGACCCAGTTCAAGCATGCACTAGCGCATATTGAACACAGCCCACACCCATGATATAATAGCCATATCTTCACTTTTTCACAAAGTGCGAAAAATGGCAGCAAATTTGCAACAACTTTTAAATTTAGAATCTGAATCTGAGGAGGAAGAAAGGATTATGTTACTGCATTTACTCAACAGAAAAAGAAAAAGAAGTGAAACGAATACATATTTACGAAAACGGGAGAGTCATGGAGAGTTTGTTATTCAGTGAAGTTCCAGATTGTGTATTTAAAGAGTCGTTTCGAGTAAATAGAAAACAGTTTAGAGAGGTTCATGAATTAATTAAACAGCCTATCGGAAGTGAAGAAAAACTAGCAGTATGTCTCAGGTAAATATTAAAAAAATTAAACATTGATAAGAAATACGATTTTTTGAAAAACTATTTATTATTTATATATGAACATATTAATATAAGTTAGTAAATGTTGTTGAAAAATCATTTTGTTGACTTGAGCAGTTTCTTTCATTTGTATCAACTGAACTCACTGATGATGCTGACGGAGAAAAGAATTCGGGAAACTCTTGTGTAATGCCAGAAGAGAATGTACTATTAGAATGGGCGGTTGCTGAAAGAGGATGTTGAATATTTATCTGCAGATTCTGATCAATTTCAGCTTGATCCTCGGCATCAGAAACGGTTTGAAATAATTTTCTTTTCACTTCTTTTTGGTACTTTGTTGGAAGGCATCTAGTTGTATTGCACATATACATAAAAAACTGATATAAAGCGTCATCCTGTAATTCTTCCTCTTTTTGCTTTTCAGCAACAAAATTTTCTCGCAATTCATCCCTCTTTTTTGCTCTCTTGTTACTATTTTCAATAAACTTTTGCATAACGGGATCAGTTGACTTTTTATATTTTTTAGGTGTGGCACTCTCAGAATGTTCAATTGATTTACCATCAGTTGACTTTTTATATTTTTTAGGTGTGGCACTCTCAGAATGTTCAATTGATTTACCATCATTTGCTGCTTCAACGATAGGTGCAGCAGAAAGTGTATTATCTTCCTCTTCCAACTGACTTTCTTCAAGGGGTGAAATGCCATTTCCAACAGTATTTCTGTTTTTCATGAATGGTTTAAGAAATTCCATTTGTTGTTGATACGTCCATGGCCTGTAATTTGTTGCCTGTTGCCCACTTTTTTTTTGCTGTCTTAGAGCTTATCGATGACATTCTCTTAATTTTCGCCATTGTTCCTTAGCATCTTTAGCTGTAATAATAAAAAAAATTGATAAACAAAGAAACATTTTAGCCCAAGAATGGTAATTAATATCACACTTTTTTTAGGTATTTGGCCACTGGTGACATGTTCAAAACTATAGCCATGAGCTACAGAATGGGGGAGAGAACCGTATCGAATATTGTGTCTGAAGTATGTGAAGTTCTGTGGCGACGTTTACACCCTATTTATATGCCTGAACCAACAGTGGAAACTTGGGAGACTATTGCCATGGATTACGAAAGAAAATGGCAATTCTTCAACTGTTTGGTTGCTGTTGATGGCAAACATATTGCCATTCGAAAACCACTTCTTAGTGGTTCTTCTTTTTACAATTATAAGCAATATTTTTCCATAGTTTTAATGGCGACAGTAGAGGCAAATTACCGGTTTACAAGTGTAAATGTGGGTTCAATGGGTAGATTTAGTGATGGAAATATTTTTGCCAACTCTTCGTTAGGAAAAATGCTTAACAATGATTCCCTGCAATTGCCCGAACCAAAACCACTACCTGGACAAAATACAGAAACACCATACGTTTTTATTGGAGATGAAGCATTTCCTTTAATGCCAAATTTAATGCGTCCATATCCTAAAGTGAGAGTGACTGGCAATTATGAAAACAAAGTTTTTAATTATCGTTTATCCCGAGATAGACAAACAGTGGAATGTGCCTTTGGAATATTAGCAGCTAGATTCCGAGTATATAAAAAACCTTTTGAGTGTAAATTAGATACCATAGATAAAATAGTGTTAGCCACAATTGTACTTCATAATTATTTGAGAACTGACTCTCTCGCAAATAACTGCACACAGGAAGAAGATGATGAAATTATGAAGAATTTGAAAGAAAACAACTTTAGTTCTTTAGCACCAAATCGAAATAGAAGTTCTAATGAAGCGTTTTCCATTAGACAAAAGTTCACTGAATGTTTTAATTCAAACGACGGATCTCTTGATTGGCAACGTAACGCAGTAGAAAGGGGAAACTTTTGAACAAAAATTAAAAATGTAACGCTTATTTATACAATATAAGTGTTAAAATATTGTAAATAAAATTACTCACCATCACTGTAATTTAATTCTCCGGCAATCTTCTCCCACAAATCATCCTTTAGTTTTGTCCTCATGTAATCTGCATGACTAGTGTCATACAATACTGGAAAGCCTCTAACCATTTCAATTAATTTCTCCATTTTCTAATCTTTATTTGATGTGTTATGCACGTTCACGAAAAATTAAATAGGTACCCACGATCCACGAAACTGTGTTGTAAGCACAACACGATCCACGTGAGGACTAGTTAAACGTGTGCTGGCCGTGGAGTGGGTTTAATATGCGCCACTCCGTATCAACCCTTGTTTCACAAAATAGCCCACGCGTGGGCTGCGCATGGGCTGGGTTCAATTTGCGCCGGGCCTAACAGCTGGATATTTTCCCGGAGATTTGACCAGGTTGGGATTAAGTAAATTTTAAATGGATGATGATTTTCAAAGAAATATAACATTTTCCAAATAAGATTATAATTTCCCGCTGATTAATATTAACTGTTTAACCTTATTTTCAAAGTAAACGTACATTTGACTAATGATGTATTTAGTACAGATGGCTACCCGAATTTGTATAAATAGCAGTTTTGGAAAAATCACCGTCATAGATCGCCGACTAGATTCACCATAACTTAACTTGTTTGTTTGAAATATTAGTAACTTTTAAGAACAAAAATAAATAAGCGAACGAAAAATTCTTTACCTTGTTGTACAATTTCGCCAGTTACGGCATCATCAGAAGTACTGAAGAAAGAAATGACAAACATTTATATTATACGGACCAAGGATTTTGCGAAGTTTTATAGTTTTATGGTGTTACAATTGGTCGGTTTGGAGAAAAGGCAGAGATCACGCAATCCACGAATGGATGGTCGACTAAGTCCAATTGCTCGTTCATAAGGGAAATTCACTTATGCAGATGTTTCTTTATTTCAAATGATTCTAGGAGAGTTAATCTCTGGCCTTTCCTCTCTTTGTGCAGAATAATAAGGTTATCTTGTTTACATGTATGATTGTTATTTAACAAATGTTGGGCTAAATTAGAATGCAATGTATTATTTTTATAGGCAGACATGTGTTCCTTATATCTAGTGCTTAAGTTTCTACCTGTTTGTCCTATATATACAAAACTGCAATTAGAACAATCTATTTTATACACTCCTGAGTTACTTAATGGGTCTTTGTCTATTAATTTATTATTTACAAATACATTCTGTAAGGTATGTTGTGTGGAAAAACCTGCTATAATATTGAATTTTTTTAATTAGTTGCCAAGACTTATACCATTCAAAAATTGAAGTTTTTTGTACACTTTTTCTTTATTATCTACACTGTTACTAGAATATAATAATGAATTGATAGATTTATACCGCTTTTTTCTTGTACACTTTATAAATAACATCTTTCTTGTAGCTGTTTGAATGTGCAGTGGTAAGTATAGTATTAAGTTCTTTATTATGATCAACGGGGTCCATGGGTATTTTCAAGAGGCGGTCAAAGTATTTGTGAAAGACAGAATGTTTTATATTTAGAGGATGATTAGAATGGGCTGGGATAAGAACATCTGTAAACGTATTTTTGCGATAAATGACAAACTTGAATTTATTATTTATGACGTTTAATTTGATGTCCAAAAAGTTTATAGATTTATTGACCTCCATTTCCATTGTGAATTAAATGTGTGGGTTTAAATTATTAATTAAATTTAAAAAAAATTGCAATTGTCTATCAGATCCAGAGTACAGACAAAGAATATCATCGATGTATCTGAACCAAAATTTAACGTTGCTTAAAAGTGAATTTTGGGTTTTGAAATAATACCGTTTTTAAATAATCCATAAAGATTTTTGCTAATACGGGTGAAAGTGGTGAGCCCATGGGTAGTAATTCATTTTGAATGTAGTAATTCCCGTTGAAAGCAAAATAATTTTGGTTTAAGCAAAGGGTTAGTGAGTCTAAAACCTGGTGGCTTGTTTGAGGAGGTGTGCAATTTTTCACAAGAAGATTTTTTATAACTAATATTAAATCTTTAATTGGTATAGAGGTAAATAAACTGCAAGCATCAAATGAAACAAGTTTGTCATTACGGGCAACATTAAAGTTACTAATTTTGGAAACTAGCTCTGCAGAGTTTTTGATACTATATTGTGGTTTGAACTGAAGGAATTCTGGCAGGATTTTATTCAAATATTTGCATAAATTGTAGGTAGGAGCTTGTATGTATGATACCACTGGTCTAATCGGATTCCCATTTTTAAGGATCTTGACAAGTCCGTATAAAATAGGGGCTGATGGGTTTATGTTTATAAATTTAAATTGCTCAGTTTTGTTTTTAATAATATCTGTGCAGTTTTACATGGTACATTATAGATTGTTTTGAAATTGAATGGTTGAGTCTATTTTAGTTAGGGAGATATTACTTGAATTAATAAATTCTTCTACCTTCTGTACATATTCCGACTTGTTCATTACAACGATATTACCTTTGTCAGCTTTACTAACAACTAAAAAATTATCACTTATTTTGCGTTTAATGTCTTTAATGGTTTGAACTTGGTGGCGGGCTGATTTGTGTAGTTTAACTGGGTTGAGATCCGGAGAACAGTTCTTTTTAAAAATGGAGAGGCACTTGGATTTTTTCTCTGTTGAAAAGTGGGAAGTAGCTGATTCCATATCCTCAGCAAGATTGGTAAAGTCTTTTTCTGAAGCGCGAAGCGGTGGAGAATAAGACAGTCCGAAATTCATTACACTCATTTCACTGTCACTAAAAACTGTTTCAGAAAGATTTATTACTCTTGGGTGAAATTCTACATTTTTTTGCGGTGAGACACTGATTAAGTAATTTTCGATCACTTGATCATTATGTTGAGTTAATTGTAGTTTTGACAGTTTTAATTTTAATTTATTATAGTGTTTAAAGCTTAATTGTCTTGTGTGTTTTCTGGTGCTATTATCTATGGCGTCGAATATGATCGGATGGATTATTTTAACCAGAGCACAATGTATTAATTTTAGATGTAAATTTAAATTATATCTTTTTACATATTTCACTTTTTAAACAAAAGGTTTTGGCTGCTAATGTGGAGTTAGAAGCTTGCACTGATTTATTTTTACACTTTATTGAAATATATTTTTTTTTATTTATTGATATTATCGAGCACTTCACTTTCAAGATTATTGGTGCTCCGGCATAGTAATATAATGTATAATTACAGTTTCAATTTGTTTACTTAAGTTACAGTTTGTTAAACATTTTTATGGTTTTAAGATACAATAAAACTTTTTTTAGATTTTCTTCGTTTCCTAGGCAGCCTGGGAGTGTGGATGGTAGTCTGCATGATATGCGTTGGGGGATGAAGTTCCTACATTCGATGAGTAGATGTTCCACTGTGAGTCTTGTATCGCATGTTGTGCACTGGGTTGGGTGGGTTCTTTTAAATATATAGTCATGTGTTAGGAGGGTGTGACCGATTCTTAGCCTTGTTGCTGCTATTCTTTCTCTTCTGTTAATGTTTATTTTCCATGGTGTCACTGTATCTTTGATTTGTCTCAGGTGGTTGTTGTTGGTTTGTGCCCATTGCTGTTGCCACTGTTCCTTGATTTTCCCCTTGATTTCGCTTATAAAATCTGTTGGTGATATGGGAAGTCTGACAGTGTTTGTATGGGTCGCAGCTTCTTTAGCAAGGGTGTCGGCTTTTTCGTTTCCTGTAATGCCGCAATGGGATGGTACCCAAATGATAGTAATAATTTTGCCTTCTTCTATACTTTTGAGTAGGTACTCCTGGGTTTGTTGGATAAGAGGATTAGTGGTATAAGGATTTTTAATAGTCTGGATAACACTCAAGGAGTCTGTACATATTACATAGTTGTTTTTAGTAAATTGATTTATGAGTTCTGCTGTTTTTAGTATCCCGTATGCTTCTGCTGTATATATGGATGTATATTTTGGTAGATGATATAAGTTGTTCGATGTTTCTGTTATTAGTGCAGCTCCGATTTCAGATTCCATCTTGGATCCATCCGTGTAAATGAATTTATTATTTTTGTACATTTCGTTTTTTAGTTGTAGGAATTCATTTTGTATTACAGCTGCTGGTGTATTGTTTTTGTCGTAACGTGTAAGTTGTAGATTGAAATTGGGTTGTTGTAATATCCATGGTGGGAGTTGTGCTTCATATATTTCTTGAATGACTGGTAGGGTTAGATTTATGCTCTTTAGCGTGTTACTTATGATTTTATGATATTCATTTGTGCGGGGTTTTGTTTATTTGATGCTAATTTAGTTATATAGTTAAGTAAAAGTTGTTCTCTTCGGATTGTTAGTGGTGGTTCTCCTGTTTCTGCCATGAGGCTAATAATAGGGCTAGTTTTTAAAGCACCAGTTATTATTCTCATCGCTGAGTTGTGGATTACTTCGATATTGCGTAAGTGATATTTTTTCGCTGTTATATATATGAAGCTTCCGTAGTCTAACTTCGATCTAATTATTGCTTTATAGATTTTCATTAGACTTTCATTATCTGCTCCCCAGTCTTTGCTGGCCAGTGTTTTCAACAGATTTAATCTGGAATTACATTCTTTTTTTAGCTTTTCTAGATGTATTTTCCATGTTAGTTTTCTGTCAAAGTACATACCTAGGAATTTTAATGAGTTTTTGTAGTATATGGTGTTATTGTTTATGGTAAGTACGGGGTGATTATTTTGATCTTTCCTTATTTTACAAAAATGTATAGCCTTTGTTTTTAGTGTGCTAAATGTGAATCCCGTTTGTTTCGCCCATTGTGTTATATTTGTTATTGCTTCTTGTATTTTGTTTTGTATTGTTTTTAAATTTTTATTATTCATATATATAATTAAATCATCTGCAAATAAAGCATATTTTACATGAGCTGGTATGTTTTCAGATATATTATTTATTGCTATCAAGAATAGTGTTGGACTTATAATAGATCCTTGCGGAATACCATTTTCTTGTATTTTTAAATCTGAATTGCAGTGATTATGTCGTACTCTAAATTTTCTATTTGCTAGAAAGTTTTTTATGTAGTGTAGTAAATTTCCGTCGATACCATATTTTTTTAATGTTAACAATATGTTGTGTTTCCATGTTGTGTCAAATGCTTTTTGTAGATCGAAAGATACTGCAATAACGTGTTGTTTATTTACAAATGCTGTTTGTATGTTTGATGTTAGAGACACAAGATGATCGATTGTTGATCTCCTACTTCGAAATCCGTTTTGCTGTTCGGATAATTTATTTTTTTTCTAAGAACCACAGTAGCCTTTTATTTACAATTTTTTCCATTATTTTGCAGAGTACGCTTGCTAGTGCAATGGGTCTGTAGTTTTCTGATTTTGTTTTGTCTTTGCAAGGTTTTAAGATTGGTATTAGTATTACTTCTTTCCATTTATTAGGGAATGTATTTGTTTTCCATATGTAATTATAAATGTCTAACAGGTGTAGAACAGCTTCCTCGGGTAGGTGTGTAATTAGTTCTGGAGGGATATGGTCTGGTCCTGGACTAGTGTTTGGTTTCGTGTGTTTAATAGCATATTTTATTTCAGTATATGTAAATTGTTCATTAATTTGATCATTGTTGTTTTGTATTCGTATTTCAGTTTTTTCGGTTTCATTTTTTAATTGCAGAAATTCTTTACTATAACCGCTGTTTGAAGAATTGTATTCGAATGTGTTTGCTAGTTCATTACTTATTTCTTGATTTCCCGTTATATATGTATCATTTGTTTTAAGTAGTGATGTTCCATATGATTTGTTGGCTCCTCTAATTTTTCTAATTTGGTCCCACATTTCTTTTACTGGCGTATTTACATTTATGTTTGATATATATTGCCTTCAAGATGTTTCTTTTGCGGTTTTGATAGTTCTTCTTACTTGAGCTCTAGTTCGTTTCGAATTGATTAGATTTTCAGTTGTTTTATTTTTCTTATATTTATATAGTGCTTTTTTGTTTTCCTTTACTATTTCCGCACATTGTTTATTCCACCAGGGAGTTGATCTGGGCCTTATTTTGTTGGATATGAGTCCGAGGGCATTCGTTGCTGCGTCTTGAATTTTGTGTGTGAAATCATCAACTACTTCATTAATGTCAGAATTTGGGGTTATAGGTGGGTATTGTGTTTGGAGAAAGGTTTTATACATTTCCCAATTTCCCTCTTTTAATCTCCATTTTTTCACATCTTGGTTACTGTTTTGATTCTGTGTAATATCATTTACATGATTTATTTTTATGGGGAAGTGATCACTGCTAAATGTATCTGGAAGCACTTCCCATAGTAGGTCGGATGCTATATTTTGGCTGCATATAGAGAGATCAATACAAGAGAATGTACCATATCTTGATGAAAAATGTGTGTGTCCCATCGTTTAATATAATTTCGTTGTCGAAGCATTTTTCTATTATTCCTCCTTTTGTATCGGTAGATTCCGATCCCCAAATGGAGTTGTGGCAGTTAAAGTCTCCTACTATTATGTATGGGTGTGGCAATTGTTTTTTAATATTTTCGATATCTTCGTTTTGGATTCTTTGGTCGGGTGGAATGTAAATATTACAGATTGTGATTTTGTCTGGTACTATTGTTTTTATTGCGACGGCTTCCATGTTTGTATTTAATAATACTTCCTCATAATGATGTTCTTTTTTTATTAATATAGCTACACCTCCGCTAGCATGTTGTACATTTGGTCTGTCTTTACGATAACAATTATAACCTTTGTAATTTAGTTTTTGAGATGGTTTTAGATTGGTTTCTTGGAGGCATATGTAATTCGCGTTTGTGTAATATGTGAGTCTCTGTAGTTCAGCTAAGTGGGAATATAAACCGTCGCAGTTCCACTGGATTATGGTTGAATTTTTATTGATATTTAGGTTCATTGTTTTTTTTCACTGGATTGGTCATCCATGTCTTCACAAGTGGTTTGGCTTGCATCGGTGTACTCCTCTTCTGTCTCTGTGTCAATTTGGCGGGATATTTTTCTAATTATTCTTGTGATTCTAACTTTCATAGTTTTATTTGTTAAATGTGGGTAAAGTTCTTTTAACATAATCAAAAGAGAGTCTATTTGTTCTGTGTATTGTCTGGCAAGGATAAGTTGATGTTCGTTTCCGTGTGCGTTTTCAAGGAAGTCTTTTAGTTCGTCATATGTTAGTACATATTTGTTTGGTTCTTTTTCCATTATTTCTTTTAATGGTTGTATTTGTTCTTGTGTTTTAAACTCTATTGGCTGTTCTGTCTGGTTGGGTTTGATTTTCTTAGTTTTGTTTCTAGTTCTAGACTCAGTTGACGCTGAGTCACTTAGTCCTCCAGGTGCGGGTCTTTTAAAAATGGCTGATTTTTCATTGGGATATTTATCAGGTGTTTCTTGCGGTTGTTTCGTATTTATTGTGTTATGTTCTTCTATTAACATTTGCCTTGCTTCGTTGTTTGTTTTCGCTGTTGTCTCTTTATCTGTTTTCTTCCTTATAGGATCTACAAGGCTTATTTGGTTGCTGGTATTTGGAGTATTATTTGTTATTTTTTCTGTTTGCTCCATATCTACAACTACTTCATTTTCGCACTGATTTGCTGTGTGGCCTGGTTTTTTACATATAAAACAGGTCATATTTTCTTCTGTTGTTATAAAGAGTTTGTGTGTTATATCGTCATATTCGATTGATATTGTGTTTGGTATGGTGGTATTTTCATCTGGTGTTATATATACTTGACGCCTGAAACTCAGTACGTGGGCGTATTGAGTGTCTTGCATGCCAACTCTAAGAAAATTTAGTGGCGATACTAATTTTAAATTGTATTCTTTAAGTTCGTTTTCGATTAAATGGTGTGGAATTATAGGGCTGACATTTGATATTATTATTCGTTTTGCTGGTGTACTGTAATGACGTATATTTACATGTTTGTTTTCTATTATTATGGTTTGTTATCTGCTAGATCTTTATTGCTTAAGAAAATACATATTCTTTGTTTACAGATTTTTGAAGCAAATATTACGTTTTTTGGTTCAACAATTGACCCTATTGCTGTGATATAATCGCGGATTTTTAAGTCTTCAATAGCCGGCATAATAATTGCTTGCTCTTTTTTTGGAAATTCTGTGTTTCTTGTAACGTTGGCGTATGACTGGTTGTGTTTATCTGCAGGTTTGCTGGAACTGTGATTTGGTAGCATTTTATTTTATTTGGCGACTCCTGTTAGCAGAGGCCGTCAATTAGTTTATGTTTGTTTAATTAGGAGAATTATAGGTTTTATATATTTGTATTTTTATTTTTTTCGTAGACATTACGGCTATTGTGCCGTAGATGTCGTTAGAGGTGTTAAATTGTTTAACGTTTTCCAAAGAGGTTATGTTTTTACTTAAGTTAAGATGTTTTATTTAAGTAAGGTAAAGGAAGGACAAGATAAAGGGAGGGTACAGTACCTTCTCTTATGCTTTTTCGTCTTCTATAGTTTGCTTCAGAACACGTAGGTGGCACAATTTTTATAGCTTTATATCACTTAACTTTTCAATGACACTCACTTATCAGCCATCAAAGCTATATTCGAAATATATTTAGGAAACACTTTTGATTTAAGACACATTGTGTTAAACCACAAACTGTTGTTATTCACTAAGAATTTTGTCATAACTTTACAGTAAAGATCAGCTAATTTTACTGCACTTGCAGATTCAATTAATTCGATGGAAGAGGCTGTTGGTACTCGGTGAAACATATTAAATAATAAAAAACACAACTCTCGGTTAAGTTTCACAAGAAAAAGTATATTTACTTTATTGTACAATTTCGCCAGTTACGGCATCATCAGAAGTACTGAAGAAAGAAATGACAAACACTTATTTATATTATACGGACCAAGGAATTTGCGAAGGTGTATAGTTCTGATGATGCCGTAACTGGCGGAATTGTACAATAAAGTAAATAATTACTTCCTTTGTATGGCAACAAGGTCAAACCCAAGCCTCATCAAACACTACAAATACAAATGCTTGTGCAGATATTTTAAACTGCTGAACAGATGCGTTACACGAACCTAACACATTTAAAAAAAAAACTAAATAAATATATAAGTTGTTAATATAAAATATATTTTGGCCTCCTCTGCCAACCCTAAAAATTTGTAAAACGAATTATTGGACACCCTGAATTTTACTGTTATTAAAAATATTGTTCATAATATGTGTACTGAATTATACAATACAATGCAATAATTTTCCACACCTCCTTATCTTTAAAAAGATTGAGGAATTATTACTAGGCGCGTTACCTTTTTTTTAAAGGGAGATTCGCCAGTAGCCCTATTATAACCCTAACTGTAAATAATGTCTTTAATTTTGAATTATTATAAACAGCATACATAAAACAACGAATTAATTTTACTGTCGATATTCTGATTGCTAAACCATTGTCCATTTATGCATATACTGAGATTCTTGAATCATCGTTCATTTTTATACATATTTTGATTGTTGAATCGTCGTCCATTTCTATTTTCTAATTATTCAATCATTGTTTATTTATATATTCTGATTGTTGAATCATCGTCCATTGCTGTTTATTTTATGTACATTTTTCAACATGTAATAATTATTTATTTATGTACAATAGTACAATACCTATATAACAATATTCTTACTAACCGTGCAGCAAATATTTCTCAGTCCTTACATATTAAAAATTAAAGTGACCGATTTTCGGTAGCGAAATACGGCATCACAATAATGAGAATGGAGTGAGTTAATTGAGCTCTTATTGTTTTTACTATTATTATCTGGTTTATACTGGATATGCGTAATTTAAACATGAAATATTAAAAAAATTATATATGTGTAACAACACGTATTTTGTGTTCTTTTTGTGTATTTTCTGCACACATTTCGTGTTTCCCTCAAACATTCTTTATATAATTTGACTGTAAGTAATAATTTCAGCATATATAACCTATGTTCGACGCATGTACTTTCAAACCAATTAGGAAATTTTAGTTTGGTATCATATTCAATTTTATTGAACAAAAATTAAAGAATATTTTTTTATATTTATTTTCAACATACAAATTGGAGAATATATTAAGTTGAAATTATACAATTGTTTTAAATATATCACTTGGAATACACAAGTTAACAAAATCATTTCCTACTGTTGTATGATGCGCCTTTTTTAACTGCATTTTGCACAATAATTTTGAATTTGCAAACCGCAAGGTCTACCAGTATCACTTCCGTTAATATTATTAATGATACATTGATCACACTTATATTTTTTATAACATTTGGCGGCAATGTAGCCAGCAAAATATGTTATTGTAAATAAATAAATATATCATCACGGCTTATTACCCATTTCTGGCTGTGCCAATCTGGTTTGTACACAGACATCGGTAAAGATGATATATTTGCACCGTGCGGGCTCTTACCAGGCGTCACCTCACGGGCACTCATTGCTGGCGTGGAGAGTGCACCACAGGGGTCAATTTTGTGCTATTTAAATTGGAAATATTTGGCATACAAATACATATTGTACATTCTTCAAATTTCGAAATATCATTTTCTACAATAGTTGTTTCATTTACAACTCCTTCCGATTCAAAGTTATTGTCATTGAAATTATTATGGGTGTTCACAGTTTTCGAAACGAGTATGTTTAAAAAATTTGTATTATGCAATGGACAGTTTCCTTTACCCCCTGTTTGGTCCATCCTGTGAATAATAATATTTTCCAGGTTGCATCTGAACTGGTCGGCCGTTGGATACATATTAAAACCCCCGGCGCCCCTTATGTCGCTAAACAGATTTTCCAAACAGTCCTGCGAAAGTCTGTTGGTACATAAATATTCTACATTTTTATTTTTTAAATTATCCCATAAGCCAATAATTGAATTCAGTGTTTGAATTAATCCGTCAAAAGTTGGAGGCACTTGCATTATGTTTTTATTACATTTATCTTTTTTAACACATTTCAATGTGCTTACCCATTGTACATACGATTCTAATTTTTCTTTTCAATTATTCTCTCTGCTTAAAGCATAGGAATTAGGATTTTGTGTGTATTTATATTTACTATTTAAAATATCTAATAAAATATTATTTTTTTGTAAATATTCGGCCGTATTCATTGCAGTTTCGCTTCGAAATTCTTGCGACAAATAAGCAGATTTAATTGCTGCGGAAGTACGGTGACAAAAAATTTGAGTTGCTAAGTGCACCGACATTCTGAAAATTATTAGGTTTTAAATGTTTATCAGACAAATGTCCCATACATCTTGCTCTTTTGCACTGTATGTCCTTGTAATAAGTAAGTGATATATCGTTCCAAGTGATTTTTGATCCTTCGTCTATAATAAAATCACTTTCCAACATTCTATTGCGTATGTTTTTAACAATGTGCAATATATCAAATATCGCAAATATTTGGCAATTTTGCACATAAAAGTAGGGCTTCTCAATCGTTACTACGATTTTTTTAACCGAACGGTTATGGCTACTATTTTAAAGCCACAATAAAGCATTTTACTTATGCATTCACTAATTATATGATTCAAATTGTTTTGATTAACTGATTTCTCTGATAAATAATAAACTACCGATATTTTATAATTACTATTGATGCCTCTTACTATAAAAACAAAAGCTTCCGTGCAATACACGTGTTTCCTGCCTATATCACCTAGATCTTCAAAACCCTCAATCACGTCTAATTTCACATTATATTGGACAGTTTTTTTTCATTGGCATTTCATCAAATACAATTATACTAAGTTTATCTTCCTCAGATAAAGATTTCACCTTCTGTTTTAAAGCAGAGATCAAAATTTAGTTGAATCCTGGCGTAAGATTAAAAGTTCTGGACCAAAGTATTAATGCTGATTCAGATGGTAAATTTATGTTCTTAACATTGCGTAAAAAGCGACATCCTCCCGGTGAGCGATAATAGAAATGTAGCGACAATTTTTTTTTCTTCAGCAGTCCATGGAATACATTTTGAGTGCAACAACTGCATTTTGCAGAATAATTTTGAATTTGCAGAGGCAGTTGGACAATTTTCTATTAATTGTTTCAACGATTGTTGGAATGCCAGTTTTGATTTCAATCTTTTAATAATATTGTTTTGATTGCGTATTTTTTTCTATAGTAATATATTCTGACTTTTCATTTTTTTCGCAGACACACATTATTATTTGGATTCACCTGTCTGAAATAATCGCATACATACATTTTTATGTGTTACCCGGAATTCTAACGGCGGTCCTGATGTTCTGGGTGTATTGAAAGGGGAAATTATTACATTCCATGAGTTGCTTTCATTATCCACAGCAGTTGATGGTCGTGGGGGTGTTTCAAAATTTTCTTTCGCACTGGCGTAAGTTTTTATCTGTGTTTTTAATATTATTTGCGACAATGATGATGACGATGCCACTGATGTTAAGATATTACATTCCGTTTTTACATTTGGAATTGCATTTTCAATTATTTTTTTTTATTTGTATCACTGATTGAATTATAAACATAGAACTGGAAAAATGTTCTTCGCATATTGCTTTATATTTGCACTGGTCATACGACAAACCAATTAAATCTATATTTCCGGTACATTCAATCCACTTATCACGTTGAGAGATATTTATTGGGAAGTAAAAGAACTGATAGTTTGGATAAAATTTACTGGACTTACCACAATTTTTCATTTGGCACTTTATAATTTTCGGCCTCTTAAAAGCTGGAGTAAAGTACAGTAAATATAAAACAAATTAGTAACACTTGGTTGTAAGTTTATTACTTAACACGTGTTTCTGTTGTTATACTATCAACAGAAGTGACGAAAAGTTAGAGAATCAACAATTATATACCAAAGGTAACAATGAAAACACCAATAGAAAAACAATAAATTCAACCACCAATAAGAAAACAGACAAGCAATATAAACAATTTAATATGTAGATAAATACTAATGACAAGCAAGCCTAATAACATTTTGCGGTGATACAGTCATCAAAGGATTAAATAAAACTTAAAAGCCGAGAAGGTATGAGATCCATTTGGTCGTGCATTTGCTGATTGCAGTCTATTATGCTTTTATTATGTTTAAAGCTTCCATAATGTTTTTTTTTGTTAATTTTAATCGTTTCATTACGATAGCTAAAACTGCACATGTTTTTGGAATCTTACAATCAAACTATGATGTTACAAATTAGATTATAAGGTATTTGTGTTGGCAAATATATTATTACTCGTCTCAAATAGCTTCAATATAAACTTGAGACAGAATGTAACAACAATATTAATATAAGCAGAGCTATTGATAATAAATCACCAACTAGCCGAACATATAGTTGTTAGGACTCGTTTATTACTACTCGCATTATATAAAATGTGTTTTTCTTTGCGGATTGTAAATGTGAAAATTTGAAATTTTATAACTGCCTACTCTATGATATCTTCCTATAAATCGTCTTTCTCTTCTCTACTAGATTGACCTGTACAAAGTTTAAAGATTAATTTCTCTTTTTTGTAATATATTCTTAATTATTATATGTGTTTCATATTCGTTGTTTTCACCTCTTTGTTGTAATGTGTAAAAGAATTTAAGTTGTCATTAATTAGTGGCACATTAATTAGGTAATATACAGAGTCGTCCATGGGTCTGTTATCCTTTTAAATTCGATTATTTATTTATTTATTTAATTAACAACCACTCAACAGGATACAAAGTATCCCAATTACTGAGGGTTGGATATATATATATATATATATATATATATATATATATATATATATTGTGACACAAAAGAACAACGGCTACTTACCGTATCACACAAAAGTTGATGCGTCGGAGCTCACGGGTTGTAGCGGTGGCAAAGGTCGGGGTTCGATTAATAAGTTTGTGGTTGATAGTAGCCCAACTTACAAAGTGACTCAGGCCAATGCCTGTGCAAAATTTTGAATTACCACAAAGTTATTTTTCGGGCGCCAACACCTTGAAAAAGGGTAAGCCTCGAGAGGTGTACTCGAGAAAGGAACACAAAACAAATAAAATGAAATGTTTAATTTTGAAAAGTTACAACCAAAAATTTTGTATAACAGAAAATTATAAATTGAAAGTTACTGAAATATATAAAAAAAAATACTAACGAACTCCGTCGGCGGTACAGGACGTCTCTAGCTACTGCTGGGGGAACACTATGTTGGAGGACTGATCCCTTGACCCAACCTGTTCTGGGTGACTGTATCACGAAGAAAAAACTCCGGGTACGAGCAGCAGCGGACTGGTGGTAGACCTCGAGCGCTGGTTCGTTGAAAGGTTGTTTACACCCTGCAGTGGTGTTCGTCTGCTCTACCGGTATAGGTAAGTACTGCGAGGTACAGTAGCAGGCCCTGGTGGATCGCTGGCGGAGCTGGTGTCCGACTCCTTGAATCGCGTCCCTCAGGGTGGCAGGTCTAGGCCAAGAGACAGTCGCAACCAACACAGCCGCTACCTTCCCTACAAAAAAATAATCTCCGCAGTACTACGTACTTAGGGAGTAACACCAGAAACCAGAAGGGTTTGGATACTGTACAAAGGATCATACAAAAATAAATTCGACTCCTGCGCGCCGTCCAGAAATTACAAAGAGAGAATTTTACAAAAATTTAAATATGACCTTGAATATAACAAAAAAAAGATCTTTATGTGGCTGAAAGAAAATGAGGTGAATGAATGAAAATACAGCACAAGGACAAAACGTCACGATACTAGGAAAGGGCTCAGGGTGACTGCAGTCCAAAAGAAAATTTAATTATAGCGCAACTACAAAAAATACCCAAAAAAATTTAAATTGGAAATACCAAAAAAATTTTAACAACCCGGCGCTAAACTAAATTTTAAATCCTGGAGGACTAATCTCCCACGCGACGGGTAGCAAATCAACAAAATAACTAACACCCAAAATTTGGATTTGCCAACTACAAAAAAAATGGCGCGGAGAAAAAAATCCGGTTTCCTAAACGAAAACAAGTTCCAACCGTGATCCAGCAGGATTAAACAAAAATGGCCGCAACACCCACCACTCACTCACGCACACATACGCAGGATAAGGGTAGGATGGCGAAGGGAGGAAAGTTAAGGAGAACTACTATAAAAAATTAACAATATGAAGGGGTTCGATGACCCGGGGGAAAACTGGAGCTATAAGGTGGATAGCTCGGGCTACGTTAAGCAGAAATACTGGATAAAAGTACAAAAAAGTCATAAAAATTTTGTCCAAAAAAAATCACTAAATCCAAAAGAAAAATCTATAAGAATTTTGAAGATTCAGTGGCATGGTGGTGAGAGATATGAGTTCGTAAACTCAGCTTAAATCACAACTACAAAACTTTAATAATTGTAATAAATTTAAAAATAAAATATTCAATACTCTGGGTAAAAGAAACCCAACTGTTAATGGTAGTTACTCGATACAAATGCACTGCCCTCGGCTGCATAAGGCAACACGTGGGTGGTACAAACAATGAAACTTTACCAAATCTAAATCATCCAAATAACCAAAAAAATTGAATAAAGTTCGAGTAACTCACCACTAGCAGCCGTAGCAGGTCCTCAACCCAAACGTGAAACAATCAGAAATTTGGAAACTAAAAGAGAAATCACGTCTCGCACCACGATGCACTGAAACTGTAGGCTTAACTGCCTGCCAAAATAAAGGTCTGAAAGTTGAAAACTACAAGCTCGAAGAGGAGAGGAGACAAGAGTGAAATGCCGGTGCATTCCTCTTATATGCAAATAATTACAGCGCCTCTACTGTCATATATGCCAAAACTAAATACGGCGGAAATAACTTTTCAAACTTTTGGCGTAAGTTCGCGCAACAGTGATAAGTCACTATTCGATTTTAAAAGACTAATAAGCAGTATTAAGAACTGAATTAAAATTCAAGTGGGACAAACTTTTTGAACAAAAAATAAAATATTTAAAGTGTTTCACTGATATTGCCGCGTGAAGCTAGCAGAGTTAAAACAATAATTGTTAGGAGGTGTACCATCTCAATAAAATTGTGGCTCAAAGATTTTATTTATTCAATAAGAAAATTTTTGTAATGAAAACGAACCAGTGACGTTGCAAAACGTCACACAGCCTCTCTCCCTCCTAAAAAAAATTTTTGACCCAAAAAAAAATTTTTTTTTTCAAACTAAATTTTCTAGTCCGCTACAGTTTCATCATTTTCCTCCGCGTGGACAGGCTTAAGATCAGAGATATGCCACACGCCTAAATCATTACCTGACATGTCTTGGAGACGATAAGAAGGTTTAGAGACCTTTTTAGTAACTAAACATTCTATATAACGAGGAGCTAATTTAGAAGATAATCCACGAGCGCCGTCGGAGAGGACATAATGTTTTTTCCAAACAGTTTCGCCTTCAAAAAATTCTAAAGGACGTCTTCGTAAATTATAATATCGGGCGTTACGTTCGTAAGCCGCATGAATTCGCGTTTGCACTACTTGGAATAATTCGGTAAGTGATGACAAATGGTGGGCGTAAGTAGCTTGAGCGTCGGAACAAACATTGTCAGGAAGGGGGTGGTAAAATTTACCCGATAAAGGGACATGTCGTCCGAAGTTCAAAAACGCAGGACTGAAGCCTGTGACTTCATGGACAGCAGTGCGAATGGCTTGTGCAATGGCAGGAAGATTTTCATCCCATTTTCGGTGTTTTTCTTTAAGATAAGAACGAATGGCTGTTTTAACCGTGCGGTTAGTACGCTCAACAAAATTTACTTGAGGATGGAATTTAGCATTATACCAAAGTTTGGGTATGGAATATTTTTTCACTAACTGAGTGAACTTGTCACTAGTAAATTGGGTTCCGTTGTCACATAAAATTATTTGGGGAACTCCAAATAAAAGAAAAACATTTTCTTCCAAAAGCTTACATATTTGTGGGGCAGTGGCTTGACGAATAGGGAATAAAAGAGGAAATTTAGTAAACCAATCAGTGATGGCAAAAATATATTGGTGTCCCTTTGAGGAGGAAGGTAAAGGGCCCATCAGATCTAACGAAATACATTGCCAGGGAAACTTAATTAGTTTTTCTTGGCCCATAAGACCTGGGGGCGGTAATTGGGGGACCTTTTGAGCTAGGCAAACTTTGCAGTGTTGAACATAGTGTAAGATAGAGGCGCGCATACGTGGCCAATAATAGAGTTCATTAACTCGACGATACGTTTTAAAAATACCAAGGTGAGCGGCAGTGGGTCATCATGGCACTCCTTCAGGACAGTTTTCCTGTGATGTCGAGGAACGACCAGCTTCCAGGGCGATAAGTTGCTAGGAGGGTCATGGGGTGAAGTGACTAACTTGTAAATTAAATGATTTTCAACTCGCCAATCGGGAAACTGTGCTGGGTGGGTAAGTATACTAGTACGCAGATTATTGTACCAACGGTCCTTTGAGTCATTCCACTCGTCAGTGTTAAGGGCTGCTACTTCTAGGGGAGCACGAGAGAGAGCATCGGGCACTGAATAGAGTTTACCAGGACGATGTTCGATTACGAAGTTGAATTGCTGTAGTTTTACAGCCCAACGAGCTAATTTACCAGTGGGGTCAGACATTCTCATTAGCCACATAAGGGAATAGTGATCGGTTATCACTGTGAAAGGTAGACCTTCGAGGTAAAGACGAAATTTTTCTATGGAAAAAACAACAGCTATGCACTCGCGTTCGGTGACCGAATAATTTCGCTCGGCTTTGTTTAAAGTACGACTTATAAAAGCGATGGGGTGTTCCTCGTTATCGGAGCCAACTTGAGTAAGCACGGCACCCACACCATAGTTGGAGGCATCAGTATAAATTCGAAACGGCTTCAGCGGCTGACTATAGTCAGGGCTGGCCAGAACAGGGGCAGAAGAAAGGGCTGACTTCAGCTGGTGAAAAGATTTTTCAGCTGCGGAGTTCCAGTCAATAGGAGCCTTTTTTCGTTTTCCCTTCGTCAAGTCATTAATAGGGGCTGCTAGAGTGGCAAAATTATGGCCGAAACGCCTATACCATCCCAAAACACCCATAAAACTTTTAACTTCCGTGACTGTCGTGGGGCGCGGAAAATCAACAATAGCACTAATCTTATCAGGATCAGTGCGAAGTCCTTGGCGGTCTACCATGAAACCTAGGTATTTTAAAGAAGGACGGCAAAATTCACATTTGTCGGCATTCACCGTGAGACCAGCATTTTTCAAACGGTTGAGAACCTCATATAAATTGCGTAAATGTTCATCAAAGGAAGAAGAAACAATAACACAGTCATCAAGATAAACAAATACATTGGGCTCTAACTCGGGCCCTAAAATTTGGTCCATTAACCGCTGAAGGGTTTGGGGGGCATTACATAAACCAAACGGCATACGAGTGAATTCAAACAGACCACGTCCGGGGACAGCAAAAGCGGTTTTTTCACGGGAGGACTCTTCTAAGGGTACCTGCCAAAAAGCACTCTTAAGGTCGATAGAGGATAAATACTTAGCGTCCCTTAATTTATTGAAAATAGAGTCCACTCTCGGTAGAGGATAAGCATCTTTTTTTGTGACTGAATTAAGGCGTCGACCGTCGAAGCAAAGTCGAAGTGAACCGGAAGACTTTTTGACCAAAAGAACGGGCGAACACCATGGGCTGGACGATTTTTGAACTATGCCCTTTTTAATCATTTCATCAAGTTCTTTGTTAAGGTGCTCCTGCATGGGCGGGGAAAGGGGGTATTGCCGTTGTTTAATGGGTAGGGCATCACCAGTGTCGATGATGTGTTCGACCATATGGGTTCTCCCAAGACCAATGGATCCTAATTTTTCGAATTCGGTCATGATGGTTTTAAGGGCTGTACGCTGAGAAAAGTTCAAATCATCATTGCCCGAGATACCCGACATAGAGGCTATTTCACCATGTACAGACCAAGAGTTTAAAGCAAAATTTAGAGAAAGGCTAAACTCTTTGCAAAAATCAACCCCTAAAATAAGGGTATGGCGCACAGAAGGCACAACCACACAGGAAAATATCTTAGTACGACCATGTAACGTGATGGGAAGAGAAACATTACTCAAAACAGGCTGAGCGACACCATCAGCAGTGGTCACCTCACTAAGAGAACCGGAAGAAATAACGCACTTTCGAGACTTTAAAAGTGGCAACCCACAACGACCGATAACGGTGATACAAGCTCCCGAGTCAACTAGAGCACTAACCGATGCATTACCGATTTTTACAGTGATAAAAGGACGGCTGTCACAACCCTGTTGATCGAAAACAGAGGCGATTTCCGGGGTACGAATAAAACGAGCTACTTTGTTGAGCCATTCTGTCCATTCTGCGGGGCCGGTTCTGGAATACTTGGGCGTTTTTCGGTGGCCGGCTTGTCCGAAACGCCTCGACCGTTTTTTGAACAGTTTGAGCATTTAGTGATGACGACATCTCGGCGACCACAACCGTAGCAAAAGATGGTTTTGTTTTCTTCACAGGCGGGATATAAATGGCCTGGTTGTCGACAATTCCAGCAAATCAACAAAATAACTAACACCCAAAATTTGGATTTGCCAACAACAAAAAAAATGGCGCGGAGAAAAAAATCCGGTTTCCTAAACGAAAACAAGTTCCAACCGTGATCCAGCAGGATTAAACAAAAATGGCCGCAACACCCACCACTCACTCACGCACACATACGCAGGATAAGGGTAGGATGGCGAAGGGAGGAAAGTTAAGGAGAACTACTATAAAAAATTAACAATATGAAGGGGTTCGATGACCCGGGGGAAAACTGGAGCTATAAGGTGGATAGCTCGGGCTACGTTAAGCAGAAATACTGGATAAAAGTACAAAAAAGTCATAAAAATTTTGTCCAAAAAAAAATCACTAAATCCAAAAGAAAAATCTATAAGAATTTTGAAGATTCAGTGGCATGGTGGTGAGAGATATGAGTTCGTAAACTCAGCTTAAATCACAACTACAAATTTTTAATAATTGTAATAAATTTAAAAATAAAATATTCAATATTCTGGGTAAAAGAAACCCAACTGTTAATGGTAGTTACTCGATACAAATGCACTGCCCTCGGCTGCATAAGGCAACACGTGGGTGGTACAAACAATGAAACTTTACCAAATCTAAATCATCCAAATAACCAAAAAAAAATTGAATAAAGTTCGAGTAACTCACCACTAGCAGCCGTAGCAGGTCCTCAACCCAAACGTGAAACAATCAGAAATTTGGAAACTAAAAGAGAAATCACGTCTCGCACCACGATGCACTGAAACTGTAGGCCTAACTGCCTGCCAAAATAAAGGTCTAAAAGTTGAAAACTACAAGCTCGAAGAGGAGAGGAGACAAGAGTGAAATGCCGGTGCATTCCTCTTATATGCAAATAATTACAGCGCCTCTACTGTCAAATATGCCAAAACTAAATACGGCGGAAATAACTTTTCAAACTTTTGGCGTAAGTTCGCGCAACAGTGATAAGTCACTATTCGATTTTAAAAGACTAAAAAGCATTAATAAGAACTGAATTAAAATTCAAGTGGGACAAACTTTTTGAACAAAAAATAAAATATTTAAAGTGTTTCACTGACATTGCCGCGTGAAGCTAGCAGAGTTAAAACAATAATTGTTAGGAGGTGTACCATCTCAATAAAATTGTGGCTCAAAGATTTTTATTTATTCAAGAAGAAAATTTTTGTAATGAAAACGAACCAGTGACGTTGCAAAACGTCACAATATAATTACAATTCAGCGTGACAGAATGAATAAAACATAATACTGGATATAAGATACAAGATAAAATGTATCGAAATAAAGGTTATCAAAACAAGAGTAATACACAAAAAACTAAACAAAATAATTTACAATGACTTAAGAAGTGAATATAATGTATTTTTGAGACGGATGTACGAAATATTGAAAATGTCAAGATATATTTCACGCTCTAGAGTGTTGAAGATAGAACATAATCTTCTAATAGGAGCTCTAAATTCGTAATTAGTTTTTACAGGAACATTAGTGAAGGTAGAATGATGTTTAAATGATCTAATAGGCATACGAGGAATGGAAATATTTATATCATTCAAACTAAGGATGTCATCAATTTTGTTATGCAACAATTTTTGTAAATACAAGCAGGACAGCAACTTACGTCTGTTATCTAGTGACATAATGTTAAATTGTACTAATGTATGAGAATAACTGTATGATATTGGATCAACTGGATGACAGATTTTACGAGCGCAAAGCTTGACAAATTTTCTTTGTATATGTTCAATTTGCACAATATGAGTGTTGTAAACTGGATTCGAAATAACAAAACAGTATTCAAGTTTGGATCTAACAAATGAATAGAACAAGGATTTTAGCGCATATATATATATATATATATATATATATATATATATATATATATATATATATATATATATTATTATTATTAAAACAATGTGAATTTGTAATTATAAAACCTAAGTTTCTGTACGAGCATTTTATAATGTAATTAATGTCAGGAATAAACAGTAACTTAGGGTCAAAAATAACACCCAAATCCTTTATTTCAGAAATTTTATCGAAATTTACACCACTCATATTATAGCTATAGCTAAATGTATTGTGTTTCATTCAGAAAGTCATAGATTTACATTTATTGATATTAAACTGTAATTTTGAGGAAGAAGACCAAACAAGTAAGTTGTTAATATCAGACTGAAAATTTATGTAATCTGAATATAAATTGATTATTTTAAATATTTTTAAATCATCAGCATATAATAACGAATTGGAGTAATTCAAGCATTTAGCAATATCATTAATAAATAGTATGAACAATAAAGGTCCCAGATTTGATCCTTGAGGGACACCACAGGAAGGACTAAAGCAATCAGATTTAGTATTGTTGTATTGAACATACTGTTTACGATAATGAAGATATGATTGAATAAGGAGTGTGAGATCAGGGGAGAAATTAAATTGATGATGCAGCTTATAGAGCAAAATGCCATGATCTACGGTGTCAAAAGTCTTGGCCAAATCAGTATATACAACATCAACTTGGGTATTATTTTTCATAGCATTTAATGTAAAATCAGCAAAGTGGATGAGATTAGTGATAGTAGATTTGCATTGTGTGCAACCATGATGAATAGGAGAAATTGCGTTTCTTCCATTGGTATAAATGAATTTATATAAAATTTTCTCAAAACATTTTGAAATGTTAGATAGTTTAGAAATAGGTCTATAGTGAGATATATTATGTACATCACCAGATTTGAAGATGGGACATATTAATTAGGTTTTTAAGGCTTCCGGAAAAGTGTGCGTGGAAATCGTTAAATTAAACAGGATATGTAACGGATTAATAAATATATCACGACACCCTTTTAGAATATAAGCCGGTAGGTTATCGGGACCAGGGGAACAAGATACTTTCAGACTGTTAATGGCAAATTTTATGTCATCTTGACCAATGACTGCGATATGTGTTTGATTTAAGGTGGTGGATTCACGTGAAATATTATTAAAGTCAATATCGGTGGGCGGGGTATAAACAGATTTAAAAAAGTCAGCAAATCCTTAAACTATGGAAGGAGAATCTTGATACAATGTGCCATTATAGTACATGTCTCTAGGAATACGAGAGGAATTTTTTTTTATTATTTAGAAAAGTCCAGATTTTTTTAGGATCACTGGCTATATTTATTTCAGTGTTTGCTATGTAATTTTTGTATGCAACTTTTAAGTCAGTTTTTATCTTTGTCCGTAAATTTTTGAAAGCAGTGTAATAAGAATCATCATTATATAGCTTGAAAAGCTTACGATATTTATCTTTTATTTTAATATCATTTATAATTTGTTTATTAAACCATGGAGGATAACGTTGCTTTTTCCTCCTAGTTTGCGGAACACAAGTAGAAAATACACTATTTAAAATTTCATAAAATTTAGTGTATGCTTCATTAACATCAGGGTATGATAGAAGTACATCCCAGACTACATCTTTTAGTAAAGTATACATTAATTCAAAGTTAGCCAGCCTGAAATTAAAACAAGGATCAGTATTGAAGGAAGCATTATTATTTACCTGAGACAGAATATTTGGACATATAGATAGTGAAAGATGATACTTGTCCTCTGGTACTAAGGGACACGAATGTCGTGTAACAGTACAGTTTAAATTAGATAACACAACATCCAGAAGCCGACCGTCATCATTATAGACGTTGTTAAATTGTTTGGCATTAAGTAAACTAATAAAGTTATCAAATCTAGTGATGCAGTTATTTATGTAACCTGTACTATACGAATCACTAAGTTTAGTAAGATGCATGTCACCAATGATGAAGTCAGATTGAAATAATGAAGTGCAAGACTCAAGACACTCATAGATCATTTCATGTTGCTCCAAAGATATGGGAGGCTATAACAATCACACTCTTATTCAAATTCAGATCAACTTTCACACAAACAATATCAGCTAGTGAGAGATTATTTATATTCAATTTAATTAGTGACGAATTATACTTGGTATTGATAGCACACAATACACCTCCGCCCTTTGTTTTGCCTACTCTGGTGTTATCACGATCTTGTCTATAAACCGCATATTTATTACAATCAAAAATCTCACTATCATTCACTGAGTCAGAGAGCCAAGATTCAGTAATTCCGATAATATCAAAATTCATATACAAACTATTGTTAAACACATCTTCGAGTTTGGTATTCATACCTCGTACATTTTGGTAGTACACTTCCATCTTACATCCAAATAAATAACTAATATCTGAAAAAATATAAACAGAGATAGATAGAGTTCAGTAACATATCAGCTACTTAACTCTACCAAACAGAACAAGATAAATTCAGTAAATCTTAACTATAAAATAACCCAAAAAATTAATTTATATCATCATAACGTGAGACTCTCTTGATGGTAGAACCAGATTTATAATAAATAATACCATCATTTGACCAAACGTTCTTAAATCCGAATTTTGTGGAGACCAATTTAAGAAGGCCAAGGCGTTTTTTTGTAAGATCTTCCTTCATAGATATATTAGAGCCTTTTAATTTTGATCTAGATTTTAAAACTAAATCACGGGTCTTATAAGAATTAAATTTTATTATAATAGGGCGCGGGCGGAGATTAGGAGACACTGCACTTTGATTCACATCCACATTCACTCGTTTCCCCACACGGTGGCATCGGTCGATGGCTTGAGGGGGGCCATTGAGGGAGAGCTTAGATTGGAGAATGTGGCAAACCTTGGTTTCGGTGGCTTCCTTGGGCTCCTCTGGGACGCCGAAGATCCGGACACAGTTTCTCCTGGAGTAGTGCTCCAAACGATCAATTTCTTCATGAAGAACGCGGGTTTCACTCGTAATTTTGGTTATAATTTCCTCATAGTGCACTTTCTGTTCCTCGAGTTTATTGTTCACACGATCGAACACTAAATCAATTAATTTAGTCAACGCACTATCGTCACTAAGTAACTTAGCAACAACTTCAGCAACTAGGGCAGCATTTCGCGTACTCGAACCCATTTCGATGTATTTGATATAGAATCAAATATATATTTTACAAAAATAACGAAATAAATTATATTTCACGGTAAAACTAACACTGCAGGAGTAATACAAATACACGTCTACTCGCGCCGACACATCAAATGCTACATCAAAATTTTTTTTTCCAAAGTTCATTTTAAATTAAAATGTCTATCAGCCGTATTCATAGCAAATCTATCGTGGTTTAAACCAGGTCTATCTAAAGTCTAAGGTTTTTCCGTATTCGTAGTAACGGTTAACTTAGACCTAGTTTAAACCGAGTCTAAAATTTAGACCGAGCGTACCCCTAGTTTAAACTAGGTCTAAAGTCCTGTCATTGTAACGAATTATAGTGTGCTTTAAAAAAATTGCATTTGTAAGATAAAATATATTTATTGTCAAATTCACAATTTTTATATTAAATTAATAAAATTGAGGATATTCAAGATATTTGTGCAACATAAATGATGTAGAAGATGAAGAAAAGATCAGATGTCAATGTTGAAGGTACTTTTATCATATCTGCAAATTTAATATAATTGAAATTTGTATTTAATTTTAGAAAATAATATAATGAGCGACAGAGATTCAGATGAAGATAATACTGAATTAAATAATGTTATATGCAACGTAGCATATTTAGACAAAATCACAGTAGGCACGGAAACGAAAACACTTCAAACCTCACATATAGTTGTCAAATATTTTTATATAAAAATTAATGTGTTAGACAAATTTGGAGTATAAATAAATGATTTTTAGTTAATTTCACACGTTTCCTGTAAATTGCAACCAGTTTCATACCCAAATAAAAGTTCTGATATATTGTCAAACCAGCACCGCCGTTAGCCTCGAGCAATTTTGTTTATTACATATTCATATTTTAATGTATAAATTTTTATTCCCATTTTTCCTCATGTATACTCGTACATACGAATACACGCTCCTATAAACCTATTGTTGTACTACATACTATTCTTATTTTAGATAATATTAAGCATTAATTTTTACGCTGACATCTAAATGACATTTGAGAATATTCGAATATTTATGTCTGGAACTTACTTCATATTAATCGCAGACCATGTCCAGATGGATACAAGGACTAAACTCGGTCTACGTAGACTAGGTTTAAACTGGTTCTAAAATTTACTATGAATAAGTCCAGGGTGGTCTAAGTTAGACCTAGTTTAAACCTAGTCTACTTAGACCTAGTTTAAACCGGGTCTATCTCCGTTACTATGAATATGGCTGTACAAGTTTTTCTAAAGGATGTTTGATATAATTATTTGCGTATGTTAACAGGAAATGATGAGAATAAATATTAAACCCAAAATTCAGTTTATTAGTGAAAAAGTAATACATAAGAGTTTAATTATTTTAGATTTCAGAATTACAATGATAACGACGGGTTTCAACTTTTAATATCTATCGTAAACTAACTTATACAGATACTGTTTCATTTTGCTCAACGGATATAAGAACCATTTATTTAATAACATATACAAAAACAAATGAACTTAATTTTTAACAAACTCGATACAGGCCAGTAGAGAAGAGAAAATTTTAACAACCTGATAATAATTTTGCATAATTTTACAATAATTTTGCCATTTGTAACTTACAACAAACTTGGCAACAAACACATTTTAAATATTAGTGACATTATATACAAAATAAACTGTAATTACAGCTATATTGGACTTGATTCTAAAATATCTTATAGAAAAAAAACATACAATAATTACAATTGAATGCCTAATTATGTTGGCTACCGTAATGATAAGATTAAAAATTAACATTATGGAAACTTTAGAAATAAATAAAGCCACAAATGATGGCAATTAGCTAATGAATATAACAGAAAAACAGACCCGTTTTAAAAATTACATCCGGTAAATGTATTTTGAATACAACAAAATGCATTTTTTTAAATCATATATCCTCTCATTCAAATATTATCATTCCGTACATATGTATGGGCACCGAGTAACCGATGCAGCGTTCTTTCGTAATTCGTACAGTAGCTTATCATATAAACAATATGTATAAATTGTTTTCGTAATTAAAAATAAGTGTGAAACTTGCTGGAAATTCATAACGGGACGAAATTTACTATACCTACTTTTTTTCACAAACGAATTTCTAATTTCACCAATAATAATATTTTACTTAATTCAGTTACCTATTATAAACATTGTGCAATTTTGCATAAAACGGAGAGATGCTATATGCTTAATGTTCTAAGTGCGTAAAATTTGAATAAATTATTTTTAATAGTTCGTGAGATATTACAATGTAAACGCTAAAAATATCGAAAAATGCAATTCTCGGACTTATTCCGGCTTGGGATTCTAATTATTTTTTTTTATAGAGCCAAAACAATTAATTCAAATAAGATATATTTTAATATATCCGGTCAGATATTTGTTTGCGTGATGCTGAAAGTAAAAGTGTACAATTCGAGCGAGCCAGCTAAATACTGTCAATGCACAATAATTGTTTGGTCCAATGTGAACAGCACTCTACACTGCCGACATCTACCACAGTTGCAACAACTACACAAAAAAGTAAACACATTTACCCGTAAGGCTGTGCATCTGGGTATGTTTGTCTGTGCCGTTACGGACCCACATCCACGAAGATGTGCTAACCTTTGAAAAAAAAAATCCCTGCACCCTTCATAGCACTTTAACCTTTTTTTTCTGGATATCCCTCGTATTACATTGTTTTTTGTTTCTTGCCTCAACTTATATCCTTCGCACTTATATCCTCTTTCATCCTTAATATTACCGGTTTTTATGTTTTTCAAAGCAGTGTTTACCCTTTTGAGTAATATTTTAAAAGTTTTAATATACGTTACTTCTGCACACTTTTATATTATTGAAAAGTTCGAGTATTTTGTCTTATGTCATTTTATTTTTATTGCTTGTTTATCTGTAGCTGCTATAAGGATTGATTGAGCATTTTCTTCAGTTCTTCAGTCCCCAAAATTGTGTAAAAAAATGTTTCCCTTTTAGCCAAGTGTAAGATTTTCATTACATTTCAAAGTACAATTGCACTGGAAATCTGAAAATGTATGTAATTATTTAACAAAACATACATTTTTAATACTAATCTTAATGTTATAAGTGTAATCTTAATATCATGTTATAGTAATTCACATTGCAAGACCGTTCGGGTAACGGTTGAACATTGTACAATGTTTTATTATATACAGTATTATAAATAACTTAATTATTGAAACACACCACAATACATTAAACTATTTGATCGAAATAGTCTTTGAAAACATATGGCGAAATAACGAATAATTAGAACTGTATATATGTTGCTATGGTTTCAACAGCTTGTAAATTTTGTAACGATAAATCCTTTCTAACCATTAGAGACAGAGGTCTGTTATAAGAGGTTTACGATTCAATATAACGTAAACTTATATTACTAATGTTTACATATCACGTTTTTGTTTTTTCTTTCATTTTGCAATGACAAAGTTTTTCGAACACATTTCATGTGTTATCATACTCACAGTTAACCATTATTATAAAGAATAAATTTATATTAAATTAAATAAGAACACTTGATTGTTTCACAATTTTTTTTATTATTATTACTACGTAACGTACGTTTCGTCCTTGCGGACATCTTCAGACTAAATACAAAATTTGAACAGCATCTATTAGTACGTTAGGAATATATTCATGGTGGGGGAATTGTTTACATCGAGAATACGTCTACCTCTACCTGTTTTCAACAAAATTCCTAGTATTGCCCCTAATAACAGTTTGTGGTACATTCAGAACATATTTATAATTGGGGAATTTGACACATCTAATTGCTCATTGACAATAAACTTCTGACAGTTAACCGCCTTCCTGATTTCAAGATTTTCTAATAATTCTAATCTTATTGTTATTATTATTATTATTATTATTATTATTATTATTATTATCTTATAAATTTATATATTGAATATGAAGTAAAAAAATATATTAAAATACTATAAAGATAAATTTTTCAATGGCATGAATTGAATAATTATTAATTTCAATTTTATTTCGAATTATACTCGTAATATTTCTGGCGAATCTGAAAATAAATGAATCAATATGTTCGAACATGAAATCAGTCTTTCATAATTAAATTAAGGTTTATAATTAACGTTAAAATTTATATTTTTTGTTCTTAGAAACGTAGTTCGATGTTGATTCTTCAACATTGATCAGGATCTTTGAGTTCCTTGGGTTCAATTTCGTTGGCTCAGTATGAGAAATGTTAGACATATCAAAGTCAACATCGTTCGACTCTGCTTCGACATTCACTGGGACGCTTTCTTTTGATTTCTTTATTGGTGGTTTTGATCACCATTGTTTGATGTTGAGGCCTCGAAATTGCGTGGAACGTTTACGCTTGCTTCATTTGCTGGTGATTCGGGACGCATCTTGGATATCGAAGACATTATCAGGCTTTCCGTTTTTTGTTTCTACACGACAGAGTACTCGATGTACCTCTCGGCAATGGTGGAGGACCTCCATCTATATATATATATATATATATATATATATATATATATATATATATATATATATATATATATATATATATATATATATATATATATATAGAGTAAAGTCGGTGAATGTGGAATACCATTTTTATTTCATTGAAAAAAACATGCGAGAAGATGGCGGTTAATCATCAAATATTGTACATAGGTCATTTAAAATCTACTTTACAAAATAGTAACACTTTCAGGTTGATTATCTAAAATGATTCATTTATAAGAGCAATTTTCTTCAAAATGGAAATTTTTACACCTGTTGAAAAAGGGATGGTAATGTGGAATACCATAGTGCATTAACGTGGAATATATACCACATAACCATACTTACTTTCACAGTATAAGAAAATTCGGAAAACCATGGAAATATGTTCTTTAAATTATTTATTCCTTCTTATCAAAAATATAAACAAAAATAAAATGAGTATGCTATTAGAATGTAACAAAATAAACTATATTATTCCGCACTGCCTTCTGCATGTTTGCTTCTTGCTAGGTATACTTTTCTGGTACATTTTCTTAAACCAAGAACAGTTATCTACTCATATTATAACATTTTCGCTAATTTGGAATATTCCACATTGGCATACCCCTTGGTATTCCACATTAGCGGATTTGTTGACATTAAATTCCCGCAATCGAATTTCATTTAGGAATTAGTTTGAACAATATTTTTTAAATCTAGCCTTTAGGAATTAGTTTGAACAATATTTTTTAAATCTAGCCTACATCCCCAAACCCCTATCCACACTGCAGTTGCAAAAAATCATTAATAAAACTACGTATCTTTACACTTGCTTAAAAAGCTCAGCAGGCACTCATACTATTTTTCAAGGTTTTTGATGTTATGCACAATGTAGTTAAATTGGTGTCTCTATGTAGGTAATAACTCCCCTACACACGTGCATTTGTGTCATTAGATCGCAGATGTCGTGTACCATTTTTTCAAAAAGCGCCTATTCCACATTAGATGACTATTCCACATTCACCGACTTTACTATATATATATATATATATATATATATATATATATATATATATATATATATATATATATATATATATATATATATATATAAATAACAAAAATTAGTTTGAGAAATAAAAATTGAAAATTAAATTTCGCTGCCGGCTGGTTTCGAGCCAGTCTCTCCGAGTTTAATGATTATTATCAAGCGCACACATTACCACTATGCTATGTGACGCCAGCCCCAGGGGCGGTTGCGTCATATTAGCGTCGTCTTCTTTGTTTCGGCGGTTAGTTTATTCGGGCGCCTATCTTGCGGTGGTGGTGCCTGAAAAGAAGATGGGTGGGTGCCGGGATTGCTCGAAGTGGAGAAAGGGCTAGGGGATTGCACAGAGACGCAAGTCGAACTTATTAATGTTTATTATAAAATAGAATGTATGATATGGACAGAATAAACAAATAAATAAATGAAACCCTTGCCCAACTGTGACCATCGGTACTTGGCGGTGAAGACGCGATTGGCTGTGAAGCGGCAATAGCAGGTAAGTGAAAATCAAATGAAACAGACTTAAATGAAGTATTCAAATCTTTCGCGAGTCCAAGAAAGCCACGAAGTGTATCTTCACTGGGTTCGTCGTTTTACGTTTAGGAGAGCCAATTGTTGTACTCTCAACCATGTCGAACACGAACTGATTCTATAGCTGGCTGTAAGACACGGCTTTTATTGATAACTCAGATTTTCGATGGCGGTACCGCAATCGTTCTTAAAATGGCGCAGCAAAACGGTATATTGCGAACAGGGCAACAGGGATATGAAAATGCGGGTATGCATGCATTCGAGAGCCGGACTTAATTTTCATTATTGCAGGCAACTTAAATTGTTTACACCTTTAAACTATTTGTTCTAGTATGAGGCACAAACGAATGCAAGTAAAATACAAACGATTGCACATAATTTTGTAATTTGTGCATTTTGTGAAGCGTGAATCCAGCAAACCGATTTAATTTGTGTATAACTTGCGATCGCAAACATTTTGGTTTGTTGATTTTTAGTAAAAAGCGCAAAAGATTGCACATGTTTAGTCGATCGTGCTTCATATGAAGTGTGAAGTTGTTTCTAACTCACGAACACCTAGGTCTGCTGATATCTAGTATGAAGCACAAACAAGAACTAACTATTGCAGATAATTTCGTCCTTTATGCTTTTCATGAAACGTAAAGCTGACAGACCACTTTAATTTGTTTACTATAACTGGCGAACACTATGGTCAGCTGATTTATAGTACACAAACAAGCACAAGCGATTGCAGATAGTTTCGTTCTTGGTTTCGTTGTTTGGGCTTTTTATAAAATGTTAACTTGGCAGAACACTTTAATTTGTTTATAACACGCAAAAGCTTAGACCAATTATTCGGCATTCATCCGGAGTTATATTTGTTTTGCAATAAAGGATAGCTAATCCTGAATTTATTACCTCTTCACCCTCCAAGAAATTCCTAGAATTATTTGTTGCTTCTAATTTAGTAAATAATTCAGAGAACAGTAATCTTAAATGGGAACTTAAAAACTCAATTATTAACTAAATATTAGGTATTGCATTTTAATCCATTAGTGCTCAGATTAATGTTTGCTCTCTGATTTTGATTTTATATTTATGAATGCTGCATATAGGCTTTAAGAAATCTGGGAAAAATATTTTTAAAAATACTATGAATGTTTAAAGATATAAAACTGCCACAGAGCATTAGTGCTACAAATAAAACTGAACGTATATTTAAGATGTTCATTGTTTTATATGAATAAACATTACAAAGTTTAACATATTTAAAATTAATTAGAATTTGTGAAATATTTCAAAACATTCTGTGTGCAAGGGAACTTTACATTTTCCACATAAATAAATGGTGCGTCGTTGGCAAGCTTTACATCAGCGATATTTGCTTTCACCTTTTCTGATTAGATGATCTTTTCTGTCTGTTCTAATATCTTCTAAACAAATGGACGATGCATAAGACACCGGGCGTCCAAGTCGTGGACTTATTGTATTATGGGAATTACATAATTGAAGAACAATTTGTCTTCTAAATTGCAAAAGTGGTAGATTTTATAGGGTTCTAAAGTATCACAGTTAGAAAGAGCCGTCACAACTGCGTTATTATTCCATCTCGTAGCAATTAATTGCCCATTGCTTACCGTGATGGAGGATCCTTTGGGAGTTTTCTGGAATTAATGTTTGCTGGTAAATTCATTGCTTTCTGAATTCTGTTTTCGCGAAATGTACCCGTTCCACCCAAATTTCTTTTATATAATTCCTCGAGGAGTGGAACGAAGTAAATAAATTATCAAAGTATAGTTTTGTTCCGCTAGGTATATTTGAATGCTCAACTAAACCAATGACCACATGACCACCTTGTCCAAGACCAGTGTCGGGTAATCGAGTACTGGAACCACAATATGGTTCTGCATGTAACAGAAAACAATTTGGATTAGCAAGTACCCACAATTTGAAGCCAAATCTTATTGGCTTACTTTTTTTTTGCTGTGTTATGTATGCCAGCAGGTTTTCAGAAAAAAAGCTTTATACGCAGCCAACGGAGAATTTACGGTAACTTTTAGAAAATCTAAAAGATATGGCTTTTCAGGTAGTGACCAGTCACTGTGATTTTTTTGGGTCCACGTTGATTTAGCAGATTTTATTCTAATGGCTTTCTTTATTCGTTTTGAGGTTGATGGCTGGGATTCTTCTACAACAGGTGTTTCTAATTGTGTCACAGGTTCTTCCAGATTTTCTCCAAACTGTATAGTTGCTTTTGACCGCAATATTCTTGCTGGCAAATGTGCTGTGAGTCCTTGAACATCATCATCTGATATATCAGAATCTTCATCAGTATCAGCTTCAGGAGGCTCATATGGAGGAATAATACCAACAGATCTAATCTGCTTGACGCTGGCAGGTACATTAGTACTCTTCATATACATTTATAATTTCATCCACAGAAAACAAATCATTATCGTCCCTAAAATAGTGAGAGAAAAATATTGAATTAAAGTAAAACTGAAATGCTCACTGGCAACTTTAGTTGCCAGCAATGTTTATGTATAAATAAAACAAATTTAAATTGTTTATAATTTTTTAAAGTACAACATTTAGTTAGATACATAATTATTTTAAAATATTTTGTACAGAAAAAAACAATTAACAATAATAAAAGATGAAATACTTACATTTTGGTAACAGAGGAATAACGAGGTTAAGATTAGCAAAATTTATAGGCGTCTGCTAACATCTACACACATTTATACACAATAATTATAGTTGTAATAGTTTGAAGCATATATCAGAACAATACCAATAAAGAAACAAAAAAAACTCTTTAAATAATAAAGCTAGAAATATTTGAAGCCTATGGCAACTTTAGTTGCCACGAAGCACTAATGGGTCAATATTGCACAAAAATTAATTAAACGGGATAAACACTGCTTTTCCAACTGTATGCGTTCCTGCGTAAGTACCGTTTTGGGTAGTTTGTTTTTTTGATGTTGACCCGAGATCTATTTCGCGCCATGTCAATTTAAAATGTACAATCTGGAGCATAAATTGTATATAAAAATACTAACAACTTTACTTATTCCGATTCAATTTATACTCCCGAGTGTACCTTTAAATTGTGAGCGCACGAAGTTGGACTCGTGCTATCTTCGTGGACATAGTATTTGCAAGAATCGATAGTAATAAAAATAAAAATGTAAATATAAAAGAAAACTTTATTAAGTTACAAAAAATACATATTTATATGATGAAGATAAATTTATTATTGTACAATTAATAATTATAATAATTGAAATATACATTGAATATTCAATAATGAATTAAATGAAAGAAAAATTAACATATGATGAATGACCGAAATTGCCCACGCAACATGCCCACCCAAACTGCTCACGTAACATGCTCGCCCAAAATACTTACGTAACATACCCACCCAAACTGCCTAAGCAAGAATCTGAGCGTGCAAATTTTATAAAAAAAAATCATTTACAGAAACAATACCTAACGCAGAGAACGTGGTTTAGGTAGTCAGAGAAATAGGCAGACTGCCCACGCAAATTTCCTACCCTTCCTGCTCACTTATTCTACTCACGTAACATGACCACCTATACTGGCTACGTAACATGCTCACCCAAATTGTCACTGCGTGTGTGACGATTCATCGGAACCAATAACTTCAGTTTTACAACTCAAAAAATTGCAATTTATTTAAATTCCTCTTCCTTGTGTCCATATGCAGACGTAGTTAGTTATAACTGATCAACCGGAATTAGTTTTATTTGCAGATTTTAACAGTTTTTCTTGAAAAAACGCTGATAAATATTTTTTCACATTTAATTTTATGATACACATTAAAGAATATTTTACTGTCTATATGATTTAATTACAATTTATGCATCATATTAGTTGCATATATATATATATATATATATATATATATATATATATATATATATATATATATATATATATATATATTAACTAATTTTACATGTTAATCGCCCATGTGTCGGTCGGCCTAAGACACCCGGTATATATATATATATATATATATATATATATATATATATATATATATATATATACCGGGTGTCTTAGGCCGACCGACACATGGGCGATTAACATGTAAAATTAGTTAATTGTGAATAGTATCTCCCCAGTGCAAGTTATTAAGATGAAATTTTGCATGCTTATCCGGGGATACTATTTCTATGGATTTCAATTCAAATCAGTCAATTTACTAGTGTAATATTAGAATAAATTAAGAAAAATTGTAGAAGTACCATGAATGTTATTCATATCTTGAAAATAATAGTATCTAAGCAACAGCTCTGATAGAGTAGGGGTAACGTGCGCGCTTCACAATTTAGAGAGTCGGGTTCGAAACCAACCGACAGCAATATTTATTTTTTAATTTTTTCTTTTCAAAATAATTTTTATTATTAGTATGTTTTGAATCTTTTATTAATATTTAATTTAATAAAGTGGATACATTGTAGGTAACAAGATTTATTTATTTAAAAAATATTAAATCGTACCTACTAATTACAACATTAAAATTTAAAAATTATAATAAATATTCAAAATGGCCGCCGTTTTGCGCTAAGCAAAATCCGAGACGATCGTAACATTGCTGTCTCACGTTGCTTAGCTGTCGATTAGAAATAAGCCTACATTCATTCCTTATTGCCGCTTTCAGGTCTTCTAAAGTGGTCAATTCATAATGGCCGTAAATTTTTGATTTTAAATGACCCCAAAGAAAAAAATCTAAGGGGCTTAGATCAGGAGACCTTGCCGGCCAATTAGTTGGTCCATTTAAACCAATCCAAGAATCTGGAAACGAATTGTCCAAATATTCTTTGACAATTTGCACGTTATGCGCTGGACACCCATCCTGTTGAAACCATATCCTCTCCATATTTAATTCTGTAAGTCTAGGCCCAACTACTGTTTCCAATAAATCTAAATATTTTGGACCGTTCAATGTCCCTTCAATAAAATATGGTCCAATAATGTGTGATCCCAAAATTCCCGCCCAAACATTAACCTTCTGGGGATATTGTGTTCTTAATAAATTTTGAGGAGTTGGTTTATCTTTTGACCAGTGGCGAAAGTTTTGCACATTCGGTTCGTTATGAAGAGTAAATGTGCATTCATCGGTATAACAGAGGGAATACAAAAAGTTTCTGTTTTCATTGGCTTTATCCATAATTGTTTCACAATAAGTTGCTCTTCTTTCTTCGTCGCCGTCTCGCAATTCTTGATGGTTACCTACTTTGTAACTTCTAAATCCATTTTTCTTAAGTATTCTAGCAATTTTTGTTCTACTTATTCCACATTCCATTTGTAAACTTCTTAAACTAATAGTAGGCTCCACTTCAACCCGCGCAATTATTATTTCTTCAAATTCATTTTCAATTGGTTGTATTTCCTGCTTTGTGTGATTAGCAACACACCCAGTTTCTTCAAATCTGTTAATAATACGCCTTACACGGGATTTATTAACTACTTTTTCTGGATTTTCGGCAGAAAATACATCAGCGGTTTGCTGTAGGCTATTACCAATGTGAAATAATTTCACAATACGAATTTTATCTTTTGTAGTTAAATCCATATTATTTAAATAACACTAGCAACAAATAAAGATAGTACAATACAAATCTGCATTTGACGTTTGATTATTCAAATCAAATGTTCTCGTTTTTTTGTTTTCGTCAGGGCTAACTATAATTTGAAGAAATTTAATTTATAATAAACCAATAAAGCAAATAATAAAATATTTTTTAAATAAATAAATCTTGTTACGTACAATGTATCCACTTTATTAAATTAAATATTAATAAAAGATTAAAAACATATTAATAATAAAAATTATTTTGAAAAGAAAAAATTAAAAAATAAATATTGCTGTCGGTTGGTTTCGAACCCGACTCTCTAAATTATGAAGCGAGAGAAAGAGAAAGAACTTTATTTTATATTAATCATTGTACATTACAGCGTTTTGTTCCGCCATGCTCGCTCTGCCACGCCCGCAGCCGGTACCGCCCATCACCGGAATGGAATCTCGTATCGACAGAGATGTATTGGATTCCATTTTGGTTTGGGGCGCGGCTTGCCGGCATGGTGCCGCGCAAAGCGTAACAAATAATACTTTTACAATTCATTGTTGTACATACGTGGTTTTCCTAGCATTTTTTGCTTTACAACCAGTTGTTTTACATCGTTGGTAAAATCCTTAAAATATTTGAAGTATGATGAGATGAGTTATGAGAATGAGTGATTTTATGATTATGTTTACAGGAAAAAGTATACAAAAAACCTGTTCTAATTTATTACCTTATAACTAAACTTACAACTAGATGAGTGACGATGTTGTTGTTTACAATGCGGTTATGCTTTGTATACCTATACATGATTGTGATTAAATGGAATGAATGTAATGTTTAATGGGCCATGTGCTTACTATCTAATGAATGAAATGATGATTTGTACAGTGCGGTTATGCTAGTTTGCAATATATTTATGACATATGTGATGATTGAAATGTAAGTGAAGTATGTACTTATCGACTAATGAATGATAAAATGGTACTTACAGTGCAGTTATGAATTTCATTATTTACATTTTGTGATTAGATGGGGTGGTTAGTATGTAGTGTTAGTATGAGATGTAGTGATTACTCCTGGGCACGCTGGGTGAATATGGGTAATGACTGATATGGTAATGGATGTTTTAGTATGAGTTGTGTATTATGTTCTCTGATGTTTGTGATGTTTTTTGTGAATGGATTTGATTGTGGTAATGAGGTGTAAAATTTTTGTGAGATATTTTGAATGTAGTTGTGAATTAATGGTATTTGTGTGAGTGTATGTTCATGTAGATCTACAATTCTAGTGTATCTATCTGCGCCTATGATAAGACGCAGACATCGATTCTGGAATCGCTGAATAGGCAGGAGCGCTGTTCGTGTCGCGGACGCCCACGCTGGAACTGCATACATGAGAACGGGGCGAATGATTGATGTGTAAATGAGTCGCTTGTTTGCGGATGACATCTGGCTGTATTGGTTCATGAGTGGGTACAGTGATCGATAAACTATGGCTGCTTTGCGGATGGAATTCTTAATATGTTTTAAATGGAATAGGCGGGGTTCAAGGGTGTAACCGAGATAGTTAACAGATGGTGTATATATTTTATTATTGGTGAATTTTCGTGAAAAAATTATTGTTTCGGTTTTAGTGTGGTTGATCTGGATTTTCCACTTTTTCCAGTATGGCATGAGGATGTTGAGATGAATTTGTAGCTGTTTGTTAGCGACCTCAGCACTATGAGAACTAGCGTAAAGTGCCGTGTCGTCTGCGTACTGCGCTGATTGGGTTTGAGGGAAGGTGGGGAAGTCATGGAGGTACAGGTGAACAGCACAGGGCCAAGGCAGCTGCCCTGTGGAACCCCCGCTGCAACGGGGTAGGGGGTGGAAATGCAGGATTTTAATTTAACTGAGGATGTTCTGTTTGAGAGATATGAATTTATTAGTCGTATTAGTGCTGGTGGGAATTTAGCACGAATCATTTTGTATATAAGCCCTGGTTGCAATACTTTATCGAAAGCCTTTTCGATGTCCAACAGGGCCATAACTGTGACCTTCTTTTTGTTATAGTTCACGTTAATATCGGTCACGATTCGTGCTATTTGTTGTGTGGTGTTAAGTTTCGGTCTGAAACCGAACTGAAAATGTGGAATGAGGTTAGTACTGTTAATATGTTTATGTATGCGGGTTAGTATGATTTTCTCGGTTACTTTTGAGAGGGTGGAAAGTAGGGAAATAGGACGGTAACTTGAGGGTAGTTTGGGGTCTTTGTTAGGCTTGGGGATGGGGACAACATGGGCGGTTTTCCATGATGTAGGGAAGTGGTGTAGACGAATAGTCGCATTTACGATGTTTGTAATTTTCACTATGGCCTTACGCGATAGGTTTTTAAGGACTATGTTCTGGATATCATCGGGACCGGGAGCTTTTTGGTTAGGAAAGGATTTTATTGCTTCTATGATTTCGATAGGTTTGGTTAATAATTTGGAAAGTTGACGAGGATTGATGGTGAAGGGCTGGTTTAGGAATTGAAGGGTTTCTTGGACAATGGAGTCTTGTTCGGGAGTGTTTATAGGGTCTAGGACATGGACGCGCTCGAAGGTTTCTGCAATTGCGTCCGCCTTCTGCTTGTCCGTAAAAAGGATGGAGTTATTATGGGACAGTTCGGGAATAGGTTTATAGGGCTTCTTGAGATTGGCTGTCAATCTCCATAGGGATTTGTCGTTTGGATTTAAGGATAGGAACTTGGATTGCCAGGAATGATTGCGGAATTGTTTTATTTGGGATTGGATTTCTTTATTTAATGTGTTAAAGGTGTGTCGATGATTAGGGTTACGGGATTGCTGCCATAGTCTTCTTTCACTGTTCCTACGTGAAATGAGTTGAATGATGTGAGATGGGAGTTTATCCTTATGAGGTTTCAGCGTGATGATGTGTGTGTGTTTGTTCACGGCAGCTGTTATTGCTTGGGTCAGCTCCGCTACCTGAGCTTCGAGGTCGTGCGCTGTGCTAATGAATGAGTTGATGTTAATGAATGAATCGAGGGTTTGCCGGAACTCGCGCCAGTTTGTTTGTGTGTATATGCGTGCTGTGTGTGAATTGTCTGCTTGAATATGATGTTTACTTATTTTACTATGAATGGGAAGATGATCGGAATTTAGTTCATTTAATGTTTGAGGGTTAGTAATGTGTGAAATGTTTTTATGAATGATGAAATCGATGGTGCTAGGTGTTCTGCCGGATGTTGGGAAGTGTGTATGTGTTGGTGGGTAAAGATGTATGACATTATGTGAGTGTATGTATGAGTATAGTATGTAACCGTTCGTGTTTGGTTCTCTGCAATTCCAGCTTGGGTGCCTTGCGTTCCAGTCGCCCATAACAATGACTCTCCTGCCTATATTTAAAAGAGTGTTTATGTCATGATGTGTGAAATGATTTTTTGGGTTATTGTATATTGAAATGATATGAGTGTTGTCGGCGAGTTTAATACATAATGATTCAATGCTTGTGTGTGGTATGGCGATGCGTGTATGTGGGATGTTGTGCTTTACCAGCACGGCGACCCCGCCGGCTGGTATATGAGTTTGATGAGGACGATCTTGACGATGAGTGGTGTATCCTTTGATTGTGAATTTGTGTGCGGGGGTGAGGCGTGATTCACTGATGAGCATGACATGAACATTGTGAATATGGAGAAAATGAATGAGTTCTGCTTTTTTATGAAAGATGCCGTTTGCGTTCCAGGAGTATATATTAGTCATTTTAAATATTGTACAAATGAATAGATGAGGCGAATGAGGTGAATTTTGTGAACTTGTCTCCAGCACTAGTGGCAGTGGCAAGCATATCATTAAGTGCCCTAACGGCTATTAATAAATTATCTAAGTTGATTAAACTATTCAATCTTTTAATTTCTGTCATGAGATCATTTACTTTGCCAGTGTCACTAGTGCTGAAAACATTACCATCGGAGGCGGCTGTTGTTTGTAACGTGACTGGGGTGGCTGCTATCTGCTGGGGAGCGGCTGCTGTCCGTTGGGGGGCGGGGGCAAATTGTGGTAGTCCACGGTGCTGTGGCAATGCGGGGAAATGGTTGGCGGCTACGGAAGCAGTGGCGTGGTAGGCTGCTACATGGTGGCGGGAGGCGGGGGCGGCTGCTACCTGGTGGCGGGGGACAGAGGGGGCGTAGATTGGCTGCTGGCTCCAGGGATTGACGGCTGGAGGCGGCGCTGGCATATACCTGGGAGCGGCAGGCTGCTGGGATGGAGGCGGCGGGATTGTTTCATTTGTAGTTTGTATTTGTATACAGGACATTCTACGCTATTTGCGGGGTGTGCACCTTCGCAGTTGGCGCACTTAGCGGGGGTGTCCGCCACCTTATCGCATGTGCGTGTCTCATGGTTCTCGGCGCATTTGAGGCAACGCACATCCCTGCCACAGTTGGAAGTGGCATGACCCCATTGTTGACAGCGGCGACATTGGGTCAGTTCTTTTTTATTCCTGTGCCGCTCCCAGGTTATGCGGGTGTGTAGGAGGTGACGGACGTCTTTCTGTAGGGCGGCTAGGGTCTCCTCTGCCTCAGTAATTACCAGGAATAGTGGTCTGGAATTTGTAGTCATTTTATAGACTGTTTTCACTTTTACACTTTGTTCTGCTAATGCTAGTTTTATTTCATCTGTCTCCGGGTCACAGTCCAGTCCCCGGAGAACAAACGCATGTGTCTTTTCGTGTTCTTCTGTATATGTGTGGTGAGATATATTTGATTCTTTCAGTTTTTTGACTAAGTTAGTTTTTTCATTCACACTTTCTAAGTATATGTTGGTGTTATTTTTGGTGTATTTAAAAATTGTATAAGTCTTCCATGCTGTTTGGTTTTCCCGGCCATTATTATTGGGGCAGGGGTCTTCTTCTTGCCTTTCGGCTGTGGTGGGGCAGACTCCCCCTCCTCCTCGTCCTCCGATGAGTTGTCGGTGTCTGGATGGCTAGCAAGCGGTGCATAGACATTCTTAGTAGGCGTGATGGGAGCTTGGCGTGCCAACAGTTGCGCTCTGGGGCGTTTTAAATTGCGCTGTGGCTGTGGCTGATGCTGGGACTTAGATGTTCCCGGAGTGGGATTGTTGGCGTGTGCACTACCGATTGGTTGTGCCTGTGTTGGGCTGGCACTCGCCTGTCTCTTTCTATTTTCTCTGCCGGGGGCGGAGTGTAATGAGTCGGCCATTATTTCTTTCAACTCATCCATCTCTGTCTTTGCCATAGTGGCGCCGTTTTGCGCCACTTTTTCAGAGTTCTGCTCTACACTATCTATTATTTTTTGTTCCACTTTATTTGACAAACGCGTGGCTTCTTCGTTTTCGCTCTCGCATTCACTCACACTTGAGTTTACATTTTCACTCATACAATGCCTCTTTATTTTCACTCACTGATACACTAATTTCACTCACACTGTTTTTATGTTTTCAGTCACTGTCTATTGCTTTATTATTAGGTTTTACTAGGATTTGCAATCCACTTTTGCACTTTACTGCACTAATACACTCACGAAATTTTACACGTATAAATCTCACGAGCGAGCAGATAAAATCACGTCTGAACAGTACGGATGCTGGACAGAGAATAAAATTGTGAAGCGCGCACGTTACCCCTACTCTATCAGAGCTGTTGCTTAGATACTATTATTTTCAAGATATGAATAACATTCATGGTACTTCTACAATTTTTCTTAATTTAGTCTAATATTACACTTGTAAATTGACTGATTTGAATTGAAATCCATAGAAATAGTATCCCCGGATAAGCATGCAAAATTTCATCTTAATATCTTGCACTGGGGAGATACTATTCACAATTAACTAATTTTACATGTTAATCGCCCATGTGTCGGTCGGCCTAAGACCCCTGTATATATATATATATATATATATATATATATATATATATATATATATATATATATATATATATATACAGGTGTTCGAAAAATAGGGGACCAAATTTGGAAAATATATTAATCAAATCAAAACAAGAAAATAATCCTAATATATCCATGTCCGGAAACGAACCATTTCGGAATAAAACACGCTTTTGTTTGAATTTTTAATTTTATTTTTAGTAATGTTTTTTACTCTTAAAATTACAACAGTTGCAACATTCTTCTCATGGATTATCGAACACGTTCGAATATTCCTGGTTTTAGTCTTATACTATTGCAACAGTCTATGATTCTTTGCCGCAAATCCTCTACATTATTAATGGGCGTCGAATAAACTAAGCTCTTTAAATGACCCCAAAAATAAAAATCAAGCGGATTCAAGTCTGGTGAATGTGGAGGCCAAGTAGTTGGACCACCTTTGCCTATCTACCGATCACGAAATAAATTTTGAAGATATTGTCTTGGAGACTAAAATGTGGAGGCGCCCTGTCGTGCATAAACCACATATGATGCCGTGTGAATAGTGAAACATTCTCCAATAAATTTGGTAAATCATTTTCCAGAAAATGTAGACACAAATTTCCCGTTAATCTGTTAGGCAAAAAATAAGGTCCTATCAACTCATCGCCAACAATACGAGCCCATACATTGACACTGAAATGCTGTTGATGTCTGCTTTGTATAAAACCATGAGGATTTACTTCTGCCCATAGATGGTTGTTGTGGAAGTTGATTATTCCATTTCTATTAAAACCGGTTTCATCAGTAAAAAGCAACAAATTCAAAAAATTTGGATTAGAAGCATTTTTCTGTGCTAACCATTGTGAAAAATCATATCTTGGGGCATATTCATTTGGAGACAGACCTTGCACGCGTTGAAGGTGATGAGAATGCAGGAGTTGCTCATTCAGGATACCCCACACTAATGAATGTGAAATTTCTAAAGTATTACTTACTCCTCTAGTGCTTACGCAAGGATCCGCGGCAACAAGATCCAAAATTTCTTCTTCAACATAAGGTGTTAAGGTAGTTCTAGGCCTACCCCTATTGACAGTCTTCAACACGAATGTTCCTTTTTCTCGAAGACGACGATCAATAGACACGAACATTTTACAGCTTGGTTGCCTTCGATTGGGAAATAATTCTCCATAGAGACGTTTAGCTGCTCGCGAATTACCATGGGCACATCCGTACATTAAATGCATGCCGGTTAATTCTGAGTTTGTATAACTGTTCATTATTAATAAAAAAGCTTCTAAACAATGTCAAAATAATTTAATTACGGTGACAACAAATTATGACAGTTGCTAAGGAAACGTGATTTAAATGGTTCGTTTCCGGACATGGGTATATTAGGATTATTTTCTTGTTTTGGTTTGATTAATATATTTTCCAAATTTGGTCCCCTATTTTTCGAACACTTGTATATATATATATATATATATATATATATATATATATATATATATATATATATATATATCATTTCATGTAAAAAATAGTGATGGGAAGGTGGTGCAGTTTGATCTTGTTTTTTGTTTGGATAATACCCCGATATTATCCAATCAAACAACAAGAAAAAATTGCATCTATCTTCTCATCACTATTTTCTACCGTGAAATGTAGTATAGAGTTACAAAATTATAAAGGAATTAATGGCTCTATTCTTACAGATATGTAAATTTGTAAATAATGAATAAAATCGCAACGAAGTTGTTACTCTTATGCATAATTTTATATTAATCAACCAAAATAGATTCGTTTTTGTCAGATTTTTACAGACTTACAGATCTGTAAGACTACAGAATCATTCAGAATTTCATAGCAGCCAAATATTCTATAAGAATGAAAACAGTTAAGTACTATATTAAGAAAATTTTGATTGACAGATGTCCGTGTCAGTGTCTGTTTAGAATTTGTACAAAATACATAGAACTGACGTAAGGTAATGTGCTAGCCACATCAGATTTTTTAAAATTCATTTTATACTTTATAAAATATGCAATTATGGTATAGTACTCTATTGTCGTATTGCGCGTTGTGTTGTATGGGCATGTATTACTAAGCGGTATGGCATCTGGTGGTAAAACAATGAACTATAGCTTGACTACAGCTGTACTTGTTATTAAAGTGTGTAATATTAAAAATTAATTAAATACTGTACGTATTTGTGTATTTAAATCGACATACAATTTGTAATATGAGTAACAATTATTGCTACTTACTTGGGTGCACATTGTCATGTGAGAAAGACAATAAATTATGTTGTCACTAATTTCCACGTATACGAAAAGTGTGTGATTAGTGATTACACTAAAAAAATGTTTGACAATATGAAAAAAGATAATTTCAGTGTGTGGATCAGAAAATTATAAATGAATATACCTCTCTTGAATACTTTGAAGATTTATTCATAATATTGCAAAGAAAATTTTGTTTAAAAAAGAAGTTAGTTTTATATGTATTCACAAAAATATCCAGTTGTTATTTTCACTTCCACAAACTGCATAAATACATAAAAATACTACAAACTCTCTGTCAAATATTAATGTAAATTAAATATAATACAATATACTATGAGAAATACACAATTCTATATATTATTATGTTTTCCCATTTGACAGTACGCAAACTTCAAACTCGTTCAACCTATAATTCAGAACTTGCCACCATAGCGCTGCGATTTTAAAAATATATGCCAATAATCCTTTGTCACAAAGCAAATGTTTGTCGCCGCATTGTATTAAAATTGTGACATGTTGCTTTTCTTTTGCCGCTGCGACACTTACCCCGCAAGTGGCCGCATCTTAATAAAAAACTCTCACTTTACGAAAAAGTCGTAGCGTGCCTAGCCTGTGATGTGATTCACATTGGTAAGTGATGTGATTCACTTACCATTTTGGTGGCAAGACGGTCGATCGTGCAAAAAATATACTATTTTGTGGGTGTAAAATTTGTGATCTGATCTTAAAGTCTGGGAAGAGTTATTTGCTCAAACATAGTATAACATTTAAACAAACTCAAAAAATGAAAGTTAATACTAGAAAATAAAAACGTTGCTACAATGTTTAAAAGTAACAAGGATAATATTTATGAGTATAATTTCCAAATGGCGGAAATTAAATTAGCAGCATCAGTGGCGTAACTAGGAAACTCCACAGGCGGGTTTTTCTCAGTAAAAAGGCGCCATAAAAAAATTCGTAACTTATTTAATGTAATATATATATATATATATATATATATATATATATATATATATATATATATATAAATCAACATTAGTAATATAATATTAGTAATACAAATAAAATTGTTTAACAATAAATATAACAAATAATTGGTATAATATATAATTAAAAATGTTTATTAGGTAAAAAAATATAATAGCACGCTGCGTTTTATAATTATTTATTTATAAAAAATCTTTTCGATGATCGATTTCGGCTATGGATGGCCATCTTTGGATCGAAGCTAAAAAAGATATGTTACAGTTATTTATTTATGAAATTTTAATAATTTTTAGAATTTTGTTATATAAATTATAAAGAATATAAACAATGTATATAAAATATTAAATATAAGAAAACATGAATTATATATTATTTAGAAATTTTATGTAAAATAGTATTTGCAAAAATATATATGAATTTTGATGTGTCAATATTAATTATAAATTTTGAAAGAGTAATTATAATAAAAAGTCAAAGTAAAGATAAGATTACTCTTTCAAAATTTATAATTAATATTGACACATCAAAATTCATATATATTTTTGCAAATACTATTTTACATAAAATTTCTAAATAATATATAATTCATGTTTTCTTATATCTAATATTTTATATACATTGTTTATATTCTTTATAATTTATATATCAAAATTCTAAAAATTATTAAAATTTCATAAATAAATAACTGTAACATATAACTTTTTTAGCTTCGATCCGAAGATGGCCATCCATAGCCGAAATCGATCATCGAAAAGATTTTTTATAAATAAATAATTATAAAATGCAGCGTGCTATTATATTTTTTAACCTAATAAACATTAAATATGCACTCTGAAATGGAGCTTTTCATCCAAACGATATAATTAAAAGTTGAACTTACGAGTTTTAAGTTTCTTAACCCTAGGATGCATAACCTGGAGCCCGATTCTAATTCAACTTTTCGACGTGAAATAATTTTAATCATCGAAAAGATACACGCAGCCATCTATGAGTTGAGTCAGGTGCTAAAACTAACTTACCGACATGGAATCGTTTTGCGTCGAATACTTTTCGACGATAAATTTCGCATCGAATTCTTTTTTCACGTCGAATAGTTTGACATTTCACATTTCAAGTTAGTTTTGTTCGTGGTTTTGTTATAGATTTGGAGGTTAGTATTATTTGTAGTGTAGCACTGTAGACAATTTGTAAATAAAATACATTATTTTTTATGTATGATTTAGCTATGGCATGGTTTTATATGCATTATTTATTAATTCAAGAACTAGAAGAAGAAGAGCGGCGAAATGCAGGCAGAATTTTATGGAGATCTTTGCGGGATACTCAAGATCCATTTTCAATGTTTGAAAATGAATTTCGGAACAATTTTCGGTTAAGTAAAGAGGCAACATTGTATTTAGTCCGTGAGCTAAATCCTCTGTTGCCAGTGGGCCGTTATGTGAATAAATTCCTGGAGTTTATAAAGTAAGTTCTTGTTTCATAACTTTACTCATGTTTAATGTGTTTTGGTATGATTTTTTTAAGATACTTGCTACTTTACATTTTCTCGCTGTCGGAAGTTACCAGCGAAGTGCGGGAAACAATATTTATGCTTGCCTGAGCCAGCCAATGGTAAGCAGATCTATCCGCGAGGTAACTAATGTCTTAATAAGACATTTTCTTCGCAGATGGATTCGATTTCCAAGAAATGAAAGAGAGCGTGAAGAATGTAAACATAGGTAATAATAGTATTTTGATAAAACAAATGACAAACGTTTACGATTTGTTGTAATTCTGTTGCAGATTTAATTTACATCTCCATATGCCACAAATTATTGGGATGGTGGATGGCACACATATCGCCATTGTTACCCCAGACGAAAATGAGAACATATATGTGAACCGGAAGGGTTATCATAGCTTGAATTTACAAATTTCTATAGTAATTATCACGATTTATGAGGAATATGTTGAATGTAATTTTCTTGTGTTATAGATTTGTGATTCACGGCTAGTAATTTTGAACGTTGTGGCAAGGTGGCCGGGAAGCACTCATGACGCTTTTGTGTGGCGTTCTAGCATAATTGGAAACGCTTTGCGTGCAAACTATGAGAATGGAGATCATGAAAGCAGAATAATGGGTATGTTCAAGGTTTTATTTTTTGTTACATATGTTTCACATAATAATAAGAAATAAACTTCACAATGCATTTTAATGAACAATTTATATTATTTATGATTTTTGGTGATTCGGGATATGCCTGTTTACTGTGGCTTTTAACACCCATTACAAACCCTAGGACTCCACAACATGAGGCATATAACAATCAGTTTAAAAGTTCCCGGAGTTGCGTTGAAAGGTGCATTGGTGTTTTAAAGGGGCGGTTTCAGTATCTCTTACGAGATAGAACTTTGCACTACGCTCCACGGAATGCTGCGCGAATAGTGATAGCATGTGTTATTTTACATAACGTTGCTGTACAGTATTATTCACGAAAGATGACTATTCAAGGTCATTTTCAAACCATCTGGTATAATATTAGTTGCAGTTAACTTCACTACATTACGTATACATAGGCGTGCACAAGATATAACATTTGTGGGTACATTTTAATCATTCAAAGTTACTTAAATGTTTTAAACATCTACCTACATATGTTCTAAGAAATATCTTATTTTGATTTAATAATAATGAACACAAATATACACGACCTTTGTATAACTACAAAATGAAATAGTTACTGAAAAGAATGATATAAGTATATAAAAACAATTATTTGCATATTTTACCTGCTGCACTTGACGAAGATCTAATAATGGTCTATTACTTTTCCATCTCTTGTTGAAAGTATTCATGTACATTATGTACAAATTGAATTGCTTGCCTTCTCAACGTTTTTCCTTTCTCACCCATGAGTAGAATCAGTTAAATCGCGGAACACTATTCGCTGATTTTGATTAAATGTCAAATACAAAAATAAACTCCGCCACTGGCTTAACTTTAACGCAGAGGGCAGTGCAGTAGATAATTACATACCAGCAACTCATTAACATACGTTCCTATTATTTTTAGTGTGTTAGAAAGCAATGTGAACATGGAACGTATATATGTCATATACCATAAAATTATGTAGACACGTCAAATAATCTATCTCTTTCTAATACATAATGTTGCTAGACTACCGCTTTATAAAATGTTGTTTATTTTTTCTTCGAACAAGTGACCTTGAATAGTCATCTTTCGTGAATAATAGTTTACACTACAATGTTCCAAATCCGCAACCACTTTGGGATGACATAGATCAAGAAGAATTTCGACTGCCACAAATGCCACCAGCAGATCCAGGACAAGATATTGTATATAGAAGACTCGGACAACAATACCGTCAGCAATATATTGACAATAATTTTTAAAGTTAAATATTAATTTAAAAACTGCATTAAATAGTATTTAATATTTTATAATGAAAAGGAGTTAATAAAAACAATAGCCAATAACTTAAATATAAACTTTAATTTATTTTTTTCATTACTCATAACATTTCATTCATTATATTATATGTTTTTCTCCTTTCTTCTACGAGTTCATCTAATTTTTTAATAATGACATCCATTTTGTCATTCATTGTATTGCCGATGTCGCTGAACATCTTGGTCGCTTCTGCAGCCGTGGTTTTCGGTTTTTTTCCCTTTCCTTTAAAAACATACACATTAAATGAGTTTTAACTGTGCTCATTATATATACCGAAACTTAAATTATCAATATTATTATTGCTTTGGAAAAGAAAATATGTCACTTATTGCGTGAACGAGATTATTATTTTTTAATCTTAGAACATATAGATAATATATTTTTCTACAGCCTATATACAAAGTAGCCATTTGCGCTCTCTTTTGTCAACGCAAAATGTGACTTTGCCGCTCTAGAGCGACAAAGTAGAAAAACGCTCGCTCCTCAAATTTCTAACTATACAATGTTGAGAAATGTTACTTGGCTACATTCTTAATGGAAATATTTAGTCAGGAATTAATGACACTGTAGTTACACATTACCCACTTAACAAGTCGATCTGACATATAACTGCTCTGTCGGTATGTTACATAACCAAACAAAATGCCGCACTGCTGTGAAAATAAAATAGGGCATTCATTTACAAAAACGAAAGTATAAAATGCTTAGATTAGATTGAAGCAGTAGCTCAAGAAAAATGGAAAATACCGATAAGTAAAAATAAATAGAAAATAAATTTTTGTTATGGTGGAGGACCCCATTGTGGCGACTGTAGAAAAAATCTTGTGTGTGTTTCGAGCGCAAATGGACATTGTCGATTTCGAGAGAATGCCTCGCTCCTGCGTCGAGCGGCAACAACCTCTCAATCGACAATGTCCCATTTTGCGCTCTTAATACACAAATAGCTATTTTCTGCTGTTAAATAAATAATATTCAGTACAAACCTTTTGCAGGGGTGTGGACCGCAGGTGTTGGTGTCCCAGACTCGCTAGCAGACGACGTTGACATCGGCGATGGAGTCTGAAAAATAAAAATATGAAAATTATTGTCGTTTATATTTTTTTGGTATTACACTGGGCAACTTACAGTCATAAATTCCGGCTCCAAATATTCGTATTCGAACTCAGGTTCGACGGAATTGCAACTTGCTTGGGAAGTGCTTGGAATTGGTTCTTCTGGCACGAGGAAGGCTTCTTCGGCATATAGTGGGACACCATCGGGCCCTTCAATGCCCAAAACGGCATCTTGGCTCATAATATTAATTATTTTTTCATCTGTAGATGATAAATCCCCTGAAAATTGGGGCCCGCCTTCAGTACCCTCACGATGTCTTCTCATAGTTGAAGCTTTTATTTTCGTTTTATTTTTTAAATCACGCCATACCTATATTTACATAGAAATATTAATGTTTTTAAAATGAATATGGTTATATGTACTTACTTTTTGCCACTTATCTGTAGATTTTGTAGTACCGTCCAAATTATTTAAAATGTTCGTTAATTTTTCCCACAAAAGTTTGGCCATTTTGCGCCCATTTGCCCCCAACAATTTCCCTTTCGCAAAATCTGGATGAGTCTCCATATATTCAATTAGGGTATTTTTTTGTTGTTTTGTGACCCTTTCCAAATATGTTCGATCCATTATAAAAAATTAAATAAATAAATATATCATCACGGCATATTACCCACTGCTGGGTGTGCCAATCTGCTTTGTACGCGCAGATATCGGTAATGATGATGACATGTTTGTACCGTGCGGGCGTTTACCAGGCGCCACCTCACGGGCACTCATTGCTGGCGTGGAGAGTGCAATTTTGTGCCATTTAAAATCGCTACCACAAACACAACTTGTCTAGCTAAAGGCTGAAGAAAAAATGTTTTCATCTTTAAGATTTCATGGCCATCTAAGGGTGAAGGGTGACCATAAAACTCGCTGTTAGGTCATCCAGGATATTTCTAAGAAAGGATGGTTGTTCAGGCAGGTAGAATGTTTCTGAATAAGGACAGTTTTTAGTTCATATTGGGTTTTTCTGAGGAAGGAGACAACCGTTTCTCTTTTTCGTCATATAAAACATTTTTACCTTCTTTTCTGCATTTTAATGGCATTCAAAATATATTTTCTCCTCTTAATTTGCAATTTTTTAATAAACCGAAGAATGCAACTTGATTTTAAACTTGACACCCGGGAAAAGTAAATTTTATTGATACCAACAATAAATGACAAAAATTCCCTACAGTGAAGGCTACTACAGCTTGCTCAGCGCCACTATCTTTTTCGACATGCGTTTGCGTCGAAAAAAATTAGAATCGGGGCCCAGTAAAATATCGGAATTCACATAATCCGGGCTTCTCAGGCCCGGCCTATATAATTATGTTTAGTCACAACAGAAACAAAGTTATGGAAATAAAACTTTATTTATTTGTTTATACATGTTACAAACTTCAAATTAAATAAAGAAATAAACATAATTCTAAAAAAATATATTAGGGATTAGTGTAGCAAGTACTACACATTCTAATATTATGCTCATTACATACATTATTTTTACAGCTAATACATATCATTGTGCTTTTACGGTCAATGTTTGAGGGGCACACTGAGCATCTTTTTCTTTTTGTTGCACTTTGAACAGTTTGCGGGGCAGAGATATCAATAAAACTTTTCATACACTCTCGGACACTATGCCGTAAGATAGGGTTAGGAGATCTTCTCTGCATATATAGCATCATAAGTTCCTTCGCTAAATCTTTCAAAAATAGTCTGCGTTTATGAGTTGCTCCTTTATTGTAGTTTGGATGCTCCTTCGTAAAGACTATATATGCATTGAGTGCTGCAACATTAATCATGTTAAAGAAAAATGTCATAGGCCATCTTTTACTTTGCCTCTTGCATGTGTATGTCGACACCATTTTATCCATGAGATCAACGCCGCCCTTTGTTTTGTTATAATAAAATATAATTTCGGGCTTCCTTTTAGCGTCATTATTGACAGATGTGTCATGGTGCATGGTGCTTAGTAAAATTACGCATTTGTTCTTTTTAGGTGCATAATGTACCATGGTTACTTTTTTTTAAAGCAAAACAAAGAAGAGCATACTATACGATCTTTCGATGGTTTCATTTCTTTTAGAATGTCAGGTTTATTTTGACGTAGTGTACCCACAACAGTAATATTTTTATCCAAAAGATAATTTGCTAGTAGAATACTAGTCAAGAAGTCTACCGTGAGATTGACACCAGAATTTTGAATGCTACGCACAAGAGTTTGTACAACTTCAAGCCCAAAGTTTTTATGTGGAGGTTCTCCAGGCTGGCGACCAACATAAACTAAACCATCCATAGCATACCCAGACTTAGATTCACACATCCAAAATATTTTTAGTTTTTATATATTGCTGGTTTACTTGGCATATACTGCACGAATCTGCATCTACCTCTAAACCCAACTAGTTGTTCATCTATAGTTACACTAGTATCCGGTATGACGCAGGTTTTGCATTGTTCAATAAATAAATCCCAAACGTAAGACACCATTGCTAATTTATCAGTTTCCAAACGCGTATTTCGAGTTCTTTTATCGTCAAATCTGACGAATTTTCGTATTTCTTCAAATCAAAATATGGACATTGTAGCTCAGTATATAGGATTAGCAAATTCACCAGAAAATAGTTCTCTTGCAGGAACATCCCAGCTTCTGTCAACTCCGGCATGAATAAGTAGTCCACAGAATGCAAGTAATTCATCCACGGTTATATCATTCCATGGTTTTCCTTTTTCTGCGTAAACACGTTTTCCCTCTAAATTAGTACAGTTCACAATTTCTTGCATAATAACTGGAGTTAGAAACAACTGAAAGCTTCGTTTGGTGTTGCAGCCATATGCTTTCTTACCAGTCCTGGTGCACGCCGTATAATATTATGTTGTTCAGTTTTACTTTTTACTGGTGGTTCCAAGTTCCATTCTAGTCCACTTCGTGCAGTATAACCACTTGTTGAAGCAGAGGCTGGATTATCATTATCGTCAGCATCATCCTCTGAAATATCATCGTCACTACTTGATCCAGAATACTCGTTAGAAACTATTTCAAAATTTTTGTCCTGTGTATCATTATTTTCTTCTTCTGATGCATCACTTTCTCCAGAAAGCAGACCATCACATTCAGCTGCCCACTGCAACACTGTTTCTTCATAGCCGGGGTCACAAAATTTCATGCTTTTCACATTCTTCCTTGATGCCATTATCATATACGTAGCAAGTGAATGAAAATCAGCTGTATCTGATTTTTATATATTCTGCAATAATGCAAGTTTCAACTTGCACAAACATATAGAATCTCGTGCAGCAATGCCAAACAAATTATAACACTCAACTGGCTACGAACAAGTCGACACTTGTTTTATAGGAAGTATTAGTAGACGGGCTTGGAAGGCCCGGTATATGTAAATACGGGGTGCTAATGAATATTATTTTTATTGTTTTTTCTATACATAAATAAATATTTTTGAGCTAAGTGTGGGTTAAATAAAGACGTATTTAGAGCATACCTAAATGTTCAAATCGATTGAAATTACTTCAAGCAAATTATTAGTAAGCAAAATCGCTCCGGGCCTCAGAGGCTCGGTTTATGCATCCTAGGGTTAAATTCATCCAACATCAGAGTTAGATCGACTTTCTCAACTATATCTCTTTCAATGTTTATAAGAGCTAACGAACTTAGTCTTTCTTCATCCATTGTTGACCTCAAGTAACTTTGATTGTTTTTTAATCGACTAAAACTCCTTACGGCTGTTGCTGTTGACACAGGAAGTGTCATAATTTTTTTTTTTATATTAAATGAACATATTCGTGTATATATCTTTCATGTTATTTGATATAATAAATGGTAATAGTTCATTAATACTAGGCTTAGCTTCTGTGTTCGCAGGGAAAACTTCTAAATAAAGTTTAGTAAAATGGTCAAATTCACTCAAAATAATGTCTGGTATTGCACGTAAATCTTCACAATATTTTAAAATTAAGTTTTTCATTCCGTTAATTTGTCCCGGATCGGAAAAAGTAACTGGGTCCAAGGCCAAAACATTGATATCAATTAAAACATAGAAGACGTTAATTTTAAATGAAATTTGTTTTTCGTCCTCACAATTTTCATCACGGAAACGTTTGTTCTTTCTAAGTATTATTCTAGAAGAAATACCCAAACATGGCCCATGGTCATATTCTAATCCTAGTTAAATGTTGTTGGCACTAATGCGATGGTGATCAGTGGCGGCGCTGTATGCCCTGACGCCCCCTACAAATTTGAAGTATGTCTCCCCTAAATGTTGTTATCGAAAAGTAAAAAAAAATATTGGAATTTACAATTACCTTTAATTTTTAAAATTACATGTTTGGAGTACAATAATAAACGCACAACAAAAAAATAAAGGAGCAATAAGGGATAACAGACATAGTTAGAACGGGGCTATTTAGTAATTTTTTTCAAGTTTTTTGTTGATAATTCGCAAATAAAATTTTATTTTCTTAATAATTATATCACTTTTGGAAAGTATATCATGCGGCTCATCGATTCTGAAGAAAATTGTTGCCTGCCCTTATAAGGGCAGGTTTATATATTTTTTTAAATGATTTTCCCAAATAACCCCATAAGGTGGTGATATCTGGGATGCTACTGCGTTTCTTACTTTTCTTGATATATACTTGTTCAAGGAATATTTGGGAAAAAAATTGTCGTTTTAAAAAATGAATATTGGGTACAATAACCATAATTTCATTATTATTTTGATCAGTATATATTTATTTACGTCTGAAAAATACAGAATATCACAATTAAATGGCATTTTTTAATTATATAATCACAAATATTGCTTAACAAAAATATTTTGAACACATTACTCATTAGGAGTGGTATTAAATCACAGTTGAATTGGTCAACATCAAAATAAAATATAAACTCTTGTGTAAACTAAAAAACTATTGATCAGTCCATATTATATTTTGAAAAATTTTCAGTAAATTTCAAAAACTTTCTTGATCCCGAGCCTATAATTTTTGGTGACTTTAATTTCTTCACAATCAAGTCATCGCTAATATCATCAGTATCTTTAGGGTCTGTTTCAGTAAATGTAAATTCCTTTAATAGGGATTGTTTCCTCTTCAAAAATTCTACATGGTAAGTATTTTGAGTAACAGAAGTACTTATATTTGTGATTCTGCCTACATAATGTAGCTCCGATTTGTAGTTTGAATACTTGACTAGTATCCAATCATTTATTTTAAACTTAATAATTGACTTTTCGCTATCACCCGGCTCGTCAAAATTTTGATTGTGCGTATCATCGATATTATCCATTATAGGCGGTGAGATATCGCCCCTACTCTTAATTAAGGGATGTGTCATCGTTGCTACTCGAATAATCGCTACTTGAAGAATCGCTACTTGAAGATTCGCTACTTGAAGATTCGCTACTTGAAGATTCGCTACTATAAGATTCGCGTTTTGATTTATTTTTGTTCTTAACTAATCCTGAAGTGGAAGGTTGATCCAATACGTCACAAGCAGAAATACTTTTTCCAGGCTCCACTTGAACTTTTTTGCGTCTTCTTTTTGGTTCATTTGGTTCTGAACTGCCCCGCATATCAGTCAGCATTTCTAAAACAGCTTCGGAAACGACGTTATTTATGTTGTTTCCATCATTATCCGTTCTTGGTAACCTCTCTAGTGGACGCTTCGGATCAAGAGGGTACAAACCAGTTTTCGCAAATCCTCCAATAAGATTTTGCTTACCACGTTCCGAAGAATTTAATTTATTGGCTAATTTTTTAAGGAGCTTCGGGAATGCATCTTTAGAAAGAACCGATGCTCTACGTCCATCAGTTCTTTTCCATTCAGTTAGTATTTCTCGCCAATATTTTTTTAAAGGGGCGTAAAAGGCTACGTCCAGTGGTTGCAATATGTGGGTTGCATTTGCAGGTAAACACATGAAAACTATGTTTAATTGTTCACACTTCTGCAACACCGCTCTAGAAAAGTGAGATGATAAGTTATCACCTATTAGCACTTTCGCGCCGTCCTTATTTCTGCAAAAAGGAACGACAACGGAAAAGAACCAGTCCTCGAAGCAAACTGAATCAAACCATCCGCTCTTCGAGCGATTATATCGTGTTCCTTCGGGTCCATTTTCTGTCCATGTATCCCAAAGGTGTTCCGATTTATAAACAACGTAGGTAGGAAGAAGCTCACCTTCCGCTGTTCCAGCATACATTAAACTTACAGATGTTTTTGTGGAATTAATGACTCTTTCCGGGTACTTCGTTCCTCTTTTGAAAATAAACTTTTTATTACCCGGGTTGTCTGTTAAATTAGTCTCATCATAATTGATAATACATGATGGAGGAATACCATCTAGGACAGAGACAGCATTTTCAAAAAATTTGTTCACAATTTCTGAAGTAAGGGCAGCTCTTTTTGATGAAATATTCGACGAAAAACGGTAGGAAATTTGATCTTTATATCTTCGCACGAAATTACTAGCCCAATCTCTCCCAGGTAAGTTATTATTTAGGCGTCTTTCTATTCGTCCTATTTTGTCCAGATATGCTTTTGCAAGTAGTCTCAGATCTAACATATCAAATGGATAGCCCCAACTGGCTACAGTATTTTTTTTTTATAAAGTGTGTCTCCTCATATTCGGAAAATAAAGTTGGTCGTCCAGCTGTCTTTTGTAAATTGTTTTGATTAAGTAATTTTCGACCAATGGTACTTTTTGGAATACAATAACGTTCTGCGGCCTGCATTATGGTCATTTTTTTTAGTTTTACAGCCTGAACAGCTTTTTGTAATGATACATCGTTATAAGATTTGTTGGGCCTATGTTGTTTCCCATTTCGGCAATTAGACAAACTTCTCATATATTTTCGGACCATTATTACTGCATATAAAAAAAAATTTAGAAAAAAAGATACTTGAAACACTCAAAAAGTACTTAAAACGCTAAAAAGGTTAATCCCAAATAACCCACAAAAGTTGTCCCAAATGACCCCATGGTAAAATTTTGTTAACCCCTGGAAAACTATAAAAGTACAAAAATTTGGACAGCCTTGTTTCACATGACAACTAACCTAGAAATGTTGTGCCAATTTATAGTTGACTTATATGTAACCATTTTTCATGTACACATGAAAGTTGACAAACATAATGACGTGTCATAATTACGTTGTACATTTAAAACAATTAAAATAATGTAAACAAATTATTAATAGGAGACGAAATACATACCAAACGACTTCTACGACTTAACACTACACACTGTCGCAGAGATAAGTTCGCGCGTGCGAACAACCCTGGAGCAGTGGCACCAACAATAGTTTTTCAAATTAAAATCCAAATAACCCCGCATTTCTCAAATAGCCCCGTTCTACGGTAGTTACAATATTTTATATAGAAATTTTATTATTATTCAAGTCGTGAGATATTAATTTAAATATAAAGATATAAACAAAAACCGCAAATAAAATATTATAACATTACTTTTCTTGCTTTAACACTAACAAATTCATTTATAAGTTTTTCGATGTTAATTTGATCGCAAGTATCACTTTCTATTGCAATCATAGCTAGCCCAACAGGGTATTCTTGTGATAATTTTGATCTTAGGTATGTTTTTATAATTTTTAATCGCGAAAAAGACCTTTCTCCGCTTGCAACGGTTACTGGTTGAGTCAACAATATTCTTAACGCTGTACATAGGTTCACATATGAAGAATCCAAATGATTTGAATAAATATAATTCAAAGTATTTAAACAGTTCTTTAATTCCGAAAGAAATACATCTTTAAAAGAAATTAGGTCATTAAACAATTTGTTTGATATTAGGTCTCTATCTTCTTCATCTTTAAGATATATATTTCTAAGTCGTCACAATTTTTTTTGAGTATTTCATCACTTAAATATGTTAAATTTTGTAAATTGTATAAAAATCAAAATAAGTATTATGGGTTGGTTGATCATATCGTTCTTCTAATGAATTGATAGCTGTGTCCAAAACAAGATTAAAAACAAATATTCTAAATAAATCTTCCGGATTCTGTGGCGTTTCGTCCTCAAGCTTATAATCGAATTGTCGTTTTTGTTTTCTTTTTCGAACAGCCAGCAGGTATTTCCTGTATATTAGCCAATTCCTTTCATATTTCTAACTATTTTTCAAAATTTTCATCTTTGCGGTAATTTAATGTATATGATTATATTATTAATAGCTTTTAATGCAGTTCCGATATCTGTATTTATATTTTGCAACATTTCTACAACAATATTTATTCTATTTAATAAATCGTACCAAAGTACTAATGAGCAAAGAAAGTGATTTTTAAAAATTTTGGTACAAAAACTTCGGCCTGATGTCTAGTCATGTTGTCCATTTTCATGTCTGCTTGGATCTCAAATAATACATCATAAATTTCAACAATAACGCAATGGTTTAATCGCATCAACACGAGACTCCCATCGCGTTTCTGACGACGGCTTTAATGTTATATTTGAAATGATTTTTTTTAAAACATTCCATCACGTTGTTGATGATTAACAAAAATTGTAAATTTTCTGTAGAGTTCCGAAAAATGTAATAGTTTGGTGATTAATTTTCACAGCATCATTAACAACTAAATTCAAGGAATGAGCAGAGCAAGGAGTAAAAAATGCTCTAGAGTTCATATTTAGGATATGTCGTTGCAAACCATTTCTTTCCCCTTTGATATTAGCACCGTTGTCATAACCTGGTCCACGCACATTTTTTATGTCTAAATTAAAATCTTTAAGTTTACTTATCAAATAAATTGTCAACCCTTCACCAGTTGAATCTGTAATGTCAACAAAACCTAAAAAATATTCTACCTCAACTTTTTTATCATTAATTGATACAAATCTCACAATCATACTCATTTGCTCAGTTTTGCTTATATCTGGTGTACTGTCTAATATAATTGAATATTTTGCTTTTCGGATGGAAGATAAAATATTTTCTTTGTTATTATTAGCTAATAAAGAATTGATTTTGTTCTGTGTGTCTTTACTCAAATGATGTACCTTACTTTTTTTGTAAAGCTCTTTGTAAATGAGACGCAATAACAGCATCAAATTATGCAAAAATTTGTAAGAAATTTCCACTATTTTTTACAAATATATTATCAGATTTTCCTCTCAGCGGAAGACATTGTTTGGCTAAATATTTTATGATTTCAATAATACAAATAAAAAATTTAAAATAGAAAAGTTTTAATGTTTTAATAAAAAAATTACTTAAGTTACAAATACTTAATCTAAACAGTCTATTAATTCATCTGAATCGTCAGAATCAATAGCTGGTCCTGGAGCACGATCTGTTTTCTTCTTGTCCACCGGAAGTGCCTTAAACCACGTATGAAATTCTTAAGGAATAACGTTTGTAGTACATAGCCTAATGAGGTCTTTCTTCTTTGCTTCCGAAATTGGTAATAAGCTATTGTATAATTTTGGTAAATCTCCTGTGATAACTGAAGGACGACCACGACCATAAGTTTGAATAACTCGGAATTCTGGGTCCTCATGACTGTATTTGAAGAGTATAACACCTGGCTTCTCCTTCTCGTACCTAAAAACTTTAATTTTTAACCAGTTTACCTGTTCCCCTTTACTATCTGTTGATCTGTTTTTAATCATGTTTGCTGCAAGGCTTTTTAAATAGATAACATCTGAGAAATTCATTTGTTTGACAATATAGCTGCCACTAGCTTTTTTCTTCCCTCTACAAGATCGGGCTGTAAGAAAAATATTAATCCAGTCGTTTAAGGAATATACAGAAACATGTCTTTTAGCGTTTTCTATCGCGCTATGCATAGAGTCACACTCCATATGAGAGTGACCTTTTTCCAAAAATTTGTGTTCAATAACACGCAGGTGTGTATTTTGTACAACGTACATAAATAAAGCTGCTACGTACTGATTGCGATTCTGACCGCTGCATGTATCAGAAAACAATGAAATTTCCATTACATGATTTGGCACTTGTAATATCCACTGGAAAAGAGCAGTCCCAATCTCACAGCTTCCTCTTTGACCATTGACTTCGGACCAAAAAAAAAACAGTATCCTTTGTTGGGTGGAGCAGATTCATATACCGTTAAATTGTATACATTAATCTTTCTACTATAATACATTTGTGAAGCTGCAGAAGACGGAACTTGCAAAACACTTTGTAAATCAAATGATGCACTGATAAAACCGTTGTCTTCTACTGCGCGCAATTTATCTTCAATTTTAGCTTTATTTGCTTCATCCTTTCTCTTTATGTACGTTTCATACTCAGTTATGATTTCGTCTTGTTTTTCATTTTTATGGTTATTACAAATTATGCATTGGTCCTTTTTGGGGTGGAAAAATGCAAGATTATAATTTTCACTAAAAATTCTTTTGTAAGTAATTTCCGATACAATTGACTCCTTCACATTACTATTTTTCTCTTTTTCTTTAGCTTCTTCTACATACAATTCATACATTTTCCGAATTGATAAATTGGGGTCTAAATATTGCCTCTTTGTCGTTTTTCGACAATAGTGGGACTCGACTGTAGGAAAGCTTTCAATATGTAGTTTTACTTTTTGTATTACAGAAGGATCTGTTTTATTTGGAGGTTCCTTTCTTCCTCGCTGGTCAGTTTCTACAAATATTCCCGATTCATTCTTTCCTGCCAATGCTTTTTCTACTGGACCATGACTGATGCTTAGTGTCTTCAAAAAAAAAAATTTTTGCAGACGCGTAATTTTTCATCACCTTTTTTAAAAAAGTACAATCTACTATTCTGTTTATTTATTCTAGTTCCAGTCCGTATTCTCTTTGTTTTAGTTGGCTCATTTGTAACGTAGTTTATTATGAAATCTTTCTGACGACAATAGTCTAGCTTCCAAAATGACAAACAAACTTCTTTTCTGTAATCATCATCAAATTTTGAAGTACAGTGCCATCTATACGTATCACAGTTAACATCTTTAGGCGATTTACCAGCTTTTAAACCTTTCTTTGTTTTATATGGTTGGCCTGACTTTTTTTTTCTTTTCATTCTATTCTTTTCCCAATTCTCAGGATCTGCCTTTTTCCACCTAGTCATTTTTTTCTTTTTTATGCGATTTTCTTCTTCAGAAGAGTTCAGATTTTCTAAATCAGATGGTTCATATAAATCACTACTACCTTCAGATAACACTGTCTTTCTCTAAAAGCTCATAATTGGTACTACAAGATTGCTCATTTAAATAATTTGAATCATCTCGATTTGTCTCAGTCGTATTATAAGATAGTTTGGTTAAATTTTGCACATCTTTATTCATTGAAATATCTGCGAAAAAAAAAACAACCTTGTAATTATCCTCGTGCATAATCTATTCAAATTCAAGAATCACCACTCGCTAAACATGAGTTTTTTGACAAGATATCGTCAAAAGAACCAATCACAAAGTGACCCTGTAGCAAAATGCCCCAAGCATTTGTTTTAACGATGTGACTCTTGATTCTGATCGGACTATACTAATTAATTTGACAATAATTCACATTATTCAGTTTTGTATACAGATTCATCAAATTTTGGATCAGTATAGTAAAAATGTATTAAGTTTAAAAAGAAAATGGACTTCACAATAACAAACTAACTTCCGAAACTAGCTATAATCTAGACCAGTGGTTCTTAAACTTTTTTCTTGGCGACCCACTTCGTAACCCAATAAATCGTAGCGACTCAATGACGACTGAGAGACAAGTTATCCAGAAAAAAATGCGCCGCAGACGAAATTTTTTTCCATTCAAGGTCAAATGTCTTTTAATTGAAAGTTTCATTTTTTCAAGAGATGTGCAATGCATGTTTTTCCCCTTTCGTGTACAAAAATAAATTGCCAGATCACAGAACATTTTAGGAAAGAGCCAGGAAAAGAGAATATATTTAACGGATTGCAGCAATATACATAATTTTAGACACTTTCCGGAAATTTCGTGGTGGGGAGGGGGAGGTTTGAACCCTTAAACCACAACCCCATAGCTACGGCACTGACCAATAGCCTGTATTAATTTAATAATTAAGATAAAACACACACTTTAGAATGCAAAGATTATTTATTTGTATACTTGTGTAACAAAACCAAAATGTTATTTTAACATAATATGTGCCTACAAATAATTTACAAATTAATTTTCGGCCGAGTTTGTCGCGATCCAAAAGAAAACTCACGCGACCCACTTTTGGGTCGCGACCCATAGTTTAAGAACCGCGGATCTAGACAATTTAATGTTAAACATAATGTCATTATTTTGACTAAAATATAGTTTATATTGTTTATAGGCATGTTAGTATGTAATTTGTTTATTAGTGAACAAAGTGAGTCAGCTACTAGGCCTTTAATATTTTGAAATAAATAATCTTAAGTGTACAAACAAGCCCTACTAGCTTACTAAAAAAATGTGACTAATATTTTATTGTAACTAACAAACTAATTTCTTACCTTCATTGTTACTCAGAGTTCGCGTTGCTAGCTCAACCAACAATTTACCTCTCTCCATGGATGTGCACTTAACAACAATAACTTCACAAAAATTTAATGGTGTAAATAACAACTTTGAACACAAAAATGTCTCTTACTAAACAACTAATTACAGGTTATGTTAGTTCAAACAATATTCTCGTACTACCTAATAGTTTGTTTTGATTCAGCTAAAAGTGACCAAGTCTAGTTAGTAAATTTTATGTAGAATGTTATCTTCTACTAAAATTGACTAAATGTAGATAGTCATTTTTATATGGAATTTGTCCTTTACAACATTGTTATCAAATAAAAATGTTCAAGTCCATTTAGTCATTTTTAGTTGTACAGAACACAGTCTACTAGAGTTGGTCACTTTGTGCAGCATGTTAAAAAGTTATTTCTAGCAGAGATATTGACTTGGGCAATTTTTCCTTGTATAGAGATTACATTTTTAAAAGACTTGGACACTTTAACTCATTTTCCGTAATTTTTGACTTGGTCACTTTTAGCAGTATACCCACGATATACTAACCAGTATTGATTCTGAATTTGACATTTGACGACAATAGTATGAATTGTTAAATTTTCTATAGTTATCATGTGGCGGATAAGTAATATCTGTATTTCTTACCGGGCCAATCTCAATTAAAAGTTTTCTTATTTTGTCATTTATTTCGGCCCATGTGGACGGATCTTGAAGATTGTTTAAAAGATTTGATGACAATAAATCTCGTGAAGTGCTGGGTGTTTCAGGATTAACAAGGTCACTAATTTCTGTTGAACTCGAGTTGTCTTTTTGCATAAGAATATTAGAACCAGAAGCGTCTTCATCTTTTTTTTTTCTGATTTTTTGAAATATTTTCCTCCATGTAATGTGACGTATGTTGTACATTTAAATGTTCTTCACATCTGTTAAAATCTTTAGAAGTGGAGGCATCTTGACTTCATGAATTTTCGCAATCCACCTATTTGCTTCTCACGTTTTTGTTCTCTAAGAGCTTTGCGCTTGCGATTTTGAAATCCAGACGGTTTTTTTGAAGACATTTTAACAATTTCAAACTGTAAATAATTTTTAATCTGTAGTAATCGGTAATGTACGTACCTACTATTTTCAATTTTGCTTTTCTTGTGTTCAAATTTATTTTCACTTAGTATTTACTTGGCAAATAAAGTGTTAAGGAGCACGAATATAAAATAATACAGTAAGCAGTGGCGTGCGGTGGGTTTTCGGGCTAGGTGTGTATTGTGCATCCTTGTGTTCCTTGGGAACTGAGGGGGGGGTGTCGATATGTCGATTGGTTACGAGGTATTTATTAAAATATAAAATTGACTGTATGTAGTTATTTTTGTTATAAATGACGGTTAAATGTTAGCACTGAAAATTAGAATATTAAAACACATTTATCACCCAAACCGGTATATACAGTATTAATGCAAAAATAATAACAAATCTAGATGACCGTCGCCTGGCCGAACCCGTTCACGCGGAATCCTCCTTCACGCCGTGATTATTTCTGTAAAAGAATTAACACATGAGAAATACTCAGTTAGGAGGCAATCATTTACAAAAGGTTCTGGCATTCATACACCGTACACACATGTTGGCAACTACGGGCAGTACCGCTAGTTACTACGGAACCTCTGCCGCTTCGGTGGTGATCCGGAGACAATCCTCTTAACCAACTGGATCAGATCACTACAGCCCTAACTGCTGCTACGCTGGCGACCACAGAAAGTGGGTCACTACAGCCTTCCCTGCTGCTACCGTTGGCGACCCTCGGGTTCACACGAGCGGCCACTACGGAACCACTGCCGCTTCGGTGGTGATCCGGAGACATTCCTCTTAACCAACTGGATCAGATCACTACAGCCCTAACTGCTGCTGCCGTTGGCGACACCAGATGTGGGTCACTACAGCCTTCCCTGCTGCTACGCTGGCGACCCTCGGGTTCACACGAGCGGCCACTACGGAACCACTGCCGCTTCGGTGGTGATCCGGAGACATTCCTCTTAACCAACTGGATCAGATCACTACAGCCCTAACTGCTGCTGCCGTTGGCGACACCAGATGTGGGTCACTACAGCCTTCCCTGCTGCTACGCTGGCGACCCTCGGGTTCACACGAGCGGCCACTAGGGAACCACTGCCGCTTCGGTGGTGATCCGGAGACATTCCTCTTAACCAACTGGATCAGATCACTACAGCCCTAACTGCTGCTGCCGTTGGCGACACCAGATGTGGGTCACTACAGCCTTCCCTGCTGCTACGCTGGCGACCCTCGGGTTCACACGAGCGGCCACTACAGTACCCAGTACTGCTCACATGCACACTCACAATCATACACATGCTAGATTAACTCTCTCACCTGAAATCTAGAAATAAACTGAAATAAAATACGTGAATACCAGTATCATTAAATGTAGCTCTTATCCAACAGCATCGGTTACGTACCTAAATAGCTAATTAGAGACAAAACATAATAAATTTAATAAAAATAATCTTACGCAAAATAATATCTGTGACATTTTTATTTAAAAAATTAAAAATTCAAATGAATATTTTTATTTATAAATTAAATCAATTCTTCTTTCACCCTTATTCACAAAATCATTAATTACATTTTCAGCAAAATCTGGTTTTGATTTCAGAAAATTTAATAATTTTTCGTATTACGAGCGTAATTTTTAATTCGCTTTAACGCTGAAAATGATCTCTCAACAGATGCTGTTGAAAAGGGAATTGTAAAAATTAAATTAGCCAATTTATTTACTTCACTCAAAGCATCAATTAAGTCATGTTCTTTTATGTGTTCAATAAGTTCGTCTATACTCATTTTACGAAGATTCCGAACGATAAAAAACACAAAGTTCGTTCGTCAGTCTAATAAAATCAAAGTGTTTTCTATAAGTTTCCTTTAATGAATTTTAAACATTCATAGGCGAATTTTTTTTATTTTTCAAAAAAAAATTAATTTAGAAGTTCAAAAAATTTTAAAGAATAAAATTTTTCAAATCTAACCTCTATTTGATTATAGAGTATGTCTAATATTTCATTATATTGTGACGAGTAGGCCCTGGCGGAGTGCGCAGCTGTCAAGCAGGGAGCAGTGAGCCGTGGAAAAAAAAAGCCTAGGACATGGGACAGTTGAAAGAACAGGGCGAAAAATGTCAGATATTAAAATATAAATGTCAAAATAATTATGTTCGTTTTGCTATAAATAAATAACCCGTTGGTTTTTAAACATTAGTTGTGTTTGATTATTTTAAAAGGAAACTTCACCGAACCCGTAAAAATTGTAATAAACGTTACAATTGGTGTCAGGTGTGGGGTGATCTTTAAAGAGTTAAAAGTGAAGTTTTCGTGTGAATAAATTAAAATGGCTTCAAGAATGGTAAATCTGAGTGACTTGAAAGTGGCTGATCTGAAACGAGAACTAGAAGAAAGAGAATTAGACACTACGGGTAAGAAAAGTGTACTCCAAGATCGACTTCGTCAATGCTTGACTGAATCTGGAGAAAATTGGGAAACCTACCAATTTGAAATTTTCGGCGATTGGGGCTCTCTGTTTAGAAAATTAGAGGAAAATTCAAAGAGTATAGCAGACGAATTACAATGTAAATTAGAAGAGAATTTCAGGAGAACTGAAGACCATTCCAAAATGTTGGAACAACGACTTCGAGAAGATTCTAAAATTTTATCTGAAGAATTACAGGGGAAAATAGAAGAGAAGTTGGAAAATAAATTCGAAGAACATTCCAAAAAAACTGAAGAATATTCTAGAAGCTTCGCAGAAGAATTACAAGCAAAACTGGAGAATACTTCTAGAAATTTTGAAGAAAAAAATGGAAAACGTTGATTCCAAATTAGAAGAAACTTCTCGATATTTTCAACAGAAAATCAACGAAATCGAAGCAAGATTTTTGACACTAGGTCTATCATCGAGCCATGACCAGCTAGATAATAAAAAAATTGAAGATGATATGGTAACAAAAGAGATGGAATCAATACAGAAAATGCCATCAAATCAAAAGCTACTAGATAATGACAAAGTTGAGGAATAGTAACAGACGGTAGAGTGCTAACGCACAAAATCCGCATGAAACCACCTCAGTTTGACGGTAAGGTATCATGGCCCAACTATCACGCCCAATTTGAAGCTGCCGCTGTAGCTAATGGCTGGTCAACATTTGAAAAAGCTACAGCTTTAGTCGTTGCGCTGCGTGGCGATGCGGTCGATATCTTGCAAACAATTACACCAGAAGAGCGGCAGAATTACCAACTACTAGTTCAGCGATTAGAAATGCGTTATGGACACGCGCATTTACAGCAAGTATACCACTCGCAGTTGAGAAATAGATATCAGAAATCAACTGAAAGTCTACAAGAATTTGAAAACGATATCGCACGACTAGTTCGCCTGGCATATCCTGAAACCCCGGAAAATGTGTTGGAGCGCCTGGCTGTGCAAGGATTCGTTGATGGGCTCCGAGATAAAGAAACCAAGCGGGCTCTGATTCTGGCTCGTCCGAGTACTCTGCCTACTGCCCTAGCCAGCGCGTTAGAGTTTGAGGCGGCGGAACACGCTTCAAGACGTCAAGGTAATATTCGCACAATAGAGGACGCAGATGAACCATGCCATGAATCCACGGAGGCAACAATACGACGCGTGTTGAATGAAGTAATGCCAAAGAAGAAACAACTTCGTTGCTGGCACTGCGGTGGGTTAGGACATGTGCGAAGACGTTGTGACCAACTGCAAAATAAATCACCGGAAAACTAAAACGGGTCGGCGCAAGAGGGCGAACGTTGATCCACGACCAAAATGCCCTGAAACTAAACGGATACGTCGCATCCTTACAAAATCGAGTAAATAGCATTTTTGTGGACGGGTTCGTCGACGGGAAACCATACGCCTTGCTGATAGATACAGGCGCCACAAAGACTGTCGTTAGGCCCGATATCATCAAGAATCATAAAAAGATGGAACCAAGCTTGTGGCGACTTCGCACAGCGACAGGGGACGCAGCTAACATCCATGGTGAAACAGACATAACGATTACCATCGGAAACACGTCAATTAAACACCGAGCACTTGTAGCCGACATCAAGGACGAATTTATCCTCGGAATGGATGTTATGAACGTAAACGGTTTCGAACTAAATTTAAAACGTGGAATATTGACGATCAATGGCGAAGAGATTGTTTTACACCCCAAAGGCGAGGATACGGTACGTGTTACGATAGCTGAAGATACAATCGTGTCGGATCGAAGCGAAGCGATTTTGGAAGCCAACCTGGATCACGAAGTTCCTGAAGGATGCATAATGATGTTAGAACCTGGAAATCATGATGATGTAACTATTCGTGGAATACTAGTGGGAAAATCTCTTGTGTGTACTGGAAAGTTAATACCAGTTCGAGTAATGAATACGAATTATTATCCAGTTACTCTAAAGAAAGGTACTGTCGTCGGACATTGTGCATCAGTAACTTCGATTATTAGGCAAGCAGCCGTTGTACACCGTCCAGTAAAGAAGATTTCCGGAGAACTGGCTCAACTACTGTCAACATCGTGCCAAGAATTGAACCCAGACCAGAATACAAAATTGACGAATCTAGTCATCAAATACCAAGACGTTTTCGACACCGGTAGTGGGACCAAAGGTAGAACTAATATAACACAACATCAAATAAACACGGGTGATGCGCGCCCCATCCGTCAAGCTCCAAGAAGACTACCATTGGCTAAGCGAGAAGAAACCGAAAACATTATTCGGGAAATGGAAAAAGAAGGAATCATAGAGCCTTCCAGTAGCCCGTGGGCTTCACCAGTGGTCCTTGTGAAAAAGAAGGATGGGTCAACACGCTTTTGCGTGGACTACCGTCAACTCAATAGCGTGACGAAAAAAGACAGTTATCCATTACCCAGGATAGATGACACCTTGGATACGCTGGCAGGATCAAAATTATTCTCAACCTTGGATTTGAAGAGCGGGTACTGGCAGGTTGATATGGCACCAGCAGATCGAGAGAAGACTGCGTTTTCTGTCGGTGCTGGGCTGTGGCAATTTACAGTGATGCCATTCGGGCTTTGTAATGCCCCCGCCACATTCGAACGATTGATGGAAACAGTTCTACAAGGGTTATCCTGGAAGACCTGCTTGGTGTACCTTGACGACATAATTGTGGTCGGGAAGACGTTCAGTGAACACCTGAAGAATTTAGAGGAGGTATTCCTGAGGCTGCGAAGTTCGGGCTTGAAGCTTAGCCCGAAGAAATGTCATCTCTTCCGCAAAGAAGTGCAGTACCTGGGTCATATTGTGTCCAGAAATGGAATAGCAGTTGACAAAAAGAAAATTGAATCAGTGGAAAAATGGCCAGTACCCACCAATAAACACGAGTTGCGAAGTTTCCTCGGCCTTTGCACTTACTACCGACGATACGTCTCTGGGTTCGCCAATATTGCTAAGCCGCTGACACGGCTCACAGAGGAAGGTCGAAATTTCATATGGGAGGAGGATTGCCAAGACGCTTTCAACAACCTGAAGCGAGCATTAACAACAGCACCTATCCTTAGTTATCCCCTGCTCAGCGGGAACTTTATATTGGATACAGATGCCAGCAATGTCGGGATAGGCGCAGTACTATCTCAAATTCAAGGTGGACAAGAAAAGGTTATAGGCTTCTTTAGTAAAACGCTGTCGAAACCGGAGCGTAACTACTGCGTCACTAGGCGAGAATTATTGGCAGTGGTAAAATCCGTCGAATACTTCTACAAATACTTGTATGGAAGGAAATTCTTGGTGAGGACTGATCACGCTGCGTTGAAGTGGTTGTTGCAATTTAAAAATCCGGAAGGGCAGTAGCACGATGGATTGAACGGCTACAAGAATACGACTTCGACATTGAGCACAGAGCAGGAACTAGTCATCGGAATGCCGACGCATTGTCACGACGGCCCTGTCCCGAGGACTGTAAACACTGTACCCGAGTGGAAGAGAAGTCTGTCTCAATTTTAAGAACCACGGTGATAGACGATCATTGGCTAATTGAAGAAGTACAGAAAGACCAAGAGAATGACCCAGAATTGAAACACCTTTTGGACTGGAAGCGGGAAGGCCGTAAACCGACTTGGGAAGAAGTTGCACGACACTCGAAGAATGTAAAATCATACTGGGCGCAGTGGGATTCTGTCGTTATAGAGGACGGGCTCCTAAAACGTATCCTGGAAGGTCCTGAAGCTACAGATCAACGGATGCAGATCATAATCCCCAGAAAAAGAGTACCGGAGGTACTAAAGGAGATTCATGATGGAACTGCTGGAGGACACTTAGGAGTAACGAGAACAATCCTGAAACTGCGTGAGCGATTTTACTGGGTGAATTGTCGTGAAGATGTAAAGGAGTGGTGCAGGAAGTGCTTGGTTTGCGCTGCCAGCAATGGACCACAGAAACGTCGGCGGGCCGCGATGCGACAATATAATGTTGGGAGCCCGTTTGAACGAGTTGCAATTGATGTAGCCGGCCCATTCCCAGAATCCGACCAGGGGAATAAATACATCGTTATAGTTATGGACTACTTTAGCAAATGGGTCGAAGCATATGCTTTGCCAAATCAGGAAGCCGCTACAGTTGCAAAAACTCTCGTCAACGAATGGATATGTCGATTCGGGGTTCCATTGGAATTACACTCCGACCAGGGCAGGAATTTCGAGTCTGCTTTATTCCAAAACATTTGCGACATATTAAATATCCATAAAACAAGAACGACTGCTTTACACCCACAGTCGGATGGTATGGTCGAACGCATGAACAGGACCATCAACAGATACCTTTCCAAAGTTGTCTCTAGGAACCAAAGAGACTGGGACCATTATATACACCTGTTCCTGTTAGCGTATCGGTCATCTGTCCACGAAACAACCGGACAGACTCCGGCTAACATCGTCTTTGGCCATGAATTACGGTTGCCTTGCGACTTGAAGTTTGGGAGCAAGCCGGGTGAAGATTTGGCTGGGGACGATTTCGTCACCAACTTACGAAAAAAAATGAACGATATCCATAACCAAGTACGTTCCAACATTCAGAGCGCTAGCGACCGAATGAAAGAAACATATGACGTCAGGGCTGAGGATGGTGGCTACCAAGCTGGAGATTTGGTTTGGTTATATAACCCACAGCGTCGTCGTGGCCTGTCACCCAAGTTACAGACTTCCTGGGAAGGTCCCTACGAAGTACTGAAGCGGATAAATGACGTCATATACCGAATCAGGAAGAGGACTGGTGGAAAACCAAGGGTGATCCATTTTAATCGATTGGCCCCTTTCACCGGCAACAACAAAGATAATAACACCGGTGAAGGCCAAGCTAGACAAATTCTACAAGACTCAGAAATGACATTCAACGAGTTCATGTCCTTTTATTCTATGGGTCACGTTGCACGAAACGAGGTGACCAAGGATCATCAAGGGGACCTATTTAAAGTTCCGGATGAATATTCACTGGCTCATTGTGTGGCACAAGATCTGCAGATGTCTCAAGGAGTTTCCGTGGTTTTTAAGAGGAAGTTCGGCCAACTCGAAGAACTACGGCAACAGAATCCACGTGTCGGCAAGGTGCTACAAATAACAGATAAAGATTCAAGCCGAAAAAGGAGTCTTTTCTATTTGGTGACTAAACATCTGTCACATGAGAAACCAACCTATCGTGCCGTCTGGGATGCACTAATAGATCTACGAGGTATATTACTCGATAAAGACATCCTAAGACTAGCTGTACCGAAGCTAGCCTGTTACCTTGATGGGTTAAACTGGAGGATTGTAAGAAATATGTTGGAGGTTCTCTTCAGGCATAGTGGGATTGAGATTCTGGTATGCAGCTACAATCCCCGCGGCTCAATAGACTTTAAGAGAACTGTAGACTGTTATTTCCACCGAATGTCACATTGTTCAAGGGGGTCAACGTGCAGATACCGGCATGGTGGTGACGAGTTTCGAGACGAAACATCCTTAAGGAGGGGGCAGTGTGACGAGTAGGCCCTGGCGGAGTGCGCAGCTGTCAAGCAGGGAGCAGTGAGCCGTGGAAAAAAAGCCTAGGACATGGGACAGTTGAAAGAACAGGGCGAAAAATGTCAGATATTAAAATATAAATGTCAAAATAATTATGTTCGTTTTGCTATAAATAAATAACCCGTTGGTTTTTAAACATTAGTTGTGTTTGATTATTTTAAAAAGGAAACTTCACCGAACCCGTAAAAATTGTAATAAACGTTACAATATAATTGCTTAAAATGCAATTCCGTGTCTTGTAAATTAAGCCGACGTTTCTTCACTTGTGGTGGGCCAATAACTGAAATAGTGTCGCTATACACTTCATCAAAATTTTTAGAATTTCTTATGTCTTTTAGAACTTCTTGTACTTCATTTACTTTTTGCAAAGAATAAGTTATGTCGTAACTGTTTTTTTTTTTTGTAAAATGTCAAACAGCACGTCTGTATAACTAAACGCTTTAGAAAATATTGTTAACAGAAATTGATTATTAAATTCTTCAAAACAAATGCTGAATCCTTTAGCCATGTTAATAGTTTCATTGTCCCAGTTGTCTGGATTGTCAATTATGTTTTCAAATAAATCACATAAAGCTTGTCGTTCGTTCTTTATAACATTTACTAACAGCGATGAGTAATTCCATCTTGTAGTGGCTAATATTGGAAATTTTCGCTTTATATTTTCATTTAACGCATCGTGTCTGTTCGTTGAGACAGAAAAAAATGAAGACAGACCCGATATTGTTGCATAAAATATTTTGCATTCTTTTATGTACATCACCGATTGTGACAGTACTAATTGAGTACATGGGCGCAACAATGTACAAATATAACTTTTTTCTGTGTCCCATTTAATTCATCTGCCATAACTGCTGCTCCGTCATAGGTTTGGGCAATTAATTTGCCTTCACATTCCCAACTCTTAACTGTTTCCTGCACTAAGGTGGACAATGCATTTGCTGAACGATCAGCACTAATATCTTTAAAAAACAGAAACCTGTCCACAGGTTTTCCAGTCGAACGTATGTACCGAAATGCAACAGATAACTGAGATTTATGAGATCTATCGGATGTTTCGTCCAGCATAATAACTATAAATGTCGTATCTTTAATTTACTTTTTAATTTCTAATAACATAGTATTTTTTATTGAATCAATAATGTCATTCTGAATTCGGTTAGATGTTCCAGAAAAAACTGTTGAAGTTCGAAGATGATTTGATAAAATTTCATCATATTTACTAATTAAATTTATTAATTCAATATAATTTCCCCGATTAAACGAATCCGTACTTTCATCATGGCCTCGAAATGCAGATTCTTGTTTTGCTAACAGATTACATCTATTAATCTTTTTAGAATATTTCTATTTTTCGTCACATTTTCATTATGTTTAACAATAGATAAAGCTTTTTGTTGATCTAACATTGGATCAATTCTAACTGTGAAAGTTTTTTAATAGTATAACAGAATTAATATGTGATTGCGTTTTCTCATGTTTTCCTGCCGCTTCGTGGAGATGATTTAAATCACTATAACCCTGTATTACCCAGACGTTGATAGCCTTACATTCCGTGGTAGATTTGGCATATTCGCTCGTAGTTTCATGTTTTCTACCACTAAGTCTTTGCCCAAATTTTCCAAAAATAGTCGTCTGCTTTTTGAAAATTCTCCATCTGGATTGTTCGTTTTATTTATTATGAATGCGTTGATTGCTCCTACGTTGAGCATGCCGAAAAAAAACACCAATGGCCATCTTCTTGTGTTTCGAGCTACATTATAAGATGTAACCATCCTGTCGACTACATCAACACCGCTTTTTGTGGAATTATAGAATGTTACTACCTCTGGTTTTTTTATTATCACCAGTATTTTCGTCTATTTTGTCATCGTAGTGCATTGACGATACAAGTAATACATTCTTTGACTTTTTTGGGACATATGAAGTAAGTGTCATATCGGCATGGAATGCAAATAATGAAGACTTTACAGGTCTATCTTTAACACTTTTAACTTCTTTCGGCAAAGACTTTCGACTGGATCGTATTGTACCAACTACAGTTAGGCGGTGATCATGCAACAAACGACTTACAGCTTCCACGCTAGTAAACCATCGATCCATGGTAACATTCCTTCCAGTTCCTGAGATGTGGTTCGTCATTCTTAGAATGACAGCTGTTACAGAATTGTCTATCTGAAAGGGACCTTCAGGTTGGCTTCCAGCATAGATCTCCAAATGCGACGTGTAAAATGTTTTTGCATCCACTGTAGAAAACACTTTGATCCCATATTTGTTGGGTTTATTTGGAATGTAGATACGAAAGCCACATCTTCCACGAAATCCTAACAACATTTCATCTAGAGTCACATATTTACCCACACTATAATGTTTTTTACACTGTTCATTGAATTTTTCAAATATGTCTCTAACGGCAGCAAGTTTATCCAACTTCTTTCGCTCATCCCTTGTATCGGTATTGTCGAAACGTATACACTTCATCAGAAACATAAATCTTCGCTGAGATAAGCTAGCAGGAAATAATTGGAGCCCTAAGCCCTCCTCGGACTAAAATTCGTATAATTTTTTTCGCCCCCCATGCTGAGAACCGGCCAAATACAGCAAACCGATAAACGCCTTCATTTCCACTTTATTAGTAAGTACAACGTCGTATTTATTCTTGTATCTTGGTGCTATTTTTTGTATATACAAATTGGTATTTTCGATAACTGTGTCCAAAATTTCTTCAAAAAAGAGCATCCAACACTGAATTGGCGTGTTTGCGTTTCTTGCACCTGCACGAACACCAGGCAATTGGGTAACGATATTTTGCTGCCTTGTTCGAACTCGTTGACCTGGGGCATGCTTTTTCCACTTGGTTCCATCTCCTCCATAAAAATACAGAGACCTGGATGTTGTACTAGAAGTATCTGATTGGTTGTCATCTTCATCTGGTTCTTCTTGCTCCGTATCTGTATCGTGTTCGCTAATTATGTCTTGTGCACCTTCGTCTTCTGACTCAGATGCTTCAGAAACGTCCGGGGTTGGTACTTCATCGTAAAGTGCCTGTAGTCTAATAATTTCCCCTTCATAAGCATCCATCTCGCCAAACAAAAGTAATAAAGTCACAAGTGGAAAACGTCACAAATGGAAAACACGGCTAACTTTCAGTTGCACTTCCAATAGAGACTAAACCAAAAAAATCCCTTGTCTTGCTTTATATAGTACGAACCAAGTTCATAAAGAACGGGGATTCCTCTACAGAAGATAAACTATTTAGAGTAAGAAAGGTGTTACAGTTACATCTAGCAACCATGTGTCGATCACACAGTTCGATCAAGACACCTATGAAAATGTTTTTTAATGTTGTTAGATACGAAATAAATAAAAGTGTTTTCCCGTTTTCGCTCTGATCCAAATTCATTTGTGTTTATTATTTTGCTTTACATGTTATACTAGTTTAACGTTCTTAGTTATATTTTTACACATGTAGAGTAGTTTATAATACAACGTATATCTCCTACTCTACATATTTGGTGACCCCGATTGTCAAACAGGATGGACGACATACCTGTTCCTGTTCCTGTTTCCGATACCCAACCTGCTGACCTTCCGCTTCCTGAAATATCTTCATTAACAAATTCCTTCAAGATCCCCGAATTTTGTCCTGCGGACCCGACATTATGGTTCTCTTAAGTAGAAGCGACATTTATGTCACACCGTATTACATCTGAAACAACTAAGTTCTACAAATTAATTTCATTACTCAATCCTCAGTATGCAGCAGAAGTCAGAGACCTTATTGAGAATCCTCCAACAGTGTTTCCATATACCAAGTTAAAAGAAACGTTAATCCACCGAACTTCGCTATCAAAACAAGAAAGAATTCAACAATTATTCAACATCACAGACTTAGGCGATAAAAAACCATCACAACTTTTACGTCAGCTCCAACAGTTGGTTGGCTCTATGCATCTAGACGACTCAATCCTTGAAGAAATATTCTTGCAAAAACTTCCTTCAAATATTCAACTTATCCTTGCTTCAAATAATAATATTTCATTAGCAGATAAAGCCGAAATCGCGGATAGGATTCTAAACGTCACACAACCAACGCTATGTTCCGTGAGCAAAGACGCACAGCAAATCGAGGAGCTAAAACAAGAGGTCTCAGAGTTAAAGAAGTTGGTGTTAAGTCAGTCAAGAAAGAAAAACCTTCCTTTCCCTACGGTTCCTCCGAACTCGAATTTATGCTGGTATCACCTCAACTTCGGCGGCAAGGCGAGGAAATGTATTCCACCATGTCAACAAAGTTCTTCTACAAACAAATCAGAAGTTTTGTTACATCAAAACAGAAACTTAATAGATAAACTCACTTTACCATCTATTTCTAGCACTAATACTCATCCAACGACAACAAAACTCCTTTATCTGACTGATAGGCTCTCTGGCCACCGCTTTCTGATAGACTCTGGAGCCGAGGTGAGTGTTATCAAAAATTCATTGTGCGAGAAACGACGACAAAATCCTCTTACACTACAGGCTGTCAATAATTCAACCATCAAAACTTTCGGTACTAAAACATTAGAAATAGACCTCGGATTAACAATGCAATTTACATGGAGGTTTATTATCGCGAACGTTAAGCATTCAATTATCGGCGCAGATTTTCTTACATACTTTAACTTGCTGATTGACTTACCTTCAAAGCGCTTGTTACAAGCAAACCGAAACATACAAAACAATTCAAATCGAATATCTAGTATTACTACTCAACATTCCACATGCTTTACCCAACTCTTGTCAAAATTTCCTTCTCTAAATTCACCTTTTACTCCCAAACGTCAAATTATGCACAATGTCAAACACTGTGTCATCACTAACAATTCACCTGTTTTTGCACGGCCGCGCCGTCTAGCTCCGGATAAATTATCCACCGCTAAAAACGAATTCGATAAAATGTTGAAAATGGGGATCATTCGTCCATCTTCTAGCAACTGGGCTTCTCCATTGCATATGGTTAAAAAGAAAGAGATTGGCGAATGGCGACCTTGCGGGGACTATAGGGCTCTCAATGCCATCACCGTCCCTGACCGTTATCCAATTCCCCATATTCAAGATTTTACAACTAATTTATACAATTCGAAAATATTTTCAAAATTAGACCTCGTTAAAGCCTACCACCAAATACCAATGGACGAAGAATCCATTTCCAAAACAGCAATAACCACACCTTTTAGTCTTTTCGAATACTTGGTCATGCCATTTGGATTGAGGAATAGCGCCCAAACTTTTCAACGGTTCATTGACAATGTTGTCAGAGGTTTAGATTTTTGCTTCGCATATATTGACGACCTCCTTATTGCTAGTAGTTCTTTCGAACAACATTTAAAGCACTTAGAATTAGTTTTCCAAAGACTTGAAAAACATGGTATACTTATCAATCAAAACAAATGCCAATTCGGAGTCCAGAAGATCGAATTCTTAGGACACAGTATTTCAACAAATGGCATTCAACCGGTAAAATCTAAAATTGACACAATCAACAAATTTCCCTTACCTACAACTCAACAAAAACTAAGGGAATTCCTTGGCCTCATAAAGTTTTACCATCGTTTTATCCCTAACTGTGCAACAACGTTAAAACCCATTAATTGTCTCATAACAAATAAACCAAACAGCTCAAAAGAGATTGCATGGTCTCCGGAAGCAAACAAAGCTTTCAAAGACATTAAAAAACAATTAACATATTTAACAACACTCACATTTCCCGCACACAATGCCCCTATATCTATCATGGTAGATGCTTCAGACACGGGAGTAGGTGCAGTTCTGCAACAACAGATAAAAGAAGACTGGAAACCTATAGCCTTCTTTTCCGCCACATTCACACCTACACAAAAACGTTATAGCACATTTGGCCGTGAATTACTAGCTATGTACCTAGCAGTAAAGAAATTTAGATATTTCATAGAAGGAAGAAATTTCTCCATTCTAACAGATCATAAACCTCTGACTTTCATGGCTAACAAAATTTCCCACAACTACACCTCCAGAGAAATAAGACACATGGACTTCATTTTACAACTAACAAGCGACATCAGACACGTATCGGGCAAAAACAACGCCGTAGCCGACGCGCTGTCCAGAATCCAAATAAACTCCATCCTCACAGACAAAACCATCGACTACGTCAAAATCGCAGCAGCTCAAAAAACCGATAAAGAACTACAGACACTGCAGACAAATAAAACGAACAATTTACAATTCAAAAACATTAAGCTTCCAAATTCTACCTGTACCTTAGTTTGCGACATATCCACTGGTAAATACCGACCATATATACCAAAAGAATTCCGAATTAACATTTTCGACCATTTTCACTCGCTATCCCATCCAGGAATAAAAACAACAACAAAATTAATAAACTCTAAATTTGTTTGGTATAAAATGAACAAAGACATACAATCCTGGACCAAACAATGCGTACACTGCCAACGTTCAAAAATAACAAAAAACACCCAAGCTCGACTCAAACCATTTTCCGAACCAAACAGTCGCTTCGACAACATTCATATCGACTTAATCCATTTACCCAATTCCCAAGGATTTTCTCATGTACTCACGTGCATAGATCGGGTCACACGATGGCCAGAAGCAATTCCAATCAAAGATTGTAACACACAAACTATAGCTGAAGCATTAGTAAACAATTGGATATCTAGATTTGGAGTTCCTTCTGTTATTACAACAGACAGGGGAAAACAATTCGAATCGTCATTATTCAAAAATTTACTTAAAATGTTGGGCACACACCACATAAAAACCACGGCATACCATCCACAATCAAATGGCATGATTGAGAGGTTCCATAGGCAGCTAAAAACTTCCCTTAAAACATATAATGACCCTATAAACTGGGTAACTAACCTACCAATCGTCTTATTAAGTCTTCGCACAACGTGCAAAGAACCTATTAATTGCAGCCCGGCAGAACTTGTCTACGGCACCACATTACACATTCCAGGCGAATTCTTCACACAATCACCAATAGTTCCAGACCCTAACATGCCCCACTATCTCCAACAGTTAAAACAAATAATCAGCAAATTAAAGTATACAGCCCCAATCTTAAAAAAAACAAACCATATTTTGTAAACCCCGATCTATTTCGCACATCACATGTCTTCATAAAGCATAATGCAATAAGCCCCACCCTACAACAACCTTACGATGGGCCTTACAAAGTAATCAAACGATACGAAAAGTTTTTCAAAATTTTAATTAAAGATAAATTGGACACCGTATCAATAGACAGACTAAAACCTGCTTACTTACAATAGCCGCACATTTTGATAACACTCATTCCTCTCCCCAAGTCCCACAAATAAAGTCATTCAATTTATGTCATTTCTTTGTAAAATGACAAGTAATGACTTCCCTTTCATTACCTGTCATTGTTTTCTTCTCTCTAAGGAGGGAGATATGTTACAGTTACATCTAGCAACCATGTGTCGATCACACAGTTCGATCAAGACACCTATGAAAATGTTTTTTAATGTTGTTAGATACGAAATAAATAAAAGTGTTTTCCCGTTTTCGCTCTGATCCAAATTCATTTGTGTTTATTATTTTGCTTTACATGTTATACTAGTTTAACGTTCTTAGTTATATTTTTACACATGTAGAGTAGTTTATAATACAACGTATATCTCGTACTCTACAAAGGTAAATCCCCTAAACTCGAGATAAAAGTTTGCTAACATGCAAAACACGCAGAAACGATAAACAACTAAAATTTAGGGACTTACCCATATGCAAAAGATTCTGCGTGAATACTTAGGAACTAGGGGAAGGCCCTAAGAATGTTTTATGCCTAAAAACGGCACAAAATTAGTCCCTTTACGAAATACGAAAAAATAAATTGTAGGAAAAAAACTTACACGAATACACGGGTTGGGTCTGACAGGCCCAAAGCCCTTCTGGCAGCCAAACGGCAGATGATAAAATTAAGACAAATTAAGGAAAACATGTCTTTATTAAAGTTAGGAAGGTACCAAAAAGCTAAAGAAATTAAAAAAATTATTTTAAAACATACAACAAAAAAAGATTTGCCTGGGCCTGACAGACCCAGCCCGTCAACCGGAGGGTTAATTATAACAAAATAAATTAAGTTTAAAATTCTTAATTTTAAAGTATATTTTTTTATGTTTGGATGACGAAATTTTGAAATGTGACCTAATAAGTTATTAATATATAATTAATTAATATATGTTTAAAAAATATTTCAATTTAGAAAATGATAATTTATTAATGTATTTTAATGTTATTAGAATTTAAAATTAATTAAATTTTAGTGTGTATTTTCCTTACTAGATGTATCTCGCAGACAATTCACGGACGGGTACGTCACACTTTTATCGTCTATTTTGTGATTGGTTTAGCATCCCCTCTTACTTCTCTCCATGCTTCCATCACAGAAAGTAGCAAACGTTTTAGATTCTGCATTTATTTCAATTTGAAATATTTTCCAAAATATACAAGTGTTTACTGTTTTCTTATTTTTTAATGGGTGATACTACAGGTCATTTTTATTAATAAAATATTACAAACATTGCAAGAATACACAAAAATTTACTCTTGCTACAACTTGATAAAAGCAGTAGCTTTTCAGTTATTTAAATTTTACAAAAATCAGTTTCCAATAAAATAAAAAGCAGGTAAAAACTAGTTACTGATTAAATTCATATATATACAGGGTGTTTCAGGACTAGTGTAACAAACTTTAACAGCTTATTCCTGAGGCCAAAAATGTCATATGAACATAGGTCCTATTTCTTCTATTTACCAAAATACAAGAGGTTAAAGTTCTATAAATAACACGAAATTTTTTAATTTTTGTAATCAAGGTACTTTCGGAAAACAAGAGTTATATTGAAAAGTCATACCTTATTTGTATTAATTAATTTATGTATTAATTGTCTTAATTAAAAATTGTTGTACTTTTGATTATATTTTTGTTTCATAATGGATTGTTATAGTACTGCTGAATATGCAGATATGATTTTTATTTATGAATTATGTAATGGTAATGCCCGTTATGCATCCAGAGGATACCACGACACATATCCAAATAGACGCCAACCTTCTCATCGCCTATTTGCGCGCATTTTTCAGCCTCTACGTGAAATTGGATCAACAACTGTACGGGGAGGTGTACAAAATGATGGCATTGGTGTTAATAATAACGTTGAAGATGAAGCGAATGTAATTGATGCTGTTCTCGATAATCCTGAAATCAGCACAAGACACATCGCTGCTCAATTACACATGTCTCACAGCACTGTTTGGCGGATATTAAACCGTGAGGAATTACTTTATTTCCAAAGTGTTATGGTCTAAAGAAGCCCAATTCACGAGAGACGGAGTAAACAAATTCCATAATTACCATTTATGGAGCATTGAAAATCCACATGCGATTGTTCAGTCCTGCTTTAAGCAAAGATTTAGCATAAATGTCTGGGCAGGAATTTTCAATACTAGATTACTAGAAATTGAAGTTTTAATTGACCGATTAACAGCTGATGGCTACAGAAACTTTCTGGAAGACAGACTACATGAACTAATAGAAGATGTTCCGCACTTCTTGTACGACAACAGATGTGGTACCAGCATAATGGGGCTCCTCCTCACTATGGTAGACAAGTAACTGAGTGGTTAAACCAAAACTTTCCCAGTAGGTGGATTGGACGTGGAGGTCCAAACTTTTGGCCTGCAAGATCTCCAGACTTAAATCCTACTGATTTCTTCAGTTACTTGAGACAGACAAGCACCTATCCCATAAAATGAAGCATCGCAAGCTAATCTAACCGTCTTTTCCGGATTATAATGTACCAAAATTTTATCTGAGGCCAGTTCTTTTTTTGCTAGTTCAAATGCTCGATCGCATTCATTCGACCAAATAAACTCTTTGTTTTTTCACCTAACCTATATAAAGGTTTTAGCACGGTTGAAATGTTTGGTATAAACTTGTGATAATAATTTACCATACCACAAAAAGCCTTTTCTTCACTAACATTTTTTGGCTTAGCACATTTTAAAATTCCCGAAATTTTATCGAAATCTTTTTTTAAACCTTTTGCTGAAATATTATGACCTAAGTAATTAACATCTTTCTTAAAAAATTGACATTTATTTTTATTCAATCGTAAACCAAATTTTTGTAATCTTTCAAGGACTTTTTTCAAATTTTCTAAATGTTTCTCTTCCGTCTCTCCCGTTACCACAATATCATCAATAAAGACTACTATCTTTAGTAACTATTTTAAAATCTAAAATTTTGGATAAATCTATATTAAATACTTTTAATAAATCTCTTCCTAATAATAATCTGCATCCCTTTTCCACCACAATTAAGTCACATTTTTTTTCAACACCCTTCAAACTAACTGCCAAATTTACTTTACCTTTTGGCTTAATAATAGAACCATTGTAAGTTTTTAATTTGATGTTACAATCTGATAAGGTAATATTTCCAAAATGTTTTTTATAAACATCCCATGGCATACAACTCATACGTGCTCCTGTGTCCAGTTCCATTTTAAATGTTTGCCCATTCAGCAAAACCTTTACCAACATAGGATTCGATCTCATACTATTCAACGTAAACATTTCCACCTCATGCATGTCCTCCACCTCACTTGTTTCCTCCACAGCATGGACTGCAACTGTACAAGCTGCGCTGATATGGCCCTTCTTCTGGCACTTCCTGCATGTGTACTGTCTAAATTTACACCTAGAAAAATTATGATCAGTCTTATTGCAAGCATAACATGTAGCACTGCCCGAAGCACTAGATTTCTTCGAACTTCTCACAGCAATGTCCTTTTCTTCCTCCCCTAGCTTGCTAACTCTGACTTTTTGTAACTTGTTCACCACTTCCACATCTCTTGTTCTTTCTTTTACAACAGATTCCTTACTCAGCGCTATTTCATATAATTCTGGCATCGTTTTTGTTTCCGGTTCTTCTCATAGCCGGTCCAAAATTGGTCCGCTTCTCAAACCCGTCACAAACTTGTCCTTAACTCTTTCAGTCAGCAAACTTCCAAAGTTACATGGTGCGGCTAATTGTTTCACCTTCACATACCATTCACCAATAGATTCTTCCCCTTGCCTTAAATTGTTAAACAGAATCCGCTTCCTGAAAACACTCACTCTCACTCAGTGCTGCCACGTCGAACTTACGGGAATCGGTAGAATTCACATACAAATTTCGGTAGATACCGGAATTTTGGAATTCATAAAATTTTTGTTTTATTTTGGTTTTAGACATGCAATACGCAATAATAATAATTATTATTCTTGGCATTAACCTATAAATCTTCTAATGTTATACAACAATAAAAAAGAACGATAATCTCATATATGAATAAAGGGAGAAATAACAGTCTATTATTACAAACAATAGATTAATTTATTCAGAAATATTATTTAAGGTCTTTTTTGTCATTTTGGAAATTAATTTATTTTCAAACGAAAAATCGAAACAATTTTGATTTCCAATATATTGTTTAGAATATAATAAGCCTGTTATTGATTCTGTGTTTAAGGCGTTTCTTTGTTTAGTTTTTATCAAATTAATGGATGAAAAAATGCGTTCTACATTGGCTGATGAATGCGGCAAACACAGTAGATTAAAAACAAAGTTTGACAACAATGGAAACATTAACTCACCATTACCTAATTTAAGTTGCTTAATTTCTTTCCAAAATAATTCAACCTTATCACTAAATGTCTAAATTTCTTGCGTATTTCTTAATAACCGCCACTCTGTGTCAAGAGACTGCAGTTGTGTTTCATCAACCAAATTCGGAAAAATAACTAGTACATCTAAAATAGAGGTTTTAGTTCCAGATTTAACTAATACCGGATCCAAAAAAGCAAAATTTTGAATGGGATTATTTTCTAGTGGAAAGCGGGAAATTATCTGTGAACAACTTTCTATATAAAAATCGAGACATCGCAATTTAAAAAAAAGTTAATTTGTTCATCAGTTAATTTTGTATCATTTATAAACTTTGCTACGTTTGCTCCAAAATACATGTCTTTTATATCTAAGAAATTATTAGGATTTTTAAAATCTATTTTCTCAAAAAAACTTTTTAAAATATAGTCCCGTTTCAGAAAACAGTCGTAAAGTGTTCGTAACACGTTGCAAACATTTTTATACAGCACATGTAATTTTGGAGACTCCGCTTGCATCTCTTTATTTAAGTTATTGAATAATGGCAATAGAAAATCTAAAAATAATAAAAATAATTTAATCGTTGGATCATTCAACTTCTGCAAAATGGTCGTTGTTGCTAGGACATCATTTTGCGACACAGCATCTATAAAAAACAATTTAAGAGCGTCATATTGTTCTAGTATGCGATTTACTACACTATGTACCGGTGTACGGTGAATTTTAACATTACAAAATACTTGAAATTGACGAAATTCAGAAATTCGTTTAGGGCTGGAACTAAAATAATTGTAGATATCTCTTGTAAGATCTTCTACATATCTCGGCAACTTTTGGCAAGCATATGATGCGCAGAGGTGGAAAGAATGACATGCATTTCATGACATACACATGTGGTATATCTCTTTTTAACAATGCCATTACTGAGTGATGTTTGCCCATCATTACATTTGCACCATCTGACGCAAATCCTATCAAATTCGTTTGGTATGGACTATTATTTTTAATAAATATGTCAACAATATTATTATATAATGAGTTCGCATCTGCATTAGCAAGTGGTACAAGCGCAAAAAATTATCTTTAACGATTTCATTTTTTAAGTACCTCACGACCAAACACAGATGTTTGATTGTATTCCTGTCCGTAGATTCATCGACGATAAGTGAAAATTTATTAATTCGCAACTCTTCACATAAAATTCCGAACTCTTCTGGTCCAATAACGTATTTTATAATAGAAGACGTTTTCGTTCTACTGCATGCAATTCCTTGTGTTATCTTTGAATCCGGACATACTTTGGCAATGAGCTTTGGAAGATGCCCCATAACAGTAAATGGAAGATTGTGCTCTGCGACAAAAGCTGATAATCGTATTTCTCCAGAATATATATATATATATATATATATATATATATATATATATATATATATATATATATATATATATATAAATAAATATTAAGAAAAAAACTAATAAAATATTTTTGAGTTACCTTCTTTAATGCTATCTTCTAACTTCCTTGCCTAAAAAGTATCGGCGGTAAATTTTGTTATTGCTGGTTGTTTCTGCATACTCTTTATCTTGATGAAATTTTGAATTATGTTTAATTAAGGAATCTTTGCCACTGCTAATATTTAAATCTTTATTACAACACTTACACGCTGCAAACTGCTTTCCTTTTTTACTGCTACTAATCAATTTTTCGAATTCGGGTATTTTTTCCCAAGCTACCTTATATGATTGATTGTATTTTAGTTTTTTCGGACAAATACCTGAACTTAAATCCTCACTACCACTATCATAATCTGGCGAACTCATTTTAAATTATATATTTTTCACAACAAACCCCCAGAAAAAACCTCTGCAAAGTACCTATATGATGTGACAACACACAACACTGTGACAACTAATAACAAACACAACATCCATCATCACATCAAATCCCGCGTGCGTAGTAGAAATGATTTCGGTGAAATACCCGGACCCGAAGTAGCTGGTTAAGACACCATTATTAAACTGTCTTGAACTGCATTCTAATTCTAATAGCTGGCAGCAATCGACTTCAACGCCTTAGTGAACATATCTTTATCTCCCTCAACGCTATTACAAAGAAAAGGATAAAGATACATTCGCAACGCCATGGTTTTACCTACGAAAATACCATTATTGTCCTTTATATTTAAAAATTTCATAACGAAAAAGACTAAAAATCGTTAATACATGTTTGAACTGAAAAATCGTAAAAAATCGCATTAAATTCGGTAGATTGGTACAACAACTTGAAAATCGGTAGATGTGGCAGCACTGCACTTACTTTAAATTGTGCTTCCAACAGCTTAATTAATTCGTCATATGTCTTTTCCTTTGGCAAAGCAGGATCACACACGTTTTTTAAAGTTTTGTAAACACCTTCATCTATTAGCGTTAACAATACTGCTGTCCTTCCTTGCCCAATATTATTCGCTTAAAAGTATTGTTCTAACCTTTCAGAAAATATTTCAAAGTCATCTCCTTGCTTGAATCCATCAAGACGAGTAACATTATTGTTTATCACCACTATCTCCCTTTGGGGTTGTGGCTGTGGTTGCGGTTCGTCTGGCATTTTTATTACATGTGTTTCAATAAAACCAGTAACTTTACCTAGCGCACTTTTGCAACTAAAATATTAAAAACCCGATATTTATTCTCGTCGCCAAAAATTGTAATGTACGGGAAGACAAAATAACTCAGGATGACCAGGATAACACAAAATATTTATTGTACTTCTCATCACAATGGTCAAACACTTCTCGCCATCTTTTACATACCTTCTTGCGTACAACTACTGACATCTATCTTAAACTCAATACACTACATTGATACCTACTGCCTACTACTTTTGAAAATTAATTTTTACTAGTTACTATGTTACTAACTTGAAAAATTGACAGCTGACTTGTAAAAATTTTACAAGTTAGTTACCGCATTAGTAACGTTGTTGATATGTTAAAATCATGTTTTTTTACTGTTATAGATATTAAAAATAAATGTCAATTGCAACTGACAGGTTTAGGTTATAATATTAAATTTGATTTACAAATGAGTAATAAATAAAATATTACGTCAGGAAACTGTTCCACAGCTTCAAGGAGTGATAGGCTCGCCATTCATTTCCTCCTTCCGGCAATAAAAACCGCTTTATCTGGCTTGTAATGAATTACAATACAAGCCAGGTAAAACGGTTTTCACTGCTGCAAGGAGGAAATTATTGGCAAGCCGAGTAGGGTATAATGTATAATATTTTATTTATTACTGTTTTAATATGTATGATAATAACAAAACATAATTTTCACATGACAACAATGCTACTAACGTGTAAAATTTTAACAAATTAGCTGTCCATTTTACAAGTTAGTAAATAGTAAAGATTATTTTTCAAAAGTGGTACGCAATATCAAAAAATGAAGTTTACAAGTGAGTAACAAATACATATATTTACCTGTTCCTGTTCCGCGGGATTTCTTCATTTTCATTTTTTCTCGTCGCATAGCTGCCAATAAAGACGACATTTTCCTTTTACACTCTTCAGCCGTAGTTGACATCATTTTTCCTATTTCTTCCCATGCGTCATTTTTGAATGTTTTATTATAATGTTGAGGATGTTTTGAATCCCATAATATATCATATTTCTGATCAATTTCAACTAAACTTATGATATTATCTTGCGTCCACTCCATAGTGTTAACACTTACCAACTGAATATTGTTACTGTAAACTGCGAAGTTCTTATGACTTGTCCACAATCGCACACGAGGGATGAACACATCCGTGTAACATTTCTTTGATGCGACGCTAGAAAACCGACAGCCGGTGGAGCGCTGTTCTGTTACGCTGTTACGATGTACCGTCCACACAGTTACGCGTTTAAGTTACTCGACGGTGTTCTGTTACGGTATTTTGTACATGTGTGTACCCACCTCAAAGTTTACTGTATCATCTATCTCTGTCCAATACACCGTAGCTATTGCCTGTGCTGTCGATACAAAGCCCGGCGTGCACGAGTCTACAGTGCACGACTAATGCGCGCGTCTCGTCTATGCACAAGTAATACACAGTCGTAATCACGGTTGCATAAATAGAAACACTTATTTTAATATTTTCAAAAACCAAATAAGCACTAAACTAACAAATAAATAAAATACATAATAAAAATAACCATAATTTTGACACGTTATTTTGGAAATATTTATAGGGTGTGCACTGTACACCTTGCACATATGGACTGCACGCCACTGGAAGTAAGGTGCACAGTGCCATGTCTACGTTGTGAAATATTCCAATATATTAATAATTTTACCAGTAATATAAAGGTGCATACATATAATTATTCTAAGAATGATGTACTAATAATCAGCTACTTATCTAATATTCTTGAGGACGGAATGAACATTATCTTTTATAATTTTGCAATAATGCTGGCGTGAATAATTATTTAAAATTCTTCAATTTTGATTTTACATTTTTAACTTATCTGTGTTTCTACCTACTCCTTATCACAGGCTATGGCTGATGGTGATACATAAATGTAATCTTCCCAATAACATGAGAAGAAGAGAATTTTTGCGAAGTCTGTCTTTCGAACTAGTGGAAAATCACTTACGTGATGAAATGAAAGCAATGTTCTAAGACGCGGCCGTTGTGTTTTCTGAAATCGAAAAAAAAATCGACCTACCAAATACTCTTGTGTAAAGTTTGAAAAATAAATGTGTTGAGAACATTGTACTTTTGTATGTTCAGAATTATGTTTAAATTGGTACTGGTCAAAATAAAAATGTTTAATAATACATGTTTTTTTTATTAATTATTTACATTTACAATCACATTGGTCGGAAAGACTTTTTTTTAAATTGAATTGCGGACTTACAGTCCGGCGCATGTATTTTTGTTAAAAATTTGCACGCGTGTAGTGGAAGATAAATATGGTATTTCTATAGTATTAACTAAACCATTAAGAATTTTTACTACGGCCCACCATCTATCCTGAAAGAATTTTTTGGTATATTGTTTGTTTTTAAATAATACAAATATGTATATTTCTTACATTCATTCCTCGTCCACCTCTTCAATATTTTCTTCCTCTTCTAAATCCTCGTCCTCTTCCACTTCCTCTTCTGTGAAGGGGAGATATATTTCTATGGTTTTCATACTCTTATAATTTTGCAATAATGCTGGCGTGAATAATTATTTAAAATTCTTCAATTTTGATTTTACATTTTTAACTTATCTGTGTTTTTACCTAGTCCTTATCACAAGCCGTGTCCACGGCGCCACCTGACAGTTTGTGCCCCGATGCGGTACTTACCTCGCTTACCGCCTAGCGCCGCCCCTGGCGTACAATTTTCGAACACGGTAACTTTTTACCACTCGTGTTTTCGAACACAGTCGGTAGATGGGGTATCTACCGGTAGAATTTTCGTAAATACTTAAGTATTTTCTAAAAAATACATACAGAAAGTTCCTTGCAAAAGATTCTAAATTTCTTGTACGTACATTACCTTTCGACAGTTGTATGTATTTTATACAAATTCCATAAATAAAGTTTCGAGCAAAAAGATCCTATTTCGAATAAAATTATAACACACATATACTACGAATATGTCAATTGACACTGACATCTTTCAATCAGAATTTTCTTAATATAGTAGCTGTTTCTAGCATTGCTAGCTAATTTATGAAATTTAATTTCTTTATAATTTTATAACTCTATATCCATTTAATATGAAGTATAAAATGCATTAAAATCGTATGGAGAATACAATGTTCTTTAATATTTATAATAACATTAAATGTGAAAAAATTATATTTATCACCGTTTTTTCAAGAAAAACTGTTAAAATCTTCAAATGAGGGTACTTCCGGTTGATCAATAATTATAACCAAAACCTAATCAGCTCTTCATATGGATGCAACGAAGAGGAATACGAAAGAATTATAATTTTTTGAATTGTAGTATTAGAGTTATCGTAGACGAAAATTTTGTTACACACACACACACATACACACACACACATCCTCACGCATACACACGCACGCACGCACGCACACACACACACACACACACACACACACACACACACACATATATATATATATATATATATATATATATATATATATATATATGCAGACATCATCGTAAAAATAGTAAAATCGTATTCTAGGGACCTTAAAACGTGCTTATTCATTAAAAACTCACCACCGAAATTTTTGACCAAAGACAATACCTTCCTTACCTAAAGGTGACTGAAGGTAAAAATGCATAAGACTGGTATAGAATGGTGCAGTATTGTTATAATCAAGGTGGCATACAATGTTTAATAATTAATTATTAATTTTTAAAATGTCTGTCGAAGTATAGTTATTATCTGCAAATTATACTTCCATTATTTTCTTCTAATTTCAATTGATACTAGAGATATAAAATAAAGCATAAAACTGGTATACGAGTAGAGCATAAATGTAGTATTGTTATAATCAAAGTGGAATATAATTTTTAATGTGTAATGTGTAGTATTGTTGTAATCAAGGTGAATACAATTTCTAATATTTAATTCTCAGTTATTACAAAACGAATTCTGTCGGAGTATATTTATTACTTTGATTGCCAAAATAAAACAATGTCTAAACATAATCATGAGACAACGCTAGAAGAGCGACGATCGACGACCGGGAAGACCAAGTCCCACTACTACCTCCCGCTACCCGTACCCCGCCTTATCTGTAGTAGGAGAGCGCAAGAAATCGAATACGTTTAGCACGAAAGACTACTTACTTATTCCATAATAACTTCTTTATTTGATTTCGAATAATAATGTAGTAAATTGTATCTTGATTAGGAAGGTTGGTTCTATGTTCATTGCTTTTCAGATTTGGCAATACATTCTTTAATTAGCCGGAATATTCATTAGAAATATGCAATAAATATGTTTTCAAAGTCAAAGTATAAAATTAAAAAGCTTCTAACATTGAGATATCCTGTATAAACATACTAATATTTAAAAAAATAATATAACTTCATGCAATCCAGAGTAATCATGGAATGCCGTAACCGGTACAATACAATAAATTTGTGGGATAGACGATCCCCTTAAATGCAGTTAGAAGGAGGTAATTAAATGTGAACGTATAACATATGAATGTCTTAATTAGTTTTTATGATTTTAATGATTGTATTACAGATTTTACGAGAAATATGAATTTCCTGGTGTCATCGGTTGTATTGACTGTACATATATAGCTATATTTCCACCAAATATAGAAGATCCTCAATATCCAGAACATATTTACGTAAATCGTAAAATGTACCATTCCATAAATGTACAGCTGGTATGAAAAACATTAGAAATAGACAATAGCACCAATATTACTTACTTTTTTAGTCTAAAATGTAAATATCTATCAATTATTTTAGTAGTAATGATTATAAACTTATTTAAGTAATTATTTTCTTAATAAAATACTGTTAATGCAAGGAAAATAATTTAAGTAATGTTAGTGCAGACGCCAATAAAATCTATTTATAAACTTTAATATTTCAGATATGTGACGCTGATTTAAAATTTTTAAATGTTAATGCCCGCTTTCCGGGAAGCTCCCATGATTCCTATATTTGGAACAGATCAAATGTTAAACAAGCTGTCGAAACATTAAATCAAAATGGGTATAGCGATTATTTTCTATTAGGTATTTATTAAATGTAGGAACAAAAAACTGTAATTTATATTTCTTTATTTAATTTAAAGGTGACTACGGCTATCCACTCAGTACTTATTTATTAACTCCTATAAATCCTGAGCCTCAACTTGATACTGCTGAGTATCGGTGTAATATAAAACATAAAAGAGTTCGGAGCATTATTGAAAGATGTAATGGTGTACTAAAAATGAGATTTCGAGGTCTTTTCAAACATAGAGTATTGCATTATAAACCCGAAGTAGCATGCAAGATTATAAATGCTTGTGTGGTTTTACATAATTTATGTATAAATTATAATTTAGAAATGCCCGATAATGATGACAAAGATGAAGAACTAGACTTTGGTAAGCAATCATATTCTCATAATTTGAAAAAGGAAATTAGAAGATATTTATACAGGAATATTAAATAACAATAATGCAGCAGATGAAGAGGACGATAATATAAGGCGTGTGAATCCAGATCTCACACAAGGACGAATCGCAAGGGGAAGGATAATTAATCAAAATTTTGCTTAAATTCATATTGTACATGTAGAAAATATATTTATGTATCAAAAATAAAAACATTATTTACTAATAATATTTGAAACTTACTCTAAACAACGAAATAAATATCAGTCTCAACTAAACTAAAAAACTTGTCTATGGCTAACATAATTAATTCTAAAAATAAAATACATTTGTACTACACAATAACCAAAACAAAATAAAAATTATTACCTAAGTAATAACTAAAAAACTTATCTTTGGCTACATAATTAACTCTAAAAAATAAAATACATTGTACTACATAACTAAAAAACAAACAAAAATTCATTCTTCTATAAAACCTACTACACTTCAATCCAATATCATAATAAATCGTCTAATTGCAATACCCCGTTTGCAGATTATTTGTTTGCTAATTTTTCTAAATTAACATTTATATTTTGCAATATATTTTTACTATCCTTCAAAATTTCATTTCTTTCTCTCATAATTTGAAGTTTCTCCTTATAATGATTTTGTTTTATATCAATTTTCTGAGCTAGGGTCTCTTCGTATTTCTCTACTGCTATTTCTGTACTTTTTAATTTTGTCATTGGCCTTTTCGGGATTTTCCTTGGTGGGGTAATTATTTCATTAGTTAATAAAGCATGTGCGTTAATAAATTATTATGAATACAGGCATGTGTATTTACTTACAGTCATTTAATCCTGCCAAATTAATAACTGCAGTGGATTCCACTGTCTCTTTGTGTCCATCTAAGCACACTGGTCTTATTATTTCTATAATTTGTTTTTCAGTCTCGCTTGTAGTTTCCTCCACACACGGTCCACCTCCAGTTCCACGACTATAAGCATTATTTTTGCTATATTTCACTTTTGTTCGGCTTCGTAGATCTTGCTATGTCTGAAAAATTAAGGTTATAATTTAAAAATATATCAATCGTAATGGGGTCATACCAAAAAGAAAAATGTTTATTTTTCTTTCATAAATGAAAAATTTACCTAATATTATGCATATATACATCAAAAATATTTAATATTATTATACTTTTCATTCATGATTTTCTTTATAAAGATTCTGAGTTTGGTTTTGTGACGTCACAGTTTTGTACACAAATACACGACAGTGAGACACACCCGTACTCGTGCTTTTACTGTACTTGAACAGATCTGTCACTTTTTTCTAACATAACCTTATATAACCAATATTTTGAAAGTAACGTCAACATCCTTGCAACAAGTTATTTTTTAAAAAAGTAAGTACAAATAACGAAATATGCTAAATAAAAATATAAATAAATACAATTTATGTTTCATTTAGTTATTACAATGGTTGTACAATATTGTTCTGTGTCGTCCTACGAGAATAACTCGAGAAGTTAAAATAAAAATTTTGTTTGTATTCTTATGGCTCAAGATGTAAGGGAAAGATGGTATAAGGTAACAAATACTCCACAAGTTTTGAAGACTACGTTTATTTTCAATGACATAAACGTCAAAAGTAGATGTCACTACGGCCGCAAAACTGTTACGTCATTCGAAATATATATTTTCGTAAGTAGTTTTAAATGTAGTTTCAGAAAAAAAATAAATTGGAAAATGTGGTATGACCCCATTGTAAATACTTATTCAAATCAATTAAAACTACTTACTTTTTTCCAACTTTTCCAATTTTTCTTCTCACCTGGTATAGAAATTAATATTTCTGTAATTTCCTCCCATTTCTTTTCAGTCTTTATACGTAAATGTTGCAGAAAATTTTGAATTTAATAGGCATTTATTCTTTTTTATGTATTCTAGAAGTATTTTTGTTTGGTTCACTTATATTTTACAACTATTTTTGTTTATTTCCATGTTAATAATAATGCTGAAACTTCTTCCACTCGCAAAATGACAATGACAAATATTGAAATGTTAAAATACTTCTAGAATAAGATCAACGTGAAGATGTCGAGCTGCCTCATGCAACGTTGCCAAATATTGCGCTTCGTGTAATTCATGTTCGTACGACACGCGAAACGAAGGGTAGTCGAGAATACGTGTACGTAACTGTTCGCATTGAAGCTTCGCTTCGCTTTCGCATTCGTGCGAGTACGAACGCAGTCGAGAATTGAGCCCCACAGGCAGTGTTGCCAAAATTATTTTTTGATTAGTACTAGATTTGTTGATAAAAAAGGATTAAAAATTCACTAAATTAAATTTTTCTCACTGAAACTGTACTAAGCAATATAAATTAATTTCTTATATTATTTAACAAATTTTATGACGTATACACAATGTCTTTTAAACATTATTTAAAATTTATTCTTTTAATTTTGTAGCGGCAATATATAAATAGGCATCTTCAAATAAATATGTAGCTTACAATAATAAAAACATGAATTAAATGAAATACATCGATATTTATCATTTTATTTTATTATTTATGAAACAAACATAAATTTAAAATATTTCTCTTATCATTAGTTTTACATATAACTTGTTCCATTTAAGCCATTCAGTATTGTAAAGAATAGGGTATAGTTCTGAACTCTCTTTGGCTGAAATTGGAGACAAGAGATAAGTTTACCCAATGTAATTTCGGTTACTTAGGCGCTGATATAAGTGCAATTTGCTGAATGGCTTAAATGGAATAGAGTCTAGGTAATACATAAATATAGAAGAAAAAAAAATCACAGAATTAATATCAATGTAGTATAAAAACTTTGCAAAAACGTACTTTCGAGGTAAATGTAACTATAACAAAAATAAAATAATATTATATTATTAACTGTTAAGAACTAGTTTATCTTAGGTCAGCGATCTAATAATTTATCTTATTTGGTTGAAGATAGTTTATTTTTAATCAGTCAAAAGATAATGACGTGTACAACACAGAACACATGATTAATCAGCACACGGTTCCCAGTGCCGGATCAAGCCAGCGCGGGGCCCGTAGCAAATGTGAACAGGGGGCCCTTGAATTGCATTACGTATTATAATTTAGGATGTAAATAAAACAAAACATTTACAAAAAGGATTTTCGTGATTTAATATGGGCAAATTTAGAAATTACACTCGACAAATCAATATTTTTAAGTAGGTCATTTTCTATATTCATAATAGTGAGGTCATTCAAACGGTCTTGTCCCATCGTGTTCCTTAACACATTTTTAATTCTCTTTAATGTTGAGAAAGAACGTTCTCCGCTGCAGTTTGTAATCATCATACTCAAATTGTTTTATCTCTGTCAATCGTTTAGATATTATTTTAGAGAAAAATTCTTCAAATAAAAGATGTGGGCAATTAATTTTTCTATAACTAGTATTTGAAGTATTTTCCTCTAAAAGGATCCATAAACGAATGACAGAGATAAAACAATGCTAGTCAAATGCTCGATAATCACCCTTAATCAGTTGTTCATATGATCGGTCAATATGCCCAAGCAAAAAACTGGATGATTAAAATTTAGTACCTAATGTGTACTCAAAAAAGCACTTCTCAAATTGCTGGTGTTTTGGTATGATAAGGGAAAAATGTTAAAAACTGAAGCAACTTCGGGAAATAATTCTATCGAGAAATTTTATTAAATCCTGTTTTGACAACTACCAAAATCTAGTAAATATTATCAAAAAATCATATATAAAAAATCAGATTTTTATCTTATCTACAAATGAAAGCAAATTGAGTTAAGAAGAACCTATTTTCATCAATGCAGCCCCATAAGCAATTTCGCGTCACTTCGCCGCTATTAATGTTCAGCTCTAAAACCTACGTGTCTTGTTTTTTGAACTTTGTACAGTAGGTTTGTATGCACACAAAAGTTAGCTACTTTCCAAAAATTTCAGAGCTTATCGTTCTCGTCGTTTTCACTGTTTTGAGATTATATAGAATTTTACTATTATGAAAAGTGGTATTATACTGATTTTGTACTAGTCCACAGCGATCAGCAAAACAGAATTAATAACACAAAAGCACGTAAAAACTAAGACACTATAACACGACGTAAATAGTCCAATAACAACAAATTTCACTCTTAAAAAAAATAAACTTATGTAAATGTGGTAGGAACGAACGACTAAGTCGACATGGTCGAGTTATACAAACAACTCGAATCGAAAACAATATTAGGGGATTCCACCTGTAAGTAATGTGGTGTTGCCAATTTGTAGCATAATAATGTACCTATACTATTACAGTATGGCCTGCGCTCACTTTGAGAATAGCTACTAGGCGTGTGGCTTAGTAGATGGCTTATAATTTTTTGATTTGTAGTTTTTTTGGGCACAGGCGCGGGGCCCCCCAAGGCGCGGGGCCCGTAGCATTTGCTGCCTCCTGCTACATAGCTAATCCGGCACTGACGGTTCCGTTCAAGAAGTCAGGAAAATGAACGAACAGCGAACTAACTGAATAAAAGCGCGAATGAATTTGATATTTGAGTGCATAGAACATAAAGAATTTTTTTAAAATGTAAAAGTACTAAAAAACACTAAATATTAGAGAAAAATCACTATACTTCTGGCAGTGAGTACTGAGTCACTAAATTATATTATATAGTACTAAATTTAGTACAATTGTACTAACAACGGCAACGCTGCCCACAGGTATGTATTCAATATTTCCCAATTTAATATAATTTTTAATAATGAAACTGATAATTTTGTACAAATATTATTAATGATAATGAAGCAAAAAAAAGGTTACATAAAAGTATCATTGTATAACAATTCGCCATTTAATTAAATTATGCAATTAAACAATAGTGCCATACTAACAGTGAATCCATAATATTACACTGGTATACATATGTAATTATTCGACAATATCGTTGTCACTATCACATTCCATTTCACTATCACATTCCATTTCACTATCGTCACTTGAGTCTTGAATATTTATAATAAAGTTTTTGCTAATATTATTAATATCAATATATTGATTTTCTATATCAATCACATGACGCACACTGTTAGCCCAAATTTCTGGTGTTATATTGTTCATTTCACTTATTAGTGTATTGTTTTGCTAAATTGTCACACACATACTGTTTAGGAGGTTTAATATGAACAACTTCTAACAATTGTTTTTTATTGTATGATTCTTCGAAGTATAGGTCGTTGTTAATTAAATATTCCTGAATCTCGGCCTTCTTCATGGAATTAGATGGTATTTTCGCGCTTTGCCGCGAATGGTAACTGGCATTATCCATAACAATAACGCTGTTTTTCGGCAAATTCGGCAGTAAATTATCACGAAACCACGTCTCAAAAATATCAGCGGACATATTGTCATGATAATCTAAACACAAATTTTTAACGTTATGGCCAGCAAAAATCGCGCACTATTTATCCACCCTTGGTCACATCCGGCATGAAGTATTATAATTCTCTTGCCTCGTGCATTTGTACCGTCTGTCCAACTTTTTGGTACTGTCTCGTGGGTGTCAAACCAAGTTTCGTCCAAATATATTATCGGACGATTTTCAGCACGATATTTTTTAATTTCTCTTAAAAATTTGAAGCGCCATTCTCGTATTCTTCGACTCTCCATTATTGTTTGCCGTTTATCATTTTTTTGAAACGAAAACCGATTTTATGGAGAACTGAATACATAGTAGTCAAAGAACAATTTATTTCACATTTATCGTCTTTGAGTCTCTCATGCAATATGCGAATAGACGGCAACATTTTTCCGGCATGCATTGCATATATTTTGCGTCAGATTGTATCTTTTTGAAAAGAATTCACTATTCTCGAATTACCCGCGTCACGCCTTTTCTTTATAGGTCTCACTCCACTTACTATATCACGAACAGTATTGTACGGCACTTTGTTTTGTTTTTATCAGAGCCGAATTTTCACCTTCATTAGGCATTTTCGAAAATTCTACTGGTGAACTGTTACCGGTATATATCGGTAAACAGCTGTTTACCAGGTTACAGTTACCGGAATCGATATTTTAAGAACGCAAGTGACAAACCGGGTAGATTTATAACTTATGATAAACATTTGAAAAATTAAAACAGATTTGAAATTTCGCTTGGCATCACTAACTTTTTGAGGTTAGATTCTTCATTTACCGCATTTACCGGCTGAATTACTCGATCCACAAATCATGGATCCGGTAGATGGATCTGGTAGATATGGTACAATTTTCGAACACTATAACTATTAACCACTCGTGTTCTCGAACGCAATCGGTAGATGCGGTATCTACCGGTAGAATTTTCGTAAATGCCTATTATCTTTTTCTTTTAAATTGTTATACACATTTGCAACTAATTCTTTCGCTTCTTGCGGCAAAAATGTCCGTTTACTTTTATCACAATTTTCAACTGGTAAAATATCAGTATTGTCTTCTTCAAATGGCCGCCACATATTAAATACGTATATTGTTGAACTCAGTACGAAAGTTAGTATTACTACTGATTTTAAATTTTTGAAAACTCATTCATATACCTACTCACTGGGTATGCCTTTGGTATCTTATATTCCCTAATATGTATTAATACCGGTCAAGGACGATTTTTCTCATCTTATATTTCTAATAGTAGTCAAAGACTTAATTTAATTTTGCGAATTCATTATTATTTCAAGTAAATCTGATATACGTAATGCGCACAGAGATTAGAGATTTTCGAATTTAAATATTTTGCAAACTTGAGCGCCAACAGGTACAATCTCTTGCCGTGTGCGATTCACCACAGGCTTAGTAAGTTAAAGCCATAACGAAATATCTTCGAACAAGCTGTAGCAAATAAAGACATTAGACTAGTACATCACAGTATTCAGCAATCTTTAAGGATTCTAATACCACAGATAAACGCAAACAGATACACAGCCTAACGTTAAAACATGTACTCTTATTATTTTTAGTTTTAAACTTAATAGATGGCGTAGGCGACGCTTTAAGGGTATGAAAAGTAGTTTTGAGATCAAGGCGATACAGTTTCCAATATTTACTTCTTCCGACGTCGCACCAGTCACTCTACGTGACTACGATCTACACAGAGACTACTGGCGACTGAGAACACTGAACCATCGAGTGGGAACAATGAGCCGCCGAGCACATGAACGATGCTGGACGGAAAATAACAATTAACAACCTATGTGACACCACGACACTGAGTTTAATGTTTTGCTATTTAATTACAATACTTTATTTTCATTGCACTAGCATTGTTATTTATTATTAGTAGCACTACTGTACAGACATAGGTACCTAAGAATGGAATACTTACACGTTAGAAAATTTCGAAAGTACTTGGCTAAATTATTAAATAATTCACAAAGAAACAAAAACAAAAGCATTGTGTATTCATATGTGTCTACAATTTACATAATTATAAACTAAACAAAAATGACAACATGAAACATTACGCACTTGCTTTCAATTTATGTTTCTTACTCATCTTCTTTATATTTTCCGATTCTTTATAAATTTTTACAATAATTAATAATTTCAGCATGTGTGATTGATGTTCATTACAATCATTGCCAAACCAATCTGGGACTTATTTTATTTACAACCTGTATAGTTGGAAAAGCTAACAATTACATTACAAAGAGGAATTAATGTATGGACGAAAAATCGTCATACAATTTCGAAAGTGATAAAATACGTGCATACATCAGAGCTAGAGAAGTTAAATAGATTAACTGTTACCAAGACTGCATCTCCAATATTTTTTCCTCCGCATTATTATTATTATTATTATTATTATTATTATTATTATTATTATTATTATTATTTTAATGTAAATATTGAAAATATAAAGGAACAATGGAACACACAAGATCAAAGGTATATAAAACGATGATACAAATAAATTATTCATAAAAAAATTCTGTTATGATATTCTCCAAATGTTTATTAAACAATTATGTTTATAGAAAAAAATGTTTAAATAACTATTATCATAAAATTAATAAATTTAAATATATTTTGCTCAAAATAATTGCAATAGAAATCACCAGCGGACAGAGAGACGAGCCTCGCGCGTCGTTGACCAAGATTACAGTTGCTCAATGAATATATCATCGACTTTATTTACACGTAAGTTTATACTGGGAGGATGTAATCTGTAGTTACTGCAGTAACGCCATCTAGGACAATCGTGATTACTACAAATAATGTGAACTCTATGCGCCGGTTGGCTAAGTATCTTTTTACGTTTGTCTGTGCTAATACTACAGTAAAATTATCAAAACTGACAAAAGAAACTTTTTTACGTACCTTTGAAATTGGAGCTCTTAACTTTTCGAATACCACAAAACTAATAAACGGACAATAAAACACATGTAATAGATTAAAGCGAGCTGTAAGTCGCGCTGCAAATTCGACTACTGTTTAATAGATGGCAGCACTACTTAAAAAGCCTAAAAGTAGTTTTACAATAGAAATATTTGCCTGGCCGGTATTACCCATATGGGCGGTATACCCCCTTACTACATTACATTATATTTTTTCCGAAATCGACGCAATACCACTCCGCGAAGTTAGTCAAAATATTAGACAATGATTTAGAAGCAATCGATCTAATAAAACTGAGGAATTCCTGGTCAAATATATGAGAAACCGAAATATTTTTTTTCTATGGATAAATTTAACTTTTCTATACGATTTTGTTTGATAAAAAATAGTGTGCTATATTTGCTTGCAAAAATTGATTACTAATTTCCATATGATCTGTAAATATTTTGAAAATTTCGTTATAATCTGTCATTCAAGTTTGACAGGTTTGTACGTAAAGTTAAATTTTGACGTAAGTCTGTAAAGTTTTAAGCAGGGAACCCACTTGTAACACGCCACGCCACACTACGCAACGTCGATAGACGGGGGTTTACATTTTCGAATGAATGTGCACACTAGTAACACGTTATGTTACGTCTTGGGCCGGAAGTATCGCTTTAAACATTAGTGTTCACAGTTTTTTGAACGACATGGAGTGTGATAGTTCTTCATCTGACGACGAGTGGGAATTAGAATTGGAGTGTGTTGCCGCCATGACTACAAATAAAGGAAAAAGAAAGTGCTGGGTACACAGCGTAAATAGGCAGCGAGAAAAATATGGCGCGTTTCATACATTGGTGAAGGATCTTGAATTGCATAAAAATCGAAGTCGATATCACATGTATTTTCGATTGCACAGAGAACAATTTGACTATTTACACGATTTATTTAAAGAAAGGATTATAAAACAAAACACCAAGTTCCGAAAATCTATTGGTACCCGTGAAAGACTCACTGTTTGTGTGAGGTATTATTTAATATGAAGATACAAATAAGGTATATAAAAGGACAAAATATTGGATAAATACAGTTAACAGGTTTAATAACTTAAAATACATTCTATATCAATAAAAATAAAAAATGAATACATTCTAACGACATCAAAATAAAGTAACTAAAAATATTTTTTTATTTACAAACGCCACAGCGACGCAGATGAGTACTCTGATGAGTATTCCTCGTTAAGCTGAGGTAATAAATTAGAAGTGTGTGGGTGTATGTGGTATAGGTGACGAAGAAATTGGGTAGCCGTATGACGGTGATGGGGTAGAATTAGAGCCAGGTTGAGTGAAATTGGAAGTAATAACTGTTGATGTATGAGTATTGATAGGAGGACAAAATGAGGAGCTGCAAGAGATGGGGGAAGATGGAAAAGCAATCTGTGGCCGAGACGGTAAATTTCTTATTTGTGCCTCTGATACTAGCTTGCACAATTCCATTTTGATAAGTGCGTGATCCATTTGGGGAAATTTTTGGCCGCTTTAGACATGCTCAAATAAAACATGCCCGACTCATATAATGACTGTTTGTTTTGTCGACGCTTTTGCTTTTCGGAGCTCTGCGTTTTGCTTCATGATATTAATCATTTCTTCGGCAGGAGTACGAGTCTTTTGCTTGCGTTGTGACGTATTAATTATTTCCTTGGTTTATGTGAAACAGATTCTGTAGACGTTTCTCTTTTATCCTATACATCGTCACCTTCTGATTCAGCAATTTGTTCTGTAGATTCTGTATCTGCATTTTATTCAAAAGATTGTGTATTAGCATTTTGTTCAAAATATTGTGCATTCGCATTTTGTTCAGGAGATTGTGCATCAAAGTGATCCAGTTCCGGCTCTTCCAACTCTTTTTCGGCTAAATTACTATGAGTCCTAAAATATCGAAAATATATCTAATGAAATTAGGATCTAATAAAACTTACTGTCGAGCGTCCAAGAATGGTTTCACAAAAAACATTTCTTGTTCATACTTCCACGGAGTAATTTTTTTTTAGCCTGACCACTTTTTGTCTGGCGCCTATTTTGCGCATTGAAATAACAATTTCTCAGTTTTGTCCATGTATCTTTGATCGTCGACGCTGCAAACAAAAAATATTTATAGGCGTATAGAGGTTTTTACTTCGAAGGGGGCCAGGTTGTACAAATAAAAAAGTTACAAATATACAGGATGAACACTATACAATTTCAACTTCAATTTCAGAAAAATTATATTAAAATATCAATTTACATTTTCCGTAACTAAATTTACTTGGTTTCTTAAATTGAAGTTACATTTTTCCGAAATTGAATTAACTTTTCTGAAATTGAAAACTTTTTCTGAAATTGATGTTACTTTTTCCGAAATTGATGTTACTTTTTCTGAAATTGAAGGTACTTTTTCTGAAATAGAATTTGAAAAGGTATAGAAATAATAGGCGTTTGACATGGAGAGCAGTATTTGTCAAATATTATCTGTTTCGTAATTCGTGAAACATTATGTAAAGCTTTATTCATGATGTTCTAGTAAACTTAATTTAAAAACGTGGTAAAAACAGATTTAGTATGCATTATTTCAAGAATTAAGCGTCCATATAAACTGTCAAATATCTATTTTTCACATTTTACTTGGTTTGACAGATTACATGACGTTTATTTCTTGAAATACCTACTGCATATGCATGTACCAAATCCATTTTTCTGCGTCTTTAAATTAACATCAAAAGCGCAAATTTAAAAATTTTGACAACTAAAAATTCATTATTTTATTCTATTAATCTTTTTGTATACTTCATTAAATAATGTTTTAAGGGGCAGTGAAAAAAAAACTGTTTTCCCATGTTAAATGCCTGTAATGGTTTCTAGTATTCACCATGTACATAGAAAATAATGTAGTAATATATCGTAAGATAAATTTTACTGAAATACAATCTGTTAATTAGGATTGTTAGTTCAAGCAATAGGTAACTTGGATGGAGGAGCCAAGTGCGCCCGCCTGTGGTGTGTAAAAAAGATAGATTTTTCCGCTATTTAAAAAAAAGTATTGCAGTTGTAACAAAATTATTATATTAATAACAACAGCTGAAATAAATATAAAAATTTAAAAATGTAAAAATATTTCGGGGTTGCCCCGAACCCCTCGGGCCTCCCACCTATTTACGCCATTGCCATACATACATATTTACCATTGTTACAGGTATTTGGCCACAGGAAATTCGTTTCAATCAATCGGATTCAGCTTCCGATTAGGATTTAATACGGTTCGGAACATAGTATGAGAAGTTTGCAAAGCAAAATGGAAGTACTAGGGCCAATCGTTATGTCACGTCCTACAGAAGAAATTTGGAAAGAGGTGTCCCAACGATATAAATATATGTGGAATTTTCCCAATTGCTTTGGGGCAATTGACGGGAAACATGTCAACATTTGTTTACCCATTGGGGGTGGTTGGGCTTATTATAATTACAAAGGAAGCAACTCCATTGTTTTACTGGCACTAGTGGATGCAAACTATAAATTCATTGCTGTGGATGTGGGCGCATATGGCAGAAACAGTGACGGAAATATATTTGCAAAATCTACTCTTGGAAAATTGTTAGAAAATGGAAATTTGAATATACCGGTAGATACACCCCTGAGCGAAAATGGAGAACCTATGCCTTATGTAATGGTCGGAGATGAAGCATTTCCTCTGAAACCATATTTACTTAGACCATATAGTCGACAAACAATTGGAGGAAATGAAGCATATAAGATCTTTAACTATAGATTATCAAGGGCAAAACGAGTAAGTAGAAAACTCTTTTGGAATACTTGCTGCCAGATGGAGAGTATTTACAAAATACTTAGAAGTTCAACCCGCAATGGTGGATTTAATAATATTATCATGTTGTTGTCTTCACATGTGTATAAATAGTGACTTTGAACCAGACAAGTCTTCCTTAAAGAAAGTTGACTCGGGATTAAATGATGTTGGGCATTTAAGAAGAAATGCCTGTCAAAGGGCTTTTTATGTTCGAGAACAATTTAAATAATATTTTAATTCACCCTCCGGTAGTAATCCTTGGCAACAGGAAATGATTCGTCGAGGAAGACATGCGTCAAACCAAGACGATAATAATTAATTAGAAGTAAATTTAGTTTTGTTTGATTTTGTATTAAAAAAAATGTTTGTACCTACCTGATATTTTCAATTCCTTTCCTATTTCCTTCCACGCTTCTTGGCGCATATTATTGCCCTGTAGTTTTTCAAGTGTTGGTTATAAAGGAACTTATACTGACGCACTTTCTCAATTATTTTTTTAAAGAATTGAATATAATTGAAAAAATAAAATTTTAATATCTATTGGTACTCGCACACTTGCAGTTTGCAGTGAAAATAATGTCTAATGCGGGATAAAAGGGGAAGAGAGGGGACAACACGCTGTAACACGTGCACCAAAATGTCTGGACGGTTGGATCGAGCCGACGTCGTTCCACGTCGCGTCGTGTGTTGTGGGATAGCAGGGGACTGGTGTGTACGCATTGCAGTGAAACCAGTGTTAAATTTATGTTTACACTTTCGTCGCGTAGCGTGGCGTGGTGTAGCGTGTTACAAGTGGGTTCCCTGCTTTACTGTAGCTACTATTTTAACAAACTTCGCGGAGTGATAACGTGTACTTTAGTGCCAATTTCGGAAAAAATCAATTTATTCAAATGTATTATATATTATATACACCATAAAGTGAAATAAATACATTTTTTACATGTTTACGTAAAATATGTTTGTACTAACTGATTTCGAACGTGTACTCCTCTAGTATTTCCTTGCTACATTTTGTTGGGCAAAGCAGGAATTTGTGTCTATGGTGAATTAAATTTTGCATATGATTTCCGTCAATATCATCTGGAACAGGTGGATCACCTTCGCCTGCTTTCACTGCAATGTGCAACACGCTTATTGCAACTATAATAATTGTCATTATGGTATCCAGCTTTAATCGACAACTGTAAGCCAACACTAGGAATCTCCTCTTCAAAACACCAAATAGCTTTTCAACTGTATATCTGGTACGAATTTGTGATTCATTGTACAATTGTACTACCCTGACGACGATTGCAGATAGGTACTTTAGCAATCGAAACGTTGTGTTTTTACATTTTGTTAAAAGACTATGGAAGTCCAGAATAGTTTTAATGTTTCAAAGTTTCGTCAGTTTCATCGTGTCTTTGTTAACATTTACTCGAATTATTCAACGCCTGACCAGGCGTTCTTATGATTGAAAATCGTATTGTAAAACACCTTAGTCACTAGAAAAATATTGCAATTATTATAATTATATTTTGTTTTGAGCGGTGCAATTATCACACCACACAATCAGTTTATCCTTTGCTGTTCTTTAAGATGAAAGTAAATTGAAAAAGCATGAATCTGTTTCATTATTTCCTCTTACTACTATTCCTTAGTGTCACAAGCACATGAATGCAGAACCATAGTCACCAATGTGTAGACCCAAGTTATACGTAGACAGCTGTCTAGAACAGAACACGGTATTATGCGTAAGCATCGGATCGAACATAACCTGCTGTATATCCATGCAAAGAGCAGATATTTTGCTGCTTGGATTCTGAGCTTGTACCAGGTCATCTCTCATAATGATTTCGCTGCCTTACGATGATGCAACTCCAAATTTATTCTGCTTCTTTCTTTTCTTTGTCGGTTGTAAATTATCTGAACTGGTTTTAGTTTATCACACTTCTTACTTTGAGTCTACAGTCAATTTTCTAAATTTTAGTTTAGGATACACGTTTAGAAACACGTATCTTAATTTACTGTGCTATTCGGATGTTGTTATTTGAATACCTTAAAAAGTCAATTTCCCTCTGGCTAATACTGTTGGAGAAGTATTACTTTTCGGAATATATGACAAAGTAAGAGTATTTTTTTCATTAGGAAATTGTTGGACTATTTCTTTAGCTGCTTTTTCAAATAATTCAGAGGGAACTCTATAATGCATATATAATAAGAATTAAACAATATAATTTCAGGTTAAACTGTTGTATTATTTTCTATTTAGTATTTGCGACAAAAGTTCATTTATATAGGTACTACATATCTTTTCTCTGTTATCGTTTGTTAAGCATTTATTGTTATTAAGTGCAGTTTGGCCAGTAATTGTTCGTTTTAATATATTTTGTTTGGACACGAATAATAATAATAATTATAATTTATTTTGTAAACCCTAAAAATAATGTGGATAATTATAATATTTTTCAACAAATTATATTTTAGTAAATATATATTTACCCCTGGAAAAATACTGTTTTCCTCCAAAGAATCGAACATTAGTAATTAATTTATTATTACTTTCAATTGCTTTTAGTTGTGCTGGTTGTACTTGCAGCAGTGTCTGTTTTAGGTAGGGTGGGGCTAGTTGAGCAATTTTTCACTTGATCGGTCAGCTCCTAAACGATAAGTCAAAATTGCTTGTAATGTATACTGATGGATAAGTAGTTTATTCCTTGTGGGTCGTTTAAAAACTGATGGCTCGGTCTTACTGATCGAGTTGCACACATCCTTTGGTGTCGAGTAAATATCTCTCTCATCCGATCGTCCGTTCTCACTCGTCGAGTATATATTTTTAGAATGTCGGCAAACGACGAAGCAGAAATTCTATACATGATATGGAAAACTAAACTAAAAAAGAAAAGAAATATGTGGGTTCGAAATATATTTTTAGATAGGGGATGTAATAAATAAATAAATATAAATATATCATCACGGCATATTACCCATTGCTGGGTGTGCCAATCTGCTTTGTACACAGATATCGGTAATGATGAAATATTTGCACCGTGCGGGCGCTTACCAGGCGTCACCTCACGGGCACTCATGACTCCGCAATAATTTATATTAGCTTTACGGGCCACAGACTCTTCAAGGTTATTACATTAATAAAATATCGTGAATTCCTGGTTACAAATACATATATTGTTACTTTTAACACTGAATACAAACAATTATTACAAAACTTATAACTAAAATGGTTATCTACCAAACTTATCTTAGTACAAATGTTGGGTGTTGTGGCACGCAATAGTCTCTCATACTCCTGACGGTGGATTGTGGCCCTGGGCGATGTCGTCGTGGTTTTTCTTCTGTGGCCTCTCCAAATGGCGGCTACGACAGCTACTCCCAAAGATAATACCGCAATACAGGTGGTATTTCGGAGGCTCCTGTGAACCCCAGCTGGGCACCGGCTCCTTGGCTCGACTTCGAACCCTTTCTATCCTTCTCGGGGCTTTACACTCCACACATACGCATATATTATTAGCACAATACAGTCTCACGGTCACACCCACGACCGGCCACCTTCGCAACCACCTCTTCAATCCCTTCTTTCCCGTCTTCCAACTCACTCTCCCCCTGCCTTCACGGCACACCGTTACCACCACACCACACTTAATTTTTAAAAGTTCCTAAACACTAAACCTTATTCCTAAATATCTCTCTGTACCACAGTTGGCCTATCCTGTAGGGGTTAATATTAGGATATTACAGGGAACACTAGGAGATCATCATCTTAAACCTCAACTGGATAATGGTGATTTACTCTTTTATAGTTACTATAGAATCAATAAATCATCATACGATCTGCTGGTATTAAAAGTAAAACCACTTATCACAATCAAACATACCCACCGTCGAAAAAGATTTCGTTTGAAGAAAGACTAGCTGTTACTATCAAGTACCTTGCAAACCGTGAAAATTATTATTCCTCGTCGTTTAAGTTACTATCATGCACCTTACAAATGGCGAAAATTATCATTCCGCGTCGTTTAGGTTTAGAATAAGTCACAATCAAATAGGAAAAATTATATCCCACATGTTGCCCATGATATATGCTGCCCTGGTAGAAGATTATTTAAAGTTTCCATATAAAGAAGGCTTTTTAAAAATTTCAGAAGATTTTAAGAATAAAAAACTTTCCCAATTGTTTAAGCGCAATAGATTGAAAGCATGTACGAATTCATAAACCAGCACATGCAGGATCGTTGTTATATAATTATAAACAGTATTATTCAATTATATTAGCAATTGTTTATGCAAATAATGTTTTACGATAATTGACGCAGGAAGTTACGGAAAGACCAGTGATTAGGGCGTATTTAATTTATCTAAATTTGGTCAAATGTTCTATAATGATCAATTAGACTTTCTAGAGAAAAAGCCCATTGATGATTCTCACGTACCAATTCCATATGTTTTGATTGGTGATAAAGCTTTTTATCTGTCAGAACATTTGCTTAAACCATATCCTAGAAAGGAATTAAATATAACATCACGTAGTTATAATTATATATTTTCTCGTGCTAGACAGGTTGTAGAATGCACATTTGGTATTCTAGTTCCAAAGTATAGGATTTTTGAAAGTTTGGTTGATATACTTCAATTTACTGGAAGAAACTGAAATCTATTCAGAGGAGATTCTAAATTAGTACGTAATAAAATTTACCAAATATTTTTCAGGACAAGGATCTGTTGAATGGCAGAATGAGAGAATATTAACCAGAGAAACAGAGGATACTTAATTACATTTAGAAAATGTAATACATAATATTGTTATAAATATCTACATAAGAAATATTTAAATACAATTTTCTTTATTTTCCTTCGTATTGCAAATGTTTATTTATTGAGCTTAAAATTTCTTGTTTTAAATATTTAAGTCCTGAGGAAGATAAGTTTTCCTTATTCTCTTCTAGGCTCCCTAAAAACGATCGATTGGTTGATTTTCATGTTGACATTCTTTTTGTTTTTAGAGATGGAGTTCTGTCTGCCTTTTATCTGATTCTGAACATTGCGATTTAGGTTCAGGTGTTGCTTCTATCTGCCTATCCTCATTTATAATATTTATATGTTCTGATTCTAATTCTAACACTCCTGCTTCATGTGATAACATATAATTCTCTATTCTAAATTTTTCAATCGGTGGATTAATTTTGCATTTAAATTAAGTTGTTAGTATTGTTTGATTTATAATTGAAATGTAATAAATACATATTTGTCGAGGTCTTCCTTTCTGTCGTATGTTTCTCCAGACATAACATGGAACAGAAGATCTGAAATTAATAGGAATGAAATAGCAAATTCATTGTAAAAATATATTTTGACATAAACTTAAGTACATTTTTTGTAATATTAATAAATAAAACAAAACTATATTCTTACAAATATAACGATATCATATTACAAAATTGTTTGTCAACAATATAAAAAATAAACATAAACATTGATTATTGTCTATTCTTGTAAATACCTATATGGTAATTAACTTTATTTGTACTAAAATATTTTTGACTATTTGGGTTTCATAAAACAAAACTTGAACTCTGAAGGATAATATCAATCTTATTAACAGATGGAAATATATAAAATCAGTCATTTTTAAATTATTATACTCTATTTTTTGTATGAATGTAGTGATTCTTACAAAAAATGGAGTATAGTAACGTCGACATATTTATGTAAAATTAATTTTCATCGCTACTGGATGAAGTTCGGGCCCTTTTTTAGAACTTTTTATGGGACATAATAATGCCATTATCTATGTCTCTGCGTATTCTGTTCACGAATTAAATTTAAAAGGCTATTAATTTTTTTTCTGTTTTCCTGATTTGTGTTATTCATTTCGATGATTTTTTCAAAATTCGTATCTTTCTTACGGCGCACGGTTCTTTAAATATTATTAAATCTGGTTCCGCTTTCTAAACTACTATTCGAAGTGCTAGCTGTATAAGATAATTCATCTTCAGTAGGAGCAGTGGGAGTGGATGAACCTGAGCCCGAGGAACTGCAAACATTTGAGCTTTTATCGTAACTTTTATTAGAATCTATTAATAGAACTGGCTGCGCCAAGTGCTTATCACCTAATATTTCATGTAAATTATCGAAATATTGCGAATCAACTATTTTTTCTTCACCCGTCTGTCTTCTTTTATCTACACATTTCATGTAAGCAGTTTGCAAATTAGCAAATTTCTGTCTACACCGATCTCGACCCTCTGTTCCTTCTCCGACAAAATATCCTTTTTCATTTAGCACGCCTGCAATTTTTGTCCACAAGGTATTTTTCGAAGTTTTTTTGTCTTTAAATTCCTTGTCGTATATTTTGCCCAAGGCGATGAGTTCCAATGTTCCTTTATGATCACTTACTGTTTGGCACTTAGATGTTTTTGACTTTTTCCTTCCCACCCTTTTCTTCTTGTTCGCTGGGTGTGGCTACTTGATTTTTAATGAGTTCTAAATATCTAGATGCGAATACAAGATCTGAAAAATAACGACAAGTATTTATTTATTTATTTATTTATTTATTAATCGTTCCAACAGAATACTAGATCCCAATTACAGGACGATTATTTATTACAAAATATTAAATAATCGTATGGGCTATCAGTAAACATTACAAGAATAAGAAACACAAAAAATAAGACAAATTGAATTTACATTCGCCATAAGAATTGAACTTAATTAAACAGATATACATATTATAATAAATAGTAACTAATTTCACAAACTTTGTGGTAAAACCACAAAGTATTTACATAATATTTGTTTAAACTTGGTGGGGGAGTCGCCGAATATGTCAATATTGCATGATATACTATTAAAGGTCGTCGTATTGGAGATTTCATTTCATAATTTGTTCTTGCCATAATACAGTTGAAAGTAATTTTATTTCTAGAAGTTATACGTGGTACGTTCAGCATTATTAGTTCTAGACAACATGGATCATCTATATAACCGTTGAGTAATTTAAATAAATATAAACAAGACTGAATTTTTCTGCGATTATGTAGTCACCATATTAAACTGAGACAACAAATTATTATAATTATGATCAAAACTGGGATAATGCCTGTTAATTTTGTAATAGCGATATTTTATTAATTTTTTTTTGCATTGATTCTAGAAGGTAATTGTATTTGTTATAGATAGGATTCCAAATCTGAGAACAATATTCCAGTTCGGATCGAACGAAAACAAAATATAATCTTTTCAGAGTTGACAGTTTATCAAAAGATTGTGAATTACGAATTACAAATCCCAGGCTTCTATAAGATGCCTTTACAATATTGTTGATGTGTGAATTAAAGGTAAATTTGTCGTCAAATAATACACCAAGATCTTTAAACTGTGTAACTCTCTCAAGCTCAATATTTACCATATTATACCGAAAAGTATAAACAATTTTTTTTACAAAGTAGCTCATTATCTTACATTTACTGAAACTAAAAAATAGTTTAGAAGATTGAGACCAAGGGAGAATTTTGTCAATATCTTTTTGGAGTAGAATACAGTCGTAGCCAGAGTTTACTCTTCTGAATATTTTCAAATCATCTGCATAAAGCAATACATTTGAATGCTGAACTACATCTACAATGTCGTTTATAAAGAGATTGAATAGTAGGGGACCCGGATTGGAACCTTGTGGGACACCAGAAGTGGGAACATAGGGGTCAGATTTGAAGTTATTGTAGCGCACAGACATTTGTCGTTCTTTTAAATATGTTGAAAAAAGATGAATCAAATTGGGAGAAAAATTATATTTTTTATCTAGCTTACTTAAGGGGACATTATGATTTATAGTATCGAATGCCTTAGAAAAATCTGTGTAAATTACATCCACTTGACAGTTATCATGTAATGAGTTTAAGGTGAACTCCGTGAAGTTCATAAGATTTGTGGTAGTTGATTTACCGGTAACGAAGCCATGTTGATGAACAGAGATGGAATTATGAATAGAACTGTAGATGTATTTATATAGAATAGATTCGAAGATTTTAGAAATATTGGATAATATAGCAATTGGGCGATAGTTTGAAATGTTAGTATTATCACCAGATTTATGGATAGGACATATGTATGAAGTTTTCAGAACAGTGGGATACTGACCAGTGGATAGAGAAAGATTAAATAAATAGTGTAAAGGTTTAACAAAAATATGAGCCCAAGCTTTAAGAATATACGCTGGAAGATTATCAGGACCACGGCTGCATGATGCTTTGAGTTTATTAATAGAATGTAAAATGTCATTCTCAGTTATATGTGAAATATTAACTACATTAGAACTTGTATTTGCGGAGAGTGAATCTTTATCAACATAATTGTCGTTGGTAGCATATACACTGAAGAAAAAATTCGCAAATCCTTGGACAATGTCAGATGTATTGTTAAATGATTGCTCATTTAAGTACATTCGTCCAGGTATGCGTGACATACGTTTTTTTATTGTTGATGAAATCCCAGAATTTATTTGGGTTAATAGAGAGTTCTCAATATTAGATAATTATTTAGCATGCTCAAATTTAATTTCTTTTTTAACTACTGCCCGCAAGCGCTTGAATTCATTTAAATATTTTTCATCTTTGTGTGCTCTATATAAACTGAGAGATTCAAATTTAAGTTTAATGTTTTTTATTATTTGACTGTGGAACCATGGAGGATATTTGGAAGACTTTCTATTTGACAGAGGTACACACAAGTTCATGATATTATATAATATTTCATAAAATTTAGTAAAGACAGTATCAACATCTTCATATGCTAGAAGACAGTCCCAATTGGTTTCAGATAATAAGTTGTATAGTCATTCAAAGTTAGCAGAACGAAAGTTGTAAGAGGTGGTCGAGGTATTTATAGAGGAGCAAGGAAGTTTAAGAAAGGTAGAGCAAGAAAAGATAATAGACAGAGCTGGATGGTGTGTCTTCATCAACAATAGGATCGATATCGTGTTCAACAACACAAGACTTATTACTTACAACAATATCTAAAATACGATCACTAGAATTAGTGATATGGTTAAATTGGGGTGCATTTAGGAATGCTAGAATATTTTCGAAATTAGATATAATATTTTCGGTGTATCTATATATATCAAAATTGATAAGTTCAGTAATATTGAAATCACCGACAATTATAAAATTACTATTTAATAATGGTAGGAAAGATTCGAGACATTCACTTATATAATTCAATTGCTCAAGAGAAGTAGGAGATGGAATATAAACTACAATTACATATATAACGATGTTTGGAGAAATAAATAATTTTATACATAGAAGATCAGAAAGAATTAGGATTAATATCAAGTTGAATTTGCATAGATTTATATTTACTACTTACAGCGCACAATACACCTCCACCACGTTTCTTACCACCTATGGTACCATCTCCGTCTTTTCTGTAGACATTGTAGTTGTTGGGTGAAAGTAATTCTGAAGAATTCACACTACTAGACAGCCAGGTTTCAGATAAACATATTATATCAAGATCAAGTGAACTACAATTATCGTAAAATGTTTTAAGCTTGGTATTCAGCCCTTTAACATTTTGGTAGTAAATATTCATTATAAAGAATAAAAATGAAAGAGTGTTTCAAAAGTACAGTAAAAAGTTCACAGTGTATAGATTTACAAATATAAAATAACTTGTTAAAACTAAAAATAAGATGACTAAGGTGCAATGACCTTTGATTTGAATAATTAATACACTGTGAGAACAGGCAAATAAAGTATAAAGATTTGTCAAAAATCCAATGAAAAAATAAAGTTGTTATTTTGTGAGTACAAATAGAATAAAATAAGAAATAACAAAGTTATAAATAATGTTACGAGATAACAAATAAGTATATCATGTACACGCTGACGCTCCAATTAAATGAAAAATTATAAGTACATATATATATATATATATATATATATATATATATATATATATATATATATATATATATATATATATATATATATATATATATATACCGGGTGTCTTAGGCCGACCGACACATGGGCGATTAACATGTAAAATTAGTTAATTGTGAATAGTATCTCCCCAGTGCAAGATACTAAGATGAAATTTTGCATGCTTATCCGGGGATACTATTTCTATGGATTTCAATTCAAATCAGTCAATTTACAAGTGTAATATTAGAATAAATTAAGAAAAATTGTAGAAGTACCATGAATGTTATTCATATCTTGAAAATAATAGTATCTAAGCAACAGCTCTGATAGAGTAGGGGTAACGTGCGCGCTTCACAATTTAGAGAGTCGGGTTCGAAACCAACCGACAGCAATATTTATTTTTTAATTTTTTCTTTTCAAAATAATTTTTATTATTAATATGTTTTTAATCTTTTATTAATATTTAATTTAATAAAGTGGATACATTGTACGTAACAAGATTTATTTATTTAAAAAATATTTTATTATTTGCTTTATTGGTTTATTATAAATTAAATTTCTTTAAATTATAGTTAGCCCTGACGAAAACAAAAAAACGAGAACATTTGATTTGAATAATCAAACGTCAAATGCAGATTTGTATTGTACTATCTTTATTTGTTGCTAGTGTTATTTAAATAATATGGATTTAACTACAAAAGATAAAGTTCGTATTGTGAAATTATTTCACATTGGTAATAGCCTACAGCAAACTGCTGATGTATTTTCTGCCGAAAATCCAGAAAAAGTAGTTAATAAATCCCGTGTAAGGCGTATTATTAACAGATTTGAAGAAACTGGGTGTGTTGCTAATCACACAAAGCAGGAAATACAACCAATTGAAAATGAATTTGAAGAAATAATAATTGCGCGGGTTGAGGTGGAGCCTACTATTAGTTTAAGAAGTTTACAAATGGAATGTGGAATAAGTAGAACAAAAATTGCTAGAATACTTAAGAAAAATGGATTTAGAAGTTACAAAGTAGGTAACCATCAAGAATTGCGAGACGGCGACGAAGAAAGAAGAGCAACTTATTGTGAAACAATTATGGATAAAGCCAATGAAAACAGAAACTTTTTGTATTCCCTCTGTTATACCGATGAATGCACATTTACTCTTCATAACGAACCGAATGTGCAAAACTTTCGCCACTGGTCAAAAGATAAACCAACTCTTCAAAATTTATCAAGAACACAATATCCCCAGAAGGTTAATGTTTGGGCGGGAATTTTGGGATCACACATTATTGGACCATATTTTATTGAAGGGACATTGAACGGTCCAAAATATTTAGATTTATTGGAAACAGTAGTTGGGCCTAGACTTACAGAATTAAATATGGAGAGGATATGGTTTCAACAGGATGGGTGTCCAGCGCATAACGTGCAAATTGTCAAAGAATATTTGGACAATTCATTTCCAGATTCTTGGATTGGTTTAAATGGACCAATTAATTGGCCGGCAAGGTCTCCTGATCTAAGCCCCTTAGATTTTTTTCTTTGGGGTCATTTAAAATCAAAAATTTATGGCCATTATGAATTGACCACTTTAGAAGACCTGAAAGCGGCAATAAGGAATGAATGTAGGCTTATTTCTAATCGACAGCTAAGCAACGTGAGACAGCAATGTTACGATCGTCTCGGATTTTGCTTAGCGCAAAACGGCGGCCATTTTGAATATTTATTATAATTTTTAAATTTTAATGTTGTAATTAGTAAGTACGATTTAATATTTTTTAAATAAATAAATCTTGTTACGTACAATGTATCCACTTTATTAAATTAAATATTAATAAAAGATTAAAAACATACTAATAATAAAAATTATTTTGTAAAGAAAAAATTAAAAAATAAATATTGCTGTCGGTTGGTTTCGAACCCGACTCTCTAAATTGTGAAACGGTGAACAAATTATTTTATTCATTATTAATTTTTTTACATTATATATATAGGTTTACATGTACGATTATAATTAAGTTCCTATATTACATGAATATGCTACTTAAAAATATTAATTATTTACATTTAAATTTTAAATAATTAGTTTTATATACAATATGTTCTTATGTAACTTTAATTGAAATACTTTGTATTTATGTTTGTTTTAACTTAAAATCTATTGTTTTATGTTTTGAAAAAATTATATACAATTAAAACTTACAAACTAGATAAATAAATATAAACTAAACTAACTACCTATATACAATATTTACACAATTTGAAATTCTAACTTGGATTTGAATTTTTGGTTATAATTGAATTTTGAGTAACAGTGTCATAGAACTGTTCTACTCTTCTTCACTAAATGGTTCTTCAAAAATGTCAATAAATTGATATGGAAGTTTGTGTTTTATTTGGAATTGGGTGTGATCTGATCTGATTTTTGTAATATTTTTGATTATATCGCTGTCGGTATTGCAGCTCAGTTTGTTGTAAAATTTTGTAGCTATTTTTGTGATGTAATCTGTAATGTATGGTATGTTTGTTTCTTCGTGTAGTGTGGTTATGCGTGTGTATCTGTCTTTGCCGGTGATCAGACGTAGAACTTTGTTTTGAAACACCTGCAGCGGTTTCAGTGCCGTTTTGGATAAGTGTGCTATGATTGGCGCGCTGTATGTGATTAGTGGTCGTATTAGTGCTGTGTATATGTGTTTTTTTGTTTTTGAGTTAAATGTACTGCGTTTGGACAATAATGAATAGTTTTGTTTTAACGCAAAGTGTAATTTTTGGATAATTTTTTGTATGTGTGTGTGTAGGTTTAACCGTTTGTCAATGTGAATGCCTAAATATTTAATATTGTTTTTGGTTTCAATTTTGGTTCCGTGTGCTTTGATTGGTGTGTATATTTTTATGTTAGTGAATTTTCTGGTGACAATTATGACATTGGTCTTTTCACAATTAATTTTTATTCTCCATTTGGCCCAATATTTTTCTAAAATGTTTAAATGGATTTGAATTTGTTTTCCTGCCACCTCTGCGCTGTGACTGCTCGCATAAATCGCTGTGTCGTCAGCGAATAGTGCAGTTTCAGTGTGGGAAAATGTTGGTAAGTCATGAAGGTAAATTATAAATAACAAAGGCGCTAATACACTCCCCTGTGGCACGCCTGCATTTATAAATTTTTCATTTGAAAAAATATTGTTAATTTTAACTTTGAATTTTCTATTTGACAGATAGGAATTTAGAAGTTTGATTAAGTCAACTGGATATTTAAGTTGTATTAATTTGTATAGAAGCCCGTTGGTCCAGACCTTATCGAAGGCTTTTTCAATGTCGAGTGAGCACATGACACTCACTTTCTTTTTATTAAAATTTTCAATGAAGTTTGACATAATTCTTGCTAGTTGTTGTGTGGTAGATCTGTGTTGTCGGAATCCGAATTGAAAATCTTGTAATATGTTATTTTCTACGGTAAATTTTAAAATGTTTTCAAATATTACACGTTCTGTTAATTTAGACAAAGAATTTAGAAGTGATATGGGCCGAAAGCTAGTTGGAAGTGTTTTATTTTTGTTAGGTTTTAAAATTGGTATAATGTTTGCTATTTTCCATTTTTCTGGGAAATAATTTTATTTAATTATGCTATTTATAATGTAACAAAGTTGTACGATTGCTTTTCTAGGTAAGTTTTTTAATATTTTGTTTTCAATAAGGTCTGGACCAGGGGCTTTATTACTTGGTAATTGTTTTATCAAATTTGTTAGTTTTGATGGTGTAGTGTAGTATTTGTGTAGTGTTTTTTTGTCTGTATTGTGTATGGTGTTTATGTAGTTTTGTACAGTTTGTGTTACATGTTCATAGTGGTGAATGTCCATGTGTGGGTCTAATATGTGAACTTGTTCAAATGTGTTTGCGATTATTTCTGCCTTTTCGAAGTCTGTGAAGTATGTGTTGTTGTTGTCTGTAAGTGTAGGGATGTGAGTGTTTTTTCTTTTTAAGGCTTTTGTGAATTGCCACAGGGAATTATCTTTTACATTTAATGAATTTAGTTTATCTGTCCATTTCTTGTTGGACCAAATGGAGATTTCTTTTCGTATTTCTTTATTTAAAGTTTTCATTGTGTCTCTGTATTGTGTGTTTTGTGTTCTTTGCCAGTGTTTTCGTGTATTGTTGCGTTGTGTAATTAGTTGTTTAATGTGTTCTGGAATTGATTCTTTCTGTGTGTTTATTGTAATTTGTTTTGTGTGTTTATGTTTTAATGTGTTTATATTGTCTGTAAGTGCTTGAATTTCTCTGTCTATGTCTTGTGTTGTATTTATTTGGTTGTTTATTGTGGTAAGTGTGTTTAGTTCTTCTCTGAATGCGCGCCAATCTGTGTTTTTGTAGGATGTTATTGTTTTGGTGTGATTTTCTGTGTACTGATTGTAAAGTGTGAATGTAACGGGAGTGTGATCAGAACTTAGTAAGTCTAGGTTTTCTAAGTCTGATATGTGTGGTATGTTTTTGTATATGCATAGGTCTATTGTAGAGGGTGTAGTGCCATTTTGTGGATAGTGTGTAGGTCTTGGTGTGTGTAATAATTGTGCGTTTTGTACTTGTATGTATGTGTAAAGTGTTCTGCCATTTGCATTGTTTCGATTATTGTTCCACGTCTGGTGCACGGCGTTCAAGTCTCCAATTATGATGACTTTATGTGATATATTACAAAGGGTGTACAGTTCTTGTTGTGTGAATGTGTTTAGTGGTGGGTTGTAGACGGCTATAATGTGTGTGTTGTCGGCTAGACGTATACAAAGTGTTTCTAGTGTGGTGTCTGGTGTGTCTGTGTGTTGATGTGGAATGTTTGTTTTGACAAGAGCTGCAATACCGCCAGCGGTATGATGTACTCGTGGTCTATCTTTCCTGTAAATTTCGTATCCTTTTATTCGAAAATTATTAGACGGTTCTAGTTTGGTTTCATTTAAGAACATAATATCTACATCATTTGAATTTAAGAAATTTATTAATTCTCCTTGCCTACTTTGAAGAGTAGAACAGTTCCAAGACACTATTTGTAAGGGCCTAAAATTCATATGATTCTAGATTTTGTGTAAATTCTAAAAGTATGAGTCCTTTTTCTGTTTTTGTGGATGCTCGTGACAGATTTTGATTTAATTGTTTTATAATGTTTAAAAATTTTGTTATATTTACTTGTGTGTTTAATAATTTTAGTTCGTTGCATAGATCGCTGAAATGGTTTATTGATTGTGTAGTTTGAAGTGTAGGAGTAGGAATAGGAGTCTTGTGTAATGTTTGTTTTACCGGCGGAAGGGCGGGGAAGTCTTCAATCCGTGTGATGGGGAGGGGAAGGGGTTGGGAAGCGCTCAATCCTTGTGGCTGCTGCTGCTGTTGCGGTTGCCAAGCGTTGTAGTTCGGGAGAGGAGCAGGAATAAATCTCTGGCTTTGTTGTACTGGTGGAACTGCCCGCTGAATGTTTTGAATCTTCTTCTTGTACACTGGGCATTCGATATAGTTGGCAGGATGTGGGCCACCGCAGTTAAAGCATTTCGGCGGCTCCTCTTCCTTTTTTGGACAAAGACGGGTGAGATGTCCCATTCCGCATTTTAGGCAGTTTGGAGCTGCAAAACAGTTAGCAGTCGCATGCCCCCAGATTTGACATCGGTGACATTGAATAATAGATCGTTTGTTTAAGTGTCTTTCCCAGTTTATTCTAGTGTAGCATAATTGCTTTATATTTTTCTCTAGGTGGCTTAAAGTTACTTGATTATTCGTTATTAGTAGGTACAGTGGCCTTCTAGTGTTTTTCATTGTGAATAAGTTTTTCACATCAATGTTATGTTTATTCTCAAGGTCTTCCCTTATTTCTTCAATAGTTGGCCCACTGTCGAGACCGCGTATTACAAATCCGTGGGTTTTTTCATTTTTTTCTGTGAAAGTGAAGAAGTCGATGTTGTCGTTTATTAATATCTGTTTTACTTTTAATTTGTCATTTAAGTCGTTAAACAATATATTTGTTGTAGTGTTGGTAAATTTTAAGTAAAATCCTCCAGGGGCATTTTTAGATAGAATACTAATTAATTTTGAATGTTCTCCAAATGTTTTTTTAATTATTAATGGTGTCGGTTTTTGAATTTTGGTTGTGGTTTGGTTAATTTCTTCTACTTCTAGATTTTCATATCTGTTGCTGATTGAGATGGGAGTACTTGCCAAATTCTTATTATTATGTAGGGACTCCAAACGGGCTGCTTTTCTTTCTTTGACAGCTATAAAACTGTCATTATCGTTCAAGTTTGCCATGATTTCTTCGTCGGTAGATATCAGATGAACATCACCTGTCACTTCGGTCGTCCGCCGCTTCTTTGCTTGATTAGCACTGTTTTCTGGCGAAATCTTTGCAAATAGTTATTGATAAAGACCTACCAGGCACTTAAGTTCACTTTAACACTATTCAATATAATTAAATAAGAGATTTTACTTTAATTTTCTGAAAATAATGCGGAGCGATTTGTCAAGGCTGCCTTATAAGTAGACAGACAAAAGACGATAAAATTGTGAAACGCGCACGTTACCCCTACTCTATCAGAGCTGTTGCTTACATACTATTATTTTCAAGATATGAATAACATTCATGGTACTTCTACAATTTTTCTTAATTTATTCTAATATTACACTTGTAAATTGACTGATTTGAATTGAAATCCATAGAAATAGTATCCCCGGATAAGCATGCAAAATTTCATCTTAATATTTTGCACTGGGGAGATACTACTCACAATTAACTAATTTTACATGTTAATCGCCCATGTGTCGGTCGGCCTAAGACACCCGGTATATATATATATATATATATATAAATATATATATATATATATATATATATATATATATATATATATATATATATATATATATATATATATATATATATATATATATAAATATAATATAAAAAATTATAAATATAAATTCTACATAAAATCAGATAGTGTATTTTTTTAATAATATTATTAATTTTTACAAACACTATACCATCATTTGACCAAACATTTTTAAACCAATATTTTTCATTAACCAGCTTCAAAAGCTGAAGTTTGTTTTTGGTCAAATCTTCTTTAATAGTGATCTTAGTACCACTCAGTTTTCTACGATTTTGTAAAATTAAAGCTCTTGTCTTATATGATACAAATTTTATAATTATGGGACACGATTTGGACTGGTTGTTCGGAATTGAGTTCATTTTACCTATGCGATGATATCGGTCTATTTGTTCAGGATTCACTGCCACTTTTAAATTGTCATTGAATACACGGAGCACAACGTCCTCGGTGTTCTCGTTAGCTGACTCAGGGACGCCAAAGACGCGGATGCAGGTTCGACGGGAGTACTGCTCCTGCTGGTCCAGACGATCCTCAAGGAGCTGGTTTTTGGCGGATAGTTTAGCAATGATCCCCTCATAGTAGGATTTTTGTTCATCCAGTTTCTTGTCCAAGCGCTCAAAAACTTTATCGACGAGTTTGTCGAGAAAGGAGTCATTAGCAAGGATCGCAATCAGTGCTTCTTTTGAGCTGCGCGTATTTGCCATAGTTATGGTTTAGTTTATATGACACTTTTAACAAATCACATGTCGCATATGTACAATGATAAATACTGAATAATATAGAAGACCCATCCAAGCTTTTATTTCAGTTTTGTTGGTTAGTTCAGCATCTCTTGATCTTGAAAAGCTTTGTCTAATTTTTTGAATGTATACATTTGTGTAATTCATAATGGCTCGTACCACGATCACGGTTTTAACTAAAACGCTGTTTTATGAAATGTCAAATTTCATTGTTTAATAATAATAATAAATTATATAAAATTTATCAAAATATTGTTTTAAAGCAGAACATAGTTTGTTCTGAAACAAATATTTTTTTTAAAAAATCGTTCTTCAAACATAAAGGATAAATTAAATCTTGAAATTTGAATTTGACATTTTTTAAAGCAGTGTTTTTGTTAAAACCGTGATCGTGGTACGGTTCAATGAGTTCTAATATTTCTTCGTCAATCATACAATTAAACGCGTCAATCGGTGTTTTAGCATGTCTTGCATTTCCTTTGGGCCCAGGAGCGTTACGGACAATATTATGTGAAGAAGTGCGTCCACTTTTTGGTGGAAGTTTGTTCTATATTGTACCATCTTCTCCCTTGAAATTGGCTAATGGCACATCGTTTCCGGACATAGAATCAGAATCGGAATCGTTGGAAGCACTTTGAGCACTATCCGTCTGATGCTCACTTTCAAATAATTCGTCAAATTGAGAATCGTCACTCTGGGCTGCAATTACTTCATTATTATCAATATTTTCCAAAATAACGCGTAGCTCTGCGTCTGATAATGGTCGCTTCAAATCACGTGATGTCGATAATAGTTTACATTCATTATTATAAATACAAATATGCGTATGATTTGTGATATATGAGAGAAAATTTTCACAAATGTTAGTAGGCGCGCGTGGGTGAAAAATACCTGAGTGATGTTTACACCTCAACTGCAAACTCTTAAATGACACAGTTGGCTGCATACTGTCACGAGTCGACTTAAAACAGTCCAATCTTGGAATTAAGAAGGGTGGAAGCTTGTACTGCTTGATTTAAAAATAATAATTTACAAAATATATAATCTGGATAAATATTACCCAGACGCACGTGCTGACGGGTTAAAGAGTCTGGCAAAGGAGGTTTTATCATTTTCGTCAGGTGCAGCTTAGCAGCTCGTAATACATAGCCGTATTGGAGGAAGTTCAGGGGCTCGAACAGTGGTTGTGATGAATTTGCCATAAATGTTTGGACTGCAGCTCTTAATCAATGTAAAAATGAAGCATCAGATGTTTAAATGTTTTTGGTAAAATTTCAACTAAATCCGTATATCGCGCGTAATCAACTTGTAGCGTAATTAATCTGCTGTGATTTTTCGTTCGGAGTTCCTGAGTTATTTCAAAAATTAAACAGAGCATCTTAAACAATTACTTCTGGTGCAGCATTTAGATAGTTTTTTTTTTGTTTCAACCCGGCTTGTCGTGCCGCAACCAGTTGGAACATGCAACCCAGGTAAAATATTATAAATATGTTCTTTTTCTTAAAATGATCACAAAAGAAGCAATTTAAATCAGTCGACGATTCGCTGATTCTCCTACTTGACTTACGGATCGGTTATGGTGTATATGTACCAGTTTCGTCCTGTGTTGTTGGAACACTTTCTTTCTGCTCTTTATATAATGCTAATTACAACGAATTTTTTTTTCGCTGATATACTTGGCCATGCAACTTTTATGCAATTGTGCATCAGCATCCGGATTACACAAACTCTTCAGCTTATCACGAATGTCACCTTTTTATCGATTTGCTGCATTTTTCCTTTTTGAAATAATTATTTTTTTGGTTTATATATATTTCTTCCCGATAAATCACAAAATAAACAAATATGTTCATTCGATATCTTTCTATTCGAATTTATTACTTGTAGCCACATTATTTTATTGAAAAAAATCACTGAATTTGGAGGACTAATATTATTAACCCTAGAACCGTTAGATAAAATTTTTGTCCATAAAGGGTAAAATGGTGTTGTGTGCGTCACAAACACGAATAGTTTTAAAAAAATAAATTTAAAAGGAATAAAATGAAAAACAAGTGTTATGAAATTATTTTTTTTTGTTTTAAACACATATGCTTGTCTAGGTTTGTAGTACACCATTGCTTTTTCTTTTATAGGATCTTTCGTATTTATATTACATAGTTTCCCACTTAACAATCTATTTGTTGTATTTACATATGCATATAATAAAAATTTGTATGCATATTTCAATACATCCTCAAACATATGATGTTCCTCGTATGTAAATATATTTAAAACATTTTTAATAACAATTTTCATGAGAATCTATAAAATATTTCTTTTATCTGCCGTAACTCTAATAAATTTATAAAATAAATATTTATCATTATTTATAAAATTAACGAAATCTTGACGTGGATGGTATAAACTATTTACGACATATTCTCGACTTGATATGACTGAATTATCATCACGAGGGCCTCTGAAAATTTGTTTACATTCCTCACATTTGTTTTTTGCTAAAAATTTCTTTGCAATATAGCCAGCAACATATTTCTTTGGTTCTGTGACATCTTCCACTTCTTTCAAAGGAACAATTTCGCAACTCACAACTGAATGCGACGACACAAAATTGTTGAGGAGCAAAGCTTTGAAAGAGTTTTTAAAAGAAGAGGCAGTAGGGTTTGTATGTCTGACAGCATGACTTCTCATTTGCCCAAAAAAAATTTCTAAAGGATCCTGATTGAAAGCGCGCATATTTATAAATTTCAATCCAAACGAAAATAATTAAAAAGTCAGATATATATAAAAAAAAAATTTGAATAAAATTTTTTATTGACGGAATATTGTGAGTTTTTGTGATTTTGGACATACAAATCTTACCGTCTCTAAAACTTTTATTGTCTCATCCCATTGTTTGATATGCCTCGAATTCCTAGTCTTCGCACACTGGAAGTTCTTCCCGTTTTTAACTGTGACGAAACTGTCATTGACACTGTCAAACAGTCTATCCACCAGAAGAAGAAAGTCAGCAGTTTGGATGGCAGCCGGATCGATGATCTGTTTGCTGCTTCCTGTAAGAAAATATAATACTTATTATGCCCGTATCACACTAGCGGGTTTTGAAGCGGCTGGCGGGTGCGGGTGACTTATCGACCAATAGGAGCAACCGCAGCCGCTAGCTGCCGCGCTCCTATTGATCGAGGAGTCACCCGCACACGCACCCGCCAACCGCTTCAAAACCCGCTTGTGTGATACGGGCATTAGCATTATTCTGAAAATAGACCGGTATCATAAGCTGTATGATTCGATAATGATGAATAACTTACAATTATTTTATTCAATTTTGACGGTTTAAACTGTCCATGGCAACAAATGTAATGAAATAATTATAGTAAACACTCATATATACCCACGGGATGTTTCTGCAAGTCGTCGCATAATTGATGAAACCCGATTATTTGTGCGGCGTATGCAACCTTCATTTTTTTTCTTTTCGACCACATGAAAATCTGTCTATTTTGGCAGAAACCGGAAATCGTCTTCGACGGCACATTAATCGTAATTATACAACTCGGCGACATGACTCCATTTTGCTGTCTTTTCTTCCCCATCTTGTTTAAATTGGGCATCTTTTACTAGAAGGTTATTTCGGATTGCTTTCAGCAATTGCAGAAAGTCATACAAATGGATGATTTCTTGTCCATCAACCTCAAACCCTAATCCCCGGAATTCCTCTCTTTTCCTGCTGTACACGTTGATAGTCTCTCGTTTTATATAATTCATGGCGGCTACATTTGTTTGGGCTTGGTCAGAGACTGTTGCCACTTTATGTAGCCCAGTAGTGCGTACTGCTCTAACAATTTCTTTTATTATTCTCACTAAGTTGATACCTGTAGTTTTACTACGCGTAAAGTAGTACGCAACTGGCTGCTTATATTTCTTATAAATACCGCGAACCATAAATACTAACGCATGGTCTGAAAATTCAATTCTTATGTTACTCCGTCCCGAATCTTCAAAGCCGGTTAATTCATCAACATGAGCGTCGTATTGTAGATTAGGGGCGATGGACCTAAGCCACATTTGCCTTGTTCTGAGTTAATCGACTTTAAAGGGTTTGGTGAAATCCTGAAACCAAATTCTGCTTTTTTTGAGAATAGATTACATAAATTATTGATTTAACGGACAATGATGTATCAGACTATAATAAAAATATAGTGAAATTATCTTTTTTAACAAATTTATTGATAAATTTAAACAAAAAATGTGGCATGAGACTTATTTGTCTTAATGCAACAAGTACAATCTTTGGCCACAAAAGTAATAATTTTATATAGAAAAATAAATAGTAACATAAAAGGTATGTACAACAAACAAAAACAATATATGAAATTCTTACAAAATAAAAGATAAATAACAAAATTCTAGGAACTTTTTTATTCTATTCATCCAGTTCAAAATCAATCATGCTACCATCTCCATCTATACATTCTATTTCTTCCTGGTTTTCAGTTTCTACTTCTGGATCTCCAGATGTTTGAAAAATAGATAAGTAGAAGCCATGATTGATAGCAGGTATATATTGCATTAGTTTCTTTAAGTCTGCAACTTTCCTGCTATTAAGTTTTGCCGGTTCGTTGTATTTCCTGGGTCAGTGTGGTTAGAATTTCGTTGGATTGAAGACATAGTTTGCTTCCCCGCTTTCCAAGATTAACTTTTTCAAAATGGCCATTGATTGTATGCTTCACAAACATTGCATTAGGATCACTAGATTCGAAGCGAAAACATTGAACCTTGATTAAAGTTTACTGGCTCTTTAGCTTCAGTGAGATTTTTCCGCACTATTGGAATCTTGTCGAATAAAAAGAAATCCTCTTTTTGCATAACAATTACCTCGAATGGATTTGTTCTAGGCTAAATATTTGTCTCAAATACTTGTGTTTTTCTATGAGAGCAAAGTCTCTATCGCATGGTAAGTAATTGTGACCGAATACTAAAAAATTATGTTTTATACTTTTAAACTTTTTTTCTCTCACAAGTTGTAGCCACAGCGACATGATAGGCCAATTTTTATTTCGGCCCCCGCAATTGTCCATAAAAACGACTAGCTCTTCTTGACCCATTGTTTTCCTAGAGCAGAGGTATTTTAATAGAACACTAGCTATTTCTTCACTTCCCCTCTTAGCTGTAGTTTCCGTCCACATAAACATGCTACCTTTTCTAGTTCCACAATCATGGATCCCCAAGTTGTAGGTCCAAGCCTTTCTCATATAAAAAGCAGGTCCAACAGTGAGGCATGGGGTAGGAAGTGTTTGTTGTAAGTCAAAAGTAATAACTAACTTGTTCTTGTTAGCTTTGACAGATTCTATTTCTTCTTTTAACAGGTTCTGCATTGCTTCAACCTTTCTTTGATGTAGTTCTAGTATTGTCTCTTGTTTCCTAGCTTTAGCTTCATTTTTATTACTTTTTTTGGTTTGAATCAAAATATTTAACGAGTCGCATGTATGACACGTATCACTCTTCGGTAATTTAAAACCGATATTGTACTCATTGCAGAATATTCTCCGATATTTGTCTTCTTTAACTGGTACAATATTTTGTTCTTTGCACCAGTCAAGGTAAAAATCCTTATATAGTCCAGCAATAGTTATGTCATGATCTAAGTATATTCTATTGGGATTTTTCTTTCTACTGTAGTGGCTTACGTATTTTGGAAACGCATTAATATGATCATGAACAGACTGCACTTGATTCAATGGCGTTCTATTGGGTCGATTATGATGCTTTCCGCGTTCATCATCTTTTGGAACACTTCTTCCTTCTGATATTTGAGAGCAAATAAGTCGAACTCGTTTTGAAGATTTTTGCAATCCGTGTACCGATAAAAAATCTTGTTTACATAGTTGTTTATCCACACCGTTTAGTTTAACAAAATATTGATGTCACTTTCCTAGACGATTCACGTCTTTTTGTCTTTTTTTGTATGAACGTTTTTTAGGTATGGCTTTTATGGATCCAAACAAATATGTGTTTTGATCTTTGTAGGATCCTAAGTTCCAAAACGCTTTAAAAATATCAACTTCTTTTCCATTCAATAATTTCTCTCTACACTCCCTGTTACAATTACAAAGAGGACCAATCATCCTATCTGTAATTTTGTTTCATCTGCTATTTTCATATGAATGTCCTAAGTTTCTTTTAGTCTTAGCTTGTTGTTTCTTCCTGCGTTCATTATTTTTCTTCCGCCAGCGAGACGGAGTTGTTTTTTTCGGGTTTTTCCTAGGATCCCTCGTGACCTGTTTTCTCAGGAATCTCTAATGCTCCACAATCCGCATGATATTGGTTGTCACTTTGAGATGTCTGCAATAACATGAAATTAATTTTTTACTAAGCATAGCATGAAAAATTTTGTACTTAAAAACGGCATAAGCCACAATAAAAGTATTTTCAATAATTATTTATGAAATATATTTATGGTAAAATTCCATGGTGGAATGTTACTTCAATATAACAGACAATGTAGCATTGTCAACCTAGTGAAGAATATGTTAAAATAACAATTATCCAGTAAAAGAGGTGAAATGGCATATGCCACAATACAATATACAACAACAAGGTTATAAGCCACATTATTATTTACTTATCGATAATTTGCTCTCAGAGGAAGATGCAGAGCTGCTGTCATTTGAACAATAATCCGGGTCCTTCACACTATCATCTGAATCGAAATCCTTCTCCATATCCCTGCTTTTTACATCATTTTCAAACAATTTTCTTTTACATGACAGTTGTTGTCCGTCCGCCATGATGGATTTACTGTGGCTTGAGACCGTGTTGATTTCAAATAAACTAAATAATTCAAGTGAGGAACAAAGACTTTGGATTACAGTGTCGCCATCTTTCGTTATTTTTTTCAGATATTTGTAGAGTGGCTTGCGACTCTGTTCAAGAGCATTTGTGGATGATAAACTCGATTTTTGTAAAAATGTGGCTTATGTACCTTGTTCCCCCGAGCGCTTCATTTCATCAAATACTAGTGTCCAGTATTTTTGTTTTAAGTTTCCTGACAGTATTTTTTAAATAAAAAAAATTATTATTTATTCAGGTGTTAAATGGTATTTTAGTCAGAGGTGACATCATTGTTTTTCTGGATGGCAGGGCAAACATTTTTGAGAGTAGTCGGTACCCTTTACCACTCTGTTTAAAGAACGACAAGGCCATTATTTTATCGTCCGTGGAAAATCTGCGACCTTTTGGCTTCAATTTTTTATTTGGCATGAAATAAAGCTGTAGGTCAATTTGTCCACAGAATCAATTAATTTTTTATAAAAATTAGACTCCGCCATTGTTTCTACAGCACATACGCGTTGTTTATACGATAAACACCGTTTAACCATTTTATTGTGTTGGTTGCGTAACTGAACCGTGGCTCTATATAAATGTGCCTCCCGTGGAGTCAGCTGGTTTTTGTTTCGCACATTAATTACTGGAAGTAAGCACCTCTAAAAATTATAAAATTGAACACTCTAAAAAAATATCTTTATATCATCAACAATTTTATTTCGTGAAGTTCATTTTTGTCAATTGTAGTCGTAAACATCTAAAAGACCGTTTTATACATATTTATCATTTTGTGATATTACTTATAGGATAATGTGAATAGGGTACTTATTAGATATACAGAGAACAGGCGAGATAATCATATGACACCAATTTATCAGTTTTGTAATTGCAGGCTGTTCTTAGTAGGGTAAACTCCATAATCGCATAAGTAAATTAATAATACAAACAACTCACCATTTGTGTATGTTGGCGAATATTTCCGTTGTTTTTTCTTACAAGGAGACAATAGAAGTTCTTCAGAAGCAGCACATGCTGTTGAAGTTGCAGGTTCAGTTTCTGCAGCATTCAAATCACCGCAAATCTGCGTTGAAACAGGTGTCGGAAGAGCAAACATCGAATATTCGCCACGGGCACATGATCCTACATGAACAAAAATAAAACATAAAAATTAATTTATGGATAGAATTGCATGTAATTTTATCAGGTAAATGTAACGTCGGTAACGAATACACTTTCAGTTTGCTCGAGTTCGGAACTCTGTATTCTTCACTAAAATGTTTATCACAAACAACATAGTTCCTGTGCACTTTTACCGGATTAATATTAAATAATTTAGCATACCCAATGCTGATCACAATTTGGAACACAACATTTACACTTTTTAATTACAGTTAAATTGTGAAAGGATGACATGGTTAAAATAGTAAAAGGTATAAAGGATAACAGGTATAACGATGTCTGGAACAATGTTAAACAATCAAACAAATAACAATAATAACAAAACTAACAACGATAACAACAAAATACAATCACACTCCAAGCAAACAAATTAAACAATCAAGCTAACTATCACACAAAGAAAAAACAAATAACACAAATACAAAATCTCACTCGGGATCGCAAAACAGGAAAATTAACTGTGCAACCCAAGTTTTCAACTCCATTTTGATTTTTTTGCGAATTCTGTGCCTACAGCAGCGACAATGCGGTTCAGCGCATAACCAAAGCGCCGATTGCGGCTGAGCGTTGAGCTAAAATTAAAATCTTTGTACGCTTAATAGACTGCACACAGTATGACAACTGCTTTCTCGTCAAGCGGGAAGATATTGCCACTCCCTCCTTTTTTTATTACGCTTGCGACCGCGTTGCGTGATACGCTGAACTATGAAAGTCGTTCACATAGAAAAGAGATATACATTGACCTATAGAAGGCGCACTCTCTGTAGAAACGCAAGGAGTTTAGATGTACAACTACAGCGCCTTGCGGACGCGCGGCGAAATAAAATTTTGAGAATGAATCATGATGTATTAATATTTGATTTAAATGGAATTCCAATAAGGAGAAAAAGGAAACAAATTGAAAACTGTTCATTTATTTATTATGCCATTTTTATTATAATAATCAATTGCATTTTGAACTACAATATCATTAGAATGTTCTTTACATATTTTTCCTGCTAGCACATGATTTATCAGTTTTGTATAATTATAAAATAAGAATCGTACAAAAAATTCGAGACATTCCTCATATAAATTGTGCACTGTACAAGTGAATACATTATTCGGTACATGTTTCGTTATTAGCATAATAATAATTTTACTTAAATCTAATTATGACAGTGATTTTTTATGTTTTCATTCGCCAAATTTTTAACATTGTTTATGAAATTGGAGAATGTTTCATTTGGGCGAAATAATGCATTTGTGTGATATGCCCTAGCTGAAATAATAGAAGTCGTTTTTCTTTCACCACATACATCTGTTTTGCAGGTCCTACAATTTTTACTTTTTAATATTTTTTTAGCTACATAGCCAGCTACATACTCGGTAGCATCTGAACAATTTATTGCAGAAGTTTGCACCAGCACTTCCTTTTCTTCTGTTGCCACATGCTGCTCTGATTCCTGGGGAACATTCTCCGTAATAAAATGTTGTAGCGTTGTTAATGTTCCATCGGTCTCGTCCTCTTCGCAATTAGCACCAACGGAGTGCGATGAAACAAAATTGTTTAACAACAATGCTTTAAATGATGTTGCAAATGACGTGGCCGTTGGATTTGTATGTCTCACACCATGGCTTCTGATTTGCCCAAAATAGTTCTCCAGTGGGTCCTGATTGAATGCTCTTAAATTAATAAATTTAAAACCTTTTTTGAATAACTTCTCGGCCACTGTTTGAAAACATTTCAAGTTGTTTATCCAGTTTTTTATTGATGGCACGACTGTTTCTTTTATTGTTTTAGGACATACAAATTTTACAGTGTTTAAAACCTTTATAGCGTCATTCCAAAAAGTTGTGTGTGTTGTTCTTTTTGTCATCGCACACCGAAGGTACTTTCCATGCATCGGGGTGATACAACTGCCATTGACGCTGTCGAACAATTTGTTGATGAGAAGGAGGAAGTCGGCAGTTTCAGTAGCTGCTGGATTTATTATTGGACTAGCTGAATGTTCTGCAACAAACAAAAGAAGAGAAATTATATAAATATGTCAAACCGATGTTTTATTAATATGTAGGTTCAGTAAATAATTCTGAAGAAGTATTTCAATTTTAAATTGATGAAAAAAAAATAACATTTTTAAGGTGTACTCACCAGAAAATTCGGCTAGTCGTCTCATTATCGCGGATACTCGTTGACTCATGACTTGAGCTGCATGGCTAACTTTCATTTTTTTTAACTTCTTCTCAAGCACATGGCTTTCTGTAAGTTTCGGAAGAAGCTTAAAGTCAGCATCGACCGCACGTTGATCTATATTAAACAGACCTACTATGTCGCTCCATTTCGCTGTCTTCTTCTTTCCGTTTTCCATAAAAACGGAATTTTTATGTAATAAATTATTTCTAACACCTTTCAAAAGGTGTGGCGAGTCAAACAGGTGAATAATTTCTTCGCAGTCGTCGTCGACGATGTACCCCAATCCCCTGAACTCCTTGCCCTCTCTAACAAAGTTATTGGTGGTCTCCTTTTTTAAATAATTTATTGCAGCGGCATTAGTTTGCGCCTGGTCGCAGACTGTGGCAATAATTTTTAATCCAGTGCTTCTCACTGCCCGAACGACCTGTTTTAAAAGGCGCACTAAATTTACACTATTTGTTCCACTTTTTGTAAAATAATATGCCACTGGCTGTTTAAACTTTTTTGATATTCCACGCACCATAAAAACAAGTGCATGGTTCGCGAATTTCCTCTTCTTTAAATTGTCCCCAAGATCTTCAAATCCCACAATTTCGTCCTTGTGGGCATTATACTGCAAATTTGCAGCAATTGACATCTCGTCAAATATTAGGGTGCAGAATCTATCTCTGGCGCGCAGTTTACTGATAGACTTTTTTAGACTGACCAATATTCTCTTGTTTATACCAGTGTTAAACGGTATTTTGGTGAGTAATGACATCATTGTCTTTCTGGATGGCAACGCAAACATTTTCGACAATAGCCGGTCGTTCAATACAACCGTGCTGGTTAAATCGCATACAGTTCTAGATAGAGTAGTAAAAGAATAAACAAAAATATATATTTTATCTTATATGTTTTATATGTAAGAAAAAAAAAATAATTATAAGAATAGAAAGAAAAAATTCAAGAATATTAAAATTAAATATTTTGTTACGCCACAAGTTATGGTAGTTAATTAATTTGTATGTGATATACGTAATACACGATTTATATAGCTTGGAAATATTAATTTGGGGTTAGTTGTATTTGATATGTGTCTAGAGGAAGAGTATTCGTTATAAAAGAGTGTTTATTTGATATTTGACTTCCTTATTTTCCTATCATTGTAATAATTTATAAAATTTCATCGGCACATTATGCACACATAGACTTTCTATGTTCTGCGTATAATGCATTATGGATTTTTCGCGAATTTTCCTCTTGACATTTATTGAACATAACAGCGTTTGTTTACGAGAGGAGTATCTCGCAGATTTTAGATCAGTTTCTTCTTTTCCAAAAATTAGTAAGGTGGCGTCGTATACGACACATATCCCTTTTTTACTATGAGAATAACATACAAATACTGCACAACTTTGGCACATTACTTGATAACGACTGACAAAAAGGTAACTCGATTTGCAAAACCGTCCAGCGGAATTCGACTAAATTAGAAATACTTCAAATGTAGGTGGCGTCGCCCATGACGCTATCTAACGGTTCTAGTGTAGTTACTGACTACTCAGAAAAAGAATTTAAAAACATTTCCGGTTATCTAAAAATACAGCTAATTTTCTAAAAGGTTTGTATACCTTACACAAATTGATATTTGGTTTTGTATTTATGCAGAATTGTTGCAGATTTAATAACTCCAGGTTATGAAAGAAATACTAACCACGGGTGGGAACAGATTTCTTCATACACGAGCATTTTAATATTTTAATGGTACATGGTGAATCAAGAAACGTTTCAAACTATTTCAGATAGATTGAATGTGACTGAAAGTTCTGTGTACAGAATTATAAACAAAGTTGTCGAAATATTGTTTGACAAACGAAATGAGTTTATAAAACGGCCAGAATATGGAGAATATAGGCGTATTTCTGAAGAATTTAGAAGTAAAAAAGGATTAAAGGTAGTTTCAGGAGCTATTGACGGATCGCATATTCCCATAAAACGTCCTCAACAGGATAGTCACGATAACATTAATCGGAAAGGATGACATAGCATTCTTCTTCAGGGAACAGTGGATCACAGAATTTTTTTATTGATGTTTCGTGCGGAGAGCCAGGACCCCTTCATGATGCTCGAGTACTCCGAAAATCATCATTATATGCAAAGGCAAATAGTGATAATAATTTCTTTAGAAATTTCTTTTTACTAGGAGATTCTGCATACCCATCCATGCGATGGCTTGTACCACCGTACAGAGATAATGGGCATTTAACTAATAACCAGATAAGATTTAATTATTTACATTCTTCCACAAGAATTTTAGTGGAAAATGCATTTGGTTTATTAAAAGGCCGATTTAGACGTCTCAGAAAATTTGATAATAATAATATAAATTTTATAGTTAAATGTACTATTGTTGCCTGTATGTTGCATAACATATGTATTTTGCAAGATGATTTGGTTGAAGATGTTATATATGTGGATGATGATGAAATTGACGTGATAGAGAATGAAGATGATACAGAAAACACCAGAGAATTACTTTTTAACTCCTTATTTTAGATGTATAATATATTCTTATTAATACTTATGAATAAAACTACAAACAAAATAAAAATCAGTCTTCTCGAATAAAAAAATAAAATCTTTTGAAATACTGGTAACATTATATATATATATATATATATATATATATATATATATATATATATATATATATATATATATATATATATATATATATATATATATATATATATATATATATATAATTAAGAATTTTTTCTAAAGATAAATATTTTTCCAGGATCCTTACTTTTCTCTCTTCTATTTCTAAATATCTTTCAAATAAATGTAACTTCTTTTCAGCGCGGTCTTCCTTTTTCTTTGAATCTTCAAGATATTTTTTTTTCTTCCCGTTCTTCGCATTTTTCTAATAACACTTGTTTTTTTTAGTTTTATGAAGTCTTCATAATGACTCAATCTTTTCCTTTTTGGAGTGCTGCTTTCTGTGGTTTCTGGAACATTTGGTTGGGCACTATCTTTACTGCATTGAGGCTGCGGAGTGTTATACGTGTCATTTTCATTCATTTATATTTACGTTTACTGATGGATTATTTTTTCTAGCAGAGGTTCTATTCAAATTTTCTTCCTCCATTTCATTCTTATTTTTCTCTCCTACACTAGGTGTTGAAACACAAGATTCGTAGGTATGCGAACAACTCGCTGAAGGTTTGTCGCCCAGCACTTCGTCCATTTCTTTAAAGAAGGCAAATTTACTAACACCTCTTCCTGTTTTTCTAGAATTGTCTTGAACTGATTTATACGTTCTCACTAAGAACTTCCACTTTACTTCACATGATTTTGCACTTTTGTTACAATTTACACTTAATAAGTCGTTTGAAATATTATCCCATACATGCTTTCTTTTTTTTACACTATGATTAAATAAATAAATCTTGTTACGTACAATGTATCCACTTTATTAAATTAAATTAAATATTAATAAAAGATTAAAAACATACTAATAATAAAAATTATTTTGAAAAGAAAAAATTAAAAAATAAATATTGCTGTCGGTTGGTTTCGAACCCGACTCTCTAAATTGTGAAGCGCGCACGTTACCCCTACTCTATCAGAGCTGTTGCTTAGATACTATTATTTTCAAGATATGAATAACATTCATGGTACTTCTACAATTTTTCTTAATTTATTCTAATATTACACTTGTAAATTGACTGATTTGAATTGAAATCCATAGAAATAGTATCCCCGGATAAGCATGCAAAATTCCATCTTAATATCTTGCACTGGGGAGATACTATTCACAATTAACTAATTTTACATGTTAATCGCCCATGTGTCGGTCGGCCTAAGACACCCGGTATAACAAAAAAATAACACATAATAAATCCAGAGTACATAGTACAGTGCAGTCAGATTTAGAAAAAAATATTTACATGTACCAAAAAAATAACACATAATAAATACAGAGTACATAGTACAATGCAGTCAGATTTAGAAAAAAAAAATATTTACATATAACAAAAAATAAAATATAATAAATACAGAGTACATAGTACAATGCAGTTAGATTTAGAAAACAGTTTTCTTATTCACTGTCGCCATCACTTTCACTGCCTTCCACTTCAATAATAAGTTTTATTTACGTGATTGGACCTATACCCATTTTCAATGTTCACTACATATCTCACTGAATTTTATCAACTATCATTTCAATCGGATTGAATATGCAATGGTACGGAGGTAACCGCAAAACCGTATATCCACATTCCGAAGCAAGAGTGTCAATTTTATATTTTTTGAGAAACACTTTTGTGTTCAGCACCTCCAACAATTGTTTTTTCGTGTAATTTTCCTCGAAATACAAGTCTTCCTTCCTTCAAAATTCCTGAATATTGGCTTTATTGTTTCCAGTATTTGGAATTTTATTTAATTGTTCAGAATGGTAACTTGCATTGTCCATTACAATTACACCGTTTGGTGGCAATTTTGGTAATAAAATATCTAAATCAGCACTCGCGTACTTTAAATTTTTGCACCCAAGATATAAAGCTCCTGATAGAAAGCCATTTTCGTTTCCTGCGTGTAAAATCATAATGCGTTTCCCTTTTGAGTTGGGAATATTAACACTACATTTTTCGCAATCATCAGCCGATCCTTTTTTATGGTGTCGTGGGTATCAAACCATGTTTCATCCACGAAAATTATTGTACGATTTTCCAGTCTATACGTTTCTATATTTTTTAAATATTCATATCTTCATTTTCTTATAACTTCACTTTCCATTAAACATTATTTCTTTTCCACTTTTTTTTAAAGAAAAGCCGATAAATTTAACAAAATGTTTTAAAGTACGTTCCGAACAGTTTCTTGTACCGTCACTTCAATTTGTTATATAATGACATAGTTGGTATAACATTGTTATTGTACAACTCGTAAATTTTTCTCTTTATTAAGTCTTCATGAGTAAGAGTAAATTTTCTAAATGAATCCTTGTCGCGTCTTATTTTCCTTGCCAACAACTGGTTGTATTCAAAGTTACGTTTGAATTTACTGTAATCCCTGTAATATTTTAATCACTTCTCAATTTACAAATTGCATTTAGAAGAAGGATATTTGAAACGCATTGCTATTTGAATACAGATTTAAAAGTACATAATTAGGAAACATCTTTTAATATTTTCATCTCTTTTCTATTTGCAAATTGATATTACAGGAAGTACATTTAAAACTCATTATTATTTTAATACAGATTTAAAAGTATATAATGAGGAAATGTCTTGAACGCAAATTTCCGATACGATCCAGGATAGAAATTCTACCTGGCTCTAGTAATCCTTACTACAAGTCCCATAAAACTTTATCACGGACACTTGGCCGATTCTATAATGAGTTTCATAGATTCCTTCCTCCAACTATATGCATAAGGTAGTGCACATCCTTCTGTAGGCTGGCCAGGGCCACCTCAGATGACGTCACTACCATGAACAGCATCCTGAAATTAGTTGACATCCTATATATTTTGTTAATGTTAATATTAAAGTTAGTATATAGCGCACTTGACAGTTCTTCGGGCTCCGGGTCACTATCAAGTCTCCGAAGCACGAAGGCGTGCATCTTATCATTAATGTCAGTGTATGTGTGATATTGTACATTAGTGCGCACTTTTATCTTCGAGATTATCGAGGTAGAGATTGGTATTGTTTTTAGTATACTTGTTGTTAACGGGCGTGGTTGGAGTCGCTCTATCTACTTGTCTCGCTCTGCGCGTCCGCTTACGTTGTGGTTTTGATTGTTCGCTTCCGGTCATGTTGGATGTGGATGCGGTTTGAATGGGGATTGTGCCTGTCAGTAGAGCGGGGTTTGATCTGACAGCGCGTTTATACTGCGCGGGGGTCGCTGCTGCACGATCATGAGCAGTGATTTAAGCAAGTTGAGATTTTTAACCGGATTTGATATATGGCGTCGCTTCCACGCGCCTCGTATTCGTTTAATATTGTGTTACAGATCTGGTCTTCTTTTTTTCGGAACTTATTCACTTCAGGATCTGTGCCTGTGCCCCCTTCGGTGCCTGTTTGATTATTTTCACTCACAGATACTCTCACATTTATTTTATCACTTACGCTCTCACTCACACGTTTGTCGTTTTCCCTATTTTCGGTTTTATCAGTCACTGTCTTTTTTCGTTTTTTATGTTTCTTTGTTTCCCGCCCCACTTAATAATTCACCACTTCAAATGAAATTATTTCGTTTATTACCAAAATTAAAATTAGCTGAGAGTAAATATCGCATACGTTGTATGCGTAATTTAAATTAACACAAAATAAAAAATGCAAAACATTTTTACTTGTGGGATTTGAATCTCGATTTGAATTTGTTAACTTTAGCAAAAAAAACTAACTTGTTCTGAAATATTTTGTACTGTTCTTCAACAGTATAAACAAATATTTGTCATACCGTCCGAAGATTCTATTAATAAATTCAATAGATTTTTAAAATTATTTTTATAGGTGGTGTAAAGTTTTCTATTGTTTGTCGTTGCATTTATATAACCAATTTTTTAAGGAAATACTTTTTTATTTCACGTAGTGTACTTCCTAATGGATTGTAAAAGTAAAATACACGTTCATCTGTGTCTGCGTTTGCTAAACACATCTGATTTTGTATTAAAACTGACACGAACATAAAACCAGTTACTGTACGAGCATCATTTCCTAAAGCTGTGGTACCTATATGTGGAATGTGTTGAAAATATATTAACATTGAACAAAAACAATAAATTATAGTTTCTGTTCAATGGTAGGACATATCTGTAGTAAGACCATTATCATATTTCTTTAATAAACTAGTTTTATTAGTTACTAACTTATTGACAGTAGATATTTCTGTATTCTTTGTGAATTTTCTAAGTAAATATGCCTTGAAATAATTTTATTTATTTGCTTTTTATTCGAGAACTCGTTCGCTCGTGGTTTTTAGAAAATTGAGTTGCGCATCTAGCTCGTGGAGTATTCAGCTTACACTCTGTATGAATACTTTTAACACAACGACGATTTTTTCGTAATAACTGTTTTCAGCGTAAATTTGTTTCGCCATGTTAAAGATTATATTTTACATGTCCGCACTAGTTATCAACAAGGGCATTATTTTGTCGTTGGTCTTGAGAAGACAAAAGTATTTTTTGTGTATGGTGCATGAAAATATGCATTAGGTTCAAAACCTTTTATTAATTATTTGTATGATGGCGTTATAAATGTTTGAAAATTGTTTGTAAAATAAACTAGGTACTATTAATTTTGCTTTAATATCTATAAGTTCGTCCTGCGTTACAGTATTTTCATTTTGTGTCACTTATACATTCTTTATCAGTACATATGCCTATTACTATTGTGTAGGTACCGTGTTTTTTCAACTTGTAAATTTTTGTTGGTGAACAAGTAACAATAATTGTTTTCAAACCACTCCACCCCATATTAAAAACTGATGCAAAACATTCTTTTAAAAATATTTTTAATTTTTTATCACTTACATGTTTATTCATTGTTATAATTTTCACTTAATGACAACATAAATGAATAGTAAACTGCAAAGGTAGATTATTTACCTACTATCGTTTTTTAAGCCAAATTCAGGTAACTTGATAAATCAAGTAGTTGCAACCAGAATGATAAAATTGCATCAATATGAGCATAACTCATACTCTCTGAAACAAAGGCCATTTAATTTTATGGTAAATACAAGTAGGATTTAAACTAGCTACACGCCAACAGCGCTTGTCATGATTTGAATTTACCATTTGATACTATTATGCCCGGTTGCAAAAACGTTTATTACAATTAATTATCCGTTGATGATCCGTTAACAACTGATTAAGGGACCATCAACGGATAATCAAGCTTTCATCAACGGGTAACAGAAGATCACACTGACGAACCATTAACGGTTCGTTAACAAGCCATCATCCTTATTTTGGGTTGCACGAATATCAACTTTCGATTATCTGACCATTATGTCCCCGTTAACGCATAATTATTGTAACAGAAGACCAGTGACCAATTAACAAATAATTAATTTGAAACTTGAATTTGTATAACTTCAGTCTAGCATTTTTTTATAAATCTTACCAGTTGTTAGTGTTTTCTGTGTTCTTTATTTAAGTTTATAATAATTATTAGTGCATTATTCTACCTATTTCCAGTTTTGTTTATTAGTTATTAGTATCATTTTTCGTGTTCTCGTTTTTATTAGTTTTTTAGATTATCTTGAGTGTATAGACAATATTTAACGGACAATAATTTACTTTTTAAAATGGATTCGGATTTGTCAGATCTCTCCGATTTAGAATTTGAACCCCGTGGCATTCGACACATCAGGGATAGAACAAACCCGTTTGAAATATTTGATGAACAGGAATTTAAAGATCGTTTCCGATTAACGAAAACTACGGTTACAAATTTAATTCATATGTTTGGTGCAAAATTAGATCCCATTAGCTGAAGAAATTAATCTATTGATGCTGCTACCCAAATAATGATTTGCCTTCGCTTTTATGCCACTGATCACATGCATGTGCACAAATCGAGTGTGTGTCGCGTCATACGAAGAGTTACGCGAGAGATTGCATCGCTCTCCAGGGATTACATAAAGATGCCAAGAACAGAAGCTGAACTAGCACCAGTTAAAGCTGGTTTCTATAGCATAGCTAATTTTCCACGTGTTGTGGGTGCAGTGGACTGCACCCATATTAAGATACAGTCTCCTGGTGGCGAAAGAGCGGAATTATTTCGCAACAGGAACGGCTATTTTAGCGTTAACGTACAAGCAGTCTGCGACAGCAACCTGAAATTGCTACATTTAATAGTCCGTTGGCCGGGATCAGTGCATGACAGTACTATTTTCAATTATTTCCCTTCTCTTTGCTGAATTTGGAAATGGATTTTTGCTATGTGACAGTGGCTATCCATGCAAAAAATATTTGTTAACTCCATTACTGCACCCTGCTGGTGCACACGAGGAGATTTACAATCGAGCCCACATTGCTACCAGAAATCCTATAGAAAGATTTTTTGGAGTACTGAAGAGAAGATTTCCATGTTTACAATCAGGATTAAGATTAAAATTGGAAACTGTTCCAGCAGTAATAGTTGCTAGCGGAGTTCTACACAACATCTGCAAAATACAAAACGACATTGTAGATGCAGCTGAAAGAAATGTGGAGATACACGAAGAGGAAAGAGATATTTTTCTTGATGAAAATAATGATATCTCGAATTATGCAGTTAGGAATTCTGTTATTGCTACTGTTTTCAATCGTTAATATTTTTATCAATATATATTTAATAAAACTCAAATAAAATAACAAAGTACTATTCTAATTTTTTAATTTCTAATTCTAATTTTTTCATTGTTAAATTTCTTATTATTTTTTGCTCTTTTCCCTCTCTCACTGCATTAATATATTTCTGTCTGAAATAAAGTCTTTTATATTGTTCAGCTGACTGGAGTTTCTTTTTCACTATTCGTTTCTTTCTTCTGGATTCTTTTACTAGGGAAGGTTTAGCATGAGATGGAGCAACTGTCTCTAGTAGGGTTGGGGACTGGATTTGTATTTGTGAATACACAAGAATATCTTCCACTATTAATAAATAATTAAAAAAATTAAAGGAAAAAAAGCAAGATATATTATTCATACAGTCAGCTATTCGTTTCTTCTTTTTGGATGGATGGACTAGTTCTTTTGTTAGGGAAGGTTCAGGATGAGATGGAGCAACTGTCTCTACTGGGGTTGGGGACTGGATATGTGTTTCTGACTGGATAATCACAGGTATATCTTCCACTATTAATAAATAATTAATAAAATAAAAAAAATTAAAAAAAATTAAGAAGTATTACTCATATAGTCAGCTGCACTGTCAAACATATTTTCAAGGGGTTGAACTTGTCCTTGTAATTCCGCTAACAGTAGTTGTTGTTCTTTACTTATGGAGCAAGAGGAAGGGCCTCCTCCAGTTCTGAATATGTCTGTCTTCAATTATTAAATCGAAAATAAGTAATTGAAATAAATATATATATATATATATATATATATATATATATATATATATATATATATATATATATATATATTTAAAAATACCTTCATTTCAACCGCAGCAGATTTAGCTGCTTTTACAGCCTGCAGTTTTTCTAAATATTTTTCTTGCTATAAATTGCCGAAAACAATTTAATACACTTACTAAATGTTAAAAAGGAATTTTCACAAAAAAAGAAAAAAAAAATATTTAGAGCAGCAAATAAAATAAAATTTACAGACTTTTTCGGTACGTATGTAAGAATTTTCTGAAAATAGTTGGAAAAAAATTCCTCCAACGGAAGTTGCAAAATGCACATACCTATAGGAAACGTGTGTAATTTTCCAATTAGTGAACAAATTTGTTTAACATAATATTTGTAAGTAGTTCCTCATATTAAAAATGTGTGATCAATAAGCTGTTTAGATTAATTATGCTTCTAATATTACTCCAACAAATTATACAATATCAAAGTATTGCAATATAAAGAATATTTTTTCTTAATACCAAAATATATGACAAGATTTATTGGATAAAATTTATAGATTAGACCAAACATACATGTTCCGCAGCAACACCTTTTCTTATTTCTCTTTTCATATTTTCATATCATTTTTTTAACTGTTTTGCAGATCGTGGGCCCGAATCTGCAGAAGAGTTAAAATTTTCTGCTATTTTATCCCATGTCTCCTTTTTACTGTCGACATAAATTTGTTTTGTTGACTTATTTTTGATTATAGCTTTATATCTGGAAGTAACATTTAAAAGATGGATTAGGGACTGGTATGATAATCAAGGATGATAATGGACAATTTGGGAATTAAGCTAACTGAAAGATGTTTTGGTGATCAACAAGCAAGATACATAATTATAAACGTATAAATAAAAAAATATAAATACTCACTTTCCTACAATGGACATCAGTAACTGTTTATCAGTTACAGAATAGTTTTTTCTCTTCGATTCCATTTTTCTAAAACTAGTTTATTTTTTAATTACATAAAACTTATTAATATTTCGCACACAATACTTACATGCTTCAAATACAAATAGTTAGGTTATTTCATTTCAAGTTTGACATTTGATGTTAAAAACAGAAGGCGCGCGCACCACTCAGAGCTCTTTTCGCGATGTTGCCAGATTCACTTTCATTCAGTTGATCATCATGTGATTGGAGTCTGATTAGAGATTATTTTCTTTTCTGCAACCCGATTTTGATTTGATGTTTCAATTAGCCGTTACTTGATGAGAGATTTGATGAACGTTTCTGCAACCGAGCATTAGTATTTTTATTTCTAACAACTATGGAATAATATAAAATTCTATTACTATTTTTAGTGGGATAATGAACCCTGTACCGTCCAGATACCAGCACAAGAAATCATTTTCTTTGCAAATTAAAGTCAAATCTAAATGTTCTTTCTTATATGTATATAAATGGAAGGGTTCTCCGACTTCCTGAATATAATTTCTGTTCTCTATATAAAAGAACAATATCGATAATTTCGTTTTGATGACGATCATTAATGCTTGGGAACTTGTAAATTTAATTTTTCCTGGCGAGGCTTTTAATATTATGCTTATAGCGATATGAAGTCAGTGTAATAAATTGTACATTCTTTCAAAAAAAAAAAAAAAACTTTCGATGTTATGTACTTTATTTGTAAGTTTAGAATCAAGTCCCGAACTATAGACAATAGTTTCTTTTATACTGTTACTTAAGAAATTTTAAATTGTAATTTTGAATGATTTGTATTCTTTATGTGCAGAGTAGTAGAAATAGTGTTTACATTTTCTCGTTTAGCGAATATAGTATAGGCACATGTACAGTTTTTGAGAATTAAAATTAATCACATCACGGCCATATTTTTTCTATGTTTAAGAATTCAATCTTACTGATTGCATTGTTATAAATGACGATTAAATGTTAGCGCTGAAAATTAGAATATTAAAACACATTTATCACCCAAACCGGTATATACAGTATTAATAAAAAAATAATAACAAGTCTAGATGACCGTCGCCTGGCCGAACCCGGTCACGCGGAATCCTCCTTCACGCCGTGATTATTTCTGTAAAAGAATTAGCACATGAGAAATACTCAGTGAGGAGGCAAACATTTACAAAAGGTTCAGGCATTCACACAACGTACACACATGTTGGCAACTACGGGCAGTACCGCTAGTTACTACGGACCCTCTGCCGCTTCGGTGGTGATCCGGAGACATTCCTCTTAACCAACTGGATCAGATCACTACAACCCTAACTGCTGCTGCCGTTGGCGACACCAGATGTGGGTCACTACAGCCTTCCCTGCTGCTACGCTGGCGACCCTCGGGTTCACACGATGCGGCCACTACAGTACCCAGTACTGCTCACACGCACACTCACAATCATACACATGCTAGATTAACTCTCTCACCTGAATCACTATAATATCGATGTTCTCACACTGAAATCTAGAAATAAACTGAAATAAAATACGTGAATACCAGTATCATTAAATGTAGCTCTTATCCAACAGCATCGGTTACGTACCTAAATAGCTAATTAGAGACAAAACATAATAAATTTAATAAAAATAATCTTACGCAAAATAATATCTGTGACAGTTCGGCCATCCTGAAAATCCCAAATTCCTACAGCATCAGCATCAACATCCGAAGAGCTATTGTCTTCCGACAGTTTACGTGTACTTAAATATGGTTTCATCCTGTCAATCGCCACTACGTTACTATATTCTCCTCTTCTACTTCGATTTGTACCAGGCAAATCTTGTACTGAAAATCTATCGTCCGGTAGAACTTTCTTTATTTGGAATGGTCCTTCATATGGATGGTGTGAAATGGAATTGATAGTTTCTCCATTGGATTCAATAGTTCTGGCTGCTTTCTTATCTGTTGTTTATGGTAAAAACATCTGATACACAAGTCAGTGTACTTCGCGAATTTTGTCATTCCAGGAAACCCGTAAATTCCAAAATGTCCAAACTCGTCAAGACAGGAACGTACTATCTGCAGCCGCTGTCCTCTAGGTACAATCCACTAGATTCCGGAAGCGGTAATTCGGTAAACCCGTTCGTCTCGTAAACAGTAAATTTTATAAATATTCCTTCCATAGTTAGTTTCCGGTGGTTTACTTAAAATGTTCTTGATAATTTTCAATTTGTCATTTGTCCAGCGAGTATCCAGTCAGCTTGTTATATGAAAAAAATTTCAAATTCTGCAGAAAGTCCTTCTCCTGACACGGGGTTTCGACTTAGCGCATCGACGTGACCCATTCGTAATCCATGGCGATATTCTATATCGAATGAATATTCCTGCAGTTCCAGCCAGCATTTTCCATTCCATTTAAAATGTATTTCCAGCAGATATACTCTAAATTACTTCAAAGTTTCGACTACTGCTAAAGTCCCTAGATTATACGAATGATACTTCATTTCCGTTGGTGAAGTTTGGCGACTGAAATAAGCAACTGGGTGGAATTTACCTGTGACGGAAATGCCTTCAACAACATAGCCTTCCATGTCTCGCAAGAATGATTTATTCCTTGCAGCGCTTTATACCATATTTCTACATACCCTCTCCAGCGACATCTCACATACATGATGGTAGTTATTTCGTCCCATTTATGCACAGCGCGTAAAGTGAACGTACATACTGAAATTGAGGACTGTTGTAAGGTAAAGTCATGTTGTAATGTTGTTCCAGGTTCGTAATCCAGCTAAACATAAACGTAATCAATATCAGCACTGTTCCAAAAGCTTTTGTTGGTGTGATCCCAAAAGCTGAAAGTTAAAAATGTTCTCATCCCACTTCTGAAATGTTATAAATGACGATTAAATGTTAGCGCTGAAAATTAGAATATTAAAACACATTTATCACCCAAACCGGTATATACAGTATTAATACAAAAATAATAACAAGTCTAGATGACCGTCGCCTGGCCGAACCCGGTCACGCGGAATCCTCCTTCACGCCGTGATTATTTCTGTAAAAGAATTAGCACATGAGAAATACTCAGTGAGGAGGCAAACATTTACAAAAGGTTCAGGCATTCACACACCGTACACACATGTTGGCAACTACGGGCAGTACCGCTAGTTACTACGGACCCTCTGCCGCTTCGGTGGTGATCCGGAGACATTCCTCTTAACCAACTGGATCAGATCACTACAGCCCTAACTGCTGCTGCCGTTGGCGACACCAGATGTGGGTCACTACAGCCTTCCCTGCTGCTACGCTGGCGACCCTCGGGTTCACACGAGCGGCCACTACGGAACCACTGCCGCTTCGGTGGTGATCCGGAGACATTCCTCTTAACCAACTGGATCAGATCACTACAGCCCTAACTGCTGCTGCCGTTGGCGACACCAGATGTGGGTCACTACAGTCTTCCCTGCTGCTACGCTGGCGACCCTCGGGTTCACACGAGAGGCCACTACGGAACCACTGCCGCTTCGGTGGTGATCCGGAGACATTCCTCTTAACCAACTGGATCAGATCACTACAGCCCTAACTGCTGCTGCCGTTGGCGACACCAGATGTGGGTCACTACAGCCTACCCTGCTGCTACGCTGGCAACCCTCGGGTCCACACGAGCGCCCACTACGGAACCACTGCCGCTTCGGTGGTGATCCGGAGACATTCCTCTTAACCAACTGGATCAGATCACTACAGCCCTAACTGCTGCTGCCGTTGGCGACACCAGATGTGGGTCACTACAGCCTTCCCTGCTGCTACGCTGGCGACCCTCGGGTTCACACGAGCGGCCACTACGGAACCACTGCCGCTTCGGTGGTGATCCGCAGACATTCCTCTTAACCAACTGGATCAGATCACTACAGCCCTAACTGCTGCTACCGTTGGCGACACCAAATGCGGGTCACTACAGCCTTCCCTGCTGCTACCGTTGGCGACCCTCGGGTTCACACGAGCGGCCACTACGGAACCACTGCCGCTTCGGTGGTGATCCGGAGACATTCCTCTTAACCAACTGGATCAGATCACTACAGCCCTAACTGCTGCTGCCGTTGGCGACACCAGATGTGGGTCACTACAGCCTTCCCTGCTGCTACGCTGGCGACCCTCGGGTTCACACGATGCGGCCACTACAGTACCCAGTACTGCTCACACGCACACTCACAATCATACACATGCTAGATTAACTCTCTCACCTGAATCACTATAATATCGATGTTCTCACACTGAAATCTAGAAATAAACTGAAATAAAATACGTGAATACCAGTATCATTAAATGTAGCTCTTATCCAACAGCATCGGTTACGTACCTAAATAGCTAATTAGAGACAAAACATAATAAATTTAATAAAAATAATCTTACGCAAAATAATATCTGTGACAGCATAAACAATAATTTTATGATATGGCAACATGTGCACTTGAAAGTGCAAGTGACATTAAATATTATATTTTCTACCCTTTAAATTGGAATTATGAAGCACGTGTCTTATTGTTTGAGGACAAAATTTTTTACCAGACGTTGTTGCAATATTTACCGATAGTGTTTTAGCGCTTATAAATGGTAATTTTTAATAATAATAATAATAATAATAATAATTTATTGCCCAACAGTAATCCGATAACAGGACAAAATATAATATAAACAAATAATATATGTATTGAAAATTACAAAATAATATTTTAAATAAACATATCTGGGAACAAAAGATTGGCTGCACGGGAAGCAATATAAATTGGAGAACGTTTGAGTATATCTGTGCGTGAAGTCGGCAGATGGAAGGGCCTGGCATATCTGGACTGCAGTCGGGGTACGTGGAATGACACCCGGGACAGGAGATATGCTGCATCCACTTTGTTGGTTACCAAGCGATTGAGAAATCGAGCACAGGACCATTCTCTCCTCTCGGTCAGGGACTGCATAGAATGACGTTGTAATAAGGAATCCTGGTCTGTACCTCTTACTGGATAGAACCTATCTTGTTTAAATGAGAGATATTTTAAAAATCTACGATGAATTTGATCAAGAACTAGACTTTGATAATTAAAAAATGGATACCAAATTAAGCAAGCATACTCAAATTTGCTCATTATGAATGCTAAATATAAGGTCTTTAGAACATTGATATCAGTAAACATATTAGAAATTCTCATAAGAAACCCAAGTGTCTTACTAGCCGATTTGCAAGTATTATTAATATGATCTGTGAAAACGAAATTGCTACAGAAAGTAACTCCTAGATCTTTTATAGAATTTTTTCTTGATAATAAATTATTCTGCATATTGTATTCCACCTGCAATGCGTTCTTTTTACGTGTATACGTAACTATGCAACATTTGTCGATATTTAGATTTAATTTGTTTTTAATACACCAGTTTACCATTAAATTTATATTGGTTTGCAATTGAATCGTATCAGCTGGAGTACTGATATTTAAATATAATTTGATGTCATCAGCATAGGCAAGCACATTACAGTTAAATGAGGAAATGAGTTCATTTACGAACAAAATAAATAAAAGCGGTCCTAAGTTGGATCCTTGTGGTACCCCTGAATTCGCAACAAACTTGAAAGATTCAAAACCATTATAGAAAACACAACATGTGCGATTATGTAGATAAGATCTTAATAATTGAATTACAGAGGGAGCTGCGCCAAAATTACTTATTTTATGTAGCAAGTGATTGTGGTCAATGGAGTCAAAGGCACGTGTTAAATCGGTGTAAACAGTGTCTACTTGACCTCTTTCATCCAACACCTCACAAACGTATTGTGAAAAAGATGCAAGATTAGTGGTAGTCGATCTTCCAACCATAAAACCATGTTGATCTGGAGTAATTAAAGTACGAGTATTAGTATAAATATTCTTGTACATTACCATCTCGAGTAGCTTAGCGAAGTTATTCAAAATTGAAATTGGTCTATAGTTATTAATGCAAGACTTATCACCTTTTTTGAAAACTGGTGTTATTCTGGTTTTTTTCCAACGTTCAGGAAACTTACAAGTGTTAATTGCTAGATTTATAATGGCACAGAGTGGTTTCGCCAGTATTAATCGACAGTCTTTAATAAAGAAACTGGGAATTTGATCTTCTCCAGCAGTACATTTAGTTGAAAAGGATGACATCAAAGCACGAAGTTCTTCTTCACTAACATTAAGAAAATTGAAAGGCTGAGAATTATAATGTTCTTCTATAGAATTGTCAAATGAACTTTGTGCGAAGAAACTAGAAAAGAAAGAAGCAAATGCATTGACTATATCCTGTGGGGAATCATATTCACGGCTGTCATCATGAAGAATACCCGGTATACGAGTTGTACCTTGCTTTAAATTAACATATTTCCATAGCTCATTAGGGTTAGATTTTACATTTTGCTCTACATTACTAACGTAACAGTTGTAAGCGTTCTTAATCTGCAACTTTACTAAAAGCCTCAGTCTTTTAAATTCACTAAAATAATACGCATTATTTGTTTTCAACCATTTACGTCTATAATATTCTTTAGTTGAAAGGCTATATTTAATTTCAGAAGTGAACCAGGGGGGGTATTTAGAAATTTTAAATTTATACTTAGGTACTGAGTCATCAAGTATAGCATACAACATAGAATAGAATTTATTTAGAGCATCTTCAACACATTGATAATGGTTCAGACATGACCAGTCTGTGTTACAGATATCATCATATAATTTTAAAAAGTTTGCTTTCTTGAAATTGTAACGTTCATTACCAGCAGATGAAAAATTGATTATTTTTAAACGATTTGTGAGATTAAATTCAAAAGATAAGGCAGGATGATGTTTATCCTCACCAACCATTGGAAAATTAGTCCTATTTATATTGATATCATCACAAAAATTTGATAATATTAAATCTAGTTTCTTACCATTAGTATTTTCAATTGTGTTATATTGCTTAATATCAAGAACACTGCAGAAATTTCTAAAGGACACTGATTTGATACAATTAATAGAAAAGTTATATAGATTAGTTAGGTTGAAATCACCTACCAGTATAAACTTTTCATGAAGAAGAATCGGTATTAGTGCATCTAAAAATATAACAATTTCATTGTTACTTAAATCAGGAGGAATATATATTACACTTATTAAGATTGATGAATTATTGAAAAAACATCTACAAATAATAATATCGATTAGTGGTGAAATATTTGATAAATTAGACGTATCTAAAATTTTGAAAGAAATATGATCCCTTAATCCAATTAATACTCCACCGCCTTTTGAGCGATCTACATTTGAAAATTTTCTGTCACATCGGACAACATTATAATTTGATGAAAAAAGTTCAGAATTATACATAGAAGAGGTGAGCCATGTTTCAGAAATAAACATAATATCATAATAAATAGAACAACAATTAATATAAAATTCATGAGATTTTGTGTTAAGTCCATTCGTATTTTGATAATAACAATTAAATGTGATCGGATTACTATCGGGCTTATTTAGTTTTCCGACTTTGTAATTGTCGGTATTCCATTTATGTATTTAATCTTTAAGTTGGTTTCGCCATTCGACAAACGATTTTGCAGATCACGTTTCACAGTGTTATAGAAATCCATCTGTTCGCGCGTTCTGTCTTGAGATATCGATATATTTTTCCATTTATTTGAAGTTTTTAATTTTTTAACATTTTTGAAAATTTTTAATACATTATCACCTGATGATAATTTTACCTTAATTGGGCGTGGACGGGAAGCCGAAGAGTCATAGCGACCTAGTCTTATTGGTTTATCAAATTGAGAATCAACACCTAAGTCTGTTAAGATATTTTTAATTTCTTTAGTGTCAGATGCTGATTTTATTTGTTCATCAACAGAGGTATTTTCACTCAAACCATATATCATAATATTATCTTTACGTTTTTCACGCTCAACTATTTCATGAATAATTTCTTCAGTGAGTACAAAGTTAGATTTTTCAGTGTCTATATTTCGACTATTTTTTAATTCTATGATATCATTTTGCAGACCTATTATCATTGACCTTATATCATCTAGAGCATCTGAAATATGACTACAGGTGGTGGGACATGTATATTTTAATCCACCAGTCCCAGATCTAATTTTTCTAGCTTCAGATGAAGTTAGCTCAACACAAGCATAATTGAAATTTTTCTTACAAAGTGAACAGCGTACAATACGGTGCTCCTCAGTTTTTTGATTACAACAAGAGCAAACTATATTATCTACCATTATTTTACAAAAAAAAATATAAAAATAAATAAGAAAAGTAAATAGATGAAGAAATATACACCCAGTATATAAATATTAACCAAACACACAGTATATTAAGAAGAAATTAACGAATGAAAGACAACTAGCAAATTAAACCAAACAAGTATAGACCAAGAGCTAGAGAGCGATAAAAGTCAGTAGTAAAAAAACTACTTTACAGATTAAATTTCAAAGAATAACTCACCCCAGGATAAATATATGGCAAAAATATCAGCACCAATAGTTAGACGAAAATTTGACGAATCCACAGATACCACACACAAATTCAAAGTTATGAAAAATACCAATAAAAAATATAAATAAACGAAGAGCAGCAAACACACGTGCAGCTGAATCTCAATACAATCTCAAATTTTTCTTACTTCGTTGATAATTTGACAACCCTCTCTCTCTCTCTCTCTCTCTCTCTCTCTCAATAAAACTTTTTGGACATCCTGATCTTTTCTTATTTTCGGTAGTTTCGGTTTCTTGATATTTTTTTATGACATACCTCACCGTTGAATAATTAATTTTCATGTTTTCGCCTATTTTGCGGTAATTGTACCTTAAGAAAATAGACATAATCACAATGAAAAGAAAAGAACGACTGAACCAAATTGTATTGATAACTAATTGTATACGATTTTGTAGAAACAACAAAAAAACGCCGGATATTATTGGACCTATACATCTGTATATGAAGAGTGTGCAAATACTTTTTTGACTAACTAATAGTCGCTTATTGTTAAATGCTTATTTAATTTTTACTTACAGAGATTTATATCATATTACATTATTTTAATTTGTTGCCAAAAACAAAATAGCATAATTTGTCATACTTTTATGCATTGAGTTATATAATTACAAAACGAATATGTTGTGTGCAAATTCTATCAAAGAGCAACTCTGATCCATCGATACTGACGGTAACCCGATCACTGCTTAACAAACACTGCCCCGTCTGCGGTAACACGTCTGGTATTTAAACTAGTTACATCACAATCAAACTTTAATTAGTTAAGAAGCTATTAATTACAATGTGTATATAACATTATTAATCATCATAGAATGTTGTATAACAATATCCGGCCTTGTTAAATTTATTCGCTAACACGCCTTTCCTGACGAATGAGCGTCCCCGATCATCAAGGTGGATACATAGGCTAAATCTCCCAATCCTGTGTTACCGGCTAAATATTCAAAACAAATTATTACTGGTTTGCTAACATTCAGGTTCTAAATCAGAGATCTTATTGCAAATCTGAAAACTTAACACGTCGTCTTTGGCCACGCTGCCCAATTCATTTACTGGAAAACACATATGACAGAGGCAAATAGTAAGCATGTCACCTTCGGCAGAGGCATACAGTATACCGGAACACCATGACAGAGGCATCCAGTAGCATGTCATCTTCGGCAGAGGCATGACAGCAGCACATACCTGAATACACATGACTGAAGCATACAGTAACATGTCATCTTCCACTCAAAGCTAATAATTCTGAGGAATTTAACGAAGACAACCAATCTCGACACCATACCTCAATTTTTCCTTAACCACTTTTGTTATAAAAGTTATGTCAGCTCTTCAAAGTTTTTATTAGTCACCCTTATGGATTTTCAACGATCCACTCGACCAGCCTGACTATATTGTGTGCTCAATCTTCAGAAGGTTCATTATTATACGCCTTAACCGCTCTAGCTAAAAATTAGAACATGGATTTAAGTGTTATCTAATAATTCGTATTAGCGAATTAATCTAAATACTCCGGTATGCTTAAACTTGAAACAATTTGTTCCAGCGTCCAACACGCTGCTATTTGGCATGCGAAACATTGAAACAATTATTGGAAAGGCAAGTTTTTTTCGATTTCTCTGCTTCCAATGGCCAACATATTTTTGTTGCTTAATTGTTTTTCAGGTACAATACTCGGCTTCGCAACCGTGGCAGCCTCCCCATCGGGCATCAGCTGCCATATGCAACTTCTCTGCGGCTGATCTAGTTTGCCACAGCTAAAACATTCAACAAATTCACAATTTGACAAAACTGGCATGGTCACCCCGAAAACTGCCACAAGGAGGCTGATCGGCCACAGCCCCATCAAAATCAAAACGCCAAATTTATAGCTCTGACCATCCTGATCGGTATCGTGCTCGGGATACTTTAAAATCTGTTTCATTTAGAAAATCATCTACTCGCTTAACGTTACTGGAATCTGTTTCTGAAACAGACACGTATCAAATAAACACTTAGTTCATCTTTTTGAACAATCCTATTGCTGACACTCTCGGAATTGAAACTTCAATAACGTCATGTAGTATGTTCTCTAAAGACAGACTCAAGGACTACTTCAACCACTACCATATTTGCACCTAAATTTTACTATTCATGAAAGTAGCATCCGTAACGGCTCAGAGGTTTTGGAACATGTAGGTACAGGAACTTGAATAACTTCCTATAAATTATGCCGTTATAGGAAAATTATAATTATTGAGAAAAACGATAAACTTTCAGAACAGGTTAAGATAACTCAACTGACAAAATCAATAAAAATTTTGTCACATTACCTAGCAACATTTTCATATGTTAAAGCAGACTAATAAACTATCAAATAATATTAATAAAATTAATTTCCAAACTTAATGATAACTAATTGATTGTGAATAATGTAACATTTTATTTATTTATTTAAGTAGTGTAAATATTAAACAATTATTCTTAATTAAAATTAAGTGTTTATTAAACTATAATGAAAGTTACTATTACTAATATTAAACAATTATTAAAAACTAATTAAGACTAAAACTATAATTAACTAGAAACACTAACACTATTTATTTAACCAATTAACACTACTAGTTATTTCCACGATATTACAAACTATTTATTTCACTACGCGGTATTTAAAACACTGTATTTATATCACTATATACTTTTAACGTTCAACTGTCCGCCTATTGACCTCCACGGCGTCTATATACTCAATTGACTCAACAGCGTCTGTATATTCAACTGCTTGGACAGAAGTCACCGCTTTCAGAACACTAGCTGTCTATTTATGTAACTCTCTAACTTCCACAGTCTCAGTATCACCGACTGTCCGTATGCCACAATTCTTCAACACCACTGCCGAGTATTTACTTCCACTTGCCGTTACTGTCCCGTATACCTAGCTTCCCAATACTCTTTAACACTACCGAATTTTGTCTTTAACAGCTATCCCGGTATACCAGTAATTTCCCGATTCGCCATTACTATCCTATAGCTTCACAATACTTGTCAACACTACCGAGTATTCACAACCACAGCTATCCCAATATACCAGTAACTTCCCAAGTACCTACTCGACACCTACTGCATACGCTCACTACGATACTGCTGTGCTTCTCACTAACACTTTACTCTCTAACACGCCATATAACTAACTAACTAACTGCACTAATGTAAGTGTCTCTCCGTCTTCACTAATGGAACTGAACTATGTAATTTACTCAGCTGACTATATCAGCCCCCTACCACATAACTAATGTTGCGTGATCAGGGACTCAACTGAAGTAACTAATTCCCGAGCATAGCTGCGTCCCTTTTATACAGCTACCATTACCTTCTAGAAAAGCCATAGAATGTTCGACCGCATAATAACAATGAACACAAAAGGTTCAGGCGACCGCAAGTAATTAAATATGTCGCGACTCGTCTGTTTACCTCGTCCGGTTGCTAGCGCGATTGCGTCATTGCTATAAATAGACACTCGTTCATTACTGCGGCGGTGGCGACACCGGCTGCGACGGCGGGCGTTCCACGTTACAATAAAATAGTATACAAACCTCGAGGATATGCAAATTTAATCCTCGCGCTCATGGGTGATTTGTTGAAATCTGTATACACAGCAGATTGGCATACGTGGCAATGAATAATACTCCGTGATGTACAATTGATAATTGTTTCAATTATTAGAAGTCCTTTTATCCTTACTGTTTATACAGTAAATTTAGTGTGTCATACTGGTTGCCGTATTTTTGTAGTTACTTCAGTAGTGGTGTTGGTGTTGGTATGTTGGCACGAGCAATAGAACTTAGTTTTATAATATGTAGATTAGCGTATTTTTGATTAAATGCTGTGATTATGTTTGTGTCCCATCATTAAATATTGTGTGAGCAATAATAAGGAACAAACTATAACATTCTTAAAACTAAAATATTAACAAAATAAGAAGTAGTCAAAATATTCAAAAATTCCTAAAGGAATGGTGTGATTTTCACTGTTTAAAAAGAATATACGATAATTTAGACATATATGAAACAATAAAAGAGCAAGCCTGTTCAACTTGTTGCCAATCTCAAGTTTGACTAAATGTTTATGGGTAATGGCAGAAGTCATTCCGATAGTTAAATCTTCGCCAAAACCGAAGATGGAAACTCTCGGATTAGAAAGTGGTATATGGGACGATCTAAAGTGTTTCTCGCAAGTGATATGCAGCTACTGGCTCACCTGACTCTTGTGTTTTAAGATTCAGGCCCAGTTGCACCAACAAGCATTTAAATAATTATTAACTAATGGCCCATTAAAATTTAACGTAACATTAAACTAATGAGCGTTGCATAAATATATTTTTTGATTTTTAATGTATCATGTGGTAATGAAGCATTTAATTTAGGTTGGTACTGATTTCAAATGATGTTTCTACATTCAGTTTTGTTTAGACAAGCATTAAACAAAAAATATATTTATAATCTGTGTCAAAGGTGACATTTTGTAATTTGTAATAAGAAAAAATGAGTTTAAAAAAAGGATAAGATCCAATAATTTTACTGAAAAAGAAAAAGAAAGGATAATTAATATAATAGAAGATTATCAGAAATAATCGAAAATAAAAAAAAATGATTCGGAGACACTAAATACGAAAAACGCGGCGTGGAAGGAAATTTGCGTAAAATTTAATGCTGCAACTGAAATATCAAGATATGTTCAGTCAGTTAAAATATTCAATGATAACTTCAAAATGAAATTAAGGAAAAAAAGGCCGAAGATAATAACAATTCTTAGAGAAACCATTTAATAGAATAGTGACGGTGTTCTTTGATAATCTGTAGCGCATTTTAAAATCCAACTCATCATACATCTTAAAGGGATCATTTCTTTCCCTGATTATTCTTGGTTGCGGCAATATATTTAAAGCATTTCTTTGATCTTCCGATGATGACGAAGAAGACGACGACATTTTCTCTAAAATAATATATTTTATACCTTTTATTTATATGTAATTTTCGTAATCAAATGCATAAATTTTTATTTCAAAACTTACATTGCCAAAACGTCAAGAATGCAAAACAATAAACGTCATATTTTAATGTTTCATTAAACTTAGTAGATATGAATGTATATTTAATTTGATTTGATTTTTTAAATCTTTCCTAGATTTAAAAAATCAAATAAAATATATATTCATCTTAATCTACAAATTGCAATACGTTCCTGATAAGGTTGTGCGAATGTTTGACAATTTACAGGTGTTTAAACGTAGTGGTAGTTTAGATATACCCCACACCTAACATGTGATGCGGGTCTCATACACAGTCTATGAGAATATAACTTAAAAGATTGTATAGACTGGCGGATTTGTAGCCCAGCCGTGGAGTTGTTGGTAACACATAACAGTACAAATGTTAAGATCGTGGGTTCAAATCCCGCCGGCTAGCATTCTTTTCTTTCTTTCCTAGTTACATTAAACATTTAAATACAAAGGATCGGAGAATTAATTTAATGTCTAATGTAATGTATCATTAACAGTGATGTTGTTTGGTGCAACGAAATTATATTTTTAATTTACATCAATTTTAAGCTGACATTAACATTTTAAGTTTCGTTGGTGCAACCGGCCCTAAGACTTTTAATTTCGGAAATATGAGATACGTCAAAAAAAGTGGAAAGACTCGGTTGCAGAAGACTAGAGAGAAAGGATTGTGTGACTGAAGAAGGTGCATTGGACTTTAATAAGTGAAAGAGAAGAGTAAGAAACAGCAACCTCTAATAAAATAGAAATTAGCTAATGAGGATGAAACACTGCATTAGTATAATTAATTTAAATTAATCACGCCTTTCGCCCATTGTCAAAAGTTACACGATGACATCACATTTGCGTTATAATAGAAAAAAGATAATCAAAAATTATAACTTTATTTTTTACTTAGAATCTAATATATGTTAAATTTAAATATGGTTTGCTTCTCTTGTGTTTTTTGGTTATTTTTCTGGTCCTAAAATATAGATTTTCAATTAATAAACAATATAACATTTTATGTTATAAACTTACTGGTTTCTTATGTTGTTTTGCGGTTAATTTTGATTTATTTTTTAATTTTTTTTGTTGCTTCCTGCGGCGGTTTTTTTTGTTTTTTTTATCTGTAGTAAAATCAATTTTTAATAATTATTTCACAAATTTTTTTATAATCATTCTTTGATGTTTGAATTTCTTCTGTTCATTTACTGAATCTGTAATTTAAAAAATAAATGTAAAATATTAATAACACTAATGTAAAATACGTGTATAATGTGTCTATTAATAGATAATTACTTTTATTTTTGCGGTACCCCTTTTTTCTAAGTTCCGCTTCTCTCTCTTTCTGCAAATTTTGGTCTCGAGAGCGAGTAGTTTTTCACTGACCTCGAGATAAACTCTTTCGAGGTCTTCAAACCGCTCTTTAGATATATCTACGAATAGAAATTATGTAAGTTTACATAGTTATAAAATAATTTTTAAACTTACTATTTGTATTTTCTTCGGCCATTGTATTCGACATGCTAGAATTTTTCAGTGAAAAAATTTGGTTATTGAAAACAATTTTTTTTTATTTCTATGACAGTTGGACATGATTTGATATTAAAATTATATTAAATATTTAAAACTTTACAGTTTTCATTTAGAAAAGTAACAAAATAATATAAAATGTCATAATGAGATATAATTTTTTAATATCCATGAAAATCAAGAACTAATAATAGCGATAACAATGAAAAGTATTAGAATTGTCACGTAAAACAAATTGTTACTGAATTGGCGTCTTTTTAACATTTAATAATTATTTAACCAACTAATTTTTATAAATTAATTCAACAAATATAAATATATAATTTTATTTAGAAATTAAATTATTAAAAAACAAAAACAAACAATTAGCACACGAATTATTGGTAAAATTTATTTTTATGTTGACTTTTTTTAGCTCTTGCCATATTATAGGTAAGGAAGGTAATATGTTCGGTCTAAAAATTCGATAATGAGTTGTCAGTAAATAAGCACGCATTAGGATCTCCACAATACGTTTTCATTACTTTTACAATGATGTCTGTCTGTGTGTATGTGACGATTTTTTCCTCTACGATAACTCCTATATCAAACTTTCAAACATTTCTATGATCCGTATTTATGATTTCTGTATTTATATATAGAGCTGATTTACATTCTTAGGTAAAATTGGCCAACTAAAAGTGATAATTTATTTAAAACTCCAAACAATTTTTTTTTTTGAAAAACTATGTTAAAATATAATTGAATACTTTTCAATGTTAATATTTAAGACTTTTATATTAATGGAAACAACATATTAGATTTTGTCGAAAATTGATAAAACGAAAGTGATACTTTACTTGAAGCTCTGAACAGATTTCCGTGAAAAATATAGTGATATAAAATTTTTCAAATAACATTAAATTTTGACTATGTATAATAAATTAGATGTGGTACTTTATTTGAAGCTCTGAACAAAATTTCGTGGAAGAATATATTGAAATAATGATCCGCAACTTCTGAATTTTGCTATTTAAAACTCGTATATAATTTGAACAACATTTTGGATTTTGAATATATATGATAACAGATTTTCGAGAAAAAATATAATAAAATTTAATCCAAAATTTCGTATTACACACTTTTCTTGTTTTCTTTATTTATAAACGATTAACCAAAAGCGATACTTTACTTAAAGGTCACTGCTATTTTAAATATGGAATTGGCGAGAAGTCATATACTGGCCACAACAGATATTTTAAATATTTAGTTGCTATTTAACTAATTAATTTCTAAAAACTAAATTGAAAAATGTCGATATAGAATTTCACACAGTAATTAAATATTCAAAAATCAATACAAAAATACAGTTTGTTTAGGGTTTAGGTTATTAAAAAAAGAAATTGATGTCATCTTTTTTTAATACGCCTAATTATTTTTTAGAAATAAAATGAAAACCTTTATATGACTGATCAGTTAGTGAAATAGAATAAAATATACAGAGTGTTATTTAAGTGTACAACACTTAACAACCGATAATAAAACTATCCCCAAAGGTAGTAAATGCGATAATAATGTATGTTTTACATGCTTACTATAAAAACTGAAGCCCCTTAAAACTAACCATTTACATCATAGTTCAAAATTTTGTAAAACAGTAAAAATTAATATGGAAAAACTATTGGTTGTCAAAACGATCTATGTCAATTGGAATAGATGTGACATTTTCCAGAGAAAACATTGATTTTTATTTTTCTTTTGCAAAATTTTTAACTATGACGTAATTTTTTGGTTTTACAGGCTCCATTTTATATAAAATGTATGTTATACAAAATTATTGTCAGTTTTACTACCTATGGGATTAGTTTCATCATACGTCAAGCATTATACGCTTACTTCAATAACAAACTATATATGTACAGCATATAATTCATATATTATATTAATTATATCATTGGTAAATATAAAAGTATAATATTATTCACGAAAGATGACTGTTCACTATTATTTGTTCGAAAATAGAATAAAGACCATTTAATACAGCAGCAGCTTAACAACATTTCATATTAAAAAGAGAAAGATTATTTGACGTATAAATTATATTTTACAATCCGACAATTCTGTTTTTAAAAATTATTTATTTCCAAAATACAGAATATTACAGCTTTACAACGTTTGAATAGGAGACTAAGACTAATGCTATATTATTACAAACAGGCTTATATACTATTCCAATACATACTTATCTCTAGATTATAATAATGCATAGGTGGCTGAATTACACAGACCATCCCTTTGTATGTGCTATATAACTCCTCCACCCCTAGATTCAAATGTAACGGGAAAATCGGATTTTTTGGTAATTTCATGAACAATTTTTGTTCTAAATTTATAAAACATGATTAATATTATAATTATTATAACAGCTATAAGACAATATTTAATTATGCCATGAATGGTAATATGTTTCATATCTATTTCTTGTATTTCTTGGGGTCTTTCTTTCAACAAAGACATTTCCTTTACATGTTCCAAATTAACAGTAAAATTTAGTTTATTTTTATTTGTGAAATTAAACTTATAATTGCTTATTACAATCGGTTTCCCCGTACTTATATTTGAGATAATATTTTTCTTATTTATTTTACAATTTTTATTTTCCAATAAATAAATACCCTTATTCCGTAAATATTCCTCATATTCATTATTACAATTAATGTGAATTTTATCTTTATTAAATATTATAACAAAATTAGTATTACTTATTTCTAATACATTTTCTTGAAAACTTTCTATATTTATAAAGGTACTATAATGGTTTTCCTGATTAGTGATTATATTGAATAAACATGAATTTTCATGTATCTTTTGTCATAAATTATTACAATAATATATTTTGTTGATTAACACACACTGATTGTTTAATTCCTATAGCTCTTTATTGAGAACTAGCACTTGTGTTTCTTCTTGTAACACTGTCACTATTTCACTTTGGGTGAATGTGGGTATTGGTGTAAATTGCATAATATCAACTACATTATCGAGGTAAAGTGGCACAACAATAAGAACATGGACATCAAAATCGTCCAAATCGCAGAAGGTTCTTAATAATTTTTGTAATTCAAAGTATTTTAATGTTGTCAAAAATTCATTCTTATTTTCTTTAAAATTATTCATTAACTGAGGATATGTTATAACAGTTTCATGTAAATAATTCATGTTACAAAAACTAAAGGAAATTTCGATATTGTTTAATACAAACAACAATGAGTTATAGTATAAAGTTATTTGATTCATTATGTCTTTTAAGAATAAACTATCAATCAGGGTCGAGTCTTTTTGGGTATAATTTTGGATTTGTAATATACGGGATGTCAAGAGTAATTGGTTGTGTTTAAGGGAAATGATAGTATCATTGAATTGTTTAACAATTTCATTGTTATAATTATAATTTTGTATAAGACTTTTCTGAATAATTTGCTGATTATCTTTTAATTCATTAATTAATTTATTATAATATTCGGCATCTTGAGCATCTAATTGCCTGTTATACTTTTTATTACGGATCCTAAACCGTTTATTAATCCTCGTTTTCGTCTTAAATTTTCATTAATATTAAGATTTTGAAATTTACTCTTTACTTCATTTTTATAATGATTCAGTAATCTCATATGATTAATGTATTCCTTCGCGATTAATTTGTCTATATTGATTTTTGAATTTAATAAATATACTTGTTCATTTAGGCCTTTGTATTCCTCGTATAGATTTTTGAAGTTGTAGTTATAATGAACTATATGCTTGTTAATATAATATTTTGCTTTACCTAGATTGCTTACAATTGCTCCAGGATTATGTGTTATCTCTTTTATGTTTTGTGCCGTGATTCCTGCTCCGAACAGGATACATCTGAAACCACAGATTCTTTTATTAATTTTCTGGGTCTCTTTAATTTTGACAATTTAAATTTCTTATCCTTATCCGTGATTACAACTCCTGTTTTATCTTTTATTTCTTTTACTTTATGTTTAACAAATTTTGGTTTCGTTATTTTTCCAGAATGTCTAATATTTTGTTTTACTAAAATTTCTTCAGTTGACTCTGGTAACTTCTCGTCTACTTTCTTTTCTTTGGATAATAAATTTTCTTTTTGTTTAATAATATTTCCTTTGACTTTTTCAAATAATAAATTCATTCTCTCTTTATGAGTTTCATTGAAATTTTGTATTAAAGGTAATTCGTCGTCTTATTCTGTACCATTTTTATCTGTATAACCAAATATTAATTTTAATGGTTGAAATTTTGTAACCGAATGGATCGAATTATTATATCCTAATAATGCATACTTTACTTTTTCTTTCAATTTTAAATCTGAATATTCTTTTTGAACATTGAGTATTCTTAAATGCTCAATCAAGGTTGAATGGAACCTCTCAACAATTCCATTAGAATTTGGATTGTCAACACTAACAAAATGTATTTGTATTTTGTGTAATTTTAAAAATTCTTTCACAAGTTTATTGTTAAACTCTGATCCATTATCTGAAATTATTTTATCGGGTATTACATATAATGAAAAATATTTTAATAATTTATTTGCTACTTCTATTGAAGTCATATTTTTTAATTCGAACGCTTGCGCGAATTTCGAAAAACTGTCAACTATTGTTAAGAATTTATTCTTTTCTAATGATAATACATCAATGTGGATTATTTCAAACGGCTTCGTTGCTGTTGGAGTTTCTCTGAGTGTTTGTCTAATAGGGTTTCGCTCGTATTTCGTTTTTAAACAGACTTCACATTTGTTAATATAATTTTGAATTAATATATGGAGATTGGGCCAATAATATCTTTCTTTAATCCGTCTTAGAGTTTCATTAATTCCTCTATGGTTGGTTTTTCCTTCATGGTAATTTTGAATTAATTCTAATTGTCGTTCCTTATCTGTTACATTTTCTAATTCATTTTTGCAACTTATTAAAATAATATGTCCGTGTAAAAAGTATCTCCTTAATATAACATTTATGTTATGATATAAATCGTCGTTAAAAATACAATAATATTTAGAATTTGGTTTTATAAAATCTTTAAAATATTTCAAAATGTGTTTTGCCAAATCATTTCTTGGTAGATAAACTTCTTGTCGCGTCTTTGTTTCAAAGGGCCTTGAGATTTTAACTCTTAGATCTGGGAAGTCTGTGAGATAAAATATTATCTGTTGTTGGCCTACATTGATAGGGGATTCACTGAATTCAATTCCTGACACTGGAGATTCTTCATCTGAATGCACTGTATTCTGTGTGTCTGATAAATTAGTTATCACACTCTCTTTATCTAATTTTTCATTGTTCATTGTTTCTGATTCTAATACATTTAGTTCAATTTGTGGTACTTCAAAAACTAAAATTTTTATATTACTATCTTTAAATACACGTATTAATATGTCTTTTACCTTCTCCCAGGATAATTTATCACATCCGCATCCTAATTTAGGCATTGCTATTTCATCTATTTCATTTTTAATCAAATAAAGTTTCAAATTTTCTAAACTTATTTCTAAATTTTCGTAACTTGGTTTATCAAAATAATTCTCTTTAATAACAATATTGAAGATTATTTTCTTATTATTGACTCTGTGCATCAGTATATCATTAATTTTTGGTTTCCTATGATTTCTATAATTTCTAAGACATTGTTTTGTATTATACTTTTTATCTATTTGCAGCGCTATTCCTTTACTCATTGCCAAATCTGAGCTTATACAGTGTGTTATGTGTTTTGAATAATTTAATAAATCATCTTGTATCATTTTAATTTCGAAATTATCAATTTTTATTCGCGATAATGCATCGGCATTAGTATTTAATTTTCCCTTTTTATATTCAATTTCATAATCAAATTCTTGTAATTTTAATTTCCATCTTAATAATTTGGAATTTGGTTCCTTTAAATTAAATAACCACGTAAGGGGTTTATGATCAGTAACAATTTTGAATTTTACTCCTAAAAGATAATGTTTAAAATATTTCGTTGCCCAAACTATTGCTAACAGCTCTTTTTCTGTAGTGCTATAATTAATTTCATGTTCATTCAAGGTGCGACTGGCGTATGCTATTGGTAATTCTTTATTATCGAATTTTTGTGAAAGGACAGCTCCTATCGCAAAATTACTTGCGTCTGTTGTCACAATAAATTGCTTGTCATAATCTGGGTATTGCAATATCGGATCATTTATTAATAATTGTTTGCATTGTTCAAAACTGTTTATATATTCTGGTTCTTTGATATTTATTTTTTCACTTTTCTTTAATGCTTTAGTTAATGGTTTGGTAATTTTTGCGAAATTATCTATAAATCGCCTATAGTAGCCTAATAAACCTAAAAATTGTTTAATTTCTGTTCGTGTTTTTGGTATCGGAAATTTCTTTATCGCGTCGATTTTATTTGGATTTGGTTTCACTCCCTCAGGGGTAACTACATGACCTAAATATTCTTCTTCTGTCTTTAAAAACTCACTTTTATCTAGCTGTACTTTTAAGTTGGCTTCTTGTAAAACTTTGAAAACTTTTTCTAAATTTTGAATATGTTACTCTAATGAACTGCCTAAAATAATAATGTCGTCTAAGTAAACTAAACATTCTTTTCCAATTAAATCTTTCAAAATGTGATTCATAAGGCGTTGGAATGTACTCGGGGCGTTTTTTAAACCAAAAGGCATTCTTGTGAATTCATAGTGTCCATTTTCTACATTGAACGCTGTTTTCGGCGTGTCTTTTTCATTTACTTCGATCTGATGATAACCCGAAGCTAAATCTAACGTAGTGAAGTATTTACATCTTCCCAATCTATCTAGAATATCCGTAATATTGGGAATAGGGAATTTGTCTGATATAGTTTTGTCATTTAATTTTCGATAGTCTATTACCATTCGAAATTTCTGTTTTCCTGACGCATCTTTTTTCTTCGGTACGATCCATACAGGACTGGACCAAGGAGAATAACTTTCTTTTATGATTCCATTCTTAATCAAATTTTCTATTTGAGATTCTACCTCTTTTTTATAACAATGTGGGTACCTATATGTTTTTGCATGAACTGGTATTTCGTCTGTAGTTTTAATATCGTGTTTAATTTTATTTGTAAACGTTAATTTCTTATCCTCGTTATAAAAAATATTACTATATTTTATCATTAATTTCGTTAACGGTTCTTTTCCATAAGGTAGTAAATGATCTGTTCGTACTTTGTCAAAAATCATTTTTTCCTTTGCAATTTTAAAATTTGTAGTATAATTTAATTGATCAATATTATTTATTTCGATCACTTCTTGACTAATATTTTTCATTGGAATCTCGAACCTATGATCTCTCACTTTTATAATACAATCTGGTACGAAAATATTTGGATTTAAATTTTCATTGTTATCTATTAATAAATCTACATTATTTAATTCCGTGACGTATTTAACATATTTCGTTTCATCTGGTTGAAATCTAACTATTGGTTGATTAAAATATTTTAATTCGAATGTATAATTATTTAGTAAAGTAATTTCGTTTTTTCCTATTGCATAGTTTGTATTTAATAATTTTAAATCGTCTAAACCTAATAACATATCGAATTGATTGTGGAAGTTAAATAAATAAAATTTTACTTGAACGTTATTAAAATAATAATTTACATATTGTGTAATGTTTGAAATTCCATGTGCTGTGTAGAGAGTAAATTTTTCTTCGCAAATTTCATACTTATCCTTATTAGATTCTACAATTTTTGGATTAATAAATGACTTAGTACTACCTGTGTCTATTAAACATTTATAATTAACAATTTTCATATATGGTAAAGAAGTTAAATTTGAAAAATTATTCATTTCATTACATTTTTGAGGCTTGTAAGGTCTAAAAAATTATTTTGTTCATCGGACTGGTCGTCATTAATGTCTTCATTATAAGTATCAACAAACTCTTCAGATTCGAACTGTAAATTTTGATCTACTTGTTCACATTGCTCTTGCAATTCATCCATGTTAAATAATTCTCGTGATACAAAGTTAGGACGAGATTGGGTTTGGAATCTCTGCTGTTGGGTATTTTGAGGTCTTTGAGAACTTTGAGGTCTCTGAAATTGAGGTCTTTGCCATGTTTGTCTGGTTGATATTGACATTGGCGTGGGTTGTGGTTGATTTTGTCTTATTTGAATTGGTCCTCTCGGGAACTGTTGTTGACTCGCTTGAGGTCTTGGATTAGTAAATTGGGGTATATTAATTGGTTTTGTAAAATTAGTGGGTCTAGATTGTGCAAAATTTTGTTTCGGTGGTACTCGCGGTTGAGTATTATTATGCGAATTCATTGTTCTTCCTGCTTCATTTTGAAAATCATTCATTAAAATTTTTAAAACAGCGGCTAAAGTTTGGGGATTTCTGGTCTGTACTAATGATTTAAGTGGATCTTTCAGTCCTTTTAGCAAAGATCGAATTGCTAATTTCTGACCATATTCTATGAATGTTGCACGTTTCGCTTCTTCTATTTGTGTCTCTACATATGCCGTATGGGCGTTTAATAAGGTTTGCATTTTATTAAAATATTCGAATGCATTTTCATTCGTTTGTTGTAATGTAGCAATTTCTATTGCTAGGGTATAACAATCTCTTTTATCAGAGTATGTATTTAATAGGGCATTTTTTAAATCTGTCCATGAATTTATACTAAAATTTGAGATAGCTGTCAATGCTTCTCCTTTTACTTTTGCTCTAACATTTGCTATTAACACAAAATTATCATAATCAGTAATATCATTGTAATTATAAAACTTAGTAATTAAGGCTTCTGCCGTTTTAATAAAATAAGGTAATTCAACATTATTCCCATAGAATTCAGGGATTGTATCTAAATATCTTTGTTCTAATCTTTGTGCCATTTTCCTTGACTTACAGAGATTTTAGTGATAAAAATGCAATTTTCACTTACACTTGAATCACCAGGTTCATGGGCTTCGTGACGTGTTATTCTTCGAACACTCCTTCTGCTCCACGGAGTCGTCTCCTCGTTGCTGGACTGCTTGGCTTCCCTTGATGATGCGCTCGTATGTCGACTTATTCAGGATCTGCAGGTTGCTGTTGACGTCGGACTGGAACTCGGAACGAACTCGGCTCTCGACTTGCGGGCTCTAGTTGAGTTGCTCTTCGTTTGAGGTTTTTCGTAAATAAATCGTTAAAACGAACCGTATTTTTGGTAAAACTAATACGTTTTACGATCCTACCAAGACTGCGCCAATTATATTTTACAATCCGACAATTCTGTTTTTAAAAATTATTTATTTCCAAAATACAGAATATGACAGCTTTACAACGTTTGAATAGGAGACTAAGACTAATGCTATATTATTACAAACAGGCTTATATACTATTCCAATACATACTTATCTCTAGATTATAATAATGCATAGGTGGCTGAATTACACAGACCATCCCTTTGTATGTGCTATATAACTTATATCTATATAATTCATGATGAATGTAATGTAATGGATTTCTCGGTGGTTGTAGGGCGGAGGTTTTATACAAAAGACAAAACTCTCATTGACGTTAATTTTATTTTAATTCCAATATTTCGTGGTTATTTTACCACTTCATCAGGGAAACTACAACGTACAAAATTTGTTATTCTACAGAATAGGTTATTATATTCACATTTTTAGAAAAGTACTTACAAACAGTTTTAACTTGAATGAAAATTTATTAACATCGAGAAACATCTCATACTTCGACTAAATGCACGTTAATTTTATAAAAATACACATATTATTTATTAAACAAGATAATTAAATACACAGTTGTTCATGTTCCATGTGCAAATAGCGACAAATATTCTTGGTTAAAATTTAGTTACATTTGTTTCCGGGCAACAGGTGAAGAAGAGAAATTGACCAATAGTGGCGCCAAAATATGAATTGTTAAAACGAACGAAGAAGGTACGTATAGATCGCATTTAAATTTTGTGTGTCGGTTTTATAATTGATAGTATTATTATGATTTGTTAATATGACACATTTCTAAGAAGATACGTTTTTTGTAATTATTTTCGTGTAATCAAGAAATGAAGTTAAGTATTAATTAAAATAGACTTTTTCATAAATCAAAACAATCATATAGTAAAAACATTTTAGAGGAAAAAATAATAAAACGTTAATCTTTATTTTATAAAAACAAAAAGGTAACTTAAGAATCGCAACTGAAATCTTTTACTCCCTCATTAACAAATTAATTCTTTAAACATAATAATAGATAAGGTAATTCAAGTAGGAATAAATATTTTCGATAATTATATTTTTCAGTCATGGGGTAAATTGTCATAGTAAGAACGGTAATCCTCAGGAAGTGACCTTTTTAAATATTGCAGATCCTTAAACTTTCTGGCAGTAATCTTCCTTCTATTTCCGTGGAGATTCGGAAGCTGAGAAAACGGCAAGGGAACAACTGCCGGCGATTTTCTTTGCGGTATTGTTTGCCATTCATCAGAAAAAAAAAATTTGAAATGTAATTCACCACTTGGGGTGTAGCGTAGGGCTCGTATGTCAGTCAATTTGGCGTCACCTATTCCGCGACCAGGACGAATGCTTTTGAAGAATTTAACTATGTCAAATTTTTTAAAAAAACTGGTCGTTGAGGTAGGTTACGTCATAAGGCTTTGGTTTTTTTCTAGCTGATCTACAGATTTCAACATATTCTGCAGGAACATGGATATCTCTGTTCTTTAAGTGTTCGTTCGATAGTGGAATGGGTACAATCAGCCTCCATCTGAGTATGGCCCACTTCGAGAAACTTTTGCTCAATGATTATGTTGTGGTTCATAGCCGTGGACAACAAAGCATTAGACATCACACAGTTCCTATCCTGATAGGTGCACCCATCACTGTAAAAAATTACTGTAAGTGGTTCTGCTGACTCATTTTGTGGCAATACCTTTTTTTCAATTAAATCGATCCATATGCTTGCAAATTCTTCAGAATTTAGTCCTCCTTCAGTTTCATTCCATAAGTAACAATACCCGTTTCTGTTCTTTATATTATAAAATGTCAAATTATGTACCTGAAGTTTTGTTCTGTAATATAAACTACTAATTTTTGACTTTGGTGCCATGAGCACGGCTTGCAAATCAACTGTTCTAAACATTTTTCTACCGATGAATTCCCAACTTTGTACAAAGCGCATTTCTCACATTGATCCTCTTTCGGGAAATATAAACCCAGGATTTTAGCATCGAAAGCTTCGTAAAAAGTAGCTATGGATAGAGACCGCACACCGCGACTATTACACCAAACATTTTTGTAGAACTCGTAAGAGATTGTTTTGTTGACCATTCCGGTAACAAATATTTTTTCTGGGACTTGGCGCGACAGTAGTGTGATTCCATAGTAGGCAAAGAATCTAAAAAATTGTCGATTTCTTGGCGTTCTTTAGCAAAAGACTTAGATGAGAAATTCTCGGTTCCGGAACGTCGGACGGCTCTGGGAGCATTATTTGGGTTTGTGACAAGTGTTTGCTTATTTTTCCAGCTAAGCACAGTCCATCTACCAATACCGAGCGTGTTGAGAATCATAGTCCTGCAGACTTTTTCGCTCATCTTGTTTTCTTAAATAGTATACAAGCGACTGATATCTTCTAGACTCTTTATTTTCTTTTCATCCTCGTGGTCTTTTGATTGGTAAAGATGTTACGAGCCCATCAACATATATATTTCTTTTTTGCCAACTCATGCTCCAAAATCCTTTAAATATACTTTTCCTGTCTTCTTCTGTAAAGCTTGTACACTTAATAGTCCCACGTTCAGTTTGTTTACAATTACATCTTTGTTTCATTATTCCTGGTTCTTTTGGTACTTCATAATTCCATGTTTCTTCTTTTTTTTCTGCCGTAATATTTTTTTCCAGATTCTCTTAATTTCCTATTTCTTTATGCAAACCAATTAGACTTTTGTAATTGTGCTCTTTTCTTTCTTTTCTTATTTTTTTCTCAGTAACCGCTATCAGATTCAGAATGTATATTATATGGAACTAAGCCTTCTTGGTCACTTTCGTCTGTTATTGGGTCTTCTATCTCATTGAATGGTCTTATCATTATTGGTGAAACTAACAATCTAGGATTCTGTTGACAATGGCGACAAACAGTAGGCTACCATAAAATAAAAGTAGAAATAGAGTAGGCTGCTATAAAATAAAAGTAGAAGTAGGTCGTCGTGAAACGGAAAACAGTTGGAAAAATAATACTGTCAAAAGGAAGAAAATAGTCTAAAATAAAATATAAACTATAAAATTATATAATCTATACAATTTAAAATACGGAAAGAGACCAATTGTAAAATTTAGGTAAAAATCGCTTAAATCATTATACTAATGTTATGAATTATTTTATAGAAATTTGTAGCACACCTCACCATTCCTCACATTAAATAAACGAGATTTGAATAACGAGAGCTTACAATTTTTTGGTCTAACGACCTTCCATTTTGAGAATACTAAGTCAATACAATTCTCAACTAAGTCAATACAATTCTCAATAGATTCTGTTCATTCTGTCGTAATAAATCTGGGTTTTCATTATAGTTGTAAAGCACATTTTGATTGCTCCCATCACCAATATCTATTGTCTCGTCAATCGCTACAACTGGAACACGATTTTCTTGTGAATCGATAATATTTTGACAATCAATGTCGTGATTCAAAGATTTTCTATTGTTTTGAACGTTAACGCCAGCGTATATCAAATTTGAAGTAATCGAAACCGAATCGTTATTACAGATTTTGTCCGCAATGTCATGGCTAACAGATGTGGACAATGCGATATTGCTGTAGTTATTACTAAGCAAGGTAAGTTCAGGCATCGCGATTTCAACTAAAATAGGTTCGGCTGATACATCAATTGTAGGTTGAATTAGATCATTTACAGGTAAAGTAGGTTTGTTTAGGGTGTCAGATAATTCAATAATGTATTCAATTTCTACATTTTTAACCAATGAGAATGGAGTCTTAGCAGATTGTTCATTATTTGTTTCGTTACTATTTTTGTCCAGTAAATTTAAAATCTTTTAGCTCACCAAAACTGAGATGACGACATCTGTAACAAACAGCAGTATGGTAAGTACTTAATGTATTAATTAAATAACCTTAAACAGTAACCAACGCTCTGACGGTAGTCAAATCATACATACTTTTCTCATAACAGCAGTTAAAGTTATAGTTACCGTTAAAATTGATTAAATCTCAGAGAAAATGTTTAGAGTAGATAAACAAAATACTAGCTAAGTCCCTAAAATGTTTCAAGTAATTTGAAAAAAAAAACTGTTAACTCCCGTAACAATGAACTGTTGAGGTTATGAATTTCAAAACATAATTTCACTTAGATATCATTGAGCCCCACAAAAAATAAAACTGAATTCAAATAATAGGCACTTACCTTTGCAAAATATATGTATTAAGTATTAAAACAACCCGAAATATACACAAAAACTAATATTTTGTAGCAGAACAAGCCGGCGGCAAAACCACAATACAAAATGGCTATGACGTTGAAGTTACCAGCTTGCCTAGCCTCGGCTAGCGCCTCGGCCGCAATAGCTGAGTTCAACACAAAAAGACCGCTTCCTACTCCTAATAACATAATATACTATTTTTATTTGTTCGACGATCGTACAAAATATTAATAAGCATTACGGTCAGTAAATGCTTTTTTCAATCGGTAGCAAGAACTTACTAACCTTGATACTTAAATAACAAACTATTTACTACTTTTAATACTTTCAAAGCAATAATAAATTTTTAAAACACATTTGCTGTTTGAATAAACAAATCCTGACGTTAAATTTTTATTTTAATTATTAAAAAACTTTAAAACTTATTCAGTATTATATATACCGTGTGTCTACATTTTTATGGAAATACAATAGTGAAATCATCGTAGGGCTGTAATATCTGTCCTATTTATTCTAGAACAAAAGTTTAAAAACAAGAAAAAAATCTGATGTGACCAGCACTTTACCTTTTGTGAATTCTATACAAATTCCAAACAGAAAGTTTCTTGCAAAAGATTCCATATATTCAGTACATTATCTTCAATCAGTTTTATGTATTTTGTACAAATTCCATACAAAAAATTTCTTATAAGAAATTCTTTATATTTCCAATAAAATTATAACACATACATATTTACCAATCAGAATTTTATTAATATAGTAGATATTTCCACATATCTGGCTGCCTTATAAAATTTAATTTCTTTATAATTTTTAACTCTATATCCATTAAATATAAAGTATAAAATGTAATGAAATCGTATAGAAACTAAAATGTTCTTTAATATTTATAATAACATTATATGCACAAAATTTATAGCCATATGATGTTACCATTATATTTCCTATGATCCTTAAAAAAATACACACAGTATATATGAAAGATTCGTTTACCTCTTAAAATGCCTTATTTAAAAAGTTTTGTTTCCCCGTTTGCCATCCTCTTGATAGAAACCTGTTGCTTTCCAAATCTACTATTGCGAGAATCTGAAGAATATTTGTTCCACGTTTAAACACCAGACCTATATTGCTCTTTGGACACTTAGGGCCGGTATTTCAGTTATACGTTTAATCTTAAGCGATAGTTAAAATTTAAACGTTTAGATACATGAGCGTATTTCAGTAGAATCTAATCCGTAGATTTATTAAGCTATAGTTTTGTCAATATTTGTGTTAAGTTGGTAATGTCTCACCGAATATTATTTATGTTTTGACATTTAATTAAAATGGACAAGGTAAGTAAATTTCACATGAAATACACATTATTTTATAAAATATCGATTGTAATTATGAAAAATTATTAATTTAGAATAAAAAGAAATCCGGAAATTTTACGGACGAAGAAACAAGATTAATAAAGGAACTAGTAATAAAATATTGGACAGTAGTCATAAATAAATAATCAGACAGGTGTACCTGGAAGTAGAAAAGAGAATGCTGGACAAAAATTGCCGATGAATTTAATTCATCAAATCCAAATCTGCAACAGGCAAGAACTGCTGACATTTTACAGAGGAAGTGGGAGAATGTTAAAAAAATATTAAACAAAAAGCATCACATGAGAAGAATTACATGAAGGGCACAGGTGGTGGTCTTCCAATATCTGTTCCGGTATCTGGCATAGAAAATGAAATTTTAGATATATTAAATATTCAAGTTACCGGAAATACGTCCGAATTTGATTGTGATGTGATTGAATGTGTAGTTATGAATTTTATTATATACAATTGAATATTGAAAGAAAAATTATGTTTCCATTTTCAGATGAATTATCAGAACCGAGATTAGAACAAAACGGTACGACAGCGACGGTAGAAGTAAACAGTTCATCGTTTATGTGGAGTGATTACACTCCAGAGTTATTAAAAATGCCCATATCTGAAAAACTTTTACCAGCAAAACCATTTGTCGTGTGTACTTTTTAAAAGTTTTATATAATTTCTGAAATTACGTTTATACATATTTTTATAGATAACACAACTAAATAGTAATACAGATGTTATAATATCAGTACCAGGCCCATCTTCAACAGAAATTGCATCATCTGTTTCACCTGATGATTTTAACACACTTATATAGATATATAAATTTATTTATATTTCAATTTAGTCAGAAATGGAAAACGCCCTGCACATAAGGTAACAGGCACCTAACCTAATAAAAAATGGTGCAATGTCGCAGAGAAAAAAAAATTAAATTTATGAACTGAAATTAGCTCAAATGAAAGAAGAGTATAATTTGAAAATATCTATCAAGAAAGCAGAATCCGAACAAAAAATGTTATTTGAAAAAGAACAACACGGTATAAAAATGAATATTTTAAATCGTCAGGCCAGGAATTGAATTTTGTAAATTTCTATAATTTTGTAAATAAAATAAAGTGAAGAATAAACAGTGAAATATAACTTCAAAAATTTCTGATATTATTAAACACACTTATTGTAGAGATTCAAAGTATTGAATATATGGAATACTAATTGCACTACGATCCCTTGCACGCAGCTAATGCAGGTGGAACGTTGTTCACAAAGTTGATTGCTTCATTTAATTCAGCAGTAAGTGGAGAGGGATCGATTTCATTCAACATTACAGATATGTTATGTAATATAGCTGTAGTAACTATTAATGCTTGTGTTTTTCGTATATTTAATCTTATTCCAGTAGATAAAATTGGAAATCGACGTTTCCACACCCCAAATGCACGTTCAATTGGATTTCTTGTTCTGATTTGTGCCTCATTGAACAAATTCTTTCCTTCAGTACGAACTTCTTGTAATGGCGTAATACAATATTTTGTTAATTGATACGCACCGTCTGCTAACAAAATAGCATTCATGAAACGATTTCTTTCAAAATTTAATTTAATACTTGAATTTTTAAATATCCTAGAATTGTGAGCTTAGCCTGGCCAACGAGAGACTATATTTAAAAGACGCAAATCTGGTGAACAAATTGCTTGAATATTAATTGAAAAAATTTCTTTCTATTCCTATTATATATTTCGGCTTGTTCACCACCTGAAACGTTCAGTTAAGTTGCACATATTACTTATTTTAAATTTATATTTAATTTTATTACCGGGAGATTGTATCCTAATGTGAGTGCAATCTAAAGCGCCTAAAACTTTTGGAAATTTTGCGATTTGAAAAAAATTGTTTTGAACAGCTCGCACTTCATGTATAGTATCCGGGAAATTTAGAAATCGGTTTCGTAAATAAGCAATTGCTTGTAATACACGCCATATACATTTTCCAGTTGCACTTTTATGTATTCCAATAAAATCTCCCGTTGTAATTAAAAAACCTCCTGTCGCTAAATGACGAAGAGTTAATAGCAACATTTGCTGTGAAGTTATTGCACGGTTTCTGTTTGGAAAATATTTATATACATTTATATAAATATATATATATATATATATATATATATATATATATATATATATATATATATATATATATATATATATATATATATTTGTATTGTCACAGCTAACAAATTTGTGGGTGATTGTATTTCGTTGCTGATTAAATCTAAAATTATATTTGTAACACGTTTTGATAGCCGAAATCTAATATAAAATTCGGTATCGTCCCATAAATTAAAATTATCATTACGATTTCTGTGTACTCTTTCCTTCCTTTGGCGTCCCAACCTTATTATAAAATTAATTATTTCCTCTTCGTCACTAGAAGATTCTAGCTCCATCATATCTTCGTCCATTTCAGCGTATTTCTAATAAAATAAGTACTTTATACTATGTAAGTATTATTTAAATATAACTTATATTTTATCTTGATAAATTAATTATTTAATGACATTAAATTGAATTGGCATTGACAGTTTCAAGATAGTCGACGCTTATATTAATAAACGATACCTCGTACTGGGATTAACATAAGCTATAACATTTAAACTCATACTGAAATACACCTTATTTTGCTTAAGCGAAGTTTAACGTTAATCGATAGCTTAAACTGTATCTGAAATACCGGCCCTTATTCTACTGGTATCTTACTGTAGATAGGCCTATTCCAACTCGGTACATATGCTACTAAAGAATACATCTTGTTACATTTTCCATGCTCAATTCCTATTCAAAATACTTTTTACCATGCTCATTATGTGACCTATCCTGTTCAGTCCTAGTGAATGTGTCGTTTCCTTTCATCATGTGATTCATGCCTGTGTCTGTGAACAACTAATAACTGAAATAAAATTGATTTTAAATGATTGAATATTTTTCGTATTTACATTTCAATTCGAAAATTAATATGGCAGAATTTACAACCATATGAAAATGTTACCAGCATATTTCCTATGGTCCTAAAAAAATACACACTCGGTATATATGATAGATTTTTTTACCTCCAGAAATGCTTTATATAAAAAGTTCTGTTTCCCTGTGCACCATCCTTTTGATAGAAACCTGTTGCTTTCCAAATCTATTGTTGCAAGAATCTGAAGAATATTTGATCAAATTTAAACACGATACCTATTTTGCTTATTGTATACTTATTCTACTGTTTTCTTACTATAGGTAGGTCTATTCCAACTTGGTACATATGCATATGCTACTAAGGAATACATATTGTTAAATTTTCCATGATTTATTCTTATTCAAAATAGTTTTTACCATGCTCATTATGTGATATATACTCTTCACTCCTAGTAAATTAATCGTTTCCTTTGATCATGTGATTCAAGTATGTGTCCTTGTAAACATCTAAATAACTATAAAATAAAATAGATATTTGATTACTGTTTGTGTAATGACATATGACTCGATAATAATAAGCGCAGCACAATTAAATGAAGTTGGTCATGGTTTAAACAATATTGATTCAAGGTTAAGGTTGTGTACAAATTGCCATGGAAGACTTCGTCCAACGAGTCTCAAAAACGGCTCAACCGATTTGAACAAATTTTGGTTTATAGCAATTATATAAAACATAGATTGTAACGAATATTAAATAAAAAAAATTGAATTTGTTTTTATATAAGTAATCAAAAAAAAAAATTACAACTTTTAATGTTTTTGGATTAAAATTTATTTCAAAACCATCTTTATAAATTAAGGACTTCAGATACATTTCATGTTTTATTTACAAACATGTAGTATTGGAGATTACCTGGCCAAAAGAATTGTCTATATACGACAATGTAAAAGTAGTTCAGCGTTTTGTCGCATGGTGCGTCTCACGAATTCACTATCCTCTATGCTCAAAACTAATTTCTCAACAGAGTTGGGCGTCGTGCAGTCGCAGCACGCAGCAGAAACGAAAACTAAATAAGAATATACCGAAACACCCAAGAATAATTAATGAAGGAAAAACGAGCAAATAATATACAATTATTTATATTTCATATTATAATTAATACAGTCAAATATGTATTTTTAATAAACATAAATTTATAAAAATATGTACATTTAAAAAGTATTACTTTTTTTGAGCGTTAATTATATATTGAGGATCTTTACATTTCTTATTTTTTCTAATTCGCCCTAAAATAATTTCGACTAGAATACAATTTTTGTAAAATTGAATTAATCTTCCTTCCATTTTATTTTTCCATAGCTCCTCATCAAATATTATTTCTTCTACAAATAATTTAACGTTATTATTTAAAAAAAAAAACAATAAAATATGTTCTATGTATGCCGGTAATGCGCATTTGACCTTGTACCTAAAATTATAAAATACATTAGAAAAGTATTTTCATTATTATTAATATATTATTTACTTGGTAGAAATAATGATGGTTGCGTTTTAATTGAATTTTATCATTTCTCTTCTCTAAATAGAAAGACTTATTTTTTTAAATTTCGTTTTCCAGCGCCAGTTTCATGTTGTCTGTTGTATCATATAGAGCAAATACACATTTTATTTCTATAACGTGGGTATTATTTAGGAAACCTACAAATTATGAAATTAACTCACTGATTACATGTAAATAGTTTGCTGTTTGGAAATAAATACTAATTATAGTATACTTCATACCATCGGGAGATGCTGCTAAAAAACAATGTTCTTTGTCAATATATAAGCCAGCTGATGTTATTTCACAATTGAAATCAGTTTCATATTTTATTCTGGCTGCACTTTCTTTTAATTTCCCATGAATAACAGCCGGTGTATTATACAAATTATTTAATATGTAAAAACATAAATACCTGTTAGATGAATCTATTTCTCTTAGTTTTTCTCTATCAATACTTTTCTTGGGAGATTTTTCCCATATTGACTCTAAATTATATAAATCCGACGAGGATGAGGAGGAATGTGAAATGCGATCATCGTGTTTAGCTTCCCCATGAAATTCCAAATGCTTTCTACATTAATAAAAATATAACATTAATAATAATTTTACCTACATAATGTTGTAAATTTCACATAAGGAAATATTACACAGTTAAATTACTATTGATATGGGCAAAATATATAGCTATTTATATGAAAATTAAATTAAATTTTAAATAATACAGAGCAAGAAATTGAAATTAATTAAATTCAATGTTATAAGCTCATTGTTGTACGATTAATGTTTACCGATTGGGTGTCCAACGCAGTATGTTATCTTTACAGATTATTGATCGGTAAGTGATGTGATTACCGATCAGGAGGCGAGTCGGAATGTAAATAGAAAATTAACAATGATAGAGATCAAAGCTTAATGTAAAAATTACAATTACATTTTTTTAATTTCAAAATAATTTTCACATCTTTTTAAATTTTTCTACTCCGTCGATCGTGCAAAAAACGAAATTAGCATTGCGGTCAGTAAGTGCTCTTCTACCGGTATCGGATGTACTGGAGATCTCGAATTCATCTCGATCTCTAAAATCATCAGGAAGCACTTACTGCCCTTAATGTTTCAATAACTATTTTTCCATATTGGGGTCAATGTTTTGAAACTTACCTAGCGAATGATGAAGTAGACGGCTTGGGTGAAACATCCTCTGAAGTTCTTTTCCTTGGAATTTGGCTCCTATGTTTTGCAATCTTTGCAGTTTTCGCTCTTCGATTACGTTTTCGTATATTGCTCAGACGAATCCTTTTAGGTGACATTTTGCTCTATGTACTAATTGAACTTCGTATATACTTACACTTACTTTACTGTAGACACGATAATTCGTTCTGACTTTAAAATAAGTCCTAAACCTTTAAAGAAAACTTTTGGGCCACCCCCGAGTTTAGAGGGGAACCAATCCCCTTGAAAAGTATATTTAGGGGAAGGATTTACTAATCCTCTATATTTGCTGTCCAGCAGTAGAAGGTTTTCTAAAATTTTCTCAGGACAAGAATAACTATTACAATGAGTATAAGTAATCAATTTACTTACCGTTGAATTGAAAGTAATAAAAAGTTTTAAATACTCACACCAGTTATCACAACCTTGCAAGCGAATGACACCCCTAAATATTTAAATAAAATAAATAAATATATCATCACGGCATATTACGCATTGCTGGATGTGCCAATCTGCTTATAGAAATAAAGCGACTGCATAGGAACCAATAATAAATGTCTCGCTATACGAGCATAATAAAATACTCGTATTCATTATAGTTTAATCTGCCTTTAGGTATAAATGTAAAGGTGACGTATTGAAGAAAAAAACCTTCTCACGTTAGGTATATACATATTACTAAAATTCACAAGTATTTATGAATTTTAATACGAGTTATGGATATGAGGTGCGACAAAAATAGAACGAATATGTAGAAGATTTTTATTTACTCAAAAAGAAATAAATAACCAGAATAACAATTTATGAAAGAAACTTAACTTACACAAAAAATAAACAGCAAGTATTACATTTTATACTTTGTCCAATTGTTAATTTTTATGTAAGTTGCGGTTCTTACATAAATTGTTGATTTTTTAAAAAAATACTCATCTCATATCCCTATTAAAGTTTATTTATATGTATTTATAAATATTAGTAAGGTAGATATTTTTTATTAGCGCCCCATATAACAAACATAAGGTTTTTTTTTATAAAAATGTTGCGTTTACATTAGATAATATATATAAATTATACAATAAATTTGAAAATACGTACTCGTATGTTAAATATATAAAGTAAAGGAAAATATTTTATTATTTCTTTATACGTATACCATCGTAGGTTATTGCCCATTACTGGGTGTGCTTATAAACTTGCATTCGCGCTCTCAAAGGTGTAAAAATTAGGTTCCAATTCGGATAGTCAGAACATGACAGATCATTTAACACGCTTAGCCATACGATAATAATATTATACATATACATAATATATAGATTAGGTATGTATATACATTCTACTCCGGTCTCCGTTACACTATGAAAAATAATTATTAGCGGAGAGAAGAACTGACTCGAACAGAGTACGAATTCTTGGAAAGTTTAGGGGAAGTGGAATTTTTGAAGTCTGGCAATACCAAGGTCACCTGTAAGAGATGGTTACTTTAAAAGGGAAAGGGCCTAATGGTAAAGATTAAAGTCTATTGTCTATCGTATTCTGTTGAACAAGAGATTATCATTTGCCGGGTGACCCCCTAGAGTAAGTAATAAATTAGTGGTTACACCCGATACTGTCTATTTTAGCCAAAGGGATTTTCCATTACACAGGTAATTTTTACTCCACTCCTTACTTTTAATATTACAATAATTATATACAGTTATTTATTAGTTGTAAGAAGTGTTTATTGTTTTAATGATGCCTAAAGAACCCTTAATAGTTATGTAAAATCTACAACTAGGTTCAATAATAGAACCCAGGTTTTTTTCACCCCTTAAATATTCAACGCTGTTGTTTTCATGCTTACTTGGTCTATAGTTTTCATATTACATTTTACATAATTACATCATGATGGCATAAATGCATATTTTACTATATTTTTAATGCATATTTTTGGATTCATCAATTTTTCGAACTCTAATAATAAAGAATAGGTGTATTTGTTTGAAATATTGTATTCATTTGTAATGGAATTTTAAAAATATTTCAAGTTTTAATGAAAAATTAATTATACAATCCACGTATGAAATATAAAATACCGATTCAAAATGCTATATTTGACTCTTTGGAATATTGCAATAAAAATGCAAAGATGCTTACAGCGCACATAAAGAAAGAGAGAGATAGCAAATAAATAGAAATAAATATTGGCAACACAAAACGCGGTCTCCTGCGTTCGGCAGGCATTGGCGGCATACACGTGGCGCCGACAGAATGTGTGGCGCGGATGTTACGAGTACTACCACTTTTGTACACAACCTTAATATATGAGTTATTATACAGGATGGTGCGGTTAGGGGTAAACATAAGGATTTAACATGGGATTTTAGTTTTTTTGCAATTTCCTGGTCTCCTGTTCATTTTACGGCAAAAACTGTAGAGTACAAAATTGTACAGAATTAAAAATTGCATACAAAAATGTTTTTACATTTATTATTATGTTTTTGGTTTCTTCACAATTTTAAAAAGAAATTAAAAATTTCTTTTATTTTGTAGCAATAGCCATTGAATTTTTTTTCTGGTTTTCAAAAATTATTTATAAACGTCAGCCATGGGTTAATCTAACGTAAAAATTAAATAAAAACAAACAACTTTTAATTTTAATACGCATTTTTTTTATTAGGTATACCATTTAATAATAAACCAATTCCAAATGTATCAACAGTTTCATAAATAGTTAAAAAATTTGAGATCACAACTAATATAACGTGAAAGAAATTAACGAAAATAATAATGATATTAGAAAACGCCCTAACAAAGAGAATGAAGACATAATAATTATAACGTAATTTTTTGTAACAAAATACAGAAAGAAAATAATTAAGAAATTACAATAAATATTCAAATAAGCCACCATTCTCGGCAAGGCAATAACCAAGTCTGTTGTAAAAAGAAGCTCTAACATTGGCTAATTGCCTTTCAGTAATTTTACTACTCTTCGAATATAGCTTCTCTTAATAAATCTACATTCCTATATCTTTTGCAATAAATTTTACTTTTTAGATGTCCCCACAAAAAGAAATCGCAAGGGGCAAGGTCTGGAGATCTTGCAGGCCAATTCATTTCAGCACCTCGGCCAATCCATCCATTAGGAAAGATAAAGTCTGAATACTCTCGAACGTTCAATCCAAAATGAGCCGGGAAACCATCATGCTGGAACCAAATATCCTGATCTAGTTGAGCTGCATCTTCCAATGCAGGACCAACATTATTTTGTAGAAGTTCCAAGTAACCATCAGAATTCAAATTTCCTGTAATTTCAAATGGCCTTTTATTCGGTTGTTGAAAATACCAGCCCAAATATAAATTTTTTCAGGATATTGGGTGTTTGTGCACACATGTATTCGGGGATTTTCTGTGGCCCATGCTCGAGTATTTTGGACATTTGGTTCATTGTTCAACGTGAACGTGCATTCGTCTGTGAAACAAATGGATGAAATAAAGTGTCGGTCACGATTTGCCTTTTCCTGCATAATTTCGCAAAATGTATTTCTAGATCGAAAATCAAGTTGAAGAAGTTCTAGATGGGTGTGAAATTTGTAAGATTTATATCCGTGCTTTTTTTAAAATGTTCAGAACTGTTGAATGGTGCAAACCACATTCAGAAGCAATATATCTTATACTATACGTAGAATTTTGATTTATCAGCCAATGCCATTTCTTCATTCACTTCGTTATGACGTCTTCTATTATTATTTCCTTCATTACCTTCGTTCACTGCTACATTAGTGTGTTCTAATTTTTTTTAGAAATTGTTGCTATACTAGGAATTTGTGTATTTTCGTACTTTATGGAAAACAAATCACCTATTCTTCTAAAACTATTTTCACCATAAAAAATTTTACCTTCCGTCACCTTTAGGTAAGGAAGGTATTGTCTTTGGTCAAAAAATTCGGTGGTGTTTTTGATGAATAAGCACGTTTTAGGGTCCCTAGAATACGATTTTACTATTTTTACGATGATGTGTGTGTGTGTGTGTGTGTGTGTGTGTGTGTGTGTGTGTGTGTGTGTGTGTGTGTGTGTGTGTATGTGTGTATGTGTGTGTGTGCGTGTATGTGTGTGTGTGTGTGTAACAAAATTTTCGTCTACGATAACTTCCATACTACAATTCTAAAAATTATACTCTTTCGTATTTCTCTTCGTTACATCCATGTGAAGAGCTGATTAGATTTTGGTTAGAATTGGACAACCGGAAGTACCCTCATTTGAAGATTTTAACAGTTCTTCTTGAAAAAACTATGTTAAATATCATTTTTTCACATTTAATGTTATTGTAAATATTAAAGAATATTTTATTCTCTATACGATTTGACTGCATTTAATACTTAATATTAAATGGATACAGAGTTAAAAAATTATAAAGAAATTAAATTTCATAAAGTAGCCATAGCTATGGAAACAGCTACTATATTAAGAAAATTTTGATTGAAAGATGTCAGTGTCAAGTGAAATTGACATAAGGTACGTTCTATCGGTGTCATAAATATTCCTACTAGAATAAGAATATTCTTAAAGCAATAGAACGGTCAGTGGCAAATAACTGTCAAGTAAAAAGAAATACGATAGAACAGTGGGAGTGTTTATGTGTTATTGTTAGTTAACAACTAAAGTTAACTTTGTATTTTTATTTTGGATCTTCAAAATGTTGTTATTACAGAGATTATAATTATATAAAAATATATTAAATAATAAAAATGTAAAGGAGGTATTTCTTTGAGCACAGTCTAATCTGAACATTGACAAATGTAACAGAAAGGTACGCGCGACAGTCGGCTAGTACAATTTTGAATTTATCTCCAATCTATATATCTTCCAACCAGCGCTCCCAGCTCTGAAGTTGGAATGATTCGTAGGAATATTCAGATTTTTTTGACGCAAAAGAACGATCATTGACGTTCTACTAGAAGAAGTAGTAAGATTTCTGACACCGATGGAACGTACCTATAGTGTGTTTGTCTTATAATTTTACTGGAAATATAGGATCTTTTGCTACAAATTTTCTGTTAAGTGCAGATGAAGAAATATATACAAACAATAATGATTCATCAGAAAGGTATGATGTTTTATCCGTAGTATTAATATGCATCTAAGGCCAGCGTTTTAAATGTATTTTTTACGTCTGTTGAAAAAGTAAAGGGAAGGGTGAATAGTACAGTAAATTCAACAAGTTGAATACAGATGTTGCTATTAAGTGATACTTTTGTATAGATTTTGGACTGTACCGCATATTTCTATGGCACATTGAGACGCATAGCTGACTTGGAATATAGCATACAGAACAGCCAAGACAATGGAGACCCAAATTTCTGGAAGTAGGGAGCCGTTTCGCCCTCTGCCGTGTTTCCAACAATTTCCCATTATACATGTGGCTATTAAAAAAACGAATCCGATTTGACACTACATTGAGATTGATTTTAAATTTTTATCTCTTGCAGACAAAAGGTTGACAAGTATTCCTATTCCAAATATACCATTACACGTTGATAATTTTATAATCAGCTTAAAATTATTATTGAAATTTTAAAAAATGTAACTGTCAGTGATATTTTCAATTAGTTGTAATATTGTCATAAATTTGCTCTAAGTTTTGTCCAATTATCTTGAGATTTCTTTTAATAATGGTGCCTAACTTCAGTAAAAGAAATGGCCACTTTCTATCTAAAGTTGAAGGTTACATGGAACTGTTATAAATGTTCAGAATTGGTACATGAACTGTCCCAGGGTTTTTTAAAAAGTGATCCATTTTTTATTAGTTGTCTAATAGCACGATTTCTGCTAGTGATATTATTAGAAGAAATCTCGAGATCATTGGTCCAAACAAAGCAAATTTATGATAATGTTACAACTAGGCGGCTGCACACGCCGGATATCGAATCAAAGATCACCCCAGTGTTAGGTCGCCCTCAAGGCAGACCTCTCCGGTAAACCGGACGTGTGTAGCTCCTGCACGTTTTTTTTTTTTTCAATAATAACCAACTTAGTTTTAAATTGATTACAAAATTACCAACGTGTAATAGTAGATTTGAATGGATAATTTAGAAAATCGCTATTCATTTGTTTTACGATATTAATGTTTAAAATTTGCTAGGAATACTTTTCAACCTTTTGTTTGCAAGAGATAAAAATATTTTTTTAATAGTCACCCGGTATATTTTGCATGTTAGTTACTAAATTAAGATAGTTATGTATACAGATTTAAGTAAAAACAATAATATCTTTAACTGTATCGTATGAAGTCACAAGCTCTTGCATTTCATTAGAAAAAATATATTTTGTGTATATTTCTTAAATTGTCTTTGTGTTAAGTTCCCAATGTTAATTTACACTTGCCTATCCTCTTACTTTAAACCTTTTTTCATCCCCTACTATGTCCATAGGTATATATTTCAATCTAAAAATACATCAGTCTATTCTAATCTATTTTATTCATTTCGATACTCCAGTTTAGTCTAATTTCAAAATAATCATCTCATAACAGACGGTTTATATTGTAGTAAATTACAGTAAGTAAAAACAAAACTTCAGAATTCCTTATACTAAATATACTACTAATATAAGAGTACCTAATATACTAGACACGAAGATCTTCAACAATCTTCAGGTCTTTAACAACAATACAAAATTCAATATTCACATACGTCATGTTAAATATATTAAAATAAAACTCTTTCCAGACAATTTTAAGATTTAAAAATAAGTTGGTTTGTATTTTAAACCCCGTAGAACACGAATTTTGTATTATTCTGAAAATAATTTGAATCGTTGATAAGTTATGAGCAGAATAAAATGCATGTTTTTCAAGCATTTATTTCCACATTTTCGATCATTTATTCCGTAATCTCTATAGCTTTTCGACATTCAAAATATGAATATATATGAAATCAACGTTCCAAAGTTTGATTTTGCAAGAAATAGCCCGCTATCTAGATCCGATATCGAGATATTGACCGATTTGTAACCTCGCATTCCTTTTGCTTTGTTGTAATCAACGCAGTTAACTAATTACCCGGTACAATATTGTAATTTGACACTTTATTGTTACTAATAAATATATAAATATATATATATATATATATATATATATATATATATATATATATATATATATATATATATATATATATATATATATATATATATATATACATATATATGTATATGTATGTATATGAAAGGATACTATTTCGTTCTATTTATAAGCATAACATGTCTTTATTGCTTGCGACAAGTTCATTTTCATTCTACATTCTCAAATCAATTTTTGACGGCTACAAGTTGAAATGATTCATTGACATTTCCTACAGAAATATATTCATATCTAGTAAATATACGTACGTATTATTTATCGATGAACATATTTGTTACTATTTAGTGTTTATAAACTATAAGAAAACTTATATTTCCACCTGATTCTTCCTGAAATGATAACTTTACTTATAAACACACTGCAAATAATACCTTTTAAACATTTCTACGTATGAAAATTAATAAAATCCAAGACGTACCTTTCATATTTCAAGTATATAATTGTATATCATAACACTTACCGTTCAGTTTCTAGTAATTATCATTCCAAAAACATTTTTGAGACACGGCTTGCGTGCTGATCACATTTGACGGACAGCGCGGCAGGTTAGAGTAACAAATGTCAACATAAAATTCGGGGGCTTAGGGTCACACAAACGTAACTACATTTTTTTTTGTATTTTTGTGTACAGGAGTAGCAAACGTCAACCTATTTAAGAGTCACAAGAACGTATGTCCAGCTAGCTTTACTTCTGATCTGTGCATACGTATCTACGTATAAGGTTTACGTTGTTTAGAGAAACATAGCCGTAATGGGTGATACGATTATGTGACATCAACAAACTGTGGAAAACAGTTTGGGTCACAGAAACGTAACTGCTGTTACAGTATTTTGTGTTGAAAAGTTGTTAGCCCTGATTTACTCTTACGTCAATGTAAAGGTTGTGTGAGTTTGTTTGAACAGGTAATATTGTTGTTTTTGGGGTTTGTTGTGTTTTGAAGCTAGATATTATTAGTTCTGAAGAAAACATAACTTTATTTTTCAAAAATATGTGTTCTTCAAGAACAAAAAAAATACTAGTTATCTTTAAAAAATCATATCGTGGGCAATGTAAATCTTGTTCAAAACGATAGTGAATTGGAGAAGTACAGCAATGAAGAAGATGGTTCTGTAGAGATTGACGTGGGCAATGTAATTATAATTCAAAATGATAGTGAATTGGAGAAGTGCTGTTATGACAAAGATAGTTCAAAAGAGATTGACGTGGGCAATATAATTATTATTCAAAACGATAGTGAACTGGAAAAGTGCAATAATGACAAAGATGGTTCTAAACAGATTGTGCTTGATCAGAGGTTTTGTGGAAAAGTTGAAGACACAGTGATTGATCAGCCGGATAAAGAGAATACCACAATTAATCAAAAGACTGATTTAGGTAAGCTGAGCTCTAATTAAAAACAAACTGGTTTTTATGCATGGATTTCCAACACCATATTTTAGGTATAAAAATTACAAATCTCTTTATTTTTTTCTTTAAATTTTGGCTTACCCTTAATGGACTTAAAAACGGTTATACTCGGGTTAGATTCAGTCAATTCAACAAGTGTATTAAATAATATCCAAGCTGATGTTGAGTTAGATCAGGCGTGTGATGTCTTGAATACAGCAGTAATGAACATAATATTAACTAATAATGATGAGATTACTTATGAAGTTTCTCTGGAAGATTGCCACCAGCACCTCATAAACCCGGAGACAACGAAGGAATTAGCTGACGAGGCAAAAAATGATTTTGATTCTGATGGGAGCGATGAATTATACGAGCCTCCAAGTTCTAGTTCGAGCGAGTTAGAAGAAGTAATAAATGACGAGTCGGCTATAAAAGACGTAATAAGTGATGAAACGGCTGGTCCCTCAAATATAACACATAGAATAAAAAGAAAGAAGGCTGCCCCGGCAGATGGAAAAAAAATAGAAAACGTCTGAAGCAGGGGGGGAAAGCTTATACATCCATGCGGGGTAAAGATGTCGCGGCCCGTTCGGTAAAAACAAAAGATTGTACAAAATGTCCAAAAAAGTGCAATGCTAGTTTCACTGAGGAAGAGAGACAATTGATACACAACTCGTTTTATGAACTGGGTGATACCGAAAAGCAAAGACAATATATTTGTAAGTTGGTAGAAGAAAAACAAAAGCTTTCGACGAGGACACAGGCTGAGACATCCCGAAGATCTAAGACGAGGTATTTCTATTTTTATTCAAATAACGAAAAAATTCCGGTATGTCAAGTATTTTTTTTAAAGACTTTGGATATTTCCGAAACTTTTATACGGAACATTTTAAAAACTAAATCAGACCATAACATTGTTCCCAAAGGTCTCAGAGCAAAGCATAGTCCTGGATTAAAGCGCCCAGAAAATAATAAAGAAATCATAAGAGATCATATAAAGTCATTTCCTAAATTGCCCTCACACTACTGCCGGAAAGACAGCAGCTATGAGTATTTAGCTCCTGAGCTAAATATTGTACTTGAAATAAAAACTATCAATAAATTTGCATATATACAATTTGAATAAAAGAAAATATAGCGAATTAAAATTTCAAAGACTTCAAACAAAATTTACTCGTTTTTTTGAAAGCTTGTAGTGGGTGTAGTTACGTTTGTGTGGTCCAAAGGCCCCGAATTGTAATTACTGTTAAAATCATATAAATAACAACAACATACATCTAATTATTCTATAATTAGTCTATAAAACAACATTTACCTTTAAATACACTTTTATTTAACATCTTAAAAATTTATGACATCTGTCACAATCTTTCAATGACAACTAAAATGGTTGTGAAAAGTTTACATGTAATTTATGATTATCTCTATTTCTAAACAATTTGTATATAAAATTTATACAAAATACCTTTCATTATAAACATTTATTAATATTACAATAAATTTTGCAATCTAAAACCATCTATTTAAAGCAGAAATATTTCAAAGTTTCAAGACATTTCAATTACCACTGAGGCGCTTTCTTTTTAGGGGGAAAATGAACTGATCCTTCCTCGTACTGAACTGAACTGAACTACTCCTAAAAAGAACAGTAATTTTTTAAAAAATAAGAAGATAAAAACATACATAGCATTGAATTTATAATATAATAATATGATGAATTTGCTTGTGGTTATAGTCTGTTGTATATGTGATTTGATTTTGACATAATATTAAATTATTTTACCTTGGAGTATTTAAATATGGATGTATTTCTTAAGGTAAAGATATATGATATGACGTTTCAAACTAATTAATTTCTTCTATTCTATTATAACATCAAATACTTACAAAAAAGACAAAATACATAGCAGTAAGTCTTATTCACGTAACATTGACATTCGGGATCAGTTTAGGATCTATTTAATCCTATTTCAAAGGTGGTGCTTCGCGGGGGCGGTGACGAAGAAAATGGGTAGTACAAGATCATTTATCCTTTTTTAAAAAGAACTATTTAGGGTAGATGCGTGCTACTTGGAGTTTATCTTCTTGATAAAAAGAAAGCGGCTCTGGTCTACACTTTTGGCCGATGTTGGTGATTTCAGGGATACCAACAAAATAAACAGCAGTTTAATGTCAAACATCATTAAAAAATCATTTTAAATGCAAATTACTCAAAATTTCGACGTTATTGGGCAAATTACCAAGAAATAGTTACTTTTCAACTTTTTCCCGTCAATTTCACCATATATAGCATATGGCGTCACTACAACTTCAACATAAAAGTGTAAGTTCTATGTATAATAATTGAAAAAAAAAGGAACACAGTGTTGTGAAACTATTTTATTTATGTATTGTTTAAATCTAAAGATGATCAAGAATAAAATGTTTATAAAGTTCGTAGTGTAATTATTTTTAACCTTTATTTATGTCTCATTTTATCTAAAATTTCTGTTACATATTAATGTAATGTGCAGAGCCCACCGTCGCCGCCGCTGTCCCCGTCGCTGTCGCAGGGACGAGCGAGTGTCTATTTTTAGCGATGACGCAAACGACTTGTCGGAACCTGCTTAATTACGCGGTTGATGTAACCTATTGTGTTTTATCTGGTAGTGTTCTAGTAAGTTCTCGAATACAAATGCCGGGGTATATAAGCACCGTTAGCGAAGGTATTGGACAGTCTGATATAAATAAACGTTGCGTGCTAAACAGTTGGTGATATAAACAGATAGTCGACAAGTGGTAAACATAAATAAATATTGTTATATAAATAAATGAAATATATTGTTTAAATAAATAATCTTAGTGTTTAAGTGTTTTATAATATTCTTAGTCTTAATTAGTGTTCAATATTTGTTTAATCGTAGTGTTCGTTATATTTATCATCTTTTAATTATATTTAATATCTATTTATTGTTATAATAAACTTTTATTTTAATTAATAATAATTGTCTAATATTTACACTTCACCCAAATAAATAAAAACGTTACATTAATATAAATATATGTTAAATTTTACTACAAATAATGCTAAAATTTACATGAGATTTTGTTATTTTCTTCTCGATATATTGTAAACATTAACATTTTGAAGTGTATATATTGCATAACATGGTGAGAATAGCAACATTAATAAATGCAATTTTTAATTTAAAAATATGTTGTTTTACAGAAAATAGTGCGAAAAATTTACATGCAAATTTGTTATTTTATACTCCATACATTGTGAATTTTCACAATTTAAAGTGTATTTATTACATAACATAATGTTAATAGCAACATTAATTAATGTAATTTTTAACATTTTTTAAAGTAAAACAAATAACATTCAAGAATGTATTATTTACACATAACGTCGAGTAACATTTTCTACACGTTTTAGTGTATTTAAAATGCACTATTATCTAGTGTTATAACAACTGTTTATTTAATTGTAATACACCTTATTGTAGGGTTGAATTACAAGAATAGAAAATGAATAATGTCAGAGAAAATGAACATAAGAGTGTAATATAAACAAATTATGATGCCGGGCTGCTGCGCCGCACCATCTCGCATGATAACGGCCACACCTCGACTGCTAGCTACCGCCGTGTTGCAGATCCACCCATACGGCTGTGGGGCTCTGCGCACGGTGGCAGTCTGGAGTGATAGGGACGACCGCTACATCCTGCCCCTGCCGCATGGACGCTTTCGTCTGCGGACCAGGACCAGTTGGCTTCGTCTTCTTGGATTTTGGAGGTCGACCCCGCTTCCGTTTACAGCCCTATTCATAGAAAAATTAAGCCGGACTAAACTTGTATCATCTCGGTACTAACTTCTGTACTTATTCATAGAGCATGTTTAACATTAGTCCAAAACTAAATCAGAACTAACGTCGTCCTCCTCCTACCCAAGTTTATTGATGGATTAACCTTACTTTTTGTTGCAAATGTCATTTGATCTGTATAGTTATTAGTGTTCATATCGTCAAATAATGGATGAAATTATTAATGATGCGATTGATATGCAACATATTCGAGATGTACTCGAACATCGAGGAAGAAAACCGAAAATATATATGGATCATATAAATCCATTCGATAAGTATGATGAGAGAGATTTTAATGAAATTTATAGGTTAGTAATTAAATAGTCATGCTAAATGTTCACATATAAATATGTTTTATAATTATTAGATTTAAGAAAGATACATTAAGACGATTAATTGAAGAAATTACTCCTTTATTGGAAAATAATAGCAACAAAGGCAGACCAGTCTCCCCAGAAATCCAAGTACTAAGTACAATAAAATATTAAGCAAAAGGAAATTATCAAAGTGAAGCCGGTACGTACAAATTCATATAAATAAAAATGTATTTCTTTGTAATACAAATATTTATTTGTTTGCAGCACATTTACACAATTTTTCGCAGGCAACGATGTTTAGAATTGTTGGTAAAGTTTCAAGAGCAATCGCATCTGAAGGGTACAGGAGAAAAACAAGCTAAGTCCATAAAATCAGTTTTTTGTATTTTCGCGTCATCTGGTGGCATTTGAAGTACTTTATCACATGAGATATACGTATGTCAAGGCAAATAGACGGCTGTCACTAATAACAAGAACTTAAAAATACTGCGTATAGAGAATAAATCGGCGCAGTCCTCGCCGAACAAGGAAAGAATAAGCTGAGTCCAAATAGTAAACCATGTGCGAACAGCTGATATCTAGCTAGTTGTTTTTCGTTCGTTGGCGGTGTCACTGATTTTATTTTAATAGTGTTAAAATGGAAAACAGTGATTCGGAAGCTGAAACAGGCGCTGACTTTAAGACCATCAAAAAACGTAAAAAGTATGGAAGATTTTCCGACGTCACAAAGAAAATTAACCTACAAAGCCATATAATAGGACCAGACTGTAATTGCACGAAGAAGTGTTTTGAAAAAGTGTCAGAAGTAAACAGGAACAGAATCTTGAAGGAGTTTAATATGATGACTTCTGTAGATTTACAGAATAATTATCTGGCTGGTCTGATAAGTGTGTTGCCAATAGCGAGAAGAAGGCCAAGAAAACCAGAAGAAGAAGCAAGATTAAATGAAGCTACTTATAAGCACAGAGTTCGAATTCTAGTTGATGGTTCTGCAGAGGACACGACAATTTGTAGAAAAGCGTTCATTTCCATTCACCGAATCACAAAAGGCTAAATTGAATATTTTGTATCTCAGTTGAAACGTGATAGATCTGCACCAAATGACAAACGTGGACATCATCAAAACAGACCATGGAGACTTGATGAACAACAACGCGAGTTGATTCGAGATCGCATTGAATCATTTCGGGGCAGAACCAGCCACTATAGTTTACACGATACAAAAAAAATTACCTCCCAGATGAGTTGAACATTAAAAAAATGCATACAATGTTCTGTGACGACAACAATTCCACGGTCTCGTATGAATCATATAGTGATTTTAATATTGGATTCGGATATCCACGTACGGCACTTGCAGCACCTGTAATGAGTTCTTGGCTAAAATCAAAAGTTTAGAAAAAGAATTATTGCAAAGCAAGAAAGGAAATGAGAAAATTGCCGCAGAAATGAAGCGTTTACAAACTGAAAATAAGCTTCATAACCTAAAGGCGCAAACATTTTATGATATAAAGCGAAAATGACATGCAGGACAATTGTTTCTAGGGAGGCAATATGCTTAGACTTCGGGAAAAATCTTCAGCTGCCAAATATACCAACTAACAATGTATATTACAAAAGGCAGTTGTCAATGTTTAACTTTAATATTTATATTTTGTCTACTTCTGAAAGTGTATTTTATATATATCCCGAAACAATTGCTAATATAGCAGTAATGAGTAGGGGTGCGGAAAAATATCGGTGATCGATCTGATCGGAAAATCGATTGATCGATCAAAATTATCACAGACAGCATTTAATCGATCAATCGATCTGATCATTTAATCAGAAGATCGTTCCAGCAGCTGGTCAAAGTTACGTGTACGCATACGGGAAAGCGTCGCGCGCATGGGAGGTGGCATTGCAGAATCTAACGACGAAATATTTCGTCGTTGACTGCGTTGCTGCGTTGACTGAACCGCTGTCTGAGTGGCGATGTTTATAAACTACGTAGATAGGTACACCTTACCGTGGTCCGTGACAACAAAATATTATACTATGTAAGTATATACCTATGTTTCAAGAATTAAAACTATTTTAGTATCATAATTTAATTACAACTATTTCAATATATCGGTGAATCATTTCTTGATAATAATATGTCAAAATTAATTATTTAAAAAAATTAATAATAGAGAATTAACAATATTATTGTGACCGGGTTTCTTTCAACCTTTTGGTAAAGTGTTTGGTAATTATACGAGCCCACACTCATATTACTTCGGACGGTTAACATTTTCAACAGAGAAATTATAAAACCTACGCAAATGGGGTCCTGCACTCTAATTTTTTTATTATTTTAAATGAAAGTTCGTTAAATTTAGAAGAAATTCGCAGTATTAAAAAGTCATAATCGTTTTTAGTTTAACTGCATTTTATTTTTGACGAAACTATTGCTAACTTTCTCGCACCAGTTCCTATAGTAGGCTGCGCGAGAAAGATAGCAATAGTGTGACGTCACAATTGCACTGATTTTAAATTCAAATGTATCGCAAAGTAATTGATAAAAAATTGTTTTTTTAATCATAATCGTTATTTATTGTGTAATACTTTAAGGTTAAAGTGTCCATTATATTATTTTTTGTTATAGTGCAGGACCCCATTGTGCAGTTTGAAAAATAGACTTTCAACTTACAAAAACTGAATATGTTACTCAAGTATATCGCCATTTAATATTGGGTTACATCGCATTTGTTAGTAATAGCAGCTTTATTTCTATTAGGCATTGTATCCCTAAGCCCTGTGAGTATTGTCCCATACGTTTTGCAAGGTAGATTTTACTGTAAACAATAAATTTTTACGAAGTTACTTATTATTGTTCCAAAAGTAAAGGGTCTCGGTAGAAGCTAAATCTGGACTAGAAGATTACCCATAAAATACTGATCGAAGTATCGTCACCAGTCATTTGGCCCCGGTCGAATTATTATGAGTTTGGGCTCGAATATGTTCAGTGAATTAAAAAAATCGCATCGATATTTCGCAGTTAAGATAAATTTTGCAATTTGTGTGTTCATTTTTTGTTTCTCAGGTCCTTTGCCAGGAAATTTAAAAACCTGCTTTAAAATATATTTCCACGTAAATGTATTTATAAATTTATACCAAGTATTTCAAATGACAATTATAAGCATAAAGTTATTTCAAATAATTTACATTTATCAACAAATAAATTTATTGTGGAAGTTAATTTAAGTGAAGACTAAATTTAATTATAAATCCTTATTCCTAAATAAAAATGATTTTTAGATGTAGTACATTTGTGACATTTTTTCTTATATTTTATTAAAGCAAATTAATATTGTAATTTATTTTAGTGATACAATACCACCTACAAGAAGTACAGTCTGGCATTATTTTACAAAATGGAAGATGGAAAAGCCGAATGTAATAAATGCAATATTAAAATAATAAATAGAGGAAACACTACTAATTTAATTAGACATCTTATGGCAAAACATCCAACATCTTACAAAGAATTTGAAAAGGAGAAGCACGAACTGGAAGAAGCATCCAGCGATTTAGATGACAAGAGCCAAACAAACCAGTCAAATCTTGATCTTGATACGTCTGCGGAAAGTTCAAATTTCGATAGCTCCTATTCCCAGTTAGAATCTTTGAGTACACCTAAATTGAAATTGATACAATTGCGTTTGGATAAATGCAAACCTGTAGTTAAAATAACTCAAGAAAATATATCAAATGCAATTGCCTATTACATTGCAGCCGACATGCAGCCATATAATTTAGTACAGAAAAAAGTTTTTCAGCGATTAATGAAAGTATGTGTGCCTTCGTACCAAATTCCAAGTCGGAAAACCATAACTGATAAATACGTACATAAATTATATGAACAAACTAAGGATAATGTATCGAAGATATTAAATGATACAATGTTTGTCAGTTTCACTTCTGACTGTTGGACATCATTGGCAAAAGAACCATTTATATCTTTAAAAACTCATTTTATAACGCGAGAATGGATATTGAAATCAGCTTGCCTAAACTGCGCAATACTAAGTGAAGACCATACAGCAGAAAATATTACAAATATAATTGAGCAATTCAAAAATGAATGGAGTATATCTAATGAGAAAGTTATTTGCTATACAACTGATTGCCATTAATTTATTAAAAGCAAACCATATAAGTTGTTTTGGGCACAACATCAACACTGCTGTAACAAAAGCTTTAGATAATTCAGTATTAGATACTTCTATTACTAAAATTTAAAAAAATCCAGAACGTTGCTCAGCACAGCTGGAAATTTAAAAGGGATCTAATAATTACCCAGAAAAGATATGATTCACCCGCAAAATCGATACCCTCTTATTCCAAAACGCGATGGTGGTCTCTGCTGAGATTAATGGAAACGGTATGCGACAACAAATATGTTTGCTGTCTGTACTTAACGAATTTAATGATGGTAAATATAAAAATTTAATGCCAGCCCAAGAAGAGCTTAGTTGTATGCAAGCAGTAATTTATGTATTGAAACCTTTACAAATAGCTTCAGAAAATTTATCGAACGAGACAAATGTTACAGCTTCGGCTATTATACCACTGAATAAACAAATACTACAACAACTAGAAGATGAAAGTGATGAAATCCAAATAATAGAAACACCTGTAAAATTCATGAAGAAACAAATTACTGAAACTATACAAAATACATTGAAAAACAGGTATATTGACAAGGAGGAAACAGAAAGATTGTTAAAGAAATGCAAGTTCCTGGATCCGCGTTTTAAAACTACATTCTGCACAGATTATGATGTAGAAATTATAACTAATGATTTTATAATTGATATTTTGGATTTAGATATTCCTACTGAAAGTATGGAGATATAAAAACCAAGAAAAATTAAAACAAGTGGATCAGCGGCTATTTTAAAATTCGCAGATAATAATAGTGACACTGCTTCTCAATTTCCTCCAACACGCGACAATGTTATCAGAAAGGAAATAAATAAATATCTCCAGTACCCTCTTCTTGCCATGGAAGAAAATCCTCTTTTATGGTGGAAGGTTCATTGTGAAAATTTTAATAAATTATCCATATTTGCAATGAAATATTTGCATATACAGGCAACGAGTGTACCCTCAGAACGAGTTTTCAGTAGAGGAGGCAAGATTGTCACAGATACAAGATCGTGTTTAACGGGAGATCACGTCGAGCAACTAGTATTTCTTGCATTAAATGAAGAATACATTAATCTTTGAATAATTTATGTAAGTATTATTATGTTATATAAAATGCAAGAATTATATTTTATTACAGTTTTCAGTTGAGGAGGCAAGATTGTCACGGATACAATATCGTCTAACATTTCCTTGATTAAATGAATGCATTAATCTGTGATTAATTTATGTAGGTATGAGTATTATTATATTATATACAATGTAAGAATTACATTTATTTTTTAATTAAAATGACTGACGAGTACTGCAAAGATCAATTTGTCATAATTATTGATAATACCTGCCCTTTATTTCTTTAATATTTAATAGAGGTGACAATAAAATTAGATGATTTGATCGATCAGATTGATCAATCAACTTGATCAAAAAGTTTCATCAAGATCGATCAATCGATATGATCGATCAAAATTAGGGATCAAACTTCGATCACAAATTTCCAAGATCGAACAGCCCTAGTAATGAGGTATGTTCCATGTTGCATAATTTTGTATACAACTATTTGAGTCCAGAGGTGAAAGAACTACCGATCTTCTGCGATTCTTGCAGCGGTCAAAACAAACACTTTACATTCTTTCGATTTTTACATCATTTGGTGCACGAAGAAAAAAGATTTGATGCCATGGAAGTTACATTTCCCATGAGGGGACACTCGTATTTAGAGTGTGATAAAAATATGGGACTCATAAATCAGAAGGCTAGAACAGAAGTTCCTTCTGACTGGACATTAATTTTCCAAGAAGCACGGATAAAGCCGTCGCCGTTTACTGTTGTTGAATGTTCTCAAAGCATGTTTAAGAAATGGACAGAACATCTTAATGAAATTTACAAAAAAAGTCTGCGTTTCCGACCAGACCAATTCGGGAGTATAAAGTTAGATCTCAACATCCTCGTCTTGTTTCATTTCGTACAAATTACAATGGTACTTGGTAAACAGCAGATATTAAAATTCCTTCAAAGAAGAGCACCAAAAATACTACAGCAAAATTAAACAACGGGGAATTTATTTTACCAGGTTGTTCTTATCAAAGTAAGAATCGAAAAGTAATTGACGAAAAACATTATTTTATAAGTAATTATATAGATCTGCTACCAATTTCTGCGGAGAAATACAATGATCTCCAAATTTTGAAGAAATTTTGCGGGCCTGATGCACAAGACTTTTTTTACATCTTCCACATTTGTAGAAAATATAATTTTTTCATCGAAATTACATAATGAAGTTTTCTTTTTTATTAAAAACTTTTTTCTATCAAGTTATGGTATGTCCCATGCATTATTTGTTATTTTTTTCCGCCAAAGAAACGGCTCAGTCCTGGACTTAGCCAGTTTCTTCACATTTTTCTTGTACTGTAACTGAAACTTTTTCGTTTTGCAAGAAAGTACGTGCAAATAGATCAATTAATTTTAGGACTGTTATCCACAATGACTAAATATACCATGAAAGATTTGCAAGATCATTTTACTTCAAAAATCAACTAATTCGACACTTTCAAACTTTAATTACACCGTAACTCAGAACTAAGTAAATGTGACTGAGCCTCTTCTTTTCCTGTACCCTTCATTTGATTGATCACTATATTTATTTTCCAAGAAATGACAGGGAACTTGCGCAAGTTAAAGAAGATTTTTTATGAAGTTGCAAACATGCCGAATATAGTAGGTGCTATCGATTGCACCCATATAAAAATTAAAAATCCCGGCCATTATCCACTACTGTTCATGAACAGAAAATGATTTTTTTTTCTTAATGTGCAGGTATTATCAATTTGAATATGTATATATAGAACACTTGATAATTGAATTAATCTAGAAGAATTCGCAATATAGTAGCCGATGGCGAGGAAGTGCTCATGACTCCCGAATATGGAATAGTTGCAGTTTGAAAACTAGATTTGAAGTAAATATTTAAAACTTAATTGATTACTGACTTACTACGTTATCCCTGTTTTAGACAAATGAAATAAATGGGATCTTAATTGGTGATAATGGATATCCGTCTTCTCCATTTATACTTGTACCAGTTCTTCGGCCTGCTTCCCTTGCAGAGAATCGGTATAACGAAGCTCATATAAAAACAAGAAATGTAGTTGAACGTTTATTCGGTCAGTGGAAGAATAAGTTCAGGTGCTTCTTTCACGGCATGAAAATGTCTCTAGAAACTGCTAAAGCATGCATTATTGCATTAGCTGTACTCCACAACATTGATGTAAACGAGAGACTGGAAGCTGAAGGTATATAAATTGTTCTATTAAATTTACTAGTTAAATACACCATTCATGTACAATTACAAGAAATCTGTCATACAGCATTTATTCTTGTACCAAATTGATTGTGTGTACAGTAAATGGTTTGACTAATTTCTAGTTTTTATCTTAACCATTATCAACGTTACTAATTTCATTTTATTTTATAGAAGATGATACCAGTGATACAGATGATAATTCCTATAATGAAGACGACGATGAAGTAATGAATGGTGCAGCATTTGTTGGAGGAGAAGATAACAATTGGTTTAGATAAACATATATTGATATATATTTTAACTAATTATTTTTATTCTTAATCTTAAAATAAAGTACAAAATATGAATGTAAAATAAAGTACACAATGTACAAAAGAAAATAATAAATTTAAATTAAATACTATCATTACTAGACGATTTACTTGTTAGTAAATTATACTTTAACCTGTAAATCTTTTCTTCCCATCTCTGTCTTAAGTTATGCAGCTCTTTTTCCTGTTTAATTTGCAATTTAATCTTTTTTTCATATAATGCCAAACATTTTTCTTCGTTTGTCGTTATGGCTTTTGTTTGTGTCGGATTCGATCTTTTTGATGTAGCTTTCCTTTTTGGTGTAGAAAATATACATGATGATTTATTATACTGTGACAAATTTTCTCTTGCAGGTTCAATATCTTCAATATCTTGTAAATGACTTATTTGCTGATTTGATTCTATGGCATTAGTTGCGGAATTTACATTACCCTGTGACTCGCAGCCCTGTGATATAGCTACATAATTTTTTGAGGTTGATGCATAAGCTGAACTTACATCTGGAGCGCTAAAACTTTTAATTGTGTTAGCGCTATCAGGTTTTTACATTTATTTAATCCCATCGTTCCATTCCGGAACACGTGGACACAAACAATAAAAAATGGTCATCAATATCATTTTTCAACATACAATGGTATTTATTATGTTAAAATATCAAAATAATAAAAAAATAACTGACGACCAATTATTATTGCTCATTATTGTAGAATTATTGCAAAACTACAATTATTTTAACATCGAATCATGCATTTTATTTTTACGTAAAATTGTAATAAATAATTAACAGTAATAAATAGCATATTTATATTTTCTAACATAATTTTTTTGCACTGCATATTTAAAATACTTAAAAGTTTTACCTGATCTGTTCTATCCTATCCGAATCAAAAGCACTTAAGTCTTCAACAAGATTTATAGGTATTATTTCTTTTATTATATAATCAGTATCTTCCGGCAATTTTGAAGGTGGTCCGCCACCAGTCCCAAATTGGTATTTTTTGTATTCTGAAATATTTTTTTTGCGGATGTTTTTAATTTCTTCCACTGCTCTTTTACTCTTTTTTGTCACGAGAAAAGCCGTGTGTGGTAAAAGCTTCGCTTATCTTCTGCCAAGCTACTTCTTTTTTATTATTAGCAGCACAACTTACACTTTTATTTTCCAAAATTTCTGCATAATGCTTAACTTGTTCGATAAGCAAATTCCTTTCTTGCATGGACCAGTTGCGTTCTCATTTAGACATTTTTCTTAAAATTATTCAAATAAATTATTATTTATTAATACTTAATAACAAAAACAAGTTCGTTACATATAATTCTGTCTCTATGTAATTAGTTGTCTGTCTGTGTGAACAGTTAACACGTTTTTATAACTCTCGTAAATTTGTAATTTTTTCGCTGAAATACTCTTATTAAGTGATTTATCTAAGTGCATGTGAATAGTTAAACCATCATATTTTCCTTATATAAAATTATAAATAACACTGCTCTAATATTTCAGTGACTTTTTTTTATAAAATTAATATAAGACAAATACAATAAGGTCTATAATTGCAAATTTTATCTAATTAACTTGTGTCGCCAAGTCAACGTAAACTGAGATCTCACCTATTCGTAAGTAATCGGACACATTCGTTATTTATAAACAATGTCAGATTGCGCCAATTGCAACAAGCCAACAAAAGGTGATCCACAAAAAACAACAACGTGCGATGGCTGCAAGAAGTTAGTCCACTTAGCCTGCATTCCAATATCAACTGATGATGCAAGCCGTCTTACTCGTACTCGTACGGCTACTAAAGCTATCCGTATTTTTTGCGATATATGTATCAAATCGAATGACTCTATTTCAGAACTCAGAAAACTAATTTTAGATTTACAAACTGAGATATCTGAGTTAAATTAATTGAAAATATCATCAGTGAACTAAATGAAAGACAGTACCGTGCAAAAAACGTTGTGATATCTGGTATACCAGAAGAAACTAATGAAGACTTAACTCACAATATAACAGAAATTATTAGTGACATCGCACCAAATTCGAACTCGACAGTGACAAATGTACATCGAATTGGTAAACCTAATGACAGGCCTCATCTTATAAAAGTGTCATTTGTCGATCCGGATTCCGCTAATATTTTAAAAAGTAATGGCAAAAAACTGAGACAGTTTCCCAAATATAACGGTGTATATATTAACAGTGATAAGACTAAATTAGAGCTTGATTATTTCAAACAAATTAAATCAGAATTTATTAGTCGAAAATCAAATGGTGAAAAAGACATTTATATTAAATACAAAAATGGTACTCCATATATATTAAAAAACTAGGCTCTACTAATATTAATATTAATTCGTGTATCAACATCTTTTACCAAAATATTCGAAGTATAAACAATAAAATGTCCACTATACAGCCATGCATTCGTCGTCTTATGATATTGCTCTTTCAGAAACATGGCTGCATAATGATGTGCTTAATTCTGAATTTTCTGTTAGTTCACATGAAATTTTTCGATGTGATAGGAAATTTACTGCTACAAATTTAAGTAGGGGAGGTGGAGTTTTATTGGCAATTAAAAAATACTTGAATTACAGTAAAATTAATTTAGCAGATTACAATATAACTCTACCTTCCTTTGTTGATATAGTATGTGTCAAAATTCACACTAATTGCAAAAATTTATATATTTTTAACGTGTACATACCTCCTAACAAAAATATTGATGTATATACATTAATTTTTGAATCACTGCAATCTTTACCATTCTTGAATGATACCAATAATGTCATCCTAGGGGATTTCAATATATCAGAATTATCAAATAATTCGAATACACCTTTAATGAGATTATTCAACAATTTTTTAAACTTTTTTGATTATAAACAATTCAATCACATCCATAATTCTCATGGAAATATTCTTGATTTGATAATTTCTAACTGTATTTGTGAAATAGAGCACCCGGATGAACTACTATTTGAATTAGAATATGATCATCATCCTGCTCTAGCAATTAATATTTCAATTAATGCTAAATTTAATTATGTTAAAAGAAATAGATCGTTAAAACTTAAATATAACTTCAAGAATGGAAATTTTGCTGAACTATACCATTTAATTAATAATTTTGAGTGGAGTCAATTGGAAATATTCACTAATGTCAATGACGCACTAAATTTTCTGTACTGTATATTTTATGATTTTCTTGATCATTGCATTCCTGTCCGAAGTCATGTTCTATCCTCTTATCCTAAATGGTACACTCAAGAAATTATTTCTGATATCAAAAAGAAATTACATTTTCATAAATTGTTTAAAAAACACAACAATATTAGTTTCTACAATAAATTTAAATTTTACAGAACCAAATTCAAAAGAGATATAAAAATAAGTTATCTAAATTATATTCATTCATCCGAAGCAGCACTAAAAAGCAATCCCAATCTCTTCTGGGATTTTGTAAAATCTAAGAAAACTAATTCATCCAATCCCACTTCCATGTCATATAATAATACTACGTATAATACTCCTTGCGAGATAGCAGAAACTTTTGCCACTTATTTTAAAAGTGTTCATCTTGCTTCTGGTAACAACAATATACGCGATACTACTGTACCAGTATTCACTAACATTATAAATTTAAGTCATGTATCCTATGAAGATATTTTAGATAGTATTAAAAAACTTAAATGTAAGCTATCGTGCGGTCCTGATCAGATACCCTCATTTCTTATCAAAGATTGCTCTTCTGCCTTCGCAACTGCATTGTTCTACATTATTAATCTTTCGTTACACACTAGTACTTTTCCAGATCTTTGGAAAATAGCAAAAATAGTTCCAATCTTTAAATCAGGTGACAATAAGGAAATTTCGAATTACCGCCCCATAGCTATATTAAACAACGTTAGTAAAATTTATGAAAATGTTTTATACAATTTCATTTATAAACATGTTCAACAATATATTTCAAATTCACAGCACGGGTTTGTTCAGCATAGATCTACCTCAACTAATCTTTGTAATATTACACAATTCATATGTTCTTCTTTAGATAACAATAAACAGGTTGACGTAATCTATACTGACTTCACAAAAGCTTTCGATCGAATTGACCATGATATTATAATCGCGAAACTGCAAAACTATGGATTATCCGCTATTCTAATTAATCTTATAACTTCATACTTAAATAATAGATCTCTATATGTCAACTTTTCTCATATGAATTCCTCTAATTTTACCCCTACATCAGGAATTCCACAGGGCTCTAACCTTGGGCCACTGTTATTTCTATTATTCATTAATGATCTTCCAAGTTTATTATGCAATAAAAATTTACTGTACGCGGATCATCTAAAGATATACTGTTGTATTAACAATATTAATGATTGTCATCGATTGCAAGAAGACTTGAATATATTACAAAATTGGTGTATCACCAATAAATTAGAACCAAATATTACTAATTGTAAAATAATGTCGTTCTCTCGTAAACATGAACCTATTCTTTTTCCATACACTATATCTGATATTCCTCTCAATCGCTGTACGCAAATAAAAGATCTGGGTATAACTTTCACGAATAAACTAACATTTAATGTACACTTTTCCGACATGTTAGCATCAGCAAATAAAATGCTAGGATTTATAATTCGAAATTCGCGCAATTTCACGACTATTGAACCAATTATTCAACTTTATTACGCATTTGTTCGAAGCAAGCTTGAATACTGTTCAGTTGTCTGGAATCCGTCTTATATAGTTCATTCCTTACATATAGAATCTATTCAAAAAAAAGTATCTACGATATCTGTATTATAAAGCAAACAATACATATCCAGATTACAATATTTCATATGATTATTTACTTGAATATTTTCAATTTATTAAACTTTCTAATCGACGGACTCATATTCAGCTTTTCCATTTGTATAAACTATTGCACAATACTATTGATGATCCTTCGTTTCTAGACCAATTTAATATTCGTATACCACCATTTAATACTCGCACCCATCATACATTTAATTTGCATCAAGCACGTACAATTATATTGTCACAGTCACCATTATACATGATGCTTAATTCGTTTCATGTGATAGAAAATCAAACTGATATATTTCATGTTACTTTTTCTGAATTCAAAAGGAGTGTCCTTGCTTTTAGTGAGTATTAACTTAATTCTTTCCAACATTAACTTAATTGGTTACTGATTATTTCATTTGTATTATAGTAAGACATCTTTGTTGGTAATTCTTGATCCTTAATGTATTTCTATAATATTAATTTTTATATTGAATATGTAATATAAAAGTAATTTTGTGTGTACTTCTATATTATCAATGTAAATTTTATTTCTTGTAAATATTGTTCCTGCCCCATTTTGGGTTCGACTGTGAGGGCAGTGTATTCTTAATAAATAAATAAATAAATAAATAAATAAATAAAAACACCACAAAAACGTCGCAGTAGAACTCAAAGGAAGAGGTTAACTTTGAGTACTTTGACACTGACAGTTAAAATGTTACTGCGCATGTTCAATAGAAGAAATAGACCATGGCCAAGTTGAGCCAAGGTATTGACAGCGTATTAGTTAATACTGGACTAACTTAGAACGAACTTTGACTATGAATATCGATTGTTTAGTCCAGACTAACAATAATAATAATAATAATAATAATAATAATAATAATAATAATAATAATAATAATAATAATAATAATAATAATAATAATAATAATAATAATAATTCATTCAGGTGTAAGTACAATACATATTGTTTTACTATGTCATTACTACAGATGGGATTTTAGTGTTTTTACCTATTTTGCTACGTAAGTACTATTTTTAGGTGGTATAGTACAAAATCCGTTTTGAAAGAAATGCTGTCATTTGGGCCCTATATGATTTTACCTATTTTATCTAAAAAATGGTTTTTGCGAGAATTGTACCTAATTACAATATTTAGTACCTAAATCATTGTTTTAATGTACCTAAATCAGTTTTTTTACTTTTATTTTTAAATTCCCGCACTTATTTACATATTTATTTGTAATTTTCAAATTGGTTATCCTGAGCATTTATTTTCATCGCGCACAGTTGGTAACATTGGTAGCAGTAACAATTTCGTAATCGCTTGATCTGTGAGTTAGTATTTAAATCATGCCTAAAGTAACACAAAGAGTAGAGCTTTTCCAGAAGTGGTTAAAAGGTAAAGAACGTATATTTAAAATATGCGACAATAATGTATTTTGCAGAGTTTGCGCTAAAGTTGTAAGTATCTAATAAAATGAGGTTAAGTATTCTAACATTTCAACAAATACAATGTTTTTATTTATTTTAGATCATTTGCCAACAAAATTCGCGTATTATACAACATGAACAAAGTAAAAAACATAAAAAGCTGGTTGAAGAAAAAGTTGAAACTCAACTTCAACTTACCGAATGTAAGTTGCAGACTGAAAAAAATAAATTTGCTTTTGACTTGTGCAACGCCTTGATATCCGCTAATATACCTTGGGCAAAACTGGATTGTTCCGAATTTCGACAGTTTCTACAAAAATATTGTAACAAAAGCATTCCGGATTCAACAAGCCTAAGTAAAAATTACTTGCCGAAATGCTACGAAAAGGTAAATAGGAAAATATTATGTTGTGGTCGTTCTAGTTTATATTAATAAAATTTACTTTAGACAATTCAAGATATTCAGCATGATATTGGCGACAGTAACGTTTAGATATGTGTTGATGAGACGACTGATATAAAGGGACGAAACATCGCAAATTTGATTGTCGGTAAATTGTCAAATGATGGTCCAAGTATTCCACATCTTCTTACCTGCAGAGTACTTGAAAAGACAAACCATGTGACAGTTGCCCGTTTTGTAAATGAGTCTCTTTGTAAGTTCGAAATTTTTTGATAGTTTTTTGTGAAACAAGTGCGCAAAGTAAGTGATTTTCGCGAGGGCTGCAACTCAGCTGAGCGCTAATCGCTTACTTTGCGCACGTGATACATACGATGTTGTTTGTTCAACTTGCCCAAAAAGTGACCTTTTGGTGGCTTGTTTTGCGTGTGACTTATTTCTTAACAATGCGAACAGGCCGTGCGCAAAATCTCACTTTGCGCAAAGTTGCATTTTGCACACGGTTTTTGGTGCGCAAGATTGCATTTTGCGCACTAGTACGCAAAGTTGGATTTTGCGCACGGTTCGTTTACTTTGCGCACGGCCTGTCGAACTGTTACGAAATGAACCACTTTGCGCACGCAAAACAGGCACGAAAAAGGTCTCTTTCTGGGCAAGTTGGACAAAAGTAATATTTATAAATCTATTATTTTATTTATCATTTTTTCAGGTATCTTGTGGCCCGAAGGTATTCAATACGCGCGAGTCAGATTACTTTACTCTGATGCAGCATCCTATATGTTGAAAAGTGCAATCAGTCTTAAAGTATTTTATCCGAACCTTATTCATTTTACATGTCTGGCTCATGCACTTAATAGAGTGTGTGAAGTCATACGATCTGAATTTGACCAAGTTGATGCTCTAATTTCGAACACAAAAAAGGTATTTTTGAAAGCACCCACTAGGGTTGAGCATTATAGAAATACAGCACCCGGAATACCCTTGCCTCCAGAACCTGTTCTAACTAGGTGGGGTACATGGCTTAATGCAGCAGTATTTTACGCCAAAAATTTGAAGGACGTTAAAAGGGTATTTATTTAAAAAAAACATATTTAGATTTCACATTGTTTTTTAACTTGAAGGTAGTAATGGACTTCCAAGGTGAAGAAGCTGTAAGCGTGAAGAAAGTTCAAGAATTGTTTTCGGACTCAGCAATTCACAGAGATTTAATTTATATTAACAATAACTTTAAAACAATAAGTGAAACCATCACAAAGCTAGAATCTGTAGGAACTCCACTTGTGGAGTCAATAAAAATATTTAATAGATTACAAGAACAAATAAAATCATGTAAAGGAAGGGTAGCATCTATTGTTCAATCAAAATTTATTCAGGTCTTAAATAAAAATCCTGGGTTTCACATCATGGATACTCTCTGTAAAATATATATGGGGGAAGATGTAGAAATGCCAGAAAATCTGTCCACAAAAGATGCAAACACCTTTAAATACGCCCCCGTTACGTCCTGTGACGTAGAGCGTTCATTTTCCCTCTACAATAATGTGCTGACAGACAAGCGACACAATCTCAATATAAAAAATATTGAAAAGATACTAGTTTGTTACAGTCATAAAAATAAATAAGATTAAAATTATTTTAAATAAATTATGTTGGTGAAATTCTGTGCAAGATCTAAGTCTAATCAAAGTAGAAAACGTTACATAGAATAATTTTATAAATTTGAAGCAGAAGATGGCAACTCGATGGTGTATTTTATATTAGGCAACAAGTAGTAATCTGCAAAAAATGTGATGTAATACCATAATTTCATAATAATTTACAATAAATGTTCCACTGAAGCAATCTATACTGTAAACGAACCAGACAATACTATGGACTCTTATATGAATACACCATTGGCTAGTTAAAATATCGCCAATAGGCGGCTGGCTACAGGTTAATTTTCGTTTCGAATATCTATAGTTTTCTAATGGCCAGTTACAACGTTGTCGCTTAAATTTTAAGTGGCACTTAAAGGAAAAGTATTGATTCGAAATAATGCCAGCAATGTTTGTCATATTTGTAATTTTGCTATCGATTCGATAATGTTCATATAAGTTAAGACTAAAATGTAAGTGACAACGGTGCAACTAGCCATAAATCTGCAAGATTTATATATTGCACAGAATTTTACCAATATAATTTTAATAATTTATGGAGTAAATTTTTTATTTATATAAAATTTACAAATATGTAAATTGTTAATTAAAAATGTTTATTTCTACCTATATTTGTATCTACAAAAATACTCAATAAAGTATTAAAAAAAATATCACCTAAAACTATTTTAGAACCTAATCTCATATATTTGTTACCTAAAACAAGTTTTTTTGTATACTTATTTAGGTACCTATTTTTACAAATTTTATAACCTAAAATCCCATCTCTAGTCATTACACTAATCAGTACAAATTTTCTAGTTCACTTTTGTTGTATAAATATTTTTCCATAACTATAATAAGCTTTTTCCAGCAACATCTCAGTTACTACACTTTTAAACTTATTGTATGGTAAATCACGGCTTTCTAAAGGCAGAGTATTATAGAATTTTGCTGATAAATATTCAGGACCGTTCTTTGATTTCATCAAACGTTTCTTTGCTATCAAGAAATTAAGTTTGTTACGAGTATTATAATTATGAGAATCTATGTATAAAACATGAAGACAAGGTTAATATTTTATGTTTTTTAAATAAAGGTGTTTGTCTTGGACGAGTATGTATAATTGTACTTTGAGATCGCGGTTCTTGCGTTCAACCGGATTGCTGGCTGGGTGATACAACAGTAGCTCTGTTCGTTGAAAATCGTGTCAGTGCAGTCTAGAATGGTGTAGTTAGCACCAGTGTACACTGGTACTTCGGTATCAAAAAACAAGAAAGTGTAGGGCAGTTCATGCTCTGTCATGAGATTTGCAGACTGTTGCAACAAAATATTGATCATTAATTTGTATATTTGTAAAAAATAAAAACAAACATTCTGTTTACATACAAAAGAACAACGAGAATAAAATATAATTTCTTAAAAAATGTTATCAGTCTTTAATACGTGCATTATTATTATATTTATTATTACTACGTAACGTACCTTTCGTCCTTACGGACATCTTCAGACTAAATACAAAATTTGAACAGCATCTATTGGCTCGTTAGGAATATATTCATGGTGGGGGATTAAGATTAGAATTATTAGAAAATCTTGAAATCAGGAAGGCGGTTAACTGTCAGAAGTTTATTGTCAATGACTAATTAGATGTGACAAATTCCCCAATTATAAATATGTTCTGAATGTACCACAAACTGTTATTAGGGGCAATACTAGGAATTTTGTTGAAAACAGGTAGAGGTAGACGTATTCTCGATGTAAACAATTCCCCCACCATGAATATATTCCTAACGAGCTAATAGATGCTGTTCAAATTTTGTATTTAGTCTGAAGATGTCCGTAAGGACGAAACGTACGTTACGTAGTAATAATAATTTTTTTTTTGTGAAACAATCAAGTGTTCTTATTTAAATAAATTTAATATTCAATAATGTTTCATCAAGTGCCAACTACTTCATCCCTTTCCCTTATATATATATATATATATATATATATATATATATATATATATATATATATATATATATATATACACTAATCCTTTTTAGATAAAATACCTATTAACTCTCTCAGTAATGTATTCATTTATTACTTCAGTACGTTTCTCATAAGCCTTTAATTTTTCTTCTGGCAGTTCTAATTTTCTTGCATAATATTCTTTTTTCTCTCGTCTGTGTAATACTATATTTTCCATGTCCATATCAAGTATTAAATTAATAAACAACACTAGTTTTTAGGTTATTTCCCTGTAAATATGAGCATTTAACATATTTCATCCCCACTACAGCACTCTGCACTATTTACTCTACCTCGGGAGTCAGTGCAAGTAAGTTAGTCCCAGTTCTGAAATGGGTGTCAAGAAACACGTTGCACGAAACTGCCCGATTTGTCAAAGAACACGCTAGTGTAAAAAAGTTAACACTAGTGTAACACAGTGCATGTCAACGAACAGAGCTAGTATAAAACTTTGTTTTATTTCTAGGCAATAGGTCATGTGTTGCATGACGTCAGACACAAATTGTACGCCATTGTCACTAACGATTCTTCTCCGAGTCCCATAACGCATGAAGATCTCTTCAATTAATATGCGAGCGATAGCCTCTGCGGTGGGAGTAACCATTGGAAATAATTCCACCCATTTGGAAGCTGTATCCTCCACAATAAGAACCCATTTGTATTTTTCGTCAGTTTCTAACAGAGGCCCAATAAAATCAATTGCAATTATCTCAAAGTGCTGCGTAGGTGCTGGAGTTTGTAATAACCCTGCCGGTTTAAATTGCTTGATTTGTATCGCTGACAGTCGATACAGTTCTTTAAATAATTTTCCACATACCTTCGCATTCCAGGAAAGTAGTATCGTGTACGGATTCGGCGTAAAGTTCTTTCCACTGACTTTTCAGGAATTACTAACAGTGGATCTTCAACGTCATCATCTTCGGAATATCGGTATAAAATCCCGTTCATTAAAATGTAATTTCGATCTGTCCATCGCTTGGCTTCATCGAGTTTCTCATTTTCGAACGAATCTATTATTTTCTTGACTTCAGGATCATCTCTTTGTTCTTCTTTAATTACTTTAGGCCCTTTGCTTGGCATGTCGATTGCTACAGTACAAATTCCGCAACTACCTTCAGTTTCTTCAGAACATACTGGTCTCGATAATATATCCGCCACAACGTTTGACTTTCCCGGAGTATAAACAACTTTCATGTTTAATGACTGTAAACTTAGGGCCCACCTGGCAAGTCGTCCAGTAGATGTTTTCAAGGTTAATAACCACCTCAATGGTTGATGATCCGTACCAATTGTTACTTCAGCTCCTTCGATGTACCCACGAAATTTATTGGTAGCCCATTCTACGGCCAAAGCTTCTTTTTCGGTTGTAGAGTAGTTTTAAAGCATTGCTAACTAAAAACAATCACCTCAGTTTCATATATAGTTATAAAATATTCGATTAAGGGGATCTTTATAAAATATTTCAAATTGGACGGATTTTTTTGCCGGTCAGTGTATTCTACTGTATCTTTTATCTAATATTTTAATTATTAATAAATAATTTAACATGCTATGACCTAAAATATGTATTTATTTACTGGTATGTAATGTTACTTTTAGGTTTTTTAGAGTAAACAATAAATTATTCAAACGGCATATTAGATATAACAATGTACAATATTTAAGGAAGATATGCCTTTTGAAATAGTACAAACAATAGAAGAAGATAAAATGGTTTTAACAGGTGTTCCTTATACATGGGAACAGAATTGAACATTATCGTGGCCTCCAAAAAGTCAAGTACCGAAATATATTTGCAAAGAAAATTCGTTACCAGAACTAAACTGGGAAAAACTAAAATGTGTCAGAAAACGAACTTTAGAAACAAAAAAAGAAGCTGACTATTTATTTTATTAATTTATTTATTTATTTTAATAAATTTTTATGAATTATTATCATATTATATGAAAAACACTAAGTGAACAGAAAGAGAAAATTTAATATAAATCTAAAACAAAATGTTAATAACCAACTAAACTACTAACACATGCAATACTAACACATGCAATTTACATATTGTCCATTTTACTAAAAGTCAACTTTTAACATCGGACATGTTTCACAAGCAACCCCTATTTTTCAACGAAGAATTAATTTAAATAATAAAAAATACAATGTGGGTGTTCTATTTAAAAAACCTGAGTTTTTTTAAAATTTTGAACTTCAACTTCGTTGACGTAGAAATTACATTCATCAAAAATTGTCGATTATTAATTTATACTACAAAAACTCTCGGCATTCCCAACATCAGGGCTACCATCCCCAGGATCCTTTCAGTCGACTTCAAAACCTTCAAGAAGCGGGAGGCCTGCACACTACGGTCCTCTCTACCGAGCCTACGCTCTTTTTCGCAAAGCCCATCCAGCGCCTAGCATCCCCGGGACCTGCCGAGGCCTACTAAAGGGAACAAATTTGAACGGGCTTAGAGAAACCCTGCGGCGACAACGCCAGTAGGTCCTGGCTCCTCAAATGTCCGCGAGGATGGACAAGCAGCGATTTTGTTAGGGCGACCCAACTACGGACTAACAACCTGCCTTTTCTCACTGTCCCTTACCACGAGAAAGAGACGAAGCGGTGCCGAGCCGGCTGCAATATTGATGAGACGACTTGCCATATTCATTAAGCCTGTGCTGTCGACCACCGTAACATGTTAAAGCGCCACAACGAAGTTGTTCGTAAGATTGCCCGTCATACCCGGGACAACCCAAATAGCGCGATGGACATCCCCGACTTGGCAATCCATCGCTTAGCTAACCAGGTCATCATAGTCGACGTCCAGGTTAGCTGGGAATACTCCAAGCCGCTGTACGAGACATGGGATGACAAACGTCTCGTATATGATCACGTGAAGTTCCAGGAGGCAGCAGACCGCTGTTGGCCAAGGAAGGAAGTCGTCGTCCTACCCATTATCGTCGTCGCCTGAGAGATCTGGCCCCGCGCCGACCTACCATTCGTGGAGGCCCTTAAACTCCCACAGTCCATCCGGAGCTACACAGGACGTTCATGGCGCACGTCTGACGACGACGTGGCACGACACGCCCAGTTGCCCGGAGGGAGGGACCTGGTTCCAGCCAACCAAGTATCCATAACCAATCATCTGCTTGCCTATATTCACTGGACCCGTTTTTTTTTTTCTAACTTTCTTAGCTTTCCCCATATGAATTATTTTTCTAAATTCAGGTCGTATAGACTACTTCATAAGAAAAAAAGTCGAATCCCGTATACGAATACGTGCAGCAACCTTTAAAAGAATAACTCAAACTAGTAGAAAAAGGCTTAATGGTATAGCTTCATTCTTTAAAAAAATCGAGGATTTCTGATTCACAGAAGCAAATTACTGCATCTGTTATTGAACATTTGTTATCTTGAAAATGTAAAAAGAAAGTCATTATGGACGAGGCAAAAGTGTTAGAAGCTATTTACCGCCAAAATTGTCTGTTAGAAAATTATTGAAACTATGGTGTGAAAAACAAAAACAAGGAAACAAACCATTTGCAAGCTATAGCAAATACCACAATTTATTTTCTAGTAAATTTAATTTAGGGTTCAAAAACCTACGCTTCGATATTTGCTGTAGATACTAAGACCTAATATAGGGTACATAAACTACAAGCAAGAAAATATGATCTTAAAGCAGATGATATGCAACAAAGTCAACCTCTTCCTAAATTAAGCTTTAATGAAGTGTTTTATGCTCGAAAATTTGGATATACAATCTAACACTAAAGATAATATATTTACGCATACGTGGATCGAAAAAGATTCCGGACGTGGACGTAATGAAATATGTTCTGCTCTCTTGAACTTTTTAAAAATATTAGTCACGTTACTTCAATATTATAGACGTTGATAGTTTGTACCTTATACTTTGAGACTATTCAGATTCGTGTCCCAGTCAGAATAAAAATAGTGCAATGGTTGCCAATTTTATTAATTTTCTAAATTATAATGCAGTGTATGATACAATTGAACATGTTTTTTCCTTTAAAAAATTGGCAAAAAAATTGAAACTATTACTGGTCCAGCCGAATATTATAAGGAATATAAGCAGATATCTACAATGAAAATTATAACAAAGGATTGGACTCCAATAGACATTAAAGAAACAGCTCGAAAGGCATTTAAAACTATTTTTTTCAAGTTAGGAAACCAGGAAGTTTTTATTTATAAAAAAGGTAAAAAAATATGTTGAATTGTTTAATCCTCTACCTAACTACATTAGTACAGAAAAAGTTAACGATGCTAAGAAACTATTACAATATGTTCATTTTGACGAAGAAACTAAAATATTTTATGAAAAAGCACTCAATGATGTAGCACATGAAGATAATATAGCAATATATGAAGGTGAAGAAGATAAAAGTGTTTTTAGGTTCTTTATTTTATGCAGTTTGTTAGAAAATAATTTTTTTTTATGAATAAGCTATGTAGGTATTTGTTATTTTCAAAAGGTTTTGCAAGAATATATCTAATAAAAATTGCAACTTTACTGATTATTAAGTTATTAGCCTGTCTATTGCAGAACTGAAGCATATAAATATTTCTAAATGACTTAACCCATTTAGGAATAAGAATGTAATATTAAACATTTTCGAGTCTGTATAATATGTACTACTTTATACATTTTTGTTGTTTTAATTTGATATTAACATAATTGTAACCTTGTACCAGTTTGCCTAATTATTTGCAAAATATATCAAGTAAATAAAAATCACTCTTTAATAGGAAAGTCTTTTTTTATGTCAATAGGTAATTTTAGTAGCGGGGTGTCACATTTATGGTATTTATAATATAGTTGAAACACTTATTTTTTTTAAATTGAAGATGCGCGCGCTTTTCTATATTGCAAAGTCTCATGCGTCATGCGACATGTAGTTAATAACTCGGCCATGACAGCTCTTAGATTTATTTTACGTGAAACCAATATTTTGGTTTATTGTACGATGAATTTATTTATTGTAAGTACAACACTATTTTTTCCAATTTTATTTTTTTAAAATTAATATTAAATAAATTTTTACCTCATAATTTGCAAATTTTATTTAAGCATTTTTAAACGTGACTATTTTACTTAACCAGTGGTACCACTCCCTATCTTTTATTAAAACAACACGTACTCTATCAAAACATGGCAAATTTCACACTAGAATTAAAGAATATAAGTTTCCAACCTGTAAAAAATCATTTAGACTAAAATGTCATTAGAAAGTACATAAAAAATTCATGATGTAAGAAAAGAATTCCCGCGTGACACTTATAACAAATCTTCTACAAGAAAAGATAATTAAAAAATCCGCTCGAAAAGGCACTCGGGAGTTAAAGAATAGGTACCTACTAGTGTAAAAAATCATTTAGGTAGGGACAACAGTTAATATTTAAGATAAATCCATTTCGGCGTCTTGTGAAGTAGTTTTATTAAACAGTAAATCTACTATAGTGAATAGTATTTATCATCATACTTAATTATCAGATATAAATTAAAATACAGCATGGTAATTTTTTCTATACTATATTTTCGTTTGATTGCATATGATAAATTCTACCATGAAATATTGCATGTGTATTCCAAATGAATCTTATACTAATATAATATGTAATATGTAGTAAATGTTATATTGTTGATAACATTACAATGTTCGATCAGCTGGGTAGTTGGCAACACTAATGACGCTAGGGTGTGGTGACATGGCGTCAGGATTGTACATTGCTCCATATGTGATTTAATAGTCTAATTAATAGTTTGTTGCATTATTTGTACAAACTATCACATGGTGTCAGGTGTGGTAGATTTTAGATAGAAAAAGTATAAGAAAATTACCTACCACCTTTGTTGTGTGAGAATTCCCCAAGAGCAGTAGTCAATAGGTTGATAAAAGATTACAGTGAGAAAAATAAGAACTTGACAACCGACAATTGGTATACTAGTAACCCACTTGCACAGAAATTACTAAATAAAAAAAAACTTTGTAGTTGACACCTTGAAAAAAAAAACAAGGAGATATCAACAGATATATTGCCTAATAAAACAAGATCAATTCCGTCCTCTGTATTTGCGTTCCAGGTGGATATGACGCTAGTATCCTATTGCCAAAAAAAGATGTTATATTACTTTCGAATAAATCCACTAAGGGCGGAATCAGCACCATTGACGAATTATGCGGTAAATATATGGTGCAGAAACGAACAAATCGCTGGCCGCTGGTTCTCTTTTTCCAAATGATCAATATTGCTGGAATAAATGCCATACAATTTACAATTACTTACATTCGGACACTAATAAGCAGCCTTGGTGTATTTTTCTGAAAAACAGCATTGTCCTTGATGAAACGGCATTTGGAAACTCGAGGAACCATACATACGCTTCTTGTGAATATAAAGGGTTTTTTGTCCAAATATAGAAAGGCTTTGCCTGACACGGAGAGGGAGGTAAATGTGTCTTTTGCGAAAGTAAAAAAAAAATCACGTTACAACCATCACATGCAACTCATGTGGTAAACTAGCTTGTAAACAACATGTGGTAAAAATACAAGAATGCGTAAGCTGTCAGCAGTCAAGTCAAGCAGGATTATATATTTCTTTAATTTGCCTACGCTTTTTAATTCTGTTAGACAAGTATTCTGGTTCCTGACGGTCCGGAAAAATTGTAGGTACAGCATCAGCTGTAATCTCGGAATTTCTATTTTACGCTGAAAACATAAATAATTCTGTGAATTTTTTTTTTTTTGGGAATTGGCCAATAAATTATTTAATTTAATTTTGCCTTATAAAGTCATCTTTATTCCCTTGGATACGGGCCATTAAAGTTGTTGTTTTATAAACAATTTTATTTCGCTAGCGTTTTAAAGGATTTTATTTCACTAGCGGTTTTAAAGTGTCAAGAAGAAGAAGAATGTTATATTTTTGTGTAACGTATGTCTGATTTGATTCATTTCTTTGTCATATAACTCATATTGAATTTCGTAATATCGTAACCTCTAAAACAGTATCAAAATTATTTATTTCAGTCTATTATAATAAAGGGTTTATATTCATAAACAAATTTATTAAATAATTAAGCAATAATTTACAAATATTGAAAATTTAAGAATTTATTTATAGGAGGTACGTATTTCATTTTTTCATCAACGAAGTCAATTCCTGTAGTTGCACGGCTTCGTTTATGAAGAAAATGTTACAGTTTTGAATACTTCCACTTTGAAAATTTACAGTTTTAGTAGCACTAACTAATTCGTTGTTTACAACTTCAAGTAAATGAACTGCGTCATGAATTAGAACAGGAGTTTCCACCGCTGAAATGCTAACTGAAGTACATGGTTTTTCCAGAACCACCAAAGAAGAAGTTTTTTCCCAAATATCTTTCCACATGTCTCTATCTTCTTCGAAATAGAGTCTTCTATATAATTTTAGGCGACTGTAGTGGAGCTCCATCCGCCATGTCTCTTAAGTTCAAGAAGATTTGCACCTCCATCCACCAAAAGTGAGGCGGAGCTCCTTCGAAAAGCGTGACCTGTATATAATGCAGGCTCAGGAAGACCCAAAAATGTCGCAATGACGCTAGGCATTTTACGTATTTTGTTCTCTCCTACCGGCTGGACAGTACATTTGCCATGTTGGTAGTTTAAGAAAATGCGTCTATGGGCTACCACTTGCGGCCGTAATTTTACGTACTTCTTCTAGACGTCCACAGCATTTATTGCTACTTCATAATTACAGTGAACACATGGGGTTTACTAGATTTTGTATCTGGTAGACTTACAACTAAGACATTTTCTCGATCTTCCACATCGTCAATTTTCATGTTTACCAGTTCACCAATGCGGCATCCACCAGCTATACCCATGACAAGTACTGTCTACAATGGAGTAAAAAAATGTTTCACTTATTACGTTTTCATTTTTAAAGAATTAACTGATCTTAACCAATAAAAAAACTTCGTCAGATGCCTCAATGGAAAATCTTAAAATGTCATCACGGCTCAGTACTTTTGATTTCTTGCTCCTGAAACCTCTTGAATTTTGCTTTAATAGAGCTTTCACTTTGGGGAATCTACAACAATAATGTAAATACTCGTGTAAATATTTACAATCTAGCCTCTAAAAACACATTTTTTTCTAGTTACCTCCCTATATCCACATTTTCAGAAATAATGAGACAAACTTTCAACATCGAACAATAACTCCAGAGTGACGACGGCTTTAAATTCTTGGAATTTTCGGATATGTAATTCAAAATACCAGCTTCGGTAACTTCACTTGAATTTTTTTGTATTCTCTAGGTGCAAAATTTTTGGTAAGTTTTTTTGTGAATTTCTTTTGATTTCTTGGGTAGTAAGTTTTCCATTATAGTATCGGCTTCTTCCATTTTCAATTTCTACACAGATATTCGAGTAGACTGTAAAAACTTGTAGAGAATTTACTGTCGTTCTCTACGTTCCAATTTATTAATTTTTTTCCTATAAACAATTCAACCCATGGCAACCACAGATCACTATGGCAACGCATAAAAAAACACACTTAGCGACTAGATACCCGTAAGCGATTAGCGACATTTCAAGCTTCTGATTTCATTTATAAAAATCTTACACTCAAATCGGAGAATTTATTTATTATAATATATATATATATATATATATATATATATATATATATATATATATATATATATATATATAATTATGGCATAATTAAATAAACAGTTGTATTACACTCGCGGTTAAAATGAATGTTTAACTCGCGGCAGTAAAACGCTCGCGTTGTTAAATGTACCGCTCATTAAACATTCATTTAATCCGCATGTATAATAAATAACTATTATTTAATTATAATAATAATGATAATAATAATAATAATAAAATGAAACCCTTTTATTGACTAAATCCAAGAAAATTTATATAACTACCTAGTCAAGGAAATTCATTATATAAATAATTAGTTCTAGTCTTTATTATCAAATTATAGAACATGAAATACGAGGATCAAAATGTAACAGTATATGTATTACTGATATTTTATATGTTTCGGATACTTATTGATTAAATTTCAGTTTCAATTCCACGTATAAAAAATTCACTTTGTATTTTTTTTAACATAAAGTCTTTATGGGATAATTCTTTATCTGCAGGCGGAATTCTTCTTTTCCAGTCTTTTATTTTATATTCAGGAACACGAAATAAAAAAACCTTATTACTTTTTCACTTTTATAACCGGATTTACATCGTGGTACCTCACCCATGGGACAATAATTTTATAGAATTTTAAACAATATTAAATAGGTAATGGTGGTAGAAAGAGATAAACCGTAGTAAAGATAGTGTACAAGTATAGCTGTAGCTTTTCTAGCCCTCTCACTCACACATTTGCTTACGTTTTGGATCGTAGGCTCAGCCAGCTTCGTGCGTATACCTTATTAATATAGTACCGTGGTTTAAGTTCATGTAAAAAAACTAATTAGTCCAGCGAATGGATAGCTTTAATCTGGAAAAATTTAAACGGGATCTTTGAAGAATACAAGCATGTATTTGAAGGATTAATTTTCCCACTAAATATAAAATCACTTGAAAAGACAATGCTAAACCTCGTTGCATGTCAATGAAATTGTGTACCTATTAGTTTACATGAAAGTTAAAAAAAAGAATTAGACAAGTTAGAGATAAAAGGTATAATCAGAAGAGTAGATAAACGAACTGATCGGTTTAATTTTCTTGTGATCGTTGGAAAACGAAACGGGGATTTAAGACTTTGTTTAGACCCAAAATATCTTAATAAAAACATACAAAGAGAGCATTTTTAGTGCCTACATTAGATGACATAAATTATAAGCTGAGTATTAAAACAATTTTTACTGTTTTAGACATGAAAGAAGGCTATTAATTATCAAATACCAATAGATGATGCTAGTGTAGATCTTCGCAGTTGTGGAATTCCTTTTGGAAGGTATTAGTTTTGCAGGTTATCCTTTGGCATAAGTTCCGCACCGGATGTATTTTTGAAGAAATTTTTTTAAATTTTTGGTGATTTGGCAGGCGTGTGCATGTAGTTTGATGACAATAATTTCGGGAGAAAGAATCGGAACATGACAAAAATTTAAGCTTAGTCCTAGAGAAAGCATCACAATGTAATGTAAAGTTTAACAAAAGCAAAACACAATACAAGAAACATAAGGTAAAGTACATGGGACATATTTTCTCTAAAACAGGCGTTGAACCTTATAAATCGTACGTAGAAGCAACACTTAACTAAGATACACCCAAAGATAAAAAAGAATTAGCACGTTTTATGGGAATGACCAAATATTTATCGCGATTTTTACAAGATATTTCCAAAATATCTGCTCCGTTAAGTCGATTGAACATGACGAAGCCTTGTTAAATATTAAAAATTAATAATAAATGCGCCTGTACTGTTATTTAAAATTTTATTACAAAAAGTTTATTGCAAAATAATCGTCCTGTGGCATATGCATCGCGAAGCTTGACGAACTCGAAACAAAAATGGACACAAATTGAAAAAGAGCTATTGGCAATAGTGTTTGCGGTAGAAAAATTCAATACCTTCAAGACACAAAATTTCGAAAAGATTGGAATGTATGTCCTTAAAATTATTGAAATATCCAGACATAAAAAATTAAATATGTACCAGGTAAAGAATTATATGTAGCAGATACTCTTTCGAGGGCATATATGAACGATCATGTGGAAAATTACAGACATCTGGAGGTAAGCCATGCACTCTCTTGTAAATTACATGCCAATATCAAAACCAAAAAAGTTGAATTTCAAAATTCAACATGCAATGACCCAATTTTGGCACAAGAAACAGAAATGTGTAATAATGGTTGGCCTAATAATACCAATAATCTATCGGCTGAGTTGAAAGAATGTTATAAAATAAAATTAATGTGCCAACTGAACTGAGGGAAGAAATGTTAAAATCGTTACGCGAAGGACATTAGGGTATGGAAAAGTGTAAACCAAGGGCTAGACAAATTTTGTATTGACCAAAAACTAGGAATAGTAGAAATGTACATTCAAAAATGTAAAATTTGTGAAATGTACGCTATAAAAAATTGTAAAGAAACCTTAGTCATATCCCGAACCATAATGACCATGGCTAAGAATAACAACCGATATTTTTTCTGTTGGTACTCACATTTATTTAGTAGTTTTTGATTCGTACTCTAATTGGTTAAAAGTAGTCTCGCTAAAAAAATAAAAGAAGTTTGGAGGTAATAAGGAAATTAAAATCCGTATTTTCAAGACATGGTTGTCCTGATATATTAGTTTGCGATCATATTCATTTTTCTAGTTATTTGATGAAACAGTTTGCTGATGATTGGAATTTCAATACAGTGGAATCTCACTAATCTGGCACATCAATAGACCGACACGTCCAATAATCCGGCACTCCCCGCGCCTCTCGCGCCACTCTCTACGCCATGCACCGCGTATGCGGTCCGTCGTCGATCGTCAAGCATTTTAACCACAAAACTTATCACGTGCGCGTGCGTACATATTTACCTGCTGTTTTCAAGTGAGAATAGTGTATTTAAAAATGTCAAGTACACGGAAACACAAGACTCTAGCTTTGAAAGATAAAATGGACATTTTACAGAAGTTAGATAGTGGAGAAAATATGTGCAAATTGAAGAAGAAGAAAGCCTTGTAGAAATATTGGAGCCACCAACTACTACAACTGTGAAAGTAAAACCAGATACAGCATTAAATTGTTTCAATACCTGCATAACATGGGCTGAAGAAAACGGCGTATCTGCTAAAGATATTATAATTCTTCGAAACATGCGAGAAAAGATTTTTAAACAAGGACTACAAGTTGCACAAAAACAGACCTCAATTAAGGATTATTTTAAAACTATGTAATTAGTTAATTGTGAGATATGTTACACTTATAAAAAAAACGTGTAGAACATGAACACAAATACATTGTATTCCCTTTATGAAATGCTTTATTTTATTTATTATGCATTTTTCTATACAATCCAATAATCCGAATATTCCAATAATCCGACACCCTCTGGTTTTTAATAGTGCCGGATCAGTGAGATCCTACTGTATTGTGACAAGAAGCCCTAATTTTCCACAATCTAATGGGTTAGCAGAGAAAGGTGTGGATATTGCAAAAACATTAATAAAAAATTGTTTGGAAGAAAATGAAGATATTTATGTGGCTTTGCTACAGTATCGAAATTCACCATTTAAACATATCAATGCAACCCTATCGCAATTACTAATGGGCCGTTAGTGCAAAATTAAACATCCTATAACACATGATCTTAAGAATAGATATAGGAATAATGTTATTGGTGAGATAGAATTAAGAAATAAAATTAATCCAAATTATTTTAAGATAAATGCCACAGAACATAATCAGAATGTTGATGTTCTGAGAAAGTAATACCGTACTTGTTGAATTATAAAATATTAATGGATTTTTTGGCGTAGATTATAGGGATTATATTAATAACCCATGTAGTGATTGTTAATTTTATTTAAAATTCCAATATTTCGTTACTTTTTTGTAACTTCATCAGGGAATGCTAAAATGTACATTTGTGTTGTATAACTAGTGTTTTATATGTTGAAAGGTATAATACTTACAAAAATGTTTAACTATAAAAATAAATTGGAGAATTAACAATCATAGAAATATCTATCTTCCTTAATTGTTAAGAAAACATTTATAAAATGTAAGGTTAGGATCTGGGCGCAAACACGAAGAAGAAGGGAAACAGAGCTTGCGCGGCAAACCAACGAAAAGAGTAGTAAATATGGATTCAGAAAGTTAAGTATTTTTTAAAAGTTGTTTAGTAAATATGCATAAATAGCACTTAAATTTTGAACTTGAACTTGAACAATACTTTATTTTACAAAAAAATCGTAAAACTGTAGTGTACGAGACAATCGTAACAAGTCAAGTTACAGATTTCCATTTAATGTAATTCTATGCAGGGAACTGTATCGATGAACGTTACGGGTTTAGCCTTACGAGTGACGTCATTAACGATCTGTGCCGAACTTCGTTATTGTTTATAGAATGGATCTATTAATATTGTTTGTACGTTATACTCATTAAATACAATTATAAAATAAGTTTTTAATTCCAAATTAAAATTAATTGTTTTGTTAACGTAAGGAATTATTTTTAAAATATTTTTTACCTATTTTGTGTTTACTTTGTAGTTAGAGTTAACCTAAAAATATGTTATAAATGATGATTAAATGTTAGCGCTGAAAATTAGAATATTAAAACACATTTATCACCCAAACCGGTATATACAGTATTAATACAAAAATAATAACAAATCTAGATGACCGTCGCCTGGTCGAACCCGGTCACGCGGAATCCTCCTTCACGCCGTGATTATTTCTGTAAAAGAATTAACACATGAGAAATACTCAGTGAGGAGGCAATCATTTACGAAAGGTTCAGGCATTCACACACCGTACACACATGTTGGCAACTACGGGCAGTACCGCTAGTTACTACGGAACCTCTGCCGCTTCGGTGGTGATCCGGAGACAATCCTCTTAACCAACTGGATCAGATCACTACAGCCCTAACTGCGGCTGCCGTTGGCGACACCAGATGTGGGTCACTACAGCCTACCCTGCTGCTACGCTGGCGACCCTCGGGTTCACACGAGCGGCCACTACGGAACCACTGCCGCTTCGGTGGTGATCCGGAGACATTCCTCTTAACCAACTGGATCAGATCACTACAGCCCTAACTGCTGCTGCCGTTGGCGACACCAGATGTGGGTCACTACAGCCTTCCCTGCTGCTACGCTGGCGACCCTCGGGTTCACACGAGCGGCCACTACGGAACCACTGCCGCTTCGGTGGTGATCCGGAGACATTCCTCTTAACCAACTGGATCAGATCACTACAGCCCTAACTGCTGCTGCCGTTGGCGACACCAGATGCGGGTCACTACAGCCTTCCCTGCTGCTACCGTTGGCGACCCTCGGGTTCACACGATGCGGCCACTACAGTACCCAGTACTGCTCACATGCACACTCTCAATCATACACATGCTAGATTAACCCTCTCACCTGAATCACTATAATATCGATGTTCTCACACTGAAATCTAGAAATAAACTGATATAAAATACGTGAATACCAGTATCATTAAATGTAGCTCTTATCCAACAGCGTCGGTTACGTACCTAAATAGCTAATTAGAGACAAAACATAATAAATTTAATAAAAATAATCTTACGCAAAATAATATCTGTAACAAATATATTAGTAGTACGACTGTCAACATGGATTTTAATGCCCAAAAAAATAAAAAGAGGAAAAGGACTATGAATACGACACGAGAACAATATGAATTATATTTATTATATTTACTGTGGTAATAAATATCTCGCTGTTAAGTGACATATTTTGTGTATAAAACGACTTACAGAGCTTTGGCCAAGTGATATGGACAAATTCAAGTTGGATTTGGAATGAACCTGTTGCCAGAAAGTTTAACACCGGTAGGACCTGCAGAAGTATTTTTATAATACATATACGTATAACTATAAATTTCTACGTTTCAATATTTTAATAGGTATGCAAAGGAATTCGCGAATTTGATGGAATATAAAATAATTCAATACTTGTAATAAAATTCGTAGCTCATTGCTGATCCAATCTGTACATTTGCTTAAAATGTGCAACGGGAATATCAAACGGGTTCACCAAATCTCTTATATATCTGCGCAATATACGCAAGTAGTTTCTGAAATAAGGTTAGGTATTTTTTAACTAGGTATATTCACATTTTTTTTTAAATACCTACCTGTTACATTCTTCTTCAATAAGTAGCGCAATTTGCAAAAAGTTCACATTTTAATTAATTTTGTTGACCAAAAGTTCATTAATTATAAATATAACACACTATCGTAATGCTACTACCAGTCACACTTTGGTCGTAAAGTTTTCCATAATTCGTAAGATATTTACGGGTGATCTGAAGTAATCAGTTTGCATAAAATTTCTCTTGACTCGTAAATCGCTACGAGTCTTCCGAGAACAACTTACGAGTCTTTATTAATTTATTTAGAATTGCACCATAACACACTTTTCCCAACGTTTTTCAACTGTGCCATTCCGTCAAAAACATATGATCTAAATCTTCTTCCCTTAAGAATCTTTTTCATATATTTAAACAAAAAGAAGTCACTAAGTGCTAAATCGGAGCTATAAGGTGGATGCCGCAATTCTGTAAAACTGCAGTCCCTGATCATGTCTACAACTTTATGCGCTTTGTAAATCAATCTGGGTATCCACCGTGAAGACACCTTCCTCGTGTCCAAATCATCATGCAAAATTTTCCAAACACTGGTTTCAGATAAAGATAGTTCCTTGGCAATAACAAAAACATTCAACCGTCGATCTATAAGCACCAATTTTTCAATTTGTTGAACATTTTCTGTATTTCGTGCTTCAAGTGGTCGACCAGATTTTGGATCAATCTGTATCGAATCCCGTCCCCAACGAAACTTTACACCAAAATTTTACTTTAACATAACTTGGGACATATTGCCCATACACGGCCATCATTCTCACTCATGAATAATTTTAAGACCATTGTCTTTTGTTACGAATTTTTTTACACTCCGATGCTCCAATTTAGGTTCATTCATTTTTTAACACAAAATTATACACTAAACTGTAATATATAATACGATTTTAATGCAACTTACTGTAGGAATTTAAAAATGTCATCCAAATCGGACAACAAAAAATTGTTATGGTTCGTCTTTTGTTTCATGAATAGGTAGATTTCTTTGTAAACTGCCCTCGTATATGGATAGTATATGAGTTTTGCGACTGCACAGTTTAGTGTAACGTGGAGTAAGAAACGCACAAAAAGAGTTTCACATCATCGCGACACTATTAATTATTTCTTTCGTGCGCTTGTTTTGAAAATACAGTGAAGTTAACAATTTCGTATGTACCTAATTATATTTTTAAATTCTATGCAATATTTGTGTTTTGTGTAAAGGTATAAAGTGACATGTGTCACCGAGGAAAAAATATACGGCCAATAGTCCTGGCAAATATTTTAAATAATACATAAATGCAAAAATTCTGAAAAGAGAAAAGTTAAAAGAACAAAATTACGAACAGCCAGAAAATTATTGTGAAAATTTTCATTATGGTCCAAAAGCCCAGCATTTAGAACAATGTGAAGAAGAAGTAATTTTAGAATGTAACGGACTTCTAAAACGGCTGCAGGTATTTTTAAAATAAAACTCATAAATTAGCTTATATTTATTTATATCTATTATTACAGGTTACGGAAGAAGAACAAAGCGACATTGGAAACCATACTAAAGGACATTTATATCCACTTATATCCTGCATAGAAAATACAGGCTTACAGCATCTAATTTTGGTGAAGTGGTAAAAAGAAAAGAAAATAATTTATATGAACCACTTGTGAAAAGAATACTATACAAACAAGTCATACAGACTAAGGCCATTCTCTTCGGAAAAATGAAGGAGCTAGTGGCAATTAAAAAATTTGAAGACATTTCTGGGCTCTCTGTTGAGAAAAGTGGACTATTTGTAGATGTAGAACATAGATATTTGGGAGCGAGTCCTGGGCCCTGTTTCATAAAACTTCTACACTTGTAATTTACCACTGTAGAACTTGTCAAACGAATAATTTGACAAGTTTCTGTTTCAAAAACCTACAAGTGTAAATTACAATTGACAAGTAAACTAGTCCGTTTCTACAAGTGTATTTTTGCAGTTTACAAGTGTAGCGTTTCAAAAAATATTTACTGGTTTTTACTACTAGTATTTTACAAGTGAACTGTAACCATGAATGAAAGACTGGTCATTCGAAAATTACAAGTTGACAATTAAATTTTTTATGACAATTAATTATAGCAAATTTCTTTTACAATTTAAAACAATGTGGTCAAGTGATTCAGAAGAGGAACACGTTCATATTTATTTTCGACGGGCTAGAATTTTTAGAAGATTGTGCTATGAATACATAGAACAAACATATGAATTTAATGAAAGATTTAGATTGTCTTCACAAAAATTGGAGCATTTAATTACGAATATTGATATCGATTACAACATGAAACTAAAAGAAACAAAGCGCTGTCTCCAAAAGAACAACTACTGATTGCATTGCACTGGTTGGGGAATGGAGGACAATATCATGCAATAGGGGATATGCACGGAGTTTCAAAAGCAAGTGTTTCAAGAGCAATTAAAGCAGTAGTTGATGTTGTTAACGAGGAAATACTACCTGAATATGTTAAATGGCCAGTGAATGTACAAGAAATTGTTCAGAAATTTTATAGAATTGGAGGAATGTCCATGGTATGTGGTTGTGTAGATGGTACACTTATTAAAATTTATGCTTCTACCGAAAACGAAGCCATGTACGTTGTTCGGCATGGAAATCATTCTATTAACACGATGGTAGTCTGTGGACCTGATTTAGAATTTTTTTACGTAAATGCTAATTGGCCAGGTAGTGTCCACGATGCCAGAGTTTTGCGAAACAGCGGGTTAAATAATAGAATGAATACAGGATGGAGACCAATTGAAAATGGCATCATATTAGGAGATAGTGGGTATCCATTAAAAGACTGGTTAATTCCTCCAGTTATACGGAATTTGAATGATGCTGCAGAAGTTCGTTTTCTTAGAGCACACAAACAAACCAGAAGATTAATTGAAAACGCTATTGGTATATTGAAGGAAAAATTCCCTTGTTTAAATTATTTACGTGTTAACCCGGTTTTTGCGTGTAATATTGTGAAATGTTGTGTCGCATTGTGTAATTTTTCTCGCGATAGAGATTATCCTATAGGAGAAAACATAAATAAGACAATGATGTTGATGACAGTAGTGATGGAGTTTACGTTGCAGGAGGTGAGCAGCGTTTGCAGCTTCTTATAAACCATTTTCGTAGATAATAAAATAGTACAAGGATTATTATTTAATAAATTTATTTGTGGTGGATATTTATTAATGTAATGTAAGTCGTATTGTTAGGTAGAAGAGCAGCCCCTTGTTGAATCTTGCCGCTGATTTGAGTCAATAAAGCAATATTACGTACTAATGTTATTATTAATTAATATCATTAAATTCGAAAACTACATCGTCATTACTTAACTTAAAATTATTCTGGTTTACAGCTGGGCTGGAATTGATAGATGCTTACCAGTGTTCTTTTTCTTAAATTTGGCCACAATGTATCCCGGCAATATTGCCAATCCTTCTCATTTGAAATTAATGCGTGCGAAACAGCAAAATCATGGATAAATTTCCATTTTTCACATTTCATATTTTTTGTCAAATTTGTGGAAAAAGCGTCAAATAAAATATCTTTATGTTCTTTAATTTACCGAAGAAACGCCAATTTAATAGAATTTTTTGCCATATTAAATATAATCACAATTATAATTTCACCCGCTTTACTTGCAAGGGTTGAATGACAAAATTAAATTCAATTATTTTAAAACGCATACTTTGTAATGTGATCAAAATTATATATTTAATGCAAAGGTGACTGTATATTACATTTACTATGAAACCATGGTTTCAAACTTGTCAACTTGTAAAACTACACTTGTAATATTGGAAAACTGACAAGTAGTCAAAAATTATTCTTGAAACAGAAATTACTAGAACTTGTCACTTGTACACTTGTCACTTGTAACTTGTCGACTAGTAATTTTTATGAAACAGGCCCTGACGGTACCTTTATAATTTATATGGATATATAAAACTGATAAATAATTAAAACATTTTTTTGGGATTAATGGGGAAAATGACATTATTGAGATAAAATGTCTGTATAGCCTGCGTTCAAGTGGAACAATGGAAGAAGAAATTAAAAGAAAAAACATATACTTGAGTATAAAAAATGGAAAAATACAAAAAGAAATCACAATTACTACTATCAGGTAAATGTATTTCCTCACAACAATTATCAATTTTCCTAATACCATTTTGCATTGTTATAGATACAAGGCCAACTTAATATATCGCAAAAATTAAATTGCTATTTAATTATATATCGGAATGATTCGACTGATTTATATATTGAACAAATTAAAAAAGACGAAGAATTTTGGAGATCAAAAATGCTACCAAACTTAAGCATTTTTTATAAGCAGTATTTACTGCCTGAGATAATATGTAGGCGAATCCCTCGTGGGTTACCTTACAAAGAACTTAATGTATTACTTACGACAATTTAATAAATAAATTATGACTTATGAACCGTAATTGCATTAATATTTTTCCCATTAATTCCTTATGATTTTTTATTGGATATAATGTAAAATAAAATGAACGAACTATTAGTAGTATTACGTACTAAACATTATTTGATTTAAATTAATCTTAAATCTTGACATTCGTGTCAAAGCTGTTTCTTCAGGTTTCGGATAATATGAATGTGAAAATTTGTACAGTTCTTTAAATTAATTGATTAATCGAAAATAATTTATTTATTTTATAATTTTCTTTTTCCCTTAGCAAAATATCAGTCATTCAAAGAAGAGTTATCGGTATTTGGGTAAGGAAAACAGTTTTGATAATGTAAAGTGTCTTGTTGCTCCTAGCGGCAAAATCGTGAAACTGTTAACATTATGTATATAGCAATATTTTCACAAAAACTGTCATTAATAAATCAAATTTTTAAATTATACTACATCAAGTAAAAGGGCAAGACATAATTTTTGTCTTTATAAGTTTTCCAGAAAGTCAAATAAGGTTTAATTTTTTTGCTAACATAGACAATTTCTATTTTATTAATTATAATTAAACTATATAATTAAAAGTCATGAAACTTCGTCTTGCCCTAGAAGAACTACTATGGTACGCTACATAAACTTTAAAGTCATTTGCTTGTGTCATATTTGAGAAAACTGCATCCGAAAATACCTAATATTTAAGTTCTTTTTCAAGCGATTTGAACGTTTTCACATGTGCCCTTAAAGTAATTTTTAAGAAATTACGTCAGTTTCTTGAATTTAATATATATATATATATATATATAAGTGAAAGCGAACAATTTTGTTAATAAACGTGTTCGAAATAGTGAACGAAATTAACGGGGGGTTGCCTCATCGTGGCGAGAGAGTCTAGTAGGCTACTGTTGCCAGCAGTAGCCGAAGCTAAAACCCCCCGGCGGCGGAGGTCGGGTTACCACCCCGTCCTCATGCCGTTTTTATTCTGTCTTGGTATGAGCCAGCAAGCAGAGCCTCGGATGGGTGTTGGAAAGGGTTCGCCCACACCCGGTTCGTTGAACCCACGGCGCGACTCACGCACACCAGCTGGGCAGTCTGCCACCTCTTCTATGGGTGGCAGAACCCAAATAGCTGCAGTGACTGTGCAGCATCGGACCGCTCCACGAGCGGTGGCTGGCTAGTCGGGTTGCAGTAAGTACTTCGAGAGTAGGGGCCCAGTGTACTCCGGGTCCCTCGCAACCCCGACAAACGAAGAAGGTTGTTCCTCCCTCTAGCGACTATAAGTGTCATAAGTGCGGACGGGGCTACCAGTCGAAGAGTTCTTTAGCTCGCCACATCAAAGAAAGGTGTGGCACCAATGACAGGACTAAATGCAACCATTGTCCGAGGGTCTTCCAGACATATCAGGCCGTGCGGCAGCACGAGCTACGGGCTCACCCCGATGAGTACCGGCAAGAACTGGAGGCCAAATTACCCCCAGCCAGAAACGAAGTTCTGGCACAGATCGCAGAGATCGAAGCCAGAAGCCGTGGGGGGGGGGGGGTAATAAGCTATAGGGTAATGGAGAGAGAGACGGGCCTCACCCAGCACCAGCTGAGGTATCGGCGTCAGATGCCGGAGTATAAGCAATACTTGGAGACGGCGAAGAGGGAGCTGCGAGAATCTGGGATTCCGAACCTTTTAAAAAGGACCAGTACCGCAGCCTCCCAAGTCGTCCCAAGAGCGTCGGCTATCCCGGCTACGTCCCCGGGTTATACTCCGACAGAAGACGCCGTGATCATCGTTGATTCTCCTCTCCGCCCGACTGCCATAACACCAGGCATAGCCAGTACATCAGGCAACAATCCGGACATGAATTTAGATCCTGTGCGTGGCTCTCCCATAACACCTGGGCTTCGGCTGACTAGTCCCGAATGCACTTCGGGTAAACGCAGACCGTCAGCGTCACCCATGTCACAACCACCCGCACAGAGGAAGCGCCTTGAACCTATACTAACGCGTGCCCGACCACCTGGCACACCCCCTCGGGGGAAACGTAAACAAGGGCCCTCACCTGAGGGACCCCAGCAGCTTTCCAAAACCAGGCGTCTCAGAGTAGTCTATGACAGCCCGGAAAGCGAACAAAGTAGCGATGAAGCCATAACACCAGGCATACCTGAGCCGATTGCCATCACACAGGCTCCGACCCCCAGACCAGGGCTGGGGGCTAGGGCGAGCACCAGTTTGTATTATAACACCCAAAACGCTGGCACGCCGCCGCCAGTATCAGCAACGGAGTTGGCAGACAGAGTCTTTTTAGACCAACTATTGCCCATCATGAGATCGGGCGATCCTGCTATTAAGCAGCTCGTCCAAAGAGGGCTAACGGGCACTCCGGCTGAGCTGGACGCGGCGATACTGCAGCATCTGGATCTTGTCTTTCCGTCTGCGACACGAACTCGACCTCGACGAGGCGAGAACTTCTCTCAGAGGCGACCACCACCTCAGCCCACGTCGTCCAGTGCTAGACGTGCGGCCTATTATAAAAAGTGCCAGGACCTCTTCAAAAAGAAGAGGACAGCCCTGGCACAAAAACTAATTGAGGGAGTCTCGCTCGATGCTCCGGATACGTCCCCGGACATAAAAACCATAGAGGACTTCTACTCGAACATCTTTGAGTCCGAAGCTACCAGTGACGACAAACCGTTCACTCCTCAAGTTGCGAGCCCAACACATTACCTTATCACGGAGGTAGAGTTGAAAGCGGCTATGGGGTCCTGGTCTAATTCCGCGCCAGGGCCCGATGGCATTACCATCGGCCAAGTAAAGCGCTTTTTAACCTCCTCCTGTATAGACGGTATACTCCGGAGTGTTGGAGAAAGAACCGTACCATCTTGGTTCCAAAAGAGGGTGATCTGGCTGATCCGTCTAACTGGCGGCCAATCTCCATCGGGAGTGCTCTGCAGAGACTCTTGCATAGGATCCTGCAGAAGCGCATTTCCCAGGCCGTTGATCTCCAAAGTGGATTTCGTGCATGCGATGGTGTACTAGCTAACCTCCTCTCGTTGGAGCATTACATCAAGTCCCGTTGCCTACAGGGTAAGACATTTAATGTCGTTTCCCTAGACATTAGAAAGGCATTTGACAGAGTCTCGCATGCATCGATCGTAAGAGCGCTTCACAGGGCTGGACTGGATGAAGCTACCGTTGAGTACGTAGTAGGTACATTAAACGCTCATACGACCATCACTATGAACGGTTCCTCTACACGTGATCTACGTTTCACAAGGGGGGTGAAACAGGGCGATCCCCTCAGTCCACTGCTATTTAATTTAGTAATGGACGAACTTTTGAGGGAGTTAAACTCCACAAGACCTGGAGGAACTATGGACGGACAGAGAACTAAACTCTGTGCCATGGCTTTCGCGGATGATTTGGTGTTGCTTGAGGACCGGGACGTGGATATGAGCATTACGCTCAATCTCACGGAACGATTCCTGGCAGACCGAGGTATGGCTCTTAACGCTCGTAAGTGCGTATCTATAGCAGCCGCTAAGATCCAGGGAAAATCTGTTGTACGCACAAGAGCCATATTCAAAGTCGCAGGAGAACCTATAAGGTCGATTAACAGCCTACAGACCTTCCGGTACCTCGGGCTTCACTTCTCTTCTGCGGGAGCCTGTAAACCATCTTTGTTCAACCTCACCAACTGGTTGAACAATATCACAAAAAGTCGAGTCAGCAGCGGAGGACAGCGTCAGCCGCAACTGGTTGTCTTACCCGCCTAAGCAATGGTCTGGACGTGACTTCGTTCGTGCTGTCCAACTTCGCACGAACACGCTGCCCTGCAAAGGCGTCCCCTCGGTTCCCCGTGCCGAGCGCTTCTGCAGAGCCGGGTGCCGCAGAGTGGAAAGCCTGTCGCACATCTTGCAGGGCTGCAAGGTAAGTCACTATGAGCGTATTAAACGCCATAACGAGGTTGTAAAGAAAATCGCTAGACACGTTCGCAGGAAGGGCTGGGTCACTGAAGTTGAACCGCACGTCAGACACCCAGACGGCCGTTTGTTTAAACCGGACTTAGTGATACACCAGGACCAGCGTATAGTGGTCACGGACGCCCAGATTTGCTGGGAAGGTCCGCGTACCCTTGCAGAGAGCTGGTCACGTAAGCTGCTGGTGTACGATAACATCAAGTTCCGGGAGGCGGCGGCTCGTCGTTGGCCAGGCAAGGAGCTTGTCTTCTTGCCGTTGCTATTAGGGGCCAGAGGCATATGGCCCCGTTGCAACGCGGAGACTCAGGCGGCCTTAGAGATCCCCAAACAGCTAAAGGGATCGTGTGTACACACCTGCCTGAAGTGGGGTGGGACCATCCACCGCCTCTTTATGGCGTCTGTGTGGCGGAATAATGCTGGGAGAGCTTAGGTGGTGGTCCTAGACGCCCTCTTTAAACATCCAAGAGTGGAGGATCACCCTCGTCGGAGTTGTCCGACTGCGTCCAAGACTATAATAAGTGCATTTTAACCCTTATTTATATGTACCTTTCTAGTCCTTGCACGCAATACCCTGCCCACGGCGGGCCAACACCTTTAGTCGAAATGTACTTAGCTAAAGGTTTGCTAAGGTATTGTACAATAACAATTTCAATAAAGAAGAAGAAAATGTAAGCGGGAAAATTAGTATAATTCAAATCAGGTGGAATTATACTAATTTTCCCGCTTACGTTTTCTTCTTCTTTATTGAAATTGTAAACTTAACTTGTTGCTAATTTCGTTCACTATGTCGAACACGTTGTTTATTAACAAAATTGTTCATTCACGTTAGTGATGTTTTATCGTTTTGACATCTGTTCTAAATCTCTGTCCATCGCTTTTCATATATTAACTTAATTCATTTATTAATCTGGATTTAAATTACAAATGTTACAAACTTATTTCAAAACACAACTATTTTTTGTTCTTATGACTGCTTTGTTTAAATAATAACCTCAAAAAGCAGTAAGTACCGCTGAGCACATTTTTTAACATGTAATGTATGATCATTGTTAACCTTTTGTAGTTATCCTGAGGTAGGAATAAAGTAATTCCGAAAGCTTGATAATAACTTATAAGAGTTTTATTCAAAATTAACCATCATCCTGACTGCTTACCTGTGAACTGTCACTTTTCTACCTAACTGGTATATATATATATATATATATATATATATATATATATATATATATATATATATATATATATATATATATATCCAGACCCTACTCCCTTGCAATACAACAATTTAGACAACTAAAGACTGGACTTGCTTGTAATTCTTATGGTAACAAGAACCTCGGCACTATAGGTTTACTATCAGAATTTCAAAGGACTCAATATGGTGGTTAATAAACTGTATTCGTTTTTGCCGTCTTTAGACTATAATTTGTTCTCGGAATCGTGGCTTAATCCAAGTGTTCTTGATACTGAACTCTCTGATGGGTCTTATATGGTGTATGTAAAGACCGTGATCACCGTGTGCTCAACACAGTTCGTGGTGGTGGAGTTATTTTATTAGTTAAAAATTCACTTAAATCTGAGAGTGATTCTTTAAACGATCATGAAGTCAATTTACCTGTTGAAATAGACGGTGTTTGTTGCACAGTTTATTTTAAGAACATATTTATAACAGGTGCGGCGTAATAAAGTTCCACATTTCAAAAAATTACTGAGGCGTCAAAAGACCGTATAGATGGAAGCGTTTAGTTTTGTTTGATTGGGTGAACAATAAGGTTTCCAGTTGTTGCCATGCCGTGGTCTGGTAAACATCGGGGCTTCGTTATCGAAACTTTTTCAAAAACTTAGAGTCTGTGACCGCGGCGCAGAGGGCCTTTCGCACGCGCTTTGATCCAAATGAAAGCGTTCCTGATCGGAAAACAATTTTGAATTGGGTTCAAGGGCGTCCCAAGACCGTGAGGACACCTAAAAACATCGCCGCAGTCAGAGCATCGATAGAGCAGTCTCCATCGCGTTCTACTCGCAAACATATCTCTGCTCTTCGGGTATCGGATCGAACGGTCAGGTTAATTTTGCACTGTAGCAACACGGTTTTTCTCTGGAAAAATCTGTCACGGTATATTTTATTTTACCTAGGTACATTCATGAAAAAAAAAATGTCGATGTCATATACACTGATTTTAGGAAGGCGTTTGATCGAGTTCACCATGCCACCCTTTTGTAAGAAGCATATCCTCGAATTTCAGAATATCCTGTACAGTTTAAATTATGCCATATAAGCATATAGAGTTCATTGAAGTTCAACTAATATGTTACGTTGGCAATCTATGAATAGTGACTACAATATATTTATTGGAACGTTATAAGTTTATAGAATTTTCTACGGTAGTCACTAAAAATTATGGTGATATGGAAAAAGGCAGCTATTAAACAACGAATAGCTAAATAGACAGACTGTTTTTAACTTTCGAACTATTAAATCCAAATTATTTTAAGTTCACAAATCGTATCACAATATTTATTTTAATTATATATATATATATATATATATATATATATATATATATATATATATATATATATATATATATATACTTAATTTTATTATTTTTATACTTGAGTAATTACTTCACACCCAAATCCTAGATCCTAAAATTGGTATCGTTTGAAGAACTCGGTTTGGCAAGGACCAAGTTAAATTTGTAGTTTTGGGGTTGAAACCACCCTACGTTACACTTTTAAGAAAATTTCAAACGTTGGGAATTTATGATTCACTACTGCGTTGGATGAAATCATATGTAAGTAGCAGATCACAATTAGTTTATAGCAATGGGTTTAATTCACATTTCAGTCACTTGCGGTGTATCGAAAGGTTCTCATTTAGGCCCTTTGCTTTTTATATTGTTTATAAACGATATATTAAGCTGCTAAAAAGTTATTTCAAACAATAAGGACAGTTTACAACTTCAAAGTGACCTAAATAACTACAAAACTATTATACTTTAAACTCACTAAAGGATCAATTATTAATATATTTACAAAACAACGTTACTCCATGGGAGAGTGACTGAACTCGTCCGAAATACATCCGGAGAGAAAATGTATCTTATACACGAGGAAAATCACTCCACAGATTTAAATTACATCAAAACAACGAAGAACTTCATTTTGCAAATAAATTAGGGCGCAACATTACTTATATTTTTTAACAAAAAATTAAAGTGAAGCTAATGACGCGTTGTTAAGCAAATCGGTTACTGATGCCCTATTATATTGTAAAAATAATTTAAAATTAAGATTTTCAAAATTGCGAGGCAACAGCAAATTTTATAAATATTATGATTTATGCTTTAGATATTCTATAGTCTAATATGATCGGGACTTCAAACAAAAACCGTAAAAACTATATTTAAAGCGTCGGCTCCGGTGGCTCAATGGTTAGAGCAACGGCTCTCAGTCATGAGTATGCTAGGGGTCCTGGGTTCGAATCCCACTAAGGCATGGATGTTTGTATTTGTAAACCTCTCTGTAATTGGGATTTAATCCTGTTGAGAGGTTTTTTAAGAATAAAAAAATTCGATAAATCTGTTATAAATTTAAAACTTATAGATGGCACCTAGAAAATCACGATTTACACCATTAATTTGTTTAAATTTTCTGATATGGACAACAATTATATTTCCACTGGAAAATTTAAATTTATTCCTGTATATAGATTGACAACATTGTTTGACCCGAAGAAGACGTAGATTTTGATATTCCGGAATTATACTATTCTATTTTAATCATAGTTATACAACTTAATAGTTCAAAGTGCATAAAAACCAGTTGTATGTGCTTTTCAGCTGCGAAAGAATTTATTTTTGAAACAGAAAGAAACATAACCTATAACTACCATGTGTTCGAAAATGACCGATCTAACGGCTATAATATACAGTAAATTCCAGAAAAACTGGAAAAACTAGAAAGATTGGACCAAATTGCAACAGACGTAGCAGAAACTGATCTAGAAATTCTAATATTTAAACACTCTTTCTCTGATATTACTGAGAAGTACAACAATTTACAAAAAACTGTAGAAATACTGCAATCAGACAATCTATTCCCAAGGTCCAGTTTCACGACGCGTGGTTCGTCGAACCAGGGAACTAGAGAGCAGTTCGCGATGGTTCGCCTTCTAGCGAACCATGGGTGACAACGCGACACGTTGTTCGTTAAAATTTATTACGCAATTGACTCGTCGAACCAATATGGATACTTTCGTCATTTGAGTACAAAAGCACAATCATGGATACTAGACAAAAAGTGATTGTGTCCAAATCCCTGTGTATCATATATTCGGGATTGTTATTGCAAAACCATTTGAAAAAAAAAACGTAAAAAAAGTGGTGGATGGCGTCCCATATGAAAAATAGAGAAAGGTAAGTAAATGTGGCTTTCAATATTATGAACTTCTTTGAGTTATGAACGATTGTTTAATGAGAAGAGATGAATTCAAAACTAATTTTGGTACTTTGATATTGCAGACACAATGGATCAGACATGTTAGCAGACTTTTTAAAACAGCCTTCAGGATATTTTGAAAATTTTTGTAGAATGAAGGCATCCAACTTCGAGTTTTTATTAAAAAGTTGGACTGAGCATTAAAATGCAGGATACAAATATGAGTCTCAGTATTTTCATTCAACACCGGCTGGCAATCACATTACAATTTTTAGAGAGACAGTTGCAGAAGTTTAGTTTTCCTCTTTAAATGTTCCAGACAAACTGCTGCAAATTGTGTTGATGAAGTATGTGAAACTTTAATCCGAATACTCAAGGGCAAAATAAAGATAAATATTATTTCATATTAGCATTTTCCATATATTTTATTCAAGTAAAAAATATAGTACATCGAGAGGTATGAATAAAAAAGTATTTGCTCTTGCTTGAAGAAGCTTTTGCTTAGCAACATGTCAATTTCTTGTATATAAAGAAAATACTTCACTGGGAAGCATTTGCTATATATTTTACTCCAGTGAAGTATGAATTGAAGTATTTCCTTCACCTTTTCCTACCTACGCGAACTAAAAACCTCTAATCTAACCGGTATGTGATAGTTGTCGAGTTTTAATAGTATTGAAAATGAGTGATGTTAATAGTGAGATAGAAGATTCTGCAGAAGAAGGAGAGAATCCGGTACTGAATAAAGTACCACGTAAGTGTATTTCAACTAAAATTTTGTTCCATTAGTTTTGTACATTTTAAATGGTTTTAATTTCTGTACAAACTTTAAAATGGGTGTTTTTATTTAATTGCCGTAGTATCTGGGGTCCGTGAGTGTATCTCAGCTGTACTACCGCCGTCTCCTGTAAGCAAGAAGAAATTATTGGAATTGGAACCAAATGAACCAGAAAAATTTAAAGAAAAAAGTATGCGGCAACTGCAACGAGCTTGTCTCACACAGCAGATTTTAGCAGCACGTGCTGAAGAACAAGCTACGAAGGAGATGGAGAATTATTATAGTAGCAAGAATCAACAAAGAGCCACTGCAGATTTAAATAATTTGCCGTCTCAATACATTCTACGACATAAAAGTATGTATGATTATTCCATAAATAATAACTAATGTATTTATAGAATTACATAGTATATTACTACTTCCAAATTTAAATATATTTTCCAGGAATATGTTTATTACAGGTTTATAAAATAAATTCAATTACGTTTTCCTTTTTAAATAGTTAACTTATCAGTTGTTAAGCAATTTGATCCCTTACTGTCAAGTTGACACATCTGTGTTTCATTGTAATTAGCGTGATACTGACAAAATCGTAGTCAGCTTCTAAAGGCTCAAAATCGTCAGCGTCCAGTAGATGTTTAGCAACACTGTGCAAGATTAATGCGGCCGTTATGTAAGTGCATACTCTATCGAGGTATAGTCGTACCGTGTAATGTAACATTGGAAAACGACTTTTTAACAGTAGTTGGATTTTGGAAGGAGTTAGAAGCCACGGTGCTAAGCTATATCTGCTGGTATATCAATTTTTATATGGGTGCAATCCATTGTTTCCATATCAGCTGCTATTTTGTAGGCCACTTCTTTCAAAATTCCTGACACAGTTGTCTAATGAATACTCATCTACTTCGACACCTACCTGGAAGCCAGGATCGCCCAGACTTCTCAAAAATACTTGCATTTTAAATAGATTTGATAGTGCGCTTCCTCTTGATTCTTGTTTATAGCCCAAAAAATAATTCGCAATCCATTCTACGTTTTCTTCTGTGAAACTACAAAATAAAGCTTTATAGTTTTTGCATACATATTAAAAATATTAAAGATACCGAAATAATTTTCTGTATATACTACCCGTACGTACTCTTCTTTTGAAATATATCTTTTTCTTTCTTTCCATATTAAAAAAAGCAGCCATTTTCGTTACTTTACAAAAAAGTATTTTGTTCGAAGCTACTTACTGAACTACTTCGTAAAAACTAAACAATATACTTTCCAAGTATAAACTACAACAGGTAGTATTAAGTATAGTTAATACTACAATTATAGCATGTACTTTTATATACCGTAGTATATGCTATATATAAATTCGAGAAATTGATGTAGTTAATGCTACGGAGCAAAAGCTTCTATTTCAGACAAGAGCATATACTTTTTTTATTCATACCTCTCATTATAAATAGGCAATAAACTTAAAAAATATTCTGACAAAGAAACAGAACAACGTATTTAAAATAAGGGAGGTGGCTGGGTTTCATTAGTTGGTGGTGATACGGCTCTAAAGCCAAGAATAGTTCCAACTATTGATGAGATTGTGGAGGATATTGAGATTGTTGAGTATATACAGGTTGTTGACCTTGTTGGCAATTTGGAGAAGGTTGTGGTTGTAGAGAATCTGGAGATGGTTGAGACTGAGAATATTAAGAACATAAAGATGGTTGAGATTGCAGAGAATATGGTGATGCTAATGTTGTTTGCTGTATGTTGCCCTGGAAAGTCCCTAGTAAAATATTTCAACGAATTTGGGAATCTTTTTATCAAAACATCAAGTTATCTGTTTCATGCATAGCTAGTTCTTGAGGGTTCTCGTCCACCCCCTTCAATTTGACAAGAAGTAGATCTGTAAATAATCCTAAACAGCTATCCTCGAGTTCGGTATTAGATTGTTCAAGAGGTACGACGCTTGCTTTTAAAAGTTTAAGCGCCTCATCGATTTGACTTTGTACTTGCTCCGTTTGTGTTATTTTCCGTTTTCTGTAGTCGGAATTGAAATATTGACACTAGAACAACTTCCATTTGCATGTTGCTCAAGAGGAGTGATGTTGCAGAAGATTCTGAAGCATAATTTCTTATTAAAAAAATATCATGCATCTTCTCCACCTTCATCATCATTTACATGTACAGGGTGTTAATTAAAAATCTAGGAGTTTTACATGAGAAATCAGTTGTTCCTTGCGCAAAAATGACCAATTAATTTTAAACAAAAATGTTGAAAATAAAAGTGGCAGATAATTAAATTCTACGCCTAAATCACTAAACAGATTTAATTTTATTCATTTGGTAGCCTGTAAAATTGAATTTGAAAATGTGTAAACGTTGCTCATTTCTAGAGATAACCATGGAATTGACACAAAGTTATACAAAATTAAATATTTGACAGTTTAAATGATACGTATTTCTTTGTAACTTAAATTCCAAGGAAAGTTTTTAAAAATCAACTGGCACCGCCCGGGCTTGAACCCGGAACCTCCTACTTGCCGAGCGGGAACTCTACCAACCGAGCGGTGCCAGTTGATTTTTCAAAAACTTTCCTAAGTTATTTACTTTACTGACATTTGTCATGTTTCTCTTTCCCTAATTTATCCAGTAGGTCACTTGCCATGTGCACGTCATACTAGACTGTTCCGAGTATAGATGGCAGAGTTCGCCATATTCAACTGGTGGCCCGTAGCTCAGTGGTTAGAGTTCCCGCCCGGCAAGTGAGAGGTCCCGGGTTCAAGCCCCGACGGTGCCAGTTGATTTTTCAAAAACTTTCCTAAGTTATTTACTTTACTGACATTTGTCATGATCCTCTTTCCCTAATTTAAATTCCAAGGTTATCGCTACAAATGAACAATATTTATACAATTTCAAATTCAATTTTACAGGTTACCAAATGAGAAAAATTACGTCTGTTTAGTTTATCTACAACTTCTATTTGACACATTTTTGTCTAACTTTAATTGATAACTTCTGCGCAAGGAAAAAAGATTTCCCATGTTACACGCTTATGACCAGATTTTTATTGAACTACCTGTATTAATAGGGATGTACACGAAATTAACGGTAATATATCCTCAACTGTTGGATCAAGATCTGCTATTAAGTCAAAACATTTTCAATATGAAAAAGTTAAACAAGTCGATATACATATGTGCATAAAAAATACACATAACTTCATTTCATAATATTGATGTCGTGCAATGGATGCTATAACAACTCTTATTGTAATGCCTTTTTAATGTTTCAGGTGCCCACAAATAAAGTCCAATGGTTGGAGAAGGCTGCAGAATTTCAAGAAAATTGGAATTTCCCGCACTGCTTGGTAGCAATGGACGGGAAACAGGTTGTAATAGAAACACCAAAAAACAGTGCCTCACAATATTATAATTATAAAGGAACATTCAGCATTGTTCTGTTAGCACTAGTAGACGCCTATTATTTATTCACTTTTGTCTACATAGGATGTCTGAGACGAATTAGCGATTGTGGTGTTTTTCACAATACCATCTTATTTGAAAAACTTGACACAAAGGAATGTGTACCATACTTCATAGTGGCTGACAATGCATTTGCTCTTAGCCATAATATTAGGATTCGAATATCGTGGTGTTCATGCAAAAGGAAGCGCTGAAAGAATTTACAATTACAAGTTATCAAGAGCCAGGCACACAGTGGAAAATGTTTTCGGAATAAGGCTTCATTAATTACCTTGACCTGCGTCTCACTTCACAATTTCTTAAGAAAAAGTAAAGTATCCAGATCAACGTAAACACCACCAGGTACCTTTAATACTGAAGAAAATGGAGGACTTATTCCAGGATCATGGCATCGAGATGAAGATGAAATAGCCTGATTTTTACTCCCACAAAACCAACCACGAAAGGTGAGTCTTGCGGTAAAATCGGTTAGGATTTATTTTTCGGATTCCAATCATGGAAAATTGCTATGGCAAGATTATCGATAAGATATTTATTAAATGTACATATTTTTGAAATAAATTCTCTTCATAAAATATGAATAAATTAAGTACTTACCACCGAATTCATTGTCTTCCCTGGAACATAAACTGATTGCAAAAATTTATCTAGCTGCTCGTATAAAGATCAGGTCGGAATATATATGTCATCAGTTCCACTCCAAAACGTCCCACAATGTGCTACCTTTCTCGCATATTTCCTATGCGTAGCAAAGAGTCCATCTTTTTTTTATGGCTTTATTAAATTATCAATATGCTTCTAATCGACTCCATGCATCATGTACAATATTCCTCTCTATATGGCCCTCGTGTTTCGGGTTCCATGTAACCTCTTCTACTTGTAGTTCTTCTATATTCCATACATTTATCTACGGACCACGCCATAGTTCACCTAAAATCTATATTATGTGTACGTAATGTTTCTTAATATGACAAAGACTGAGTGCAACTGCTCTGCAACTCTGCAAGCGGTTCGCCTTAAGACAAGCCTGCGCGAACCTTCACAAACCTACACGAACCTTGCACGAACCAGTGTTCAGCGCCTTTGATCCGTACCAATTTACCGACAACCGATGGATCCTCACGAGCCATCACAAACCGCAAGCCATGGCGACCCGTGTATGCTGAACGGTGTAAGGTTCGTGGTTCGTCAAGATAAATTCACCAAACAACGCGCCGTGTAACTGCGCCTATAAAAATACAAATTAAAAAGAAAAATATCGTAGTTTGTGACATTAAATACTACACTTAAAAGAACCATGCTAGAAACATTCTCGAACACTTTAAAAATAAACATTAACCAAGGTGACAGATGTATAAAGAATGGGTAAGTCACAAAACTCCAACAAAAATAGACCTGTACTTGTTATGCTTAAAATGTTAAGCGCCAAAAACCTTATAATAGAACATACATCTAATCTCAAAGACTCATTAGACTCATCCACATGGATTTAAAACAAAATAAATAGTAAACTGAAAGATTCATCAATCAGTGATTACAATAAGAAGTGTGTAGATATAGGAACTAAAATAAGTGAAGGGGTTCAAGGTGTTAAGGAGGAATTCAGGCTAATGAAATGATTAGGAGGTATATCATCTATAGTCGCTTGGATATCCCTTCTGTTGCATCTTCGACGATAAGCAGATGTATTATCTTTAAACAAGCCATTACAGTGTTATTAAATTTAAGTTGAAATCGTTACCCAATTGTATTGTATTATATTTCTATAGAAAGAGACAATATAAACACTGTAACATTAAGTTTTCGAAATGCATTCAAATTGTTCGCGGTATTTTACATTTGCAACATGGAGCAGCATGCCACCAGTATATATGCCAAACACTGGATGAGTTTATACGATACATATTAAGGATCCAGCCCGACAATGATACAAAAAGTGGAAGAGTTGAGAACAAAGGAAAATATATTTTCGGACTCCAGTTTTAACCAAAAAAGAAACAAATAAGCTCATAAGTTATTTGCGTGATACCTACTTTAGTGCACTAAGTAGTTGATCAATGCACTGCTACCTCTTTAAATAAGTTTTCTTGTCTTGTAGGTGAATTTATTAATAATAATGTTTTAGCGAAAAATGAAACAGATGAGCTCGTAAATTATTTGCGTGAGACCTACTTTAGTGCATTAGTTGATGAAAGTACCAGGTAGTTCTTTAAATAAGTTACTTTGTATTGAAGTGAAGTTTATTGATACGCTAGGCCATATGTGTCCAGATATTCTTGTACTAATTACTCTAGATTCGACAAACTGTTCTACAGAAAAATTGTACAATCACTTTAAAAAATGACTTGACCAATTTAAGATTCCAATTAAAAACATAGTTTGTTTAGCATTTGATAACCCAAATGTAATGACATAAATTTAATTCATTTAAAAGCCAATTAGAAAGGGATACCCATTTATTAACTATTCCATGTACGTATTTGCTGTTCCTCAGAAATTGTTGCCAGTAAGCTTGTTTAAAATTACCTAGATCGCCGAAAGAATTTTTGGGAGCAGTCGCTACATACTTCTCGGTTAGTTCTAAAAGGTGTGCTGAAAAAAGGCATTTTTCACGTAGAAAATAAAAAAATTCTTAAACTATCAAATATAAGATGGTTGGCTTTAGATAAATGTGTAAGTCGAGTGTCAGAATTTTCGGAGGTTTTAATAAAATGTCTGTTTTTATGACTCATTAGTAATAACATTTATAATTTTTATATTTTATTTCGCCAGAAAATGCTCTTTCGAGCACAAGAAAATCTTTGTTCTCGTTATTAGATTCTATAAAATTAGTAGATAAAAATATCGTATAAATGGAATGGCAAAACTGTTATTCCATTTTGTCAAAGAGAAAAAGGAAAAGTCAAACGGCGCCCATAGAAACATTTTAGTTTAACCTCGATAAAATAGAAATTGACGGTAGTCCTGCATTTTACAATATTTGTGAACTTTCTCGCCTTGTTATGGCTTTTCCGTATGTCAATGCAAATACAAAAAGAGCATTCTGTATCGTCACAGGCTTCGAAACTAAAAGAGAAATAAAATTGGATCATTGTCAATATATTCTGTAAGTATAATAACAAATGCTTTAAAAAATAAATATTTTACTTGTAGTAATTTTGTTGTAACAACGGATATTTGTCACTAATGGCACGTGATAATCTTTATAAATCATAACATTACATTATATTTGTGCGGTAATATATTTATTAATCATCGAATGTGAGTTTGTTCCGAATAAAATATCCAAATATTATATCAATTGAAAAAAAGTTTCCGAACCAGGTCACATCACTGTCCAAGAGTTTCATGCTGTACACAGTATGCTCGAACATATTGTAATCCAAATGCATAGATTGGATTATTTTTTATTATCAACATATTCACACAACTATTGTAATTTTATGTCCAATATAATTGGTAACATTGATTTAACGGAAATTAGTAAGAGACGCGTGTATCCAGTGCTAAGTTTTTTGTTCACATATCTCGTTACAAGTGCTTTTATACCACCCTAATCCTGAATAAACGTTAATACATATCAATTAATCATTATAAGTAAAACTGTCAATTCTACGATTACAATACAACATTCGATATTCAAAAAAGTAAAATATCTCTTCATTAACAGTACGTCTTATATTGCTTATAAAACTTCGAATTTTGGCGAAATTTCTAATGTACGATTAAAATACGATTCATATCTACCAGCACATAGCGTGCCCAGTACGTAACCTGGCAGACAAAAAAATACAGTACATACATTTTCCATAGGCGTATTCAAGGATATACCTTCTGGAGAAGAGCCCATTGTAGAAGATTCTGATGATAATAGTAATTTCAACGATGATGTGAGGGATATACCCGATTTAGATTTTGAGCTTGATAATGGGCAAGTGTTAAATTTTGAGTCTGATAACGTGAAAATAATAAATTTTAAGCCTGATAACGTGTAAGTATATGTCATTCAAAACCAAAATCAAATACCTGAGGACGATGCCAGCGATGATAACTTCCTACTCTTGGAACTGGCAAAAAAACCTCAATGCGAATAAATATGTTTGGAAGGCAGAGGTAACTAATTACATAGCACAGGCAGATTTGATTCAAGAAGTTAGACCTACAAATATTCCTGACGAAGTTGAACTTCCCGTCGAAATGTTTTCTCTGTTGTTTCCTGATACCTTATTCGAACACATCTCATTTCATACTAATTTGTATGCCACACAAATTAGTACGAAACCAGGTAAACCATTTACACCAACAAATATTAACGAAATAAAAATGTTTTTTGCCATAAATATACTTATGGGAGTAAAAAACTTGCCAAGTTATCTAGAATTCTGGTCGACTTAATTAGAGCTAAGAGATCGCTACATACCAAATCTTATGCCAAGGACTATATTTGATTGGTTGCTAGGAAATATACATCTTAATGATAATTCCGTGCAGCCCAAATGAGGGAACCTAACTATGACAAACTCTACAAAGATGGACCATTGCTGACTACATTGTCTAAAACCTTTGCTAAATTTTACAAACCGTCGAGAAACATTTCTGTAGATGAATCTATGATTCGTTTCAAGGGGCGCTCATCCTTGCGACAGTACATGCCAAACAAACCAATCAAACTAGGGTACAAGATATGGGTGAGAGCTTCAGAAAGTGGTTACATCGATGACTTTCAGATTTACACAGGAAAAGTAGGCGATAAAACGGAAACAAATTTGGGATCAAGAGTAGTAACAGACTTAACAAGAACATTGGTAAATGGTCATTACATGGTTTATTTTGACAATTATTTTACATCTTTACCACTTGTAAGACAAATGAGATCTGAAAAAATATATTCATGTGGCACAATTAGGGCTAAACGGTTGGGACTTCCGCCGGATATGAAAACGGACACAGAATTACAGCGAGGCGAAAGCGATTGGAGGATAACTGACGACGGCATATCTTTTGTGAAATGGAAGGACAAAAGAATAGTCATGATGGCAAGCAACTTTCATAGACCTAATATTACTGGAATGGTTGAGCGTAAGAAAAAAGATGGGGAAAAAGAAACGATTCCTGCCCGAATATTGTGAAAGATTACAATGCAAATATGGGTTTTGTGGATAAAGCGGACATGCTAAAGACCACTTATGAGATCAATAGGAAAAGTAGAAAGTGGTACCTCAGAGTTTTATGGCACTTTCTTGCTGTTTCTATTGTCAATTTATTTATCATATACACTGCAAGAAATGAAGGAAAGCACATGAATCGAAAAGACTTTCGCCTCTCTGTTGCGAGCGGCCTCGTAGGGGGCCTCAGGAACTACCCAAAGAGGCAGACCTAGTGGTGAATTACCAGTACGCCACTTCAAACCAAATGTACCTCTAGGAAAAAGGTGGGATCGTGCGGCTCATATGCTAATACATTCCACGTCAAGATAACACACAAGCAGATCAACACAGAACAAGATGGTCCTGCTCTACGTATAATGTGGACCCTTGCCTAACAGATAAAAAAAACTGTTTTGAAAACTTCATAAAAAAATTAAGTACGGTCTTATGAGCAGTTTGTATTTTTTAATAATAAATGTTTGAAGTTTCATATTTGTTTTTATTGCTTTGTGGTATCACAGGGGCATCACTTGCTAACGTCGTTTAATAAGGCGAAAAAAATTGGTAAAAAAATTTCTCGTGTTTTTAGTATGTATTTAAGCTATATCTTAAGTATTACGGCATATTTGTAACTTTCCGAAATTCTGCCTTGAAAGGGTTAAAGTGATTGTCGCCAAGAATATTTTGTCTGTCAGCGCATGTCTGTGCATATCTGTGGGGTCGGTATGGTTAGTATGAATGGATGCACAAACAGCGTACCACTTGACACTTGGCCATTAGAAAAAATGAATACCGAAAAAATTAATAGAATTAGAGGATATACCTTTCTCTATGATTTCAGTAATTGCAAATACAGTGACAATCCACGCAAAGATAATGCATGGACAGAAATAACAAAAAAACTTCCAAATAGAGGGTAAATATTACAATAAATAGTACGTGTAACTTGTTTACATTTCTCCCACTGGTGAATCAAAAAAAAACGAAGCAAGTTTGTCTCTGACATGAAAAACGGTAGATTGACTATTCCCGCCTTGCTTTGGTACATTTTTCAAATTTGTAACAGCAGTATTTTCACCTGCATGGACATGTTTATATTTTATGAAGTTGTGGAGAATATATACAAGTACCACATCGAATAACTCCTATTCCACAGGATACTAAACACCTTCAAATTTTATTTGTACCAGGTGCAAACATAGGTAGTGTGGGGCATTGGTTATCCTCATATTATGATGGTACTGATATTATAAATTATGATAGTACGAATTCACAATGTTTGCACGCCAGTGCTCAAACATATTTAGACAGATTATTTACCTACAGACTTACAGTAAGATTTACGCGAGTTCAACAACAACTGAATGCCTACGATTGTGATCTATTTGCTATCGCGTTTTGTACCAGTATAATATTTAATCGTAATTCTGAAGAGAAAACGTACAATACAAGACAGGTTTCATGTTTAGCAAATGTTTCAAGCAGGGTAGTTAACAATTTTTCCAGTTACGCCTACGCGTTAACAACAATTACGTATAAACTATTTAAGACGTAAATCTAATGAATTCAGCAGCAAACGTGAAATCATAAAAAATATATTCATGCTCAACCACTTCCGGCGTAATTCAACTTTTTTTTATTTTTTATCTAAAAATCGCCATTTTTTATCTCGAGAACGGAATCGTATTTTTATAATCTGTAAAAACAGTGTAAAAAGAAAGCTTTTGTTTAAAATAATACAAATTATTAATCCAAAATTTTAGAAAATTGCAATTTTTACGTGAAATGGAACACTCCATTTTTTATTATATAAATGAATTATTTGTTATAAAATAAGGATAGTTTGTGTAGCATGTCCTATGTTGAAAGTTGATAGATTTTTAGTAAAATGGAAAATATTTAAATTTCAAACGTTATTATTTGTTTATAAGTCTAGTTTAACCCTTTCGGTCCAGGCGTACACTGTAGTATACGGCAATTCAAACCTATGCTAATACAAAATTTATTTCGATTATGACCGTTGCTTCCCAACGTACACTTCAGTGCATATCATACTAACGTTATAATACGTGTAGTGCCATCTGTGGGTACAGAAATGAAAATTGCATATTCCATTGTTACAGCGATCGTGTTTCGAGCGGAATCGACAAGAAGTGACTTGTGTATTATATGTTTTGTAAGTGTTAGCTTGGATTATTAGAGTTGTATATTTTTTTAGTTATAAACAAGAGTTCAAATTAACCGTCGAAAATATTAGTTAGGCTTTGGTTTTTTTTGTCAAACATAGACACGTACACTATTGTGTACATCGGGTTTTGGTGAAGTAAGTAAATATACCTAACCTATTTTTTGAGAGTTTATAAAAAGGGTATTCTTTCAGCATTTATTTTCAAAATGAGTAGAAGACCGCTTTCACACAAAGAGCTTGTTTACTATTTGGAAAATGATGACTCATCTACCAAAAGGTTTGTTTGAAATTGAGGTTTTTTAATTTTCGTATTGGCTAATAAGATGTATTTGAATTATTAGGTGCGCAGTTTGAAATGGATGAGCCAGAAAATCCCGATTTGGAACCTGAGCAGGATGAGGTATTTGCAGATGTTCCTCATGTTCCTGTGCAGCAGCAAGCTGATGTGGACGTTGAAATGGCCGAACCTTTTATTGAACCTGTAAACCCGCAACAAGTTTCCAATGAAATTTCACAGAAAGAGCCCACTGCAAGTAAAACTGCACGTATAAATTTGTACTATATAGAAAATGAACTAACACAAAAAAAATATATTTCTTAGCGCAGAAATGTACAGTACCTTACTCCAAACATAATATGGTTTCATCCAATGACTATACAGCCGGTAGAATTGGAAAGTCCGCTACATTTTTTTCGGAAATATTTTACTAATGATTTATTCAACCTTATGGTTGAGAATACAAATCTTTACGCCGTACAGCAGCATGCTAGGTTCTCTCCAACCTGTCAGGGTGAGTTGGAAACTTTTGTAGCTCTTCATATCCTAATGGGAAACCTGAATTATCCCAGAGTTCGCTGTTATTGGGAAAATAAATTGCGAATTCCTATGATAGCTGATGCTATGGCTAGAGATCGATTTTTCAAACTGCGAAAACATTTACATTTCGTAAATGTTCAAGAAAAACCACCTGAATGTACGGATAGATTGTGGAAAGTGCGGCCACTTTATGATATACGAGTACTTCGAAGTCGTATAGTAGAACTGCCTTTGGAAACCGCTTTGTGTATCACTGAACAGAAAATCCCCTTCAAAGGCCAAATAAACATAAAGCAATATGTCAAAGGGAAGCATACTCCATGGGGTATAAAGTTATTTGCTTTATGTGGTACAAGCGGCATTATGTACAACTTCATAATATATCAAGGTTCTACTACAGAACTTAATCTTGATTAACAGGAAGTTTTTGGTTTAGGAGCCTCTGTTGTTTTGAAGCGGATCAACGAGAAAAATGTACAATTATATTTTGATAACTATTTCTCAAATTATAATATTCTCTAGTATTTGAGAAACAGAAACATATATGTTGCTGGTACTGCACGAATAGAACGTTTCAAAAATCCTCCCTTTTCTAAAGATTCTGAGATGAAAAAGAAGGGTCGCGGTACTGCAGAGGAACTCATAAGTGGAGATGGAGAAGTAATTATAACAAAATGGTTTGACAATAAGCCGGCAAATATGGCTTCTAATTAAATTGGTATCGGTTCAACAGACCAGTGCAAAAGATGGGATAAACAATCAAAGGAGTACATAAATGTTCCTCGTCCAGAAGTTATTAGAAACTATAACGTCAACATGGGACTTTCTGATAACCATTTATAGAACATCTATTCGGTCACGTAAATGGACCCTTCGAATGTTTACTTATGCCTTAGATTTAGCTTGTACAAATGGATGGCTTGAATATAAAGCTAAAGCTATAGCCCTTGGACTGAGAAAAAAAGATATTATGGACCTTTTGCATTTTCGGGCATATATTGCTGAGGCTCTTATTGGTACCAATAAAGATATACAAAAAAGCAACGAGAAAGGCCTTAAACTTCATCATTATCGCCTTCGCCGTCTGTAACTGTGAAACATGGACCACCGGAAGTACAGCCAGTGGATGAGGTCCGATTAGATGGCTACAATCATTTGCCTACAATTGATGATAAAAGTTTTGCATCCCGTTGCAAATTCCCCGAATATAAGAGCAGAACTCACAATATGTGTCAAAAATGTAATGTACATTTATGTATTGCAAGAAAACAAAATTGTTTTTTGTTATATCACACTAGAAAATAAAAGCTCAATGAGTAGATACAATTTTTTTATTGGCAATATTTTAAGAAACCATAAATATTATTATTTTTTGCTTTGGGGGTTATGATACCGTTAAGTCCCAGTGTACACTACAGTGTACATATCAAATGTCAAAATTGGGTAAAGATAGAATTTATCAACAAAAACTAAAAATCATTAAAAAAAAATAAAGATACAATGTACCAAATTTCAAAATTTTACTTCAAATGAAAAAAATGGGGACCGAAAGGGTTAATTGGTTATGAACCTTTTGTTTTAGCTTTGTTATATTTTCTTTTTCTGTTTACTTCGTATTTTAATTTTATTATGATAGTTATTCATAAAAATTCATGAAATAAAGAATAATAAATAGCTACTAAACATATTATAATTTCTGATAGTATGAATTCACAATGATAACACGCCAGTGCTCAAACATATTTAGACAGATTATTTACCTACAGACTTACAGTTAGATTTACGCGAGTTCAACAACAACCGAATGCCTACGATTGTGGTCTATTTGCTATCGCGTTTTGTACCAGTATAATATTTAACCGCAATTCTAAAGAGGAAACGTTTCATGTTTTGCAAATGTTTCAAGTAAGGCAGTTAACAATTTTTCCAGTTACGCCTTCGCGTTAACAACAATTACGTGTAAACTATTTAAAACGTAAATCTAATGAAACCGAAGAACAGCGAAATACGCGTTTGAAAAAACTAACTGAAAATAATTTCAAGCGTTTAAGCAACGAAACACCTGACGACAAAATTAAGCGTTTAAGAAAACAGAAACAAATTACTGCAAATTGCATTCAACGTGAAACACCCGAGGAAAGAGTAAATAGGTTTAATAAACTTAAATCCAATTTCAAAAATTATCTAAGCAATGAAACGCTATACGAAAAGGCTAATAGGTTAGAAAAGCAAAACGAAATCAATTCAAGTTGTATAGCACGCGAAACACCTGAAAAAAAGGCAGTTAGGTTACAAAAATTAACATTTAACTATAAAGATAATTTAATTAAGAAACTGTAGATCAAATAGAAACAGATTATTAAAAAATAATCAACTAAACAAACCTAAAATAGTAGCAAAAAATACAAAAATAAAATTACCGAGACGAACATATTAGCAAGCAGTGGCTTAGTCGCAGTCTGGGTCTAATGACAGTTTTGTGCATAGATTGTTCATCCAAAAACTTTGCTTTTGAAAAACACAAGACGGCAAGTTCACTCATTGTTGTCGCAAGGGCAATTTAATACCTAATCAGTTAGGTGATTTTCCTGGTTATATCAAGAACCTAATTAATATCAGATACAACAAATTTTAAAGAAAATATAAGAAAACTCAACAGTGCTTTGGCTTTTGCTTCCATGGGAGCAAATATTTCACCACCAGGACAAGGTCCATATTGTTTTCGTACTCATGGTCAAATTTACCATGATACAAACGCTTTATTACATCCCACGCAGATGGTAAGACCGAAAAATATGCCCAGTTGTACATTATTAATTCAGCTGATGCGTTACAGAAACGCATGAGTCTTGAATATAATAGACAATGCAAACCGGAAATAATAAAAGTTAGATGTTATAATAAGAGAGGTTAGTCCATATTGCAAAGCATATTTAATGTTACAAAAAGTAGAACAAAGAGAAATTGCTAAAGCTAATCTAACTAATCAAACCAAGCCCGAAATTAACTTGTGGATAGTTAATGATAGAACAAAAGACAAACATAGATACAATGTACCAACGAGTAATGACGTAGCTGTTGTTTTCACATCAAATGACGGTGCATCACCAATAAATAGAGATATTTGTATTTACCCTAGGACCGGTGGTCAAGTTAGAATACATAAGTTTAGTGAAAATTGCGATGATTTATCCATTACTATTTCCACATGGCCAAGGTTGTTGGAAAATGAATTGAAACAAAAGGATGATGTTAAAAAACAAAGTATGTTACAATTTTACATGAATAGATTATCGGCCTGAGATCATTTCAACCCCTGTTCAGAAGCTGTAAAACTTACTAAGCAATATATTGTAGACGCATATGTCAAAGTCGAAGCCAAACGACTAACTTACATTCGTTTGAATCAGCCTACACTCAGACTAGCTGTATAGTGGTTTAATGGATCATGTCAATAATGTAGCAGTCATCGTAAGCGGTAAAACCGGTACAATGGTTATTTTGCCTTCAACATTTCAGGACGGCAGTAGATTTATGCTTAAAATGTACTAAAATGCTATGTCAATCGTACGAGAAGTTGCCAAGCCAGATTTGTTTATCACAGTAACACGTAATCCAAAATGGCCAGAAATATTACAACAATTACGCGAAGGTCAAACAACTAGCGACATGCTAGACATTGTAGCAAGAGTGTTTTGGGGTAAAGTGAAGCAAATGATGCATGAATTTCTACACGACGATATTTCTGGTAGTTTTAGCGTTCATATATGTAATTGAATTTCAAAAACGTGGTTTGCCACACATGCATTTGCTATTAACATTAGCTGAGTGTAGTAAAATTCAAAATAGAGACGATTAATCCGTAGTAAGCGCAGAGAATCCAGACGAGAATGCTGAGCCGGAATTATATCATTTAGTTCGATTACACATGGTACACGGTCCATTAAACAAAAATTCACCATGTATGAGTGAGAATAAATGTTCCAAAAAATACCCTAAGGTATTTAGAAATGAAACGCATGAAAATATAAACGGTTATCCACTGTATAAAAAACCAAATAATGGCGCGACAAGAGATAATTTGTGGAGAAATGGTGTACCTAAATATACAATTGAATATCGCTGGATAATCCCACATAATTCATATTTATTTAAAAAATGAAACATGAAACATACTACGCTAACTACCTGGTTCATGTTAACCCTTTTTTCCATTATACATAAATATACCAGTCTCTGAATGCACACTATACAAGTATTTGTTTACAAATAGTCACATAACCTCTCAGTTTGTCGGTGAAGTCCGTCCAGCCAACACGTGCTTTACATTCTACTATATTCTCTCAGAGAGCGACAATTGCGAAGATGATGAGAATTATTGTCCCTCAGAGAGCGATAATAACGAAGATGATGAAATGATCGCTGATGATATAAATAATGATGATGAAATTGGTCAAAAAGGTAATGAGACAATCGGAAGTGAAAACGTAGTGGCACCAGATGGAGTAGTATTTTGGGGCAGCAGCAGTCAACAATTTTCTCCAAGATTCTGCTTACCTGACGAAGCAGCAGCTACTTCTTGCCTGCCGAGACAAATGACGGAAGTCGAATTTTTCTTAAAGATTTTTCCTACTCATGCAGATTGCTGAATACATAAATGCCAGATTAAAAATATTCGAGAAGGTTACCAAGAAAAAGAGAGTTGGAACAGATTATCATGAAATAATGATTGTATTAGGAGTTTCTCTTGTAATGTGCTACAATCGTGTTCCTGGATTCAATAATTACTGGTCTAATAATGACTCTTTGAGCAACACCGCCATAGAGAAGGCTATATTCGGAGATCGCTGCATATAATTATTATCAAAAATGTATTTCAACAACCCAGAGAAGCCTACCGATACAGGAAAGATATATTATATCGAAAAAGTTGTTAACTGCCTCAAACACATTCACAAAATATCGTTCTGACTCTACTTTCCAAAGTATTGACGAATCAATGATCAAAGTCAAAGGGAGATCTTTCCTGAATCAGTACTTACCACTGAAGCCTATAAAACGTGGCATAAAAATTTGGGTTTGCTCAGATTCAAAAACAGGATATGTGTATGATCTAAATATTTATGCAGGTAAAGAAGTGAACGCCTCTGAAGGGACATTTGTTCTCAGATTATCAGGCACAATCAAATATACGAATGTCGTATTGACATTTGATAGGTTTTTCTCATATGTGCGCTTACTTGATACTATCAAGTTTCCTGCTGTCGGAACTCTGATGCGAAATCGTAAAAATATTCCCAAAAGTTCTGGAAACTTAGAACAAGGAGAAAATCAATTTCAGTTCATTGAAAACGGTACAGTAGTTTGCAAATGGCAAGACACAAAAGAAGTGTTGGCGATCAGTAACTGCATCTCTGATGAAACTACTCTAATAACACGAACTATGAAAGATGGCACCAAGAGAAAATTCTCTAGTCCGACAATGTTGAAGTTCTACAATGACCATATGGGAGGAGTAGATTTAACCGATCAATTTATTGGCTTATACGACTTCGACAGAATATGAGATAAGTGGTGGAAAAAAGTTTTTTCAAACTCCTTATGATAGCTGCAAGAAATGCTCATATTCTCTACGATGATGTAATACGCACAAAAACTTCATTCCTGCCATTCCTAATTACAATAGTAGAAGATTTGATTGCGTTGAGAAGAAGTGGGGCAAGTGTAAAGAGATAATTGAAGACCTTGGTGCAAGAAGGGGATATGTAACAAATTGTTAAAAAATAAGATAAGTGTAGAGATAGGTTTTCTTATATGCTCTTTATGTCTGGTGCAAATATGGGATATGTGCTGTTAATAGAAATTAAACAGTAAGAGAAAATAACTTATCCCATACTATAGACTGCTGCAAGAACGGGATATGTTACACGTTACATATCCCATTCTTGCACCGCATATAATGTTGTAGCTAGACCATGCATATGGAATCCCCTTCTTGCAATCGTGTTCTGTCTTGTCCGTTACCAGATACAGATGGATGTCATGTCTGTCAACTGAATGTTCTGTTCCTAATCTAAGAAAAATCGAATTCTCTGTTGGTAATCTGTGAAAAATAGTAATATTATTATTGAAAGAGGTTAGTAAACCATTTAAATTTCTGGCCACGACAACAAACTACAAACTTTACTATGAGTGATAAAAGTGAAAGTGAGGTTAGTGAACCATTTCAAAGTTCTGGAAGCGATTTTCATCCAAGCGGAGATGATACATCTGAAGAAAACTCTGAAAATGAGAATGTAGAGAATAATGAAATGAATGTTGTAAAACGTGGACGAAAAAAACTAAGAAATACAATCGATTGGAGTAGAAGCGTACAAAAAATCAAGAGAGCTAAGGGTGAAAGTTATACATCTATATCAACAAAAAGAGTAGTACCAAGAAGGCAACAAGGCGATGATTGCAAATGTGCCAAGAACTGTATAAAAAAACTTTCAGCAGAGGAAAAACAAGAAATAATTATTGCTTTTAATAATCTAGGCAATCAAGAAAAGCAAGATTTTTATTTGTCAAGTTTGATAAAAATTTGTGATGTTTCGAGACGCCGAAAAAATACAACGAACGCAAAATTTCGTCGGAGTTATACCTACAAATATAAGGTAAATATATTTTATAACTAATTACATCTATTTTTTACTGACTCTATTATACTTTTTAGTTAAGAAAAGGTGCATTTGAACTAGATGTTTGCAAAATGGCTGTATGTCTTCTTCATGGAATAGGAAAAAAACGTCTAGAACGCATTGCAAATCATTTGTCTACTAACATAACTCCCGTTCAAGACAAAAGAGGCAAGCATTCAAATAGACCTAATCAAATATCCGAAGATTTGAAAAAACAAGTATACGAGCACATTAATAGCTTTCCCAAGCAAGTTTCCCATTACACACGGAAAAGAAGCAATAAGCATTATTTATCAGGCGATTTGAATATTTCAATCATGTACGACTTGTACATGAAAAAATATGAACCCGAAATATATAAATTGAAACAGGACAATCTGCCGTATAAACCAAAAATAACTAAGGATTTCTACGGCAGATATTTTCGTGAAAACTTTAATATCAGTTTTGGTCAAGCACGAAAAGACACTTGCAAAAAATGTGACTTATTAAACAACAAGATTTTAAGCTCAGATTCGCAAGAAGAAAAGACAACGTTTGAAACACAAAAGAAAATACACATTCAAAAAGCTGAGTGGTTCTACGAACAGTTGAAAGAAAAGTCAAAGCTAGCAGAAGAAGATGAGGAAATTGATGTTTTATGTTTTGACTATCAGCAAAATATGCCTCTCCCCAAAGTACCGTCTGGGGATGCCTTTTACTTGCGCCAACTATGGGTATATAATTTTTGTATTCATTCCGCTAAAAATAAGACCGGACATTTTTTCATGTATGATGAAACAATAGCCAAAAAAGGAGCTAACGATGTTTTAAGTTTTCTACAACATTATGTTGACAATATTCTGAGTCCAAATGTAAAGGTCCTATATTTGTTTAGTGATAACTGTTGTGCTCAGAACAAAAACAATGCCCTGGTTAGATTTTTAGTTACATTATGTTATACAGGAAGGTTTGATTCAATAGTGCACCGTTTTCCTGAGCCAGGGCATAGCTTTCTACCTTGTGACCGCTTCTTCGGTATAATAGAAAAGAAGAAAAGACGTGTAGATAGGATATTTTTACCAGAAGAATACATGAATATAGTAATGACGGCTTCTAAAAAATTTCATGTGATATCTGTTAGGCAAAACATGTTGTATAACTTTGTTGAGCATTTAAAATTATTTTTTAATACCATACCTAAAGCAGAGTCTAAGGAAAAGTTTCTAATTTCCTCGTATCGTGTTTTCAAATACACAAAACATTCGAATGGTGTTGAATGTAGCGCTTCTGCTAGTGCTCCTTTTTTCACTCATTTTACTATGTTAAAAAATAATTCAAATCCCAATTTGTACATTATACAAAACTGTTACGAAGATAAACTACCTCTAAAAGATATAAAATATCAAAATGTTATGTTACTTGCTAAGGAATATGTAGGAACAAAGGAGATGCCTTTTTACCAGTCTCTTAAATCACTTAAATCTACATCAGAACAGGTAGATTCAGAAGTTTCAGGATCAGAGAGCAGTTTAGAATCTGATCAATAAGCAATAAAATATAAATTTAGAAAAAAATGTCCTGTTTGATAAATAAATATTATATTATTTTCCATAGGTACTTTAAGATTTTTTTTTTGTTTTAATATTAGAGGGTAGTGTAATATTTAAATTTAATAAACTTATTATTCTGTGAAAAAAGTTCTGTGTGTTACTTATTCCTTTTTTACAGCTGACATAAATTTATTTAAAATTAAATTTAAAAAAATAAGCAACATATCCCATTCTTGCACCTTGAATGATTTTTCTGCTATTATGACCTTATATATAGAAATATTTGACTCTTAATCAGATTTAAATAATAAGCATTTTCATCTTTACAAGATGGCAATTCCAAATAAAATATAAAAAAGTAAAAAGTTTTTTATCTTTCTTGCAAAACTTTAATTTCGGTGCTTATCCCCTTTTTGCACCAGAGTCTTCAATTAGCAACATCTTTACGGAGACCTAGTTCAAAAAAACAAAAACTTCAAAATGTGGGCGATCATTTACCTATTGAGGGCTCCGCAAGACGTCGTTGCTGCAGATGCGCACAGATGCAAAAAGAAGTAAGAACAAAAACATTGTGTCAAATGTGCAATAAACCTTTGTGCAAAAATTGCTTCACTCTTTACCATCTGCAATAATATTTTACATTTTGTTCAATATTATTTTAATAGAAATAAAACACCTATGTCAATTCAAACTAGGTCAGTCGCACAAAGACCTAATACAAGTAATTATTTCAATCAACAAAATCGACAATTTGGTACACATACTCCACGATACATAGCGGAAGAAATTAGTATTCAAGAGTGCACAAATAATGAGGGAAATGCTATAGAAATAAATGATGATTTTGATTCGGGTAGTGCAATAAATTTAATAAGTTCAGATTATGTAAATAAAAATAAATCACAATTTGGTAAAAATATAAAGGAAATTTTAAATTTAAAACTGCTAAAGGAAATTTCACTACGAATGAATATATTTTTATTGACATTAACAATAAACCAATTAAATGTTATTTAATGAATTTTCATGATAATTTTAATCTACTTTTGGGTGTTAATGCACTTAAAGATTTAGAACTCATGTTAGATATTAAAAACGAGCAAGCTATAATAGGAAACAAAACTTGTAAACTGAGTTATTTTAATTCAAAAGATTGTTGTAACATACAAGAACCTGACAAAATTGTAATCCGTGCAAATCATTTAAATAATGAAGAGAAACGTGAATTATTTAAAGTAATAAAAGAATATGAAGACATTTTTTCCAAAGAAAATGACAAATTTACTCATACAAATTCAATTAAACATGAAATCCGTACAACAGATGAAATACCCGTTTATACTAAAAATTATCGTTATCCTAAAGTATATAAAGGTGAAATTGAAAGTCAAGTAAATAAATTATTAAGTGAGGAAATAATTAGACCATCATATTCCCCTTGGAATTTACCAGTATGGATGGTTCCAAAAAAACTTGATGCCAGCGGCAAAAGGAAGTTCAGAATGGTAATTGATTACCGGAAATTAAATTCGTAAACAGTAAACGATAAATTCCCCATACCGAATATATCCGATGTCCTCGACAAATTAGGGAAAAATATTTACTATACAAATTTGGATCTAACAAGCGGATTTCATCAGATCGAAATGCATCCAGATTCAATTCATAAAACCGCGTTTAGTACCGACCAAGGTCATTACGAATTCACTCGTATGCCCTTTGGATTGAAAAATGCGCCGGCAACATTTCAAAGGTTGATGAACTACGTATTACGCGATCATATTAATAAAATATGTCTAGTTTACCTAGATGATATTATAATTCTCGGAACAAGTGTTCAAGAACACATTGAGAATATCAAAACAATTTTAAATACATTAAAAGAACACAATCTAAAGGTCCAGCTAGACAAAAGCGAATTTTTGCGAAAGGAAGTAGCCTATTTAGGCCATATCGTCACAAAAGATGGTATTAAACCAAATCCAGACAAAATAAACGCAGTTAAGAGCTTTCCAATACCAAAAACTCCCAAAGAAATTAAACAAATTTTAGGCTTTATCGGTTATTACGGAAAATTTATGCCTAACTTCGCTAAAATAATAAAACCTCTTACACAATGTTTAAAGAAAAATAATAAAATAGATATTGAAAATAACGAATATAGAAAAAGTTTTGAGTGTGCTAAAAATCTATTAATAAATATACCTATACTCCAGTATCCTGATTATGAGAAAAACTTTTACGATAACTCCGGATGCCAGTAACTTTGCTATCGGAGCAGTTTTATCTCAAAATTTTGGAAATAAAGAATTATCTATTGCTTATGCATCCAGAACTTTAAACGAACATGAAATAAACTACTCAACAACTGAAAAGGAATTACTAGCCATAGTCTGGGCTGTGAAATATTTTAGACCGTACGTTTATGGGCGAAAATTGAGAATTATTACTGACCACAGACCCTTAACATGGTTGATATCACTAAAAGATCCCAATTCTAAACTAATGAGGTGGCGTATAAAACTCGAAGAATACGATTTTGAAATTGTCTGCAAAGAGGAAAAATTAAATACTAATGCAGACGCACTTTCACGTATTAGAAAACAATTTGAAATCAAAACTACGAATGATGATATTTTCGAAAATTCAAATATTGTGCACTGTATAAGTAGAGATCTGAAATTAGGCAAAGGATTTGCTCAGCAAATAAACGAACGTTATAATAGTAAAGATAAATGTTCATACCATAAAGTACATAATAAAAATATGTTAATTCAAAATGTTGATAATAAGAAAATTTTCCTTTTAATAACAAAGGAAAAATTTTATGAAAAACCTACTATTGAATGCTTAGAAGACATTTTAAAAGAATCATATGAGTCAAACAGTGAACTGCCAGGTCAGACAATTGTAGCAAAATACTTTAAATCAAATTCAAAATATAGTAAAAAAACTTGACAAAAAATAGTTTATAGTAAGTACACTCAATAAAAAATCTGATGTGACTGACACACTATATTAAAATAAACCAGTTTTTATTTTATGTTACTTAAAATGTCGAGGATTCTTTATTGCAAAGTTTAAGGAATACAAAATATGTTCTACTTTAAAATATTTTGATAAATGTGTATTATAATGAAATTTGCCACTTTTAGTACATTTACGCTGATATTTTTTATAGTCCTTTTGATAATTATATTTTACAAGTAAATTATGTGAAAATTTTCATTGACTGTGTTGGAAATGTGTATACAATGTAATTTATATAAAGTGGGAAAAAAAGGTAAACATATTAATAATGAAATTTTTATATTGTTTAACAAAAATAACTCAAAAATACTTGAAATACGGGTATTATATTATATTTAATATTAAAACTGTTAAGTTTTAATTATGTTTATGCTCTGTAATTGTCTACAAATTTTAATCAGCTCTTTTCAGACATGTTTGGAACTTGAATATTGTAATAAGCGTGTATTTAGTTATAACACAAATATATCCATATACATTGTCGTGAGAAGGTTAAAAAATAAATTATGGTACATATTTTGTTGTAATAATGTATATTATATCATGCCTTTGATCTTTTATTTTTATTTATTGTTATTATTTTTCGATTCCGATAACAGTGTAGAAGATATATGGACTAAATAAAATAAAATATCTTCACATTTACAAACAGACAATGTGTCGTCACCGGCTGGATTATCTAAAAATATTATTATAACAGATGCAAACAAATTCATTAACACCGGCTAAAGTACCAACAAATATTATAACAAATGCATTAACACCGACTGAATTACAAACAAATATTTTAACAAATGCATTAACACCGACAGAATTACCAAAAAATATTTTAACAAATGCATTTACACCTACTGAGTTACTAAAAAATATTTTAACAATTGCATTAACACCGACTGAATACCAACAAATAATGTATTACCAACTACATCAACACCGGTTGAACTATCAGGAAATAATGTAAATGAAATATCATTTCCATTTGATATATTGACGGATAGCGGATCATTAAAGGGTAGATTTGGTTTTCATATGAAAGAAAATGAATAAAATACTGGATTGCAGTCAAATTTTTAATTATTTCTTAATCGACCGGTTTTGTACGCCACAAGTGACTTCATCAGGAGATCAATTTTAAAAAATCTGATTTCCTGATGGTCGTGTGTGGCGCACAAAACTGGTCGATTGAATGATTTTATTAGTAAGTGAAGGTGATGAAAACATTTCGTATTTATCGCTATTACCAAAAATTTACGAAGAAATAATTATATTCAAATCTTCTACAAGTAGAATAGAATAAAAGATAGCAACTAGTAATATAGCACACAGTGAAAGCACCAGTACAATTAATCAGTATGAACTTAATATTAAGGTACCGTTAAAATATTTGAATGACCTCAATGAGAAGAACTGGTAACGAATGAAAATCGTGCTAAAAATGAACTAGTGAGTATTGTAGTAAACATGGTAGTAGATATTTAATAATTAATTTATGTAATTATTACAGAAAAATATATTATATGTAATAATATTTATCAAGATGGCTGAAGGTTCTGTTGTTTCTTCGGACAGTGGTGATAAAACGTGTATCTCAAAGTGTAAAAGATGTCACAAAACTGCTGTTTCTGGTGTAAAATGTGTTAAATGTAGTGTTGTGTCACATGTTAGTTGTGCGAACATTCTCAAATTACCGGACATGGGTGGTAATCTTACAAACTGTTCTTTAAACGACGATGATAAAGATGACGGCGACAGCTCGTTTGCTAGTGCTGCGGAAAACGATTCTAATCAAATCGGCGTGCTAAAGTGCAAAATACATTAATTAAAAAAAATCTAATTGAAAAAGATAATTTAATATTAAATCAACAAGCAACAATTAAATTATTAAATGAACACATGACTTTGTTAAAGTCTGTAAATAGCAGTTCATCATGGGCGCCATCTTTGATTGTGAACGAACAAACAAAAATAAATAAGAATAATAAAAAAGTAAAAAACTTAAACGATACTAAACATAAATCTGTTCTACCGACAGAGTCAACTCCAGTTGATGCCAGGGCCAAACAAATTCAAAATGGCGATTTTAACAATTCTTCTATACGTAATGGTAATAAAAATAAAAACAATAATTTTACAAAACATGTTCCTATTATTCTAGTAAGTGATAATACACAAAATCCTAATATCAATCAAAAGGAAAATAGTGCGAACATGGCGGGCAACTTCAAATCTGATAAAACACTAAAACCTAGAAATAAAATTATTATTACAGGTTCAAATTCATCTAGCAATATTCTAAAATCAGCACCACGTAAATTTTTTGCACACGTTTATAGACTCGCTCCTTCAACAAAAGAAAAGGATGTAAGTGACTATTTGCTGGACCATTTTCCGGATGCACAGATAGAAAAACTTTCATCCAAATCTGCCGATCTATACTCATCATTCAAGATATCCGTTAATTATGACCATAAGGAAAAAGTGTTGGATCCATCCATCTGGCCAACAGGAACAAATATCAAACAATATTTTTTTCCCCGGCCGAAGAAAACCATGGACCAAATGTAGTTAGTGGAAAGAAGAATATCTTGTATCCTACTTTTAGAATTTGCCATCTTAATGTACAGTGTCTGTCCAACAAAGTCGATCAGCTTAACTTATTTTTATCTCAAACGAAATATGATGCTATGGGTATATCAGAGCACTGGCTTGAAAGTAGTCAAATTAAATTAATCAATCTTGTAGGTTATAACTTAGCCACTTCTTATTGTAGACCCAAAAATAAGCATGGCGGTGTTGCAATCTTCCTAAGAAATAACATTAAATTTAAAATATTGAATTTAGAAAATTTTAATACTTCATTCGACATAGAATTATGTGGTGTTGAGTTAATCGAATTAAAAATTAATGTCTTTACTATTTACCGATCCGGTGATTTCAAAATATTTCTAAATAACTTTTTACTATCTCAACAAATTCAAAGTAAAAATGTAATTATATTAGGGGATTTTAATATAGATTTTTTAGATAAAAGTAATAAATTAATTGCAATTTCTAATCTAATAGCTTCTTTTAATATTTTTAATATAATTTCAGAACCGACAAGAGTTACTGCTACAACATCATCTTGCATAGATAATATATTAACTAGCCTAAGCAGAAACTCGTTTAAATCAGGGGTACTCGAACCATGTATATCTGATCATCGACTACAATACATAGAACTTATGCAAGGTACATCATCTAATAACATTGTCATAAAAAGGTTTACAACTCGAAAAGCTCTTATCAAATTTAAATCTGCAGTAAATATCATAGACTGGAATACTTTTTTGGATCGTAATATTCATGTTACTGTGGCCTGCAGCGAATTTGTAAGTAAACTTTCAGGTATGATACAATCGTTTTTTCCTTTAAAAGCATGTAAAGTTCAGTGTGACAAACCACCGATTCAGTGGTTTAATGAATCATTACTAAATCTCAGAAATTTTGTTTCAACTCTTAAAACTATTGCGGATTGCACGAGAAATATTGCCGATATCGATAATTATAAACAAGTCCAAAAATACTATAGGCATTCCTTAAAAATTGCAAAAAGAAATGCATATGACAGTTTTGTTAAGAATTCAACAAACAAAACGAAAGACTATTGGCGTTTAATTAATCATGAACGTAATGCATCCAATTCTATTAAGAATGAAGTTGCTATTACCAGTGAATCTTTCAATAATTTTTTTTATTTCCGGAAGCAATATCGTTTCTAATTTTAGCAACGAAATTATCAATGACATTTCATACAATAACTTACCTAATCAGCCACCTTTAGATAGTTTCACTTTGAAAACCTTTTCGGAAGAGGATGTACTCCGTGCGTTTAATTCTTTAAAAAATTCTAAATGTGTAGATGTTTTTGACATGAACATTGGAATTTTAAAAGAAATTTTTATAATTATTCTCCCCACTCTGACACATTTATTAAATAAATGTGTATTAGAGGGAGTTTTTCCCGATGAGTTTAAATTGACCAAAGTTATTCCACTTTTCAAAAAGGGTGATCCTCTGAAAGAGGATAATTATAGACCTATATCAATACTACCGGTATTAGCAAAGATTTTTGAAATTTTGAAACATCCCGTGGCAAATCTATAAAAAAACAAGAAACTATATCACACACAAAACTATGTAATAAATTTTGTATAACTCAATTTCATAAAAAAATAATTTTGACACACAACTATAATGTACATATATCTTTCGTGATGCAGTTAATACCTGTAAACAAAAATGGAAAAACGTAAGATCGGCGTTTGTGAGGAATTTAAAATTTAAAAAAGTGGATCATCGACTAAATCCACAAAGCCATACTATTTAAACGACAGCATGCAATTCTTATCGCCATTTGTAAAGACAAATGCCCCGCACTCCGACACACAAGGAAATTTACCATCACCAGTTGCAAGAGGCACGGAAAATATTGAGAGTGAAAATGAATCCGAATCCGAAAATCTTGAGGGGCAAAATGAGATTGCAGTGAAAGACACTGAACCTGATGTGACTGAACCTACAGAGCCAGTGATGAGAAGAGGCACCGTTCAAAAAACAGCTAAAAACAAGGCTAAAAAACGAAAGTCAGATGTACTCGATCCTGATAGAACATTTGTCGAGTTCTGTGAAAGTCGTAAGAACAGAAGTGAAAATGGGGACCCAAATAAAATGTACTTATTGAGTTTATTGCCAGAAGTAAACCAGATGAACGAACCCTCAACAAACGAGACGATTTGAAAGACAAGTAATGTATCTCATTGACATTTTAGATGGACCGCTTTCAGTGACAGCATCCAACGCAAATTATGGGCAATCAGCTACATTCCACACTAGTAGCAGGCCTTCATCTGCATCATCATCTATCCACACCTACAACGTAAATTCATGGACACAAAGTAGTCTAACCACAACTCCTTCTCCTGCATCTCTTGTAATTGCGTACACCCATGGCGAAAATGAATGATCCAGCAGAAATACTACCAGCACACCTTTACCTTCATCTAGCTACACCGACGTTGAAAATCGGTGGCCAAACCACACTAGCATCACGCATTCGCGTGAGCCTAACGATATTTCCAGCGGAAATTAATGGCCATATGTTATATTGTTTCATGTTTTCCACAAATTAAAATTAGTGTTTTATTATATCTTTTAAAATGGGTAGAAAAAGTACTTGTGCAAGTAGAGTGCAAAAACGTAATAAAAGATGTAAATCTGCTCTAATTTAACACATTGAGTGCCACCATGGAATATCGATATAGCGATTCCTTTTAGACACAATTTTTTTTCACAATTTTGAAAGGTTATTGCCGTAATATTATAATACGATAATCATTTTCTCTAAACAATATCACAAATAGTAAATTTGAGCTTGTTTTGTCGGACATGTTTCCGTTTTGTGAGTAATAAGTTGATAGTAGTATTACTGTAAACAACGTTTGTAAAAAGTTGACAAGTTAGTTTAGGTTAAAACCTATTTAGCTGTTTTAGTGCTTTAAATGTGTGTGTAAGTGCAAAATGAGTAAAGGAACCTACGAGTTCGAACAAGAACAGCTACAGCTGTGGGATGATATTTTATCTGCTGACGAAGAAGATTTTTCACCCGAAGTAAGTGATTATGAACCATCAGACACTTCAAGCTCCGACGATGATTCAGAAACACCAAAGAAAAAAATTAGGTTGTCGTCACAACCTGAAAAAAACCGCGTTGTAAGATGCTTAAAATTTCCCGACCAGACTAGATCATCGAGTACTCCTGTAGCTTCTACATCGGCTAAACAAGTGTCAACAGATAATGTAATTGAAATATCACTACATCGAAATTTGGGTGACGCGGGTGGAATTGATGAGATTATAGAGCAAGTAATTATGCAAAATACTAATTTTTATGAAAATGATGAACATGATATAAACACGTCGAATGAACAAGGACATGATGTCATTAATTGGTTTCCAGTAACAGGAAAATTTCTAAAAAAGATTTCAGTTCTCCGAAGAAAATCCTGGAATTTTACCATTTGTTTATGATATGTATCAAAAGTCGCCTTACGACTTTTATAAATTAATGGTTACTGACGAAATATTTGAGCTTTTCGTCAATCAGACAAATCTGTACGCTCAACATGAGAAAGTTAGACAATCAACTCCAAGATCACGCATTCAAAACTGGAAAGATGCAGACAAAACTGAAATGGAGTGTTTTATTGGATGCCTGGTGTAGTTGGGGCTTGTTCAGTTGCTGTCACTATCTGCATATTGGTCTGAAGATAGTATTTACAACAACTTCATAAAAAAGTGATGTCATGAAACCGTTTTCAACTGCTATTGAAGAACTGGCATTTTGTAGACAACCAAAATGTACACGGTGATGATAGATTATACAAAATAACGCCTCTAATAAACAAACTGTTGGAAGCTTTTCAACGTCCTATAGTGCCGAGTGAATTTGTTTGCATTGATGAAACTCTTGTCCCGTTTAAAGGTCGATTAAAACTTAAACAATATATCAGCAATAAGAAGCACAAAAATTCGGCGTAAAACTTTTTAAATTATGCCTTGATGGTGGCTATCTCTTTGATCTATCGGTTTACTGTGGCCAAGAGAAAGACCTTTCCAAAGAATATTCAGTACCCTATAATGTTATACTGAAATTGACTGAGAAGTTGTTGAACCAAGGACGTACAGTTGTTGTGGACAATTATTACACTTCTGTTCAACTGACTCATGCACTGCTAGAAAAGAAAACCTATATTCTGGGGACTTTACGTACCAATCGGAAACAGAACTCAAAAAACGTTGTACAGAAAAAGTTAAAAAAAGGAAAAAGAAATTTCCGAAGAAAGTGACAGTGGAGTTTTCATCCAAAAATGGCGAGATAGAAGAGATGTACTAATGCTGACGACCAAATTTGTACCCGAGACTGTCACTGTAAAAAGGAGAAATGGAGATATTCTGAAGCCTAATACTGTTGTAGAATATAATAAACACAAGGCCTATATTGATTTATCAGGTAATTATATGCAATAATCCTACAAAGTAAATATGTTGAAATGATTACTATATTTTCAGACCAGATGAAATCCTATAATTCCTCACTGCGCCGTGGAATGAAATGGTATCGAAAACTGGCGATTGAATTGGTAGTTGGTTCTGCTTTAGTCAACGCATGCATATTACTTCAACAAGCAACTAACGAAAAAATGAGTATAACCAAATTTCGTGAGGAGATTGTAAAAGGTTTTTATTTTCGACTCTTGTTCTTACAACCAACTAATATCTACTTTTAGGTCTGTTAAAAATTGAGGAACTACCTAACCGTACTGATGACAGTAATAGTGGATCTTCAGACCACAGACTTGAGCAAAGTAGTGACAGAAGGACGTGTGTTCAATGTTATGCCCATGTTGAAGCTGTTTCCGGACGAGCCGTTGCAAAAAATAAAGCATCTAAAACGAAGTATAAGTGCAGCAGTTGCACAAAATATTATTGTTTAGAGTGTTTTTTGCCACTCACCCATCAAAACTTATATAAAATAAAGTTTTAAGTGGCTAACGAATTTTCATTTTACTCGCAAAAAAACCATAAACGTGCCGAACACCCAGGCCAAATATACTACCACATTGTCAAAGTCGTCTGCCACCGACTCCCGTAAGAACTGCATTGATGTGACGCATAGGCGTTGTCCAATTTGGCTCTAACTAAATTTGGTCCTGTCGGATATTGTATGTCCCCCACGGCCACAACTCGTCTCAGGTTGTGTGGAAATTGGGGGACACGGTATGTCCCCCATGGCACTCAATGTGTTAAGGTAAATATTACAGATTAAATTTGCAGTATTTCAGTTTAATTAATTTTTCTAAATATAATGATAATAATGCTGCTTCCGAGATTGTTAATTCTACAAATAACGATATCACTACCGCTATGGTAAATGAAGAAAGTTTCTTTGACAATGCAAGGTAAATATACCAAATAATTTATTTTGTAATGAGAACTATTCAATTATATATTCTTACATCAGTAAGGTGCCGTGCAGTACACCTGTAAATAATTTCATTAATTCAAATTCTGATGAAAATAATCATTTACATAATGCGTGGGGAACACAAGAAGAATATGAATCGTGAGTTTCGTTAATTATATCATATATGTAATAAATAGTGTAGTTGCGTTGCAATTATTACTCATAAAAAATATTTATTCATTTAATCATTATGTTGGTGTTTTTTTGTTTTAAAGTTTGAATTTATATATAAATATAAATATTAAAAGTTATGCTGCTAATAAATCTATTTTGTATGTATACCTACAATTTGAGGGGTCGAACGCAAAAAAAATCTCCAGTGGCTGCTTGTGGCACAAACAGAGAGTCAAACCAGGCATCAGAGTTCGGTGTTGAAGACAATTATTCATTGTTCAAACGGAAATGCAGTTTATTTATTAATAAAATACTTTCAGTCAAAATAAATTCAACAATCAACTACTTTAATATACTGATTAAATAACTTTTCAAAATTGGAATAAAATTGTATATTTCAAAGTTGTCAAATTAATATTTGTATACTCCTATATGTATAACATGCTTATTTTTAGCATAATGCAACACGAATTGCTTATTGAAAGAGTGCCAAATACGCAAACTCCTGTATTACATGGAAATAGAATTATTGAAATTAATTACGTTCTGAACTGGGCAATTAATTTACAATACGAACATTCAAAAATTTGTACACTTGGCATATTAGAACCTGTTCGCGAAGAAATGTATGGCCTGGGACTAGTGTCTAAGATCATTTTCAAATGCAATATATGCACTGGCAGCACATGTGGGCACTTAGAAGAATTTTTTAAGTGTTATGGATATTCCCTCATTGTCTTACTACACTTTTTCCAAAATTGAACAAGATCTGGCTGAAGTATGTTATTATTTGAAAATATGTTTTCACATGAACTACTTTATTATTAAAATAAATTTTAATCAATTTAGATTTAGAAAGATGAACTTTGGATTGAAATGGAAAAAGCTGGTAAAGAAGAGGTGCAGTTAGCTTCCGTGGATTCGAGTTAATGTGGATGGGGGTTGGAGTAAACGGTCTTATGGACACAATTATGACGCAGCAACTGGAGTTGTTAGTATCTACGTAATTAGTGTACCTGCAATAGTTTATTAATTTTATACAAATTTCAGGCTGTTGTAATAGGGAATGCAACCGGCAAATTACTGTTCCTCGGTGTTCGAAATAAATATTGCAGTATATGTGCCAGAGCCGTAAATAAAAAAATCCCAGTAGGAAAGCATATATGCTTTAGAAATTGGTCGGGGGCCTCATCAGCTATGAAAGCAAATATTGTTGTTGAGGGTTTCAATCAAGTAAAGAAATGCATGGTTTGCACTATTTAGAATTTATTGCAGATGGAGACTTCAACGTTTTTTTCCAAAATTAAAGAAAAAGTATATTAGGTACGGCCGACACGTAAGCAAAATCGACTGTGCAAATCATTGTATTAAAAATTATAGTAAATACTTATATAAAATTAAAGACGACAAAACAATAGATGTGGTAGGGCGTAAATGGCTAACTACCGACAAGATAAAACAATTTCAGAAAATTGCGCAGCTATCCAACCCCATCATGAAAACGGCGATGTGGAAAAATTAAAAAAGACTTACAAAGCGGTCAATTACACATTTTTGATGACCATGCCTGTTGCGAAACATATTTTTGCAATCAAAAAGGGCAATGTACAACTACAGTGTACGTAACAATCCAATATTTCTACATGTTAACAGCGCATTAGATGGATTAATAAAACATTCTGCTAAACTAATAAAAAATGAGACCAATAACAAGGCGGAATGTTTTGTCCATTTTGGCCAGATTCAACGCGGGAAAGAGGTTAAATTTGACACAACGTGGCTCATTTCAGCTAAGAACTTATTTAACGAGATTACGCTATAATAATAGTGTTTCCTGACACGGGTCCCTGGAAAAAGTTACGAAAAGGAGCCCTGGAATTTTTTTTTTAAATCATTTCTCGGCAACAAAAATGTTTGTCGAAAATTAGATTACAATAATTCAAAATCTAAATTTAAAGTCAAATTGCCAATTATTGATTATGGACCCAAATCTGCGAAACCAGATTTATCAATTTCTGAACGAAAATCTGAAGAAATGAGAACATTAAAAAATTTACAGATATCTCTAGAACAACAACTATAAATTTGTTCAAATACAATTGGACAATTTGTCAATGCGAGATATGAGTTTGAAAAGAAAAATAGATTAACAGCATCTAATTTTGGTGTTGTTATTCGACGGCGACAAAACACTCCATGTCACAATCTTGTTAAAAAAATTGCTCTTTACGAGTATATTTACATCTGCACGGACGAATTACGGAAAGATTAAGGAACCAGTAGCTGTAAAAAATTTGAGTCCACAACTGGATTAAAGGTGTCTAGTGGTTTTTTTTTTGTTAATACAGAGTATGAATTCTTAGGTGCATCTCCAGATGGTATTTACACAGAGAAAGTAAATAAATAAATAAAAGAAAATTAAACACTTTTTTGTCTAGGTATAATAGATAATGAAAATATTATAGAAGTAAAATGTTTATACAGCCTCTGTAATTTGCAAACTTCTTTCCTGGATGCAGTTAAAACAAAAAAAAATATTTGTCTCATAGAGAAAAACAACAAATCCTTGGTGTATGAATTTGCAGAAAGAAACAAAATTGAACATCCTTTTAATAAAGAAACTCGTCTCTGGGAAAGATTTTGTACGTAGTTTTAGAAAACGCCATCCTGAAATTTCGCTTCGTACACCTGAAACACATCTGCTGCAAGGGCTATCGCTTTCAATAGGCAAAATGTGTGAAGATTTTTTACATTATTAAACGAATTATTAGACAAATATAATTTTTCTCCAAGAAGCTTATATAATTGTGATGAGACCGGTATTACAACAGTCCCAAATAAACCAGGAAAAATTTTGTCGATGAGAGGGAAGAAACAAGTGGGTGTTTTATCATCAGCGGAAAGAGGAACTCTTGTTTCAGTTGAAATATGTTGTAATGCAGCAGGCCAATTCATACCTCCTTTATTGGTATTTCCTAGGGTTAGAATGAATCAATTATTTGAAATTGGCTTGCCACCAGAGTCTAAGGTGGTGTGTCATCCAAGCGGATGGATGCAAAAAGAAATATTTCTTACGTGGTTTACGCATTTTCTTTCCATTGCAAAACCAACTGCTACAGATCCTGTGTTGCTTACTTTTGATGGACGTGCAACCCATACGAAAAATCTTGAACTTGTCGAATTAGCAAGAGAAAATAATATTCATATCATTGTGATCCCACCTCACACTTCTCATCGACTTCAGCCTTTAGATGTTTCCTTCATGTTTCCACTCAGTAGTTATTATGAACAAGAAATAAAATGTTGGTTACGAAATAACCCAGGAAAACTCGTTACAATTTATGAAGTATCAAAGTTATTCGGAGCGGCATTTCAGCGTGCTGCTAGAATTAAAAATGCTGTTAGTGGTTTCAAAAATACAGAGATATGTCCTTACAATCCTAATATATTTCCTGATTATCTGTATCAACCTGATGAAACAACAGACAATGCAAATCCTATAGAAATAATAGACAGATCACCACAACCAGGTCCATCTAGTGCCCCAAATCTTATATCACCAAGTGATATATGCCCTATTCCCAAATCAACTGTCATAAGGAAAAAATCGCGAAAACGCGGTAAAACAACAATTTTTACATCGCCTCCTGAAGTTGATGCACTTAAAACTGCACAAACACCTACAATAGCGGACAAAAAAATTGTGAAGCGAAATCTTTTCCAGGATAAGTTCCAAAAAAGTAAAGTTGTTCCAACTAAGAAAAAAAAAGAAACAAATCGAAGTCGACTCAACGGATTCAGATGAATCTATAAATGAAATAGATCTTTGCGACGATTCCTCAGAATATAGTGAATTTGATCTAGGTATGAATAAAACAGTTGGCAAAATGACTAACTGAGATTCCATTAAAAGATCTCAAAGAAGGGGATTTTATATTAACAGAGCTACTTGATAAAAAGCACTTAATCAAGAAAGAGTTTGTTGCTCAAATTTTAGCAAATGAAGTTGACAAAAAAGCAATAAATGTAAAGTTCATGAGGCCATATAGCGGGATCTGTGATACATATGTTTTCCCAGATATACCTGATCAAAGTTTGCTATATGCAAATAAAATGAAGAGAAAATGAGAATATTATGAAATCCTAAGACACGGTAAAATATTATTTATTTTATTATGTTTTACTTTGCCCATCCTATGGGGCTAAATGGATAAATACAGTTTTTTTAAATGTAAAATTAAAAGTAATTTTCTTATATTTTCAAAGTGATATCTAGTTTAGCATGTAGTAAAATAATGTATGTACGCAATTCATGTATAATTTTTGTTGTTAATAAAAGCCATTATTTTTTACACATTTTTTTTTTTGTTAGCGTTGTCATTTTGCCCCGCCTTCCCCTGCCTATTATTTCAAAGTTTTTAGCGGCTCTAATAAAAAATTATAATAAATGCAGCATTATGTATCTTTTTTTAAATTCTTAATTTTAAAAAATATACTCGTACATAAAATTTCTAACTTTTTGCTTCCTTATTTTGTCTTTTATTAGGATTGATATTATATTAATATTTAATATAAACAATATCAAGTGTTTATTATTTAACCCTTCAGTGGTGACGCACGGTCTCAGAGCCCATAAGCAAACATTTCCACCAATAAAATTTGTTGTGGGAGGGGCTTTACCCTGTCGCCTCGTAAGTGCATCCGAGGTGAGACGACAAGTTTTAGTGTGGAGTTGCAGTTTTAACTGATTTGTTGTTTTACGTGGATCTTTGTTAACGGTCGCCTAGACCGGAGTCACCACTGGCGTTCCAAAAATATCGTTCAGGTAATTTTTTTTTTGAAACGTACATTTTTTCATTTTATTTCAATTTTGCTTATACTAGTGCAATGTCAACCTACGAAAAAGAGCAAGTAAGGCTTGAACGGCTTATGAGTGAAGTATTCAACGATGAAGAGGAAGAAGTATTACCCGATGATGAGAATGAAGAAGCAGAGAACCATGTAGATGTGGATGAAGAGTCTTCAGATACTGAACAAGAGTTTGAGGATGCAGAGGAAGATTCAGCTGAACGTAGTCGTCTCGTTTTTCTTAGGAAGGACAAAAAAACAATATGGAAGAAACATGCACCACCAAGTGTCAAAACTAACAGTAAGAATATAATTAAAATGAAGCTTCCTTTTGTGGGACGCGAACTGCGCAATCTTCAAACACCACTGGAAATTTGGCGTTGATTTTTTGATGATGATATTATAAACATTATAGTGACTCATACAAATGAATATTTAGAATCTGTAAAAGATAAGTACGGCCGAGAAACTTATACCAGGAAAACTGATAAAGTCGAAATTGAGGCTCTATTAGGATTGCTCATTTTGGCTGGAGTGAAAAAATCTAACCATCTGAATGCTGAAGACCTTTTCCAAACAAACGGTACCGCTCCAGAACTATTTAGAACCACAATGTCTCTTCAAAGATTTCGAATGCTGATTCGTTTTCTACGTTTTGATAATATACAAACACGGGAAGAGCGCCGTAAAACAAACAAGCTAGCACCAATTAGAGTAGTGTTTGATAAATTCGTAAATAACTGTAAACAGAATTACAACATGTCATATTTTGTTACAGTCGATGAGAAATTGGAGGCTTTCAGAGGTCGTTGTCCATTCCGACAGTACATGCCCCTGAAACCAAACAAATATGGTATCAAAATTTTCGCTCTGTGTGATGCGAAAATGTTCTACACACATAATCTAGAAGTATATGTTGGTACTCAACCTGAAGGACCATTTTCTCAGGACAATACTCCAATGGCAATTGTACAACGATTATGCGAACCTATCTATGGCTCTAAACGTAATGTTACAACGGATAGATGGTTCACCCCGAAACTAACAAGCCTGAGATTATAATAGATTATAATCATACAAAATCAGGAGTGGATGTAGTCGATCAACTTTCAGCCAATTATAATTGTGCAAGACCAACAAGACGCTGGCAAATGGTAGTGTTTTATAGTTTACTGAATATATCAGGCATAAATACTCAAGTGATACATGCTGCGAACACTAGTAAGAAGATTTTGAGGAGAAAATTTATTGAAGATTTAGCACGAAGTCTAATTGAGCCTCATCTAAAAGTTCGAGTTCAAATGACCAATCTGCCAAAAACCATTCACCTCAGAATATCCGAAATTTGTAACATACCACTGCCGCAAGAAGAGGCACCACAGGAAAGAAGATTGTTAGGAAGATGCGCAGAATGTGGTCATAAGAAAAATCGAAAGACTAAGTACTGTTGCAGAAAATGTAATAAATTTTTGTGTTTGGAACATATTGGCGTTGTCTGCAATAATTGTTTTCGTACTCTGAACACATGTGAATAACATATTTTCTTTATGTAAAACTTTAACAAATATAAGTTTTTCATTTCTAAAGTTTTTTTGTCCGTTTTGAATAGTAATAAATTCAATAAATTTTGTTACATATTCAGCAGTGACGTTATGCGGAACACCAGACCGGCGTCACCACTCGAGTTCGAATTTTCCAAGTCACCACTGAAGGGTTAATATGTTGCTAAGTACGTTCATGCAATACAATATTTCTTATTCAATTAAAATAATATTCGGTAAAAGAATACGCAACAATGCATCTGGGGAACACACCAAAATGGCGGTTTACAGCGATACCCCGTCCGCACTTGGAGACAAAACCCTTACCGCCAAACTGGCTCTAGTGTACTCTCCATCAGTATCTCCATGAGTTCTAGGGCAATCCAAGCACATTATGACGCCGCATTTATTAAAATAATTTCATTATGACTAGAATTACACAACCTATAGTTAATTTTCATGAGTAAGATAATTTGTTGTACGTATTCTTGTATGATTTTTGATAGAATGAATTTACTGTGAATTATTTTGTTGCTTTTGATACATATAACAGGTGTAATAAAAAATGTCAACTAAAAACGAAAAACAATGTGCTTATATTTAATACAGATATATAAAACGTTAGTAACATCAATCCATGCGATATTTGTTGGAGTTTCAAAATGTTACCGACTCTATATGTTCCAAATGCAGCAAATGTAGAACTAGCATGCGTGCTCACGTCTCTGGACAAGGACTAGTAATGTAATTCAATTACATACGAGTAATAATCACATTTCTATACTGCTGTTCAATCCCATTTCCAATGATATGATTTTTAAACAAGGAAATTAAAATTGGCCCACTCCATATACATATTACAAAGGAAGAAATATTTTCTTACCTTCACAAAATAAGATATGAGGCTCCCTGTCGTCAATGACTTCCTCGACTTGATGAAACTAAATTACGGACGTCAGTAGTAAGCGCGATAGAAAATAAGATCTGAAAAAAAATAAGTAATGGGATACTTCGGCATTCTTTTTTCATTTTCAGTCCAGTAGGACTATTAAAATACAATTTTCAGTAAGAAAATGTCGGCGGGAAACACTAAAATACGTCAATCCCGGTCATAACTAGTTGGTACAGGGATTGCCGGCAAACAGTGGAATGATCAGAAAACCGTTACACCGTTCGCTCCGTGTGGGCTCCTATCGATGCTTAATATAACATCCCTAACATTTCAATGACAGCAAGATCTACATTAACCGTGGTTTTAACTAGGGCGAAGGAGAGACTGGAATATAATGTTAAACAAAAATAGTTCTGTTGGACTATTCCACTATTTGCCGGCAATCTCTGTACCAACTAGGCAGGCATTACCGGGATTGACGAATTTCAATGTTTGCCTCCGGCATATATGTATACAGGCTGTTCATTTTAAATAGGCCACCATTGCTATCTCGAGGACTATAAAAGCTATAATATACAAAAACGGGTAAATGGGCAAACAATTTCGATTATACAAGATACATTTCAAGAAAATAAATTATTTTTCTCGGCCAATGGGTTTAAAAATACGCGACCTAACTTTTTTTTAATGAGATCATATATGTTTTGTTTTCTCATTCGTTAGTGAATTTAATTTTGAATTCAGTGATTTAATATTTTTATAAACAAACATAACGAATTTATTGAGAAAAATGCATTTGAAGTTTTATATGAATCTGAATAAAATATGGTTATATTAAGAGTGCCACGAATCCTGTATAACAAGTTAACTTAGTATACTTTTTAATTAAATATTTTATTCAATGTTTGTAATGTTTTACTGTTTAAAATAATTATTTTTATGACGGTGAAGTTAGCAGACGATTCAAACTTTCAGCCAGCCTTACACTGTGTTAGACCATGGCCCACTGTATAGGTGTTAAAGTATTATTTCTTAATATATATATACAATTTATGCGTTATAAAGATATGTACTGAATTCTGACAAAAGTATTAAATAAAGGAATATATAACTCTTATGATCTATCAATAATAATTTAAATTTTTAATAATACTTGGTTTTATGTTTCACAATTATTTTATTAGATCTAATAAAATAATTGTGAAACATAAAACCAAGTATTATTAAAAATTTAAATGAATAATAAGTTTCACCAAGTAAGAGCAGACACAATTAAAGAAATTATCAATAATAATTTTATAATTATAAAAGTTTATAAAAGAATGTCGTATTAGTTTTAAATATATTATTATATTGTTCATAATAATAATAAAAATCTTGTGCAAAATAGAGAACAACTTCTTTAAAAGCAACTGTTAACTACTACGTTAACAGAAGGAGTCCCATATATAATCATATGGCTATTCCCCGAAAAACTTTTTAATACAGATAATCCCTCAGAAATTATTTCATATTAATCCTTATCTACTAACACATGCATAAAACAATAGATGATACTAGTTAAGACAAATAACAAATTTTCTCAAAATCACTTCGGGGGGTAATCAAAATAAATAATAAAAAAACTGAAAAATGGTTAGGTACTTCATTAAGAACAATGACCTATAACTTTTTTAATAGATGATGTCTCTCAGATTTTAATACACATTTAGAACCCTCATATGAGTACTACCTTACACACAACAAATTTTCTCAAAATCACTTCGGGGGGTAATTAAAATAAAATAAAAACTGAAAAATGTTTACTTCATTAAGAACAATAACCTATAACTTCTTTAATAGACAATGTCTCTCAGATTTTAACAAACATTTAGAACCCTTATATAAGTACTAACTTACACACATACCAAATTTTCTCAAAATCACATCGGGGAGTAATTAAAATAAAGAAAAAACTGAAAAATGATTACATCATTACGAACAATGACCTATAACTTTTTTAATAGATGATGTCTCTCAGATTTTAACAAATATTTGGAACCCACGCACAAGTACTACCTTACACACATAACAAATTTTCTCAAAATCACTTCGGGAGGTAATTAAAATTTTAAAAAACTGAAAACTGTTTACTTCATTAAGAACAATGACCTATAACTTTTTTAATAGATGATGTCTCTCAGATTTTAATACACATTTAGAACCCACACATAAGTACTACCTTACACACATAACAAATTTTCTCTTAATCAATTCGGGGGGGGGGGGCGGCTAATTAAAATTTTAAAAAACTGAAAAATGTTTACTTCATTAAGAACAATGACCTATAACTTTTTTAATAGACGATGTCTCTCAGATTTTAATACACATTTAGAACGCACACATAAGTACTACCCTTACACACATAACAAATTTTCTCCAAATCACTTCGGGGGGTAATTAAAATTTTAAAAAACTGAAAAAATGTTTACTTCATTAAGAACAATGACCTATAACTTTCTTAATAGACGATGTCTCTCAGATTTTAATACACATTTAGAACGCACACATAAGTACTACCTTACACACATAACAAATTTTCTCAAAATCAATTCGGGGGGGGGGTAATTAAAATTTTAAAAAACTGAAAAAATGTTTACTTCATTAAGAACAATGACCTATAACTTTTTTAATAGACGATGTCTCTCAGATTTTAATACACATTTAGAACGCACACATAAATACTACCTTACACACATAACAAATTTTCTCAAAATCACTTCGGGAGGTAATTAAAATTTTAAAAAACTGAAAATTGTTTACTTCATTAAGAACAATGACCTATAACTTTTTTAATAGATGATGTCTCTCAGATTTTAATACACATTTAGAACCCACACATAAGTACTACCTTACACACATAACAAATTTTCTCAAAATCAATTCGGGGGGAGGGGGGTAATTAAAATTTTAAAAAACTGAAAAATGTTTACTTCATTAAGAACAATGACCTATAACTTTTTTAATAGATGATGTCTCTCAGATTTTAATACACATTTAGAACGCACACATAAGTACTACCTTACACACATAACAAATTTTCTCAAAATCACTTCGGGGGGTAATTAAAATTTTAAAAAACTGAAAAATGTTTACTTCATTAAGAACAATGACCTATAACATTTTTAATAGACGATGTCTCTCAGATTTTAATACACGTTTAGAACTCTCATATAAGTACTAACTTACACACATAACAAATTTTCTCAAAATTACTTCGGGGGGTAATTAAAATTTTAAAAAACTGAAAAATGTTTACTTCATTACGAACAATGACCTATAACTTTTTAAATAGATAATGTCTCTAAGATTTTAATACACATAAGTAGTACCTTACACACATAACAAATTTTCTCAAAATCACTTCGGGAGGTAATTAAAATTTATAAAACTGAAAAATGTTTACTTCATTAACCTTTATGGTAGCAACGGGGGGTCCGGCCGGACCCCAATTTACATTTTTTCCGAATATAATTCCACTCGTTTGATTTTGATAGATGGCCTTCTTTTACAAGCCATTTTTACATTCTTTGGGGTGTGGTTATGTATATAAATTGAATTTAATTCATAATTTTTGAGTTATTTGCGGTTTTTCAGTTGGGGTCCTTACGGACCCCCCCCCCTTGGTATTCAAACGTAATTTTTTGTTTTTTGTTTTTGCATCCCTAAAAATAAAAGTTAGTTGGAAACAAACGTTTTCAACACTGAAGAGGCTTCACGTACGTTTGGCAACGCTGTAATGCCACTCTGTACCACGTGTGTTGTGGTGCATCTTGCGGTTGCGTGCTCAATTAGTTCGTTTGGTGATGTTGATCATGGCGTTTGCAGCACACCCTAGTGTATCGAAGCTTCGAGCTACCACGTCAACAAAGCGATATCTAACCGACAAAGAACTTCAACAATGGATAGAAGAAAGCGACGATGAGGATTATGAATTTTTGAATTTGTCAGAGTCTGAGGATGAAGACATTATTGAAGAAAACGACACAGTAGACGATGAAGTAACAGCTGATGGCGACGACGACTTGGATAATACCGACTCAGACGAAGAGGCGGACACATTGATTGCAAAATCTGGGATGCAATGGAAAACCGAGCCGTATAAGTACACCCGAAAAACAAAGCACGATGTTTTGAAGAAATCTTCGCATTTAACACCAAGTGCATCAAATTTTTCGACCATAAATGAAGTATTGCAGCTTTTCATTTCTACAGAAATCGTCAACATAATTGTAAAACATACAAATTATAAAGCTGAATTGGTTTATCATAAATGGAATGAAAATCATCCCAATAAAAAAGAAAACATGGGTCCCAACAGATTCTGTCGAAATATATGCCTATGTTGGGTTACTATTTACTCAAGGAGCTCTGAAAGCGCGTAAGGAGCCAGTCAGTTTTTTATGGTGTGAACAAGAGGAATACTGTAGATCCATATTTCCAGGAACAATATCGAGAAACAGGTTTTCTGCGTTAACAAGTTTTATGCGCTTTGACAACGTAGACACCAGAGAAGAACGTAAACAACAAGACAAACTGGCCGCATTTAGGGAAATATTTGATATTTTTGTGGAAAAGTGTAACAGTTTCTTGTATCCAGCATCCCATGTGTGTGTTGATGAACAATTAGTCGGATTTCGAGGCAAAGCACCATTCAGAGTATATATGAAGAGCAAACCCGACAAATATGGTTTGAAACTGTGGGTCCTTGCTGACACTGAGACTGCTTATGTTCATAACTTACAGGTTTACTTGGGCAAAGAGGGAAATCGGCCAGAAAAGGATCAGGGTAAACGAGTAGTACTTGATCTCACAAAAAACATACAACCTGGTCACGGAATCACAACCGACAATTTTTTTACGAGTATTCCTTTAGCCAATGCTCTACATAAAAATGGACTAACACTTTGTGGCACAATGAGAAAGAACAAGACGGATATCCCACAGCAACTCTTACCACAGCGCAGCCGAAGTATTCACACAAGCAAATTTTGTTTTGCTAAAAAGCATACATTGGTATCATATGTTCCCGACAAAAATAAAGCGGTTATTCTGTTGTCCACTGAACATCACGATAACAACATTTCGACAGAATCAACCGCATACAAACCCGAAATAATACTACATTACAATTCAACGAAGGGTGGGGTGGATACAACTGACAAGTTAGCGAAAGAATATTCTGTAAAGCGAAAAACCTTACGTTGGCCGATGATCCTTTTTTACAATATGCTGGATATCGCCGGTGTAAATGCGTTTGCTCTGTGGCAAAAAAGTATCCAGATTGGCAAAAACCTAATTTGGACAGAAGGTGAAAATTTCTTCTTGAGGGAGCTAAATCTCTTCTAATGCTGCATGTACAGCGAAGAGCCCAAAATATAACAGGACTACAGACAACCATTCTCCGCCATATAAGAGTCTTGGTTCCTGAACTTCAAGCAAAAAGGAAACGCGTAGCTGATATCAATCAGGAATCAGTGAAAAGGAGATGCTTCTTTTGTCCACGGCAGAAGGATCGGGAAGTTAAACAGAAGTGTAACAAGTGTAATCAGTTTGTATGTTCGGAGCATTGCGAAATTATTACAAGTAAAATTTGTTTTGAATGTAAGGAATAAAATTCAAACTCTTTAATTATTTCTCATGTTCTGTAACTCATTTTTACTGTCTGTAAGTCAAAAATGTAAGAAAAACACAAATAAAAGATAACACGCAAATTTAACCTTGATTTATTACCTATAACATAAAAATTTTAGTGGGGTCCAGCTGGACCCCCCCCCTGGTACTGTACGTACCAGTGCGAACCTTGGTACCACAAAGGTTAAGAATAATGACCTATAACTTTTTTAATAGACGATGTGTCTCAGATTTTAATACACATTTAGAACGCACACATAAGTACTACCTTACACACATAACAAATTTTCTCAAAATCACTTCGGGGGGTAATTAAAATTTAAAAAAAATGAAAAATGTTTACTTCATTAAGAACAATGACCTATAACTTTTTTAATAGACGATGTCTCTAAGATTTTAATACACATTTAGAACTCTCATATAAGTACTAACTTATACACATAACCAATTTTCTCAAAATCACTTCGGGGGGTTATTAAAATTTTAAAAAACTAAAAATGTTTACTTGATTAAGAACAATGACCTATAACTTTTTTAAAAGACAATGTCTCTCAGATTTTAACAAACATTTAGAACTGTCATTTAAGTACTACCTTACACACATAACAAATTTTCTTAAAATCACTTCGGGGGGTGATTAAAATAAAAAAAAACTGAAAAATCGGTACTTCATTAAGAACAATGACCTATAACTTTTATAATATATGATGTCTCCCAGATTTTAATACACATTTATAATCCTCATATAAGTACTACCTTACACACATCACAAATTTTCTCAAAATCACTTCGGGGGGTAATTAAAATTTTAAAAAACTGAAAAATGTTTACTTCATTAAGAACAATGTCCTATAACTTTTTTAATACATGATGTCTCCCAGATTTTAATACTCATTTATAATCCTCATATAAGTACTACCTTACATACATAACAAATTTTCTTAAAATCACTTCGGGGGGTGATTAAATAAAAAAAACTGAAAAATCGGTACTTCATTTAGAACAATGACCTATAACTTTTATAATATATGATGTCTCTCAGATTTTAATACACATTTATAATCCTCATATAAGTACTACCTTACACACATAACAAATTTTCTCAAAATCACTTCGGGGGGTAATTAAAATAAAGAAAAAACTGAAAAATGTTTACTTCATTACGAACAATGACCTATAACTCTTTTAATAGATAATGTCTCTCAGATTTTAATACACATTTAGAACCCACACATAAGTTCTACCTTACACACATAACAAATTTTTTCAAAATCACTTCGGGGGGTTATTAAAATAAAGAAAAAACTGAAAAATGGTTACTTCATTACAAACAATGACCTATAACTTTTTTAATAGATGATGTCTCTCAGATTCTAATACATATTTAGAACCCACACATAAGTACTACCTTACACATATAACAAATTTTCTTAAAATCTCTTCGGGGGGTAATTGGCATCTTTAAATGCAGATGTCACTGCATGTAAGTCATATTTACAATATTTGGACTATGGTTGTTTTTGCCAAGAGCTCTTCATTTGTTAAAAACTTTTGTTAATATGTTTAAAAATAAATGTTGGGCGGTCTCTGGAGCAAGTGCGGCATGTGCATCCAAAAGGGAAGGAATACATCTATGTATCTTATCTAGGTCGCTTACCTGCGATTATGTCGCAGTACCCTTGGCCGCTGTTTACGAGATTCATTTGGTTTGTCGTCTTCATTCTTATCGGTTGGCGTTCTTGATCTTGCGTGTTTATTATTATAATTTCATATTAATTTACGAGTAATTCCTGTAGAATTCGTTTCTGCCATCTATCCTTATTTTGGGATAGGGCCCTTGTAATCTATTTTGGTCAGTTTTATTGTTTGTTGTTTCTAAAATAAATCTATTTCTATATTGTCATTGGTATCTTCTATCTTCATTATATGGTAGAGCTATTTTGAACAGATTTGTTTTGTTGTTAGTTTTATTTCATCTTTGTTTGTTCAAATAATTGAATATATTTTGATTAATTAATTTTTCTTTTCGATTTTCGTTCTTTTTTGTATTAGTGCTTAAAGTCTGAATATAATTTTCAGGTTTATATTTTTCTTTTTGGTTCTTGTTTTGTATATTGTAGTTATTAATAATTTGTTTTTCTTTGTTTGGGTCTTGTTTTGATTTTTATTTTAATATATTTGTATAATAATCAACTCTGATGTACAAACAATATAATGTGTATTCTGGCAGTTTTAATAATATTGTTTCGTTTTTCTTTTTTGAGTCATATGAATCTTTTGTTTCAAATTTTCTGTAGTTTTAGTTGTTTTTTTTTTTTAGTTTTACCTATTTCATTCGTCAGTTTTAGTTTGTAATTCTATTAGTATTTTTTAAATTATTCTTTTGTATTACGTTACATTTTATGTAAATAGTTCTTGTACTAATTACTTAAGACTTCCATCATACAAAGTATTGTATTTTTGAAAAGTTTATCTTACTATCAATTTCACTGTATAATAGTATTACAATATCTTTGTCTATTTTTATTTTGCTACATTTTGTTGTTTCACTTTTAGATGTAGTTATGTTTTCAGTACTTTATAACTTCGAACTTTATTTGTTTTGTTTATTTTTTTTCGTATTATTTAGCATAATTTGCTTTTATAGTTTGTTATTTCATATTTGCAAACTACTTGTTTGAATAATATAAATTCATAAGTTTACTAACTAGATTCCTTTTTTATTCTCATTACTTGACAGACATACACGAAGTGTATTATCTTGTTTCAAATAGTACTTTTGGTAAATTTTGTTTGGTTTTATTGTGTTGTTTCACTTTCAGATCTAATTACGTTTTCATTATTTTATTTCGTTGATTACTTTTAGTGTATTATGTATTTATATATTTAGGCTAATTAGTTCTGTTTTGTTTAGTTTGATCGTATATAGTATTTACAATTTTTTAAAATAATTACATGTAAATTGGATTCTTACATTTGATTTTCATTATTTGTTGAACATTTACTAGTCATAATACCAGAAGTATATTATTTTGTGTAAAATAATACTTTTAGTATATTTTGTTTGGTTTTATTGTGTTGTTTCACTTTCAGTTATAGTTACAAGTTCAATATTTTATTTCGTTGATTATCTGTATTATTTTCTCTATCTATTTAGAGTAATTTATTCTATTTTGTTTAGTTTTATAGTATATTATTTGTTTTAGAAATTACATTATAAATTCTTATTATATGTACTTGGATCCATACTTTTGATTCTCATTAATTATTGAACATTTACTGACCATCATACCAGACGTATAATATTACACTCCTACTAAATTTTCTTTGTTTTTATTGTGTTTCACTTTCAGATAAAGTTAGCATTTTTTAATATTTAATTTCGTCTTTCTTTACTTGTAGATCTTTTCTATTTTCAGTTTGAACTGTTTTATAGTTAATTTTTTAAATTTTTAGATATTATTCGTTTTTATAATCTTTATTTCTTTTTTACTTTTATATTTATTTGAACAATGGCTAACAAAACAAATTTAAATAAAGATACCATTCATAGATACGAAAATTTCAAAATGTTTTTGTTGCAGACATCCCCCGAAAATGTTACTCGCTTTGATACAGAAACTTATTGTGCGCCAATATCCATATACGGAGATTTCTGTAAATTTGTAGGGTCTCAAAATAAAAAAAATAATCGGAACAAATATCAAAAGTTTTGGGTGCGTAATAAAGAAAACATTATTTCACTTCTCCAAAAATCTATTCCATATTCCTCACCCTCACAAATTCACAGTAGTTTTCAAAACGAGTCTCTCAATATTTCTGACAACGATAATTCCACTGAAATTTCGTCTTCCCCTGATTTTCTTTTTGAAAGAAAAACAGAAAAAAAGTTGCCTACAAATTTCGATTCTGATTTTGGAAATTATAACATATCATCGTCTTCCAAAAAGGATTCCATTGCAAGTTCGTGTACCCCTGATATAAAATTACAAAATTATCTTGCGTTACAAAATAAAGCAGCAAAAAAGCATCCTTCAAATTCCGATTATGATTTTGGAACTCATGACACATCATCGTATTCCAACGAGGATAATTCTTGTGCAATTCCTTCTTCCGCTTTACAAACTAAAGAGGCAGAAAGATTTCCTACAAATTCCGATTTTGATTTTGGAAATTATAACATATCATCGTCTTCCAAACAGGATTCCATTGCAAGTTCTTGTACCCCTGATATAAAATTACAAAATTATCTTGGGTTACAAAATAAAGCAGCAGAAAAGCATCTTGCAAATTCCGATTTTGATTTTGGAACTGATAACACATCATCGTGTTCCAACAGAGATAATTCTTGTACAATTCCTTCTTCCGCTTTACAAACTAAAGAGGCAGAAAGGTTTTCTACAAATTCCGATTTTGATTTTGGTTTGAGTATTATTACAACCTCTTCTTCCGAATGTTTAAATGAAAATAAATTATGTTTCAATATACCAAGACAATTTTGGGATAATTATTTTACAGGAAAAAAAACTCTTCTAAAAGGCTGGACTGATGCCTTCAACAAATTTTTCGCACTATTATTTCCAATATGTGTTTTGAGGTTTTTATGGCACCGATGCTATTTGCCATCGCGAAAACAAATTAAGTATTATTTTGTTGCAAAAGCAACATGTAAACATTCTAATTGCGCATCGTCCAAGTTTTATTCTAAGGATAATATTTGTACTGGTACTAACACAAAGGTATTTGTCGACGTAATAGGTAAAATTCATCATAAAGGGGACAAACATAGAAGATTTATAAAAGGCCAAGAAAGAAAAGACTTAGCAAAAAGAATACTTGTCGATGCTCCAAGTACCGTGAAGTACGAGCAATTACAAGCTGCCAATGAGAATGTGTTAACGGCTGATAATTTAAGTCATGCACCAAATTTAAATATTCTGAAAAGAATTTCCACCGAGAATCCTCTCTCTGAGGACTTATGCCCGGTTGCACAAACGTTCATCAACGCATTGTTCGATTAACGGTTCATCAAATCGAACAAATTCGAATCAATTTCCTTATTCTTATGACATTTAAATCATTGCTGTCAAAAAATCGTGTTGCATTTGTTCGTTTTGATGAACCGCTAACCGAACAACGCGTTGATTAACGTTTCTGCAACCGGGCATTAGAAAAGGATACTTATTTAGATTTACAGAAACAGAAAATACTTAGTACAAAACAATGGAAAAGCAAAGTTATTCCTGGTTTTATTCAAGAAATAGGTTTATCACCATTTTTTACCCGACTTCAGACAGAAATGCAACTCAGGTACCTTATTTCATTGAAAAAGAACCCTATTTTTTTATATTTAGATTCGACTGGGAGTATATGCAAACGTCCACCAGGTATCGAAAAACAGGTGTACTACTACGCTTTAGTTTTGAAAGGCAAAGACAAAAAGTCGCCGTTACCAGTTGCAGAATTTATTTCTTCCACGCATAATATCCCTGCTATACAGTTTTTTTATTATCGTTCTTATATGATTTAAGTAAGATATATTTTGGAAAGAAATTATTAATAAGTAAAATTGAGAAGGACTTCAGTATGGCTTTAATTCAGTCAGTCCTTATGTCGTTTAATAAAATGAGTTTAAAAATATATTTGCTAGAAATGTGGCGTCATATAAATGGGTTACGGAATATTGATAACATTGTTATTTTGCATGTTTGCTCAACTCATCTGTTTCATGCAGGCACCATAAAAATAAATTCTATTACTAACAAAGGGGAAATCTTTGCAGCTCTCATTCATAGTAACTATATAACGTCAGTAACAATGTTTTGGACAAATATTGTAAAAGTTTTCGGGCTGCCGTATGTTTGCTCTGATTTTGATAAAGCTCTTTTATATATTAAAGACAGTAAGAATGTCTTGCGTAAATTTGGCAACAGTAATATCCCTTTCAATATTGTCGATTCATACCAATTTACATCTTTAAGACGAAGCTCCCCTTTCTATCAGTATTTTTACACGATTTATGAGGATGTAACCAAACGTACACCTGTCACAAGAAATACAAATAATATGTTTCTTCCTTCACTTGTTAATTACTTACTAACGGATTTCTTCCCATTTTATCCTATACTATCTGGAGTTCTTTTAAAAAAATTTGGAATCAGGAAAGATAATAATGCGATTGTTGAAAACTGGTTTAGAGTAGTGAAGAAAGAAACATTTTCCCGGAAACTAAGAATAGTCATTCCAAGATTTATAAGAAAAATGGAAAGTTTATTAAAAGGACGAATTTTAGATCAAAAACATTCATTACGGTGTACCAAAAAAAAGAAGCAGTCAAAAGATAATTCTTTAAAGAACGATTCTTTAAATATAACTTTGTCCCAAGAGGTATGGAGGAAAGTTGAAACTCCAGTGCAAGTTCAGGCAAAAAATAAAAATACTTTTTCAGACTTTCTTATTAGTCCCCCCGAAATAGAAAATTTTGTAATGTTGTCTCCCGACTCATAAAGTATATTTCCTAATGAGGAAAAAATTATTCAAGTTGACGAAAGTACCCCCGTTCCGAGTTTAAAAAGGAAGAACCTTAATATTGATGTTTCTCCAATAGTGAAAATAAAAAGAAAATTAATCTTTGGAAATGTCTCGGAATCTACTAGTTCTTCACTACAGGATATTCCTCCATGGAAAACAGTTACAACTTACCCCGATTTAATAAAAGATCAGTACCAAATTAATAACTATGTTTTAAACAAAGAATCTTTAAATTCTCTTCAAGCGTCTAATTGGGTTGATGATCAAATTATAAATTCTTTCTTCTGGATCATATCCCGGAAACCTACCAACACTAATGCCAGAATTCTAAATTTTGATACATTTTTCATAACTAAATTAATGGGTGAGCGCCACTTTACCTTCGACGACTGGGGCCGAAACGTAGATGTTCTGAATTATGACATATGGATTATTCCAGTTAATTTGCATAAATGTCATTGGACTTTAATTGTTGTTTCACTTAAATACAAGTGTATATTGTATTTCGATTCGCTTCATGGGTCTGTACCAAAACAAATAATGGAAAATATCTTCTTATTTTTAAACCGGCAATTTTTCATGAAACACAATCAGAACATCATTTCAAATAAATGGGTAATATCTCGCTGCAATGATATTCCCAGTCAAAGAACTAAAGGACAAACGGGATACAACTGTGGTGTACATATATGTGTATGGGCTTATTTGGTATGCAATGGAAAGCCTTACAAATTCACTGAAGAAAAAATGGCCAATATTAGAAAATGGATTATGCGAATAATAATAGAACAGGATGGAAAATTCAAAGAAAAATTATATGAAAAACGAAAGTATAATTTGCTTTTTGATGACGAAACTTATAGCATACCAAATTTCGTTACTAGTCTTCCCAAAATAATATCCGGACCACCTCATAGTTTTCCATCAACTATCAGTTTTGTGTCACAGCTTACTAGTACCTGTTCTTAATTAGTGACTTTCTCACAAACATTTATTGAGTGCATTTCTTTATGTTTTGATTAATTATTAGATAAATTTATTATTCCATTAATTTCTTTTTTGGTCAAAGTAGAAAAATACAAAAAAATAACGTATTAATTAATTTGCATGTTCTAATATATCAGTCTTAGAGAAAAGCAAAATTATCTTCATCACTTTTGTTCTATTTCATTGTAGTTCTTTTATCTAATAATTCAATAATGTTGCATCATAGGCATTTATTCTTTTTACATTTCTCAAGTAATAAGCCAGGAGAATTGTTTGGGCATTTTAAAAGATTAAACATGTAATCACTTTTCCAGTCTATCGATTTTGTCTGCTTTGACGCACTTTCACCACTTGCTTTCATTGTGTTCCGTGCGAAATGTATTAGTGGTTTTATATTTGGTCCACAGTTTTATTTGCATTTGATTTTCTTTACTAATTTTTAACATTTCCATTTTTACTTTTTCTGATTAAAAATTTCTTTAATATAACTCCATATAATATCGTTTAAAATGAGAAGAAATGAATAAACATATCTTAATAAAAACAGACAGAAACATGTTAGTTGCATTTCCGGTCATCGATGACTTTAGTTACATCTTCATATATTTTTTTTAATTTATTTTATTATACGACATAAGAAATTTTACATGTAATTATTGCTTACAAAAACTTACCTTATTTAAATCATACAGAAATAGTCAAGAAATACAATGTAGTAGGGATTTTATGGTTTGATAATATAAATTCAGCAAATGGTAACGAGGACTTATTGTCTTTCCTTTAAAATAAAGAATAATAATAAATATGTTCTCAATTCTTAGTGGACGTTTGCATCTACTGTCTGTTAAATCTAAATACAGAATGATATTCTTTTCTTATTCAGGGAAATTCATCTGAGCTGCATTTCTGTCTGTAAACGAGTAAAAAATTTATTAAACCATTTCTTGAATGGAACCTGGTATACTATTACTATTTTTGTTTCTGTGCTTTACTTTTACTACTAGGGAAAGATAAGTATTAGTTTTTTTTTTTCTTTTTAATATGGAAAGAGGCGCACTTCCATCATCTTCAATAACATTTTCTTCATTGGGAAATATGCTTTTAGAATCAGGAGATTACATATGGGAATAATCAGGATATCTGAATTTTTTTTTTATTTTTTGCCTAAACTTGTAATCTTCTCTTTGGGACAGAATTACATTTAACAAATCATTCTTTAAGGAATTATTGTCTTTTAGCTGAGAGACATCATCTATTAAAAAAGTTATTGGTCCTTGCTCTTAATGAAGTAACCATTTTTCAGTTTTTTTTTTTTATTTTTATTACCCCCCAAAGTGATTTTGAGAAAAATTGTTGTGTGTAAGGTAGTACTTATATGAGGGTTCTAAATGTGTATCAAAATCTGAGAGACATCATATATTAAAAAAGTTATAGGTCATTGTTCTTAATGAAGTAACCATTTTCAGATTTTTTTAATTTTAATCACCCCCCGAAGTGATTTTGAGAAAATTTGTTATGTGTGTAAGGTAGTACTTATATGGGGATTCTAAATGTGTATTAAAATCTGAGAGACATCATCTATTAAAAAAGTTATAGGTCATTGTTCGTAATGAAGTAACCATTTTTCAGGTTTTTCTTTATTTTAATTACCCCCCGAAGTGATTTTGAGAAAATTTGTTATGTGTGTAAGTTAGTACTTATATGAGGGTTCTAAATGTTTGTTAAAATCTGAGAGACATCGTCTATTAAAAAAATTATAGGTTATTGTTCTTAATGAAGTAAACATTTTTCAGTTTTTTTACCTTCCGTCACCTTTAGGTAAGGAAGGTATTGTCTTTGGTCAAAAAATTCGGTGGTGAGTTTTTGATGAATAAGCACGTTTTAGGGTCCCTAGAATACGATTTTACTATTTTTACGATATGTCTGTATGTGTGTGTGTGTGTGTGTGTGTGTGTGTGTGTGTGTGTGTGTGTGTGTGTGTGTGTATGTATGTGTGTCTGTGTGTGTGTGTGTGTGTGTGTGTAACAAAATTTTCGTCTGCGATAACTTCCATACTACAATTCTAAAAATTATAATTCTTTCGTATTTCTCTTCGTTACATCCATGTGAAGAGCTGATTAGATTTTGGTTAGAATTGGACAACCGGAAGTACCCTCATTTGAAGATTTTAACAGTTTTTCTTGAAAAAACTACGTTAAATATCATTTTTCACATTTAATGTTATTATAATTATTAAACAATATTTTATTCTCTATACGATTAGAATGCATTTTATACTTCATATTAAATGAATATAGAGTTAAAAAATTATAAAGAAATTAAATATCATATATATTAGTCAGTTATGTTATAACTCTGGAAACAGCTGCTACATTAAGAAAATTCTGATTGAAAGGTGTCAATGTCAAGTGCAGTTGTCGGTATGTTTGTGTTATAATTTTACTACTGGAAATATAGGATCTTTTGTTCTGTATGGAATTTGTATAAAATACATACAACCACCTTAAGGTAATGTATAAGAAATTAAATCTTTTGCAAGGAAATTTCTGTATTACATTTATACAAAATACATAGAACTGACGGAAGGTAATGTGCTGGCCACATCAGATTTTTTTTATTTATTTTTATTTCCCCCCGAAGTGATTTTGAGAAAATTGGTTATTTGTCTAAACTAGTACCATCTGTGCATGTGTTAGTAGATAAGGATTAATATTGTTGCGTCCCTCCGGTGCGAAGGACTAAATAATAAGGACCTAGTGGCTCGAAGGACCAAACGTTCAAACCCTAAACCAGCGAATCCGGCCTAGAAGAACCAAAATGTTTTGATCCTGCTCGCAAGCCCAAATGTGATGTCTCTAGATCAGCGAATCCGGTCTAGAAGCACCAACAATGTGTTTGATGTTAAATTCAATGAATAAAACAAAACTATATGTAAACCAAAATAATTACAACCTTCGATAGCTGGTTCACATCACTGGACTTGGCCAATATACGGGATAATATTAATTTGTGAAACGTACTAATTAACAACGACCGAAGGACCAGCTAGTTTTACGAACTAACAAACGTGCTAAGTATAATTGCAACAAAATAATAAACAACTGAAATACAATTCTGATAGATATGTAATAGCGTATTGAATATAAGTGACAAACAATAATAAACCAAAGATAAAACAAATACGATATTTGTTGAAATTAACTAAATCATTTAATAAGTATATGACCACACAAATTTAGTTAAACAATATTAAGAACTCTAAATGAACTTAATAATAACCAACTAGAATACAAAACTTGTTGGATTGACTGTACCTAAGCGACAATAACAGCAGATGTGCTGTGGATGACGTCACTCGAACGTGAACTTGTTCGAACAGGTTTACAAAGAAATAATAATAATTTCACCCAAGGAAACATGAATCAAATCCCTAACAACACGAATTCCCGTGAGAAATCAAATTGTACAGTTCGATTTCACAATTGATTCCTGAGATGTGTCTATTAGCTGCATAAATTGGCGCCGGAAAGTATTCACGGATTATAAAGTACCAAATTAAATGAAAACCGAACGATACTCCTTGAATTAGTCGTGCTAGGCTAATCAAGCTACGCGTACGATAATTAAACAACCAATTACTTTACTGACCATATGAAAATCAGAAAGTTTATGCAAAATGGTGGAAAACCACTCTCGCGGACGACGACGCGATACGTGTTTACCGTTTGCAAGCCAGAGACACTCTGAGTTGGTCGCAGTCGGTCAGTGCTGTAGCAGCTGCACTTGGCGTGGGGGTGCGCGCGCACTCGCGTGAAACCAGATGCAGTGATATTAATATTAATAATGAGTTTAAGATACTACAGCTATTTCAAACAATTCTAAAATTAAACTTAAACACGTAAAAATTATATAACTAATTTTTCCAAGTAACAGAAACAGTTATTTCCATTTATTTATTGACTTATTTAAATAGAGTCCGGGCGGGTTAACCGTTCTATTCCCATGTGGAGCGGGTTGCTACCTCAAGAAATTAATATTTTCCAAATTCCTGTCATTTAAAACATGTTAGTTTTAAACAAATATGAAATAATTTCTGAGGGATTATCTGTATTAAAAAGCTTTTCGGGGAATAGCCATATCGCCGGTGACATTTCAATATGTCGTGAGTCCGATTCTTTATTTATTTACTATTCAATAAATCGTAAGTCAAATATTTGTAATAAATTATATATTTCTCTTAATATTCATATAGAAAATAAATGTAAGACTGATTTTTTATAATAAAATGTAATTAAACATGTTCAAATTGTGTTTTATTAAAAGTAAAACAGTTTTTTTTACCGTTCCCTCCAAAATGTCAAATTTTGAGTTACGACAAATTGAAATGTCACCGTCGATTATATTTTATATGATTATATTATATGAGACACCTTCTGTTAACGTATTAGTTAACAGTTGCTTTTAAAGAAGTTGTTCTCTATTTTGCACAAGATTTTTATTATTATTATTATGAACAATATAATAATATATTTAAAACTAATACGACATTTTTTTATAAACTTTTATAATTGAAGGGGCAAGTGGATAAAGGGGCTATGTGACATTTTTTCGTTTTCTCTTATTTTGTCATGGATGAAGGGGATATGTATAAAGGCAACTCATAAACCCTTCAACACTACCAAATGTATCATATTTCTCGAGATTTTAGCTTGATAAAGGGGCTATGTGTTACAATATAAACAGAAAGTATTGTATGAAGGAGCCAAGAGCACATAGCCCCTTTATCAATTCAGAAATTGCAGAATCAACGTACATAAACCCTATATCCACTTTCCCGTAGTTAAACATAACCTAGAAATTGTTAGTGTCATACTGTCATATCATAAGGTGAAAACTTGTTAGACGTGCGTAAGAACATTTTAGTTTAAAAAAATGTTTTCGAGGGGGAAATTAATGGTGGATTTGGCCCTAAACAATAATAATACCACAGAAAAACAGGAACACATTCAAGAAATTAAAGATGCTGAAAAGCCCGAATTGGATTGTAAGTGGAAGTGTGCACATGAATTATTTTATTTATTATTCTTTATTTTTCTCCTTTTAGTGAACGACAGTCAAATAAATACTTTGACTTCAGAAGATGAAATCCCAACGTGTAGTACAAACATAGAAACCGAAGGTACATGTAAATTCTTGTCTAATTGTAGGCGTAAGTTTTATAATGTATTTTATCATATTTAGCCGAGGAAACAGATTTAGAAACTCCATACCAATCTAGTGATGAGTTTATACTATCTACCGATGACGAAAATTTAAATTCAAGCTCAACTGAAAATGAAGAAAATTATTATCCAAAAGACCTTGGGAGAAGTGAAACTGAAGAAGTGAATCAAGAAGTTCTACCTAAAAGAAAATTAAAAGAGTTTACTCTACAGCCCAAAACTTCTAGAAAGCGAATTCGAAAACCAGAAACTTGGAAGAGAATTAAAGCTGCAACAAACAGACAAAGAGGAAGAAAATATCTCTCCCAGAAAGGGTATGAAGTTCCAGAAAAAAATGTATATATTGAAAATCTGTGTCATGAAAACTGCAAATTGCAATGTACAACTAAATTCTGTATTGAATTGAGAAAATCTATTTTCAATCAATTTTACAAGCTTGATATTAATGCAAAAAATGCTTTATTGTTTAAAAGCATTGTAGGGCGACCTACGAAACGTGCTATAAAAAATGCTAGAAAGCACAAATCTGTTTCCTATGATTACTTTGTGACAAGTGATAACCAACAAACAAAAGTGTGTAAAAGAGCATTTTGTGCACTGTTTCAAATAAGTAAGAAAAAGGTTGAAATAATACAAGAAAAATTTAAAAAAGGTTCATCTGCACCATCCCCTGACAAACGAAGGCAACATTCAAACAGACCGCATAAATTAACTGATGACGTAGTGCAATACATAATGGATCATATTCGGAAGTTTCCAGCCGAATCTTCCCATTATTCTAGGAATAGTAATCCCTATAAAATGTATCTTTCACCCAGGCTTAATATGTCTCATATGTACAGACTTTATCTTGAAGAATGCAAAAATGATAAAAAAGTGGACCACTATTTCGTTAAGAAATCTACATATGCTAATATTTTTTGTAGTAAATTTAACTTGTCGTTCAGTCACCCAAAAAGTGATACCTGCAACAAGTGTGATGCTGGTGAAAGTAATGAAGAACACAAAAATAATGTTATCAATGGATTTAACCTCTTAAAAGCAAATCGTGAAGAAGCTCATAATAATAGAAATGTGTTATATATAACTGTTGATCTACAGCAAACAATGCCATTGCCAAAGCTGACAACAAACAAAGCATTTTATCTACGTCAGTTATGGTTTTACAATCTTGGCATTCATTCAATATCAACAAATGGTGATAAACCATATATGCAAACGTGGACTGAAGATGTTGCAGGGAGAGGTAGCAGTGAAGTAGCCAGCTGCTTATGGAATTTCATACAAAACTCTGAAGAAGCTCAAACCAGGGATCACCTAGTTATTTGGTCCGATTCGTGTAGTGGCCAAAATAAAAACTTTCAAATGATTTGCTTTTATCAATTTTTAATTTCTAAAGGAATTTTTAAAACCATCGACCATAAATTTCCTGAAGTAGGACATACTTATCTTGACTCCGATCGAGATTTTGGTCGCATCGAAAAAATACTTCGAAAACACGAAACTATTTATACCCCACAGCAATATCGCCGTTTAATACAAATTGGCTCTATTAAAAATGCGATCATTACAGATATGGAGCATCATTTTTAAAACTTTGAACCGTTGGCAAGAAATTTAGGTATAGTACAGAGGAAGAAAAATACTTTAAACGAAACGGTTCCTTTCCGAGATGGAATAAAATGGATTCGAGTTGAAAAATTTGGAAGTTATTTATATAAAGAGTCATACGATCCATACACGCCATTCAAAGAAGTATTGATTTTAAAATATGATAAAAATCGTGCTACAGATATTACTTCGAAGAATGTGGAACTAAGTATTATTCGAAATAAAACTGGAAATATATCGGAAAAAAAATTAGAAAACATTAAAGAACAAATAAAGTATGTTCCAGTTCAAGATCGTTGGTACTATGAACAATTTTTTCCGGAGAACCCTTCTCAGCCTTTAAATAAAACAAATAAAAACGCACAAAGAAGGCAAACAACTTAGATATTAATATTTGATACTAATTTCCTTTTCTTTTTCTTCTCGCGTAACATTTAATTTGGCTTGTTTTTTTAAGATATACTAATTTTGTTAAGACATAATATTATATAATAACATTTAATGTACTAAAATATACTTTATTTAAAATATAACCCATTTATCCATTTCATATGTTTATTAATATTGTTAAATTTAGTTTTGAATAAAGGGGCTATGTACACAAAATTTTAAAAAACTGAAAATTTAATAAATTTTATAAAATGTATATATACGCATTAAATAGAACCTAATTGGACAAATTTACATTTAAAAAATCACAGCGCAATATACATAATTACAAAAGTAGCAATAAATTAAACTAAATAGCTTTTTTCTCGAAAACTAAATTTTGTCACATGGCCCCTTTATCCACTTGCCCCTTCAATTATAAAATTATTATTGATAGATCATAAGAGTTATATATTCCTTTATTTAATACTTTTGTCAGAATTCAGTACATACCTTTATAACGCATAAATTGGATATATATTAAGAAATAATACTTTAACACCTATACAGTGGGCCATGGTCTAACACAGTGTAAGGCTGCCACACACTGGCTGAAAGTTTGAATCGTTTGCTACGAATCGTCTGCTAACTTCACCGTCATATTATTTTTGTGTAACCGACCGCGAACTAAACATTTCGCAGGCGCAATATAGTCCGCGAAATCCAATTTCCAAAATAGTTATACAGGGTGCCCATTTTATCTGTTTCCGCCTGAAAATTCATCAATAGGCAAACCATGCTACATTCCATAAGTGACTTGGTTTTTAAAATTTTGGTTTACCCTAATACCTACTGTGATTATTCGACATAAAATACTAGTATTTATCAAGGGGCTTATTAAAATGTATTCTATTTTGTATATTCTTAAAATTTCAGGCGGGAACAAATAAAATGAGCACTCTATATAAATTTGTTTTGTTCATCAAATGTCAATTCCGTCATTGCCGCGTTTCTATTTCAATAAATTAAAATGTTTAAATACAATAAAATTTGTAATTACATATCTTAACGGTTGCATAATACTATAATAAAGAACGAGTTCTATAAAAACTTTTTTCGCACGCGTCAATTTAGAAAACGAGCCTCGCCAAATATTCTAAATTACAAGTGCGAAAAAGTGTCATGAAATGAGTCCTATTACTACTGTTTTATATTATGTGTCTTTTATAGTAGAGAGGACTCGCCGGTTCTGCGACCTCCTCCTCCGTGGAGGTGTGCGCATGCGCGTTCTGGTGGGGGGGGGGGGGGTTTAAACCAACATAACGGAGGGGTGTTCTAACCTAACCTAACTCTGCGCACATGGATCATTTTTGCTCAACCAGGCTAAAGTCCGGTTTGTTGATGGAATGTGAAAGGTGCTGATGTTTTTTTAACTTATTATTTAGAATGTGAAACGAAAAATGAAAGGATTTTTTATATGCTTAGTAATTATTTACGTTTACTTACCAACCTTTTATTTTTTTACTAACCTTGATTTTTAATTTATTTTAGAATGTGGAATGATAAGTGAAAGGGATTTTTTATATAAATAGGATTAGAAAGTATATATTTACAGTTTTGAATGTGTATTTCACACGGTGACAACATATCTTATTGCAGTAAGTATTTTTTATAAAAAAAAAATGTATGTTTTTTTTAATAATTTGTATATTAAATTAACTTTTAGATGGCATTACCTCGCAAACACAATATTTCAGAAGAAGAGTTAGATGCTGGAAACTGAGGAATTTCCACTTACTCAAGATCTGTTTACCCAATCGATGTCTGAAGATTTTTTCAAAAAATGTTATGACACTAACACTACTGAGTGCGCATACAAGGATGATTTTTTAATTTTATCCAAAAGTTATTGTCTGAACAAGTCAAAAACAAAGTGGATATGTATTGGCATAAATATAATTCGTGATTTTACACCTGTTATAAAGTTAACAACAAGTAAACCGAACAACAATGGAATTCAATTCACTTTGACAGAATGGAATGATTTATTAGGTTTTAAAAATTTAATATTTAATTATTTTGAATGTGGAACTGATGTACAATATCAAAACTTGAAAAGTGATGATAATATGATATTAAACAATGTTCGAGGGAAAAAGTTGTTAACTCTTTCTTGGCATACTAATGAGTTTATTGTAGGTCTAGATACGACATCTGCTTACACTCTGTTCAATATAAAAGATGTTATTAAACATTATATGGACATGTTAAGTAATTTAGATTTTATTAAATATTATGAAAAAATTTTAACAGCAGCAAATGATTGTAAAATTGTAAATGTAAACTATAGTGATCAACAATGTGTTGAAACTGTTTTGGATAATAATTTACATTTTCATGTTTTAGCTTTTAAGGAACTATTGTATGTTTGTAAAGGACGGAAACTGTATAAAGATATGTTAAATAAAAAACAGATTAATTAATTATTTGTTTTATTTGTTGCATGAAATACATTTTTTTACCATTGGTGGTTTACCTTCAATTACATCTCCACCTTTTTTATTATTGGTATAGTGTAATGTACATCGTTTACAATTTTTTATATCAGGATTACTTTTTAAGTCCTTATTTAACAAATGCCATACATCATCAATTTGACGCTCTGCATGTGAAATTAAAACTTCAACTGGTAAATTATTTATATCTTCCTTACTCATTAAATACAACCATTTCTTTTCATAAAGTTCTTTTATTGCTTTATTTACATTCTCCATTTTTAAACACAAGATCCAGCCAATTCTTGATAGTGAACACGTTTCTAAGAGCGCACAAAAATGGTGGTTTATGAGAAAAACAAGAGAAGTGTATTAAATTAGCAGTTTTTAAAGTCGGGTACTGCACTAAATCTTCTATGGGTGCAAGTATTTGTAATTTATTTCGTAGAATTTTTTTTTCCTTAATCCTTTGACATAAATTTTGGAAGCTGGAGATAATATTTTCTTAATATGCGATAAAGTGCCTTTAAAATTGCAGCAACTAGAATTCCAGAATAATCCGTGATAATGGTTAAGTAACCACTGGGCTTCTTTTTTCCGTGAATGATTTAAATTATTCCACGAAAACGGAGGTTTCAGCACATGATGCAACACTTGTTCACCATTTCTTGATAACACCGCGATTTCTTTCGGAATAAAATCACCACAATTGTCTTTAAAACCTTGTATGTCCACAATGAACTCCATCGCCATACTAACTCTTCAAGCATTAAATAAGTTTTCTTATAGAACTGGTGAATGGATTATATTCAATAATGCGGTCATGGATAATGAGACAGTACGCAGTAGTTTCTGCAGGGAAATTTTGACTGGATTCAAATTCAATGCGCACACCAAGCTGCACGAGCTGCTTTCAAAGTTTCATTTTGTTTTGAACAATCCAGTACAATCAGGGGCGCTTTATTTAAAAAATCCTCTTTATTTAAGATTGGTTGAACTATATTTTGATCATAATTTGTTGAAATTGTGTGTACATATCATACAACAATGCGAATTGGTTATTATTTATATTAATGTTTAAATTTTCATAAGGATAATTTTCGGAATTTAAAAATAATTTAATGTTTGATATGTGACAGTGATCAAATTCGCTAGCATTTTTATCAGCATGATTTTTTCGTTTAGTTTGAAAAGCTAAAATTACATATCTCGGTTTCTCTAGCTGTGAAGATGTTTTGATGTTCCAAGTTTGGTTTTGTGCTACAGGCAAAACTGGATACTCTGCAAGATCCCATGATCTGAATGCCATTAAAATTGATTTATTCTTATCTTGCCTTTTGAGAAATTGAAATTTTGTTTTATCATTTACATACACATATGGCATTCGCCAATAATTTTTTTTATATTTACTTTAACCCCCTCATGACTTTCATACGAGTTAGTATCCACTTTTGATCTAATAAGAATAAGTTCATGTTTTACATTCATTAAAATTTTCTTATAATCTTTAGTAAATCCAAGAATCATATTTAACGGTATAGAGACATTAAATCTACCATTTTTATCTGTTATAGAAGATGAAGTCCAGCCAGCATTTTCAAGCATTTTAATTTGTCCCTCATTGAATGACATAACCTTTTATTGTCGTAATTCCTACATTTTTGCATCGATCTACTTCAGCCCCGCTTAACTCATATCGTATTTCTTCAAACAAATGTGCAATTCCATTCTTTACAAATTTTGAAGTATCTGCAGGTTTTGTTCCGTCATTTTTCACTAGTTCACCTTCAATCACTATAGCACTTTGGGATGGAAGAGTGAAAATATCCTGCTTCTGTATAGGAATTCGAATTTCATCACTGTTATTAAATGTTGTCGATATGTACGGTTGATGAGAATGTAGTTCGACACGAGATATGGATTCGTCAAATGAAATATCTTCATCAATATTTAAAATGTTATTCATTATGGTGCACAATTTTGTAACCTTGTGATATAAGAAATTTTCTATTTTGAGATGTTAACTTTTTAGCCGGCGATAACTTAGTGACTCGTACTTTAGTTACACTTAACCTTTTATTACTAAAATTAATTCCCATTCCCTATTTTTTTCAAATGTACACGTACTGTAATTAATTGACCTCTAAAGTCAATGATGTTATCTTTATCATCAAGTATTTTTATCGTTATGTTGTTAATGATTCGAACGTTAACCGGTAAATAAATGACATTAGTTGGTGCCTCGATTATTTTATACCCAGGCGGAACAGTTGGAAAAAAAAACATGTAAAATGTGTGCTTGTGAATTATTTTTATACGATCCAGATGCGATATTACAATCAATTTGTATACTATTAACTTTTATTATATTAACAATATCATCTGATTCATGTAACTTGTTTGCTTCAAGAATTTTTTTTCCGAAACCCAAAAGCGGTCCAATACTGTCTTCTTTTGTGAAATCTAGTTTTGTAGAACATAAAATTTCACATTTTAATGTATTCACATTTGGTTGAAGTGAAAATTTAAATTTGATATGTCCATTTTGTTGATATCGACGGTCATCATGATGATCAGGATCACCCAGCACTGAACGAATATAGTCATTCAAGTCGTCAATTTCATACGAGCCCACCGGTATAATTATAAATTTTAAATTGTCTCCTTCATAGTAATAAAATTTATTTTTACCCTCCACTACATTTGCAAATGAATTAAAACTTTGAAAGTAAACAAGTCCAATAGCCCATTCACTACCACTACTAAAGTTGTCGCCTAATTCTAATGGAGGTGATAACTCTGCACTCAATATAGATTCTCTACCTGACAAGGTAAATGTTAACGACATACTAGTACGTTAATTATTAGAATAAAGAAATTGCAAACATAGATGACCGCAATTGAATGACTTAAATTTCTGGTACGTGCGGTAATTATATCTTATTTTCACTTTTTTACCAAAATATTGAATTAATTCCGTGGGTGGTCTTAAATTCCCAAAGCTGTCAAAATAATTAACTTTATTTCCTTGTTTTTTGTAACATACCCAGTGAGTACCGGGTCCGGTTTGATTATCCAAATTAATAATGGCTGTTTCATTAGTTACCGGTCCGGATATAGGTAAATTGTTACGCATGTAAACTCCACGAAAATCTGGTAAATATTTGGAATATTCTATTAAATCCATGTCTGTTAGCGGTCTTAATGGAAGTTTTTTTTTTATTTGTGGTTTGAGACATAAACCTAATCCAGTTTTATATGTTCCCAAATATAAACCATCACCTCGTTTTCCAAGTGCAATTGCTTCCATAGTTTTATTGTGGCGTTGACTTTCAATTAATTGCTGTTTTGCGGCTTTTGCATCATTCACAGCTTTAGCAATTCCCGCTGCACCTATAAGTTTTGTGTTTACGACTTTTTACATTTCTCCGAGCCGCATTTAAGGCAGCACTTATAACTTGTTTCACATTTGACTGATCATAATTATTTTGCATTAAATGTGCTGCTGCTTGTCTAGCATTTTTTACTGTTTCACGAAACATGTTATTGCTATTGCTGTTGTTAACTTTTCGTGTTGCTTCTCGACGTCTACTTTTACGAAATGTGTTTTTCATATTTTTTTGCATACCTTACAAATAACACAGTAATAGTTGTGTACCCTATACTAACGAAAACCTGAATAAGTGGTTACCGTATTTATCTTGTTATTTATATAATTATTTACCCATTATATATTTACTTTGTGATGTGATTTCACTACTTGTGGGTAGTAGACTTAATGAAGTTTGAAACACAAGAGTGTACCTTAAAAGTGATAAATTTTGATTGTAGTAAAAAAAGTTTTAGTAAACATGGAGAGTTATTTTCAAATAATATAAGATGTATTATTTGTGGTCCATCGAATTGTGGAAAAACAAATCTTGTGATTACATTACTACTAAGTCCTCACGGTTTACGATTTGAAAATATACACATATATTCAAAATCTTTACATCAACCAAAGTATCAACTTTTGCAAAATATTTTCGATGAAATTAAAGATATAAATTACTATGCAAACGGAGAAAATGAAAATATTGTTCCACTAGAAAAGGCTAACCCTGACTCCATTTTTATATTTGATGACGTTGTGAACGCAACAACATATTCGAAATTATTTTTGTATGGGAAGACAAAAGAATCGATACATTTTATCTTATTCAAAGCTACACTCATGTGGCGAAACATCTTGTTCGTGACAATGCCAATTTAATTGTTTTATTTAAACAAGATGATTTAGGTCACTAGATATAGGCGAAAATGTAAATTTTGCAGTTTTTTATTTTTGCAAATAACTTCGAAGTGTGAAATCATATTGGATTTTGGTTTGCACATCTTTAGGGCACTTTTTTATGTTCTTTTGACTGGCGATGCTCATTTTTTTTTATCAATGTTGGTTTCCGAGGATTGATGTCAAAGTTTTAATTTTTATATGGACGCCATATTGGAAAGTTACGCCATTGAAAAGAGAATTTTTTTAGTTTTACAATGATATAAAATAGTAATAATTTATTTTTATAATTAACAGAGAAATTAACAAAAAATGTTATTAATACTAAAATTTAATTGAGAAAAGTAAATCGAAGGCTGCTATTTAAGAAAATAACTACTTAATAAACAAATAATGTTAAAAATACAAAAATAATTTACAAAAACTTCACAATAAATTTTCTATTAACCAGCAATTTCGTTCCACGCACTTCTGCGCCTTCGTTCTGTTCCTTTTATAACTTTTCTCAGAATTTGATTTAGGATTCTTACTGCGGCATTTCTTAAGTCATTTTCATTCTGATATTCCCGAATAAAAAGTTTGTTTTTTAAGTATCCGTATTTAAGTAGCCTTCGATTTACTTTTTTCAATTAAATTTTAGTATTAATAACATTTTTTGTTAATTTCTCTGTTAATTATAAAAATAAATTATTACTATTTAATATCATTGTAAAGCTAAAAAAATTCTCTTTTCAATGGCGTAACTTTCCAATATGGCGTCCATATAAAAATTAGAACTTTGACATCAATCCTCGGAAACCAATATTGATAAAAAAAATTGAGCATCGCCAGTCGAAAGAACATAAAAAAGTGCCCTAAAGATGTGCAAACCAAAATCCAGTATGATTTCACACTTCGAAGTTATTTGCAAAAATAAAAAACTGCAAAATTTACATTTTCGCCTATATCTAGTGACCTATGCATTTTTTCGCAAATAACAAAATACCATTAAAATGGTCTCCTAATGGGGCAACTTTTGTCTAATTTAACCAACCTCGTAGCTCTTATGGTTCTCGAGATCCCAATGCATTCGTACCTTAAATGGGACACTCTGTATAATGATCATGTAAATACAGATATGTCTTTTATCGAGTTTAAAAATTTGTGTACAAATTGTTGGCAAGAAAAGTATGGTTTTGTGGTAATCGATAAGGATCGAGACTGTAATAATGGTCGTTATAGAAAGGGTTTTGATAAATTTTTAAAAGGTATATAGAACTTGTTACCTTATAAATTACACTCATTGTTGTGTTGGATAGATTGAATTAACGATGAGTGACGAAATAAGCACGTTGCAAGAAATAATAAAAACAACAAAAATTCTAAGAAATAAACTAATGGAACTAAAACGCGGTAAACATTTAACGGAAGAAATGTTAAGCGATACTTTTAAACCTATTATTAAACCATTAAATACTTTGTCTGAAACATTGAAAAATATTAAACCGGAATGTCCTGCTGTACCACTTACATCAAAATTGAAAACAGATGAGGAAGACCAAGAACTAGAAGACAATGTTTTCGAGTAAGAACCCTTTAAACAGGTTAAAAAAGATAGAAACCAAGAAAAAGTAGAGCGCCAACAAGTACCATCCTTTACAGACACAGATGATATTGCTCAAACATCTCCTCCTGCACAAACCGTGAAATCATTAGTACAAGAACAGTTCCAAACTAAGGAAGAGTTGGAAAAATCATCACAAGAAATTTTGGGCGAGGTAGCAGGAAAATATATAGCATTATATGCAATTGATAGTCCTGATATTGATCAAAAGTATGGAATTAGACTAACACAAGATAATAGATTTATGATTGGGGATGCTATAATAGATATTCAACATAACGATATAAATATCGATGGTGATTGGTATGAAGGAACACCAGGTTTATATGAACTTCTAACAATGAAAATACCTGATTCAAAAATATACACGGACGAAGATAAGAGAAAATACTTGGAAATTATTTTAAAAACTAACGCACATCGTAAACACTATAACAGATTAGGTTCAATTGTATCGGATCGTGGTTGGAAGTATAAAAACATAATAAAAGATGTAGTTCCTCAAATAACTACACGGTCCGGTTCTGCTGCACTCAGTAAATCAATTGGGCACGGGCTGAAAGATTCAATAACAAACTTAAGTTTGACCAATAAACGAACGGAGTATGTTTACTGGAGTAATCCAAATAATCTTGTAAAAAGACTTAAATTATTATTAGCGTCTAAACAAGCTGGACATACTGGACACGACGATGAAATTATTAGAATAGAAGAGGCTTTGAGAGAAGCTGATATTATTGCATAAACTTATATCTTTATTGAATACATTATTAGTTATAACATGGTTGTCGATAAGTTTGGACGTCATATTAATAAACACGGTCATTACCGTCTATACAGAAAGATACTCGCTAATATACGAAATAAAATAACTTGAATTGGAAATAAAGTGTTAAATGTAAGGGGGAGTCGTGTAACTGGTATTAGCAACGTTCCCGAACAAGACAGTGATGCAGTGAATTTAAAATATGTTACAAATGTAGTTAATAATTTAGAAAGAAACCTAAATGAAAAATCTATTGACTACATAAACCAATCTATATTTACACTCGAAAATAAAATTCTGAATAAAATTGAAGCCAGTCGCAGTTTACTTATAGTAAATTTACTGTTAAATTTATGTGGAGATGTTTATAAAATAAAAAATGGTAATTCGGAATTTTTCTATACGTTCCCATGTGATGCTCGAATTCAAAGATCGATATAATATTGAGCGAACGTTAATTGAAACGATAGTAAATAATAAACCGCTTGATCTGAAAGGATTGCTTGTTCGTGCAAACGACATTTTAAAGTTTTCTCCCATAAAAGGCCAGAAAATTGTTCAAACAGTAGCTATTGAATTGCTGTTAGAAACAAATATTAAAATTAAATGAGTAAAAAAGAAATAGTGGATGAAATTCGTAAAAGTGCCCGACGAAATTTTCCTCGCAGACATCTTGTAGAAATGATACCCTATGCCAGGGAGAATAAAGGATATAAATATATTCTAACAGTAATAAATACTTTTTCGAAGAGAGCTTGGGCCATACCGATTAAAACTAAAACCGGTAAAGAAGTAACAAATGCCATGAACCAAATATTTAAAGATGGGTTTGTTCCAAAAAATTTACAAACAGATAATGGTACTGAATTTTACAATTCAAATTTTAAAAATTTAATGCAAAAATATAATATTAATCACTACTCAACATTCAGCAGTAAAAAGGCAAGCATAGTGGAAAGATTTAACCGGACATTAAAGTCTATTATGTGGAAACAATTTAGTTTACAAGGATCCTACCAATGGATTAAAAATATTGAAACGTTAACAAATGCACAAATGGCATTCAACAATTAAGATAAAACCGATAGATGTAACGGTGAAGCATGAAAAAAAATTATTATACTGTCTACAATCACATAAAAGTAGCTGGTCCAGCTAAGTATAATATAGGTGATTTCGTTCGCATAAGCAAGTATAAAACAATTTTTGACAAAAACTACACACCCAATTGGACAGCTGAAATATTTCAAATTAAAAAAATTCAACCAACTTTACCGGTAACATATATATTACAAGACGAAAATGGTCAAGCAATTGCAGGAGGATTTTATAAACATGAAATAAGGAAAACCAAATATCCTGGTATATATTTAATTGAAAAAAAATTACATAAAAAAGCAAATAAATATTTTGTTAAATGGTTATAATAAAAACTATAATTCATATGTAAATAAAAGTGATATAGTTAAATAAATAGTACGTCCTTATATACTAAACACTGAATATAATACAATTATAAAATATATTAAAATAATTTCAAAAATTGTTTACAAAAATTAACATTATGGAATAGGGTAGTCACAAAATAAGTTTTTTTTTAAATTTAAATAAAATGCAAGTATAAGAAATAATAAAATTACTGGTAAAAATAAAAAAATTTATGAAAAAAATATTATATTTCGAAAATTAACCAATAAAAAAATATTTTTGTACACTACTGGATATACATTAGAAATATCTAACTTTTTTATTTAAAACATTTTTCTCGATTACTGATAGTTTAGAAGTTATTTCAAAATGAAAATTGTTCAAAAAAAAAATATTTTTTAAGAGCAATTTTTGAATTTTTTTTAATCAATTTTTTTAAACATTGTTTGGGACTGGATTCCTAAAATAATATACGTAAAAGTAAATAAAGAAAATTAGTAAGAATATTTTGTTTTTACTTTCAACTTCTTCCACCTTAATCTTTCGTCCTCTCTAAATTGTTTGTTTTCTTTCTTCCTTTGTTTTTTTTATTTGTTTCTTGCTTCTGTTATAGGTTTTCCTCTTAAAACCAATTTATTTTTTATATTTTCCTCTGGGTTGGTTATATGAAGGTTCATTGCAATTATCCCAGTTTTCATTGCTTTCTACATTGTAGACAGCTGTTTTTTGATTTATTATGTCATTTGAATTTATTTCACTGTAAAAAAACAAATTACCTTCAAATAAAAATTTAACATGTCACCATTTGGCTTCACGCTCGGTGGTCATTATGAAAAATCAAAAAGATGCCTGGTGTCGCGACGTTGATAGGCATAGGTATTTTCCGACACCTGTCGAAGGTGATTCCCGATATGGACTTAAACAAACTAAACAGTCTTGGTTCGGGTAAAACCTACAAAAAGATAACTGACCTAACAGTAGACACCGTATATGAAATTACATCTGCACAAGCCATCGAAACAAAGTATGGCAGAAGAGTTGTAGTGAGTATCAACAACTTCGAATTTTTTTGCCGGCCCGTTTCCATGACCTCTCTAATGATGAGATAATTGACCTGAGTAACCATGGCATAAAGAACATAACGACCCCAGCTGATAAATTTATGAAATTAGAATTCATAAGGTAACAATACTAAATATAATAATTTTAAAAATATGTACTCATTTTTTCTATTGTTTCAGATTAAAATAATAATAATTAAACCAAACAAATTAAAAAAAAAAAACAAAAAAAGATAATAAAACGTAATTTAAATACTAATAAATGTCTTTTCATCTATTTTCTTTCGAATTTCAAAAAGATATTCAGAATGCTGTAACGAAATTAACAGAAAATAATATTTATGTTTGTGCAGAGTATAAAGATCGCTACCATTTAAATACTAACAAAGATTTAGTTTTTTGTTTCGAATGCCGTACTAGTAAATTATTTCCTTATAGTATAGAAAATATTACAAATATTTGGAATGATGGCTTTATACATATGCAAAATCTTATGTATTTAACAAAATATTGTTGTCAAATTTGTGAAAAATATTTATATGATATTTCGTTACCATCTAAATGTAATGAATGTTCAGATTTGTTTTCGGAAGAAGCAAAAAATAATCTAGCAAAAAATCACAGGTTTACTGTTAGAAATCTCAAATTTCGTCGTATATATAATCGGGAAATTTCCAAATTTTGAAAAAATGTTTACATGCAGCACCTGCGGAAAAAAATTTACACGTAATGATAACCTTAAAAAACATATAACATACAGTTGTGACAAAGATTCATTAGTATCATGTAAACACTGTGGTGAATCACACTCTCTACATGCACATGAAAAACACATGGACACTTGTCACAAGAATCAAATAAATATAACTACTCCTACCCCATCAACTTCCACAGGCGTTACAAATAATAATAGTAATCAGTTAAAAATTTAACGAGTGAAAACTAGTCATCATGGAAACGACGATCATAATATTTTCTGTGAATTTTGTAATGTTGATATTAAAAAAATCAGTACAGTGCTCATTTAGAGACAAACGTGCACAAAGCAAATGCAAGTAAACAACAAGAAATAGACGATCCTGAACTATCAATAATAGGTACAGCCATTGATTATATAATACTCCGTGCAAATATACGCAACCATATAGAGCCAAGCGCAACGCGTACCTCTGTAAGTTCACAGCATGCATGTGCTGCCACTATACAAAGAGCGGAGGGAAAGCGAAAATGTGCAATGAGCTCTCTGTTCTCACAGCTCACAGCGCATTCGGAAAATCGGAATAGTTCCAGCGCAGAGCGACGCGGCGATCTTATTTGTTATTATATCGGCGTATTTTGAGTTGGAAACTTTGGTGATTTACTGTTTAGTTTTGATATAGAGTGAGTAAAGTGAAGTAAATACCTTTAGCGTATATTTTCTTTTTTTCATAAGTTGAATAGTTTGCTTTTTTTTAAATAAACATATTGAAAATGTCTACTTCATATCATACATGCGTATTCATGAATTGTCAAAATAACAGACGTGACAGCAAAAATTTATCATTTTTTACCTTTCCTACATCAAATTCTGAAAGGCTACGACAATGGATAGAAAACAGTGGAAATATAAATTTGTATGGTTTGACAAATCAGGAGTTGGCCTCAAAACTTATTTGTGAAAATCATTTTAAGCCGGAATTTATATTAAGTAGCTCAAATAATCAGAAAAAAAGGCTTGTAAAGCATGCAGTACCTTATAAATTTGAAATAGTTGCGAATGAAAATTCATAACAACCTGTTAAGAGAGTTTATGGAAGCATTTATGCGAAGAATAAAGAAGAAACAAAAAATTTATCTATAAACGATGAAGTTAGATATTTAACCCCCAAAAAACAAAAATGATGTCGATCGTTATCTTTTTCAACACCTTCTTATCAAGCTTCAGATTCTCCAGTATTGAAATTAACCCCAAGAAAACAAAAACTTCAAAACAAAATTATGAAACAAAGAGAACTTTTAAAAAGGAGAAGATTTCAGTTTTTTAAACTTAATAAAAAAATTCAGCGACAGAACTATAGTTTTGATAAATTTTTACAGAATAAAAGTCAGGATGTCAATACATTCGTTCGTATGCAAATGTTGCATAGGTCTCGATCATCTTGGACTGAGATAGAGAAACAACTGGCTCTCTTATATTTTTACAAATCTCCTTCTCTATATAATTTCATGAGAAATAAATCTAATATTGTTCTCCCTGCTGAAAGAACTATAAAGAATTAGCTAAAAAAATTCTTTTGCCCACAGGTGTTGAAACTAAATTATTTGACATATCAAAATCTAGAGTTCAGGGAATGGAATCATCTGAAAAAGAGTGCATCATTATTTTTGATGAAATAGCCATAAAGAAATCCCTTGATTATAATCAAAAGTTAGATCTAATAGAGGGTTTTCAAGATATGGGCCATCTTGGACGTTCAAGTAAAGTAGCAAATCATGCGCTTGTTTTTATAGTGCGCGGATTAATAAAAAATTGGAAGATCCCTGTTTCATATTATTTATCGTCGTCTCCCGTAAGTGGAAATAATTTGAAAGAAATAATTTTAGAAAATATTAAAAAAAATGTTTAGAGTGTGGGTTTAATGTACAATGTATAGTTTGCGATCAAGGAGCAAACAACCGAAAAGCGTATTCTCTGCTAGGTACATCGGACGAAACAATATCATTTTCGGTAAATAACAAAAAAAATTACGCACTTTTTGACGTGCCACATTTAATAAAAAATGTTAGAAATACTCTGCGTAATACAGATATATTTGTAAATGGTAAAAGAATTTCGTGGCAAGATATACACGATATTTACAAGATAGATTCACAATCCTTAAGAGTCCGATTACTTCCAAAATTATCAGACAAACATATATTTTTTAATAGTTTTCAAAAAATGTCTGTTAAATTAGCTGTGCAAGTATTCAGCAGGACGATGGCAGCAGCGATAGAAACCGGATTAGAAACTGCTTCAGATACTGCTTCTTTTGTAAGAAAAGTTAATGATATGTTTGATGCACTAAATAGTAAAGTACTAATAGACAGTAATCCTTACCGTTGCGCCTTATCTGACAAAAATGTTTTAATAAAAAAGACTTTGGAGGAATGTTTAAATTTATTTCATAATTGTAAAGTTTTTAACAAAGACGGAAATGAAAGACATAATATTTACTGTTTTAAAGGTATAATATTAACAATAAATGTCATCCTAAGTTTGTTTTCTGATTTAAAGAACGACAACTACCTTTTTCTTTTAACAAACCGCTTACAACAGGATCCTGAAGAAAACTTATTTTCCGTTATTCGTAATAAAGGAGGCTACTGCTCAAATCCTAGTTCTCAACAATTTAGAATAGCTTTACAGCATGTTATGCATATTAGGATATTAGAAAGCACAGGAGCTGGAAACTGCGAAGAAGACTCCGCTACAACTTTAGATTTGAATTTATCGGAAGAAATTAATCCAACACCTTTAGAAAATGATTACAATAGTGCACCTAATGTAAGTAATGAAACCGAAGAAAATAATATAAAAGGAAGTGATCCAGAAACTGACACCACGGAAGAAATATCAAATTGTGATAATGATACTCTCGAAAATGATTTAACGATTATAGAAAAGTGCAGTTTAAAATATTTCGTTGGGTATTTAGTTTATAAAGCCTTAAAAACTTTCAAATGTGAAACATGTCGGCAAAAATTACAAGAAATAGAGAGTACATTTTCTACCGAAGAAACTAATGTTTTCATAATGTTAAAAGTTTATGGCTGTAAAAAAGGTGAAGTAAAATATTTCATTGTACCAAAAACATGTTTGATGATAGTTATGGAAGAAGCTTTAATAATATTTCAGCAAAATTATGAAAATTTTAAATCAGAAAACAATATTGGAAAAAAAATTAAGAAATTTATTTTACTACATATAGAAAATAAACATAAAAATTGGTTCAATGACGTGTGTGACGATCATATGATGTATATAATAGATTTATTCATCACAACGAAGATTAGAAGAACTGTTTTATGGGAATCAAGAAAAATTAGAACTACATCCCAAAGTTCCCAAAGAAAACTTAAAATTTTGTCAAATATGTAAAAAATAGTATATAATTTAAATATAATAAAATATGCGTGTTATATACTTTTTCTGTCTCAAATCTATACTGAATCTTCTCATATAAGTACATAATATAAAAGTAAAAGAATAACCGCTAGGCAAATCTGCACCGTTTTACATATCGACGTTAAATTTTGTAGAGATGTTCTTTTAGCTTCAGGACCTGTCGTAGAAGTTGTTAGAGTTCAAAATATTGCATAGTTTTTATATAATTATACTTCATTTCACGTAAGAAAATAGTGAGAGGAAGATAGGTACAGTTTGGTCTTGATTTTTGATTGGATAAAGCCTCATTCACAATACGAAATTAGTACTTAGTGTTAGTAGTTATGGTTAGTGGTTATATACAAATATACAAATCAACCTTCTAAAGTTCATTTTTGTAAAAATAAACACTCTCTTTAACCGAATTCGAGATATTGAACCATTATTAAACTTACATTTTTGCCCGAGATTAAACACGTAAACGTGCATTTTTGAGGGCTCATAACTCCTGAATTGTTTCAAATATTTTCAAATTAACATTAAATCGTGTTGCGAAGCCCGCGGGTATCAGCTAGTAATAATATAAAATTTTGTAACTTCATAAAAGCTGCAAATTTATTTCACGTATTTACTGTTAATGTAAAATTGACCTCATCAAATAAACGGTAGGTAGGGATGTTGTGTACCCAACAAAGTTGGTGTACGTTTTGGTTTATTCATATAGTATTTTAAAATTTACTACAATTTAGTGACATCGTAGGATACAGATGAATGACTTGTGATCATTCGGTTAGAAATAAACTTCAATAAGAGATAAATATAAATGTTATTGAAATAGCATTTAAAACAGTCATTAAAACTGAACTTACAATTGAATAAACATTTATTTGTTGGATGAATATCCATCAATTTCAAAATAAGTACTGTGTAAGTATAGCGTTATTTTAAATATTATATATGAATTAAAAAATTTCTGTCATAAATCTATTTATTCTATCTAATAATTAAAAATATATTTTATAAATAAATCGTTAACGCTGTATTAGTCAGTATTAACGCATTACTTGTTAATATTTAGTAGGTAAATAATTAGATTATTTTGTAAATATAATTACATAATGTTTTCAGTCACTATCGCTGCTTGCTTCTTCATAACTGGTACAATTTATTTATACTCATAAATAATAAGGAATAGACACAAAAGGTAGACATACGCTAGTTCTGTCTCTCTCTTACAAAAATCTGTTCATTTTAGTCAATGTTTATACTGATAGATGGCGATGTCATTTTAGTCCATGTTTAGACTGATAGATGGCGAATTCATTTTCTATACCACAAAGCCAGTAGATATACTAAAGTACCGACATGGCGGCCATCTTGGCTTTAAAAAGCAACAAAAACAATTGCGCTGCTGTTGCACGTGTCAAATGTCACATTGGTATACACCAGTTTAAATTCAGGTGTGTTAAAAAAATAAAATAAACAGAGTTTATCACAGATAAAGCATTGTTGCTGTTCAATTAATTGTCATCATAATAAAAATAGAATATGTACTTAAATTTTTTTGTGTTGAAGAGAGGCGTCATCAGTGGTTTACAAACATTGGAAGAGCCGATATTTAATCGAAATATGCAATGCATTGTGAAGTAAGAAGTTTTAATTTGAATAGTGTTGTTGAAATTAACATTTTCCATTATTACAGAAACATTTTGTAGATAACCAATAATTTGATATTGCCAACATTACAGAACCCTGCAATAACACAAATACAAATAAAAGTGCCTCTACCGGCGGAAAAAATAGTTATTATGGCTTTTTAAAGCCAAGATGGCCGCCATAGCGGTACTTTAGTATATATACTGGCTTTGCTATACCAAAATAGTGTTACATTGCGGTTGCATATCTTTAAGAGATTTTATAATCAAAGGTGCAGCATTCAAACGAAGAATAATATCGTACAAAATTAGTAATAAAAATTCATTAGATATAATAACGTTTTTGAAAAATATTAAAAAAAATGTTTTAAATCTTATCGATAAACAGCGAAAAAGTCATAATGCGATTAAATTAAATTTTGACTTTTTTGTTTGTATAAAAAATTGGGAAGGATGATAACATAAAGGAAGAAATAAAGTCATTTAATACAAAATTCGAAAAAGTTTTGGAATCAACAGATATTTCAATTTTGTACGATACATTACTGTCTATAATAGAGAATAAAAGCAGCGAGTTTCAGGTAAGAATGTTTAGTAACTAATTTCTATATACACAACTCTTAACTATTGTTTGTTGTTATAGGAAAGAGATTCCGGTTGGGCTTTAGCAGGTGTTAATCATTTAGAAGTTAATATAAATAAATATTCACCAATAGCAGGATCGTCATACATCGATTTGCCACAAGATGTGAAACGAAAGAAGGCTTGCATAAATGTGGAAAATACTGACCAACAATGTTTCAAATGGGCCGTACTATCAGCCCTGCATCCAGTTCATCGTCATCTTCGACCACAACGTGTAGTACACTATGAAAATTATGATTGTGAGTTAAATTTCACTGGTATTAATTTTCCTGTCGAGATTAAAGATATTCCAAAATTTGAAGGATTAAATGAAAACATTTCAATTAATGTGTTTGGACTTGAAAACACTTCCAATGAACATAAACACAACATAGTTGGTTCGTTACATCACACAAAATGTTCACATCGGTACACAAAAGCAAATAATAAATATTTACCAAATTATGATTGCGAAGATATTTGTAATTATATAGTTTATTTGGATGCAAACAACTTATATGGAGATGCAATGTCTAAGACTTTACCAACATGTAATTTTAAATGGTTATCACAAGATGAAATTGATGATTTAAATCTTTTGGCTGTAGAAAATATTTCAGATACAGGATATATTTTAGAAGTAGATTTAGATTATCCTAATTATCTACATGATTTTCATAATGATTTACCATTTTGTTGTGAAAATTTAAAACCTCCAAATTCAAAACAATCCAAACTAATATGTAATTTAAATAACAAAAAAATTATATTATTCACTACAAAAATTTACAGCAAGCATTATTATCAGGTTTGGAATTAACAAAAATACACAGGGTTTTAAGTTTTAAACAATCTGAATGGTTAAAGATCTATATAAATTTAAATACAAATTTAAGAATGAAAGCTAGTAATAATTTTGAGAAAGATTTCTTCAAATTAATGAATAATTCTGTATATGGAAAAACTATGGAAAATATAGATAAAAGAGTTGATTTTAAATTATTAACTCATTGGGAAAACATAGGAAAAAAACAAGGTGCCGAAAAATGTATTGCAAAACCAAATTTTCATAGTTTATCTATATTTTCTGAAAATTTAGTTGCAATTCAAATGAATAAATTAAAAGTTGTGTACAATAAACCAATATACTTAGGTTTCACTGTATTAGAACTTTCTAAATTACACATGTATGATTTTCATTATAATATAATAAAACCTAATTATAAAAATAATATTAAACTTCTTTACACAGACACAGATTCTCTTGTTTATGATATAAGTACCACTGATGTATATGCCGATATAAAACAAAATTTAAACCATTTTGATACATCAAATTTTGCACCAAATAATCCATACAATATTGAGTTACAAAACAAAGCAGTGCTGGGAAAATGGGAGGGAAAATCATTAAAGAATTTGTTGGTTTACGTTCTAAAATGTATTCAATACAAACAGAAGAAACAGAAATTATAAAAGCGAAAGGTATTAAGGCACATGTAACAAAAAATGAAATTACTCACGATCATTACAAAAATGCATTATTTACAAATGAGCAGTTATACATTGAACAAAAAACTTTTAAATCAATTAAACATACAGTTTATACAATTAACCAAAGTAAATTATGTTTATCCTCAAATGATGACAAAAGATTTATAATGGAAAATGGAATAGATACTTTAGCCTGGGGTCATTGTAAGATAATGAATAATTAATATTCTTATATGTAATGTGTATGTAGCAATGTGTATATTTATACTGTATGTATTTAATTTAACCTCATATAAACAAAATGTTTATATATATATATATATATATATATATATATATATATATATATATATATATATATATATATATATACCGTGTGTCTGTCTTAAAGGTGTACATAGGAGATTAACATGGGAAATCAGTTTTATGCAATTTTCTGCTCACCTAATTATTTTAAGCAAAAACGCGTCAAATAAAAGTTTTAGAGCATCAAATTCTGCATCTAAATCAATAAACAGAATTACCTTTACATGCTTTATAACGCCAGAAATTAAATATGAAAATGTCGAAAATTATGTTATTATTATGGAATTGAACAAAAAATAAATAAATGCTTGACGTTTAATCTGTCACAACGTAAACTTATTTGACGTTTCTGACAATTTGATTTGAATAAATATCGTTTATTATGACAATAATAGAAATATTATATTAGATTAATAAATAAAATTAAAAAATACAGTTTTGTTTAAATAATAAAAATTTATTAAAAATTCAACATTGCGTAACAAATTTATGTACGAGTATGATGGTGTGATGTACTCCCAACTCATTTCCAATACATCTAGTATTACAGAAGAGGTCTACACTTATCCATCCTAACACTCTTTCTTCTTGTAATATGTGTTCTGCTCGTCCTACATTCTGATTATGCGGCTCACGTGTATTTTTTGAAGACACAGTGCAGCCTTTTCAAATTTTGTCACGAATTTAGCATTTGTGAAAACATGCTTTTCATAGTATAAATATTCATTTTCTAATAATCTCAAACAATAAAACTAAAACCAATTTGCCAGAAACGTCAAATAAGTTAACTTACGTTGTGACAGATAAAACGTCAAGCATTTTTTTTAATTCCATGGCTGTCGATATTTTCAATGTAATTTTTGACATTTTTATAATTAATTTCTGTCGTTATAAAACATGGAAATGTAATTCTGTTTATCCATTTAGATGCAGAATTTTATGCCCTAAAACTTTTGTTTGAAGTGTTTTTGCTTAAAATAACTAGGCGAGCAGGAAATTGCGAAAAACTGATTTCCCATGTTAATCTCCTATGTACACCTTTAAGATAGACACACGGTATATATATATATATATATATATATATATATATATATATATATATATATATATATATATATATATATACCGGGTGTCTTAGGCCGACCGACACATGGGCGATTAACATGTAAAATTAGTTAATTGTGAATAGTATCTCCCCAGTGCAAGATATTAAGATGAAATTTTGCATGCTTATCCGGGGATACTATTTCTATGGATTTCAATTCAAATCAGTCAATTTACAAGTGTAATATTAGAATAAATTAAGAAAAATTGTAGAAGTACCATGAATGTTATTCATATCTTGAAAATAATAGTATCTAAGTAACAGCTCTGATAGAGTAGGGGTAACGTGCGCGCTTCACAATTTAGAGAGTCGGGTTCGAAACCAACAGACAGCAATATTTATTTTTTAATTTTTTCTTTTCAAAATAATTTTTATTATTAATATGTTTTTAATCTTTTATTAATATTTAATTTAATAAAGTGGATACATTGTACGTAACATGATTTATTTATTTAAAAAATATTTTATTATTTGCTTTATTGGTTTATTATAAATTAAATTTCTTCAAATTATAGTTAGCCCTGACGAAAACAAAAAAACGAGAACATTTGATTTGAATAATCAAACGTCAAATGCAGATTTGTATTGTACTATCTTTATTTGTTGCTAGTGTTATTTAAATAATATGGATTTAACTACAAAAGATAAAATTCGTATTGTGAAATTATTTCACATTGGTAATAGCCTACAGCAAACTGCTGATGTATTTTCTGCCGAAAATCCAGAAAAAGTAGTTAATAAATCCCGTGTAAGGCGTATTATTAACAGATTTGAAGAAACTGGGTGTGTTGCTAATCACACAAAGCAGGAAATACAACCAATTGAAAATGAATTTGAAGAAATAATAATTGCGCGGGTTGAAGTGGAGCCTACTATTAGTTTAAGAAGTTTACAAATGGAATGTGGAATAAGTAGAACAAAAATTGCTAGAATACTTAAGAAAAATGGATTTAGAAGTTACAAAGTAGGTAACCATCAAGAATTGCGAGACGGCGACGAAGAAAGAAAAGCAACTTATTGTGAAACAATTATGGATAAAGCCAATGAAAACAGAAACTTTTTGTACTGCCTCTGTTATACCGATGAATGCACATTTACTCTTCATAATGAACCGAATGTGCAAAACTTTCGCCACTGGTCAAAAGATAAACCAACTCTTCAAAATTTATCAAGAACCCAATATCCCCAGAAGGTTAATGTTTGGGCGGGAATTTTGGGATCACACATTATTGGACCATATTTTATTGAAGGGACATTGAACGGTCCAAAATATTTAGATTTATTGGAAACAGTAGTTGGGCCTAGACTTACAGAATTAAATATGGAGAGGATATGGTTTCAACAGGATGGGTGTCCAGCGCATAACGTGCAAATTGTCAAAGAATATTTGGACAATTCATTTCCAGATTCTTGGATTGGTTTAAATGGACCAATTAATTGGCCGGCAAGGTCTCCTGATCTAAGCCCCTTAGATTTTTTTCTTTGGGGTCATTTAAAATCAAAAATTTACGGCCATTATGAATTGACCACTTTAGAAGACCTGAAAGCGGCAATAAGGAATGAATGTAGGCTTATTTCTAATCGACAGCTAAGCAACGTGAGACAGCAATGTTACGATCGTCTCGGATTTTGCTTAGCGCAAAACGGCGGCCATTTTGAATATTTATTATAATTTTTAAATTTTAATGTTGTAATTAGTAGGTACGATTTAATATTTTTTAAATAAATAAATCTTGTTACGTACAATGTATCCACTTTATTAAATTAAATATTAATAAAAGATTAAAAACATATTAATAATAAAAATTACTTTGAAAAGAAAAAATTAAAAAATAAATATTGCTGTCGGTTGGTTTCGAACCCGACTCTCTAAATTGTGAAGCGCGCACGTTACCCCTACTCTATCTGAGCTGTTGCTTAGATACTATTATTTTCAAGATATGAATAACATTCATGGTACTTCTACAATTTTTCTTAATTTATTCTAATATTACACTTGTAAATTGACTGATTTGAATTGAAATCCATAGAAATAGTATCCCCGGAAGGTAATGTGCTGGCCACATCAGATATTTTCTCTATAATATGCACCAATTCTTTTTCCTAATTACAATAGAATCTTTTGGCAGCTAAAAAAATGTTTATCTATGTTATAGTCATATGATTCGTTTTAAAAATTACACCCTATATATATATATATATATATATATATATATATATATATATATATATATATATATATATATATATATATATATTAGTTTAGTTTTTATTATATAAACCCGTCTTAAATTTATTCATTAAACTCGTTTAAATTAAAAACAAAATCTGTATATTTTATACCAAATAATTTAATGAGCAGTTATACATTGAACAAAAAATACGCAATTTTTTGTTTTAGACGGTTGGTACTAGATGACGTTTCTTTAACCCATTTTTACCTAATTTATTTTTAGTTAATTGACAATTCATTTTAATAATATAATGTCGAAATTATTATTATTTCTTTTTTATTCAAAGTAAGATTATTTACATGAAAATGTACAAATGGTTACAAATATAATCACAAATCGAGTAAGTAAATGTTATTGTAGAAGGCGCAAAATATAAAAAATAGTATAAAGAACTCATTTTATAAAACTTTCTTTCGCAGTTGTCAATTAGAAAACTCGCTAACGCTCGTTTTCTAAATTTTGACGCGTGCAAAAAAACATGTCTTATAAAACACGTTCTTTAATATACTATCATTGATTATATATACTACGTAAACAGATTGATTATCTATGCAACAAAGCAGGCAACGGGCGCTGAGTAGGCGACCACTTGATGCCGCTACTGTTCTCGTAGTTTGTAGGCAACAGATAGATGGCTCTACGGTGGCATTCTATCCTATTCCAAAAATCTTTATACTTCTAATAGTAGAGGAAAAAATCCATGTTTCTTTTTCCTTCATACGTATTATTATACGTTTAATATTGGCTTTTAGTTTCTTAAACGTTTATGGTGCATGACTGACATTCTATGTTCCATTGTTCCGATAGTAGATAGTGTACAAGTTGTGTAGCAAAACGAGAAACTGGAGTTTAATATAGGATTTTAAAAATGTGCGACAATTGGCTCTCCTGTACATTTTAGAGCAAAAGTACAAAAATAAAAAATTATTAAAAATTTATTTTTACTTTTCAAAACTCCTACTTTAATACAATATGATATCTGTAGCACTAGATTATTTAAAAATAAATATGATTCGTCAAAAAATAGATAGCCATGGGAATAAAAAACAAAATATCATTTAAGATCATAAAACCTGAATATTTAAAGCTGAATTACAGATAATAATGTAAATACAATGATTACAACAATCAAGATTAAATAATACCGAACTGAACTGACATTTTGGTTTACATTAAAAATTATAAATTAACCTAAAATTTATATTAAATACTTAATAATAAAGTAAAACACAAATTTTATAATGCACAAACGCACAATAATATTTATTTGTATATGAAGGCCGCGAAATTATTCTTAGCGTACCGAGAGAAAAATCTCGAGGACGCTAAAAGATTTCACGGACAATGTGCACACAATATTAATGTAATTACAGATTTTATTTGAAATATCATTTTATTTTCTAAATATCTAGTACTATAGATATTCTTTTGCATTAAGACTTTTCAAGGTAAAAATAAATTTTAAACCACTTTTTATTCTTGTACTTTTGTTTTAAAAAGTAAAGGAGAGCAAATATCCGCAGATTTTTCAAATCCTAAGTTAAATTCCCATGTTCCGCGTTTCGTTGCACAGCCTGCATATTTATTTGATATAGTTAACAAAAACATATTTGAAAATACGTTAATGTAAAATAAAAAAAAAACTATTTTGGATATTATAAAAATTTGTAAACTATGGGCCTTCATAAAATATTATAAAATTATTTACTGCAATATTTAAATTAGTTAATACTTATTAACTATGCATCATTTATATAAAGTTTTGTGCCCGTATTTAGTTAATTCACTTAAGAATAAAAATATAAATAATATTAATCTTTAGAAACATTTTGTTTTGTCTTGTTCAGTCTTACAAAATAAAGTTGACCAACAAAAGAATGACAGTATTCACCTAATATTTGTTGTTAAAATTATCTGAATTACATTATTTTTCCCCACTATTCCACGAAAGTCTAGCCGGCCAACCCTGACAAGCAGCCCAAGCAAAGAATTGACAATATTCATTTGATATTTGTTGTAATAATTACTTGAGTTACTTTATTCTTCCCCACCCCACAAATCAGGACATCACCGACCAACCCCGGCGAGAGGGTAAGTTACCTCCTCACTACTCCTCAAATAGAGTATCTTGAAAGGATAACTACTATACTGTCAGTTTTTTGGTGATTAACTTGGTGATATTTCACAAAATTTGTAAAAAAATGCCTGGTTGTATTTGCCAGTATTTTGGGTGTTACAAAAAACAAATGGAGAGCCCGGAAATTAGAATGTATCGGTTTCCGGTAAACGATGACAATAGATTACAACAATGGATAAGTAATGCGGGTAAGAAAAATTCGTAAATATAATAACAATTCAATAAAAAAAAACAAAAAAAACATGTACAGGGTGGAACAAATTCGAGTTCCTTATGTGAAAAACTTTCTTATTAAGCATGCAACAGAAAATTGATGCAAGTCTTTATGGACCAACTTTAAATTTATTAAGAAACAAACGAACAAATCAATTACAGACCATCATTTGTTTATTTTGATTCTATATCTATTAATTAAAATGAGTGAAAACTAAGAAAATAACATTCAAAATAAACAAATGATGATCTGTATTTGATTTTTTCATTTGTTTCTTAATAAATTGCATTTTTCCACCTCAAAAATAATGGTTCACGTATTATTAATGTTTGATACATCGTAAAAAAGCATACAAAATAAGGAAAAAATACGAGACTATTTACAACATATGTTCCCATTTAATAGTATATTATGCACCAAGGGAGCAAAATTCGTTTTTGCTCCCGCGGATGAAGTGATAGTACGAGGCTGAACAGAGGGCTGCCGAAGTCTCGTGCAGAGCACTCAACTAAACCTCGGGCTGCTAGAGGCAAGCCGAGGTTTAGTCGAGTGCTGTCAATTCATCCAGAAGCAAAAACATTGCTCCCGAGGTACATACGACATTTTTCGTAACAAGTGCACAGAAAAATACGCCAAAAAGTGCCTGTTTAGAGGGAGCAAAACAGGCACTTTTTGGCGTATTTTGCGTGCATGTATTACGAAAAAAAAAAATTATGTTTGTGTTATAACTCAAGAATTATTAAGTTAAAAAAAATCATTTCACCACGTTATTCTCCGTAAAAGAAAGTTTTACATATAAGGAACACAAATTTGTTCCACACTGTACATACATATCTTTCTTCACAGGAAATGTGTCACTTTTATACCTCGAAAAAGAAAAGTTGAAAAATAGATATCTATGTGAATTACATTTCGAAGAAAATGCCTTCATGAATGCTACAAAGTATAGGTTGGTTAAAACTGCTATTCCTGTACCTTTTCGAAAACCATGTGAATATTCAGCTGTTAGACAAACGAATAATTCTTCTTTCAATTTGAATGAAAATATGTCTACATTTTCACCGAGCACAAGTGGTACAGAAAAATTACCTTCACCGTTCTCTTCCTTAAAACCTTCCTACGCAAACACTATAAATAATAATAAGTCATCAATTTTAAGTCCAGCAAAATCTGATGAAAATTTTTTGGAAGTTATTGTTCATATGCCTACCCCGAAAAAAACGGCAAAAAGAAAATTAAAATTATCCGACGATGATACCCCAAAAAAGAAAAAACTTAAACTTGAATTAGAAGAAAAGAGAAAAGTTATACGTAATAAGAAATCTCAGGTATCCAAATTAAAGCGAAAAATTCAATGTAATGAAAAAATAAATGTTCACAACGTTTTTGATAAAATGATGTTTCCGTCTCTGCATGCAAAAACAATTGCTAAAATGCAATGTAGAAGAAAACAAACACAATGGACACCTGCAGAAAAAAAATTATCTATATTAATGTTCTACAAATCCCCCGCTATGTACAATTTTCTGAAATCTTTAAAAATTATTTTACCGGCTTCTTCCACCATAAGAAAATGGCTTGGCGCATCTAAATTTAAACCAGGATTTAGTAAAAAACTGTTTGAACAAATAGAAAAAAAAATTCTTCGTTATCTACTAAAGAAAAATCCTGTGTTTTATGCTTTGACGAAATGTTAATAATGCAAAAATTAGATTATTCTCCGGAATCGGATCTAATTGAAGGCCTGCAAGATATGGGATCATTGGGACGAGCACCCGTGCCTGCTAATTATGTGTTAGTATTCATGATTAGGGGTTTATATTCAAATTGGAAACTTCCCATTGCATACTTTTTATCTAAGAGTGGCGCAAAGGCAACAGAACTTCAAGTACTTATAGAACAATGTATAAATAAATTATTTTCTGCTGGTTTAGAACCTAAAATTATAGTTTGCGATCAAGGTACTAGCAATAAAAGTGCTTTTAAAAAATTAGGTATAAATTATGAGAAACCATATTTGACAATTAAGAATAAAATAATTTTTGCCGTATATGACACCCCACATTTAGTTAAAAATTTTAGAAATAATTTTTTAATTGGAGATTTTTTGTTTCTGAACAAAAGAATATCTTTTAAAGATGTTAAACAAACTTATATTATAGATAATAAAAACAAAAAAAAGTAGAGCATTAACTAAAATAACAAATGCACATATTTATCCCAATACGTTCCAAAAAATGAATGTTAAAATGGCTGTACAAATTTTCAGCAATACAATGACAGCAACAATGAAAACTTGTATTGCAACTAAGGAATTAATATCAGAAACAGCGGAAGATACAGCTGAATTTTTATTATTTATGAACAATGTTTTTGATTGCCTTAACAGCAGAACTAGATTCTCTACCAATCCCTATACATCCGCTCTTTCTGACAATTTAGTAAAAACAACTTTAATTGATGCAGTAGAGAAATTAAAGTCATTAAGTAAAATTGATTTTAAAACAGGAAAGCATAGTAAGCCTCCATGTTTTAGTGGCCTTATACTCACTATAAACGGTATTTTGCAACTTTTCAACATGGAACAAGAACATGAGAATATTAATTTCTTACTTACAAACCGCATAAATCAGGACGTTTTGGAGAACCAATTTTCTATATACCGACAAAAAGGGGGTTATAATAAGAATCCCACTGCGAAAATATTTCGTAGTATGTTTCGCAATAACGCCATTAATTCTTTAATGAAACCTGCTAAATCCTCCAATTGCGAAATAGATTCTGACATATTATTAAGTATGACAACTAAACCTTCAACCAGTTCATTGAGAGAAAAATGTGATACGGAAAATAATATAACAATTTCAGAAACTGATTTAAATTCGGATGAAACATTCTCAAATATAGAACCTGATAGAGAAAAAGAAAATACTTTAGAAGAGTGTTCAATGACATATTTTGCTGGATATTTGGCAAAGAAATGTCTTTCTAAATACAACTCTGACATTTGTACTAAAGAGTTAGTAATGAAGTCAAACTTAACAAATGAAAATGAATTATTTTTGTTACATAAATCTTATAAAAATGTTAATAGAATGGAAGGGAGATTAAAAGCACCTACAACGGAATTTAATACTATAGTAGACCTTATGCTCACGTTATTTGAAACTAAATTTTCTGATATATATTTTCAAAGCAACATTAAACAAAAATTAATACATAACTTTGAAAGTAATTCAGAAATCAGTAATTGGTTACATGAGTGTAGAGAACACAGGATGTACATTATAAATGAATTACTGAATACTAAAATTCATTTTAGTTGTAAATTAGTATGCAATAAGATGAAAAATATTAGCAGCAAGCCAAATCTTAAATTAAGAATTCTCACACATAAATAATGCTCCAAATTCTAGAAAATTAAAGCTCATTCACAGCACTGAAATTAAGCGAAATTATAATTAGTAATTATAATTATACTTATAAATATAAGTTTATGTCAATGCATTCAAATGTCAGCGTTCGAAAGCTCCAAATTAACATTGTAATTAATTTAAAATAACTTAAAATAAGAATTTTATGTAAACTTCATATATTTTACTTATAATTTTAATTTATAATTATAAATATAAGTGGGCCAATCAGATTGAACAAAAAAATGACAGAATATGTCACGGATTTCACGTCATGTCAAATTTGTCATAATTTGCTCAATATGAATATAAATAATATAAATTTATTAAAAAGAATTGTACTAAAACAACAATTAATTGCATTACTTGCTTATAAGGCGACAGTAAGTATGTGCTTTTAAGTATGGTATAATACATTAATTATAATTTGTATTTTTAAATGAACATCTATTTAACATGTTTTAAGACGGTCATTTTTAAGTATAATTTTTAATTATAATTTTTAAATATAATTATAATTTCTAAATATAATTTCAGTGCTGTGAATGAACCTTTATAATTTATAAATATTGATTTGTCAGTAAAAATATTACCTGTCATTCACAGTATCTACATAATATAAAATTAAAAATTATATTTTATTTAATTTTAATAATAAAGAATAATAAATTTAACTTTATTGTAAACTAAATATAGTATTTCAAGTAAATGATATTCACGAATTAATTTATATTTATTTTTTTTGTTTTTAACGTTTGATATTTGAAATAGAAATTTTACGAAATAGCGCTATTTGTTTTATTTACATTGTTTTTCTTAAATAAATAAAAATTTGTAGAAAATAGTATATTTTTTATTTCTTCCTTCCAAATTTCGGATTACTAATACTAGTGATTCTCTATTCTCCTTTTTCTTACTATCCTGTTAATACACGCTACGGTCGACATTTAGTAGAGTTGTGAAATAACAGGCTCCGCTATGTAGTAGATTATTCCCGACCGTGAAATGACGGCCTCCCCTCTATAATAGACTCTTCCAATCTTTGAAAATTCAACTCACATGAAATCGCCAGATACATACGGTAGTGACATCTAACGAAAAATATTTGAATTATTACTCAGTTTCCACAGGCGCCATAAGTGGTGTCAATCTGTTTACGTAGTATATATAATCAATGATACTATTAAAAAATTCTGTATTAAACAGAGTTGATTCTGGGAAATTTGTATGTTGTTGGTAACATTGGATTGCTATTTATTCTATTATATGCAAGTTCATGTCAATTCCGATTTATGAGCATAAGTAAATGTCATCTAGTGCCAACTTTCTAAAACATAAAAATGCGTATCGAAATAAAGGCTCTTTCGATGCGCAATAGGGTTTCGTAATTACGTCTTTATGAATGCAAAATACTTCTAAAATTGTAAAATTTGAAAAATGTCATTTTATTGTATGTAAATAATGAGGGGCTACTTCCATTTTAATACTTTTTTATGGGCTTATTTGGCCTTGTGCCCATAGGTCACTATAGCCATTGTCAGTATTTTAATACTATATTAATTATTATTTTATCTGGAATTGATTGTTAAAATACAAATAATATTTTAAGTAAAATATCAATTAAGATTTTCGTAGAAAGCTTGTATGTATAATATAAATACCTTATTAGATCCTTGAGTATCATTAAACTTTGAACGATAATAAAAGGAGAACACTCTCCATCTACATAATGTGCCATTAGTTATACGAGTAAAAGCTGGTATTCACTGAAAACCGGCAAGTTTTCACTGTGTATCTTGAACATTGATTGGTAGCACTCTCAACCATGCTTTATAAGCCTGCAACAATTGTTTGCATATAATAACAATTCATACTACAAAAATATATTATTAAATTAAAATTCTACAAATGATAAGCATAAACCATATTTTTATTATTTCGGGTTATTTTAATAATATTATTCATTAGCCACGTGACAAGTTTTCCGCCAATCATTCAGAAACTCCCTAGATACATGTCTATTACAGTGATAATAACCCCACCCAGTATATATATATACATATATATATATATATATATATATATATATATATATATATATATATATATATATATATATATATATATACCGGGTGGCGCTCGAAATCCGTTACATAGACATTTAACATTTTTTCCCAACGCGTTGCTCCCCAAATTATTATAGAAAAAAAATATATTTAAAAAAGTTGTAGAATATAAAATTCTGCCTTTAAATCAGTATAAAAAATTCATTTCGTATGTTTAGTAAATCCAGAAATTGAATATGAAAATTTTGAAAATTTCAGTTTCATAGTGCTAGCCATGAAATTAAAACAAAAATACAAACAAATGTGATGATCTAAATGTCAAATATTATGTTTTTTGTCAAGAAAAATGAGTATGTGAACAGAATAGAAGAATTAAATTAATATTCTGCGTAAGAATTTTACGTTGTGATAATTTATTAAATAACAAAAAGTAAATTAAATTTTATGACAGATAAACACATTTGTTTGTTAAGTTTTTTGTTAATTCCATGGCTATCACTACTTTTCAGTAGATTTTCGACATTTTCATACCTAATTTCTGCTGTTACAAAGCATGCAAAATTAATTTTGTGTATTGATTTAAATGCAAAATTTTTTATTCTACAATTTTTTCTAAAATAATTTGGGGAGCAATGCGCTAAGAAAACGGTTTTCCCATGTTTTTTTTTTTCTTATTCAGACCACTATAGATATACAGAATGTTTGAGACCACTATAGATAGAATGTTTGATTTCGTAGGCCACCATTGGGATCTCAAACTATAAAAGATACGACTTCGGTCAAATGGGCTATGTGGTGCGCATTTGGGGGGCATCTGAGATGTACTTTTGTTTTGACAAAAACTCCCATAGGTTACTAGAAAATGGCGGAAAACTGAATTTGCTCTATATTTTCATTTTGAAATTATTTCTAAACCATCAGATATCAAGAAAAATGTTTCAAATAAAAGAGTTAGATATTATAGTGCCTGTTCAGTGGCGTATGAAAATAATTTTTCTTTCGGTAAATTTTCGAGATATAACACAAATTTACATTTTTTAAAATGGATCGCAATTTTTTTTATTACTTAAAAAAAAAATGCATATTTTTCTTTCGATTGTGTAAGAGTTTTTGTGTTTGAAATAATTTTTAGATCATACCTGGTATACCTACTAACGTTAATATGAAATGAGTTAAAATTAAATTGTGAAACAGGGTAGTTATGAAATAAGTTATTTAAGTACAATAAAATACTATTTTAAAAACTAATGAAATTACTGAGAAAAAATATCACCAAAAATAAGGGAAAACTAAGATTTGAAGGCTAATTTAAATTTAAAACACAATAACCCTAAACCGACCGAAAGAGAAAAAATAAATATATTTTTTTTTTTTTGAAGTAAAAATCAAATATAGGCTACTTTTTAAAAAATGTAAGTTCATGTTATATCTCGAAAATTTGGCGATAGAATTTTTTTCTACAGTTTGTATACAAAGTAGCCATTTCCGCTTTCTTATGTCAACGCAAAATGTCACTCATGCGCGACAAAGTAGAAAAAACGCCCGCTGTCCAAATTTCTAACCATACAATGTTGACAAATGTCAGTTGTCTACATTCTTAACGGAAATGTTTAGTCAGCAACTAATGGCACTGTAGTTAAACATTTACCACCTTCACAAATCAATCTGACATATAACTGATCTATCGAGTTGCATACAATTTTTTTTTTCGTCTGCAATGGGAGCGGGGAAAAAGTGCCGTAGCGTTTCATTATTTCACTCCGCAGCGTTAAAAGAAGTGCACTTTTTTTCACACGTTTATGTATTAAAAAATGCATACTTTATAAACATTTTAATGAAAAAAAGGGTACGTAAAAAATATTTTTTCGACTGGTTTTCAAGATATAGCATAATTACAAATTAGATTATAACATGTCAATTAAATAAAAAAATGAATTATTTGAATAAATAGAATATTTCCAAAATAACAGTAGGTACATTTATATAAAATAACGGAAACAAATAAAAATTCGTGGTAAAACAAAATTACCTTTACATCATTAAAAAGAGAAAAACTGATAAATCTTGTAAGATCAAAATTCATCAATAGAAAACTTATTTTTGTACGCCACAGGATAGTTACTATAATATTGTAACATATGAAAAAAAAAAAAAACTGTATATACCGGCTGTCTATTCTTTTTCCCGAAAATAGGAAATTAAATGTTAAAATTTTAATTTGGCGATATCTCTTTACCTATTAATTTTATTTAAAAAGCGTAAACCAGCAATGGGTAATATGTCGTGATGATTTATTTATTTATAGAAATAATTCACGTTCCACATTTTCCAAGAAGTATAATCTAAAAAAATACCATTCAATAAAGTAAATAACATAAATTTGCTAACTGTTAAGCAAAATATGAATTTATAATTATTGACTGGTAGCATTTACTCAAAATCGTAATTACAATTACAATAGTTACTAGGCCATTTGAAACTCTACATTGGATTGAGTAAAAAAACAATTGAATTTGTTATTTTAGTCATAGCTGAATAAGAGTAAATAGTACTACCAGTCATTATTATTAAATGGAAATATGTATGTAATGTTAAATAAGAATTAAACACAATACTCACTAGATGTTACGATATTAAATTGACGAAAATGTTGACATATTTGGTTTTAACACATTTTACTTCCATAATAAAATATCTGTGTACTCATTAGATTCTTTTTTAAAAATATGTTAACAAAAACAATACAAAATGCATGCAATATACCACTCAAACCGGCACACAAACAAAATCCAACTTCTTACACTTCATAACTATAACCTCAACCTTGGTCAAATGATCACGGTACAGTCTCTGCTTTTCCAGGTTCAAGTGTTGCCAACCATATAATATCAAAATACTATCTAAGGCTTTCAAATCTTTTATACTTGCAGTAAAGTATTTAAAATATTATACATGAAACATAACCTACTTTACTAATATAATATTAAGGGGGTACACAAAATTTTACTCTATATTATTCAAATCTCAACAAGTGGAAATCTTTACAACTCTGAAATTGGTACACTCGTACTCAACGACTAAATATAACTAGACAAAACTTTCCCTATCCCTCCTCACTGAATGTTTTGATTTCGGCTGGCCAGACACGAGAAACTAGAGATATGTCTTGTCTAGTTCGAGTATTTCTCACTAGAGGCCACGTAGATTGTCAGTGTATAGTCTAGTGTTTAGTTTGAACGTTGCTTACTAGAGGCCAGGTAGAAGCATATGTATTTTATCTTTGTTTTGTAGTTGTACTAGTTTTGTGAGTGATACGTTATTATATTATATTACAAGAGGTGGTCTCCTGTGGATTTATGTACTGCGACCTGTAGACCTATTGTACCCTCCAGATTTACTCCTATTCTAGGAGTCCTGTTTGTTTGATAAACTCCAATGTTTTCTTTAGATCTAAATCTTTTAGCATATCCTGCTGTATCTTTTCTGCCCCCAGGATATTATATCTGGTGCTCGTAAAGGCTTCACAGTGGCATATAAGATGCTGAGGGGTTTCTTCCTCTTCACCACACCCATGGCATGTTGGTTCTTGTGTTAGTCGCATCGTGTGTAGGTGTTTGTTTAGTAGACAGTGTCCTGTTAGGAGTCCTGTTATTAATCTAACGTCTTGTTTGCTCATTAGGAATAAACGTTCCGCTCTTTTCTTGGTTGGTTCATTTAGGAAGAGCTTTGAGTGTCTTCCCTGGTGACTCCAACCAGTGATTCTTGTGCCATTGATTCAGCAATGTTTTTATTTCCAGCGTAACTGTCTCCGCTGAGATTCCGAAAGCCGGTTCTGGTCCTGTGAAAGGAAAACTTGTTGCCTTCTTAGCCAGACTATCTGCTACCTGGTTTCCTTCGATCCCTGAATTCCCGGGTAGCCATATTAATTTCAATTTGTTCCTCGCTCCTAGTGCATTTAATCTGTGGATGCACTCTGGAACAAGTCCAGATTCTGCCTCATAGGATTCTAATGCTTTTAGTGCGGCTTGGCTGTCTGTTACTATAGAGATTCTTCTGTTGCAAAAGTGGCTCTCTAGTAGTAATTTGGCGCAGGTTAAAATTGCGTACAGTTCTGCATCCGTCCGTCCGCAACTGTGTGATATGATTTTATCACACTCTGCGATAACTGAGCGAACTAACCTAAAAATTCGTATTTAAAAGTTTGACAGTTGCAGATAATTTTCTGAATTTACACGGATTAAGAAGGTTAAATCCTGATTTATCAGATTTTAACATAATATTTAATGAATTCTGATAGCAATGATGTTAACATAATCTGTTTTAATATATATAATATATATATATATATATATATATATATATATATATATATATATATATATATATATATATATATATATACATATGTCAATTCAACAAATTGTGGTCGTCGGAAAAGTATCGTGTACAACATGTGCTGAAAGGGTATTTCACACTCGTGTGATTGAACCACTCGCCTTCGGCTTTTGACTCAAACTTCACATTCGTGTGAAATATCCAACTTTCAGCACTAGTTATACAATATACTATTATTGTTCGTGTTCGGAACGAAGAACAAACTAACAGCAATTTGTTCGGTAATTTTTGCAAATAGATTGGTATTTATACTATTTACTATTTTGTTTTCGCCATGCCATCTGTTAGCTTTATCCATTGCTATGCGGCTATGCTATGCATATGCACTGCTGCCTATGCCGACGGTTTCCTTCTTCACAACTTTCATCAGTCATTTCAATTTTCAAACGTCTTTTGTGAATAAGAATGATTGTGCTACTCTGTTTGACATAACGAAATAAATTTGACAGATAGATTCTTGTGTTTCATTTAGTTGCTATGCGTTGTAGCTAAGCGCGGTGTACACAAACACAATTCAAATATTATGTCAATTATGATTTCATTCTTAGTTTGTAAGTGCTGTGCGTAATTTGTTGTTGTATTATCGTTTTTTTTTTAGTTGTATCTGGCTATTTTCTTGTTTTTATTGTTACGTTTTTTTTTGCAATTGGCGCTTCTTTTTAAACGTGTAAAACAGAATCCTAACCACGTCCCAAATAACTGTAATCAAAATTCTTGGTTATTTCAAACAGAGTATAGTGCGAAGTGCGTGTATCCGTCTGCGTCTGCGTGAAATATTTCCTGCTAAAAGTTTAAAAATTGAAAAATGCAATTGTTTGTACTTGTTTTCTGTTAATTATTTATTGATCATTTTCTTAAAAATTGACCGATTTTAGCAACCCGAGGTCAAGGCCGGCAAAAGACGTCTCTGCGGTTATAATAGTGTGGGAAAACTTTTATAAGTGGCTGGCAAAGTAAGATATATATTTCATGAAATAGAAAAATATGTGTAAAGAATAAGTAAATAAAATAAATAAATATATCACCACGGCATATTACCCATTGCTGGGTGTGCCAATCTGCTTTCGCACACAGATTTCGGTATGATGATGACATATTTGTACCGTGCGGGCGTTTACCAGGCGTCACCTCACGGGCACTCATTGCTGGCGTGGAGAGTGCACCACAGGCGTCAATTTTGTGATATTTAAAATATTTGGCGTCGGTCGGGATCGAACCCGGTTCCCCAGATTCGCGACCTGACACTCAGGCACGCGGCCACGAGACCCCATAAAGAAAATAAAGAATAATAAATTTAATTTTTATTAAAAAAATTTAACATTCAATTATAAGGCATTTGACCTTGAATGAAAAAAATTTTGCCTGCGGCGTATTTTTTTCTGGACACCTTGCCTCACCAAAATTTTGGTGCACGAACCGCCGCTGTTTGTGTTCGGCAATAGGGTATTTGACAAATTTTGGGAAAGTGTTTTAAATTGTATATATACACCTTATTGTATATGTAAAATTATTATTATATATTTTTTGATCGTTAATGCATTTAAAATCGAATTTTTCAATTTAAGTTTCAAATTTCCCGCTAAAACGCCCTTGATTCTCATGACGTCACCATCTAGTAGTTTATTAAATATTTTGTAAATAATATAAGTTCTTTAGTATTTATCTGTAATTTCCTTCAAAAAATGAATTCTAAACTTAAGTGTGATGTGCAGAGAAAAGAAAATACTGATAAACAGTAAAGAATTTCTTATGTTTACAATAGTATATTAAAGAACGTGTTTTATAAGACATATTTTTTTCGCACGCGTCAAAATTTAGAAAACTCGCTAACGCTCGTTTTCCAATTGACAAGTGCGAAAGAAAGTCTTATAAAACGAGTTCTTTATACTATTTTTAATATTTTGCGCCTTCTACAATAACATTTACTTACTCAATTTGTGATTATATTTGTAACCATTTGTACATTTTCATGTAAATAATATTCCCTAAATAAATAATAACAATAATAATTTCGACATTATATTAAAATGAATTGTCAATTAACTAAAAATAAATTAGGTAAAAGTTGGTTAAAGAAACGTCATCTAGTACCAACCGTCTAAAACAAAAAATTGCGTATCGAAATGAAGGTCATTACGATACGCAATTGCGTATCGTAATGGCTTCATTATGAACTCAAAATATAAAAAGTAATTATTAAACTACTAGATCGTGGCGTCATGAGCGACAAGACCGTTTTAGCGGGAAATTTGAAATTAAAATTTAAAATCCCTATTTTAAATGCATTAACGATTAAAAAATATATATAATAATTTTGCATATATAATTAGGTGTATATGTGCAATTTAAAACACTTCCCCAAAATTTGTCAAATACCCTATTGGACGCTGATGAGTTGGCAGCCCTAAAATAAATATATCATCTCGCTGTATTACCCATTGCTGGAGTGCCAGTCTGCTTTGTACGCAGGCGTCACCCCACGGGCACTAATTGCTGACGTGTAGAGTGCACCACAGGGGTCAATTTTGTGCCATTTAAAATTCGAAATATTTAGCGTCGGGCGGGGCCGAACCCGGTTCCTCAGATTCGCGACCTGACACTATTATTTCGAAATTATTTGAGGTAGTAGCTCGTTTAGCTGTTATCCCCTGTAGGTTTTATATTGGTTCGTGTCTAAACTAGTTTTTAGAGAAGGGAGAAGCATAGAAATGACAGAAACCAAAACTCGTCCAGTCGAGTCCAACCCATGAAAGTAGGGGTGTTAAGTAGTTATACATTTGTTCCAAAAGACAGATGCGGCGAGCAGCGAGTATATAGTTTGGAAGTCAGTATTTATAGGTTCAGTACTATATATTTTACTGCTCCTATTATTCCCTCCCCTAATTGTGCTACAGTGGCGGATTTAGAAAATTATAATAGGGGGGCACTAAATTCGGAAAAACAAATTTTAAATATATAGGGTGAGCCCCCCCCCTCCCACCACGTTATCTTTTGTATTGTAATAAATTGCTGATATAAAAGTTTTATTATTTTAAATATGCTATTTGATGGCAGATGTAAATATTTTTTTATAAAGCCAGAACTTTTATTTTAAAATAGCAACCTATAATTATTTTACTAAAATATAAACCCCCATTTTTTTGTTTTTTTAATGATCTGTTTGGGGTTCTGCACCATAACAAAAAATAATAAAATGTACACTTTATACTTAAAGTATTACTCAATAAAAAGGAATTAAGATGAAGAAAACAATTTTTTAATGATTACTTTTTGAGATATTTGTGGTATGTTGTCAGTGTCACTGTGACGTCACAATAGTCCTGCCTTTCTTTCGCTGCCCACTATAGAACTTGTGCGAGAGAAAGATATAGCAATACGAGTCGCCGTGACGTCACGTTGACAATAAAAATCAAATTTAGTTAAACCGAAAACAATTAAGACTTTAATACTACGAATTGCTTCAAAATTAAAAGAATTTTCAATTAAAATAATTTTAAAAAATCAGAGTGCAGGACCCCAAACAAGTAAATGAGTTTGAGCAATAATGTTTATGCAAATATTCTAAGTAGTCATGTGAAAATAAATAAAATGCAACAATGTTATACAAAACAAGTTAAAACATCAAATTAAGTACCTAATAAAAATAACTTAAAACAAAAAATGGCGGTTTATATTTTAGTGAAATAATTATTGTTTGCTATTTAAAAAATAGAAGTTGATAGTCGTATCTTTTAAACGGGACTTTATAAAAAATATCTACATCCGCCATCAAATAGTATAATTAAAATAATATATATGAACCATTTGTTCTATTACTTATAATTAAAAAAAAGTTAGGAGGGGCATCTCCAAAATAATAAACAATTCGAAAAATTGTGTATTTTCATTACTATGTTTATTCTTTTATTTATCTATGATGTGTAATACGTGAATGATAATACGTAATAATTAAATTTTTAAAAATAACAGGGGGGGGCACGTGCCCGAGTGCCCCCCCCCCTCTAAATCCGCCACTGATTGTGCGGTAACTGTTGATTGAGAAGTATATAAATATTCTTCAATAAACGTCACTGAGAATAGATTGTATTAAAAAAGTGATTTGATTGATTCTTCACTTTTTATAATATAAATAATTACTGTTAAAAAGTACCTAATTGCCCATAATAACAATTATCTACCAATTACTCTGACCAAAAAGTAATTATAATACTTTAAAACTAATTATTGCTAGAAAAAAATTATTCAATTATTAATTACATTTTTTGTATTTGTAATTTAATTTTATTTCTATTATCTTAGTTGAAAACAAAATCTAAATTTTAATACAATTTATATCTTTACACTACATGAATTTGTTTATGGGATTATCTTCTAAAATAATTTTTGCAGCCTTTCTATTTGTATGGGAAAATATATATGCCTTATCGACGGTTAGGTAAAATGATGACAGGCAGGCAACAGTAATGGGGTATTCTAATATTGTAAAATTAAATGTAAAAATATTATAACATTGTGGATTATGCTAAAAAATAACGGAATTACGTAAAAAAATAAAAATTTAATTTTTGTAACATAAGTTTTCTTGCAACTTATTTTGTTGTTAAAAAGACATCACGTGGACTGATGACATTTCAAACAAATTTTATGCATAAAACAACACCATTAACAAGAAATACTTTTTTTTCACTACTAGCCTACAAACATACCATTATTGACTTGTTATTGAGTTGTGAAATTGTTTTTCTCTACCGCTTCCTTAGCAACGCTTAACAACGGTCAATAATGAATTATTATTGACCATGGTTAATTATGCGAATTGTCACTTTTTAAAGAAATTCAAGGTTCTGAATTTATTTAACTTATTAAACGCAAAGAAAACATTATATTTAAATTTGCCGCCTAATTTCAAGTTGGCAGTAGTTAAATTTCAGATTAATCTTATTTCACATAAAAATTTTCGTGGGTTCACATTATATTTACAATACGAAATGTTAATTTAGGTATTTATTTATTGTTAAATCTATGAAAAGGTAAGTGTTTATTGTAACATTATTTCAATTATCTTACATTGTACATTTTTTTAAGGTTATAATTACATTTCTATGTAAAAACACAAAACAGGTAACATTTATTTGCTGTTTATAGTTGAAATTGATAGTGCAATTGTGACAAGTCAAATTTATTGCTGCAGAACCTGTATTCAATGAGGTTTGAGTGTTTCCTATATTTATTGTCGCATTTTGAATTTCTGGCACCATTGATTGAGGTATGGGGCTTGGACAGTAAATTGTTGAAGGGCTCGTAGTCTCACATTCACTGGCTGTAGGAACAATCGGTTCTGATGGGAGTGATGCCCCTTGTACCATTCCAGCAATCCTAATTTTATCAGCGAGGGACTCTTCAATGTAGCCTTTCGCTACCGTGGCAGACTTCCACCCGCCATCACGTTTTAGAGATAATATGTCACCACCATTTTTAGCCAAAATGGTAGCGGAAGTACGTCTCAATGAATGCCCCATGTAAGTTTCAGAATTTTCTAATTTCAAGAATGTTGCAACTATTTTTGGCACCTTGCTGATTGTATTGTGTCCTATATTTTGTCTCGTAGGTTTGCCGTGTCGGAAAGTAATGAACACCTTTGCCATGTCAGGAGTGGGCCTCTTACTTAGATATTTTTTAACTATTTCAACCCAGAAAGTTTCTACCAAGACAAATTTTCTCGAGGATCCATTTTTGCTTTTCGTTATATTTATGACGATGATGTCCTCCCGAACTTCGACATCTCTCATGTGCATATTGCAAAGCTCATCGGTTCTACAAGCGCCAGCCACTCCAATCACAAAAATAGCCTAAGAAAGTATGAATTAGTAAGTTTTTGGAATTTTATTACCACAACAGGATACCTTCGTTGATAGAAAAACTTCATCTGGCGCTTCTACGAGATATTTATTAATTTCTTCTTTAGAAAATACAGATGACTTTTTTGGCTTATATGTAGCATTTTGGCGCTTTAAAAATGCAAGTAACTTAAAATATTTTGAAATGTCTATATTTTCTTTTAATGAAATAGTCGATTTCAGCATGGAAAATATGGCCCATAAACTTGAAGCCTTTTTATTGTGTGCTTGCTCCTGGAAATATACTAGGAGTACATTTTCCGAGATTTTAGTCACCTTTTTTGTTAGACACCATTCTTTAAAACTCGTATACACTTTCATATATATCGGTTTAGATTTTTCTGGCAGCAATGTATCAAACTGCACATTTTGTGCCGCTTCTTTAATTTCCGGAGGAGTACAATTTTCCGTATTACTTTCTTCAAACATGTTTACTTATTGTTACCAAAATGAAATGTCAGATATTAAAAACAAAAGAATTTTATTTCTGCCTACTTAGTTTTTATAGATATTAATAAATATTAATGTCAAAATTCTTATGTTATTATTAATATAAAATTCGTTAAATAGAATTTAGGAACTAGTAGTGAAAAAAATAGTATATAAACCACGGTTGAGAAGATCATTATTGACCCAGCGCCAAGATTGTAACACGAGGGCGAAGCCCGAGTGATACAATCTTGGCGCTGGGTCAATAATGATTATCTTCTCAACCTTGGCGTATAATATACTATTATGCCATTGATGCGTTGTCAACTGTCTTGTTTGTGTTAGTTTTATTACGTTTTATGTTGTTATAAGTTTTCTATTTCTATAATATTTCTAAATGTCATCGGCTCCTCCTACGTCACATCCGATAAAATTCAGAATTTCAAGTAATATTTAAAAATGGGGTATGTGAATTCGAATTTCAATATATGTCATAAAATATAAAACTAACTACTATAGCTTCTCATTATAATAATAAAAACTAAATATTAATTTGTAATAATATTGTTATTAGCAATTTAATGTTTTGGAGAAGGGACATATGCCGTAAGCATGTAATCGAGGAAGAAGACGGATAGTCTGCGGAACGGAAAGAGGCAGTTATAGATCCGCCAATCAGCGTCGCGATTATGTTGTGTTAGTTGTAGCATGATGACAGCTGGCTATGGCTGTCTATAACTATCTCGTTCCCTGCCAGTCTACCCATCTTTTTCTACTCTTCTACCATGCATACATACAATTTTGGATGTCTTACAGATATGTGAAAGTTTCAGAAAATAAATTATTAGAAAATCCCATTATTATTTGTTAGGTATTTTAAAAATAAAAATACTTAAGTAATTTTAATTACATCAAGTAATAAATTACCAAAATGACTTAGTTATTATTTACTAATTATATAAATAAAATAAATAATAAATATATCATCACGGCATATTACCCATTGCTGGGTATGCCAATCTGAATTGTACCCAGATTTTGGTATTGATGATGACATTTGCTCGGACATATTTGTACCGTGCACGTGTTTACCAGACGTCACCTCACGGGCATTCAATGCTAGAACTCGGAGGAGAGTGCACCACAGGTGTCAATTTTGTGCCATTTAAAATTCGAAAATATTTGGCGTCGATCGGGATCGAACCCGGTTCTCCAGATTAGCGACCAGACACTCAGGCACGCGGCCACGAGACCCTGTAGCTTTGCACTAATTGTGGGAGAAAAGTAGGAATTAATTACAAAAGTAATTATTACTGTCCAGCTTGGTTTTTTATAGGTACATATATAAATTGAGAACTTAAATTGTATAAATTTATTGTAACGTTTATCTTTATAGTTTCGTATTTTAAAGTTCATACACATACTTGTAAATTTCAATATTCGTTTATAATCTAAGTAATAAATATTATTTCTATCATACAAAATATTTAGTTTAAATATTTGAGTTATTTTTCTTTCAAACTAAAATAATTTCATATTAAGATTTTGAAATTTAAGACAAGGATTTGCGATCTACTAGATTCTAATATTTACTTGGGTAGCTACATTTCTGGTTGTAAAACGATTTGAAGGAGGAATTAAACAATTAAGGTATAAAGTGGCCGCCCGCTGTCAGTATTTACAGCTTCCCCCTCATGCCGATCCTTCACCATGATTTTTATTGTAAATTAGTGAGTGCAATAACGCCCTGTTTCTTATTCAATTGACTAGGAAAGTAAACGTCATAGAAGGCGGGTTTGAGTCGCCACTATCTTTGTTTAATTTTCTGAACGTACGTCGTACGTTGTGGTGGCGCAAACAATAATGTTACTTTGTAAATGATGGACATTTTATTACTGTTATTGTATAACTAATTATTATTAATATTCACCAAAACACCACTAAATACAACACCTTCGTCATAACTCATAACAAGTTTGTTAACAGTTGACTTTCTAAACCGAGCGGAGGCAAGCGTTTTGTACAATTTTTTAAAAACAAATAACTATTTATAATGCATAATAGGCAAGATTGAAAGCATTTTATTAAAACTCTTCATCATAAGTTGTAATAATAGTAAAAATTTTCACTAAATACATCTATGAAGCGAGTAATTTCGATTTATTCGACGGTTCCCATGCATTTTGGCAGCCTAGTAGACTCCATTTCAAATTTCACGCTTACTTTAGCACCGCCTACTTTTCTAGTCTATTCGGTTTAGGAATTACTGAGGAGAGAAGTAAAAAGGATGTACATGAGCACGTGCCATCTCTTGTTTGCGTCCAGAACTGAAGTATGTTACTAGCGCCCTCTATTTTTTGCGTCCAAATGGTGGTTTAATATTTGTAGGACGAGTTTGGACGATCTGATAGTTATGAGATCTGCGATAAAACCAAAAACTTACAACTTCCGTCATCTATTGGTTACTTTGAAAATTATGAAGTTGCTTCTAAACGCTCTATAAGATCGGCTGAGTTCTATGGCGTTTCTTCTTCCAAATATAGACGTAAAATGTGAAAATAATCTTTGACAACTATGAAGTCTGAATTTTAACCTTTTATACAGAAATTCAATATCATAATCTTTCAGGTGTTCTCTCAACAAAAATCAGCATGTCCTATACTCTTCCATTTAAGCCATTCAGCAGATGGCGCTCGCCTCGGCGCCAGTTTTAAGTTACATTACATCGGATAAACTTGTCCCTTATATCCCAATTTCAGCCAATCAGACAGGACAAAAGTATATTCTCCGCAATACTGATTATTACAATCAGGGTCATTTGTAACACTTGCCTTGCAAGATCGTATTCTCAGTCATATTAAAGTTATATTTACCAATTATAGTATTTTTCCTTTTTAATATAAAAGATTTGAAAGTCAACTTGGTGTTATCTGGTTGGCAACACTTGAAACGTAGGGTCAGGGACCGTGAGCCATGTGGCCATTGAGTTATGAATATAGGTGTATATAGAGGGAGCCTGAAGTAAGGATATGGGCAAGCGAACTGCTTGCATGGAACGGAAGGGGGTACAGCTGGCGGCCATCTTGGGATGAACCAAGTTAAAAATATGTAATGCTGATAGAAGCTATTTTAGTTGTTTTATTTACTACAAATTATAAAACAATGTAAAATAAAAATACATAATATATTCTATATAACCACAAACTATAAAAAATGATCTTACCAACCTTCAAATAATATTAGCTTATGTAGTTGCTGTCTTTTATTTTTTTAAACATCTGATATATTTTTTACAATATAATGTAAACGTATTAAAATATATTTTTCTGACACAGCACGTATTAAATTAAAAATATGATTTTCAAATGGACTTTGGTCAAAAACATGTATATTTAACTCTTTGAAAATATTACGGTCCAAATAATATTTAAGTACAGATGACACTAAAAACAAGACTGAGTATTTTTTATTTAAATGAGGACCACCGCTATCATAAATTGCTTGTTTTATAACTTTTTCGGTAGTTGTACAAATATCAATAACATCCTGTGAAGGATAAATTAGCCCGCCAATATCTGTATGACTAATAAATTTATATACTTTTTCAGTTGTATCTGCATATTGTTCTAAAGCATTTAAACATTTATGACAAATAATTTAATTTTTTAAATACTTAACAACAAAACCAGCAATATATGCAATAATGTAAGTACTGTATTCTGTTAATTCTTGGGGATTTGCTTCATACATATGATCTGTAACTTCATTAATAGAAATATGTTCTTGAAGATTTATTCTACTTTTATTTGTGGATTTATTAATAATATCTATTGCATTAGTTTCTTGTTTTGAAGAACTTACATGCAGTATATTTATTTCTTCAAGTGGAATACAATTACCACTTTTCGTGGACTTAAGTTCTGAATGAACTAAATTTTTTTTGTACGCAGTACAAAACTGTCTGGTTGTAGGATTATTGTTGAATCCTCCTTGTGACCTTATTACCGAAAATAACATTTCCAGGTGGTCTTGATTTAATTTATATGTTGGTATGTACATTAATAAGGATTTTTCAACAATTACATCAGCATATAATTTTTTAATACTATTAATACAACATAAAAATCCTAAAAAACCAACTTTTCGATTTGACGAAATAATTTTAGTGCCATCAGATAATTTTAAATTTTTTATATAAGTTTCAGTTGATTCCAAACTGATCAAAACAGTAGCAATATTTTGTTGACAAAGGGCTTTCTTGAAGCCAAATTGATTCAGATTTTTACTATTTAAAATATCAAATAAATTATTGAAAATATTTATAAATTCTACCGTTCCTTCACAGTTTTGAAATTCAGCCAATTTCAGATGGTTACAACAAAATTCAAGCGCAATTGCTGTTGATTTACTTAACAACTGTGCTGCTAAACGGACCTTCATAATTTGTTTCTTGAAATTTATATGCACTTTCTTCAATCGATTTGCCAAATTTAGTCCTTCACTATCTTGTAGTTTTTGCAACAAAACAATGAAATTCCAGTCAATTTTACGATTTAGATAATCGAAGAATACTTTTTTATCCCCAAATGCGTTGCGTACATTTTTAAGCATGTGATACGGATCTGGATACAAGTACACATTTTCTTTGGAATCTGGATGATTAAACCACGATACTGATCCATTAATATGACATCCCAACTTCCACATCATTGTTATATTTGACGCTGCTCCATCAAATGTAATAGAAATAATGCGAAGTCCAGCTTCATAACATTTGGACAAACATATATTAATTAAATTACATCGCTGATCTGCATTAACACCATCCACCAGAAAATAAGCGACAGGAATTTTCCATGCTTGATTGATGCAAACAATCATAAAGACGAGAGCGTCTTTAGCTTCAGACATTGATTCTTCGTCGTTTTCTACACCAAAATCTACATATCCGTGGTACTTTTTCCCATCAAATTCAATTTTACGTCGTATCGACATTTCGTCTATACAAAGACTTGCTAACAAAGGTCTATCTGAATACTCACAACGGATCTTAATAGCCCGAAATGCTTCTGCTGTGAATCCTGGGGCACCATCAATCGAACTATACCACTTGGAAATGGTCTTAGGGTGAGGAAGACAAGAATTAAATGCAGTACGCACATATTTGTAAGCAGCTGGTGAATAATAATGCAGTGTTACTGCGAATTTTCTTAATTCTTCACTATACTGACGAGAAAGTTTAGAATCTCCACTTTTGCCAAGTTGTCGCTTTAAAATGTCCGAATTTGGACTTCCAATATTCTTTAAAACTTGTAATTGTTCATCTTGCAACAAATTTTGGCTTTTTATACTTTTTAACACAGAAGATAATGTCGCTATTCTTCTTAAATTTCTTCGTTTTTTTTGCTGTAGCTGGTTAACTTTTTTTCTGTATTTACTTTTTAAATTTTGTATTTGCCTAAGTAACGAAGCTTTGGCAGGTGATATATCACGATGCATTCTTCGAGCTGGCGAAAAAGATGTGGTTCGTGACATCATTCTAAGCACAGTTGATTTTTGTTGTGGTACTGGTAATAATGTGTTTGTCAATGCACTTGTACTTTCACTAATATTTAGCGTTTGAGGAACATCATCATCTGCAGTGGAAGTTTCTGTGGAGTTATTGACATCAATTTTTGTTACTATGGGCGTTATTCCACTGATTGTGCTAAGTTCTCGCCTTTCTAGTTTGCGGCGTGGGGTTTTAACTGCCTGCAATTATAAATTTAATTAGTTTAAATTCAAAATTAAAGAAACGGATCACTATATTATTACCAATTTTCCTAAATTTGCTCACCTTTTGCAAATATGAAGGATATGATAGAAATATTGAAGGTACAGCGAAATCCCTTAATCTTACACATGACAAAGATGTTCTGTCAAAACAATCTTCTGTGAAATGTTCGGAACACAGAATACTGGTATTTGTCGGCTCCCAGCCAACTCTTCTTATCGCTTTTATCCAATTTGCTCGCCTCTCCGGGTGTTTTGGAAATCTAAATTTAAACAACAGACATTTTACTAATTACACGATATATGTTAATAAAAAATAACTTACTTGTGATATGTAATTACAGCCCTTTTTTCTTTTTGTTTAGCACTTTTTCTCGATGATCTATTACTGCATCCAAATGAACAACACGCCGGCATATTTGAGGATAAAGTATTTATCAAATTTAAGTTACTAATAATATCAAAAGATACAATGTTTCCAATAAAAATATAACTCTTAACAAACATATAAAGTCAAAGAAAAGACACAAACACGCTACGTTCAGTGCACGATAACGATATTTAGGTTCATCCAAATATGGCGGCCACACAACTACATGCGATCCCCGCGTGCCATCAAGCACATAGCATAGCACTCCCTCTACCTACTTCTATAACTCAATGCATGTGGCCATTGGCCATGATGACCAAATGTCCAGTGTGTCAGGTTATGATATGTTTGTAAGTTACAATCTTGTCTTGTGTTTGTTTTGTCTTTGTTAACTCTGGTGTTTGTTGTGTTTTTGTTTTCTTTTTCTTCAGAATCTAATGAGCACAGATATTTTATTATGGCAGTAAAATGTGTTAAAAACAAATAATGTCTACATTTAAAATCGTGTCATCTTAAATCGTGTGAGTATTGCGTTTGAGTCTATTAAACATTGCATAAATATTTGCACTTAATAAGTTTTTTATGTTATTTGTAAATAGATATTCTGTTAACAATTAACAAATTTGTTATTTACTTGAATTATAAAAGTGATATATTTTAAGGTTAAACTTCCACAAATTGGATAGTGAATTCTATCTACAATTTATTTGTAATTTTAAATTAACGAATTAGAGTAAATAATTATAAAATTTTATGAGAAGAACCTGCATGAAATTAATATAATAATTTTCATGCTGTCAAGGATATTAATTCAATGTTAAAATGTATGAATACACTTTAATAAGTAGTTCACGAGGTAGTTTACCTAACTATTGTTATTTGGTATTGTTAATTATTAATTTTTTAATTAACGTTAAAATAAACAAATAATAAAAATGTCAATGCTATATAATTTAATTTTGATATTGTATTTTTTAGGTTGAATATTATATAAACACATTTATTGTAGGGGTACAAAACATGGCTGAGAGTGCTACCAATCAATGTTCAGCATGCCGTACATTATAGAAAACTTTCCGGTTTTCAGTCAGTTACACCAGCTTGTATGACTATTGGAACATGTTCTACTGTTATTCTCGCTGAAAGTTCAACGATACTGTCTCAAGAATCTAATAAGGTATTTATATTATACAGGGTGAGTCTGGGAAGACGCCCCCCCCCTTAACTATTTTATTATAAGTAATAGAAAAAAATGGCCCAAATAAAAGTTTTATTATTTTACATATACTATTTGATGGCAGATGTAGATATTTTTTATAAAGTCAGGTTTACAAGGTACGACTATCAACTTTTATTTTTCAAATGGTAACCTATAATTATTTTAGTAAAATATAAACCGCCATTTTTTCTCTTTTCAACGATGTATTATTTTTTATTAATGTATTTGAAAAATTTCGAGAAAAATGAGATAATTTAGAAATATTAGAAATAATTTTTAAGCAAATATTATAGGTGGCTATGTGAAAATAAACAAAACGTAACAATGTAAAACAATTAAATTAATGTCAGAAAAGTATACATTTGTTTGTTACTTAATTTAACTTATTTTGTAAACAAGAGCAAAAAGAATTTACCGGGAGCGGTTTCCTAGACGTCGGCAACCGAGTTTAAGAACACGGAAGGATTTTTACCCGATTTCGAGAAACAGGATCAATTGAAAAACCAAAACGAAATACGGCTAATGTTATGATAAATGAAGAAACGAAAATTATGGTTTTGGCTTCTGTGTATGAAAATCCTCATATCAGTACTAGGAATTTATCAAATTTAATTGATATTAGTCAAAGTTCTGTGTCCAGGATTTTAAGAAAAAATAAATTTCATCCGTATCATATCAACCTTACACAAGAATTGCACGGTGAAGATTTTGATAATAGAATTCGATTTTGCTGGCAGATATTCGAACACATCACGTTCAAAGCTTGAATTTTTGTATTACAGAACATGGTCGTAATTTTGAACATTTGTTTTAAGTTGTTTTTGTTACCTACTAAATTTGTTGTTTTAGTTTGCTAAGTTGTATAGCACTGTCACGTGTTGTTTATTTTCACATAGCCACCTATAATATTTGTTTAAAAATTATTTCTAAAATTTCTAAATTATTTCATTTTTCTCGAAATTTTTCAAATACATTAATAAAAACTAATACATCGTTGAAAAGAGAAAAAAATAATTATAGGTTGCCATTTGAAAAATAAAAGTTGATAGTCGTAACTTGTAAACCTGACTTTCAGGGTTGAGAGATTTAAATCAAATTGATTTAAATCATGATTTAAATCAAGTGATTTTTTTAAAAAATCGTTGATTTAAATCAAGATAAGTTAAATTTAATAATTTGATTAAAAACTGAATAATTTTATTATTGTATATGTGTTTATTAAATTAAAAATACAAACAAATCACAGTAAAAAAATAAAAACATGTTTTAAGTTTTAATAAATCAAAAACATTTTAATATGAAAATAGAACAATTCATATAACAAAAATAAACGGAACGTTTATTTATTTAGTGGTACATTATTATTAAAATGTTTAAATAAAAAGACTAGTTTTCCAGCCTTTTCAGTTCCTAATCGGTTTCTCAATTTTGAATGCACAAGTCCAAATGATGAAAAAACTCGCTCAACACAAGCTGAAGTTGAAGTGGCGCATAAAAGTGATTTTAGAATTTTCAATATTATATCTTTATTTGGTCCTAATTCATCTTTTTGGGACACCCACCATTCAATACTTGAAACGTTGTTCAGAATTTCTTTTGAAAACATTACACTTGTAAAAGGTACAGATTTTGCTTGATATTTTATCAACAATGGCAGGAATCCTGTATCCGCGAAATTTTGTTGAGCAAATTCTAAAGCTGATTCTTTTTCTTGTGCATTGTGATTCATAATGTTCTTCTTAGGATCAAATATGTAAGCTAAAAAGTGTGCGGGAGTTATAGCTTGTTCATATCGTTTGTAAAAAAATGAAAATTGTTTTAAATTTAAATCAATATCTTTAAATGATATTTCTAACTGTTCCCAAGCTTCTACTGCATCAGGTAAGGACGAAAAATCTTTTTGTAGTGTATCTAAAGCTTTAGCGATAGGTTTTAAAATAAGTAAAAATTCTTCAGCTGATCTTTTCAATCCTACATTAGCTACTTTTTCGTAAACTGTCTTGTCAATGACGTTTCTATTTTCTTCACATATTTGAAACAGTTTTTGCCATTCAGTAACATACACATTTATACAATCGGCGAGAGTATTCCAGCGAACTTCTTGAGGCATTACTAAAGCCCGGCCACCTGTTTGTTTATATTTCGCGTTCGCAAAATGATTATTGCGGAAATACTTAATGACATGAACCACGTGTTCTTTTATGTTTTTTATTTCTAAGTCTTTTGATAAAAGATTTAATATATGGGCTGAACATCCATATGTAATTATTATTGGAGCGTTTGTAAATTCTGTACATTCTCTGATCGCATTTCTCATGTTTCCCATATTTGCCGCATTGTCGGTCACTACGCTAGTAACAGTACATTTATATTGTTGCTTACAAGTGTTAATTAATTGTTTTACAATTGTCGTCAAATATTCTCCTGTATGTGGGTTGCCAGATGTATCAATGGTTTCTAATAAAACACTATGCCTGTTTCAGAAATTATTGTTGCGCATATGATTGGTTCGTTGTGAACATTTGACCACCCATCAATTGACAGACAGACACAGTTATCTGCTAATTCTGAGAAACATTTTTCCCTCTCTTCATTATAAATTTCATCCAATAAATTTGTTCCAATTGCAAATCTGGATGTGGGTGTATATCCTGGACGTAGCATTTCAATGATGATTTGAAATGTACGTAAAATTACGAATTCAACGATATGTTCGAAGTGCATTTTTATTGAAGAAATAAATTACAAAAACGTATGATAAAATTACGAATAATTAACCTGCTATACCACGATATCAGTCAAGCTGTAAAAACAGTTGAGACAATATTGAGTAATATTTAAATTAATTGTTACAAAAAAATTATCAGGTCAAAAATGACAGAAAACGGTGATATTTGTGCATTATTGTTTCTATACAATATATAAAATAATTCACTTCATTGTAATATAATATCTCTAATTGGTAACTTTCTTTTTTGTCTGCTGTCTATTAATTCTGGCAAAAGGCATTTGAAATAAAAATAATTTAGTTTCGGACACATAGTATTTCTCCAAAATTCTTCTTCATAAGAGATCTACAAAAATGAATTATTTAATACTTTTTCTTACATAGACACTAGTTGTACATACTTTATCAATCAACATTCCTTTTGGAGTCCAAAATCTGAAGTAGCAAAAATGTCTCTGTTATGTGTAATTGTCCTTGGACCTGATAATAGTACACATGATTACGTTTTAAAGAAAACTGTCCCTGATCAAGTGTAGCAAAAGTTATTTTTTTTATTTTCAATTGCTTCCTGTAGAGTTAACTGAAATGCGGTTGCTAGACATTTAATTTCTATAATGCAGTCCTCTCCAATTGAGCCATCGGGTGATGCAGCTAAATAGTATTTCTCTGAATCAACAAATAATCCACATCTGACCACTTTCATATTAAACTTTTCTTCAAAATCTTTTATTGCAACTGACTCTTTTTCAATTCCATATTTTGTAGCTGAATTTCCCATAAATTTTGAATACAAAATATTATGAACTGTCGATGGTGTGTTGGTAGTTTGGCGTAATTTGCATATTTTTCCAAAATTGGAAGCCGTCAGTCTTTTCAAACGTTCTGTTTTCCACAAAATACTTTCACTTTGTTGCATGGTTTTCTGTTGTACTGCAATTTCTCCCTTATTTTATACTAATTTATTTAGGAATATTTCTTTTTTCCTTTCAAAAATATCGTTATTCATATCTGACTCTGTTGGATTAGCTGCAATTGGTCCATAATTTGTGTCAGGCCCTACAAATAGCTTCCTCCTTATTTTTCAGTCGATTAATTTTCTTCTGTTGTACATTTTTTCTTTATTAAATATAAATTTTTTCATGTATTTTCCTGGACTATTGTTGCTCAATGACTTGTGTATAATATAATGATACCTGTGTTTCACATTATGCGACAATGCTGCAGCGTTACAACGTGATATGAAAATCTTTTTGTAAAATTAATTCTTTTGCCTCCAACGAATTTTGCCACAATGGAGTTATATCTTTCAGCAGCATTGCTGTTCTTGTTCATAATTAAACTTTTAGTATTTTTAAGCAGGCAATAGTTCATTACTGAAAATAGATAATTTAATAAGCCACATTCTCTTAATTCATTTGTATAATTGAGTTCCGATTTTTTGACCCTTCACAAAAGTAAGAAGCACAAGAAAAATGGTTTCCAAATATATGTAGAGGACTATTCAATATATCTTTTTTTTAAAAGTTCACACTTGTCTTCAAATGGCACAGATTTATTTCTATTATGTTTAGCTGCATAATCTACTGCCAAACGTAGACGCTGAATGTTGGTATCCAATAAATCTCTCAGTTCTTTTGAAATGTACTTTCCTGATGAACTGTACCTTTTTTTGTCATTTCATTTAATTTAGTTGAATAATTACGAAGAAGATGATAATAGCATTCAATTTTATCGAAAAGTAAATCATGCCCATAAGGTCGTGATTCTATAATTTTGCGATAAACGTTACTATGTCCGTCACCAATGAAACTTGCATACTGAATACCATGCATTTCCATGCTACAATTAAAACCTTCAACAATTACATCACTTTCCATGCCTGTTGATGGACTGGACCAATTTTTGAAGCATTTGTGTTGTTTAGGGGTGATACATATTACAATAGCTCGTTCGCATATGCAACAATATTTCGTACTCCCAAAAATAGAATTTTACCAGTTCTTTTGCTGATAATACATTAAATAAATAAAGATGAATATGCGAGATATGTATATTTGTAACTTACTACTCCAGAAAGTGCATTATAATTAATTCTGTATGGTCGTTTTGACCAAGCGCAATCTACAGTAATAGTTATTTGCGGAATGCCGTGTTCATTGATATCACCATTTTCTATGGCTAATTTAGTTTCCTCTTTTCCCGCATTTTCAATCGAATTCCACATGCCGTCATAAATTGTGTCATTTAATTTTGTTTAACATTTAAGAAATAAATCAGAAGATATTGGTGGAATGTCTAAAGCTGCGTTTACATTGGTTAAGTTATTGTACCAGTTACGTGCACTAGTACTGGCCTAGCTAGTCAACTTTCTCAGAGAGATAGGGAAGTAGGTGTACACACACAAAATTGTGTAAACCTATACTTTCTTTGCTAGTACCAGGTCCGCCATTGTGTTGCCATCATGCTTAAGAGTTCAAAACAAAATGTTATTAAAAAGCGGCTTAAAAATGTTCTTTTCCGATTTTCGGAATATTTGATTGAAGAAATAAATTATATAATTGAGGAAGAACAGTGCCATGTTAAAAGATTGTGGGTTAAGAAATGGATTGGTAGAAGCAGTGAAAGAGGAGCATCGGCTTTACTTTTGAAAGAACTTTCTGCAGAGGATCCTAAAGAATATGGATTGTGTCTGCGTTTGTCACCAGAAAAATTTGAAAGTTTACTTAACTTGATCTCACCTATAAAATTTTTGGCAATACCAGCCGGATTAAAGTAGAAGTTACACTTAACTTCCTAGCAACAGGGAACAGCTATAGATCTCTCCAATATCTCTTTCGTGTTTCAAAATCATCAATGTCAAAGTTCATGCCGGAAGTTTTGGATGCAATCTTCGACGTGTTAAGGAAATTTATACAGGTGTGTAATAACAACAACTTTATAAATGCTTTTATTTCAGTTTAATTTTTAAACATGTTACAATTTTTACTTAATTAATTTCAATATTCTGATATGGCTTCTTTAACGATACTAGCATATTCACTTAAGTTTGTCGTGTCATTGGGCATTACTAGAGAAGATAAGTCTGTTGTTTGAACGGGCATTACTGGAGAAGAACAATAAACTGATGATAGTGATAATTCCGGGGAGAACGTACTTGGTGGAGTGATATCTATTAATCGATAACGCGAAAGTGTTGACTGTAATTCACTCCGACATTGTATGGCCAGTCTTCTCGGTAATTTGTTCAAAGAAAGTGCCATATACTTTCCAAATGCTTCAAATTTATCTTCTTCAGTGGAAGAGTCTTTAAGACTTTCACTCACTTGCCGAAGCTCTGAGACAGCTTTGAACAGATCTGCGCGTCTTTTCTTTGCCGTCGAGGAACATTACGGAACAGGCTGCAGAGCATGTTTTCTTGGCGTTTCAGTATGAGCTACAGAAACCTAAATAGGAGTTTCTTCAATGGTGCCATGATCCTCGTCGGCTGTGTTCTCCGTGTTTTCCTCCTGATTATTCTCATTAGATTTGATTTCCTGAAAGAAGATAGAAACATTATGAACGTTTATATATAATAAATTCGTATATTTTAATTTCAGGTTCCAGCCACTACACAAGAGTGGGAAGAAATTGCAAAAGGATTTCAAGACAGATGGAACTTTCCCAAGTGCTGTGGGGTGATCGATGGCAAACACATTTCGATTCAAGCTCCTCCGAACTGTGGAACGGAGTATTTTAATTACAAAGGCCATAACAGCGTTGCTCCCATGGCACTTGTGGACCACAATTACTGCTTTACGTACATTGAGGTTGGTTGTAATGAGATTGTATCAGATGGTGGTGTTTTTCAAAACTGTTCTTTGTACCCAAAATTAGAAAATGGTTTGCTTCCTGTGGGGAACTGTATAGTTGCTGTCGACGTATTCCCTCTTAAAACATACTTAATAAAACCATATAATACCGTGTCTTTATCAAAGGAAGAAAAGATTTTTAACTAAGTCGAGCAAGACGTATTATTGAAAATTCATTTGGAATTTTTGAGAAAAAAAATTGCTTGGATATTGTCGACTGTTGACAAAATTGTGAAGGATTTCTGTGCAATCCATAACTGGCTTCGTAAAACTACACCTAGAACCTACTTTCCACCAGGTTGTGTAGATGAGGAAAATATAGATACGGGTGAGATCATTCCAGGGAGATAGAGATCTGAGGAAGAAAACATACGAAAAGTTACAAAGAATTCCAGTTTATCAATTTTAGCTAAAATCTAATATGTTATTTTCCCTTGAAATAAAAGTCTTAAATACTAAAATTGAATCGTTTTAGATTATATTTTAATATAGTTTTTCATTAGAAACTGTTATGAGATTCTATAAAGTATTACGGCCGGTTGTCCAATTTTACCCAAAATCTAATCAACACTACGTGAATACAGAAAGTTTAAATACGAATTTTTTTTGGAAGTTTAATATGAGTTGTCGTGGACGACACACACACACACACACACACACACACACACACACACACATACACACACATAATTCGTGCTTATTCACTGAAAACTCACTATAGAATTTTTGAACCGAAAGCATTAGAGAGTTTTCACTTAACGTGAAAATAAATAGCCTGAACACTTGACTTCAATGCGCATGCGTAGGTATTTGTACAGCGTATAACCTTATTTGTCCAGATATAGACTAACCAAGTACGAATCGTCACGCTACTCGCGGATTTTTTAACACAAGCGATGGGGTGGGATGTTTAAATGACAGTGGACAGTTCGTAAATACGCGTAGGTATGAGCACGAAAACCGTCGTAATTGACATAAGTTCAGTTGAATTTCATTAAAAATCTGATTATATATTTCTCAAGCAAATAACATGATTTTAATGTTTACATATTTTGTGATTTTCCAAATAAAAAATTTAGTTAAATAATTATAACTTAGGAACAAAATACTTCGACTCAAAATAGGTTATGGACAATACGTATCTGAGTGTCATTGATAACAATCATAAAAAATAAAATATCTATGAAATATACATGCTAATGAATGTAAAATGTTTAATAGTCAACGATAAATTATTAGTCAAAGTTAGACTTCATTCATTCTCGGCGTCCTCGAATATTAAGTATTTTAACATTCATTTCCAAATAAAATGTTGATATAGAAATAAATTGGAAGTAGCCCCTAATAGACCGGGGGCAGTGCTACATGAAAAATGTATCATGGTATTCATAATACTGACCCTTGGTATTCATTTTAAATATCCTGACTTAAGATATTTTCAGTGGAAGAAAGTAATCACACATTTTTTGTAATCATTTTTATTAAATAAAATAAACAATAAATAGGGTAACCTAGGGTAAGTGTCAATACTTTTTGCAAAGTTCAATTTTAAATACCGATTTTTTTATAAACTGGGAGATTTACATCAATAAAATTTTAATACTAGTTCAAGTAGTATGTTGTTAATCTTTAAGTATTGTCAAAAATCTTATATTCAGTGCTATAAATATATTGCACATATAAATGTTCTTAGTCAATCTGTGTCACACTTAACTTGAATATTGGGGCAAGTTTGACATATATATTTTACTTGAATTGAAGTATGTACACTTGTGGGGTAACTGCGATTTAAAGAAATAATTATATACTACACAACAAAAAAATTTATTCAAATAAGTGAAAAATAAACAAATAAAGTTTACAACTAAATACAAACTACACAAAAAGAAACATTACATTGGAGTGTATAATTTAAAAAATCGTTCTTATTTTTCGAAAACCTCTTCAATGGGTCCTTCAGAAATATATCTTGCTCTTCAGCGTTGGGTAATATTGCTATTATTTGGTCCGCCTTTACATAATTATCGTTTTCTTGTAAAGAAAAGCACTTTTTTGTTTCGTCTAAACATGGTAGTGACATTATTTTATATTCTTGTTCATCTCCTTCTACTCCTGGTAATTCTTGAATGATGTTTACATAATAATATTTTGTAGATCCTCTTTTTCCTCCTTTAAATTCCACTAATACAAATGAACCCACAGTAATCTCCTTTTTATCTCGTAAGGAACAAGGTTTTTCGTTAGATGGTGGTTCATAATCTGAACTGCTATTTGAGAGAATAACATCTTCGCCCTCGGATGTGGAATCTTCCCGTAAGTAGGTTAGTCTCTTCTTTGCAGTTCTTTTCTTTACTAATGTTTTTCTTTTATTGATTTTACATCTTTTTTTTCATCCGTTCTACAAATTCTTCGTGGGTTGTTACTTCCCCTACATCAATTCTACGCACTTTCTTGAAAGCAGAATTACTTTTCTCAGAAATTCCGGATAGCATTAGTTTTTCACGTAGTTTTTCAAAAGATTTTGATGGCGTTTCATTCTTATTTGGTGTAACATTGTTGTATGTTGCTGAAGACGATGCTACAGGGGAACAATTTTGGATACTCACGTCCAATTCAGATGCTTGATTACTTGAAGTGGTTTTATATAGTTTTAAATTTTCTATGTAATTTAAATATCGATCATACTTTGTAGAATAAATTTTTTCTTTTTCTTGTTTACAGGTCCATTTACAAGGTTAACATAAAAAATGTCGGTTTTCTTAAATCCGCTTCTTACTTTTTCAGGTGTATTATTTTGCCATACTTTTTTAAGCAAATCAGCAAACTCAGACTTTGTAACTCGTTTACCCGGAATACTTCTAGCCCATTCAGTTAATATCTTGTCCCAATTACCTTTAACATATTTGGATGAAAAGCTCCATTTCAGATTGCATATTTAGTGTTTATTAGGTTAAAAATATAACAGCACGCTGCGTTTTATAATTATTTATTTATAAAAACCTTTTCGATGATCTATTTCGGCTATGGGTAGCCATCTTCGGATCGAAGCGTCAAAGCATTAAAATAATGTTGTCATGGTTAAGATTAGTTGAAAAATTGATAAATTTTGAAACTAATTGTTAATAGACGAATTGGTGTTTAAGAGCCAAGAGATAGATTTGATACTTTTAATTCCTTTAAAAACGAACACAACATTGGCAGCAATTGCTAATTCAATAACATCTAAACTAATATGGGACAAATGCCCATCATATATCAGTAATGCTGGATACTCCTTTACATGATTTAAAAATTGGTTTTTAAACCAAGATTTAAATACACTTTCTGTCATCCAACCTTTATCAGAGGTAAAGTATGATATTCCCGGGTACGTATTACTGCCAAACATTGACGTGCACAGTCGCTTACCGTTATGAAGTATCATAGAGGGCATTATATTACCACTAGCACATACACATGCTAATACAGTTGTGAACTCTCGTCCGCTTTCTCCTGTAATTCTTACAACCGATGATTCTCTCACACCAGTTACTATTTTGGTTTTCAAAGGATCATGGTTAAATCCAGTTTCGTTGCAGTTATAAATGCACTGCGCTTTGTCAAAGTTATTCTCTTTAATAATTTTCTCTAGTTTATTATAAAAATCCATAATAATAAACGCATCATTCGCTTGGCGGGCTCTTGATTCTTCAAGTAGTTCCGGTTTCCTTAATGTTAATTACAAACGATTCTTAAAAGCCAAAAACCAGTCATTTTCCGGTTTTCCATTTTTAAATTTCTTTATATTATTTATAGTAATATAATTTTCTACTACGTTTAGCACATCAGTTTTTGTCATTCCAAAACCTTATTTATCCATAATTTTTATATATTTTGCAATTTTCTCTTCAGTTTCGAAAGATAAGTGTTTTTCTTCCTCCGCCATTTCTTTCATTTTTCATTGGATTTCGCGGAATTTTACCTTCCAGCCTTTTAATTTCAAAAGAGTGTACACCTGGCAAATTCATAAATTTCTGACGCTTTCAACACCGTCATTTTTTCTCCTTCGACAGCTTCTATAGCTTTAGCCAAACCCTTCTTCATTCCAACGGCTTCCTGCGTCTCTGTTCGTTTTTCTTACATATTTCCTAGGCATCTTATCTAAAATTAGCTAATTATTGTAATAAAGAAAAACTATATTAATGAGAATAATAATTAATTTACCAATATAATAGCAAATACTCAGCTAACCTTACTCAATGCACGCATGTCACACTTTACCTGACATCTGTTGTCACACTTCTACCAACACTCTAAAAATGCAGGACAAGTGCGACACCTATAGAAATATATATATATATATATATATATATATATATATATATATATATATATATATATATATATATATATACAATATTTAAATGAAGTATTTAGTTATAAAATAGAAAGATAAATACGTACGGTACCTAACATTAAATATATTTTGCAATTACGAGTAAATTTGCAAAAATTGTTAAAATTTAGTTTCATGTCGTCGTTGGTTCTGTAACTACTCCTATGTGCTAAAAAGTAAGTTTTGCAGAAAACAAAAAAAAGTGTTTAATTAATTAGTAGAATAGTTAGTGATTCAATACTTACCAAACATTTGTTCCTTATTAAAATTAATTCAGAATGAAATATTTGGTAATACTAAATTTTGATTTTTTTGCGAGTAATTAAACATTTTCTATTTTATTAACACAGGAGATATTTTTTATATTTTATTTTTCACATAGGATATTTATCTGGTAATTATTTTAACTGCTAAAAAGTAAATAAAAGCCCTGGTTTCATATGAAAATGGGATAAATTTTATTTATCATAAAAAAAAATACAGTTCTTTTTGATGTGTTATAAAAAAATAGATATTCACTTTTTATCTGCTTTGAATGTTAAGCTGTCGTAAAAGAGGTGGTGATCTTTGTCGATAAGATCTTTTAGTTCTTGCAAGTGGCGATATTTTGATTCCGTTATGGGAAGCTGTACAGAATACAATTTTTTAGGAGTACTATTCCCAGTTTTTCTCCTATGAGGAATTTCTTGCCAATCACTATTGATATCGATCTTAAATTCAATGTTCCCAGTTGGTGCGTATTTGAGCTGTCGAATATCAGTTACAGTTGGATCGCCAGCTTTTTTCCCAGGCCATATTGATCCTAAATTAGTAGGTATATCATCGTAATTCAGAAAGAATTCATAACCAAGAACTTTTATGTTGTAAGGCTGTGAAGGTCGTGCCAATCTCATTCTTGCGATATAATCTGAAGGGGAATAAATTGGTGGTTTAAAAAGATGTTCTAATACAGAGTGAACGTTGTCTGCCTCCATCATTGTGTGCCCTTTTTCTAGAAATAGTTGCTCAATTGTAATGTGCTTACGTTTTGCAAGATCACTCAAACTGCTGGCTAATGTTTTGTTTCTGTTTTGATAATTGCATCCGTCGGATATTAATACAACTTCTTTATACTTATCGCTTATATTAGATAAATAGTCTATAATGCATGATGTGAATTCATTAGCTAACACTCCCCCATTTGCCTCATGCCACACATATAAGTAAACATCTTTATCGTTTAATTGAAAAATGGTAAAATTATGTATTTGCAGCTTCTGTTTGTAATACAACGCCGAGTCTAGAGTTTTCGGACTGAGGAGCACACTTTGCAAATCCATTGTTATAACCAATTTTTCTTGATTTGCACTTGCTTTTGCTGCTGCTTTCGCATCGCGTGCTGCATTTTTCTTCTTAATATGAGCACTGTATGTTGTTTCTGGTATATTATCAACCTTAAAGGACGAACAGGTATCGCACTGATCTTTGCGAGGCTTGTGTATTCCTATGTTTTGCTCTTTTAAAACTGAATCAAAATACTTCCGTCCTGCACTCTTTAGGTTACTATCTGAACACCATTCTCGGTATACGTTATACATATGAAGATGCGACCGAAATGAAGATTCAACGTATATTTTCTTTGATGTAGATCTACAATAATGGCTAGGTACCTTAGGTAAAAGGTCTAACCATTTTAGCATTTCTGTATTTTGAACAGATTTAATTTGATTTTGCTCTATTAGTTTTTGTTTCTTAGCTTCTAATAATTTTCTTCGAATATTAAAAAGGTCTTTCCTTGCCTTGTGATTTTTCTTTTTCAATAAATGATTTCTATTTTCACTAGAGTTAACAGATTCCACTGACGTATCAGAGACTGTACTTTGATCATTATCAGGCATAAATGTATCACTAGCTTTAGAATTGGAAATCCCAGTATTTATGGAAATGTGTTCCTCGTTATTGTCTGATGAATCATACATTAAATCTTCATTTTTAACCCAGCGTTTATACGTATCTTCTCCAAGACAAAGAGTATTTAAAAAAAAGGTACGACAAACTTTCATCTTTTTGCCATTCTCATTATGAAAATGAATATCATGGCCTTCTAATTTCAAAAGTTTCATAGAAACATTGTTTCTTCTTCTCTTTATAATTCTACTAGATACCAATCCTTTTACGTAGGCCCTTTTCTCTTCCCAACTTTTAAAATCATTCCAAAAATTAGTAAATATTTTATGTCGTTGCTCATCCGAGATACTTGCACATAAAAAGGACCTGTCAGTAGTTTTACTTTTGACTGTGTGATTACATCTATTTTTTATTTTTCTTTCCGGTTTTTGCACGTCATAAAATACTTTTTTCTCTGATCTTTTATAGCCCAAGTAACTTCGACCACGAACTCTGTCCAACATTGCACGTTTTCTCTTCTCACAAACAGTAAGGTGTACATCATTGGTCATCCGTTCTTCATTTTCATTATCGTCTCTGGTCATCTGTTCTTCACTTTCATTATCATCTTTGGTTACCCGTTTTTCAATTTTATTGTCTGTGATCATCAGTTCTTCATTTTCATTTTCGTCTCTGGTAATCTGTTCTCACTTTCATTATCATTTTTGGCCACCCGTTTTTCAATTTCATTGTCTTCTGTGATCATCCGTTCTTCATTTTCATTATCGTCTCTGGTCACCTGTTCTCCACTTTCATTATCATTTTTGGCCACCCGTTTTTCAATTTCATTGTCTTCTGTGATCATCCGTTCTTCATTTTCATTATCGTCTCTGGTCACCTGTTCTCCACTTTCATTATCATTTTTGGCCACCCGTTTTTCAATTTCATTGTCTTCTGTGATCATCCGTTCTTCATTTTCATTTTCGTCTCTGGTCACCTGTTCTCCACTTTCATTATCATCTTTGGTCACACGTTTTTCAATTCCATTATCGTCAATGATCAACCATTGTTGAATTCCATTATGGTCTAAATTTATTTCGACTAACTCACTTTGTTATCTCAGATTCGACTGAAACCATACATTGCAGTGGATCATAATTTTCTACAAGCTCAGGATCAAGCATTTCTAATAACTGAGGATCAGTTATGTTTAAAATTGTTATGTTAGATTCTTCTATCATGTTCACATTAGAAATGGTGTGGAAACTGCTATCATTTTTTATTGTATTACTCTGTTGCGAATCACGTTCATCCTTATTAATTCTTTGCGATTGTAAGGCCAATGACAAAATCTATTTTGTTCTTGAATTATTCATCTAAAGAGACGGAAACAAGTATAAATAAAAGCAGTTTTTATAATTTGTTAGACAACTAGAAATAGGTATTAATACTAAATTGTTTTACACTTTAAATATTTCAAAGCTGTTTTTTGCCTTGAAATGAATGATTTGGATCTTATGAAGTCGCTGTTACGAATTAACTTACTACAAAATACGTATAATGTAAAAAGAACATATTTACTTAGATCTTTGATCAAAAAGTAAGGTTAGAATTTATTTGTTCCGTAAAATTATCAGAACTTATACTAATAAAGTAAAAAATGTACTCACCGTTAACACAAAGATTGATTTGTCAAACACATTAACTAAATCTGTTCACTTTCTAATTAAATATAAAATAAAACATTCATCTTTCATATGAAAAGCAAAGCGAGACTGAACACCTATGTGCAATGTTTACACATAGGAGATATTAAAGTGTTAATAATGTCAGCGCCTTTTCAAAGTAACAACTCCTATGTGCAAAGATATACACATAGGAGATATTTTTGCCAGTATTAAAGGTACTGCCATATAGGAGGTTTTTAATTTCTTCATTTTTGGTGTTTTAATATCATAATTTCACATAGGAGATATTACCGTTACATAGAGCTTAAAATTCTACATCAATATCATTTATAACCTAAAAATGCCCTAACTCTGCACATAGGAGATATTACAGAACCAACGACGATGTTCTAATTACGTATTAATATTCTTATATTTGACATGATGGAAATATTAATTACTTCTTTATTTTTCATGTTTCGAAATTATGTTTTGGTCATAGGTATATATTAAATCAATATTTTATAATTTAATTATAAATATTTGAAAAAAATATTATTTTACGTATCCATATTTAGTTGTCACATTTACCCCAATGTCACAATTACTCGGGTTGATCCTAATTCTGAAAATAATCACTATACCGCGTGGTTAGGAATCTGGGGTTCGGATTACTGTCGAGAGAAATTTCGGCGCAGTATATACGTGGTGTAGCTCTATTTTAATATAAAGCTCGTTTGTGGCTGAAGTTCTTGTAGAACTCGCACCGACGACTAGCTTTTGCCTTTCCCTGCGCATTCGGTTGGGTGTGTGACGGGTCCGACTTCTTAATTTTCACATCTTCTGTGAAAACATCCTCGGTCACTCTGGAAAGTCGTAACAGGTCGTCAAATGCTTTAATTTCCTCTCGTCTTACCCGTTCCCGGATGTTCTTATGCAGCAGACCGTAGACCATGTCGATTTGCATGCTTTCGCATGGTTGCGGATCTGGTGGTTGGGTGAATAAAGCGCGAGCTTTGCAAATTAAAATATTTGAGCGAACGCCAGCGCCATGTTCGCTGGACAACAGCTCGCGATTATCATATAGGCGGGTGTCTTCGCCTCGATAGCGCTCCGCAGCTGTGTGACGGCGTCCTCGAATATGCAAACATTGACCTTGACGCTGGCCCACAACTCAGCGGCGAGTCCAGTGAATAGCATGGGCAAACCTTTGAGGGCGTCCGAACTCGAGATATTCGTACAATCCTTGTACACGTGGTTTGCATCAGTGTTCCCAACTCTGAAAAATTTATCTCACTAAAAATCAAATCAAAAACCCCTAAATAAATTTACTTGGAAACTCCCCTGAAAAAATAATATTATTAAAAAAATAATTACATAAATATTATTAAATAAGTAATCAATTAATAATAATTAATAAATGAAAAATGTCGTTCGAGAATACTTTTTAATATATTTTTATCACAAATTATTTAAAGCTTCAAATATAATTTCATTTTCTTCTGCTTCTGGTTCTGACTTTTTGAAATCATACATGTTAATATTAAATAATTTTAACATCTTCTCCGATGGGTTAAATGTGCAGCAAGATCCACCATTTCGTTGCAATGTAAACCGGACCATCATCATGCTTTGTAACATGTCAATAGAGAATCTATTTCGCAGCTTATTTTTAACTATGTTATAAATGGAGAACGCGCGTTCAACGCTTGCATTTGAAATGGGAACTGTAATAAATGCCAGCCCAAATTTGGAGATATTTTCGAAACACTTACAGCCAGCTGCATCACAATCGTTATGAACTTCAAAATAAAAATCAGCTGAATTTGAAGTATGTGACCATCTTTTGTTACTCAATTGGTGCCATTCAGACTCGACGTCATTTTTGTTGCCATAGATATGAGTTCGCTGAATGAGATTCAATATTGGTTTGATATCAGGCTTTACTTGCGATGTAGCAACCTTCGGGTGTAAATCAGCAACTATTTTTAATATAGATAAATTGTCTGGAAGCCTTTTTTGAATCTGCTCTGCCAAACAACATAAAAAGTTCTTACATCCAACAAGTCTGCGGCTACAAGTTCTTGTGATATATTTTGAAAATCAAAACCAAAATACATTGACGCTGTATGCAACAGATGCTCTTTGAAATTAAATTCCACCAGTTCAGAATCCACCAATTTTTCCAATTGGGAAGGTACAACTAGTCGTTTCAGCAAGTTCTTATATAAAAGGAATAAATCTTCAAATAATTTAGTAGATTCAACATCATTACTTTGAAATAATAAATTTAATTGTGTCACATTTTTCAACTCATTTTTAAGAAAAATAAGAAGAGCTTTAAAAGGCAATCGTTTCATGATATCATAAAGCTGTTCTGCCATGTAACATTTATCATCAGACTTAGCGATTGAAAAAAGTAACTTCAATTCATCCCATTGTTCCAATATTGTACTAATAGCTTGATAACGAGCGAGCCAGCGGGTTCCACTGAGTCCTTGGATTTTTTTTTGGATCCTTGTTATCATTCATGGTTTCGTATAAAGTTTTATAATAATCTAACCGTTTCGGGCTGTATGAAAACCAATTATGTGTTTCTCTGACGAGGAATTCTAGCTGCCGCGGTAATAGTTCAGCCGCTTTTTCCGCACATAAATGTAAGGAATGGCTAACATATTTGACGACAATCAAATCAGGGAGTTCTCTTTTTAATATAGCAGTTACAGAGTTGTGCTTACCAACCATTACATTTGCTCCGTCAACACCAATACCGACCATATTTTCAATCTTTAAACCATCCTGTTTAAATTGATTTATAATTGCTTTATGTACACTTATTGCGTCACATACAATTATTTTTATTATTCTATAAAAAGTCGTCACAACTTGTCCTGTCTTGTATGAAAAAAAGCGAACCATAATGCATAACACTTTTTGTATTGAAAGATCAATACTTTCATCGATGATGATAGAATACGGAGAATCTCCTATTTCTTCAATCAAATCTTCAAGCATTGAAGGGCCAAGCACATTTTTAATCAGCATCGAACATTTAGTTCGATGAATTTTAAGGTTCTTCAAAGCGTCTGACGATGGATCCAACTGAGGAAGCACATTGATTAGGTGATCAACGGTTAATAAAGAACAGTGCTCGGCGATAAAGGCAGCTATTTTCAACTCAGCGATTTTTGTACTTTCTGACAACACTGGTTTATAAAATTGAGTTATCGGTTGAATTGCTTTTGCTGACTTTTCCCATGCTGTAGCTTTTTTTATGCTTTTCAGTTTTAGCGTGATTAACTAAATCCTTTTTGTGAGCTTTGAAAACCACATGGCAATATCGGCAATTGGCCAATGTGTCACTCGTACTATCAGCAGCAAGCCAACCTGCAATAAAAACATAAACTATAAACTATAAATAACGACACGTGATTTCAGTACTTGTACAGATATTAGTATAGTAAGTAAGAAAACGAATAGGAAAAGTCTTTACGATGAAACCAACACTACACAATTTTCAATAAATATTTTATAGTATATGTAAGTACATGACCACACCAGAGACCAAATAATTTTATAAAATCCTGTAAAAATGTGTCTTAATTATGACGAAACCAACACTACACAATTTTTCATAGTACATGCATATATATGTCCACACCAAATACCGAATAATTTTTAAAAAACCTGAGAAAATAAAAGATCGCCAATATTTTGTACCACCTAATCAATTCATCTTCATCCCAACAAGCGTGCATGTAGTCATAACTCATAACAATGGTAGTAGGTTATGTACCTAAATACCTAAATAAAATCAAAATACCTCTTTTCAATTTTATTGAAGAACTGATACTGCTGCGATTCGGCGACACCGGTGATTCTACGATAAAAGATCATAAATTTCGAATTTAATATTATTTATTTAATTGGTTATAAACAGGGCCAGGAGGTTTGCGTTTTTTATTTATTCAAATTTGAGGTTAAACATATGAACACATATTTAAACTGCAAAACCTCCTGGCCCTATTTATAAATTACAAAAATACAATTAAATTATTTTACCTTTTAAATCTGGATCTGTTTCCCAAACCTTTGTGTACTTTTGACTGTACTTTTTTTCTCTTTAGGCATTGTTATTAAATTGCTTGTCGACATGCGTATGATAGTAATTTTAAATTAAACAGGAAAAAAACAATTAACGTATTTCCAGTAAGCATAGGCACATTACAAATTATAACCACCAATCATCTCAATGTATGTTTATATTTATGGTAAACACTATCACTATAGTGACAGTGACATTTGATTTCAACTAAACATTAACATTGCATTCTTTCTTAGTTCTTAGTAACAAGTAACAGTACTAGATGTCGCTAAGCCGCTATTTCAAAAATAAATATGATTCAAAAATAAATAAGATTGAGTAATACTAGAGCCTAAATTTTCAATAAAATAAATAAATATTAGTAGTTAAAAAATCCCTAAAAATACCCCTAAAAAAATCCCATCTTACTTTTTTATCCTCTAAATCTGGGGGGAAAACCCCTAAGTTGGCAACACTGGTTTGCATCTATAAATGTGTCGACAGTTCTGCCCCAAAAGCTCGATGCGCAGCACGAAAAATTTCAGTTTGCTACGGCTGAGATCGAGCTCGACGGAGTGGACGAATGGGTCGCGTCGATTTGTGCGGTAAACGTGCTTTGTATGCTGTACAGATGTTGCTCGGTTGTCATCATAACAGACATGGTTGTTTCCTGTATCTGTGCCAGGCGCTACTTTCGGCGCATTATATTAAGCCGGTTGTTGTGTAAAATAAAAGCAAAATGGCGGTGGGTCCGCGTGTCTGGCGCGAATTTCTTTAGTTGACGTTGTGCGCCGTCGTAGTTGCACACAAGATGGCGGCGTGTTCGCTTCCGTGATGTGGTTGTGTTTCTGGCGCGAACTTATTTACTTGGCGTTGTGCGCCGTCGTAGTTACGCAGAAAATACCGGTGCTTCCGTGACACGCTCTTAGTATAGCTTCACCCGCACTTTCACTTTTACCCATTCGCTCGAATTTAATTTTTATTATTATTAACCGCTAGTTTATTTCGATGTCCGGGTTTCGGCACCACTGTTGGGCAACCACTTATAACGCACTGTTAGGGAGTTTTGGGTTCGAACTGGTGTCGCGAGGAATTAGAATAAAAAACGTGGTTTAGCTCTATTTTAATATAAAGAATTTAAGCGGGTAAACAAATACAAATGAAAATTATTAACAACACAAACAGATTTCTTCAGTAGCTTTTCTAATTTCATTAATACTCTTCAATTCTAGGAAATTCGTTATACCCTCTTCAACCCTGGCTCATGACGCCATTTACACGTCCGGATGTTCTTGCTATTGAAAATGTTCGAGCTTATAACGTTGTTCACATAAGGTGCAGAAATGTAATAGAAAGACTAAATGGATTACTGAAATCACGATTTAGATGTCTTTTAAAACATAGAGTGCTACATTACAATCCAGTAAAAGCAGCAAATATAATTAATACTTGTGCAATTTTGCCTAACTTATGTGTTATTAGAAGGGAAAAACTAATACACGATCATGAAATGGAAGAAGTTGATAATGATGCAGATAATAATGGTAATGAAGATGATGGAAACAATGTAAATTTATTGCAACAGGGGAAACAAACCAGAAAAGAATTATAGCAAGCTACTTTTAAATATTTTAATATTCATAAATTTGTTTACAAAATAAAACATTATGAAGTGTACAACTCTACTAATTGCTTTTAACATATCCTTCAAAGCTGTTATTGTTTTATTATATGCAATTTCCTGTTTATTTTTACTTCTTATACAAACTTTTTGAATTATTTTGAAATTTTTTCGTGTTCTTTGTCCTGAAAACAAACAAATTTTTAAAAAATATACCCAAACTTAGTTTAGCATTTACATACGTTTGAATGAAACATTACATCTCGGTCGATCACGATTTTTTCTGAACTTTGTCACATTACAAAACTTTGGGGCTAGCTGTATATATATATATATATATATATATATATATATATATATATATATATATATATATATATATATATATATATATATATATATATATATATATATATATATATAATATATATATATGTATACATACGTGTGGAGAACTCGTCACTGTTTTAATTATAATTATAATTTTTGTGGGATTTCAGTAAAAGGGCAAGAAAGTAGAGCTCGTTCTGGATTATTTCATCAAGCTTTCGGATTTATTTAATCCTTCAACAGGATGCTGTAAAATTATACATCAATGTAACAAACAGTAGTTAACATTTAAGTATGAAAACTTACAATAATGTGAAGTTGAGTTATAAAATAGCTTCATTGAAAATATGAAAATATAGGTGTTTTGTTACAATTTTGGAATGCTGGAACACAAGTTTACAATAATTATGGAGTCTTTTTATAACAATTAATTTATAATTACTTACAATTAAATTTGGTTCTATTGAAATGTGTGTTCTGGCACTGATGAATTCATATGGAATTTGTTACTTCTAAATTTAAGCTTCATTACGTTTTATTAAAATATTCAAAATTTAGGTGTGGTAGGCCGAAAAGTTTTTATTTTTAAATTTAGTTATGATACGTAGTTTCAAAATTTGTACACTTTATGTTATCGTTCGCTGAAGAACATGATGAAATATATTTTCTTGTTTATGCAGAATTAAATAATCAAAAATTAATAAAAATTTTGGTGTAAATGGCCGAAAAGTTGTTTTTTACGAAAAAAAATAAAAAATTAGTGCAATTTTCTGGAGCACATGTTTGTACTGCGGAGTTCTTCTCTCAACAGGTAGGAGGTTGCAGATGTTTCTGTGGTGGGAGAATGGCGCTGAATTCAAAACTAGGAGTTGGAAATAGCAAATAGATCAAGAACTTGTTTGAGTATTATTGTTATTTTGTTGTTGGGTATTGTTTGTATTTTTGTTTTTTATTATATCAAATAGGTTTGTGTAGGGTAAACGATACAGTAATTGGCACATTAAGAGTAAGTTACAACTTTCCTCAAATGTTTTTAAAAGTTATTTAACCGAAATTGTTTTTTAACTTGCATTATTGTTGGGGTGAAATCTGTTGTATACATTGTTAACCGAATAATTATTTCAGTGAATATTGTAAACTTTTTATTACTAAAAATTAAAAAGTTCGTTCAAAATCACAGTTATTGGCAGTTTTCGTGAGTTAATGGCACGCTAAAATATATAGTTATTGGCACTTTTTAAGATGCCGTTTTAATGCTATTAATATTGCTATAGGTACTAATAATAAAATATAAAGTATGAAAAACATGTTTCTTTATTTATTTATATTAACAAAAATATAAATTCTTGTAAAAAAAATATACATGTTCATAATAAATTAAAACATATTATTTGTTTACTCTAACTATATTATTGCAATAATTAAAAATAATATCAAGGAATCTAAATAATTGCAATTCAATGTTGGATCGATCTAATGTTTGTGACAAATGAACACATCATTATCATTAAAATTATTACAACATTCGATGTGATACATTCTTGTGCACTTATTGCACTTTACTCCAATTTTGCCTTCTGTTATAACAGAAACAAATGAAACACATTTCTCTATGCACAAAGGTATTTAAAGAATTCCTAGTATTAGTTTTAAATAAGTTTATTTTTATTTTTTGTACTTGCAAAATTGTACTTAAATCTATCTTGACTTTTTCGTTGCTCAAAATTTGTACTTTACATTTTTCTTTGGTCATAATTTTTTATCATCACAGTGTTTTTTAGTATTATCACAGTTTAAAATATTTGTAATTGTATTGTCCATGTTTTCTTCGTTTGCTCTTTAGATGTTCCGTTTGCATCTTGTAATTCTTGGGAACTCGACAAGGTAGATTTGAATGTTTCTTTTACATCTTTTATTATATTTACTTCTTTTTTTCTTACATCTCTTTGTTCTATTGTTGAGTTTTCGTCTTTAGATGTTATATCTGCATCTATGATTTCTTGTGTTTTGGTTTTATACGTTTCTGGAACATGTTTTTCTCTGTTTGGTACATTTTTTTCTTGTTTCTTCATATTCATATTGTCTTCAATAGATGCTTTTCGTTTCTTCCTTTTTTTAGATGCATTTCATCTTTTTTTAAACTTTGCTTTTCAATTCTTTTTAGTTTTCTTTTTTTCTTCTCTTCATCTTGATTGTTTTTTAAATCAACTTTTCGCTTATACATTTCTTTCCATTCATCTGATGTTAAAACAAAAGGCATTTTATTAGTATTTCTAACTCCTTTTCTTTCTGGTGTAACAGGCCATTGAAGGTACTCATCTAAAGATACATTTATTACGTCTTTATTATGTAATATAAAAGTAGTATTTTGAACGTCGTCGGAGTTAGTACTGTGCGACATTGTTTGTACGGAATCATTTATTATTATTGGTATATCTTGTATATCATAATTAATGCCGTCAATAATTATAGTATCATTATTTTCACTGAAATCGAAGCTAGTATCTTCATTGTTTTTCCCTTCTACCTCATTTACTTTCTTCGGATTCTCAAATTTATCATTTATAATAGTTTTATTGGCATCTTCAGTGTTTTGCTTTTCTCTATCATTTTCTTTATTCTTAAATACTTCCCATATAGCATACAAATAACTGAATTCTTCTGTCTGATTTTGTTTATATCTAGTTTCAAACTGTTTAATTTTGTCTTCTCCTATTATATTAATAAATTCGGAGTAAGTTAAATGGCTATTAATATCACCCGTATTGTAATTTACCGAAGATTTGTTTCCTAAACCTTTAGGAAAATCAATGGAATTTGGATTCCAGGGAAACAGACCACAACCACGGAAACCATTCTTTATAGATTCTTTATTTATGCAGTCTTCTAATACGACTTTTAATATTGGCGCAAATTTATCTTTAGTGAGAGCTTCTGAAGGTTTTTTTCTCCTTCACTGCAAGACACCTTTTTTCCACCCACTATTAATAGGACGGAACGCAGAAACGTCTGCTGGTTGTAATATGCGGGTTGAATTGGGATATATTGCTATAAGAATTATTTGTAATTCTTGACACCATTGAGTAAGTTTAAATGTCATGTGTGTTGTGTGGCCATCTACGAATAAAATGACAGGAAATTTGATTTGATTTTTTTATTAAAAATGGGTGAAAAACATATCCAATGTACTCGTAGAAAATTTCGGATTTCATCCACCCATTATCACTAATCCCTATTCCCCACCCTTCAGGTACAGAATTAACAATTTCTCGAGGTAGTCTTTTGTAGGGATAAATTATCATTGGTGGTACCGTCTCTCCATTCGCCGAAAAGATAAACATTACTGCTAATGTACTTTTAGCAGTCCCAATATCAATTTCATAGATATTTCGTTCACCTCTAGGAGCTAAAACTCTCCATTATACAACCGAGAAGGATCTAAAAGAATTGAATAATTGTTCGTGGATTGTAAATAATCTTCTATTTGATATAAACCATTTTTTAATATTGTCATCGGAAACTAAAGCACTAGTAGAAGTAACAGCTTCTGACGTTCTTATAGAAAGTTCTGGATACCTTTTTAGAAATAATTTATACCACCCTGATCTCGGATAGTTGTCTTTAAAAGGATTCGGTCTGTTAGTATCATCCAAGAATTCTTTCACGGAAGATTGGATATCACCTTTTCTTCGAGGGAATCCTTTTTACAGGAGCTTATAATCCACTTACATAACATTTCCTCTTCATGCTCTGTAAGTACAGTTTGGGGACCGTGTCTTATTTTCATTTGCTTATCTTCCGGGATTTTTAAACGAAACTGGAGGGTGGTACGAGGTGTATTGAATATTCTTGCAGCCTTTTTTGTGACATATTTTAATATTTTATAGTAGTCAACGCTTTTTTAAGTTTTCTGCCGTATAGCATTTTTGCTATTTTCCTTCAGTTGGTTTAGGCATTCTGTTAACAAATTTATTAAAATATGAAAATTAATATTACATTCAGATAAATATCTCAATATCAATTGTTTTACCAATAAATTAAATAATATAAACTACGGAGTGTTCATTCAAAACTTAACATGTCCATCATAAACAGTTTTCAGAAAAACACGAAAAACTTACTACGTCCGTGCTATATATTTTTTTAATTCGATTGCTTCATATATAATTCAATTAGTAGATGTTTATAAAATATTCGGTAATATAATATTTTTATATCTTTCTAATAAGCTTATTTTTGCAAAACATTTTTGGACATGTTAACTTTTGCATGGAAAAATTAGGACATGTTAACTTTTGCATGGAAAAATAGGGACATGTTGAGTTTTGTTTGGAATTTTTTTGTTAATTATGTTATTAAGAAATTAAAATTAATTTAAACTTTCATGGATTTAAAAAACTCATGATTAGTGCTCACATATACTTTGTATTTTCAAATTTTTGCAAAAAATAAGAAAATTTAAAATTAAATTCATTCTGGTAGGTACATAACAACACTTGTCGTTTAAAGATGTACTCCTGCATCATATTCTTCACAATCACACTCCTCATTATCTTCATTTTCATGTTCACATTCTGGAGTGTTTTTTATAACGTCTTTATACCATTCGAGCCCTTCTATCTCTTGCCACTTATCTCAAAATTGCAATCTTAGAAGACGGTCTACATCCTTTTTTTATCTGTACTTATTTTACTAATACATTTTAGTACATCCATTTCTATATTTCTGTCATTTTTTTCTCTTTTCAAGAGACGTACGAATTGTTCCAAATCACTATCAAATCTGTAATATTCATGCCCTTTAACTTTAATGTATTCTCTATTCTCTACCGTACATTTTTTTTATATGAATCCTTTTAGTATCCTTTAGGCCAGTCATTTATATATATATATATATATATATATATATATATATATATATATATATATATATATATATATTGTAGTTCTTTGATATTGTACAATGTCCACTCTTTTCCTAACCTCATTGCTCTTCCTATACTCTTATACAAATCTTCATATTCTTCTTTTTTCAAAATAATATTCTTTTTCCTTAAAAGTTTTTCCGCTGGACCGAATACACGGTCTGCTGGTAAATAGCTATGGCCTCTAACAGGGAAAAACAATTTTATATCTCTGACTTGTGTAGGAGCTTCATTTAAAAGATAATAGTGCAATAAATGAATTATTTGGGTATTTTTGTTCTGACCTCCGCAGCTATCACAGAACATTCGAATAGTATTTATTCCTGTTAAATCCAAATCTCTCAAATATGCAATTAATGCAGATCCAATTTTATTTTATTCATCGAAACGCAACAAAAAACGTAGAAACTAATTTGTCTCGAACAGAAAGCTTCCTGAATGGGAGTTTTAGAAAGATATTGCACTTGTTGCAAGTCAAAACAAAAAGTAAAAGAGTTATCAATTTTCTCCTTAGCTAGCTCATAATACGTCGATGAACGTTTCTTGTGGATTCTTAACTCCATCATGTGATCCAAACGTTTCTTCCTGTCTTTTTCTAACCTAATATTATTTTTTTTTAATGTGCAATATGAACATACATCAGATACTGGGGAGGAGAATCCTATACTGAATTTATTTACATAAATTCGTCTAAACATTGACTTTGGAACTTTTTGTCGGCGTGCTCGTTGGTGTTGGCACGTCGACTATTTAACTTTGTGACCAGTGAGAGGTTGTTGAATGAAGGTAAAAATCGATTGTATTATATGTTCGTTTTATTGGGCACAATCACTCGTTCCTCAAAAGGGGAAGTCGTCTAAACAATATAAAGTTATTTTTACACACAGGTTAGCGTTCCCCAAAGGGAAGTTGTCCACATAATATACAGTTATTTACACTACACTCTGGATATACACATATACATAAAAAGTCATTTACGCTTTAGGGCTTCCCTGCGTGGGGACACGGGGGTATAGCGGCGAATGTCCTGAGATTGCGCGTGTGCTTGGTGGGCCCAGCGCACGACGTCCAAACGGAGGTCCCGTGGATGGATGCTGCTTCTGTCCACGGCGTGAGTCCGACTGGGCGTGGGGGAGATCGGGCGTAGCCGGTAGTCGTCGGTGGTTGTGGGTGCAGCGATCGGCGTCTGCGTCTTGAACCGCTTCGGCTGGGGTTTCCTGGGAGAGACCGAACGCGGCCTCTTGCGCGGACTGACGTGGAGTTTCCTGTGTGCCTTCTCGGGTGATGCCGGCAGCGGTGACACGGCCCGAATGGTGCGTGTGGCCCGAGCGGCGAAACGCAAGGCGTCTCGACGGACCCTAGCGGCATTCCTCGACTTCTTGGCGTCCTCCGTGGTGAAGCCGGTTGTTCGATGGTGTTTCTGCTTTTCAGCAGTAGTGTCGACAGGTCTTTCTGCTTTGCAGCAGTGGTGCCGATAGTTCGATCTGCTTGGCAGCAGTAGAGTTGACGGTTCGTATGCTTTGCAGCAATAGTGTTGAGGAGTGGCTCTGCTTTTCAGCTGAGTTGGTGGAACTCCGCTTGTACTGAGCGGGTCGCTCCTCTTTTAAACCCGTGTGGCGAGCGCGAGTAGTGCTCCATAATACCTCATTACTTCTTACCTTTTTTGCTTTTCTATCTTTCTTGTATTCCTCGATTCCTGTTTTCTTGATTCTTGATTAATTGTTTCTACACATTCCTCCATTACAACACACAAAAAGGCAGAATAGACGAAAACGATGTATGTTCAAGCGTAGTAAATGCACTACTAACGATATTTTTACGAACAGAGCAAGTCCATGTGAACATATACAGTGGACATGTATAGTTTTGTTTGAAATTAATATAAGTATGCTACTTATTCAAAGGACGTGTAAAGTTTTGGTCAAAACATAAAAAGTTTCAACCAAAAGTTAACATGTCCCGAGGACATATCAACTTTTGAATGAAACTCAATTTTTATTGTTAAATTTATAAGGGACATATTACAGTTTTCGTGACACCGAGCATGCTAATCGATTCGGACGACAAGATTTAAGGCGAAAACATGTATACCTCAATTTTTGCAAAAAATGGACATATCAACTTTTGAATGAACGCTCCTCAATTAATTGAATACTAGAAATAAAAAAGGTGTAAGTGCCAAAAACAAATATTAGAATAATTTGAGAATGAAATAATTCACTGACATATTCTAAGAAAATAAGAACTTTATTAGTGTTACAATGATTCATACATGTATTTGCACTCGTACAAGGAACTTTTTGGTATACTTAAACGTAAATGACTTAGAAATCCGACTTTGAAAACTTATTTGTAAGAAAACCTTATGTACTATGCATAATGTCTTAAATTAGGATATAAGTGCCTTGCAGTCTTCTATTGAAAAGGGTTTATATCCAAATTGGCCTTGGCGCTTGAAATTTTCATATAAAAACTATGGTGTCACAATAGATTGATAGTAATTTTTAATGTTCTTCGGGTAAATACGGTATCATATTCAAAAGATCTCTTTTTTTCTCTTCAGTTATTTTACTTTGACATTGTAGTTTGGGCAAACTATACTCAGCAACGTGAGCCAGAGTCTTCCCTTTCTTTAAAAGGTTTACACGTTTCCATGGTTCCAAAATATTGTGTTTCTTTGACTTGAACTAAAAATGGTTCCGCACTGTCAAATTTTATATTGTGCACCTTTGATATTTGCGTAGGTGTTGTATTCAAAAACGGTTCGGCGGCCAATTTGAAATTAAAGAAATCATCGGCCAGCATTTTATAACTCGAAACGATTGCTTGTGTTAAGCGGTTTTAATAAGAACTTTTAAATCGTTGAGTACCATGGAATTTGACACGCGTTTCCGTTTTTCTATTATGGCGAAGTCTCTATCACAACTGAGGTAGGAATGACCACTAATCAAAAATTTATGCTCAACAGTTTTGAAAACTTTTTTGTATGCTAGATAAACCCACAAAAAGATGAACATTTTGTTTTTGTTCTGACCACAACAGTTGTCACTCCACATGATCAAATTTTCTTTGTTTATCAGCATGTTATTATTCATTATCTTATAAACACACGAAGCTATTTCGTTCCCTCCTCTTCCTGTAACGCTCTCATTCCACAAAATCATGTATCCATCTCCTGTATTCTCAATGTGCACTCCAAGATTGAAATTTGACAGTTGCCGCGAATAAAACATTGCTCCATGTGTAAGGGTTGGAGTAAATAAAACCTGTTGCAGGTCCATGGAAGCAGTTAATGTGTTACTACTTGGTAACTGAGATTTTTTTATATCACATGACATCTGCTTCATAGCCTTTTCGGCTTTTCTTTGATGTAGCTCTAACTGCTTCTTATGATGGGTTCTGTTAGCAGAATCTGAAGTAATTTTTGAAAATGTTACTGTAATATTTGTATGTTACCTCTGATCGAGGATTGCGTGTTTTAAATGCTTTATATATACGGTTGATATTGAGATCTGGGCTCAGATATTCTTTTTGAGGTCTTGCATGTCCATAGTGACTTTCTAGTCTAGGGAATAAATTGGTATGGTTTTTAACATCTTCTTCGTCACGTTCGGTAAATTTTCGATGTTTCTTCTTATTTCCCCTTGTTTCAAAATATGATGTGTTGCCTTCCTTTTTCTTTTCAATTAGAATTTGTATTTTTCATAAGAAACGGAAAATATTTCGGCAAATGTGGCCTTAACAAACATTAACAACGGTTCCTGTTCCATTAGGTACCGTATTAAATACAGAACACTGCCGTTTACTTTGCGCTGGGGAATCATAGGTGCCGTGTCTCCTTCGCTTTATTTCAGTTATGTGGATGAGACCCATTAGAAAAGAGGACTGCTTGACGTTATTAGCCAAGCCATAAAAATCCTGGAACAGTTTTAATATCTGATCTGCTGATACAGCTTTGCAGTCATAACGGCATTTGCAATGAGCCTGAAAATAGCTAATAATACTATCTTGTTCATTTAAGGTTTTCTCAAACCCAAAAATCAGTACAGACGTGCATGAGTGCACACCGTACGTCTTACAATAAAAGACATCAGTAATACCTATAGGTTGTTTCAAGAAGATGTATTTACCTTTTCCGATGGCTGTTTTTTCTCTGGAACCAACTTGCCACTTGATGAAACATATTCCCTGCCAGCATCCTTCAGTTGCTTTCTTGCAGTTTGTACACTCTTTTCACCTTTTTTACGCCTTTCGGAAGCGCCCCTTTGCAGAGCAGGTGTCGTAAGTTCCGCCATTTCAATGCAACTGACGCAAAAACATGATGGCACTTAGATTGTATTGAAGAATAATTAATAATTTTATTAATTTTGGATTTCTGTTTACTATTTACCAATCTTTCATTCCCTTTTGCTTTCTAATATTGTTGCCTGTAAACATGAAATAATTATGAAATTAATTATTTTTTTCAACTTTATATATAAGATAATACCTGTATCTGATAGAATGCCACTTATACATGCTGATGGAATTGCTTTCTCACTTTCTGTTACTGTATTTAAATTTGTATTAATGGGAGAGCCTGTATTTGTATGAATAGATTACCCTGTATTTTCATTGTTTTCTGGTGCTATGTTATCAGGAGTACAGCCTGCATCTGTATTAATAGATGACCCTGTATTTTCATTGTTTGCTGGTGCTATGTTATCAGGAGTGTCTGATACTGGTACGAAGTTTCCATCAGGAAGTACAACATACGAGTCGGGTTGTGGGCTAAAAATACTATTATATAAATATCTGTACAAAACAGTGAAATTTCAAAAATACCTGAGAAGATTTTTCACTGATGAGGCCTAATTCATTTACAGGAGGCAATCCAGTTACTATCATACTTCCCAAAACTTCTATTTGTTTTTTTCAATGTCCTTTAAATCTTTTCCTTCTCTTGCCCTCTTTTTAACATTGCATTTCCACTCAGAAAATGACTTAAAAAAATAAATAAATATACGCGTATACATTGAAAATACTAGTTTACTTTAAAACTACCTTCTTCCAGTTCTCAACACTTTTTATAGGACCTTGACCGCATGCATTTAATTCTTTGGCCATTTGTTACGAGAAAAGGCTGATTGTCTAAAGTTTCTTCACTAAAACTATTTTTTGGATGTTTACCTCGCAGATTTTTATGTGGTACTCCGAATGGGGATTTTAATGTATGTCTTACGGTTTAGTATAAAAATTTGTTTGTTTTGTCTAGAGGGTTTAACAGGCATTCCTTGCAAAGAGACTCACGTTTATGTTTTATTTCCAAATAGTACAAATAAGTATATTCTCTGTTCTTGCTCTCAACGTATGTGATTCGGTTTTTTCAAAGGACTACCCCGAAAGAACAAGTGAAATATAACAGGACTCTGGATACGAGTCATGATTTTATTTTTTTAAATTGTCAGGCATTGACATAGAATAAAATAGATATAATTTTAATTGAGTATGCACAAAACTATAATAATAAAAAATTCATATGCTTAGCAGAAACGTGGCGTACACAGAAGTCAAAGTATGTTCATTTTCAAAATTTGAAACGTATCTCAAATTTTTCTAGATCTGAAGTGGAGTTGGAATTTGGGCTAAATGTAATGTTAAAACAAAGTGTATAGATTTATCTAATTATTGTACAGAAAAACAGTTTGAAATTTGTGGTGCATATTGGTATGTAGATTCAAAAACGACAGTAATAATACTAGTTTGCTATAGATCTCCAAGCCACTCTAATATATATGAATTTTGTGATAAATTATATCAGGTATTAGATTCTTTATATAAACCAAATTTATATTATATTGTTCTAATTGATTTTAATGTTGAGCCGGTAAGAGATTCTAAAAAATTTAATATGTTAAATAATATCTTCCAGAATTTTAATATGAATAATTTAGTTAATGAACCCACAAGAAAGGATAATACACTAGATTATATTTTTTCAAACATTAAAATTTTTATATTTGATCATAAATCTGTTTTGTTAAACTCGAAGATAAATCAATCAGATATCAATTATACACATGACTACAGACGGAATTTTAGTATCTGTAATATGCAAATCTAAATTATTTAGCCAAAGAAAGATGGTCAGACATTTACACAAGAAACGACTCTGATGAGGCATTTAATGAATTCTATGAACAGTTCTTATTTAACTTCAAAAATAGTTTCCCCGTCAAAAAAAAAAAAACTAAAATTATCAATTTCAGACTATGCTCTGTACCATTTAAGCCATTCAGTAGATGGCACTGGCAACAGCGCAAATCTGAAGTAGCCGAAATTTCATTGGGTAAACTTGTCTCTTGTCTCTAATTTCAGCCAACCAGAGAGCTCAAAACTATTCCCTATGCTCCGCAATACTGAATGGCTTAAATGGAATAAGGTATAGTTCCTAAACAATTTGTGCCGTACGAACATTTTATGAAAAAAATATTTGTCACATTGAAAATGGGGAATGCCCAGTAGGCATTTTCTGCGATCTAAGCAAAACATTTGACTGTGTTGGCCATAATATTCTTTTAGAGAAGCTTGAAAAAATAGGATTAAGAGGAAACTCTCTGAAATGGGTAGAGTACGTTAGTATTAAACAAAATTCCTCATTAGTAAACTCTGAGCAACTGGAAACTAAAATGGGAGTTAGCCAAGAGACGGTCTTAGCTCCTAGTCTTTTTATTTTATACATAATTTGGTTTGGAGGTTAGATCCTTCTTCGTTGTTTGAACATACTTCAGGAAGGCGGTAGGATCGTAAAATAAACATGTGTTAATAATTACATGTGTTTTATTAATTATAAGGACGTTTCGACCACTATGCGTGTCATCATCAACTACAAATAATATATTTTGTTAAACAATACATATTGAAACTAACCTAACTTTATAACAAAAGAGTCCTTATACTAAATTTTAATAGACATATTTTATAGCGAATAGTTTAAATTTGGAATATATTCATCGGCTAATGTAACCCATACGACATCTTGGCTTGATGTGTGGAAATGTGCGCACAGCGAAGTCAAAATGAAGTCACGCTTGCGTAGTAGGTGGCAGCGCTTGTAAAATTGGGCGCGCGTGTTTCATGATATTCATAAAATCTGTATTATTATTCAATAAACCTACATTGTCTTTATTAATATATAAAGTTTCTAGTATTAGTCTTTTGTATTTATTGTTGGTAGAATCAACAATTATTGGGTTTTCAAAGTCTATATTTTATACATAAATGATCTGTTTAATTATGTTAACAATGATTGCCTCTTAACAGTTTTTGCAGATGATACATCAGTGGTTGTTTCTCATAAAGATTAGAACTTCTTGGAAGAAAAATGTAATGGAATCATGCTAAATTTGTCGAATTGGTTCAATAAAAATAGTTTATATCTCAATTCTGCTAAAACAATTTTTTTACAATTTCATACTTACAAAAAAACTGAAAATCGCAATAATGATTTATCAATAAATAATGAACCTATATCTAAAAAGAAAAATACAATACAATGGTTGTTGACGAAAACGTTAATTGGAAAGCTCATTGTGATGTTGTTACCAAGCTGAACTCAGCATGTTTTCATGTAAGTCATTTCAAGTCATATTTAAATGTACCGCAGCTACTGATGTATTATCATGCGGTTGTTGGCTCTAGACTGTGCTATAACATTTAATTCTGGGGTTCATCAATTTTAGCTCAAAAAGTTTTCATCTCCCAGAAGAGAATTGTTAGATGCATAGCAAATGTTTCATACAATGAATACTGCAAGCCTTTATTGCAAAAATTTAAAATATTACCTGTTCTATCTTGTTAGTTTTCAGCCTAATTCACTAAGCTGCGTTCAGAGCTACCGAATTATAAATAACAATTAGCACTTACAATCAATACAAGCACTTTGACTTATGGCAAACAACGGTAGCGTTCACAGTGACAAAATTAAGACGTTAATTGTAAGTGATAAGTCTGCAAACATCAAACTTATCATTTACAATTAGTGCGATAGATATATCATCTTGTCTTTATTTACGAAATGTCACTGCAAGCTTCGTTTATTTGCATATTACAAAATAGGTTTTTATTTTATTTTAAAGAAGTGCAAGTAAATTAAATTTTATATATATTTGTGATTTATATATTAAATAACGACGAGGTCTGTATATTATTCAAATCTGATAGGTCTAAGAAAAGCATAAATTTTGTTGATACTTTGCTGTCAAAAACGCAATAGTATTCGTGGTTTGTTTAAGATTCGGTGATTCGGGATGCAGCAAGAAATTAGGAGAAAAATAATACAGCGGAGAATTGCGGTAGCAGCAATGATCCTAAAATATAAGAAATTGCGAAAGTGAAGATGGTGGGTTCACCCAATTAAAGAAAGAAGGCTGCAACAAGGAGATGGAGAAAATTTAATCTACGAGTTGAGATGTGACGAAGAACGGTTTTTTATCTACACTCGTTTAAATTTAAAGCAATTTGATTTTTTACTATCCATGGTGAAAGATAAGCTTACGAAAGTACCTAAACACTTTCCGAAAACCGATATATCCTGAAATCAGATTGATTTTAACCTTGAGGTATGTAATTTAGTTCAATACAACAAACATAATTGATATTACGTCATAATTTATATTATTACAGACACCTTGCAACTGGGGATTCTTTGCCATCTCTCTCTTCGCGTAGGAAAATCTGCGGCCTACACAATAATTAACGAAACCTGCGACATTCTATGGGAAACATTGGCATCTGTATATGTTCGGTTTCCTACTCAAAATGAATGAGTAGAAATTGCCAACATTTTTGAAGACCAGTGGAATCTACCGCACTGCTTGGGAGCAATAGATGGCAAGCATATAGTGATTCAAGCTCCATATAAATCAGGATTACAGGACTATAACTATAATTTTTTTTAGTATTATTCTATTCGCTATATGTGACGCGAATTATAGATTTACTTACGTATATATTGGTGCGTATGCATCGCAGAGCGATGGCGGGGTTTTAAGAGAGTCGGCGTTTGGCAATAAATTATTCAAGGGAGAATTAAATATGCCAGATGATTACAACATAAAAAATATAGGCATTAATTATTCGTATTACTTTGTTGGTGATGAGGCTTTTCGTCTTCATCGGCATCTTCTTCGTCCATATGGAGGAACAAATGTTGACATGGAAAAGCGAATTTATAATTATCGACTGACAAGGGCTCGCCGGTGAATAGAAAATGCATTCGGCATTTTAGTATCGAGGTTCAAGATATTCCATAGAGTTATAAATGCACATCCAAGAACAGTGGACTCCATAGTAAAAGCCACCATTTGTATACATAATTTTATTAAAAGTGAAGAAAATTCTGGCACTATTAGTAGCAAATATTGTCCAGCTACTTATGTAGACAGGTATGACAAAGACAACAACTTTATTCCTGGAGATTTGCGTAACAACACACCTAAAAATCCAACATTAAATAGTGTGAAGAATTTAAAAAGACGTCTAGGTACACGTAATGCCACTAGAGAAGTAGAAGGGAATAGGGAAACATTAAAAAATTAACAGTCCTATCGGTGCAGTTCCATGGCAACAATTTATTATTTATTGAATACCACAAACTTTGTATACCGGGTGTCTTAGGCCGACCGACACATGTAAAATTAGTTAATTGTGAATAGTATCTCCCCAGTGCAAGATATTAAGATGAAATTTTGCATGCTTATCCGGGGATACTATTTCTATGGATTTCAATTCAAATCAGTCAATTTACAAGTGTAATATTAGAATAAATTAAGAAAAATTGTAGAAGTACCATGAATGTTATTCATATCTTGAAAATAATAATATCTAAGCAACAGCTCTGATAGAGTAGGGGTAACGTGCGCCCTTCACAATTTAGAGAGTCGGGTTCGAAACCAACCGACAGCAATATTTATTTTTTAATTTTTTCTTTTCAAAATAATTTTTATTATTAATATGTTTTTAATCTTTTATTAATATTTAATTTAATAAAGTGGATACATTGTACGTAACAAGATTTATTTATTTAAAAAATATTAAATCGTACCTACTAATTACAACATTAAAATTTAAAAATTATAATAAATATTCAAAATGGCCGCCGTTTTGCGCTAAGCAAAATCCGAGACGATCGTAACATTGCTGTCTCACATTGCTTAGCTGTTGATTAGAAATAAGCCTACATTCATTCCTTATTGCCGCTTTCAGGTCTTCTAAAGTGGTCAATTCATAATGGCCGTAAATTTTTGATTTTAAATGACCCCAAAGAAAAAAATCTAAGGGGCTTAGATCAGGAGACCTTGCCGGCCAATTAATTGGTCCATTTAAACCAATCCAAGAATCTGGAAATGAATTGTCCAAATATTCTTTGACAATTTGCACGTTGTGCGCTGGACACCCATCCTGCTGAAACCATATCCTCTCCATATTTAATTCTGTAAGTCTAGGCCCAACTACTGTTTCCAATAAATCTAAATATTTTGGACCGTTCAATGTCCCTTCAATAAAATATGGTCCAATAATATGTGATCCCAAAATTCCCGCCCAAACATTAACCTTCTGGGGATATTGTGTTCTTGATAAATTTTGAAGAGTTGGTTTATCTGTTGACCAGTGGCGAAAGTTTTGCACATTCGGTTCATTATGAAGAGTAAATGTGCATTCATCGGTATAACAGAGGGAGTACAAAAAGTTTCTGTTTTCATTGGCTTTATCCATAATTGTTTCACAATAAGTTGCTCTTCTTTCTTCGTCGCCGTCTCGCAATTCTTGATGGTTACCTACTTTGTAACTTCTAAATCCATTTTTCTTAAGTATTCTAGCAATTTTTGTTCTACTTATTCCACATTCCATTTGTAAACTTCTTAAACTAATAGTAGGCTCCACTTCAACCCGCGCAATTATTATTTCTTCAAATTCATTTTCAGTTGGTTGTATTTCCTGCTTTGTGTGATTAGCAACACACCCAGTTTCTTCAAATCTGTTAATAATACGCCTTACACGGGATTTATTAACTACTTTTTCTGGATTTTCGGCAGAAAATACATCAGCAGTTTGCTGTAGGCTATTACCAATGTGAAATAATTTCACAATACGAATTTTATCTTTTGTAGTTAAATCCATATTATTTAAATAACACTAGCAACAAATAAAGATAGTACAATACAAATCTGCATTTGACGTTTGATTATTCAAATCAAATGTTCTCGTTTTTTGTTTTCGTCAGGGCTAACTATAATTTGAAGAAATTTAATTTATAATAAACCAATAAAGCAAATAATAAAATATTTGTTAAATAAATAAATCTTGTTACGTACAATGTATCCACTTTATTAAATTAAATATTAATAAAAGATTAAAAACATATTAATAATAAAAATTATTTTGAAAAGAAAAAATTAATAAATAAATATTGCTGTCGGTTTGGTTTCGAACCCGACTCTCTAAATTGTGAAGCGCGCACGTTACCCCTACTCTATCAGAGCTGTTGCTTAGATACTATTATTTTCAAGATATGAATAACATTCATGGTACTTCTACATTTTTTCTTAATTTATTCTAATATTACACTTGTAAATTGACTGATTTGAATTGAAATCCATAGAAATAGTATCCCCGGATAAGCATGCAAAATTTCATCTTAATATCTTGCACTGGGGAGATACTATTCACAATTAACTAATTTTACATGTTAATCGCCCATGTGTCGGTCGGCCTAAGATACCCGGTATATATATATATATATATATATATATATATATATATATATATATATATATATATATATATATATATATATATATATATATATATATACATCCTACTATCTTTATGGCGCCCTTACAAGGAACCAGTATTTCGGCTCCCATGCATAAGAAAGGGTCTAGAAAGGTTTTATTTCGTGAATATATCTCATATATCACTGCTTAATGCAGAAACCATCACAAAATTCATTTATTTTGAGAAAAAGGCATTCCTGATTTTTTTCACAAAACACGTATATGACATCCTTTCATTTTACATGCAACTGATGCCCGGTGAATATATTTCATTCATCAAGTGGGTAATTTTGCATCCTACCTGTATATAAGTTTTCATTGAATGGTTCATATGAACTCTGACATTGTTGCCATTTTTTTATATACTTACCATTTCATTTGTTTTAAGAGAATTTGATGATTGTGAAGCAACAAGGAATAAAAATAAATAAATAATAATAATATATTTAGTAGGTAATCCACACTGAATCTTATCTTTTAGAATTATTTATTTTGTAATTGATATCATTTTATTTCTACAGTACGAAGTATTTACAATATCTTTGCGACATTTGTCATTTTATCTGGAAGTTATAATAATGTGAAAGTGGGCAGTTTTCTGTATCACAGTATGTTAATTTTAACAACTAGTTAAAATTTGGAATCAATTTAAACAAATGTACCTACATATTACCTACCATTTAAATTTGTTTATTTTGTGTGTGTTACTGTTATTGGTTAACAATTTAAACATAATGTTAAAATTATCATGACAAGATACAGAATACATCCCGATATCAAAAGGATTCAATATTATAAAAATGTAAAATTGAATAAGTATGTACTTTATCTATTGAAACAAAAAATACATTCTTATAAGTAAGTAAAGTTTATAGTATAATATAAAGGTTAAAACATATAAATAAATAAATTACCTGTATCAAAACAGGTAAATACTCGTAAAAAAGAAAACTATACAGATACATACTTGTATATTCTATAATTTAAGATATTAACGAATACATACAGGCGAACATAAGAAACCGCGATGGCGTTTAAGTTAGGAAAACAGTTTTAATCAAATATTATCTGTTGCGTAAAACTTTATATGGTACTTCATACATAAAGATTTAGAGAATAAAATTCTTAATTTATGAATGTCAAACTTTTTAAATTTACACTTTTGGTGGCGAAGTAAAGTAATGTAAAGATGTGGTAGACTTAATATGCGTTATTTCAAGAAATAAACGTTCATAAACTAACAAATACCTATTTTTTACATGTTACTTGGTCTGATAGGTTACACATGACGTTAATTTTTTGAAATACTGGATCCTAAATTCAATTTTCCAACGTCTTTAAATTAAGTTTATTCGGGCACCAAAAGCGCAAGTTTAAGATTTTTAATATCCAAAAATTCAGAATTTTATTCTCTAAATCTTTATCTTTACATAATGTTTTACGGGACAGATAATATTATTTGAGAAAAACTGTTTCCCCATGTTAAACGCTTATGTCACGGTTTCTCATGTTCATGCTGTATATGAATAAAGAAACTCCACGTTATTGTTTATTGTTTTTTTGAATACTTGTTCTGAATATAAACTTTAATTTTTAACCATGATTTATTATTTAACAATTCTTTATATTCTCTAATCAATTGCTCACACTCGTATCTTTTTGGGGGCTTTTTATTTTTAATATGATTTTTAAAACAATCTTCTACAACACGCTTCTGATTTACTGTCCATGGTACAAGTGTTCTCTTACGTTTAACAGGATTTCTATTTGTTTCTTCGTCTTCATCTTTATCCTTACTGCCTATATCTTCCAACAAATTTTCTTCCATATTAATGTTGATTTCGTCTAAAGTCAACCCCTTGTACTGCGAAGCACTACCCTTGTCCATTAGAATTAAAAGTTTTGCTATTTTTGCAGTCTGGAATACGTCATCAGGTAGTCTATAATTGCTATTATGAACTCCAAGGGTATGACCCATAAATGTTGCTAATTGTTCAATTTCAGAATTAGATAAATTAAAGAGTTGAGTCAGGGTTGCTAAATGTTTTCTAAGCCGAGTTGATGTTATCGCTTCGGGATATTTTGCTCCACAATTTTTTTAATACTTTGTATCCATATATAGGACCATCAGTACCGGGTTTACCAAAGAGGTATGGATTTTTTTCTGGTTGTAAAAAATTCGATCGGTATTGCAGTAACATATTTATGTCTTCTTGTACATCAGTAGCAAATAAGACTGGAACCCCACGACCACGTTTTCCTCTAATAACGATTCTTTTAAATTTATTTAGTAAAAATTTTTCGACGGGGGAAACTGCTTCTTCAAATTCTTCATAATTGTGTTCCCTCGATTCAGATTGGACATAGTAATGTAACAATAAACGCTGTAACTCTTCAGGTCTTTTTCTGTTGAGCAAAATAACTCGACAATATACTGTTTCCAGTAAATCACAATATGCTTTAATATCATTATTATTTGAAGCTAACCGTGCTACCGAATTTTTTGCTACAGAAATTTAATGATTTTTTAATAACTTTAGATCAGATGCCAATGGAACCATAGATACTTTATTCCATTTTTTCATGTTCAAATTATCGGTGGCAGTGGAGGAAATATCAAATTGCCAATGAGCAACAAATAGTTCTTTCATGGTTCTTATATCTGCTTCCGCCTCGCTTGCTTTTATTGTACCAGCAATATTTTTCCGTTTCAAAACAAATAAAATTGCAAGTTCGCAACATTGTTTTATAGTTGTTGAAATATTTCTAGCGTACGTGGAAGATAAAAATATTTGACTTTTTTAATCATATAGACCTATTATTTTAGCTGCTTCTACAAAAAGGTCAAAATATTTAGGTTGCAAGGCGTGAAACAAGTTCTTTACTGAATTATCTAGTTTCTTTAGTTCTATTAAAATTTTAGCTAGCTCTCGCATTTTACGTGAAGTAACATTTATGAAGTGTTCATGTCTATGAGTTTTTAAATAACGGGCTCCAAAGGCACAAATAAGTAAGTCTTGTTTAGCAATTAATGATACCTTATCTGCGCGCATTCGTGGGAGAACCTTCTCTCTTAATTGAGGATCAATTTTTATATTGTTAGCCAGGCAACTTTGACCATCGGCCTGATGATGGGCAGAAGCATTTTTATTACATTTTTTTCTATGCCTGTAGAGCTGTTTTGAGGAATAATACCCCAGACAATAGGAACAAGGTAAATAGTTCGTATCTTTAATTTCGGATTTTTTTACAGGTCTTAAGCAACCCTGACTGTTAATTAAATAATTGCCCTTTTTACGTAATTTTGTCAGCAGTTTTTTTCGTTGTTCACTTTTAACTGGTTTTGACAATATTTCAATTACTTCAATTTCCGTAGGGTGATTCCTTTCAATATGTCTGGCAAAGTGGCCTACGAAAGTTTCGCAATAAAAGCAATAATTTTTGTTTCTGACTCGTTTCGGTTGTTCATCATTTACATTTACAGAATTATTTACAAATGTGCTATTATCAGATATTAGGCCAAAGGAACTATCATCTGAAGAATCTAGATTCGAGGAATATTCTTTTTTTTGCTCATTTGTTTTTGATTTTCTTCTTTCACGCAACCTAATTTTAAATTTTCGTCTAGAGTGGCAGTTTTCGTATGCCAAAAATCATCTTCCGAGGACTCGCTTTCGCTAGGTTTATATATAGGATCGGCATCAGAGTCGTCAATGGGCTCATTAGAAAATGCATACGTAAAGTTTTCATCAACAGCACCTTTTGTTTTAAAATTAGGCTTAAAGGATGCTTTAGAATTTTCTTTTTTAGATATGTGACAATAATTGTAAATTGTTGTATCATCTTCGCCATTCGAATCACTGCATATCGAAAAATCGGATGATTTCTCATCAACTTCAACTTGATTTTGTACAACTGATTCATTAGGTGCCATACAAATTTCATTTTCAAGATTATTACTATCGAGATATGGTCTATCAACTTCGCCATTATAATTTGAACTACAACAATTTTGATTCATCATTTGACATTTTATTTTGTTTATTAAGTTTATGATTGGTAATTTTATCAATTTCTTTTTGTTTTTGAGTATCAGGTTCATCAGATGATGTAACAGAGATTCCATTTTCAGAATTTTCTTTGTTTTTCATTTTCGCGCTGGTATTTAGAATTAGTAGTTTTGAAATGTCGATCCCTAAATAAAAATGAATTAAAGTTATTTAAACTGAAAAAACAGGGTTTCTAAAGAAAAGTGTCCAAATAAAATGAATCTATTGGCAATAATAAAAATAAATAAAAAATACACTATGAAATAAAAATTAAGTGCTTATAAATATAGATTATTTTTCCTTTAAATTATCAAAAAAAAAAAAAAATTACGTAAATAGTTTCCAATTGTACACTACTCTTTTAATGTTTAAATTAAATACTGAAATCAACATATGTGTATTATATGTGTTTTGAAACGGGTGTAAGTACACAAATAAAAAAATTCAGTATGAACCGCCTGGTAGACTTAATACAAATACTTTTTATATAGGTGATCAGATATCAGAACTACCGAACATGTTAAATCATTCTTTCATTTCCTGATTCCCTAATTATTTTAATCAAAAATGTTTCAAGTAAAAGTTGTGGCCATAAAATAAATTTTGCATGCTTTAGTATTATTTATTTACAATAGTAGATAATAGTCCAGGAAATTTACGATTTTACCTCGAAGAAATTGCAACAAAAGCTTTTTTACGGAATCTCGCCCAGAAAAATGCGTTGAATAACATAACAAAAGTTTGCGGATTTTTACAAAAATACTAAATAAAGCTCAAAATTTTTGCACAGAAAAATATTTTTACTTTTTTATACTAGGATAAACCCTCAAAGAGTTATGTTAAAAATATTTAACTAGCACAACAATTTATGGAAGAAATTTGAATTAATCAAAAAATAAACAATTCTACATATTTCATACCTAGTTAGTATCATAGGTTTTACTATTTATAACAGTTTACATTCGTCGTGGAATCGAAAGAAGCAACATATCAACGATTTTTAAATAATATTTGTCAACGCTTTCCTACAAATTTTCATTTTTTCAACTACCACTGTGATCCTGTTTAAGATAGAAGAACGCGGTTTGAAAATTTGAATTCAACATTAAATTATCTTTCATTTACTCACGTTACGCGATTTTTGCCGATGAACGGTTAGCAAGTTACTAATGTTATCAGCGCACTTTTTTGGACAGGATACCGTTTAAAAAGCTTTTGTTACAATTTCTTTAGGGTTGCGGGTGTTTTTTTCAGTGGATTTCCTTACAATTGTTCACTTGCGCAGATATTACCAATAATAATAAAAATTAACCTAACTTCACAGATGAACCATTAAACATTTCTTAATATAATTGTTTCAATTTCATGGCTATCGCTATTTTGGGATAATTTTCTATATTTTCATACCTAATTTTTATCGTTACAAAGCATGGAAAATTAATTTTGCTTATTCATGTTCGTCCAAAATTTATTTTATTTTGGAATTATAAACTTGTTTATTCGCCTTCAAAAGCGGGCACAATTTGGCTTTTATTGTCCAAGGGCTTATAAAGTTGCCAGACAACAGCCATTCAAACATATCAAAATCGTGATTTATGGATGAAAGTCAAACAACAGAACAAATTCGATAAATCACATTTTTTGAACACCGCTGCTCGCAGAACTTTCGTACTTTTTCTCATGTACGTCTTTTGACTTCTGTGGAACTAAATAATATCTGTCATTTCGTTTGACACTAAATTAAAATTGTTTTATAACAAACAAAATAGCAACACCAACGAATTACGTAGAAACCACAGCCTACTTAAAACTCACAACGCCAGCACAACGATAACGAATATGCTCTACAACTTTTATTTGAAGTTTTTTTCCCAAATTAATTACTCTATTTTCATTTGATTTATCGGAACTTTATGCCTATATGCTTTATATCGGCTAGTAAAGTCGTAAAGTTCGCGGTTAAAAATTAACTCCCAACCATAACTGCGCAGTGCGCAGTTTTCGGCGAAAACATGTGGGCTTCCCGCAATAAGCGCAACCCCTTTATTTAACGTAGTTTTGATAAATAAATAACTTACACCCCATTCAAAATATGTTTTTAAAAAATCAAAATCTGATCGACAGTTTTCAAAGTTATAAAATTTAACTAGGTATAAGCAGTACAATGGAACATAAAAACTTTTCGTTATTACGAGTTAGTAATTATTTACTTACCTGCTAGTTGTACAATCCGCAAATTTCTTGCCATTATTAAATTTGTAATTCATAAAACAGATTCGTACCTATCACAAAACACAAGTAGAATGAAAACTGCCGATATGCAATGTTGCAATATGCCCGGGTGTCTTATTAGCTATTACATGTACGAAAAATATACAATTCGTATATACACTAGCGATCACAGCGCACCAACTGGTAATTGTTGAAACTACCAATATTCGCATATTTTCACTTCACATACAATTTTAGACCCCCATGTAATTTTGTTACTAGCATCCAGAGGACGTAAGCTATGTGAAATACCACATGAGCAATTTGACACCCGGTATACGGGTGCCAAATTACAGTGGGTTCCAAATTATCCGTAATTTGCTAATGAATGGATGCCAAAAAGATAGTGGGATATATATATATATATATATATATATATATATATATATATATATATATATATATATATATATATATATATACAGGCTGTAAATGAAATAAGTACATTAAATTTAACAAGCGGTTTGAGTAACATAGACAGTGGTTTTAGGTAGACAGTGTTATTAGGTAGACAGTGAAGTAGGTAAACAGTGAGATAGGTAGACAGAGAATTAGGTAGACAGTGGTTTTAGGTAGTAGTTGAGGTAGGTAGACAGAAATAGGTAGTACACTGATTCGTTTCCATAGTTACAGTGTCAGTATAATTATCATGGTTACACACATTTTCATTACCATAGCAACGATATGTATGGTTACTTCCGACCATTCCATTTCCTTAGCAACGGTATCAGTTTGACATTTTCACATTTTTTGACAACTAAAACTTTTAATTCGTGCAATTATTCCATATTATGTTTATGAATGTTTATTTTACCTTTTAGAATGATCACTGCAAGAATTTTGTTGGTTTAAATATTAATTGATTTGCAGTAAATTGTTTGCTAAATTTATTACATTCTCTGCAGCAGATGACGTCATTATATTAATATCTGAAACTTATAAACATTTTAAATGTAGTCAAACACATAATATTTCATACATACCTGAAGAATATGATCATTATTTTTAATGAATTCGCTTCCAACCCGCAAACTGTCGTATGTACATTCTACTTATGACTTTCAAATATTTCTTACTTAGGAGTTATTTCGTATACCTATTATAATTATTTGTACTATTATATGCATGCAAATTAAATGTACTTACAGCCAAATCAAGACGAATTTTCACAGAAAAACATACAGTAACAACTCTTAACCTTTTCAAAGTCATAAATGCACACTGACAGATAATGTCGAATAAACAAAATCATTCACATTGTACCAACATTAAGTAATGGAACAAAAAATGTATTTTTATAATTTTATTCAATTGTAACTGTTAATAATTAATTATAATACATATTTTCAAACAATATATTCATTCTGATTCTACTTATAATCGTATAAATAATAATTTTAATACAAAAAATTTGGCGGGAAATTTGAATATATCTAATTATTATTTATTCTAAATTATCTGTTTGTAGTTCCTGTGGCATAATCCATTAGAATATGCAAATATCAATTATACATTTACATTAATTTTATTTGTTTTTACAGTAATTTATTTATATTTTTATAAACGTTCAAATCCATATTAAAGTACTGAAATCAAATTTTCAAAGAAACAAACAAACAAAACGTACTTTGACAGTTCATTATTCATTAGGTTAGAAATTGATATTTTTACATTTATACAATTATATCAAATTAAATTAAATTTTTTTTTCTACGCTGGTAGGGGAAAATCTTCATAGAGACCAGACAGCCCGTACTGTCTGGTACTGCCGGATTCTTACCGGCTAAAAACCCCTCCCGTTGTTATATAATAACAATAACAAAGATTAACATAATACGTTTATTTTTGTTTTTCTAAACTATTATTTACAAATTGTTATAAATTACAAATTATTTTATCTATTATCTCGCTGCATTTTTTAATAGTATTTACAATACATTTCAGTGTTAAATAATTAACAAAATGAATTTTATATCATAACAAATAATAAATAGTTTAAAAAGATATAAATCAATAATGACTATTTATTATTTTTTCTATTTCGGTGTTCTTATGTTTCTATAAAAGCATGTTTATCACTGAAAACACGACGTTTAGAAAATCTATAAACGTACTGTTTTTGGCGCCTTTCATGTTCTAGAGGTGGTAGTCATGTTTTCATAACTGACAGATAACCTCAAAATGGTAAATTATTTGTGTTGAAATATTATTTCTAATTGTGGATTTTTATCCTTTCTCTAGGTGATAGGACTAGAAAGAAAATAAATTTATAGCTATAGCTGTGTTAGTTAAGAAAGAATAGGAATCTGCGAAGTTAAAATTTCAACTAAAAAATTATGAAACAAGAAACAATGCGCTCAGGTTTACTTTGTCAAAATAATTAAAACGGTAAGTTTTATTTATTACAATTTAAATTTATGGTAATGCAATTTTGAATTGAATGTATTGTTATTCCAGGCAGGTTACGAAATGTATGATGCACGTTACTTGAAAATGTTGACACTGTCTACTCAATTTGTGTCGGCTACTAGCAAACAAATATGAAAAGTTGACGTTTTAATCCGTGATTTCAAGTTCCACGTTGTGGCGAACTATCGAATATATGCCATATTATGTTTAGTATTAAAAATTGTAAGAACAGCTGTTGCCGTTATCTGTGCAACTGAGTAGTGAGTGTTGACAAAATGGTGGAAAGTAAAAGTCTAAATCAATAAATTGTTCATTAAAGTATTTCATTATTTAAAGAGTTTTATTTATATGTTGTTTTCTCAATAAAAATGTATAATGCTTGATACAATGTTTTAATATATACAATCAGACAAAATCACAAGATACACAAACTGTCAAAATGTGAAATTTCAATTTTTAGCGGGAAGCGCTACCAACATAACTGATAAAAAAGACACCAACTCATATTTTTGACAAGTCCTTTTTTAAAAAATCTAATTGTAAAATTACCTCAATAGAAAAAATAATATAAAAAACATGTATCATAAGGCACTCGTCCTTTGTAAAACTCGCCTGGCGGCTCGTTTTCCAAACTTGGACTCGTACGTTAACAGATTGCCTTATGATACTTGTGTTTTAATGTACTATTTTATGTTATATTACATTTTAGCATTTGTATGATATAAAAGAATACAATGAAATAGTTTTATAAAATATTGTGTGATATTTGAATTGATAAATTATAGTACCATAATAATTAACATGTTTTATAACTATATTAGTATGAAATTAAATTTAAATATTACTCTATTCGTTATAAAATTGCACTTTCTTTTTGTTTTAATAAATAATTAATCATTATGTTAAATTTTATAAATGACAAATATTTGATTTAATTGATCATAGAATAATTCTTAAAACTTATTTTATTTTTTATTATTATATTTAATGTAAATTATTCATTATCCAACTATTTTCCTTCTTGTAACTATCTCTATGCAGAACATTACTTCCAATTCCAGTTCTCTGTTGTAAGACGGAGAGAATATGGATTACTTTTATATAATATATTTTATATTATAATTTGCTTTCCAAAATCATATAATTCATTCATCCATATTTTTATTTATTTCGATTCGCAAATTTATTATTCTTCGAAGACATTAATGTCAAATGAGAAGAAATCTTCAATGTATTTTCTCTCTTCATTTATACGACATATTTATGTAACATTATGTTACATATTTTATTTAGTATTAGTTTTTCTTTTGTAAGACCAAGTTAATACGTATTATTTTTATACAAATACATATTACAATCAGGTATGGAGATTTGGAAATTTTGTATAAATTTATTTCTCAAATCATATAATTTGTCCATTTGGTTTTCAAATGTTTTATTCTTCAAAAACATTGACGCCGAATGAGAAGAGATCTTCAAAAAATCTTCTTTCAAATGTGTTGCGTCCCTCCGGTGCGAAGGACTAAGTAATAAGGACCTAATGGCTCGAAGGACCAAATGTTCAAACCCTAAACCAGCGAATCCGGTCTAGAAGAACCAAAATGTTTTGATCCTGCTCGCAAGCCCAAATGTGATATCTCTAGATCAGCGAATCCGGTCTAGAAGCACCAACAATGTATTTGATGTTAAATTCAATGAATAAAACAAAACTATATGTAAACCAAATTAATTACAACCTTCGATAGCTGGTTCACATCACTGGACTTGGCCAATAAACGGGATAATATTAATTTGTGAAATGTACTAATTAAAACGAACGAAGGACCAGGTAGTTTTACGAACTAACAAACGTGCTAAATATAATTGCACCAAAATAACAAACAACTGAAATACAATTCTGAGAGATATGTGATAGCGTATTGAATATAAGTGACATAATCAATAATAAACCAAAGATAGAACAAATACGATATTTGTTGAAATTAACTAAATCATTTAATAAGTGTATGAACAAACAAATGTAGTTAAACAATATTAAGAACTCTAAATGAACTTAATAACAACCAACTAGAATGCAAACTTGTTGCATTGAATGTACCTAGTCGACAATAACAGCAGATGCGCTGTGAATGACGTCACTCGAACGAGAACTTGTGTAAACAGGTTTACAAAGAAATAATAATGAATTCACCCAAGGAAATATGAATCAAATCCCTAACAACACGAGTTCCGTGAGAAATAATCAAATTGTACAGTTCGATTTTACAATTGATTCCTGAGATGTGTCTATTAGCTGCATAAATTGGCGCCGGAAAGTATTCACGGACTAAAAAATACCAAATTAAATGAAAACCGAACGATACTCCTTGAATTAGTCGTGTTAGGCTAATCAAGCTACGCGTACGATAATTAAACAACCAATTACTTTACTGACCATATGAAAATCAGAAAGTTTTATGCAAAATGGTGGAAAAACCACTCTCGCGGACGACGACGCGATACGTGTTTACCGTTTGCAAGCCAGACACAGTCTGAGTTCAGCGCAGTCGACCAACGCTGTAGCAGCTGCACTTGGCGTGCGGTTGCGCGCGCACTCGCGTGAAGCCAGATGCAATAATATTAATATTAATAATTAGTTTAAGATACTACAGCTATTTCAAACAATACTAAAATTAAACTGAAACACGTAAAAACATATAACTAATTTTTCCAAGTAACAGAAACAGTTATTTCCATTTATTCATTGACTTATTTAAGTAGAGTCAGGGCGGGTTAACCGTTCTATTCCCATGTGCAGCGGGTTGCTACCTCAAGGGGTTGATAATTTCTAATTTCTCTCATTTAAAACATATTAGTTTTAAACATACCGGCCACCTTAGGGTCTCCCTAAAGACAAACTTAGGCTGTTGGCAAAGGACACAGTTTTGCTATAGGGCGAGTGATTTCACCTTTAGCAGTTTTTAATACGGCAACTCTATTGATTCCATCTGATCCAGGAATCAATTTGATGACTCTAGCCAAACGCCATGCAGTAGGTGGCATTGGATGATCATTGATTAAGACAATAGTATCTATTGTCAATGGATCGGTATCCTCATTCCATTTGAACCGTTCTTGCAAGGTACGAAGATATGTTTGTTGCCAGCGTGCCCAAAATTGTTGTTGCAACTTGGACAACATTTCCCATGAGGACAAACGATTTGTGGGAGTCTCAGTGTGATCTAGAGACGGCAATGTTACAGTGGGTTCTGTAACTAAGAAATGTCCTGGTGTTAAGGGTGTGGGATCGGAAGGATCCGATGACTTCGGGAACAGAGGTCTAGAATTTAGCATCGCCTCCACTTCCGTCAACAAGGTAGAGAACTCTTCGTAAGTCAGAAGCTTTTCTGTGAGTACTCGTGATAATAGTCTCTTTGTAGACTTTATTGCAGCCTCCCAAAGTCCGCCGAAGTGTGGCGTGGACGGTGGATTGAAATGCCATGTGATCCCTTCTTGGTACACATGATTTGACACCTGAGTATTGAATTCCTCAGAGCTCAAGAATTTTTGTAATTCAGAGAGCTTGCGATTTGCACCTATGAAATTCGTGCCACAATCGCTGTATAGGTTTGCAACACGACCTCGGCGTGCTACAAAGCGTCTTAGTGCTGCCAAAAAGGTGTCCGTGGATATATCTGTGACAAGTTCGATATGCACGGCTTTTGTGGCAAAACAAACAAATAGGCATATATAGGCCTTGTGTGAGGACGTGCCTCGTCTCCTGCTCCAGGAGATGTTATACGGTCCGGCGTAGTCTACTCCGGAATTAAGGAAGGGTTTGGCAATGTTAACCCTGTCCTTTGGTAATTGTCCCATGAGAGGGTAGTCGGTTGTCGGTCGAAACCGAAAACAATGGACACAACCTTTCAGCACAGAACGGATAGTTCGTCTGCTCGAAATGATCCAATATTGTTGTCCTAATAGAGACTCTAGACCTTGCGCACCAACATGCATATGCTTATCATGAAAGTGTTTAATGAGGGCCTTTGTAAATGGGTGTTGCGACGGCAACAGAATGGGGTGTTTCTGGGCGTATTCTAAATTAGCATGCTCCAGCCGGCCACCGACCCGAATTATACCTTCAGTATCAATAAACGGGACTAACGACTTAATTGGGGATCGACAAACTTTCCCTCGTTGTAGTTGTGATAATTCATCCTGTAGTCCTTCTGATTGAGCCAACAGGACGACTTTGGCTTGTGCTCGGACAAGCTCTTCTGGTGAAAACACATCAGCACCTTTTCGTTTGCCTGAAGAGATGTCTCTCCACCGTAAACAATAAGCCATAGTTCGCACCATCCGATTATAGTTGGACATTGCATTGAAAAAACTGAACTGCTGTACTGTTTTCAATGTTAGGCTTTTGACAATCTCTGTCTGAGCAGAGTTCGTTTGATCTTCGTCAAGTTGAACCACTTCACTTTGTGGCCAACACGAGTAAGGTTGTTGTAACCACTCTGGTCCATTTATCCAGAGAGTACATGTCTTGAAACTTAGAGGACTGAGACCTCTAGAACCTACGTCGGCCGCATTGTGTTCCGACGTTACATGACGCCAGTGTTCACTCGGAAAATTTGTTTGTATTTGAGCGACTCGATTACCCACAAATGGTTTCAGAGTGTGTGGTTCCTTGCGCAACCAGGCAAGAACTATCATAGAGTCCGAGAAGCAATGTACAGCCTCCGGTTGTTTTGGAATATTTTCGAGAATATTCTCGAGAAGTTTGGCGAGAAGATGCGCCGCACATAATTCCAAACGAGGTATAGTAATTTTTTTCAAAGGCGCTACACGCGTCTTTGCACAGAGCAATTGCACCACTGGTTTATCGTTTAGATAACTTCTAACATAGACAACGGCACAGTAGCCTCGCTCGAAGGCATCCGCAAATCCGATAAGATCGAATTTAGAACCCAAACAAGCTAACCTTGGTATCGAATAGTTGGATATACAATCGATCTCTAAACCAGCGAATCCGGTCTAGAAGAACCAAAATGTTTTGATCCTGCTCGCAAGCCCAAATGTGATATCTCTAGATCAGCGAATCCGGTCTAGAAGCACCAACAATGTATTTGATGTTAAATTCAATGAATAAAACAAAACTATATGTAAACCAAATTAATTACAACCTTCGATAGCTGGTTCACATCACTGGACTTGGCCAATAAACGGGATAATATTAATTTGTGAAATGTACTAATTAAAACGAACGAAGGACCAGGTAGTTTTACGAACTAACAAACGTGCTAAATATAATTGCACCAAAATAACAAACAACTGAAATACAATTCTGAGAGATATGTGATAGCGTATTGAATATAAGTGACATAATCAATAATAAACCAAAGATAGAACAAATACGATATTTGTTGAAATTAACTAAATCATTTAATAAGCGTATGAACAAACAAATGTAGTTAAACAATATTAAGAACTCTAAATGAACTTAATAACAACCAACTAGAATGCAAACTTGTTGCATTGAATGTACCTAGTCGACAATAACAGCAGATGCGCTGTGAATGACGTCACTCGAACGAGAACTTGTGTAAACAGGTTTACAAAGAAATAATAATGAATTCACCCAAGGAAATATGAATCAAATCCCTAACAACACGAGTTCCGTGAGAAATAATCAAATTGTACAGTTCGATTTTACAATTGATTCCTGAGATGTGTCTATTAGCTGCATAAATTGGCGCCGGAAAGTATTCACGGACTAAAAAATACCAAATTAAATGAAAACCGAACGATACTCCTTGAATTAGTCGTGTTAGGCTAATCAAGCTACGCGTACGATAATTAAACAACCAATTACTTTACTGACCATATGAAAATCAGAAAGTTTTATGCAAAATGGTGGAAAAACCACTCTCGCGGACGACGACGCGATACGTGTTTACCGTTTGCAAGCCAGACACAGTCTGAGTTCAGCGCAGTCGACCAACGCTGTAGCAGCTGCACTTGGCGTGCGGTTGCGCGCGCACTCGCGTGAAGCCAGATGCAATAATATTAATATTAATAATTAGTTTAAGATACTACAGCTATTTCAAACAATACTAAAATTAAACTTAAACACGTAAAAACATATAACTAATTTTTCCAAGTAACAGAAACAGTTATTTCCATTTATTTATTGACTTATTTAAGTAGAGTCAGGGCGGGTTAACCGTTCTATTCCCATGTGCAGCGGGTTGCTACCTCAAGGGGTTGATAATTTCTAATTTCTCTCATTTAAAACATATTAGTTTTAAACATACCGGCCACCTTAGGGTCTCCCTAAAGACAAACTTAGGCTGTTGGCAAAGGACACAGTTTTGCTATAGGGCGAGTGATTTCACCTTTAGCAGTTTTTAATACGGCAACTCTATTGATTCCATCTGATCCAGGAATCAATTTGATGACTCTAGCCAAACGCCATGCAGTAGGTGGCATTGGATGATCATTGATTAAGACAATAGTATCTATTGTCAATGGATCGGTATCCTCATTCCATTTGTACCGTTCTTGCAAGGTACGAAGATATGTTTGTTGCCAGCGTGCCCAAAATTGTTGTTGCAACTTGGACAACATTTCCCATGAGGACAAACGATTTGTGGGAGTCTCAGTGTGATCTAGAGACGGCAATGTTACAGTGGGTTCTGTAACTAAGAAATGTCCTGGTGTTAAGGGTGTGGGATCGGAAGGATCCGATGACTTCGGGAACAGAGGTCTAGAATTTAGCATCGCCTCCACTTCCGTCAACAAGGTAGAGAACTCTTCGTAAGTCAGAAGCTTTTCTGTGAGTACTCGTGATAATAGTCTCTTTGTAGACTTTATTGCAGCCTCCCAAAGTCCGCCGAAGTGTGGCGTGGACGGTGGATTGAAATGCCATGTGATCCCTTCTTGGTACACATGATTTGACACCTGAGTATTGAATTCCTCAGAGCTCAAGAATTTTTGTAATTCAGAGAGCTTGCGATTTGCACCTATGAAATTCGTGCCACAATCGCTGTATAGGTTTGCAACACGACCTCGGCGTGCTACAAAGCGTCTTAGTGCTGCCAAAAAGGTGTCCGTGGATATATCTGTGACAAGTTCGATATGCACGGCTTTTGTGGCAAAACAAACAAATAGGCATATATAGGCCTTGTGTGAGGACGTGCCTCGTCTCCTGCTCCAGGAGATGTTATACGGTCCGGCGTAGTCTACTCCGGAATTAAGGAAGGGTTTGGCAATGTTAACCCTGTCCTTTGGTAATTGTCCCATGAGAGGGTAGTCGGTTGTCGGTCGAAACCGAAAACAATGGACACAACCTTTCAGCACAGAACGGATAGTTCGTCTGCTCGAAATGATCCAATATTGTTGTCCTAATAGAGACTCTAGACCTTGCGCACCAACATGCATATGCTTATCATGAAAGTGTTTAATGAGGGCCTTTGTAAATGGGTGTTGCGACGGCAACAGAATGGGGTGTTTCTGGGCGTATTCTAAATTAGCATGCTCCAGCCGGCCACCGACCCGAATTATACCTTCAGTATCAATAAACGGGACTAACGACTTAATTGGGGATCGACAAACTTTCCCTCGTTGTAGTTGTGATAATTCATCCTGTAGTCCTTCTGATTGAGCCAACAGGACGACTTTGGCTTGTGCTCGGACAAGCTCTTCTGGTGAAAACACATCAGCACCTTTTCGTTTGCCTGAAGAGATGTCTCTCCACCGTAAACAATAAGCCATAGTTCGCACCATCCGATTATAGTTGGACATTGCATTGAAAAAACTGAACTGCTGTACTGTTTTCAATGTTAGGCTTTTGACAATCTCTGTCTGAGCAGAGTTCGTTTGATCTTCGTCAAGTTGAACCACTTCACTTTGTGGCCAACACGAGTAAGGTTGTTGTAACCACTCTGGTCCATTTATCCAGAGAGTACATGTCTTGAAACTTAGAGGACTGAGACCTCTAGAACCTACGTCGGCCGCATTGTGTTCCGACGTTACATGACGCCAGTGTTCACTCGGAAAATTTGTTTGTATTTGAGCGACTCGATTACCCACAAATGGTTTCAGAGTGTGTGGTTCCTTGCGCAACCAGGCAAGAACTATCATAGAGTCCGAGAAGCAATGTACAGCCTCCGGTTGTTTTGGAATATTTTCGAGAATATTCTCGAGAAGTTTGGCGAGAAGATGCGCCGCACATAATTCCAAACGAGGTATAGTAATTTTTTTCAAAGGCGCTACACGCGTCTTTGCACAGAGCAATTGCACCACTGGTTTATCGTTTAGATAACTTCTAACATAGACAACGGCACAGTAGCCTCGCTCGAAGGCATCCGCAAATCCGATAAGATCGAATTTAGAACCCAAACAAGCTAACCTTGGTATCGAATAGTTGGATATACAATCGATCTCTTTCAGAAACAAGTTCCACTCCGAGACAATATGAGCGGGAGGTTCTTCATCCCATTCTACTTTTGATTTCCAAAGCTCTTGCATGATGAGTTTAAGAAACATCACCAATGGGGACATAATGCCTAATGGATCATAGATCCTTGCAATGCAGGACAAAATGTTTCTTTTTGTGCATAAATCGTCGGGTTTTGAGACCGTATACTCGTAGCAGTCGGACTTACAAACCCATTTGTCACCTAACAATTTCACTGACTCGTCGTCAGTGAAATGGACATCTTTCACTGCGCGTGCATTGTCTGGTAGTTCATCCAGTATTGTTTGAGAATTACTGGCCCATTTTCGGAGGGTGAATCCTCCCTTTTCGAATATATCCGTGAGTTCACGGCGCAGTGTTAGTGCTGACTGAATATCTTCAGCTCCAGTCACAACATCGTCCATATAGACATCATTTTGCAGGACTTTAGCTGCTAAGGGATATTGATTCCCTTCGTCTTGAGCCAACTGCTCAACTGTACGCAACGCTAAGAACGGCGAACAATTCAAACCAAAGCAGATAGTGTTGAATTGGTACACAATAGGATGTGTGGCATCCGCAGGTTTCCAAATGAACCTTAGAAATCGTTGATGCTCGCGTACAACTCTAATTTGTAGGAACATCTGTTTTAAGTCTCCCGTAATTAAAATAGGATAAAATCTATTTCGCAAATGAAGAGTGAAGATACTCTTCTGTAGTACCGGACCAGGATACAAGTAGTCATTAATCGACTTTCCATTAGACGATGGCTTTGAAGCATTGAACACAATGCGTACCGGTGTCGTCGCACTATCAGGTTTAACCACTGCATGGTGTGGAATATAGTACGAATCCTGATCATTCAAATTGGGTTGCACATCAAGTCTCGTGACGTAACCCTTTTGCAAATATTCTTCGAATATTGCATCATAAGCCTTGAGTAACTCTGGGTCTTTACTCAAGCGAGTCAGCTGTGCGTGACACATGGACAAAGCTTTCTTGTATGAATTTCCTAGTACTGGTGGGTACTGTTTAAAAGGTAAAGAAACTGTGTATTTTCCCTTGGAGTCTCTTTGGGTAGTATTGACAAAATGGTCCTCCACCATTTTATCCTCCGGTTTAGTGACAACCGATGAAGTTGGAACGTTTTCCAATTCCCAAAATTTTGACAACAGTTCGTGTGTATCTTCTTGTGTGTATGTATGATACGACACCACAGCATTGCTTGTTTGCTTGCTGGTATATTCTCCCATAACCACCCAACCAAAGATTGTTTTGATGGCGGTAAGTTTGCCATCGACTCCTTTCTTAACTCCGTTACGAATGACCTGACCCCAAATGTCAGCTCCTAACAGCATGTCTATTCGTTGAGATTTATAGCATTCGGGATCCGAAAGTTGGATATTCCCAAATTGTTTAAAGGTATCCCGAGATATTGGATAATCTGGGATTCTGCCTGTAATGTTGTCGATTACAATGCAACTCAAATCGAGAACTGGAGTTTCTCTACGACATGGTTTGATTTTCGTATGTATAATACCACTAGTGTCCTTGACGTGGGTGTCACTGATTGACATAATCTTTGTTTGACACGCTTCAATAGACAGATTTAAATTGTGGACACAACGACTTGTGATGTAGGATTTCTGCGATCCTGTATCCAGTAAGGCACGGACAACATGTACCTTTCCTGCACTGTCAAATATATGCAGTTTTGCAGTGGGTAGTAATACCGAAGTATGTTTTCTGTGTTGACTTAGTGAATAAGTCCTAGCAGACATTGACGTAGTAGTTTCAGAATTACTACTACTGGCTTGAGAGTTTGCATCACTCTTGGGTGATGACGGACGTTTGGCTTGCTCAGATTTTTTATCACGCTTGGGTGATAACGACTTGTTCGACCTTTCACCAAAATGTAGCAGCGTATGGTGAGGTTTGTTGCACGTTCTGCATGTGGCTGTACTAGGACAGTTCGGGCGTATGTGACCCATTCTAAGACAGTTGATGCACAACTTGTGTTTGATTGCAGCATCATGTCTTCCTTTAGGTTTAAGAGCTATAAACCCTTTACACTGACTGATGTAGTGAGATTTTCTGCAATACGGACAATTCGTATTAGTTGCCAATGTCATCGCTCGGGATGCTGGCTTGTGCCCTTTGAATTGTTTGATTGGCTCGTGAGTTTTGACAGGTTTGTCTGGCTCAACCTCTAAGCTTGAAACTTGCTTAGCCAAGAACGCAATTAACTCTACATGAGTGGGCTTGGAGTCAGAATCCAATGTTAGTTCCCACTGTCGTCTAGTAGACGAATCTAACTTACGACAAATCATGTTTTCCAAAATGACCCCACATGAGTCAACATCAACCTCTAAGTTTTTCAAAGCAGCGATGTTTTCGCGTGCTGTGTTCAACAACGATTTTAGTGTAGGAGCGTCAGCCTGCTTGACCTTTTGCACATCTTGGAGTGCATTCAGATGTACCGACCTCAACAACCTAGGACGATAATATTCATCTGTGATGGCGTTCCATGCAATATCAAAACTATCAGCTTTGACGGGGATATTTGTAATAAGCCTAGCGGCTTCCCCTTTTAAAGATAACTTGAGATATTGAAGTCGTTCAATATCTGACAAACTGTCCCGATTTATCACCAACTGTGAGAATAAATCGTAAAAATTCATAAACGTTGTTTTCTCCCCATCGAATGTTGGGAGATTCAATTTAGGCAAGCTAGGTTGCATATATCGCAAAGATTGTGCTGATTGAATCGAATGTGATTCTGATTTAGCTCTGTCTCCATTGAACTTAAGTTTGTAATTGACACGTATGTCGCAAATGAGTTCGTTTATTTCATTAAACAACTTCTTAACTCGGGAAATTTCTGCCAATATATCCTCGTCGGGATTTTTGGTTTGTTCTAACTTTGAAGAATATTCACAATAAGTACGATTGAATTCTTGTTCCCAAGCTGCGAGAGACGGAAAAGTTACTTCAAATTTCACTTTACTTTTTTCATCAGTCTCTGAAGAATAGACTGATAGACGACGAATATCTTCTGTCACAACCTCTAATTGTTCGAGTAGTAGTTTAGCCATTTTACAGTGTGTTAATAAATGCAATTACTAATACCAAAGTAACTAGAAACAATAATTATCTCCGAATACCGCCAAATCCGGCTCGAAGCGATCAAATGTAACTAGAAACAATAATTATCTCCGAATACCGCCAAATCCGGCTCGAAGGACCAAATGTTGCGTCCCTCCGGTGCGAAGGACTAAGTAATAAGGACCTAATGGCTCGAAGGACCAAATGTTCAAACCCTAAACCAGCGAATCCGGTCTAGAAGAACCAAAATGTTTTGATCCTGCTCGCAAGCCCAAATGTGATATCTCTAGATCAGCGAATCCGGTCTAGAAGCACCAACAATGTATTTGATGTTAAATTCAATGAATAAAACAAAACTATATGTAAACCAAATTAATTACAACCTTCGATAGCTGGTTCACATCACTGGACTTGGCCAATAAACGGGATAATATTAATTTGTGAAATGTACTAATTAAAACGAACGAAGGACCAGATAGTTTTACGAACTAACAAACGTGCTAAATATAATTGCACCAAAATAACAAACAACTGAAATACAATTCTGAGAGATATGTGATAGCGTATTGAATATAAGTGACACAATCAATAATAAACCAAAGATAGAACAAATACGATATTTGTTGAAATTAACTAAATCATTTAATAAGTGTATGAACAAACAAATGTAGTTAAACAATATTAAGAACTCTAAATGAACTTAATAACAACCAACTAGAATGCAAACTTGTTGCATTGAATGTACCTAGTCGACAATAACAGCAGATGCGCTGTGAATGACGTCACTCGAACGAGAACTTGTGTAAACAGGTTTACAAAGAAATAATGAATTCACCCAAGGAAATATGAATCAAATCCCTAACAACACGAGTTCCGTGAGAAATAATCAAATTGTACAGTTCGATTTTACAATTGATTCCTGAGATGTGTCTATTAGCTGCATAAATTGGCGCCGGAAAGTATTCACGGACTAAAAAATACCAAATTAAATGAAAACCGAACGATACTCCTTGAATTAGTCGTGTTAGGCTAATCAAGCTACGCGTACGATAATTAAACAACCAATTACTTTACTGACCATATGAAAATCAGAAAGTTTTATGCAAAATGGTGGAAAAACCACTCTCGCGGACGACGACGCGATACGTGTTTACCGTTTGCAAGCCAGACACAGTCTGAGTTCAGCGCAGTCGACCAACGCTGTAGCAGCTGCACTTGGCGTGCGGTTGCGCGCGCACTCGCGTGAAGCCAGATGCAATAATATTAATATTAATAATTAGTTTAAGATACTACAGCTATTTCAAACAATACTAAAATTAAACTTAAACACGTAAAAACATATAACTAATTTTTCCAAGTAACAGAAACAGTTATTTCCATTTATTTATTGACTTATTTAAGTAGAGTCAGGGCGGGTTAACCGTTCTATTCCCATGTGCAGCGGGTTGCTACCTCAAGGGGTTGATAATTTCTAATTTCTCTCATTTAAAACATATTAGTTTTAAACAAAATGTATGCCATTTTCAATCTTCTCTACTGCCATACAACATTTTAATTTTGAAATGTTTTTTTATTTATACGATGTTAATGTTTTAGTTAATTTTTTTATATAAATAAGAAATGTTCTATGATATATCAATTTAATTACTAAAGTGATCTATATAATAATTAATTATATTTAATTATTGTTCTCAAATGAAATACTGTATAAATTAATTTTATCAATTTTCTACTAATTTAGTTATTCCATGCAATCATTTTCGCTATAATATTGTAAATAATTTAATCATACTATTGTAATACTATGAAAGTATTGAATTTAAAAAATAATTTATATGTCTACATTATTACAATAATTTTGATTTATTACAATTATGTACGATTAGTATTGTTTTTGTTATTGATAGTGTAAAACAATTTTTGATTAGATTTAAATTATAAAATTGTCTCGCAATCATCACACATGTTGCTACAATTTCAGTCATTTAAATTTAAAAAATTTCCCAAATAATATTGCCAAAGATATTGATTGTATTATTGTTTGAAAAATTTAAATTTCATATACATTTGGAAATATTATTTGAGTGCATGTAATATTTTTATCTCATTTACTCACAACTATTGTTCATCATTTGTTACAATTCAACGGTTAATTAAATTGCGAAACACAATGAAAAACAATAAAAAATAACATCTTTGTTTCGAATGTAATATGTCATAGACAAATTCATTGATATAATGTGAATATTTGCAAAGACACCAGTTATTGATTATGATCCCAATGAAATAATTACATTACATGTATCTCATTTACTCACAATTATTATTCATCATTTGTTACAATTCAACGGTTATTTAAATTGCTAAACTCAATGGAAAACAATGAGAAAATAATTTATTTTGTTTGCTTTAAATGGAATTTGCAAAAACAATAATGTTATTGTTTATGATCCCGATGAAATAATTGTATTACATGTCTGGACTTTTCTTTAAGTAACACTCTATACGGCGAATATGCGATTAATGATTAAGACATTTTAACACATGTGTTAGTTACAATATTTTCTGTTGACCGTATTTTATCAATTTGGGGAAAATATAAGTTTATTTCATGATAAATTTTTTAGATTATTAAAGTTTGACATAGAAGTTTTGCCAAATGGTCAACAGAAAAAATATTTAATGTTAAATATTTTCAATATTTCGTGTAAAAAAATACATTAGTATATTTTTTGTATTTGTAATTATATTAGTTATTTAAACGACAATTTTTGTAATACAGATTATGTTGCGTTGATAATATTATAATATATCCATAATATAATTCCAAAAAAATGAGATATATAATTAAATTTGGTTACTTAACGAAAATGCTTTATATGAAATTTATTTCAATTGCCCATTAAAAATATAATTATGATAAAATGACATTTTGCTACAATTTCAAATGTTTTCAAACATTCAAAATCGCCCCACAATCATCATTTATTCATAATCAATATAAGTAATTTAAAATATATATATATATATATATATATATATATATATATATATATATATATATATATATGTAGCTGCACTAAGATGGTTACGTAAAAATAACCATCTTTATGTAAAATTCGCGTCGAATTATGAAACGTTGATACGTTTCATGAAACGTCAATCAGGACAACCGGTTACTATTTCCGTCATAGACGATATGGATTTTGATACTGTTTCTGATAAACAGACGAAAACTAACGTTCATGATGGAGAACCAGCAGCACTGATGGTTCCCGCGTTCAACGTCCCTTCACGAGGTGTTGATGTGGGAAACACAGTGACAGCGACACAACATGTGCGCAGTCTTCAAGCTGCTAAAAAGTCGCATACCGAATTAGTAAACGTATTTATACGTGACCCATATTTGGAAGCGAAAGTGTTTCCGTGGCTATTTCCGTACGGCATCGATGGATGGTCGACGGTAAATGGCTTCTGTGTAACGCGCGGCACATACATGCATTGGCGAATGCGTATGTATGATGGTCATTTTCGTAATGAAGCAGACTACATGTTTTACATGTTAGATATACTCATCAAAGAGCGCCTGCAGTACTATTCTAGCGCAAAGGTTAATGTAGCCAAATTGGTTGAACCATTGACCGTGCAACAGATAAAGACAGCAGGACCATACGATCAGTATGGTACAGAAGTTCCGGTAACAATTCCGAATTCTCGAAATTACTGGACTTCTAAAACGCTCGATTTAATCGCCATGTCCGAGTACATGGGCCGCGTACCTGATTTTTTCGTAACTTACGGAGAATGATAGTTGGCCCGAACTGCAAGCAATCATTCGTGATGGCATTGCAGGTATACACCAGGCGTCCGCATCCAAAGAATTTGGATCACCGGCTATGAACTATCCTGTACAAACGGTGATTGCTTTCTATCGCCGTTTTCAGTTGTTTCGAGCCAAGTTCATGCAGGATTCTCAAAGTCCATTTGGCAAAGTCCTTGACTATTGGATGCGGATTGAATACCAAAAGCGTGGTTCCCTACATGCGCATTTGGTGGTGTGGTGCGATAAAGAAACAATACCGAAAGGTGTAGTTTCTGCAGAAATGCCACGATTCGAACATCCAATGAACGCAAAATGGCGTGATGTCGTTGGTAATTACCAGAAACACACTTGCTCGCAGCAGAGATGTTTCACTGGAAAACATGGTAAAATATTGGTTCACTGTAAGTATGGTTATTCATATGATGTGAACGATACGGTAGTCCGGGAAAAGAGCGGTGTAAAGTTCAAGTACATTCGACGTAGTCATGAAGACGGCTCGATTGTTACATATAACTTGGCGCTGCTGCTTTTATGGGACGGTCATGTTAATGTCCAACAGGTGACGAACGGAGGTTGGGAACTTTACCTAGCCAAGTACGTTGCCAAATCCGAGTATCCTATACGTATGCGATTATCACGGAAACGTAGTGATTGCGAAACTTATTTGCGTACTCGAGTTGTGTCATTGTTGGAAGCAGCAACATTATTGTTACAACATCCACACGTTTTTAGTAGTCGTGACTTATTGACGGTAACTGGCTCCAGGATCAAGATATTGATCAGTTGCTGGAAACTGTCGCTCCGTACCAGATGGAGGCAGAACGTGTACGTGTCGAATCGGTTGAAGATGATGATGATGATGTTATCATTGACGACCGTGATGGTTTGGATTTAAATATCCGCACGTATTTGCCAGTCGAAAAGTATATTGCTGGCTTCACGGCTAGTCAACATGCTGCTTTCGACTATGCGACCAACAAATGGCTAAAGAGTGAGCAATGTTTGATTTTAATTACCGGTGGCGGTGGTGTTGGTAAATCATTTTTGCTCGATAGTTTTGTTGCATTTTGTCATGAACATCACAAAACAGTACAAAAGTTGGCAACAACTGGATGTGCGGCCCATCTCATTGGAGGACTGACAATCCATACATTCCTGCGAATGTCTATCGATTTAGTCAGTAACATTGAGCGTGGTTCAACGGACGCTTTTCTGATCGAACGCTTGCAAGTGTTGTTGATAGATGAAGTGTCCATGCTTGATGAACGTGTCATGGAGAAACTCGAGGAATGCTTGATAACTCATAGCAATCCCGACGATTATGCGAAACGGTTCGCAGGTAAGAGCATAATCATGTTTGGTGATCCCGCTCAGTTACCACCGATTGATTAACATGTTTGGCAACCGACGTTGCTTACAGGTTTCGAATACGTGGTCCTAAAAGAAGTAGTGCGACAGAAAGATGATCGTCAGTTCATTAATCTGTTGAACCGTGTTCGTTTAGGGGAACCAATAAAAGCCGATATAGATTTGTTAAGGGCGCGTGTAATTTCGCAAGCAGACTTGAAGCAAATCGAAATCGGCGATGGTGATTTATTGCTATTTCCGACCCGTCGGCAGAAAGACGAAATGAGTGCACTCGAACTGGCCAAGTTGCAAGAGACCGAGCACATTTATAATGCTCAGGATTTTGACGGGAACGGTGTGCCGTTGCCAAAGTGTGTGCGCGAGTATATTGTCGATGTTGAGCGACGTATACAGCTATTTCTAGCAGTATTGAAGCTTAAAATTGGCGCACGCGTAATGCTCACTCGCAACCGCGATATTGAACACGGTTGGGTGAACGGTACTTTGGCATTGGTTGTTCGTATGTCAGAAGATTACGTAATCTTGGCGGCATTAAACAACCCCAAAAAACGGTTAGTTTCTTTCCGGGTCAAGCAGGAGATTCGTAGTAAAGATGCGAATCAACAGTACTTCCGTAAACAGTTTCCCCTTGATTTGGCGTACGGGGTCACCATACATAAATCGCAGTGGCAAACGTTGGACGTTATTGCTGTGTCTGCGAGTGGTTTGAGTTTTTCCGGACAATTTTATACGGCCATTAGCCGTGTACGTGAATTTTCCGGATTATTCTTGCTCAGCTTTGATCCAGAGTCGATATATCTTGCACCTGACTTGCGGTGGTTTATTAACTGGATAAATGAAGTCGATATTATTCGACAACGTCCAACCGGTTGGAGTAGACCGCCCATGCCGATAGTGTCGCAAATATTATCACTCGCCAAAGGGTATACAACAAGTATTCCAGTTCCACCGCGAGCTGTGCAACAAGTTGAAAATGCCTCGAAACAAAAACGTCCTCTAACCTCAATGTCACCCCAGACCACTGTAATTGGTAATATACAACATGACGTCGCGAAACAGTTGGATGCGGTTGAAATATTGGCGCGTATACACAAGATAAACCCTAGGGTTCCATTGACAAATTATTGGAACGCTTTAGACGTTATCTTTAACGATGATGAAGTGGCACAATATATGTCGTTTGGACTACCTACTTACCACTCAGACTTTGCGGCAATTGTATGACGATAAGTCACCATATTTACGTGTGGATCAACAACGAAGTCGCGAGACATATGCCGCAATTTCCAAAGATTATGGTAGGGTCATTGAGACGTCTGCGGGCGGATCGTGTATGTTTCATGCATTGTCTCTGTGTTTGGTTGGAAGCGAAATATACAGCTCTACTCTCAGGCTGGGGAGTATTATCGGCTTTAGACAACACAATGCCATATTCGAAACGGTACACGCTCAGAATCATATGGACTACACTAGTGTGCAGGAATTGATTCATCAGACGCCCAATATGCATGGAGGCAGAGAAACTTGGGGCGGCGCAGCTCATCTCAAGTCTTTGGCCTGCATGACATGTGAAATTTATGTTTACACAAGTTTCACGATAGATAGTAATAGTTCTATCCATCCGCGATGTTTGGCCAATCGAAATCTTTCGGTTCCCGAATTGCAACAGAAAACTAACGATAGTACTTTGTATGGGGCTTACTTCACACGTTACGAGCCCTACTACCCTCTGTCCGGACAAACATTAACGGTTCTATTGTCGGGTGCAGGAGCAAGTGCGCACTATTCAGCTGTGTTACCGTTAGCTGAAGATGCGCCGATGGTAACACCTCGTGTTGTTATACCACCGAAGGCAGAAAACGACGAATGAGAACCGGTTGTGAGAGACCTCGTCGACATTGGTGATGGTGACAGTAGCAGTTAATACTATAACTCATTTCAGAATAATACATTGTTATTATTAAATGTCGGTAAGTATGACTAAATATGTATAGAAAGTCTTGCTCTGAGTGCTTGAGTACAACAACAATTTGGTCATCGTATACGAGTAATATTTTTTTCAGGTTCATAACTTATTATTATAGGTATCTAATAACAGTGAATTGTCGAGCATACATGATTTAGTTTAAAATCATGTGTCGAGCACAAAAACACATGCCTGTTCTACTGCATTCAGCACAGCATCTATTCACCACCTACAAGAAGACGTCGATGCAAAAGTCTACAACAATCAACATTTTCTCTTTAAACAACGAACCAAGAACTACTACTTCACGAGCAGTTCAACAAGTAGAATTCTACTATTCTACATAGAACAACCATAAATTACTAGTCTTCAAATATTTGGATGTGAACTTCAAGTTGAACTACTACTTCACGAGCAGTCAAACAAGTAGAATTCTACTATTCTACATAGAACAACCATAAATTACTAGACTTCAAATATTTGGATGTGAACTTCAAGTTGAACTACTACTTCACGAGCAGTCAAACAAGTAGAATTCTACGTTTCTAAATAGAACAACCATAAATTTTTATTCTTTAAATATTTGGATGTGAACTTCAGCAGAGGATAGAAATACATTTGAATGCAAAGAATGAAAAACAGGCGAAGAATGGAAATTCCAAGTATGTTAAATTTTATTATTTAAATTTACTTATTCCGTTCTATATACGAATTATATGTGATTTTATAACTGTTAATTCACTTATCTATATTTGTACTTATAGATAAAAAATTTATAAACAATTTTGAATAAACATAATTATGTAACGAAACAATATTTCATGCATGTTTTATAGAAATGGAATAAGTAAATGTTAAATCTATTCAATATGAAACCATAAATATTTCTGTATTAAGATTGATTGATTATTGTGGTGCAATTTTGAAAGTTACTAAAACAATTGAAATTGTTGCAAAGTCAGTTATCGAAATTAAAATGTTTATGGCGGATGAGTCTAGAAAATGTTAATTTTTAATTGAAATAGTACGAACTTATGTCGAATATTTTTTTAACATGTTTACGAAATAAAACAATGTTTCATGTTTCGTCGAATAAACATTTACAACATTATAAAGAAATATCTTTGATAGTAATAAATAAACTAATATTGTAGAATAATTAAAATAAAATTGCAATTACAACTGTTAATAAAAGCTTTTTGTATAAACAAATTTTCTAAACTCATAATTATGAGTTGTAAATGTTTATTCGACGAAACATGAAACATTGTTTTATTTCGTAAACATGTTAAAAAAATATTCGACATAAGTTCGTACTATTTCAATTAAAAATTAACATTTTCTAGACTCATCCGCCATAAACATTTTAATTTCGATAACTGACTTTGCAACAATTTCAATTGTTTTAGTAACTTTCAAAATTGCACCACAATAATCAATCAATCTTAATACAGAAATATTTATGGTTTCATATTGAATAGATTTAACATTTACTTATTCCATTTCTATAAAACATGCATGAAATATTGTTTCGTTACATAATTATGTTTATTCAAAATTGTTTATAAATTTTTTATCTATAAGTACAAATATAGATAAGTGAATTAACAGTTATAAAATCACATATAATTCGTATATAGAACGGAATAAGTAAATTTAAATAATAAAATTTAACATACTTGGAATTTCCATTCTTCGCCTGTTTTTCATTCTTTGCATTCAAATGTATTTCTATCCTCTGCTGAAGTTCACATCCAAATATTTAAAGAATAAAAATTTATGGTTGTTCTATGTAGAATAGTAGAATTCTACTTGTTTGACTGCTCGTGAAGTAGTAGTTCAACTTGAAGTTCACATCCAAATATTTGAAGACTAGTAATTTATGGTTGTTCTATGTAGAATAGTAGAATTCTACTTGTTGAACTGCTCGTGAAGTAGTAGTTCTTGGTTCGTTGTTTAAAGAGAAAATGTTGATTGTTGTAGACTTTTGCATCGACGTCTTCTTGTAGGTGGTGAATAGATGCTGTGCTGAATGCAGTAGAACAGGCATGTGTTTTTGTGCTCGACACATGATTTTAAACTAAATCATGTATGCTCGACAATTCACTGTTATTAGATACCTATAATAATAAGTTATGAACCTGAAAAAAATATTACTCGTATACGATGACCAAATTGTTGTTGTACTCAAGCACTCAGAGCAAGACTTTCTATACATATTTAGTCATACTTACCGACATTTAATAATAACAATGTATTATTCTGAAATGAGTTATAGTATTAACTGCTACTGTCACCATCACCAATGTCGACGAGGTCTCTCACAACCGGTTCTCATTCGTCGTTTTCTGCCTTCGGTGGTATAACAACACGAGGTGTTACCATCGGCGCATCTTCAGCTAACGGTAACACAGCTGAATAGTGCGCACTTGCTCCTGCACCCGACAATAGAACCGTTAATGTTTGTCCGGACAGAGGGTAGTAGGGCTCGTAACGTGTGAAGTAAGCCCCATACAAAGTACTATCGTTAGTTTTCTGTTGCAATTCGGGAACCGAAAGATTTCGATTGGCCAAACATCGCGGATGGATAGAACTATTACTATCTATCGTGAAACTTGTGTAAACATAAATTTCACATGTCATGCAGGCCAAAGACTTGAGATGAGCTGCGCCGCCCCAAGTTTCTCTGCCTCCATGCATATTGGGCGTCTGATGAATCAATTCCTGCACACTAGTGTAGTCCATATGATTCTGAGCGTGTACCGTTTCGAATATGGCATTGTGTTGTCTAAAGCCGATAATACTCCCCAGCCTGAGAGTAGAGCTGTATATTTCGCTTCCAACCAAACACAGAGACAATGCATGAAACATACACGATCCGCCCGCAGACGTCTCAATGACCCTACCATAATCTTTGGAAATTGCGGCATATGTCTCGCGACTTCGTTGTTGATCCACACGTAAATATGGTGACTTATCGTCATACAATTGCCGCAAAGTCTGAGTGGTAAGTAGGTAGTCCAAACGACATATATTGTGCCACTTCATCATCGTTAAAGATAACGTCTAAAGCGTTCCAATAATTTGTCAATGGAACCCTAGGGTTTATCTTGTGTATACGCGCCAATATTTCAACCGCATCCAACTGTTTCGCGACGTCATGTTGTATATTACCAATTACAGTGGTCTGGGGTGACATTGAGGTTAGAGGACGTTTTTGTTTCGAGGCATTTTCAACTTGTTGCACAGCTCGCGGTGGAACTGGAATACTTGTTGTATACCCTTTGGCGAGTGATAATATTTGCGACACTATCGGCATGGGCGGTCTACTCCAACCGGTTGGACGTTGTCGAATAATATCGACTTCATTTATCCAGTTAATAAACCACCGCAAGTCAGGTGCAAGATATATCGACTCTGGATCAAAGCTGAGCAAGAATAATCCGGAAAATTCACGTACACGGCTAATGGCCGTATAAAATTGTCCGGAAAAACTCAAACCACTCGCAGACACAGCAATAACGTCCAACGTTTGCCACTGCGATTTATGTATGGTGACCCCGTACGCCAAATCAAGGGGAAACTGTTTACGGAAGTACTGTTGATTCGCATCTTTACTACGAATCTCCTGCTTGACCCGGAAAGAAACTAACCGTTTTTTGGGGTTGTTTAATGCCGCCAAGATTACGTAATCTTCTGACATACGAACAACCAATGCCAAAGTACCGTTCACCCAACCGTGTTCAATATCGCGGTTGCGAGTGAGCATTACGCGTGCGCCAATTTTAAGCTTCAATACTGCTAGAAATAGCTGTGTACGTCGCTCAACATCGACAATATACTCGCGCACACACTTTGGCAACGGCACACCGTTCCCGTCAAAATCCTGAGCATTATAAATGTGCTCGGTCTCTTGCAACTTGGCCAGTTCGAGTGCACTCATTTCGTCTTTCTGCCGACGGGTCGGAAATAGCAATAAATCACCATCGCCGATTTCGATTTGCTTCAAGTCTGCTTGCGAAATTACACGCGTCCTTAACAAATCTATATCGGCTTTTATTGGTTCCCCTAAACGAACACGGTTCAACAGATTAATGAACTGACGATCATCTTTCTGTCGCACTACTTCTTTTAGGACCACGTATTCGAAACCTGTAAGCAACGTCGGTTGCCAAACATGTTAATCAATCGGTGGTAACTGAGCGGGATCACCAAACATGATTATGCTCTTACCTGCGAACCGTTTCGCATAATCGTCGGGATTGCTATGAGTTATCAAGCATTCCTCGAGTTTCTCCATGACACGTTCATCAAGCATGGACACTTCATCTATCAACAACACTTGCAAGCGTTCGATCAGAAAAGCGTCCGTTGAACCACGCTCAATGTTACTGACTAAATCGATAGACATTCGCAGGAATGTATGGATTGTCAGTCCTCCAATGAGATGGGCCGCACATCCAGTTGTTGCCAACTTTTGTACTGTTTTGTGATGTTCATGACAAAATGCAACAAAACTATCGAGCAAAAATGATTTACCAACACCACCGCCACCGGTAATTAAAATCAAACATTGCTCACTCTTTAGCCATTTGTTGGTCGCATAGTCGAAAGCAGCATGTTGACTAGCCGTGAAGCCAGCAATATACTTTTCGACTGGCAAATACGTGCGGATATTTAAATCCAAACCATCACGGTCGTCAATGATAACATCATCATCATCATCTTCAACCGATTCGACACGTACACGTTCTGCCTCCATCTGGTACGGAGCGACAGTTTCCAGCAACTGATCAATATCTTGATCCTGGAGCCAGTTACCGTCAATAAGTCACGACTACTAAAAACGTGTGGATGTTGTAACAATAATGTTGCTGCTTCCAACAATGACACAACTCGAGTACGCAAATAAGTTTCGCAATCACTACGTTTCCGTGATAATCGCATACGTATAGGATACTCGGATTTGGCAACGTACTTGGCTAGGTAAAGTTCCCAACCTCCGTTCGTCACCTGTTGGACATTAACATGACCGTCCCATAAAAGCAGCAGCGCCAAGTTATATGTAACAATCGAGCCGTCTTCATGACTACGTCGAATGTACTTGAACTTTACACCGCTCTTTTCCCGGACTACCGTATCGTTCACATCATATGAATAACCATACTTACAGTGAACCAATATTTTACCATGTTTTCCAGTGAAACATCTCTGCTGCGAGCAAGTGTGTTTCTGGTAATTACCAACGACATCACGCCATTTTGCGTTCATTGGATGTTCGAATCGTGGCATTTCTGCAGAAACTACACCTTTCGGTATTGTTTCTTTATCGCACCACACCACCAAATGCGCATGTAGGGAACCACGCTTTTGGTATTCAATCCGCATCCAATAGTCAAGGACTTTGCCAAATGGACTTTGAGAATCCTGCATGAACTTGGCTCGAAACAACTGAAAACGGCGATAGAAAGCAATCACCGTTTGTACAGGATATTTCATAGCCGGTGATCCGCGTTTATGGATATTCTCAAATTCTTTGGATGCGGACGCCTGGTGTACACCTGCAATGCCATCACGAATGATTGCTTGCAGTTCGGGCCAACTATCATTCTCCGTAAGTTACGAAAAAATCAGGTACACGGCCCATGTACTCGGACATGGCGATTAAATCGAGCGTTTTAGAAGTCCAGTAATTTCGAGAATTCGGAATTGTTACCGGAACTTCTGTACCATACTGATCGTATGGTCCTGCTGTCTTTATCTGTTGCACGGTCAATGGTTCAACCAATTTGGCTACATTAACCTTTGCGCTAGAATAGTACTGCAGGCGCTCTTTGATGAGTATATCTAACATGTAAAACATGTAGTCTGCTTCATTACGAAAATGACCATCATACATACGCATTCGCCAATGCATGTATGTGCCGCGCGTTACACAGAAGCCATTTACCATCGACCATCCATCGATGCCGTACGGAAATAGCCACGGAAACACTTTCGCTTCCAAATATGGGTCACGTATAAATACGTTTACTAATTCGGTATGCGACTTTTTAGCAGCTTGAAGACTGCGCACATGTTGTGTCGCTGTCACTGTGTTTCCCACATCAACACCTCGTGAAGGGACGTTGAACGCGGGAACCATCAGTGCTGCTGGTTCTCCATCATGAACGTTGGTTTTCGTCTGTTTATCAGAAACAGTATCAAAATCCATATCGTCTATGACGGAAATAGTAACCGGTTGTCCTGATTGACGTTTCATGAAACGTATCAACGTTTCATAATTCGCCGCGAATTTTACATAAAGATGGTTATTTTTACGTAACCATCTTAGTGCAGCTACAACGGTTGTTGCCTTACTACTTGTAGTATTCGCCGGATTCTGGTTTACTATCATGGCGTACATGTCAAAGTAACATGCTTCACCTTTGCGTTGCACAATACAGTCTCCCTTAAGGTGTCTAAATATGCGCAACGCTTCATTTGATGCCTTGGCCGTATTTGATTTTAAAGCGACTAATGATATATGTCGTTTATCATCGTCACTTACATCTGTAATAACCTTAGGCAACGGCAAACTTTTAACTTGTTCCGGAGCTAACCGGTATCTCGTCAAAAGATCCTTTGAAGCGCATAGAGTACAGGAATAACATTTCTTTGTAGTTGGATGTACTACCTTCAACGATATATCCTTCTCCGCACAATGCATAAAAACATTTGGCTGCTGAGCAGCAGCCACAGTTTTTACACGCGCCCCGTTCGGAATTACTGCTGAACAGTTAGCACATGCACCGATAAATAACGGCAACGTACTAAACTTGAACCCATTTTCCCAACACTTCATCGTCCTTTGAAAGAACAATGTCGTATCAGGATCACAGGTCGGTTTCAGCGTTTTGCCTGCATCGCCAATTGGTTTATTGGCAACAGACATAATTGCATCACCACATTGTATATTGGCAACAATTTACTTGCCTGCATCACTAATCTGAAGATTAGCAACAGACGGTAACTCATATGCATCACCAATCGATAGATTGGCAACAGATGAGGCACCTAAAACACCAACCCCTAGGTTAGCAATAGGCGACTGTAACTCATTTGCATCACCAATCGATAGATTGGCAACAAATGAGGCACCTACGACACTAACTCCGAGGTTAGCAATAGGCGACTGTAACTCATTTGCGTCACCAATCGACAGTTTGGCAACAAATGAGGCACCCGCATCACAAACCCGAAGGTCAGTAACAGGTGACTGTAACTCATTTGCGTCACCAATCGACAGTTTGGCAACAAATGAGGCATCCGCATCACAAACCCGAAGGTCAGTAACAGGTGACCGTATCAGAATTGCATCACGAATCAATGGATTGGCAACAATTGGAGCATCTGCATCACCAATCGATAGATTGGCAACAGATGAGATGTCTGCGTCACCAGTAGGAAAATTGGCAACAGATGAGGTGTCTGCATCACCAATCAAAATACTGGAAACAGACAAATTTTCTGCATCACTCGTCATAAGACTAGAAACAGAAAAGTTATACATACCTTCATTATCAACACAATTTTTCCTTCTCGTCGGAGATGACAAATTCGATTATAAATGGCTATTGATGTATGTTCATTGTACTTTTCCGTGAAGTATTGCACGACGAGTTTTCGGTATTGGCCTAAGTGACCACTTTTACCCGCGTACAAACCTTGTTGTCGACAACAGACGTCTTCCTCACGGGCTCGTGCCTCATAATCGATTAGGAACTGATCCTTCTCGAAAGTCCAGCGAGATGCACGAGACTTCGTCTCACCCGGAAGTTGTTTTTTAGTTGCAGCATCCACCGCACGTTTGACAACGTACTCGCTGCAAGTTTACACTCAGGGTACGCCTTAACAAATTCCTTATGGACTGCTTTGGCGACCACGGAGCACGTTCCACCTGCTTCGCGTGCCCGGGCGAGACACTCCGCAACAACCCTCTTCTTCTCTTCATCCCACGCAAACGGTTGTTGCCGTTTATGAACTGGCATCGTCTAAAATGGAGGAAAATACAGTTGTATAATATTACACGTACAATTTTTATAATTTCATAACTTTCACGATATTAAATTCAACTCTTTAAATAATACAACACATTTATTTCATAAGTAAAACAATTAAGGTATATAAATATTACAACATATATTATAATTATAGATACAATAATAATATACAAATATTATTCAATTCCTTTTTGGACGGCTGAAGACTGGTAAGTTTCATTGACCTATTCTATAGAAGTATGTAGTAAATATACGTACGTATTATGTATCGATTAACGTATTCGTTTTTATTTAGTATGTATAAACTATAAAAAGTGTGCATTTCCACATTATTCTTCTTGAAATGGTATTTCACCTGCAGACACACTGTAAATAACAACATGTAAATATTTATATATAAGAAAATGTATGAAATCCAACATTTACCTATAATATATGAAATATAAGACCATATAACTTCTATTTATTAATTGTAAGTAATTATCAATGATAATCCCTTTTTTAATAATAATAATAATAATAATAATAATAATAATAATAGTAATAATAATAATAATAATAATAATAATAATAATAATGGTTTATTTGCCCAACAGTTATACACCATTAACAGGACAATATAAAGAAAACTATTAACGTGTTACATAATTCACATAAAATCAAGTTTTAAATTCAAACATACAGTAGAAATAATTAACAATATATATATATATATATATATATATATATATATATATATATATATATATATATATATATATTAGCATGTAATAGATATTACTTGTAATTAACAACTGCCTTAAACTATTATATGTCACATTGAAAAAGTCAACAATATTACAGACTTCATTTGCATTAGTGCACATGATGTTTACTGGAGATCTAGTAAGAAGATTAGTTCTTGCAAAATTTGTTAAGAAGGCTACACATGTACGAGTTGATAATCTCGGTACAAAAATATTAATGAGACTTAAAATAGTGGGACAGTCTATAATATTGTTGAGTAATTTATACAAAAATAAAATGGATATGTTTTTTCGGCGATGCAGTAGGGAGTGAAAGTTAAATCGCTGCAACAGAATAACATGGTCTATTCCCCTGGGTGGGTATTGGTTATCTTGTCTGTAACACACGTATTTTAGAAATCGTCTCTGTATTGATTCTAAATCATTAACATGACAGTTATATATGGGGTACCAAATTAGAGCACAGTATTCGAGTTTAGATAAAACAAAACTGCAATACAGTATGTTTAATAGCGTAATATCATTGAAACATTTAGTATTTCTGATTTTAAAACCTAAAAGTTTGTTACAAGATGTTATAACATATTCAGTATGATAATTAAATGATAAACTTGAGTCAAAGTAGATACCTAGATCTTTTATTTTAGGAGTGCGCTGAAGAATGTGGCTGTCTACACTGTATTCAAATATAATAGGATTTTTTTTACGATGGTATGAAACTACTTTACATTTGGACGGATTTAATTTCAAATTATTATTTGTACACCAGTTATTGATTGTATTGATAGATAATTGTAAAGTATTGCAATCGTTTGAGGTAGCTATAGCAGAATATAATTTAAGATCATCTGCAAATAATAAATTCGTACTTTCCAGTTCATCACATATGTCATTTATATATAAAGTGAAAAGCAAAGGACCTAAGTTGGAGCCTTGTGGCACACCAGACGACGCAATAAACATATGTGATTTGTATCCATTATACTGAACAAACTGTTGTCTCTGATTCAGATACGATTTAAATAATGACAGCAAAGAATTATTTAGACCAAAGTTGTACAATTTCTGTAATAAAATACTGTGATCAATTTGATCGAACGCTTTTTGGATATCCATATAAATGACATCTGCTTGTCCTCCTTTATCCACAACTTCACATAAATGTTGCGTAAGCACCATAAGATTGGTTGCCGTAGACCTTTGTTCTCGGAAGGCATGCTGAGAGTCTGAAAGTTTATGTGTAACACTTTTATATACACATGAATATAACAACATTTCAAAAACTTTGGCGAAGTTACACAATATGGATATAGGTCTATAATTGGCAATATTGGCTTCATCACCTGCTTTAAAAATAGGGCACACTTTAGAAATTTTCCACATATCTGGAAACTCACTATTGGCGAGAATTAGGTTGTAAACATAGCAAAGTGGTTCAGATAACGGATACGCACAGTCTTTAATAATGAAAGCAGGGACCTGATCAATTCCTGAAGTCATTTTGTTCTTCATTTTACGCATGTTGTTGAACACTTCCGCGGGAGTGACTGCCGGTAAAGATATGATATCAGATCCACAGTTAACTTCTGAGATGTCCGTTGATGCATATTGTTGATAAACACTGGAGAAGTAGCATGCAAAAGCATTTACTATGGACTGCGAATCATTAAACTGTGTGTGGTCGTGGTACATATTCCCGGGAATACGTGACGATTTTTTTTAGAGTGAATGAATGCCCAGAAACTGTTTGAATTTTCTTTTATAGAAGTTTCAGTTTTGTAAAGAAAGTCTTTATAAGCAACTCCCACTTGATTTTTAATTGTTTTCCGTAGGGTCCTAACTCTTTTAAGTAACTATCATCATTTGTTCTTTTAAATTTCTCGTGAAGTTTATGCTTTTTCTTTATGTTAATAATAATTTCTTTAGTATACCACGAAGGAAAATTATTATAATTTTTATTTGGTTTATAATATGGAACGTGAGTATCAAAAATATTTCCTAGTATATTATATGGTTCAGCACAAGCATAATTAACGGTTCTAGTTTCATAAAGAGTTGTCCAGTCCACATTCAACAAATCAGCATACAATGCTGGAAAATTAGCTTTTTTGAAGTTATAGTTCTTTCCGTGATGGTTAGCGCAAAAGTTGCTATGTTTTATTAATCCAAGATTGGAAGTGATATCCAAGGATGGATGGTGCAAATCTTCATGGACGTATTCTAATTCAGATTTTGTAACCATACAATTGATATTAGATGCGATAATGTCTAAGATTCTTCCATGTGCATTTGGTATGGTATTTGTTTGTTTTATATTTAGAAATTCGCAAAACTGACGGAATATATTTGTCTTCCTATCACTCATATTACCGTATATTAAATTAGTGATGTTAAAATCACCAGTAATTATAATGTCGCTGTTGTGTAAATATTCCATTGTAATAAACGTATCGAAGAATGCTTCCATTTCAGACGCAGATGTATTTGGTGGGATATAAATAACAAAAATATGAATTTTAGAATTCCTAGCATTAAGTCGGCATCCAACAATATCAATTGAGGGAAATGCGTCCCTCATTGTACTCAGATTAAGTTCTTTAATTGAGAAAATGTTATTGACTGCAAGTAGTACTCCACCGCCCTTACTCAGTCCTACTTTATCAAATTGTCTGTCACCACGAAAAACACTATAATTCTCAGGAAAGAGTTCCATACTACCTATAGAGTCACTTATCCAAGTCTCAGTTATACAAACTATATCAAATAAGCATGAGGAGGATGAGGAATAAAACTGTTCACATTTACTATTTAGTCCACGCACATTCTGATAATATATATTAAAACTAGTATGGTTATTTGTTGTTTCACTGTTGGGCCTTAATTGTTTAAATTGTTTAAAGACATTATTTTTGGTTTGCCTTGAACATATTTGATGAAAATGTCCTTTTCGCCATTGCCCTTCCTAGTATCAAGTTCAGCTCTTACTTCCTTGTAATATGCTATTTGTTTCGGGGTCCTATCAAGTGATATACTGATATTTGTGTACTTCTCATCTACTTTGATTTTTTTGATATTATGGATAATATCTTGCACATGATTAGATTCACGGAGTCTTATTTTAATTGGACGATTTTTGTTTTTGTCGAATTTACCAAGGCGTACAGGCTTGATTTGAGTAGTATCTATAGTACTACTTACTTTACTAATTATTTCAGTTATAGTATTTATATCAGTTTCAATACGCGTACTACTAGTTTTATCCGTTGGTTCTTGAAGACCATAAATTATTAAATTATTTTTCCTATTGTCCCTATCATTGATTTCCGCTATTATATCCTCAAAATCAAAGTTACTAATAGAAGTCTCGTGCAAAGTAATTTTGTTTTTTATCAAATTGATCTCATTTTTTATATCTTGTATGAGCACTTTAAGATCTTTATCATTTTTATCTTTAGAAGAACATTTTAGACAATAGTAAATTAGTTTCTTCGTTTTGTAATTATTTAACTCGGTACGAGAAAGTTCTGTGCAGGTTGGGTGATAGGGATCTCTACAATAATCACACCGGATGCAACTTTCAATGCTTATATCTTCTTTACAATTTTTGCAACCTATAATAGGCATTGCGAATTCCGGAAGGTAAGACTGGTTGCAGTGCGACAAGCGTACGGCAATTCTTTACTTTGAGAATCGTCCAAGGTAAACGACTTAAGACAGGTGCGCCCGCACCGAATTGCACACAGTGACAGTTCGAGTGAAAAAATTAAAAAGTGTCTTAAATAGTCCTTCTACTTACAAATGTTCCACAAAAGTAATCACTCTAGGTTAAAGCACACTTTATCAATTTCATACGAGAACTGGATGAAAATAAATTTAGTTTATAACAATACAATTTCACAAAAAAAAAACTGCAGCTGCATTAGCACACGTTTAATCACGATAAAAAAATTCATATTATGAATTTCCAGTCCGGTTCCTCGACTCTGGTTTGGATAGCGACTGGACACACAATAGATAACATTTAAATATTTCTACGTAAGAAAATGTATAAAATCCAACACTTACCTTTGATATTTGTAATATGTAATAGATTACAAAATTTTTATACATTAATTTCAATCAATTACCATTCTAAAATCGATTTCTAGACTCAGCTTTCGTTTGGGTCACATGTAACTGACAGGGTCACAGGTTAGTTTTAAGTGTAACATATAATATTAATTACTGTTAGAGTGAAATAAATAACTACAAAATACATCTAATTACGCTATAATTAATACAACATTTTACTTTTTAATACAGTTATATTCGTAAAATACATACATAAATAACTTTATATGTTGTGTTTTAAAACTATGAATGAAAAAAAATAATTTAAAGTTACTTATTTATAACTACATATACTATAAAATATATTATTATTAAATACACTTACAGAAAATCAAGATGAATATCCGCAAAACACACACAGAAACAATTATTATCACTTTAGAAATTATTTTGCACTAAAACTGTCAAAACAGAACAGACAGTGTTTGAAAACAAAATCATCCCGTTCGCATGGAACCAACATTACATTATTAAACAAAACATGTATTTTTATAAAATTATTCAATTGTATTTGTCAATAATTAATTAAAATACATATTTACAAATAATATATTAATTTATTACAGCTTTATTTAACATCTTAAAAATTTATGTCACAGTCTTTCAATGACAGCTGAATTGGTTGTCAAAAGTTTACATTTAATTAATAATTTTATTAATTTTTAGACAATTTGTATATAAAATTGAAATAAAATACCTTTAATTATAAACATTTATTATTATTATTATTATTATAACAAATTTTATAATCTAAAACCATATATTTAAAGCAGAAATATTTCAAACTTTCAACACATTTCAAGTGGCACTGGTCTGTACAATGGGCGGCCATCTTGGCGGGAAAATAAAAGAAAAATCAATATTCACGTCATTTAAAATATATTAAAATAAAACTCTATCCAGACAATTTTAAGATTTGGAAATGAGTAGGTTTATATTCTGAACCCCGTAGAGCACGAATTTCGCATTAGTTTGAACAATATTTGAATCGTTGATTAGTTATAAGCAGAATAAATTGCATGTTTTTAAAGCAAATTTTTCCAAATATTCCATCATATTTGCCGTAATCTCAATTGCTTTTTGACATTCAAAGTATGAATATATATAAAATCAACTTTCCAGAGTTTGATTTTGCAAGAATTAGCACGCTATCTGCAACCGATATTGAGTTATTGATCGATTTATAACATCACATTTCTTTTCCATTGTTGTAATCAACGCTTTTGACTAATTACTCGGACAATATTGTATTTTCACACTTTATTGTTACAAACAGAAAATGGACAGTTTAAAGATACTATGGCACAAACAAAAAGGAACAAGAAAAATGAAAAGTATAGGAAAAGATGTGAAAATATAAAAACAATAATAACGTGGAATTTACAAGGCTCTAACTCCCCCGGAGCAATGAAAAATCTCGCTCAAGTTCTGGAGAATTATAAGGTAGACGTTGCGGCACTACAAGTAACTAAACAGAAGCATAACAATCACAATCAAATTAATAATTATGTATTTTTCAACAGCGGCTGTAACACTAAATATTTTGGAACAGGATTTATGATTCATAAAAACTTGGAAAGCATAGTTGTTAATTTTGAAGCAATATCGGAAAGAATTTGTTTACTCAGACTCAGAGGAAAATTAGTCTTGTTAATGTGCACGCACCGACAAATGAGAAGGATGAGGACATGAAAGACGTTTTTTATGAGGAATTAGAAAATATTTTGAACAGCATCCCCAGATACGATATAAAAGTTGTCATAGGTGACCTCAATGCGAAGATAGGTAAAAAAAAATATATATGAGTCGATAGCCGGTAAATACAGCAAACATGAAACAACAAATGAGAACGGGAAAAAATTGATCGAGTTTGCAAGTGAAGTAGGAATGAGGATAATGAGTACACAATTCCAGAGGAAGGACATATATAAGGGTACCTGGAGATCGCCACGAGGCAATGTATGCAACCAATTGGATCATGTGCTAATAGAAAGAAAACATGCAAGAATGATAAAAAATGTACGATCACAGAGAGGAGCTGATGCAGATTCGGATCACTTCATGGTAAGAGTAGATGTCAAGGAAGAACTACCTGCCATTGATAAAGGAACCGGCAACAAATCGAAGAAATATAACATACATTTACTAAAGAAAGAAGAAATACAACAACAATATGAACATTTTATAACGGCAGAACTATCGGACATAGAAAATTATACAACAGTTGAAGACAAATGGAAAAGTATGGAAGGGGTGGTACATAACGCATCGGAAAAACTATTAAAGAAGACTAAAGCAAAGAAGAAGGCAACCTGGTTTGATGAGGATTGTGAAAATGCAACCAAAGAAAGAAATACGGCGAGAATACAATTATATACCAATGCTAATGAGAGAAACAAAATAAAATATGAAAAAGCCCGAAAATATGCGAAAAGTGTTTGTAGACAAAAAAAGCGAAAAGAGATAGAAGATAGATTAAAGGAACTAGAGGAGAACTACAGAAACAAAGAAATAAGAAATTTCTATCAAGAAACAAAAAAACAAAAAGAAGGTTTCCAACCCAGAACAATATATGTGAAAAGCAAAGAAGGAGAAATGGTAACAGGAGAACAGAAATTAAACAGATGGGTAGAATATTTCGGCGAGTTGTTAAACACGGAGACAGATGCATTGACAAGTGAAGATAATATGGCAACCTCGATGACTACAGAAGAAATTAATGAAAACAGAGAAGTACAAGAAGAAATGTCACCGCCAACCATAGAGGAAATTATACAAATAGTAAAAGAGATGAAGAATAACAAAAGCCCTGGCGAAAATGGAATAGCCGCTGAAATGTACAAAAAAGGAGGGAAAGATTTAGCACAGCAACTACATACAATTATAATAAAAATATGGGAAACAGAAATTATGCCAGAGGGATGGAGAGTATCCTTAATATGTCCACTTTTCAAAAAAGGAGATAGAAGCGAATGTGGAAACTACAGGGGAATAGCTTTATTAGATGTTGGATATAAAGTGTTGGCGACTTGTATTAACAAAATCTTAAAAACCTACGCAGACAAAATAGTTGGAGAGTACCAGGCGGGCTTCAGATCGAATAGGTCGACAGTTGACCATATCTTCACCTTGAAACAAATGATAGCAAATTCATACGAACATAATATAGCAATGCACATGATGTTTGTTGACTTTAAACAAGCCTATGATAGTATTGAAAAATATAAATTATATGAAATCCTTAAAGAACTTGGAATACCAGAAAAGCTAATAAAACTTATTAAAATGACACAAAAGGACACAAGCAGTAAAGTCTTAGTGGATGGAAAAATTTCGCGGAAATTCGAGGTGAAAAGGGGACTAAGACAAGGTGACCCCATATCACCGGTGCTTTTTAATCTTGTTCTGGAGTGGATAATAAGGAAAAGCAAGATGAATAGAAATGGTACAATCTATCATCACAGACACTAAGTGTTAGCCTATGCGGATGACATCACTATCATAACAAGAACAAAAAAAGAATTGGAAAGGACAATGAGAGAATTGATGTACTATGCAAAACTAACGGGGTTGAAAGTAAATGTGAAGAAAACAGAGTATATGGTAATATGTGACAGCCAGGAACAAGGAAGAAGGGTATTAGAAGTAGAAATGGATGGAGAAAAGCATTGTTTCGAAGAAGTAACAAAATTCAGTTATCTAGGTACAAAACTAACTAATAACAACGATGAGAGTGAAGAAATAACAACAAGACTGTTAAAAGGAAGTAGAAGTGCGGGCGCCTTAGCTAATATTCTAAAGTCAAAGAACGTGTCACAATGTGTTAAAGTGAGATTGTACAATAGTGTCATTAAACCAACGGTGTTGTACGGTTCAGAGACGTGGGTTCTAAGCAAGTACAATCAAAATAGGGTGGATACATGGGAGAGAAGGCAACTAAGGAAAATTTTTGGAGGGAAACTAGTGAATGGACAATGGTACAGAAGAACAAATAAGGAGGTAATGGAACTATATAAAAATGCGGGAATAGCGGGAGTGATACGGTCTCAAAGATTGCGGTGGTTAGGACATGTAGAGCGGTTACCGGAGAACAGAGTTGTAAAAATGATGGTGGATAGAGGTGTTGTGACTAAGAAGAAAAGGGGACGACCGAAGGAAAGATGGTTAGACTCAGTTAAAAAGACTTACTACAACTAGGAGTGACCAACTGGAAGGAAAAGGCGAAGGACAGAGGACTATGGAGAGGAGTTGTAGAACAAGCCAAGGGCCTCGAAGGCCTGTAGGGCTATCAATTATTATTGTTACAAATATCTATGAAAGGATACAATTTCGTTTTATTTATATGTATACCATGTCTATTTTGCTTGCCACAACTCAATTTTCATTGTACATTCCATATCCATTGTTGACGGCTGGAAGTTGAGATGATTTATTGACATTTCCTACAGAAATATGTTCATATCTACTAAATATACGTACCTATTACTTATCGTTGAACAGTTTTGTTCCTATTTAGTACTTATAAACTATAAGAAAACATATATTTCCACCTGATTCTTCCTGAAATGAAAACTTCACCTAGAGACACACAGCAAATAACAACTTTTAAACATTTCTACCTAAGAAAATGAATGAAAACCACGACGTACCTTTCATATTTGAAGTATTCATAATACTTAACCCTTCAGTTTCATGTAATTATCATTCCGAAAACGTTTTTAAGACACGGCTCGCGTGCTTGACGGTCATGGCAGTATTGGTAACAAATTAAAATAGTTTTAGACAATTCCGAATAAATTTTAGACAGTTAAGAAGTTTTTAAAACAGTTTCAGACAATTCTCAGTAATTTATAGACAGTTCGTAGGTATTTAAAACAGTTTTGAATGAATTTTAAACAACAGAGAATTATTTAAAATAGTTGAAGGCAATTCTTAATAATTTTTTACACATATTTTTGTTTAAAAGATATTTTTAGCTTCAATATTTTTGTCAAAAAGGCTGATGACAATGTATCTTTCAATTCTGATGCATGCGCATTAATGTTTTAAGGTTTTAATATAAATATGCCCACTTTATAGGTTATGTGTCTATTATAAGATAAAAGTTTTATTCACAACGATCTTTTATTAATAAATAATTATTTGTCTTTATTCTGAAGCAATCTGCATGTATAATACGTAAAATACATACATAAATAACTTTATACGTTGTGTTTTAAAACGATGAATGAAACAAAAATTTGAAAGTTATTGTCTACTTACTTATTTATAACTACATATACTATGAAATATATGAATATTAAATACACTTACAGAAAATCAAGATGAATTTCCGCAAAACACACACAGAAATAACTATTATCGCTTTCCAAATTAAAATGTACTCTTACTGTCAAAACAGAACAGACAATGTTTGAAAACAAAATCATCCCGTCCGCATGGAACCAACATTACATAATTAAACAGAACATGTATTTTTGTGAATTTATGCAATTGTAATTGTTAATAATTAATTGAAATACATATATACAAATAGTATAATCATTTAGAAATAGATTTATAATCCTATGATTAATAATTTTAATTCAAAAAATTTTGCGGGAAATTTAAACATATGTATACGCAATACTGTGACATCTTCTGACAGTTTTAAGATTTGGAAATATGTTAGTTCATACTTTGAAGCCCGTAGAATACGATTTTTGTATTAATTTAATGATTATTTGGACCGTTGATGAGTTGTGAGCAAAATAAAATGCATGTGGTTGGAGCAATTCGACAGCTGGAAATCGTGATATTTCCTACAGAAAAATGTTCATATCTACTAAATATACGTACGGATTACTTTTCGATGAATATATTTGTTCATATTTAGTGTTTATAAACTATAAGAAAACTTATATATGCACCTGATTTTAAATGATCACTTTACCTGGAAACACACTGTACATAACACCAATCAAACATTTCTACGTAAGAAATTAATGAAATTCAAGACGTACCATTTATATTTGAAGTATATATATATATATTGTATTTCATAACACTTACCCTTTAGTTTCATTTAATTATCACTCCAAAAACGTTTTTGATGCACGGCTTGCAGTGTTGCCAATTTGGTGATTCTGTCACTATACCTTGTTCCATTTAAACTATTCAGTATTGCAGAGCATAGGGAATAGTTTTGACCTCTCCGATTGGCTGAAATTGGAGACAAGAGACATGTTTACCCAATGGAATTTCGGCTACTTTAAGTTTGCGCTGTTGCCAGCTCTATCTACTAAATGGCTTAAATGGAACAGAGTATAACTCTAGTGTTTTCAAATGACAATTTTAGTCAAAATTTGTTGATTTCAGACATATCAGAATCTAGTGTTTTTACTACTTTGTCATCATCGGTTATTTTATTTTTAATTTATTATTAAATCAGCTAGTGTCAACAAAAAAAGAAAAATAATGTACATCTGTCTTAAATTTACCGAATATTGGCATACGTGGCAATGGGTAATGTGCCGTAATGTACAACTGATAATTTTTTTCTAATATTAGAAGTCCTTTAAATTCTTACTGTTTATATAGTAAATTTAGGGTGTCATACTGGTTGCCGTATTTTTGTAGTTACTTCTTGGTTACTTTAGTAGTGGTGTTGGTGTTGGTATGTTGGCACGAGCAATAGAACTTAGTTTCATAATATGTAGATTAGTGTATTTTTTATTAAATACTGTGATTATTTTTGTCCCATCATTAAATCCAGTGTGAGGAATAATAAGGAACAAACTATAACATTCTTAAAACTAAAATATTAACAAAATAAGAAATAATCAAAAATCTTTAAAAGTTGCTAAAGGAATGGTCTGATTTATATATATATATATATATATATATATATATATATATATATATATATATATATATATATATATATAAAATAATAAGAGCAAGCCTGCTCAACTTGGTGCCAATCTCAAGTTTGAGTAAATATTTAGGGTTTAATGGCAGAAGTTATTCCGATGGTTAAATCTTCGCCAAAACCGAAGATGGGAACTGTCGGATTAGAAAGTGGTATATGGGACGATCTAAAGTGTTTCTCGCAAGTAATATGCAACTACTGGCTCATCTGACCCTTGTGTTTTACGATTGAGACTTTTAATTTCGGAAATATGAGATATGTCAAAAAAAAAATGGAAAGACTCGGTTGCAGAAGACTAGAGAGAAAGGATTGTGTGACTGAAGAAGCTATATTGGACTGAAATAAGTGAAAGAGAAAAGTAAGAAATAGCAACTTCTAATAAAATAGAAATAAGCTAATGAGAATGAAACACTGCATTAGTATAATTAATTTAAATTAATCACGCGTTATAATAGATACTATGTTATAGATAAGGAAAATTGTAGTTAATGAAAACAAAAAAGATAATGAAATATTATATCTATTTATTTATCTATAATTATTTAATAAATATTAAAAGTAAATTCTGTTTTTTTTCTTTGTTTTGGGTTTGTTCCTAAAATATAGATTTTCAATTAACAAACAATATAACATTTTATATTTTAAACTTACTGCTTTTTTATTCTTGTTCATTTTGGTGATATGTTTTTTATTTTTTCTTGTCTTCATCTGCGGTTTTTCTGTGTTTTTTTAATCTGTAATAAAGACAATTTTTAATAATTATTTCACAAAACTTTTTTATAATCATACTTTGGTTTGGAAATTTTTGTGGGTTTTCTTTATCTGTAATGAAAAAAATAAATGTAAAATATTAATAATACTAATCTAAAATACGTGTATAATGTGTCTATTAATAGATAATTACTTTTATTTTTGCGGTGCCCCTGTTCTGCTTCCCTCTCTTTTTGTAATTTTTCATTCTCGAGGGCTAAAAGTTTTTCTTGTATTTCATTGTACGCCTTCTCTAGGTCTTCAAATCTTTGTTTAGAAATATCTACGAATATAAATTATGAAAACAAAAAAGATAATGAAATATTATATCTATTTATTTATCTATAATTATTTAATAAATATTAAAAGTAAATTCTGTTTTTTTTCTTTGTTTTGGGTTTGTTCCTAAAATATAGATTTTCAATTAACAAACAATATAACATTTTATATTTTAAACTTACTGCTTTTTTATTCTTGTTCATTTTGGTGATATGTTTTTTATTTTTTCTTGTCTTCATCTGCGGTTTTTCTGTGTTTTTTTAATCTGTAATAAAGACAATTTTTAATAATTATTTCACAAAACTTTTTTATAATCATACTTTGGTTTGGAAATTTTTGTGGGTTTTCTTTATCTGTAATGAAAAAAATAAATGTAAAATATTAATAATACTAATCTAAAATACGTGTATAATGTGTCTATTAATAGATAATTACTTTTATTTTTGCGGTGCCCCTGTTCTGCTTCCCTCTCTTTTTGTAATTTTTCATTCTCGAGGGCTAAAAGTTTTTCTTGTATTTCATTGTACGCCTTCTCTAGGTCTTCAAATCTTTGTTTAGAAATATCTACGAATATAAATTATGTAAGTTTACATAGTTATAAAATAATTTTGAAACTTACTATTTGTATTTTCTTCAGCCATAGTGTTCGATCGACCTCGACTTGCTCAGATTCACTCAGATTTTACAAATCAGGGTTCTAAGCTGACTTGATGATTGTTCTCCCAGGAAGCCTGCCGGCATCTGTACCGCCAATCCGAGGAATGGCAACAGACGACTGAAGCTCATCTGTATCACCAATCAATAGATTGGCATCAGACGAGGCATCTGTGCCACCAATACGAATATTATCAACAGACGACTTGAACTCATCTGTGCCACTAATCAGTAGATTAGTACCAGACGAAACACCTGTACCACTAATCCGCAGATTAGCAACAGATGACTGGAGCCCATCTGTGCCACTAACCAATAGATTAGCAACAGATGAGGCACCTGTACCACTAATCCGCGGATTAGCAACAGGCGACTGGACCCTAACTGTACCACCAATCGATATATCAGCAACAGATGGGTTGTCTATGCCACCAATCAGAAGACTGGCAACAGACGAATTTTCTTTTCCACTAGTCATAAAAGTAGTACCAGAAAAGTTATACATACCTTCATTATCAACACTATTTATCACAATTTTTCCTTCTCGACGGAGACGATAAATTCGCTCATAAATAGCGTTGGACGTATGCTCATTGTACTTTTCCGTAAAGTACTGCACGACGAGCTTACGGTATTCGCTTGGACGACCCTTTTTACCGGCGTACAAACCTTGTTGTCTGTAACATAGGTCTTCTTTACGGGCTTGTGCCTCACACTCGACTAGAAACTGGTCCTTTTCGATAGTCCAGCGAGATACACAAGACTTCGTGTCGCCCGGAAGTTGCTTTCCAGTCGCAGCATTACTTGCAAACTTGTACAATGAACTCGTTGCAAGTTTATATTCAGGGTACACTTTAACAAAATCCTTATGGATTGCCTTGGCGACCACAGAGCATGTTCCACCAGCTTGACGAGCCCGGGTAAGACACTCTATAACAACCCTCTTCTTCTCTTCATCCCACACGAACGGTTGTTGTCGTTTACGAACTGGCATCGTCTGAAATAGAGAAATATATAGTTGTATAATAGTACATATAGATTTTTTTTAACAGTTTAAATGAATAAAATTCAACTTTTTAAACAATATAATGCATTCACCATCTATGTAAAATAATTAAGGTTCATAAATTTTACAACTTTTAACTAATTATCCTTTACAATATTGTAATTTAAGATTTTATTGTCAATAATATATTTGAAAGGATACAATTTTGTTCTATTTATAACCATAACATGTCTTCATTGCCTGTGACAATTCCATTTTCATTCTACATTCCAAATCCCTTTTCGACGGCTGGAAGTTGGGATGATTCATTAACATTTTCTACAGAAATATATTCATATCTAGTAAATATACGTACGTATTACTTATCGATAAACATATTTGTTCCTATCTAGTATTTATAAACTATAAAACACTTACGAGTATATTACCACCTGATTCTTCCTAAAATCAATATTTCATCTGGTGACACACTGCAAAAAACAATTTTAAAATATTTCTACGTAAGAAAATGTATAAAACCATGACGTACCTTTAATATTTGAAGTATATATTAGATTACATGACTCTTCTACTTCAGTTTCTAGTTATTATCATTCTAAAACCCGTTTTCGAGACACTGCTTGCTTTTCGGTTACATTTGACGGACAACGCATTAGGTTAGGGTTACAAATGTTACCATAAAATTTGAATTACTGTTAAACTGGTATAAATAACAATAAAATACATTTAATTTTATTATAGTTAATCCGTAATACATCAGTTTACCTCTAAATACACTTTTATTTAATATCTCAATAATTTATGGCATCTGTCACAGTCTAACATCGAATAGTTCTCAATAGTTTACATTTTTTATAAATACTTATACTATTAAATACATGATAAGTAATACACTTACAGATAAATCAAGACGAATTTTCACAATACGCACACAAAAACAACTCTTAATCACTTTCCACATAATATAGAATCCAAACTGTCAAAACAGAACAGACAATGAAAACAAAATCATACCGTTCGCATGGAACCAACATTACATAATTAAACATAACATGTATTTTTGTAATTTTATTTAATTGTAATTGTTATTAATAAACTATAATACATATTTATGAATAATATTGTCATTTAGATATAGATTTATAATTCCATGAATAATAATTTTAATTCAAAAAATTTAGCGGGAAATTTGTACATAGTTTTAGACAATTCTGAATAAATTTTAGATGGTTTAGAAGTTTTTGAAACAGTTTTAGACAATTCTGAATAAATTGTAGACAGTTAATACACATTTAAAATGCTTTCAGACAGTTTTGATTAAATTTTTGACAATAGAGAAGTATTTAAAATAATTTAAGGTAATTGTGAATAATTTTTTACACATATTCTTGTAAAATGGATATTTTTGACTTCAGTATTTTTGTCAGAAAGGTTAGTAACATTGCATTTGTCGACGCTGATGAATGTGCAGAGATATTTTCAGATTTTAACACAAATACGCCGGTGTGTGACTCGCTTTATAGGTTACGTATCTATTATAATAAAATTTTAAAGTTTCTATTCATATAATATTTTATTAATAAATAGTTATTAATATCTTTAGTACGAAGCAATTTTCACGTATAATACTTAAAATACGTACATGAATAAACTTATATACGGTGTTTAAAAAGATGATTTTAAAAAAATCTAAATTTTTTTTTTGTACATATTTATAACGACTTATACTATTAAATATATGAAACTTAAATGTACTTACAAACAAATCAAAACGAATTTCCTCAAGAAACACACAAAAATAACTCTAATAACTTTCCAAATATTTCACCTAAACTGTCAGACAAATTAGGAAAACAAAATCGCTCCGTTCGCTTCGCACCTTAACCAACATTACATAATTGAATTAAAAAATATATTTCTTGTAATTTTATTCAATTGTAATTGTTAATAATCCATTTTAATACATATTTACATATAATATAATCATTTAGAATCTATTTATAATCCTATGAGTAATAATTGAGCACAAAAAAAGCGGGAAATTTTAACACATCTATAAGCAATGTTGTTGTAAATCTCCCCTCCAGAGTACTGCATTTTTTTAAAAAGAGACGATGCTCAAAGAAAGAAATAGTTGGTTTTGTATTACCAAGGCCTCTCTTCTCTTCTCAAAGTATTGTCCCAAACCGATTTGATATTAGACTCCATGAAATTAAGTTGAAATTACTGTATACGCGGATTCAGTATATTTTATTGTGAGTCGGACATGATATATCATCTTACTACACTTGTCTGAAATGAAAGTCTCGCTCAGATTCAGCGATTATTTCACTGAGTCAGTTTGCGATACGCTTGCCGTTGGCTTCTAGGTTCCTTCAGACGCTGTAAGTGAACTGGTCTTCTTGTTTTAGCCGACACAGCTATTGCACCAAATCTTATTATTCTAGCCGATGGCCGACGTAGCTATTGCAGTGCTAACAGCGCCCAGCTCCTTAGCTGTTGGTACAGTTGTCAAGTGGATTTCTTGGTTGTTTTCTCTAAACTTTGTGAATTAAATCGTGTCCTTATCCTTGGGGTCCTTCCTTATTATTGCTTAGATAGGTAGACACGGTCCGTGGTTTGAGATTGTGTCTGTTAGCAGCTATTGTTTATCGACAGTTGCAACTGGTAAGTTTTCTAAGCGTGCTTTAACAATAAACAAAATGTTCATCAAGATTTCTTAGCAAAACCTAAAGATAAGTGTTGGATGACGGTCTCTACCCTGATTTTAAAATCTACGGATCGGCTACGGAAAATGGAATTCGCTGAGCAGACTGTGAACATGGAACTTTGACTAATACGTGTTTGTGACAAAACGTGGCTCTCTCATCGTGGGAAACGAATCGTCTTTGTCACCGTAGACTAAGGAATGTGTCATATATCCAAAAGGATACAATTTCTTTCTATTTGGATCCATTTTAGGTCTTTAATTCTTGCGAAAGGTAAGTATTTATTCAAATTTATCTTTGTTTGGAATTCCCATGACATAATTTATTAAAATATGTACAGGTGTCTCATTTTCGATGCTTTTTTAAGGTATCTCGGGTAATATTAATGATACAGTAAAACCATTTGCACATTCCAGGGTCAACTTTTCGAGAAAAGTTTAATAGTCACCACAGGAATTTTCGATCTTCTTTTGTTTTTGAGATACAGGCAAAAACTCGTTTTTCGCACATTTTAAAAATATCTCATATCTTATTTATTATGATAGAGAAAAAATGTTTTTACAAAAAAATTACCGTTTTTTAAATAAAATAAAATGGCGTAATTAGATTTTTTGAAAACTTAATAATTCTCGAGATATAACACAAACTTATGATTTTTTAAATGGGACCCTATGTTGAAAATAGTCTCGTCTTTTTGCTTATTTTATAAGCTTTTCAATGATATATAACAAGCCTACATTCTTTTGTTTTAAACATTAATAAAAGACGAATTATTAATTTATTGATGTGAAAATATTGGAAATTATTAAAAAACAAATGAAAAAAATTATTACAAATCATCATTTGTTCATTTTGATTTAATATCTATTAATTATGTTCCCAAAATTTTTCTTAACCAATTATTTTCGGGAAAGTTAAATTACTAGTTACCGACGTTACAGTTGGCTTTGACGCAATCCGAAAAAGATGCTTTAATACGCTTTTGAAGTAAATAAATTGAAAAAATGAGTAAAACTGAAACAAATATTATTAGAAATATGCAAATGATGATCTGTAATAGATTTTTTCATTTGTTTCTTAATAATTTTAAATTTTTTCACCCCAATTCGTCTTTTATTAATGTTTAAAACAAAAGAATGTAGACTTGTTATATATCATTGAAAAGCTTATAAAATAAGCAAAAAGACGAGACTATTTTCAACACAGGTTCCCATTTAAAAAATCATAAGTTTGTATTATATCTCGAGAATCATCAAGTTTTCAAAAAATCTAATTACGCCATTTTATTCTATTTAAAAAACGGTATAATTTTTGTAAAAACATTTTTTCTCTAACTTTTATAATAAATAAGATATGAGATATTTTCAAAATGAGCGAAAAACGAGTTTTTGCCTGTAGCTCAGAAACAAAAGAAGATCGAAATGTCCTGTGGTGACTATTAAACATTTTTGGAAAAGTTGACCCTGGAATGTGCAAACGGTTTTGCTCTATCATTAGTATTACCCGAGATACCTTAAAAAAACATCGAAAATGAGACACCTGTACATATCTATCAACTATACGTTTATATTAATTGTATTTGTTCTTACTGTAATGTATTTAGATTATTTTAATCGTCCAAATTCATATTAAAGTACTGAAATTAAATTTCCGAACAAACCAAACGGTTTCGACTGACTTTAATAGTGCATTATTCATTACTAGGTAATAGTTTTAATATTCCGTAATCTAAACTATTGAGTCATACAAAATTATGCATATATCTATTAATTTATATGTACATATTATTTGAAAATTACAATATTTGTCTTTAGTATTATAAACTATATAAAATGTGTGTGACATAGATGTGAAGGTTGGTCACGTCGAGCGGAGAGGCAAATAGTATGTAGAAAAGCGAATGGTGCACCTAGTGCTAGAGGGCAAGTAAAAAGAGGACGGCCTAAGCTTAGATGGAGGGACAAAGTGGTAGAGGACTTGCGGAAGAAAGGATGAAGCCCAGAGGTCGCTTTGGACCGGAATGAATGGCGAAGGAAGCTGTGAGATAGGAATGCTGACGCTGCGTAAGACGGGAGAAGGCTCTATGAAAGAAGAAGAAAATAAAATGTGCGTATTTACTCGATGCATGGAGCATGCAGATGAAAATAAAAAAAAAGTATATAATATTATAATATATTTGAAAATTAAATACTTTTTTTTCATTCTCAGTAGTTATCTGTTCCTAAAATAACTTACTTAATAATTATACGTACATATGTTTTGCAAATATATCATATATCTGTGAACAAAGCAGATTGGCACACCCAGCAATGGGTAATAATATACCGTGATGATATATTTATTTTATATTTTTATATGATTTGCATGTTAAATATATTAAAATATTTGAAAATATATTAGTTTATATTTCGATCCTAATGGAACACAAATTTTGTGTTAATTTGATGATTATTTGAATCGTTGATGAGTTACGAAACATGAAATACATAATTTTGGAACCAATTTTTTTCAAAATTTCCATCCTATTATCCGAAATTCTTATATCATTTTATATGAAAGTTTTATACATGTATTATTATCTGTATATTGATAATCGTATTTTTTATGACAACACAATTAATTTATATTTGATGTTATTAAGTATAATAATATATTTATTTATTAAATATATATAATAAATGTTTATATATGTATTGTGAGTTTATGTTTGAAGAATATTAAAACATAAAATTACAATTAAAGAAATAGTTTATAATAGCATATAATCATATCTAAAATGAGAAATATTTGTCATATTTTATAATTAATTAATTAACTAATTATTTAATGTTACTCATTTAGTGGATTAGTTAATGTAGTATTTTGACATCTAGTCATGGTTTCATTTAGTCATAAAAGTAACAGTAGGACTTTTGTTTCATTGGAAATTTTGTTTTTTTTCCTTGTCGTAAATAATTGCATTCTCTACTTTATCATATTATTCGCAGGAAAACGGCAGTGAATCATAGTGTTAGAACTCCTGAAAAGGAAGAAAAAAAACGAAAATTGAAACTCAAACGTTTATTAAGGCACCTGAATATACGAACGGCTGTTCACCAAGTAAGCGCGACGGATACTGACTGTCGGCCAGATCCTCACGACTGCCAGCGGTTCATAACAACATTTACGTGACATAATGACAATAACTTATAATTTAATTTCCCCTAATTAACAATTACAAATTAATGCTAGCGTGAGGTTTCATAATACCTCTAAACAAATTTTAATAATATCGAGAAAGGAAAAAAACAAAATAAACTGATCTCCAACAATAAAATAAACTGATCTCCAACAATAAAATAAACTGATCTCCAACACGGCCAATCCTGACATTAGCTTCGTCCTCGAAGCTCACTTGAAGTTCCGGGGGGCAGTTCGGTTTCTAATGATGCAGGATCTGTATCACTTCTGTAACAAAATTTGACGTATTGTTAACTGCTAAAGTAATTTGAAGCCAAAATGCTGTGTATTCTTTGATTTGCAAAATAAGAATGTGAAAATGGGGCTATGAGGCAATGACGAGTGCAAGCGTTAAGCTCCAACGTACAAGCCACAACCGCGGGCTCTACCACTCAAGGGAAGAGCTACACCCACAACTGCAGGGTGCAGGGCTTCGAACAGTTACCGTGCAAAGCGCGAAGCTTTCAACACAACGTGCAAAGCGCGGAGCTTTCAACACAACGTGCAAAGCGCGGAGCTTTCAACACAACGTGCAAAGCGCGGAGCTTTCAACACAACGTGCAACATACATACATGGTACATACCCTGATTCGTTCTCCAACACAGCTAATAGTTCAGGCAGATTCAAAGAAAGCGACCAATCACTAGGCCAAAGTCGTAGTTGCTCCTTAGCCGCTTTCGTAACCAATGTTTTACCAACCCTTCGAAGCTCGAATCGCCCTTGCGGGGTAATTCCAACTACTTCAAACGGGCCTTGGAATTCGTAACTTAGTTTACTTTGGTGCATTTTGTCGTTTCTGTGCATCAATACAAAATCTCCCACATTAAAATGTACACTGTCCCTGCGTTTTTTATTGGCGTCTAGCTGTTTACTGACTTGCTTACTCAGTCGATGACTGATGCGTTCGCGATCTAATTCTAAGCTGCGTATTGGTTTTAAGTCGCTACTTAAATTTTTAAGTAAACTTTGAATGAGTGGAGTGGCGCCCTCAATACCGATCAATGCTTTAAGAGGCGATGTTTGAGTCGCTTTGTGAATCGTTGAATTTAGAACCAGTTGTATTTTCCATAATCCACTCGACCATTCTGACTTTATAGAAGTTTCAATTCTAAGAAGATTCATAACTGTACGCATATACCGCTCTACTTGACCGTTAGAACGGTGGATATCAGGTGTTGTGTAATGATACATAATTCCAAGTGAATCAAGATATTCTGGTATGCTTAAATTTTTAAAGTTGGTTCCAGCGTCCATCACAATACATCACATACATCAACCAACACGAGTACATGTTTATACCCATCTGGTGTAACCGGTAATGGTCCCAAACAATCTGCATGAAGAACTGCTTTGTCGTGGTACAAACGGTTTTGTAACTGTACCACCTGAAGTAGCCATCTTATAATATAAGACACCATGTTGGACTACATAACGAGAAGGATCAAGGCGTCCATCTTCTGAATCTTTTATTAATTTTCGAATTTCGGCATCACCGCGTTGTTCAATATAGAGCCAACTATATTTAACAGGAACACGTCTTACTGTAATAGGATTCCGGCTAAGGTAATCCACATGGGCCAGTGAACTACCCTTACGGTACAAAATGGTAAAATTGAAATCCTGTAAGTAAGTCCACCATCGAGCCACTCGTGGTAAAATGTTTTTCTTTGTTGCAGTCGATTTTATTGCGTTGCAGTCAGTTATTAGGGTAAAATGAATACCTAGTAGGTAGACGCGAAAATGTTTTAATGCATTCACAACGGCCAACGTTTCTAACTCGTACGAGTGATATCGGGCCTCAGTTGGACTGGTCCTTTTACTAAAATAGCCAATAATTTTTTGTGTTTCCATCGCATTTTTGTAACAGTATTGCTCCATATCCGATCGAGCTGGCATCTGTATGTAATTCTGTCGGAAGTGCTGGGTCAAATACTGATAACAACGGCTCTGAAGCGAGGCATTCTATTACGTAGTTCTTGGCAGCTTCTTGCTCTTCACCCCATATAAAAGGCTCTTTACTTTTAACCAATTTGGTGATGGGCGCAGTGCGAGACGCAAAGTTAGGAATAAATTTTCTAAAATATCCCGCGAGTCCCATGAATTGTCGAACTTGTTTAACTGTAGTGGGAGGGTTAGCTTTACGTAGCGCCTCTACTTTACGAGTGCTAGGTCTAATTCCTTCTGCGGATATCTCTCTACCTAAGTACTCCAATTTACTTTGCAAGAAATGACATTTTTGGTTGTTCAAGGAGAATCCTGCTTCCTGTAATGATGTAAGAACTCGTTCGAGGGATATCAACCCTTCTTCAGCAGTTTCGGAAGGGATGAGGATGTCGTCCAAATATACCAGCGCCACAGAGTCCTTCAATTCACCCAGAGCTTTGTTGACCGAACGCTGAAAACAAGCCGGAGCATTTGCCAACCCGAATGGCATTCTCAGATATTCATAGTGCCCATCGGGCGTTATGAAGGCGGTTTTATGGATGGAATCCGAAGCAATGGGTATCTGGTGGAACCCTGACGACATGTCTAAAGATGTGAAAAATCTTCCTTTACCCAATCGGTCGAGCTGATCCTCAATGAGGGGAAGAGGATACCGGTCCTTGACTGTATGAGAATTCAGTTCTCGGTAGTCAACGCACATTCTGTATGTGCCTTCCTTTTTGCGTACCAGGATAATAGGGCTTGCGAATGATGATTCGCTTTCACGTATTATTTGATTCTTTAATAAGTCGTTTACGATAGTGCGAACAGCTTCTCGCTCATTCGCTGATAAGCGGTAGGGATTACGGCTCACTACGATGTCTTCTCGTAGACGGATTTGCATTTGGGTGTTTTTAACTGGAGGGACTGCATTACCAGTAGCAAATATATTAGGGAAGCGACAAAGTATTGTTGAAACAGATGAACGGAATTCCTCCGGAACGTCAATTGATGTCTCAGTAGTTACAGCAGGTGTGACGCGTCGTATAAATGCAGATTGATTACGTATGACGCGAGTTCCACTATAATGTTTGTTCGTACGTCCTGCTCTTGAATCCCGTGGATCACTAATTCAACTAAATCGGCTTCCTTCCAAGAAGTTCGCAAGTTCCTTAACAAGGCTAGCTTTTCAAATACGTAGGTGTCATAGGTGTTGCATTGATTGCTCCCAAATGATGCAGCGTCAGTAAGCAACTGCCCTAAATTCTTCCTGGGTGGAAAAGCCTCTGAAAAATCCCGTCGGAACACTTCCCAACTTCTAATATCGGGGTTCCATGTGTTGAACCAAACTTTTGCTACCCCAGTCAACGAGCGTCCAATCCTCAGCAACAATTGCTGGTCGGTCCACTCAAACTCTTCTTTTATGTTTCCCAGTTGTGACATCCACTTTTTAGCATCGGTGAAATCAGGACGGAAAACTGGGAGATCTATTTGTTCCGATGAAGGCTTGGGCGTTTTTATGGCTTTCACTAACTCGGTGAGAAGAGACTTCATTGTTTAATTTCTCGCGAACCACAACACTAATTCACACTACCACCGACACGTTTAGGCACTGAGCTAGATCCCACTTCTGATGTTAGAACTCCTGAAAAGGAAGAAGAAAAAAACGAAAATTGAAACTCAAACGTTTATTAAGGCACCTGAATATACGAACGGCTGTTCACCAAGCAAGCGCGACGGATACTGACTGTCGGCCAGATCCTCACGACTGCCAGCGGTTCATAACAACATTTACGTGACATAATGACAATAACTTATAATTTAATTTTCCCTAATTAACAATTACAAATTAATGCTAGCGTGAGGTTTCATAATACCTCTAAACAAATTTTAATAATATCGAGAAAGGAAAAAAACAAAATAAACTGATCTCCAACAATAAAATAAACTGATCTCCAACAATAGATATAAGTTACAAAACGAACAGATTTCATTATTTTATCAATTATTGTATAATAATATTAAATTCATTAAAATATTTTTTAAAATAAAATTACACAACGTATTTTTAATTAATTTATTTATTATTTTAAATCTAATATCAATAATTCTGTTTAATAATAGAAATTATAGTTTTTGTTATTCTGAAATAAATAGTTTTAATTAAAAACAATAAAATATTTTATATTACAAACTTACTACTGTTCCTTGTTCATTTGGGGTTTTATTATTTTCTTTAAAAAATTTTTTCTGATTTTTCTTCATCTTCTGCCTTTGGCGTCGCATGTTATTTTTCTGTCTTTTTTTTTCTGTAACAATCAACAATTTCAATACATATTTCAAAATTATTTTAAAATGAAAGACCTTTTTTCTTTTCTTCAACACGTCGCTTTTGTTCTGTAACAAACAATAATTTTAATAAATATTTCAAAATTATTTTAAAAATAAAATACCTCTTCTTTTCTTCATCATGTCTCTTTTTTTTGTAACAAACAATAATTTTAATAAATATTTCAAAATTACTTTAAAATAAAATACCGTTTTTCTTTTTTTCTGCACGTCTCTTTTTGTTCTGTAACAAACAATAATTTTAATAAATATTTCAAAATTATTTTAAAAATAAAATACCTCTTTTCTTTTCTTCATCATGTCTCTTTTCTTCTGTAACAAACAATAATTTTAATAAATATTTTAAAATTACTTTAAAATAAAATACCGTTTTTCTTTTCTTCCGCTGGTTTCATTTTGGATGGTCCTGGACCTGCTTAATCTTTTTTAGTTTGATTTTGCATTTTTAATAATTCCAATAGCTCTATATATTTTTTTCCAATGCGAACATTTGCTCCGCCATAACATCTAAGAATAATAATTGTTTCAATAATTAACACAATATTTTTTTTTAAATTTATGTTCTGTTTACTTTAATTAAAATTTGAAAAAAGGGTTATTTAATTGTTTAATAGATTTATTGTACGGCAATAGTACCGAGAGGAAAATTATCGTGAAATACTTATTTCGCAAATGGTTACATGAAAATAAATTTTAGAACAAAATTAGTATTTTTTTAAAAGTATGCTGTGCAATATCTTTTTTTTTTAGAAGAATAGCCACTATCAAATGAATTACAATTTGTAATGACATAAATTTATTTAATAACAGTGTTATTAATAAATAAAATAATGAAAAAGGTATGAATGTATTTTTATTGAGTATCCTAATAGAGTTAATGACGAACTTCTTATTAATCAAAGTAAATTTTAGAATAATTATTTGCAACAAATAAAACTAATTTGAAATTAATCTAAATTGCCGCGTATACTTTCGCAAATACGATAAAATGAAATTGATTAGAGTGCCAAAACTTAAAGTTTAGCAATTTAATCAATATTTTTTATAAGATATCCATTCAAGATTTAAATAAAAATTATTTGCAACGAAGGAATGCATGATTACAATAATAAGAATGTGTTTCTAACAAAGAAACAGACCAATCATACAACAAAAATTATTATAATAATTGTTCTTGAATGTATATGTTTTAATTACGACAGAAATTATTGATTACACAAAGATAATTTGATTGCAATCAGTAATTACAGAAAAATAAATTGATTTAATTGTTGCTGGATTTAGGCGGTAAACTAATATCAGACTAAAGGCGGCATAATCATAAATCCACCATTAGATAGAGTCCAAAGTATCTTTGAAAATAACTGTATAATGTAATAATTTGAACTACTATGGCGGTAAGATAGTACATTGTGAAACACAGAAACAATTACGTCTATGTTTTGCAATAAAACTGCATATCGGAACGAAAAAACCTAATAACTATAACATTAGAAAATTAATAACACTCACTTTTAAATTGTTCAACGTTGAAATCATTAGAATTATTCATCGTTTCTTCGTTTTTAGTCATTCTTATATTTTTACAATAGATGACAGATAAATCAATTTTGTTTTGTTTTTCTTAAAGTAACTATGATTTAAAGTTAAATGTGAAAATGTTCTTATAATTTTGATTTAAAAAAACTGTATAATAATAATTTTTACAATTAAAATACATTTTACATATTAGTAATATATATTTATTAAATATTTCATATTTGAAAATATGTGTTTAATAATTAATTTAGCGGGTAAATTTAATGCTTTAATTGTTGCTGGATTTGGGCAGTAAACTAATATCAGACTAAAGGCGGCAAAATCATAAATCCACCATTAGATAGAGACCAAAGTGTCTTTGAAAATAACTGAATAATGTAATAATTTAAACTACATATTACTATGGCGGGAAGATAGTACATCGTCAAACACAGCAACAATTACGTCTACGTTTTACAATAAAACTGCATATCGGAACGAAAAAACTTTATAACTATAACATTAGAAAATTAATAATACTCACTTTTAAATAGTTCGTCGTTGGAATCATTCATATTACTCATTTCTTCATTTGCAGCCATTTTTTTTTATCTTTCAATTGATGACAGATAAATCAATTTTCTTTTGTTTTTTTAAGGTAACTATGATTTAAAGTTAAATGTGAAAATGTTCTTATTATAATTTTGATTTAAAAAACTATAATAATATTTTTTACAATTAAAATACATTTTACATATTAGTAATATTTCATATTTTAATATATGTGTTTAATAATTAATTTGGCGGGTAACTTTAATGCAAATTTTGTATTAAAAATTAAATAATAATATTTATTATTTATTATAGTGACCAGAAATAAATATAAATTGAAAAGTACATATAAAGTAATATAGTGCTTATTTTGTATGTTCCCGCCTAAAAAATCATGAATAGGCATCAATATTACAATTCATAAGTGGCTTGGTTTTTAATATATATATATAAATGATTCATTATTTTATTGTATAATAATATTATAGTAATTAACGTATCAAGGGTGTTATAAGGACAATAACGCCTGAGATCAACAGTGTACTTTTCGAAGGCCTCTGACCCGAGATGTGTAGGTTGACCGAAGGCATTATTGCCCGTTTAACTCCCGTGGTGCGGTCAACATTGAATGTCCGACTATAATTTTTAATATTCTACGGATTACGGATGAGGCAGTTTTAATAAAATTTTCGGAATAGTAGGCTGTGCATATTTTTGCTTGTTTTTTAGGCTTTATCCCAGTATCAATATCAATTGATTGACAACATTATCATAGCAACAACTCATAACACGCTCTAGGGTGTTATTTGGTATATAACAATCCTGAAAGCAGGGTTATTGTGATAATAATAACATACCAGTCGGACGTTGAATTCATTAAAATATTTTTTAAAATAAAATTACACAACGTATTTTTAATTAATTTATTTATTATTTTAAATCTAATATCAGTAATTCTGTTTAATAATAGAAATTATAGTTTTTGTTAATCTGAAATAAATAGTTTTAATTAAAAACAATAAAATATTTTATATTAACTTACTACTGTTCCTTGTTCATTTGGGGTTTTATTATTTTCTTTAAAATTTTTTTTCTGATTTTTCTTCCTTTGGCGTCGCATGTTATTTTTCTGTCTTTTTTTTTTCTGTAACAATCAATAATTTCAATACATATTTCAAAATTATGTTAAAATGAAAGACCTTTTTTCTTTTCTTCAACACGTATTTCCTGTTCGGAAGGTGCATCTGTCTTCTTTGATGAACCTTCTTTTATAATATTCATTATATCTTCATATTTTACTTGCAACATTTCAATTCGATCGAACACAACATCTAAAAATATATATTATTTTAATAAGTTTATATTATTTAAGAATTTTTATATCTCATAATACAACTATAAAACAACTTTTTAATATCTAGTCTGTTTGTATTACTTATTATATGAAAAAAGGGGTCTCGTGACCGCGTGCCTGAGTGTTAGGTCGCAAATCTGGTGAACCGGATTCGATCCCGACTGACATCAAATATTTCGAATTTTAAATGACACAAAATTGACCCTTGTGGTCCATTTTCTACGCCATCAATAATTGCCCATAAGATGACGCCTAGAAGTGCCCACACGGTACCGATATCTGTGTACAAAGCAAATTGCACACCCAAAAATGGATAATAAGCCGTGATGAATTTATTATTATTAAAAAATTGTCTAATTATAGGTTTGTTTGTTTCATTGAGTCTGCCGCTAGCTTTGGCAGTTAAATTTGCTGTTCTATTTAGTTCACGATGAATCGTGAAATCATTAGTTTTTCTACGTTCCGCTTTTCTAATACATTTCAATGAAACGCTTTAACATCTGGCTATGAAAATTTTTACACTGACTCGTGATTCAGTAGTAATGAAATGATGTTTGTTTATATTAGCGTCTACATGTAGAATGCCAGTGTGACAATTCATGAGAAATTTAAGAAATAATTTGTAAATTTTAAAATATACTACATAATTTTTTTTAACGAAAAGAATAAATGCCAGATTCATATAAATTATGGTTTGTAATAGTGTAAATTTGTTTGATAACAATGTTAAAATAATGGACTGTCATTTTTCGGCGGTAAATTTTTAATGAATCAAAATTGTCACGTGTATATTCGCAAATAAGAAAAGATGAATTTAAACGGGATGCCAAAACTAAAAATTCAATAATTTGATGAATGTTACCTTAATTTTATTCATTTAAGATTTAAAAAAAGGTTTTTAATTGTTACGAAGAAATGCTTGATTTCAATAATAATGCGATTCCAACAAAGATACTAACCAATCATACAAAAAAAATATTATAATAATTGTGTATGGATGGATTTATTTTAACAGAAATTATTGATTACACAAAGAAAATTTAATTGCAATAATAATTATCAGTAATTACACTAAAAAAATTATTATAATCGTTGTTTGATTTAGACTGTAAACTAATATCAGACTACGGGCAACAAAATCATAAATCCGCCATTGGATAGAGTCCAAAATATCTTTCAAAATAACTTAATAATGTACACCAAATTGGCGGTAAGATAGTAAATCGTGAAACACAACAACAATTACGTTTACGTTTTGTAATGTAACTGCATATCAGAACGAAAAAACTTAACATTTACAACATTAAATAAATTAATAATACTTACTTTTAAATTGCTCATTATTAATGTGCTCAATTTGTTCAGCCATTTTATGCTTTATATATATATATATATATATATATATATATATATATATAATATTGTAATGGTATTTTGACACAAAAACAATATTGATTCTCGCTTGTTTTTACAAAAGTTGCTATGATTTAAAATTAAATATGAAAATGTTTAAAATATTTTTTTTTATTTTATAAAAATATAAAATGAATGAGAATTTACAATTAAATTACATTTTTCATTATAGTATTACAATTATAAAATATTTCATAATTTATAATTATACTGTTTCATTTAACTAATTCAGTAAGCAATGCTCTCATCAGCGCCAGTTTTAAATAGCCGAAATTAATGAAGGGCGGTATTTAATTACTATCCTTTTATATTTTGTTAAAATCTTAAGAAAATTATAATGTCATTAAATCTTTATATATTACGTAGTCAGTAATTATGAAATATTATTCTCTATTTTCCAAATTGGAAAAAAGATTATCTTTGACATTGCACATTAAAATGACACGAGATGTCACATGTTATATACGCTGACATTGCGTAAACTTAATTCTAATTTCAGCTAATCAAAATATTCAGGACTATGTCATATTTTTGGCAATACTGAATTCGTAAGGCGGAACAGAGTACAATCCTTTATTAACATTTTTTCCTTGTGACTTGTCTTAACCCTAAATCCTCAAATAGAAATTTATCACTATTTTTTGCTCTTTTAACTTCTATATATAATGTCTTCAATAATTTAATTATTCTTCTGAAGTATTACATAGCCTGTTTGTCGTATTGTGATTGTGAATGTTTTTTAATGATACATTTATTGTACATGATTCAAATGTAAAATTTGTAAATATTTTAAATATAGTAGTGAGTACGAATAAGATTTACAAAATAAAATGGTTCTTAAACATTATTATAAAAAAGCTTGTCATATTTTATAAATCAACGAAAATTTTAAAATATTCCCTTTTTGAAATGATAACTTTCTATAAGCAAAGAGTATCACTTATAATTACATATATAACAACTTTATTCTGAAATAAAAATACAAATTATTTATTTAAATAATTATACTAACTTTCTCTAACTACTCTAAATTTTATTTAAATTATCTGTTCTTGACACGCAAAGTTCATTTCCCACTGCTTCATCATCTAACGTAGGTACACTATCAGTGGCGTAAGTAAATGTATACAACGTATACCGTCGCATAGGGGCCCGAATGCCTAAGAGACCCTTCGATATTCTACTAAACTCAAATTCGAATTATTCTGAGAACGAATTTCATATTTTTCAAAAGGATATTAGACGTTTGTGAGATCCTCATTTTTTCATAAATTTAACAATTATTATTGTATCTGCTATATATTAATTAATATAATTAATTAATAAAATGTAATTATATTAGGGGATTTTAATATAGATTTTTTAGATAAAAGTAATAAATTAATTGCAATTTCTAATCTAATAGCTTCTTTTAATATTTTTAATATAATTTCAGAACCGACAAGAGTTACTGCTACAACATCATCTTGCATAGATAATATATTAACTAACCTAAGCAGAAACTCGTTTAAATCAGGGGTACTCGAACCATGTATATCTGATCATCGACTACAATACATAGAACTTATGCAAGGTATATCATCTAATAACATTGTCATGAAAAGGTTTACAACTCGAAAAGCTCTTATCAAATTTAAATCTGCAGTAAATATCATAGACTGGAATACTTTTTTGGATCCTAATATTCATGTTTCTGTGGCCTGCAGCGAATTTGTAAGTAAACTTTCAGGTATGATACAATCGTTTTTTCCTTTAAAAGCATGTAAAGTTCAGTGTGACAAACCACCGATTCAGTGGTTTAATGAATCATTACTAAATCTCAGAAATTTTGTTTCAACTCTTAAAACTATTGCAGATTGCACGAGAAATATTGCTGATATCGATAATTATAAACAAGGCCAAAAATACTATGGGCATTCCTTAAAAATTGCGAAAAGAATGCATATGACAGTTTTGTTGAGAATTCAACAAACAAAATGAAAGATTGTTGGCGTTTAATTAATCATGAACGTAATGCATCCAATTCTATTAAGAATGAAGTTGCTATTACCAGTGAGTCTTTCAATAATTTTTTTATTTCCGTTGGAAGCAATATCGTTTCTAATTTTGGCAACGAAATTATCAATGACATTTCATACAATAACTTACCTAATCAGCCACCTTTAGATAGTTTCACTTTGAAAACCTTTTCGGAAGAGGATGTACTCCGTGCGTTTAATTCTTTAAAAAATTCTAAATGTGTAGATGTTTTTGACATGAACATTGGAATTTTAAAAGAAATTTTTATAATTATTCTCCCCACTCTGACACATTTATTAAATACGAGTAAATGTGTATTAGAGGGAGTTTTTCCCGATGAGTTTAAATTGACCAAAGTTATTCCACTTTTCAAAAAGGGTGATCCTTTGAAAGAGGATAATTATAGACCTATATCAATACTACCGGTATTAGCAAAGATTTTTGAAAAATTGTTAAAGGACCAGCTAGTTTTCTATTTTGAGAGCAATAATTTATTTGTTGCAAATCAATTTGGATTCCGTAATAATCTATCAACGACTAGAGCGGTTTCACATATCGTAAGAGACATAGTTGATGGTATGGAAAAGGGCTTACATACTTCATTAACTATGTGTGATCTGTCAAAGGCTTTCGACTGTGTCCCTCATGATATACTACTTAAAAAGCTCAGTCATTATGGTATATCCGGAATTTATCTTAACTTATTCAAATCGTACTTATCGAACAGAAAGCAATGTGTCTATTATGGAAATAAAATGTCACAGTTTAAGGGAATTAAACATGGAATTCCACAAGGTTCCATCCTTGGCCCTATCTTTTTTATAATCTATGTGAATGACTTTCCGTCCTTTATTGCTCCAGTTCAATCTGTACTTTTTGCAGATGACACGACACTAATTGCTTCACATAAATCGATTTTATCACTAAATGAAATAACTATTACTAATTTGAAGAGAGCTGAAGCTTGGTTTACAGCAAATAAATTAAAATTAAACAACGAGAAGACGCAGCAAATAATAGTATCTTCAAACCCAAATGCAAGAACAGGTAATTCTGTAAAAATTTTAGGTTTTCCAATAGATAATGGTATAACATGGATTGATCATGTTGAGAGTTTGCTTACAAGGCTCGCTAGTATAAATTTTCTTTTACGAAAGTTAAAACAATGCTTAAATTTAGAGATACTAATTTCGTCATATTTTTGTCTTTTTCATTCAATAATCTGTTATAGGATTATTCTACGGGGTAATTCCTCCCATGCAGACAAAATTTTCAAGCTTCAAAAACAAGCTATTAGAATTATAAAAGGTGTGGGTGCTAGGGAATACTGCCAGCCCCTATTCAAACAATTTAAAATTATGCCACTGCCTAGCTTATTTATATATTTTACTTTGTTAGAAATTCATATAAACGCTCACAATTTTCCATTAGTTTCTCACTCTCATAACCACTACACTAGAAATGCTAACTGAATTCAAGTACCCAGATTTAGATTAGATCGATCTCAGAGAAATTCTTTAAATATTAATTTATATAACGCCTTACCAGCATCAATTAAGTCATTAAATTATAATGTTTTTAAACTTAAAATAAAGAAATTTTTGACTAAACAATGTTTTTATAGTCTAGATGAATATCTGACCGCCATTGCTGATGCAGACACTTGTAATTCATTATTATTAATGTAATATTAATTTATTTTTTATGTATAAGTAACTTTTGACTTGCCGTAAACAATATGTAATTGTATTAATGGTCAAATAAATATGAATATGAATATTCAAAATATATTTTAGATATAGACCAGAAAATTACTAATTTATTATCATTCACTCCTATTTTTAGATTTTTTAAAATATATAATTACTCTTTAACAAATTAATTTTTTTAATTAATTTCAGAAATATTCACATAAAATTTTACATAGTTATTAAATTTTCAAAAATCAATACAAAAATACACTTTGTTTGTTATTTTATAAATAATAAGATATTGATATGTCGTTATTTTTTTAATACGCCTTAATTTATTATTTTAAAATATGAAATTATAACCTTTTACTAATTGGTCAGTTAGTGAAATAGACTATAATATATAAATATTATTATTTAAGTGTAAAGTACTTAACCGACGATCGAATTAACCTCCCATATAGTAAATCCGGCAATAATTTATGTTTTACATCAGTTTTATATAAAATGGAGCCTCTTAAAACCAACCAAATACGTTATAGTTCAAAATTTTGTATTAACTAAAAATTTGAGAAAAACAGATGTTTAATTTTTTTTTTGCTTAAGCGTATAATTTATATTCTGTTTTTTGATATTCTGCGAAATCCAATTACCTCCGCCAATTGAAAGTATACAACCATGCATTTGATTTATCGTGTTATTACAAAATATTATATGTTAATTACGAAAAAAATAAAAAAAAATACCAAATTTTGAACTACGACGTAATATGTTGGTTTTAAAAGACTCTACCTCGTTTCAAAAGGATGTTATACGAAAATTGTCGAATTTACTATATATGTAATTAGTTTCACCATAGGTTAAACATTATGGCCCGTATTCTCACCTCTTACAGTAGCACTACTTTCTAAAAATCGCTACTTCAACTGTTAAATAACAAATTTAATATTATAAATTAGAGAATTAAATTAAATTATAAATACCACTTATTTCAAATAATATAGGTTTCATTTACAAAAATATGATACCCATTCTTATCTATTCATAAAATAAAATTTTAAAAATCGAAATAGCGTTACTTCGGAAGTAGCGCTACTTCAAGAGGCGAGAATACGGGCCTATATGCTTCCTTCAATAACAGCATATAAGTCATACGAAATGCAATCAAGTTTTCTTCAAATAATATTATGGCTTATATATGACTTTGAATAGCCATCTTTCATGAACTAAACTAAATTAATACAGGACATTGTTTTTACACCAATACATTTTAATGTAAGCATTTTTTATATCTTACAATAAACATTATATGATTAATTAATCAGAGACATTTACCCATATCCTCACCTATTCAAGTAGCGATACTTTCAGGTAACTACTACACCTACATCAAATGTTAATTTTAGAGTTAAAAATTAGAAAAATAAAATAAATGAAATCGTAAATATCACTTATTTAAAATATTGTATGTTTTATTTTAAAATTATAAAACATACTTCCAGAGTTAGCGCTTATTCAATTGGGATTTTCAAGTATCAAGAGATGGCGCTGATCGCATTAAACACTGGTACAGTTTTTGTTGACGTGTGTCTACGTAGCATTTCTGTCAATTGTATTTCTTTAGTTTTCGTATTATTTTCTCATTTATTAGTATTTTTTATTTATAATTCAAGTATGTATAATAGAGTTTTTGTAGTCATATAGTTGCAGTTTCATGTAAATGTCAATAGATATCAAAATTCGTAAAATAATATTGAATAGCTTTTAAAATAACGATAGCGTAATATATATGTATTCTATTTCGGATGGTCTTCTTGAGTTAGTTTTATTCCCACAATCGGCGATATGTAATCAGTTTCCTATCTTCACTAATTGTAGAATGACTGCGTTCTATGCTTCGTCATATGATTCATCTATAAAAATTTGTTCATGAATTTATTAAAAATAAAAAGAAAATCAATTTTATACGTATACGTTCAATATATGCTTATACGTAAATAACATTTTTTGTACAATCGGGGTTTCGCTTACTTTAAAAATGATAACAAATAATTTTAAAAAATATTTTTTTTATTTGTTCCTCGATCGTGCAAATAACGTAATAAACATTACGGTTTGTAAATTCTCTTCTACCGGTACCGGATGTATTAAAAACCTAGACTTCATCAATCTCCAAAATCATCCTCAACCGGTAGGAAGCAATTACTGACGTTGATACTTAAATTACAAAATGGCGCGGAGAAAAAAATCCGGTTTCCTAATCGAAACCAAGTTCCAACCGTGGTCCAGCAAAAAATGGTCGCAACACCCACCACTCACTCACGCACGCATACGCAGGATAAGGGTAGGATGGTGAAGGGAGGAAAGTTAAGCAGAACTACTACAAAAAAAAAAAATTAACAAAATGAAGGGGTTCGATGACCCGGGGGAAAACTGGAGCTATAAGGTTGATAGCTCGGGCTGCGTTAAGCAGAAATACTAGATAATAAAGAACACAAAAGTCATAAAAATTTTGCAAAAAAAATCACTAAATCCAAAAGAAAAATCTATAAGAATTTTGAAGATTCAGTGGCATGGTGGTGAGAGATACGAGTTCGTAAACTCAGCTTAAATCACAACTACAAAACTTTAATAATTGTAATAAATTTAAAAATAAAATGCTCAGTACTCTGAGTAATAGAAACCCAACTGTCAATGGTAGTTACTCGATACAAATGCACTGCCCTCGGCTACATAAGGCAACACGTGGGTGGTACAAATAATGAAACTTTACCAAATCTAAATCATCCAAATAACCAAAAAATTGAATAAAGTTCGAGTAACTCACTACTAGCAGCCGTAGCAGGTCCTCAACCCCAACTTGAAACATGAGAAATTTGGAAAACTAAAAGGGAAATCACGTCTCGCACCACGATGCACTGAAAATGTAGGCCTAACTGCCTGCCAAAATAAAGTCCTGAAAGTCGAAAACTACAAGCTCGAAGAGAGGGAAATGCCGGTGCATTCCTCTTATATGCAAATAATTACAGCGCCTCTACTGTCAAATATGCCAAAACTAATACGGCGGAAATAACTTTTCAAACTTTTGGCGTAAGTTTGCGCAACAGGATAAGTCACTATTCTATTTTAATGGACTAATAAGCAGTAGTAAGAACTGAATTAAAATTCAAATGGGGCAAACTTTTTGAACAAAAAAAATTAAATATTTAAAGTGTTTCACTGACAGTCCCGCGTGAAGCAAGCAGAGTTAAAACAATCATTGTTAAGAGGTCTACCATCTCAATAAAATGTGGCTCAAAGATTTTTATTTATTTAACAAGAAAATTTTTGTAATGAAAACGAACCAGTGACGTCGCAAAACGTCACACAGCCTCTCTCCCTCCAAAAAAATATTTTTAACCCAAAAACATTTTTTATTAATTTTTTTTTCTTCGAACTAAATTTACCAGTCCGCTTTAGTTTCATCATTTTCCTCCGCGGGGACAGGCTTAAGATCAGAGATATGCCACACGCCTAAATCATTACCTGACATGTCTTGGAGACGATAAGAAGTCTTAGAGACCTTTTTAGTAACTAAACATTCTATATAACGAGGAGCTAGTTTAGAAGAAAATCCACGAGCGCCGTCGGAGAGGACATAATGTTTTTTCCAAACAGTATCGCCTTCAAAAAATTCTAAAGGACGTATTCGTAAATTATAATACCAGGCGTTACGTTCATAAGCCGCATGAATTCGCGTTTGCACTACTTGGAATAATTCGGTAAGTGATGACAAATGGTGCGCGTAAGAAGCTTGAGCATCGGAACAAACATTGTCAGGAAGGGGGTGGTAAAATTTACCCGATAAAGGGACATGTCGTCCGAAGTTCAAAAACGCAGGACTGAAGCCTGTGACTTCATGGACAGCAGTGCGAATGGCTTGTGCAGTGGCAGGAAGATTTTCATCCCATTTTCGGTGATTTTCTTTAAGATAAGAACGAATGGCTGTTTTAACCGTGCGGTTAGTACGCTCAACAAAATTTACTTGAGGGTGGAATTTAACATTATACCAAAGTTTGGGTATGGAATATTTTTTCACTAACTAAGTGAACTTGTCACTAGTAAATTGGGTTCCGTAGTCACATAAAATTATTTGGGGAACTCCAAATAAAAGAAAAACATTTTCTTCCAAAAGCTTACATATTCGTGGGGCAGTGGCTTGACGAATAGGGAATAAAAGAGGAAATTTAGTAAACAATCAGTGATGGCAAAAATATATTGGTGTCCCTTTGAGGAGGAATGTAAAGGGCCTATCAGATCTAAGGAAATACATTGCCAGGGAAACTTAATTAGTTTTACTTGGCCCATAAGACCTGGGGGCGGTAATTGGGGGACCTTTTGAGCTAGGCAAACTTTGCAGTGTTGAACATAATGTAAGATAGAGGCGCGCATACGTGGCCAATAATAGAGTTCATTAACTCGACGATACGTTTTGAAAATACCGAGGTGAGCGGCAGTGGGGTCATCATGGCACTCCTTCAGGACAGTTTTCCTGTGATGTCGAGGAACGACCAGCTTCCGGGGCGATAAGTTGCTAGGAGGGTCATGGGGGAAGTGACTAACTAAACTAAATGATTTTCTACTCGCCAATCGGGAAACTGTGCTGGGTGGGTAGGTATACTAGTACGCAGATTATTGTACCAACGGTCCTTTGAGTCATTCCACTCGTCAGTGTTAAGGGCTGCTACTTCTAGGGGAGGACGAGAGAGAGCATCGGGCACTGAATTGAGTTTACCAGGACGATGTTCGATTACGAAGTAGAATTGCTGTAGTTTTACAGCCCAACGAGCTAATTTACCAGTGCGGTCAGACATTTTCATTAGCCACAGAAGGGAATAGTGATCGGTTATCATTGTGAAAGGTAGACCTTCGAGATAAAGACGAAATTTTTCTATGGAAAAGACAACAGCTAAGCCACTCGCGTTCGGTGACAGAATAATTTCGCTTGGCTTTGTTTAAAGTACGACTTATAAAAGCAATGGGGTGTTCTTCGTTATCGGAGCCAACTTGAGTAAGCACGGCACCTACACAATAGTTGAAGGCATCAGTATAAATTCGAAACGGCTTCAGCGGCTGACTATAGTCAGGGCTGGCCAGAACAGGGGCAAAAGAAAGGGCTGACTTCAGCTGGTGAAAAGATTTTTCAGCTGCGGAGTTCCAGTCAATAAGAGCCTTTTTTCGTTTTCCCTTCGTCAAGTCATTAATAGGGGCTGCTAGAGTGGCAAAATTAGGGACGAAACGCCTATACCATCCCAAAACACCCATAAAACGTTTAACTTCCGTGACTGTCGTGGGGCGCGGAAAATCAACAATAGCACTAATCTTATCAGGATCAGTGCGTAGTCCTTGGCGGTCTACCATGAAACCTAGGTATTTTAAAGAAGGACGGCATTCACCGTGAGACCAGCATTTTTTAAGCGGTTGAGAACCTCATATATATTGCGTAAATGTTCATCAAAGGAAGGAGAAACAATAACACAGTCATCAAGATAAACAAATACATTGGGCTCTAACTCGGGCCCTAAAATTTGGTCCATTAACCGCTGAAGGGTTTGGGGGGCATTACATAAACCCAACGGCATACGAGTGAATTCAAACAGACCACGTCCGGGGACAGCAAAAGCGGTTTCACGGGAGGACTCTTCTAAGGGTACCTGCCAAAAAGCACTCTTAAGGTCGATAGAGGATAAATACTTAGTTTCCCTTAATTTATTCAAAATGGAGTCCACTCTCGGTAGAGGATAAGCATCTTTTTTGTGACTGAATTAAGGCGTCGACCGTCAAAGCAAAGTCGAAGTGAACCGGATGACTTTTGGACAAAAAGAACGGGCGAAAACCATGGCTGGACGATTTTTGAACTATGCCCTTTTTAATCATTTCATTAAGTTCTTTGTTAAGGTGCTCCTGCATGGGCGGGGAAAGGGGGTATTGCCGTTGTTTAATGGGTAGGGCATCACCAGTGTCGATAATGTGTTCGACCATATGGGTTCTCCCAAGACCAATGGATCCTAATTTTTCGAATTCGGTCATAATGGTTTTAAGGGCTGTACGCTGAATAAAGTTCAAATCATCATTGCCCGAGATACCCGACATAGAGGCTATTTCACCATGTACAGACCAAGAGTTTAAAGCAAAATTGAGAGAAAGGCTAAACTCTTTGCAAAAATCAACCCCTAAAATAAGGGTTTGGCGCACAGAAATCACAACCACACAGGAAAATATCTTAGTAGACCATGTAACGTGATGGGAAGAGAAACATTACCCAAAACAGGCTGAGCGACACCATCAGCAGTGGTCACCTCAGAGAACCGGAAGAAATATCGCACTTTCAAGACTAAAAGTGGCAACCCACAACGACCGATAACGGTGATACAAGCTCCCGAGTCAACTAAAGCACTAACCGGTGCATTACCGATTTTTACAGTGACAAAAGGACGGCTGTCACAACCCTGTTGATCGAAAACAGGGGCCATTTCTGGTGTCCGTAGAAAGCGAGCTACTTTGTTGAGCCATTCTGTCCATTCGGCGGAGCCGGTTCTGGAGTACTTAGGCGTTTTTCGGTGGCCGGCTTGTCCGAAACGCTTCGACCGTTTTTTGAACAGTTAAATCATTTGGTAATAATGAAATTTCGGCGACCACAACCGTAACAAAAGATAGTTTTGTCGTCTTCACAGGCGGAATATAAATGTCCTGGTTTGCGACAATTTCAGCATACTGGACCGCGAGCCTTTGGGGCATTTGAAGAAGAGGAGAGGGCAATAGAACTGACTTGGTTGCCGGATGGTTTAGCCGGTTTATTATAGGCCAGATCAGGCTCTAACAAAGAAGATGTTTTAGGCGGCGGATTTCGGAAAGATGCTATGGTAGCCTCAGTATCTTCGTGCCGTTTGCACCAAGTGATAAGATCATTCAACGAGTCTATAGACTGCAAGGAACAGAAACGCTGGTACTTGTGCTGAAGATTTCTCATAATGGTTGCTACACGCGTCTTTTCGTCCGGAGAGTTGGACAACCGAGAAAATAAGTTTTCCATTTTTGCTATGAAAATTTCGGCAGTCTCGCCAGGACCTTGAGTTCCGGACCTTATTTCCTCTTGGAGAGCTAAGTCATAAATAGCCGGAAGAAAAGCAGACCGAAGTCGGGCTGTGAGACCAGACGACGTAGAGACCGACTCGCGTACCATACGGAACCACACGAGAGCATTACCGGTAAACAGATCAGTGGCTTGTCGGAAAAGCTGATCATCGCTAACTCTGCGAGCATGAGTGCATTCTTGTAAACGTTCAAGAAATTCGTTGACACTGGTTGTACCATCGAATTTAATATTCCAACTTACTATTTGGGGATTACGATCGATAAAATTGGCGCTAGGTAAAAGGGTGCTATGCGCGACTTGGTGGCGTATAGGAGAATACTTCGTGGGCGGTAAAAAGGGTCGCGAGGGTTCGTTGCTAAACCTTATCGAATTAAAACAATAAAATCCCGATTGTCATTGTTGGTAGGGGCTACTCTAGGGGCAGGTATGACAGGTTCGTCATGGCCAAAATCAATTAAGTTTATGGGGCAACTACTTTCTGCTCTTGAGGTGGGACATGCAAGGCGGGTAAGATTAGTTTTCGCGACTGCAAGCAACCTAATGATTTCAGGCTGAAATTGAACAGTAAGGCGTAAAATTCACCTATGAATATGAACAAGCCTGGAGCTACACTCTTCACTAGCTTGCCTGGAGCCTTGAGTGGAAAAAAGCAGGAAAATTCAGACATACCCAGCATTTCCTGTAATTTAGTCCGGCAGGTTTGCTGTTCCGTCAGTGGCTCAGGAAAGAAAGCAGGATTGATAAAGCTCTCATTCACGCTCTCCAATTGTAACAGTCCCCATAAGGTAGTCCTTTTCTCCTGTATTGTACCGGCTGAATCCGCATTTCTTATTCGGAGTTCATAGTCGAGTTCGTCCTCGCGCAAATAGTTTAAATCCATGGCCATAGTGTACCGAGAAATATAATTAATTAGCAAAAAATATAAGGGAAACAATAGGAAACAATAAGGGAAACACAAAATAAAAAAACCTTCGCTTCCGCAAAATTATGAACAAAAAGTGAAATAAATTTTCAACAATCAAAAACAAAATTTTAGAAAAAGCCCCACGTTCGGGCGTCTATTTCCGTGTGGCACAATAGAACAACGGCTACTTACCGTATCAAACAAAAGTTGATGCGTCGGAGCTCACGGGTTGTAGCGGTGGCAAAGGTCGGGGTTCGATTAATAAGTTTGTGGTTGATAGTAGCCCAACTTACAAAAAGTGACTCAGGCCAATGCCTGTGCAAAATTTTGAAATACCACAAAGTTATTTTTCGGGCGCCAACACCTTGAAAAGGGTAAGCCTCGAGAGGTATACTCGAAAAAGGAACACAAAACAAATAAAATGAAATGTTTAATTTTGATAAGTTGCACACCCAAAAATAGGTTATTAACATGAAAAGTATAAATTCAAAGTTTATCGAAATATAAAAGAAATACTAACAAACTCCGTCGGCGGTACAGGTCGTCTCTAGCTACTGCTGGGGGAACACTATGTTGGAGGACTGATCCTTTGATCCAACCTGAACGAATATCTGGGCTAGCTCCTGTTCTGGGTGACTGGACCACGAAGAAAAAGCTCCGGGCACGAGCAGCAGCGGACTGGTGGTAGACCTCGAGCGCTGGTTCGGTGAAATGTTGTTACACCCTGCAGTGGTGTTCGTCTGCTCTACCGGTATAGGTAAGTACTGCGAGGTACAGTAGCAGGCCCTGGTGGATCGCTGGCGGAGCTGGTGTCCGACTCCTTGAATCGCCTCCCTCAGGGTGGCAGGTCTAGGCCAAGGGACAGTCGCAACCAACACAGCCGCTACTTTCCCTACAATAAATAATCTCCGCAGTACTACGTACTTAGGGAGTAACACCAGAAACCAGAAGGGTTTGGATACTCTACAAAGGATCATACTAAAATAAATCCGACTCCTGCACTCAGTCCGAAAATTACAAAGAGAGAATTTTACAGAAATTTTAAATATGACCTTGAATTTAACAAAAAAAATCTAAGTTGCTGAAAGAAAGTTAGGTGAATGAATGAAAATACAGCACAAGGACAAAACGTCACGATTTAATAATAGCGCAAATACAAAAAAAATTAACCCAAAAAATTTAATTTGGAAATACTAAGAATTTTAACAACCTGGCGCTAAACTAAATTTTAAATCCTGGAGGACTCATCTCCCACGCGGCAGGTACCAAATCAACAATATAACTAACACCCAAAATTTACATTTGCAAACTACAAAAAAATGGCGCGGAGAAAAAAATCCGGTTTCCTAATCGAAAACAAATTCCAACCGTGATCCAGCAAATAATGGTCGCAACACCCACCATTCACTCACGCACACGTACGCAGGATAAGGGTAGGATGGTGAAGGAAGGAAAGTTAAGCAGAACTACTACAAAAAAAATTAACAAAATGAAGGGGTTCGATGACCCGGGGGAAAACTGGAGCTATAAGGTTGATAGCTCGGGCTACGTTAAGCAGAAATACTAGATAATAAAGTACACAAAAGTCATAAAAATTTTGCAAAAAAATCACTAAATCCAAAAGAAAAATCTATAAGAATTTTGAAGATTCAGTGGCATGGTGGTGAGAGATACGAGTTCGTATACTCAGATTAAATCACAACTACAAAACTTTAATAATTGTAATAAATTTAAAAATAAAATCTTCAATACTCTGAGTAAAAGAAACCCAACTGTCAATGGTAGTTACTCAATACAAATGCTCTACCCTCGGCTACATAAGGCAACACGTGGGTGGTACAAACAATGAAACTTTACCAAATCTAAATCATCCAAATAACCAAAAAAATTGAATAAAGTTCGAGTAACTCACCACTAGCAGCCGTAGCAGGTCCTCAACCCCAACTTGAAACATGAGAAATTTGGAAAACTAAAAGAGAAATCACGTCTCGCACCACGATGCACTGAAAATGTAGGCCTAACTGCCTGCCAAAATAAAGGTCTGAAAGTCGCAAACTACAAGCTCGAAGATAGGAGAGGGAAATGCCGGTGAATTCCTCATATGCAAATAATTACAGCGCCTCTACTGTCAAATATGCCAAAACTAATACGGCGGAAATAACTTTTCAAACTTTTGGCGTAAGTTCGCGCAACAGTGATAAGTCACTATTCGATTTTAAAAGACTAATAAGCAGTAGTAAGAACTGAATTAAAATTCAAATGGGGCAAACTTTTTGAAAAAAAAAAAATATATTTAAAGTGTTTCACTGACAGTGCCGCGTGAGGCTAGCAGAGTTAAAACAATCATTGTTAAGAGGTCTACCATCTCAATAAAATGTGGCTCAAAGATTTTATTTATTTAACAAGAAAATTTTCGTAATGGAACGAACCAGTGACGTTGCAAAACGTCACAATATATATATTATGTAAACTTTATTAAGAATAAAATTTTAAATCTTTTATTTTCGACAAAATTTCAATTTCCAAATCACTTCGAACATCATCTGGTAACTTGTTGAGTTTTGTCCCTAAAAATTTGCAAAATGCTTTTACATCATCTTTCACTTTCCATGCGTCTTCCATTTTTATAGGCGCTTCCATTGCCGTGATGAACGCCTTTCAATTTACATCATTACCTTTCTTTTCTTTGTTGGGGGGGGGGGGGGACTAGTTTTGGTGACAATATCGGCGTCTGAGATGCTGATGATGACCCGGGTATACTCGGATAATTTAATATTATTATTGGTACTAAGGAGGAAGAATTTCTAGAGGTGACTGAACTGGGGGGTGATTGAGGGAATTTGATATTTCAAAGTCGATGTCAGAAGATACTGGTGGTGAAAGATTCGGCGAGGAGATCTCCTATTGACTGTTGCTTTCCATCGGACTATTGGATTCTGATATGTTTACAAAAATTGGTCCGCTTAGTCCATTGTATTCACTGGAGCATGGGGACTGCTTACTTAAAGGCAAATTATACGATGAGTGTTCTGTACACAATTAAATTAGTACAATATGTTCATAATCGTTAAAATTAATATACTTACTTTCGCGGTGTGATAATGCTGTCTAAGAAACGCATAAGCATTTAATAAATAATATCAATAATGGCAACCTAATGCTCAAAATCATTCGCGTTCATTTGAATAGTTTCCATTTGTCTAGTGCTGCCCCTAGCGTGCAAGTAAAAAAATACATCTAGATTTGGCATCCTACAGCGGTCAGAAAAGTTTTGATAATTTTTAGTGCTCTAATGTAGTGAGTTCACTGCACAGCAGGTAGTAATGCCCGGCAGCGTTTTAACGTCAACAGAAATACGGGATGTGGAAATTCTGACAATTGAAATACTTTCATCATTACTTTCAAACTGTTTTTATTATTTACATGTTTTGAACTATTTTTATCTTTCTCTCATACCTATTCTTATTTTTCGCAAATTTATAAGATTAGGAGATAGTTGCTAACATTTTATACAGTTTTGTATTTACAGCTAAATTTATAAAATATTTTCTATGTACATTACATTCCAGATCGACATGAAACCAGTTAATATATTTTGCATTAATATTTTCTTCTATTTTATTTAACAGTGTTTTCTTAAAAAACGAAATGTGTTTATTATTTAGGAAAAATGTTCCATTGTAGTTAAAATTAAAAATAAAATGTCAACTGCTAATTCGATCGGTCTATATACAAATTCTATTTCATCATTTTACCCGTAATCTCTCAAAAATATTAAAATTTTATTAATTGTGTATAGTTCATCTTTTTTTAAATTTAATTTTCACAAATATTACACGGATATTTATTTAGACACTTATATACTAAATAACTTGCAAAGTAAGTTATTGCATTGCTTTCAAATCTTGTGACGTCCACTACTGCTTTTTCCGTTTCTTCTCCATTAACGCTATCCTCTTCTATATCGTCATTTTGTGGCTCATCGTTGTTATTGTGAGCAGATTCATTTCTGCAATGAAATAAAACAGAAATAGGTATGTCAGTAATACTTAAAAAATTATTACCACATTGTTAATAATTTGTTACCATGCTATATTAAAAATAAATAGTTATTTACCTGGTAGAGTCGATATTTTTATCCATGATACTCGTATCTTTCAAATTTAACAAATCATCAGTGTCCATTTCGCAATTTCCGGTTCCAGTCGCTTGTAACATGCGTATATGCATATTTTGTTGCAGTGCTTGTCTAAATCACCTAACAGTCGGATTTGGATTGTATCCACATCTACTTCTCAGCACAGAAAATAAATTTTCAAGGGTATCCTGTTTTAATTTATTAATTAATAGAAATTCGTATTCCTCTTTTTTTATTTTGTTAAATAAAAGTAAAATTCCATTTATTGTTTGAACAAGTCCATTAAAACAATAAACATTTTTGCGCTCTATATTTTTTGCATTAAACATTTTTATTTTTTCTAAATATTCTAGGGCGTCATTGAGTGTGATTATTACTTCTTTGTTTTTCTCAGATAAAGAACTTCTTAATGGATTACTGTCATTCAATATTTTGCTGTTTAAACAATCACACACGTCATTTATTTTCCTTATAAATTCTGCCGTATATTAAGCTGTAGGAGTATTTAAATCGCCTGTTTTTATGGCTGTTTCCATTGCAGCGGACATTCTTTTGCTAAAGATTTGGACTGCCAATTTAACCGACATTTTTTCGAAATTATTTGGAAATATGTCTCTCCGTAATTTTTGTTAATGACGATGCAAGGATGCAGTTTTTGTTTATATTAAATGTCGCTGGTACATCTCTCCACGATACACGATTTGAATTTATAAATATGTCGCTTGCTAGTAAATTATTTCTTATGGATTTAATTAGATGTGGAGTGTCATACAGTGCAAAATCATCTTATTTTTATAATAAAAGTATGGTTGCGTTTTAGTTACTACAAATAAATAGAAAAGGTGTCGGTTATTTGGTCCTTGGTCGCAGACAATTGCTGCTACATTCAATCCAATCGAATTGAATTTGTCTAAATTTTTATATAGGATATCTAATAGCGATTTTCCGCCTTTTGACAAGTAATATGACAAAGGCTGTTTCCACGAAGTGAATAAACCGCGGATCATGAACACTAGTCCTTGATCGGCAATTTCTGGAAATCGTCCTAAATGGCCCAGATCTTGGAATCCCTCTATTAAATCCAAAGTGGTATTGTATTCTAAACATTTTTTGAGTGATATCTCATTGAACATTAAAACACAAACGGCATCTTTTTTGTCGAATGTTTTTATTTTCATTTCAATTTTTTTATTAAAGATGTCTACACCTGTTTTCAAATGATATATTTTTAACCATTGTCTGATGGTCCGTGGAGAAGGCAGGATAATATTTGATTTGTCCCTCATATATTTATATAACGATGGTGATTTATAATAATATGACAATGCTAAAGACATTTCAGTTGGTGACCATTTCGTTTTATATTTATGAAATAAATTCATACTCATCAGTGTCCTTGCATCATTCGACTTATTTTTAAGTAATTTGTTAATATAAGCTAAACCAGATTTTTTTCCATACTTCTTTTGTAATCTATTGATTTTCATCCTTTTGCTAGCTAGAATTAAATTTTTCTTCCATAATTTATGTAATAAATTTCGTTTCGTGGGTGTTATACTCTGATCCGAGTTATTATTGGTAGAGCTGGGCGTAATGCGATTATTTAATAAAACATATTGTAAATAATGTACTTCTGACGTTCTGGTGAAAGAATGTGTGAAGAATGACCACAAATCATTTTGTTAGTATAAACTTTTACCACATGTTGTTTTAACTTTCAATGGTTCCATTCTTGAAGATGAAGATGGTGTTGTAATTAAACCGAAATCATACGGCACTGCATGTTTCACCAATTTCCTACGGGCACTACCACCTATTATGTACATTGGATCAAAATGTTTTTCACAAATAATCTTTTTTGTTAATTGTTCACTACTTAGTTCCAATAAACATAAGTTCCCACTGTTATCAACCCAAATTTTTGTCGGTTCACTTCCACTGGTAATTTAAAAAATGTCATCTGCTGACACTTTTTTTGTGAATTATTACAATTATAATAAACACAACAATGCGCTGCTGTATTCCTTTTAAATAATATGATTTCAAATAAATCAGTAATGAGAAGATAATTGTAACACTTCCAAAACACCAAGAAGACGAAGGAGACTATGAAACTCAATACAGAAATGATAAATTTATGAAAAGTACAAAGAGTACCATAACGTAAAAGGCAAAAATATTAATCCTAATTGTAGATAACCAATCCATTGTTCATAATGGAAGAAAAAGCCCGGCACTTACGTTCCAAGAATCTTATGAAATTAAGAGAGCCATAAAGGGGTGGAATATATATGACTGATCAACTAGATCTTCTTCATTCTAAATTTATGAATTGTATAGTGGTCGGCATTTCCTAATCCTTTCTTTTATTTATATGTACCCTAGTAAGAACCTTTTCTTTTCATTGTATTGCTTCTAATAATGAAAGGTGTGAATGCCAAAACTTTCTCTGTTTATTACCTATTTTCTTTACTCATTCATTTTATTACTTCTATTCTGCCGGCAATTGGATCGAATGAAGATAAAATTAAGAATAACACATGTACCCGAGAAATGAGGATAGAATTTTCCTCATTTTTCAAATTTCCCTAATTCCATGAAACTTTAAGGCTTTAAGATGCTTTACGATTAAAATAAGCCGAAACGGATTTGTAAGTAACCTATTCAACGGATTTAGATATAAATATTGCAAACCATAATGAAACAAATGAAAGTCACAATTATAGATTGTAATTTCCCTTGCTAATTTGTCTAATTTAGTACTGAAAATTCATTCTGTTTAATTAATTTTAATAATTTTATACGTAATGAGCTATTCAAAATGAACTTCCAAAAATATTGAATGCTGAGCAAGTTAAAAAAATTAATGAAAGAGGAGAAAATTAACTTAAAAACAAACAATTGATACTACTTCACTGATAATTTCATTTGTATTATTGTCACAACCATTGTTTTTACATAATAAATAAAACGTCAATAAAATGGCATCTTGTTAGACAATCTTGTATTTTATTTAAATTTTCAATTCAAATTAAAATAAAATCTAAAAATTTGTATAAATTGCAAGAGGTTTATTCTCCGACCACCTTATTTTAAAACTAAAATAAAGTATTCAGAAATATCGACTTTAATTCATGTATCTATGGACAGATGGCTCTGTATCGCTAAGAACATTTTTTGCGAACGCTTTTTACCTTTAGGTTGCCATTATTGATATTATTTATTAAATAGCATGAGGTCAATTAAAAACCATGGTTTTTTCGGTTTTCCTCCTGGGGATCCACTTCTTGCTTCGGATTAAAATTTTTTTCTCTCAAGTATTTTTGACGCAAGCTTAGAAATGCATGCGCTACTTGTTCTCCTACTAAAATATACATGCAATAAGTAATACCAAATAAATTCTATTTTTAAATAAAAAAAGTAACTAACCTGTCAATCCAAAAGATTCTCCTATTTGGCCACAAACAAAACTTTTAGTTTTCGTATTTTTAAAATCAGCATTTCTTTTGTCCCAAAGCAAACTATGCTGCTGAACCAAAGGTAAAAAATGCTCGCCATGTACATTAATATCCATGCTTGTGTTTTTGTGATTTGCTGTCAGTCTGTCGGCACGGATCAAAACAAAGATTTGGTGGTTTGAATTGAAAGTATTCCTAACCCTATTTTTGCCAAAATATGTGGATATTATGAAATAAACATTTTTTATGTATAAATTATAATACGTGAAGTAAATACCAATTTATTTATCACTGAATAATTAAATTATTTAAATATTTTCGTAAAAAGAATAATTCACCAACTTCTCAAGAAATGTCAACATCTACTAAATAGGGTAGACTGGGTACGATTGCAACAATTGCCATTTATAAGCCGACCGATGATGAAAATATATTAACACGTTGACTGCCATATATATATATATATATATATATATATATATATATATATATATATATATATATATATATATATATATAATGCACATCCAACTTGGCCACTGCGCCGTGTGCATATATACTATTCACAAGCACATCAGGCCGTGTATCTATAAAATATTACACCATATATGTTGATCTGGTAATATATTACGTTTTTTCTTACAAATTAGTTGTGGTAATATTTTATTTCGCTGCATAAGGTATTTATTCTCATTAATAAGTAAATAAATACAGGAAAATAAATGTACTACATTAAATTTCCAAGTTATATTTTGTGTCCACTTATTTTAGAAAAAGTAAAAATATAGTTCTTTTATGATAAAAAATTTTGACAATAAAAAACGGCTTTTTATCAACAAACAATGATTTTCCTACATACATTGGCACACAAATATGCTATATACTGCTTACAAATAAAATAATCATTTTAATTTCGACTTGTGAACGGTAAAAAAACATTCGACACAAATCGCTGGAGTTCCCGGGCAAGCTGGACATACGTAGAGAACTTGCGTACTATGAGCTATAGCGTATTTTCTGTCATGGTCTTTTGCATGCATCTTCGGGGCTTGGTTGTTTATTACTCTCCAATAATAGAATACAAAGTTTTTCTCTAAAAGTTGTAATCTGGATAGATGTATTATTATTAGCAACTTTTTATAAATGCCAAGCATTTACCAGTGATGTTCCTGTCAAAACCTCTACAGCTATCTTACGAAACCATTTTATCGATCTGCGCAATGAAGTAGAATATGAAGACATTTGGTCAGATACATTTATGAATGATTTTGCAGAATTATAATCGCATATAGCTGTTGGTTTCATTCGTGTACCCTTTCTCTGGCAGGAACTTCTGTTAATTCATCACCATGTTTGGCACTGAGAAATAAAATGCCCCTTTTGTCTTTCCATTTGGCAACTACTATTCCTTCTTTTTCTTCGCCATAACTTTCTCCTCGCTTTAATTTTCGGGAAATAACACTTTTCGGATTTTCTTTTCTATTACTTCTTATTGTGCCAACAAGGTGTGTTTTCTTCTCTAACAAATCTCTCGCTAATCCGACGCTCGTGCACCAGTTATCCGTAAATAATGTTCGTCCTTCATCCATCAAATTTTCCATGAGCTCCATGACGATTTTATTAGCTACTGGTATGCCATCAGTCTTGTCCAATCCACAATAAATTTTCATATGGTATGTGTAGCCACCCTTCATGCACAATTTATAAACTTTAAAACCAAACTTGTGTCGTTTTTCTTTCACATAGTGTCTAAATGATATTCGTCCACGGAAAGGCACCATGCTTTCATCGATACAAACATTTTCTTCAGGAACCATATAGACTTTGATGTTGTTATTTATAATGCCGATGAGTGGTTGTATTTTATAAAGTCTGTATGCAGGAGGACATTTTTCATTGTTTGAAAAATGCCACATTTGCAATAGTATTTCGAAACGATTTCTTGGCATTAATTTTGAAATTTGATTTGCATAAAGAGCAGATCGACTCCAGTAATCCTTCAAAGTTGGTTTTCGGTCCAGTCCCAACCAAATAATTATTCCTAGAAACATTTTCATTTCGGCTATGTTCGTAGACAGCCAGTTCGGCGTAGATATTAGTTTGTTCCGCCATTAACTCGAAAACTTCCTCAGTCACAATTTTTAAGAAACAGTCTAACTCATTAAGTCCTCTTAGTCTATTTTCAATATCTGCAGGTACTCCGAAAGGCACATCAAATGTAAAATCTTTAAATTTTCTTTCAATGGGTCCCCATCCGACTACGTCTGGATTATCATCAATTTCCCCGGTATCGGAGGAAGAATTTGAATCTGAGCTACTGCTACTTACTGCCTTCGAAGTTAAAGAAACATGTTGGTACTTGTTGCCCTGACACTGAATCACTACTTTCGCTTTCTTGAACATATTCTTGATCGTCATCGGATTCGGCCGCGGACGGCTCTTTGTCACTCATGTCCTGCAAGCATTGTTCCATTAGTACTTCTAACCTTTTTCTTTCCTTTTCTTCTCTGGCAAGCAGCGACATGACCACCGCTAATAACTGCTTATAGATTCAACAATGCAACGTTTTTAGGACCACGTGATAGAATAAATGTCGCTTCAAGCACACGTTTACAACGGCTGACCGCAGCACACACTAAATTAGCGCAATCGTTGAAGGTCGCAAATAGAATTGACAACAGGGTCGGACTTTACCTGCGTACAAGGCGTGAATAGAATATATGCACGTGGCGTATGTTTGAAATGCTTTATTCAGGCGCCGCGTGCATATATATCATTCACGCTCCTATTGCATACTATAACAGAAAAATGTTTTGATACTTAAACCATTTTACTCCCAAAACGTAAAAATAACATAAATTTTCAGCGAAATCACTTCGGCGCATCGGACCTGATCACGAATTTCGCTTCGACAGTCAACGTGTCAAATACAAGAGCATGTTTCTATTTACTAATGGTAGTGCTATTTTAGTACACGGTGCGTCACTTTTGGTAGATCAAAAAAAAAAAAAATATTTGTTTCAATCGTCCCCATGCTAGAGGGTTGAAACAGTGATTGAGGTCAAATAAAACAAATGCAGATAAATCAAAATATAATATTGTAACATTTTATTCATCATTTATTTTAATTCTAAGAATAATTATGGCTTCGTTTGACAAGATTAATCAGTCTTCAACATTTTAATAATCTTAAGGATACTGTAATGAACTTTTAACAACACACACAACATATATTTTGAACAAAACAAACTGAACATAAATAATCTGCGTATAAAGTAAAGGAAAACATTTCTTTGGTTTTGATTAGACGTAAATCAAACAAAAATCTAGCTTTGGTATCATTCCGAGTCGCAATTTTGGCAAACATAGCTAAAACCACCTTCTGTGCACTCTTCGTGAGCCCACAGTTTACAAGTGGTACATTGTATCCACTTTTCTCAGGATCTGCTCTCTGAATACGGTGACTAACAAATAAGGCAGTAGCACTCCTCCTCTTCTAATGATGAATCCTGTTCTCTATTATGTTTTCTCCTATCTGTGGTATTTCTTTTGCTTTTTTCTCCGTCCAATCTTTTCTTGACTTGCTTAGCTGTGGCCCATTTCAACCTCATTTCATACTCCTTTCTTATTTCTTCTATCTCTGGTGTATCAGTGTAGATTGTAGACTTTCTAATTTTTCGTCCTCTATTAGATTTCCTCGGAGGAGCTTTCGGTAATGGTCGTATTTCTTCTGGTTTAAACACTATAGGAGCACTGGAAGTAATTGGTTGAGCACTTGTAGATGGTTTTGTCGAAGTTTGCTGAAGAATAGTGCTGCTGTGACGTCTGGGTGGCGTATTCAAAGTTTGTTAGTTGTTGGGACTGATGAAGTATTGATAACCTGTTGTTGAATCGCTGTCTCTATTGGTGGTTCATTAATTAAGAGAGAAGGCGATAGTGCCAGCGTTGCATCTTCAAGTGGGGTAATATTCGGTATAGGAACAACCACTGACTCTATTGTATTTTCGGGATTTGGCTTATCCGTTACAAATGCAGGAGTAAAATCGAGCTCAGTAAACAGTTGCCGATTATATGGGTAAATTCCCGTTTTGCAAAAACCGGCTTGAATGTTTGACGATGTAAGAGCAAGCGGCGCAGCGGACGCTACAATCCCTGGTATGTCATAAATTGACATTGTCTTTCCTGGATGGCTTCGCATCCACGCATCACAGGTCGAATTTATAGCTTTCTTCAAAGGCTCATATGTAGATCGGTGAAGCGGTTGAAGTTTGTGGGGGCAGTGGGGAGGGAAAGATAGTAAGACAATGCCATTGTTCTTGCTGAAGTCCAATACATTAATGTGAATATGGGAGTGATTATCGAGTACTAGTAACACTTTATGTGAAGGGGATACATTTGTATGTTTTTTAAAATGTTCAAGGAAATGCAAGAATGTTTCATCCTGCATCCAGCCAGAAGGGTTTACAGTTCCACAAGATCTTGCGGGCCCATCCCTAATAAAATGGGTCTTGATAACGCACTCGCGGAAACACGAAGAATGGAGGAATTACATATCTGATAGCATTGGCTGCAAAGGCCACTGTAACTAAACTACCCCTTTCTGCTGAAGTTATTGAACCTACTTGACGAGCACCACGCTCAGCTACGTTTTTGTCGGGCTTCTGTACTGTAGCTGTACCTGTTTCATCGACGTTATATATGTCTTGAGGCTCGAACTTATGACGGTCCATGACAGTGGGCAAATTGTCATAGAAAGTATACGTTACTTTTGTTAAAACTAGTAGCTCTTGAGAGACTTGTAGCTTGCGCTGTGCGTACAGACAGCTCAGGGTTTCTTCTCATAAACATCCGAAACCATTCTTCGCCAGCCATCTCATTGTCATCCCAAGTCCGAGGTCGTGATAAATTATATTTAACGGTAAGTTCGTACGCCAATTTCCTTACCTCCTTCCTTGATAGGCCAAAATATATATCTGCATGTCGAATCAAGTATTTGGAAAGCTCTCGCTCCTGCTCTTCATTAAAAACTCAGTTGTGAGCTTTATATCTCATGAATTGGTTTTCGTCCTCGCCAGATGCATCCCGCTTTCGTATATATCTTAAGAGCGAGCAGTGGTTTACTCCATGCTTTTTCGCCGCTTTTCGCAATAAACCTCTTGCTTTTACCTCCTCATAAGCGTCTTTATACTGCGACAAGTCGATCTGCCCTCTCGAAGTTTTTCTTGTGCGTACTCTCGGCATCCAGGAAACAAGAAAATAAAATAAATATATTGTTTCAATCGTACCCACAAAAAATGTTTTAACCGTCCCCAACCCCTAATTTAGGTAAAAACAGTTTACAGTAATGGCGAGAATAATGACCCATTAAAACTAGTCACGATGTCGTACTCTACAAGCTTCATTTCAAACACTAAAACACACCCAATACTTTCACTTGAATAGAAACCATAATAATTTAAAAAAATATTCGAACAAAAATACTTACTTCCAGTTGTCGAAATACAATATGGCCTCCTACAAACAACTGCAACGCGTACTGAGCGACGCGACACTGAGTTTCGTGTTGAAAACTGTTGTCTACTTCATTCCTCTCTGGACCCCTCTCCACACCACAAACAGTTTGCGAGATATTTGTTCTGTTTCAACCGTCCTTTGTTTCAACCGTAGCCAGTACCCTACTAATTTTAATATATTTGTAATTTGAAATCTATGTTTTAAGACGCTCCAACCGATTACTAATTGTAAGTGCTAATTGTAATTTATAATTCGGTAGCTCTGAACGCAGCTTTAGTCGGTAGGTATCAACTGAGAATTAACAACGATTTTTAGCAACCATTCAATTGGTATTCAGTAAATACATAATTAACATAAAAACGGTCGTTCTGAATATCGTTCTTAAATATAGAAGTGATGTTATTAACAAGTGATTTAAAAGGCATGTCGATTCTCAATATTTGTACATATTTCTACTTTATTGACAACGTAAAGTGACAGATTTTGATTAGTTTGACGTTTGAGTTTTTAATAATGATTGATAAGAAAATTCGGGGTTCAAGATGTTCCGCGGAACAATATTCTCAAATGGTAGATTTCATGACGATTTTGGGCTAATTAAATGACAAAACTAGTTTTGCATTTCATTTCTGATAACTGCTAGTTGGAAATTTTGCAAATCGTTGATTAACTTCACAGAAAATTTAAATTTTGCCCTTTAATCTCTTTGTAAGACCCACACCCAGGCATAGGATTTAAGTGTTAGGAGCATCTGATGAAGTTTTCAATTTAGAATACATGTTTATTTAAATCCTATGTTTGAATGCGATCGATTTCGAAATTTCAAGAATCTCATCATCAGGTATGCACCAGGGTCTAGAAGTTTTAGAAGTAAAATAATACCAATTTGAGATTGTTAAAATGGCTGTTTAAATTTAAATGTGTAAGATAAAAGAAAATAAATTACAAAAATTAGTTTAGATCTTTACGGGAAAAAATAAGGAAATTTGTTCAATATTAATATATTAAGAATTAAAACATTTAACTTTGGAATAAAAGTAAATCTTTCATCTTGTAACAAGAGACCTTCGAGCATATACTGACTCAGTATGCTTGAAGCATGAATTCACGAATTATATTAAAGAATGTATTACTAATATCTCGCAAATATCTTTGCATAAATCTTGTCTAAAAATATATATAATTATTGGTCATAGGTACATATTAGTTTATAAATAGTTTACCTTTGCTATCGTACCTATATTTCCAATAAAAGTTTATTTCCCAACACAAAATTTTCAAGAAAAACCATTAACAACGATTGTTCAATACTAACAACGGGAGATATGTAGTTGCTAGATGAACAACTTCGCGTAACGACTAGTTAAATTTTACAAACTTGATGTAATAGAGAATTGGGACATTCAATTTAACAACTGAAAATAGTTGTTAATTTTAACAACTTTGCTTAGCGAATTAGGTCGATTATGTGACTTGTAGTAAAGGTATTTAAGAATTTTTTTAACAGATTCAAGGAGATCTTGATGAACTTCGTAAATAGGGTTCCAAATGATATGACAGTACTCCAGCTTAGAGCGGACGAAAGAATAATTTAGGCTAGTAATTGCTGATAAATTTTTGTAAGTCCGACTATTATTATGAAGCCTAGCATTCTCATGGCACTGTTAAATATATATATATATATATATATATATATATATATATATATATATATATATATATATATATATATATATATATATATATATATATATATATATATATAACGGGTGGACCATATAAGTTTTGCATTTTGATTTTGCTATAAATAAAAAACTATTTTTTTTCATCCGGGTTTTTTATTCGAAAGTACAATCCTTGCGGTTAATTATGGAACACTATTTCATTCAAATGACTTCCTCGGCTGGCCTTGCAGTAGCCCATACGATCAACCCAATTTTTTAGTACATTTTCGGCAGTATGGAGCTATATTTTTACCGATGACTGAACTAATTTTTTTTCAGTGCCTCAATGGACGTTGGGTGATTAGCGTAACACTCATCCTTAACAGCTCCCCATAAATAATAGTCCAACGGGGTCAAATCGCAGCTGCGCGGTGGCCAATGCACATGGCCAAAACGGCTAATAACGCGATTTTCAAACTTGCCACACAAAAGATCGATTGTTTCACGGCTTGTGGGACACGGCGCGCCATCCTGTTGAAACAAAATGTTGTTCAGATTCATATATTCGAAAATGGGCTATAAATAATCAGTTATCATTGCACGGTAGCGCTCACCGTTCACTTTAACCCATTTGCCTTCCGCATCTTAGCCGGGGAGGAACGTTTCCTCTTCGACGCTAAAGTTGCAAGGTGCGTGAAGTTAGAGGTACCACTTTCAAATAACGATATGATTGATATGCTATAATTTAGTGCTAATTTATTGCTAATTATTGCCGTATAACACAAATTTATTGCTATTGTTGTTATGAAGATAATAAGTAATTTATAAGTGTACCTCCAAGTTCACGCTGGAGGTACCACATTAATAAACCACAAAAACTAGTACGCAGTAATTTAGTGCTAATTTATTGCTAATTATTGCCGTATAACACAAATTTATTGCTATTGTTGTTATGAAGATAATAACTAATTTATAAGTGTAGGTCCAAGTTCATGCTGGAGGTACCACATTAATAAACCACAAAAAATAGTATGCAGTAATTTAGTGTTAATTTATTTCTAATTATTGCCGTATAATACAAATTTATTGCTATTGTTGTTGTGGAGGTAATTAATTATGTTTAGGACAGAGTTATTAAATATTTATTAGTTAAATAGATTTTAAAAAATTCCCCCCTACACAATGTACAGCAAATAGAATATTGTACCAAGAGACTGAATTTTGTTGCCATTCTAATAAACCCAGTAGCAGAGAATATCTAGGTCCAGGAATGTTCATCATCTGGACGTTTAACGCACGTACAGCCCTGTCTCGCACGCAGGCCACCAGTCTCTGGAAAAATCCCACCAGCGTCATCAAATACCACCCAGAAATAGTGATTTGAGAATTTGAACCAACTCTTCATGAAAGATTGGAATCAAAGTGAACCTAGCAGCCGATTCGCAGCAGCCGATTCGAATGAAACATATTTTGGACAACCCTACCACGGTCGAAACATGCACAATGCAGAGATGAAGACAGTAATATAAGAACATAACATACTGAATATTATTTAACAAATATTAACATGTAAATATTTTAAAAATATATAGAACAAAGTATATATTCAATGTTTTCATAAATAAATAATAGAAAATAATTTAAAATATTAAACAACATAAAGATCAAATATAGTGAGACTCAAAACTAAAATGCTCTTTATCACTACAATAAAGGCCGTGGGAAAACCATATTAACCGCAGTTATTATTGTGAAGCCCTGAATACAAAAATGTAAAAATTATTAAAATATTTGGGGGATAACGGTTAATAATATAAGATTAAACTCGGAAGCAACGAGAACTATTCTTGTTTCAAAGTTTTATTAAAAAAAATTACTAGATGCTGTGACAAAACCATATTACTACCAGTCATTACTACACACTCCTTGTATACAAAAATGTATTTTTTTTTAATATTCAGGAATGAGAGTTATTAATATAAGTTTAAACTCTGGAGCAGCGAGAATTTGTCTGGTTTCATAGTTTTTATTAAAAAAAAATTACTGGAAACTGTGACAGAACCATATTACTACCAGTTATTACTACACATCCCGTGAATACAAAAATGTAAAAACTGTTGAAATATTCAGGGGATGAGGGTTAATAATATAAGTTTAAAGTCATCCCCTCAATTTCAGAATATTTCAATAATATTTACATTTTTGTATTCAGGGGGTGTGTAGTAATTACTGGTAGTAATATGGTTCTGTCACAGCTTCTAGTAATTTTTATATAAAAAAAAACTTTGAAACAAAACAAATTTTTGCTGCTTCTGATTTTAAACTTATATTATTAACCCTCATCCCCTGAATATTTCAATAATTTTTATATTTTTGTATTCAGGGGTTGTGTAGTAATAACTGGTAGTAATGGTTCTGTTACAGCTTCTAGTATTTTTTTTAAATAAAAACTTTGTAACAAGACAAATTTTTGCTGCTCCACAGTTTAAACTTATAAGAAAAATTTATCTGGCATTATGAAGATATTTAGACCGTTAGAGTGCAATAAGTTTACAAGTCCGAGGGCCTCTGGCTCTGGTCCGTGGACTTGTTAATCGCCAGAGGGCTGTAATTAAGGGCGTAGCCCGAATTTTGACAAGGGAGGGACGTAGCAACTGAGTCATTTATTGAAACATTTAATTATTAGAAATTATCTTTTATAAATCATACAATATAAATATTTAAAAATAAGTCTACTAAGATCATAGACTAATATCATTGTACAGTGATATTAGTCTATGCTAAGATATAATTTTCTTAAAATAGACATCATACAATGCGAAAGTCTGACCGATTATTCCCTTTGACAATGGGGGGGGGGGGGTACAAGCGCTCCACTATGTCCCACCGTACCTACGCCTATGGCTGTAAACAACAAATAATGCCAGTGATGCATACAATAAAATTATATTACCAGATATCTTGTCCCTTAACCATAACCATAACAGTAATAAACTATAATGTAGGTACTAGTAAGACATAAAAAATTTAATGGCAGAATTACCCAAAAGAGTATAGTTATCGACCCTGAACTAATTGTTTCTTTTTTAATTTCTTAAATAATTATAGTTGTTGGTAGGCATGGTATTACTACATAATGCCGGTATCTTAACCAATATTTGTTGTCGTCTGAATATTCTTTCGGTGGATAAGTAAAGAAGATCAATTCCAGCATTACTTAAATGTCAACCTCTAATCAATTTATGTTTGTTAAAAATTATCTTTGACAGGCCTCCTGTGCTATTTTAGTTTTTCGGATGACTAATGTGCATCATGACACACTGTACCATAAATACTCGTAACTATTTACATATTTTTTTATGTAACTATATACATTCAAATTTACCGCCATTAAATTTTAATCTCGAATCTACAGTCCGTACCTGTGACAACAGTGGCCTACGCCTCCACGGTTGTTAGGTTGGCAATAATGGAAAATACAATAAATGCGTTCTTATTTGCATAAGATTTACATTATTTTGTTTGATAGTAAACAATTTAATGAAATTTAATAATAATTATTCGACTACACTTCTAAGCAGAAGCACCATAACACAATATTACAAAACAAAAACCATTTGGTAACAGTTGGTAAAACTGTATATAACACAACATAACGTTTCGTAGAGTTATTATATTATATTATACTTATAATTTAATTAAATTCAATAATGTTTGCACTTTTCATTCCACAACTAGGTTTTATTATTTTGAAATAAAGAAATTATATAAAATACATATTTTAAGTGATTGAATAGTTATTTTCTTTCATTGTTTTGTAAAATTTTATACTAGAAGTGCGCGCGTATGAGCGTCATGCATCAGTTTAATTCGGTTACAAAGCTTGTCAATGTATTCTATTTATCAGGGGCGGATCTAGTCTAAGAGTTTAGGGGGGGGGGGTAATTATGAAATTTTCAAAAAAAATCACAAATGTTTTATTTAATATGACCACCGTAATATACTAAGAAGCAAAAAATAATATATAATAATGCAATGTTAAGTTTAAATAATATAAAATTATTTAATTTTATAAATTAATCATTTCACAGTTATAGGTACACTTACGAGCGAAAAGTTGAGATCAATTTGAAATTATGATGTATTTCAAACTGATCTCAATTTATGTCACTTGAAGTCATATAGCCCTGTACATTTCCCGCCTTGTACTTCGTGACTGTGTACAAATCTATAGCATGAAGTTGTTGCACATCATTGAATTCGAACTTAGCGCGTTATCTCATCTCGAAGTACACTTCGAAAATAAAATTTATTTTATTCCTTTTGATAATAGTTAAGTATTAAGAACGGTAAGGACGACTCTATTTTTGTCTGAGATCGGTAATTCTTTAACATTCGTAATGCTTATAACATTTTTTGCACGATCGACGCACAAAATTTAAAAAAAATAGAATTGAAAATTATTTTGACACATTAAAAAATTTTAGTTGTCATTTTGAAAGTAAGCTTCGGTTGTTATTTTTATTTACTTACCGTTCGGTAATATAGCCTAGTGTCTTGGAAACCCTATCGGTAAATATTAAAAAAAGCCCATCGTGCAAAAAACGTAAACTTTTCCTAAAACATAATGCAAATGTTACACATGTTTAAATTAAAATACATTTTGTTTTTGAAGTGTAATTCGGGATGTAGTGAACGCGTCAAGTTTGAATTCCTTGATACGCAGCAACTTCATGGTATAGATTTGTACACAGTGACAAAAGTACAAGGCGAGAAATGTATGGAGCAATATAACCTCAAGGGACGATATAAGCCAAGAAATGTACAGAGTGATATGTGCACATTTAGGAATTTGTATGCATTCCCATTTAAAATAATAATACTTCATAATAAAAACAATATATTTTCAATTTTCTTAGGGGGGATAATTACCCTCTTTACTACCCCCATAGATCCACCAGTGCTATTTATTAAAGAGATAAACTTGAAAGACGCACGCTGAAGGTGCATTCATAAATAGAAATTACTGTTTGTTTTATATCTTTAACAAATTTCTGTTTAACTAATTTGTGAATAAAAAATGACAGTTTGATGTGCTGCCGACATAAATTAAATAAAATTTACCGTAATTAAAGAAAATATTTATTATAATTATTGAAAATATAATTTACATTAAATATTGTTTGTACTTTTCATTGTACGTCTGGCTTTTATTCAGGGTTGTGCCTGTAATCTATGCTATGTAAAATACGTCATTGTCTACGCGTAGACAATGATGTTTTTACGTTTGTATATTGTCTACGCGCATGTAGACTATTGGGACCCGCAGGATGGTATGCAACATCATCGGTATTTTGGGGAACTAAATTAATGGCGGCCAGTAGGACATGTCAAATATATAAACGTCAAGAACCATCGTTTAGTAAAAAGAAAAAGAAGTTCTCACGCTTTATTTTTATAATTTATTTTGAAAATGTTCGAAAAATAAGCGAATTAAAGAAAATAAACATAATGTACATAGATAAGTGCTGTATTAAATTGTGTACGAGTACCACAAAAATTCAAGACATATTCCATAATTTTTGGAAAGAAGAAAAACATGATTGATTGAAATTATGGAAAAGAGCTTTAAATATATCGGAAAGCTTCAATCTTGTAAATATCACTGTTCCGTGCATCTCATAAATAATTATATTACAATTTTGCTGGTATGTAGTTTTAAGAGAATTATTGACAGTTTTTATAAATAAAATTTATAGTTTCATTAATTTTACAAATTTTTGTCCTTGCAGACTGCATTTCCAAGTCAGAATTGTCATAAGTCGAGTTAGTAATTAATCACGAATTAATGAATTGATGTCCCTCAACTATGTTTCTAGTTGAAGGATATGACCAAACAAACTTAAAAATTGTGTTGATTTGAAATGTTATTATAATTTTGGGTCAGAAAGCGCTTATTCAAAATGCAAACAAACTTGACAGGTCCTACTGGCCGCCATGACAATTGCGCTTACAAGGCCGTCAACGGATTCTGCGGGTCCCAATAATAATTATTTTACTTTTTGCTTAAAAATATATTACTATTACCGATTAATTTACAAGGTATTTTTAAATGAGCCATTGGAAGTAGAACGATATCATTTTATTGAAATTGTGAAGCAAGTTTAATTTTACTATTTATAAACTAGTAATTCTTTTCTTTACAAAACAGCAATAAATTTATGCCGTACGGCAATTGTTAGTAATAGTACTAGTTTTTATGATTTAATAATGTGATACCTCGACATGAAGGTACACTTATAAATTATTAAATATCTCCATAATTACAATAGCAATATATTTGTATTATACGGCGATAATTAGCAATAAATTAGCACTAAAGTTACTGCGTACAAATTTTTGTGGTTTATTAACGTGGTACATCCACCGTGAATTTGGAGGTACACTTATAATTTAGTTGTTATCTCCATAACAGGAATAGATAAATTTGTGTTATACGGAAATAATTAGCAATAAATTAGCACTAAATTACTGCGTACTAGTTTTTGCGGTTTATTAATGTGGTACCTCCAGCGTGAACTTGGAGGTACACTTATAAATTACTTATTATCTTCATAACAACAAGAGCAATAAATTTGTGTTATACGGCAATAATTAGCAATAAATTAGCACTAAATTACTGCGTACTTGTTTTTGTGGTTTATTAATGTGGTACCTCCAGCGTGAACTTGGAGGTACACTTATAAATTAGTTATTATCTTCATAACAACAATAGCAATAAATTTGTGTTATACGGCAATAATTAGCAATAAATTAGCACTAAATTACTGCGTACTTGTTTTTGTGGATTATTAATGTGGTACCTCCAGCGTGAACTTGGAGGTACACTTATAAATTAGTTATTATCTTCATAACAACAATAGCAATAAATTTGTGTTATACGGCAATAATTAGCAATAAATTAGCACTAAATTACTGCGTACTTGTTTTTGTGGTTTATTAATGTGGTACCTCCAGCGTGAACTTGGAGGTACACTTATAAATTAGTTATTATCTTCATAACAACAATAGCAATAAATTTGTGTTATACGGCAATAATTAGCAATAAATTAGCACTAAATTACTGCGTACTTGTTTTTGTGGATTATTAATGTGGTACCTCCAGCGTGAACTTGGAGGTACACTTATAAATTACTTATTATCTTCATAACAACAAGAGCAATAAATTTGTGTTATACGGCAATAATTAGCAATAAATTAGCACTAAATTACTGCGTACTTGTTTTTGTGGTTTATTAATGTGGTACCTCCAGCGTGAACTTGGAGGTACACTTATAAATTAGTTATTATCTTCATAACAACAATAGCAATAAATTTGTGTTATACGGCAATAATTAGCAATAAATTAGCACTAAATTACTGCGTACTTGTTTTTGTGGATTATTAATGTGGTACCTCCAGCGTGAACTTGGAGGTACACTTATAAATTAGTTATTATCTTCATAACAACAATAGCAATAAATTTGTGTTATACGGCAATAATTAGCAATAAATTAGCACTAAATTACTGCGTACTTGTTTTTGTGGTTTATTAATGTGGTACCTCCAGCGTGAACTTGGAGGTACACTTATAAATTAGTTATTATCTTCATAACAACAATAGCAATAAATTTGTGTTATACGGCAATAATTAGCAATAAATTAGCACTAAATTACTGCGTACTTGTTTTTGTGGATTATTAATGTGGTACCTCCAGCGTGAACTTGGAGGTACACTTATAAATTACTTATTATCTTCATAACAACAATAGCAATAAATTTGTGTTATACGGCAATAATTAGCAATAAATTAGCACTAAATTATAGCATATAAATCATATCGTTATTTGAAAGTGGTACCTCTAACTTCACGCACCTAAAGTTGCAGGCGTCTCAGTCACCGGAAATGTGGTTGCGGTGACATGAGCATAGGAACGGCCTTCCTCGACTGGTCGTAAGGCTTCCGCAGCCCTCCGGAGTTCGGTAGTGCCAGCAGCAGCGCTGTCGGATGGTTTGACCGCGCCTTTCTTCAAGGCCGCTGGTTTTTTCCTCATGGGCTGGTTGCGCGGGGACGTGGACGGTTTTCTTTTCCCCGGAGTGTCTGAGGTCGGCGTATATCGCTCTGGAAGCAGGTGGGACCCTTGCTGTAGGTGTTATCCTTCTCCATGAGTGTGGTTGGGGGGTGGTGTCGATGGGAGTGGCGAAGTTATAGTTTCGATAGCAGGAGGTAGACCGGCTGTACTGGTCCCTGGTTTCGTGCTTTGACCAGCGGCGGGGCCTTGCTTAAAGAAGGTTATCAAGGCCGTGGCTTTCTGTTTCTTCTTAGCAGTATCGAGGTACGCTTCGTATTCCTTCTGCTATCTTATATACCGGAGCTGATGGCTTGTCTCCAGCTCTTTGTAGCTAACCAATCCCTTAGCTCGCTTGGCCTCGATAGCAGCTATCTTGGCCCAGAGTATTAGTTTCGGGTATGGTGGCCTGGATTCCAATTCCTTCACATAATCGTGATGAGCACGGCGTTCGTGTTCACGGACGGCGGCGAAGGTGGGAAATGACATCAAGCAGAACTGGCACCTGGAGGTGTCCCTGCTTCCACAGTCCTTCAGATGACGTGCGAGACTGCTCTTCAGTTGATAAACGCGACCACATTGTTCACAACCGAACAAAACCCCGGAGGATGTGCCGGGTGCACTAATGGGTGAAGTCCCCTGCAAGCCAGAAGGGTACTTGGCTCGTGTGCTCGAGGCGGTTCCCGAGGACTCCCCTGACTGCGTCCCTGATGGGAGTTGTATCTGTCGTACTGGCCTTGCTCGGGTTTTTGTCCCGTGCATCATGAGTGGTATTTATTTTTGTTTTTTGGAGTTCGTTAAATTTCGTGCAGTTAATACATTTATACTCTGTGGTCTTGCGATCTTTTATGTCATGAATACCAGCACATTTGGGACAGCAGGGCTCGGTGTTAGAGCATCGTAACATACATAGTTTTTCACGTTTTAGCATACGGTCGTAGGTCAGATCTACTTGAATGAGAGCTTGAAATACATTTTTATCACGTTCAGTAGCAAACGCATCCAAAATCTCACATTTATGGTTGGTATCAAAGCATGATTTATTCTGATGACGAAGATTTTCCAGGAGCGTGTCCTTGTTTAGCAACTATACGGACTGTGGGATTCAAAGCAGGTAATTGTTTAATAATGTATTTCTTGGATAAATTCTCATTTATTAGTTCCTTTAATTTACTGGTTTGAATGATAAGACCGCTATTACTGACTTGTTGGACTAAATTGACTTGGATGTCAGACGTCACAGAATTTGCGGTTCGGACTTTGTAATGAAAGTGGACTGAGAAGTGTTCTTTGGGCCTAAGATCACTTGAGGATCTGACGCAAGCACTACGTTTGTTGGATTATTAAAAACAATATTTTCATTTTCGATAATCACATTATTCATAATATGAAATTTATCGGGTTTTGTGTTTACGTTGATAATTTCAGTAGTGTCGTCATTTATAAGAAAAGAACAGCATTAGAAACATCTATTAGATTTAGACCGCCCTCTCTAAAGACTCCTAAATTATTAATATCTATGTCTATTTGATTTTCGTGCATTTCATACGATGCTAAAAGAAAAAATATGCCTGAATAACATATATAAATTTAAAAAAAACAGCTTACGTATTATTTTTTAATAGATTACTGGTAGAATAGTTAGTAAATACTGTTTCCGTATTATCGTAGAACTCAATAGAGCTTTCATGGACTATGTTGTTTTCGATTTTATTTTGTACTATAAAAAATTTAGAGGTTAGATCTTTAGTTTTCTTACATTTTGGGTAAATTTTTTCTACCTTTGTCTTCCTTGCACATTTTAAATATTTTTAATGCTCTTGAATTGGCTAACATGATTATTTCAAACTTATTTCACTTTTTTTCACAATATACATGCCAACGGTCTAACCACAACCGAGCACAGTACCGCAATAACATGAATTTCTGCTAACGACATTCTGCTAAACCGACATAAGTATACTAACTTCTTGCATCTGATTTACTAAAAGGATATGTGTACAGTTAAATCCTTTTAGCGAATCATCAGATTACAATTTTAGAAGTTTCGTTACTGCTAGAAGGATATAAGTATACACATATGTTTTTAGTAATAAATATATGGTGGAAATTTAAGATCAAGTCTACTTATTCCTTTATAGCTTGTTACAAATTTATAAATACACAAACTTCTTGTAGGTATAAGTCGACATAATACTTTATAAGATCTTCGATTTTTTCCTGTACTGATCTATATAGACTTATATCCTTATAGCATACTATGTATTGCACATTTCTGGAATATAATTCATTAAAATTTCATTTTGGTAATAAGTCGACTTATTCCCTTTTTGCCTGTGCCTGTAGGTAATAATTACAATGAATCGTTTACATAATTTTTTAAAAGAACCAACAGATAGACATTTCAAATGCGAAGGAACATTATTGTAAAGGGTTGGAGCTAAATATGAAAAGGAACATTTAAATTAGGATTTTTTGAACGTTGGGACGTTATACATATCTTTTCACGTAATGAGTAATGATAACTTTTGACAACTTTTTCATGCAAGTAGGGAGGAATGCCAGTTATCCTTATTTTGAGTGAAACAATTGAATGATTTAATTAAATGGTCGTCAACAGTATCCCTATGAGCTATTAAGTGATAGTATGACATATGATCATATTTACGAATACCATAGACATAACGAAGACAAGCATTCTGAAACAGTTATTCTATGTTTATCTAATTGAGTTAAATTTGGTACATAAACACAGGCACAATAATGGAGTAATGGTAAAATTAATGTGTTGACTAACCGTAATTTAACTTGCGAGGGTAAGAGGTGTCTGAACTGATATAGATGCCGAAGATTCAGTTTAGCCTCTGTTAATTTTTTTGTTAAGTGAGCTCTAAAATTCAAATTTTCATCGATCTCCAGACCCAAGCTTTTAATAGTAGAACTACGTTTCAATTTAAAATTATCTAGCTCAGTATCAAGTGTATCATTATATCCAAAGTTGATAACACATGATTTTTCAGCATTTATTTTGAGGCCATTATTTTTTATGCACTCTGTAAGCAAGTCTTGATCATTATTAATTAAATCTGTTTTTTCAAGAATTTCAGTGGAGCTGAAAGATGCTAAGATTTGTGAATCATCAGCGTAAGAGTGTACTAAGCAGTATTTCATGACAGATTGCATGTCTGCAACATAGATTAAAAAAAATAAAGGACCCAAAATAGATCCTTGAGAAACTCCAGACTGCAAGGGAAATAAAGGTGACTGAGATGTTTTTGTTTCACACAACATAGTGACGTAATAAATCTGTCGGTTAAATAACTCCTGAATGAGCATGTTGTGATCCACCATGTTAAAAGCTTTGGTGAAATCAATCTGAATTAGCGTAGACAAATTTGATTTGTCCAGATTGGATATAATGATATCTACAATGTTTATGAGACTAGATTGAGTACTGTATCCGCGTCTGAAACCTGACTGTGTACATGGTAAGATATCATTATAAGAAATATAACTCATTATTTGGAGAGTGTTGGAAGAATGTTAATTGGGTGCAAGTCATCGAAAGTCATAGCGTTACTTTTTTTGCAATTGGCTTAACAATAGCCACTTTCCAGATATCAGGGACAACTTCCTCCAATAAAGCCGTATTTATGATATGAGTAACATGACCATTTATCACCGGTAAAATTAAAGTAATCATCTTTAAGGAAATGCCATCCACCCCAAATGCATTAGACGTTAGTTTGTGCAAAATGTTGTATATAGTTGCATTATCAACAAGTTTAAAGTTAAAGTATTCTGTTAGTAAGTTTGAATATTTATCATTAATGTAATGATTGGCAATATTATCATTAATATTAGATGTCCCAACTTTATCTATTAAGTACTGAGCATAAGATTCATAATTATGTAGTGTAGGTGATATTTTTGTTCAGTATCATCTGTAACTTAAACGCGTTTTTTTTTTCATAATTTATTTATTAGAATTTCTAATATCATTATTTATATCATTCTCAAGAAATGCTTGGTTCGCTGTACATATCACAGTAGTTGTAAGGTTACGTAACTGTTTATAATAATTGAATTTAGCCTGTGTTTTATATTTACTATACTCCTTTAAAGTTCTATCTGTTTTTTTCTGCATTATTTGAATGACGAGTACTCTATGACTGTAACGTTTACCTACTTTAATAGTCTTAATGGGAGCGTATTCATTAATGCTAAAATTTGGTCATTTAAATATGCAATTTTATCGTTAATATTATTAAGGTAAAATATTCTATTCCAGTCTATTAACTTACTATCTGTGATAAAGTTATTGTAATAAAAAAAAATTGAAATCTATAGTTCAATACTTTAAAGGAAGCATGTTGCCTTGGAAAATTAAGAGTACAAAAAACACAACTGTGATCCGAAAAGTCAGTCTATAAAATCTGCATGGGGATTATATATTACTCAAAAAAAAAATTATTAAGAATGCTACATTTTGGATATTTTCAACATTATTATTTTCAACGAAATCAGTATGAAGGATTTTAAATGATATATTGTTACGCACATAAATAGCGACACCTCCACCACGCTTAGAGGTTCTTTCAGAATTAATTAAATTATATCCAGAAATATTAAATAATTGTGGAGGGAAAGTTTGGCAAATCCAAGTTTTTGTGACGCTTAATATGTCAAAATTAAATTCGTTTACAATTTCTTTAAAATTTAAAAAACAAGGGTAGAGCGACCCAATATTTAAATGGCCAAATGTAAACGAGCTATTCCCAAGTTGAATGAACTCTTGAATCATTACGTTTCTGACTTTTAACAAAAATTGAATAAGTACAATACAAAGGTTGAGACAAAAGTAATTATTAAGACAGACAAAATCTGGTTTAAGCATATTCAGGCATTTATAACTTTACAGAAAGTGATTCAGTAAGATTATACACTTAATATAAGAGAATATAATATGTACCAAAAATATGTAGAGTGAAGTTATTTGATTTTGTTGATATCCTCAACATTAGTAACCAGGGATGGTAACCAATAAAAATATACAGGTTTTGGTTTCGGTTATCATGAAAATAAAATTTTGGTTTTGATTTCGCTTTCGGTGTTTATGCAGCATTCGGTTTCGGTATATAGGTTTTATTAAAAAGGTTTCGGTTTTGCAAAAGTAATGTACAAGTACTTATATAATTGTATTTTTATTTTTTGTAACTCGACTAGATATGTACGTACAGGTACTATATTAAAACTAAAATACTATTAAATATAGAAAGAAAATAAACTTATATTTGTATGAAATAAACTACATATAGTAGACCAGGAATTAAAGTTAATTGTAGCTCAGTTGACAGAGCGCCCGACTAGAAATTGGGAGGCCGTGGGTTCGAATCCCGTTGGGGTCCGTGAATTTTTCACAAATCTGTCTTCGTTTATATATTTAATATATTTTATGGTAACTTTAAGTTACAGAAATTTCACTGTTGCATTACACCAAAACAGTCTTCTCTCATTAAAGTTAACGTTTAAATTATTTTGTACATATGTTTTTTTTTCAGAAACTTTTTCCTTTGATATTTGACATTTTCCATTAGAGCACCTTAGAATTACACAAAAATGAAGGTAGGAGAATATTTACAAGTATCTACCCATTATAATGTATTTCTGGGATTTCCTTGATCAGTACTGGAATAAATACTTGCAAAAATACTTATACCTTAATGCTTTGTACAATATCAATCTTCTCGAATGTAATACATCAAGAGGAAAATTTTCTGATAACAAACCACATCTATAAAATAATATAAACGTCAACTTTCAATCGCTAGTCATAATCGAATAAGAATAAACTTCACGGCGATTTCTAAAAATAATTTAAATTCAGAACATCTTCAAGGGTTTTTTCATCCATGTTAGATCGCAGCGGTGAAAGTACAAATAATAAATTAGAAAACAGTCTTTCTACGCTAACTTGGGTGCTAGGAACAGCAAGTAGATTGTAGCAATTTGATATAATTCTTGTGACTTCCATAAATCCAATATGTTCTTATCTTCCTTAATCCTAACTTGTTCTCCTTGATAATTTAGTAATAAAGTCTCTTTCCGTTTCTTTTGATTTCTGTATATCACGCTATTCTTCGTTCTTTTTTAGTAACATTTCAAGTTCATCGCTAAATGACGGTGAAGATGATGAGCTACTAGAACTAATATTAGCTGGTGTTTCAGTCTCTTGAATTTTTTGTAGATATTTTATATGTATCCAAAGCTTTTTAATATAAATTTTTGCTAAATTTATTTTTTCATCTGTAAGCATAACATTTAATCTAGGATCTAAAAAGAACGTAGACACAATAATTTCATTTTCTAGTAACAGTTTTTCTCGTTTCGACATATTCTCTACAATTATTTTAGCAAATGCAGATTTTTGAGCAGCAGTATTTAATATACAAGTTCTCCAAATTTTGTAAAAATCTCCTATTGTTAACTGCTCAGTTTGTAAAGATTTCGTGGCAATTTTAGCTGGTTCAATCACCTCATTTATTTTAGACCACTCCATATCTGAGATATACAAATCTTTCAATTCTTCTTGTGCTATCTCAACAATGAAGTACTTTAATTCTTGTAATCTAAAAAACATGTCATGCATTGAATGCCATCTAGTAGGTATGTCGATGATGGGTTTCTTTAATTTAATTTTTTTTAAATGTGACATAATTGTGAGAGTTCTCATTTTTTTAACAACGGATCCCACTTTTGTTATTATTCTATGTACTATATCAAGTTTTAAAGTGTCTTCTATAGCCAATTGCAAAGTTTGTGCCGTACATCGCATTCCTGTTGTTATAATTTGTTTTTTAGATGATTCTTCTAGATTTGTTTCGAATTTAATATCTAAGGCTTCATTTATCTCACTAGACTTTTTGTTTTCACTATTTTCAACTTCTCTTTCAGATATTTCTGAGCTATCTTCTGATTTTTCTACACTTGCTACGTTTTCTTCTTCAGCCAAAAATGACACAACCATATCATCTTGTAAAAGTTGAATCGCTTTTAACATATTAGCTCCGTTATGGATTGTAACGTTGTAAATTAGGTCTGGTTGTATACCAAAACGACTGCACACTTCATACATAACACATTTTATATAATTTGCAGTATGCCGTCCCTTTAATTCATATAATCCCAATGTTCGGAGATGAATTTTGTTGTCTGTGATAAACTGTATATTAATTCCTAGGAAGGATCACTGCAATCTGGTAGCAACATCCAGTTTCAGAGAGACTAGTCGATTTTTCACTTCATTTGTAATTAGTTGACGGATTTCATTTGCTTTTATAGACACTTTTTTCCATAATATTGCGTCGATTAACGGTCATATTTGATTTTAAACCTTCTAAAAGAGGATTTAAATTTTTTTAAACCCTTAATCTTCGACACTTGAAAATGGTGTCCCATTAACTGTTACAATTTCAATACAACCTTGCCATATTGTATCTTCTGTTAAATTTAATGATATCTTAAACATATCATCTATTTTACATTGTTTCCTGGGCGGTAATTTACTTGTTTCGGCTTTGGGAATATGTTTTTCTTTATTTCCTTCACAGCTCATTCTATGGAACAAATCTTTATGCTGGGACGATATATGTTAGTTTAAATTAGTTCCATGCCGACCCTGTAATAAAATGAATTATCTACTAAGCATATTTAAAAATAATAATAAGACAAATATTAAATACATTGATATTATTATTATTTACATTAATATCTAATCATATGTTCAGAATTCCTTAAATAAATGTTTGAAAATAAATAATAGTGAGTTTTCAACGGATAAGCACGAATTAGGGTCCTTAGAACTTAGAACACGATTTTACTATTTTTACAATGATGTCTGTATGTGTATCTGTCTGTAACGATTTTTCGTCCACGATAACTCATATGTTATAACAGTGAAACAGAAAGCAAATATAAAAAGCGGATCATTTTAAGAATATAATACAAGTGTGTAGGTTCTACTAAAATGTATATTAGGTAAGGACATATTTAGCAGTATTTTTAAGCATTAACTTTTACGTACGATATAAAATTGGCGAGAGGTCATGTGTTGAACACATCAAACTTTTTAATTAGATATTAACATTATGTTTTTGTTATACCTGTCTGATTACTTACTCGAATTATTTTCCCACAGATTTTACATTCGGAAATGTTTTCTAACTTGTATGCAAACAAATCATGTACTTTCTTGGTTTTATTACGCCCCATATCTGTTTTTAAAAGCAACACTAAATTGCACAGGAACACTGGACACTGCAGACCGTATTATTGCTTTGCCGTATGAACACTTGCAGAATTTCGCAACGCGTAGCGAGCTGCGTCCTCACGCGTTGAGACTTAACACGGCAGTACGCTGGCATGAGCTGAGTGGTGCAAGTAATTGTATTTGCAATCTTATCTACCGTTATTTCAATATTATTCAATACTTTTATAATTCTGATAACTGTAGTATAGTACATTTGCCTCTGCGTGCTGCTTTATAAAAAGCAACACGTCGTCACCAATTGTAGCAAAGATGATTCCATGTTTTTCTATAAATTCCTTTTGCTGTTATTCCAGCTATTATGTATACTCTTTTTTATGTATGTTGGACCAAATCTTCTGGTCTTACACCATTCGTAGTGAATGTTGTTTGTGCTGTGCTCCTTTCAGTAGCATCTGTAATTCCAAGTTTATGCAGAGAAATCTGGAAGTCCTGGGATGCCATCTTCGTTAGTGCTATTATATAACTCAATTATCTTCTTAAAGATGTGATAACACTCTTCTCTATTCGTAGATAAGTCTTGAGCTATTATATCTACTGTCAACGCTAAATTTATAGATCCTATAAGAAACCGTATTTTTTCTTTATTGGGACTATATTCTGTGTTTTGGTTTTAGTATGGAATAGTCCAATACTAGAATATAATATTATAGTTTCTGGGTAAACACACCTGCAACTGCAAATATCAAATACAAAATAATATGTAATTGTATTTGCAATCTTATCTACCGTTATTTCAATATTATTCAATTCTTTTATAATACTGATAACTGTAGTACAGTACATTTGCCTCTGCGTGCTGCTTCATAAAAAAATCACGTCGTCACCAATTGTAACGAAGGTGATTCCATGTTTTTCCATAAATTCCTTTTGCTGTTATTCTAGCTATTATGTACACTCTTTTTATGTATGTTGGACCAAATCTTCTGGTCTTACACCATTCGTAGTGAATGTTGTTTGTGCTGTGCTCCTTTCAGTAGCATCTGTAATTCCTAGTTCATGCAGATTATTCTGGAAGTCCTGGGATGCCATCTTCGTTAGTGGTATTATATAACTCAATTATCTTCTTAAAGATGTGATGACACTCTTCTCTATCCGTAGATAAGTCTTGAGCTATTATATCTACTGTCAATGCTAAATTTGTAGATCCTGATAAGAAACCGTATTTTTTCTCTATTGGGACTATATTCTGCATTTAATTTTAGTATGGAATAGTCCAATACTAGAATATAATATTATAGTTTCAGGGTAAACACACCTGCAACTAAAAATATCAAATACAAAATAATATGTAATTGTATTCGAAATCTTATCTACCGTTATTTCAATATTATTCAATTCTTTTATAATACTGATAACTGTAGTACAGTACATTTGCCTCTGCGTGCTGCTTCATAAAAAAATCACGTCGTCACCAATTGTAACGAAGGTGATTCCATGTTTTTCCATAAATTCCTTTTGCTGTTATTCTAGCTATTATGTACACTCTTTTTATGTATGTTGGACCAAATCTTCTCGTCTAACACCATTCGTACTGAATGTTGTTTGTGATGTGCTCCATTCAGTAGCATCTGTAATTCCAAGTTTATGCAGAGTATTCTGGAAGTCCTGGGATGCAATCTTCGTTAGTGTTAGTATATATCTTAATTATCTTCTTAAAGATGTGATAACACTCTTATCTATCTGTAGATAAGTCTTGAGCTATTATATCTACTGTCAATGCTAAATTTACATATCCTGATAAGAAACCGTATTTTTCTTTATTGGGAGTATATTCTGTGTTTTGATTTTAGTATGGAATAGTTCAATACTAGAATATATTATAGATTCCTGGTAAACACACCTGCAACTGCAGATATCAGATACAAAATAATATGTAATTGTATTTGCAATCTTATCTACCGTTATTTCAATATTATTCAATTTTTTTATAATTCTGATAACTGTAGTAAAGTACATTTGCCTCTGCGTGCTGCTTTATAAAAAGAATTACGTCGTCACCAATTGTAACGAAGGTGATTCCATGTTTTTCCATAAATTCCTTTTGCTGTTATTCCAGCTATTATGTACACTTTTTTTATGTATGTTGGACCAAATCTTATGGTCTTACACCATTCGTAGTGAATGTTGTTTGTGCTGTGCTCCTTTCAGTAGCATCTGTAATTCCAAGTTTATGCAGAGAATTCCGGAAGTCCTGGGATGCCATCTTCGTTAGTGTTATTATATAACTCAATTATCTTCTTAAAGATGTGATAACACTCTTCTCTATCCGTAGATAAGTCTTGAGCTATTATATCTACTATCAATGCTAAATTTATAGATCCTGATAAGAAACCGTATTTTTTCTTTATTGGGACTATATTCTGTGTTTTGGTTTTAGTATGGAATAGTCCAATACTAGAATATAATATTATAGTTTCAGGGTAAACACACCTGCAACTGCAAATATCAAATACAAAATAATATGTTATTGTATTTGCAATCTTATCTACCGTTATTTCAATATTATTCAATTCTTTTATAATTCTGATAAGTGAAGTATAGTACATTTGCCTCTGCGTGCTGCTTCATAAGAAAATCACGTCGTCACCAATTCTAACAAAGGTGATTCCATGTTTTTCCATAAATTCCTTTTGCTGTTATTCTAGCTTTTATGTACACTTTTTATTTATGTTGGACCAAATCTTCTGGTCTTACACCATTCGTAGTGAATGTTGTTTGTGCTGTGCTCCTTTCAGTAGCATCTGTAATTCCAAGTTTATGCACAGAATTCTGGAAGTCCTGGGATGCCATCTTCGTTAGTGCTATTATATAACTCAATTATCTTCTTCAAGGTGTGATAACACTCTTCTCTATTCGTAGATAAGTCTTGAGCTATTATATCTACTGTCAATGCTAAATTTATAGATCCTGATAAGAAACCGTATTTTTTCTTTATTGGGACTATATTCTGTGTTTTGGTTTTAGTACGGAATAGTCTAATACTAGAATATAATATTATAGTTTCAGGGTAAACACACCTGCAACTGCAAATATCAAATACAAAATAATATGTTATTGTATTTGCAATCTTATCTACCGTTATTTCAATATTATTCAATTCTTTTATAATTCTGATAACTGAAGTATAGTACATTTGCCTCTGCGTGCTGCTTCATAAAAAAATCACGTCGTCACCAATTCTAACAAAGGTGATTCCATGTTTTTCCATAAATTCCTTTTGCTGTTATTCTAGCTATTATGTACACTCTTTTTTATGTATGTTGGACCAAATCTTCTGGTCTAACACCATTCGTACTGAATGTTGTTTGTGCTGTGCTCCTTTCAGTAGCATCTGTAATTCCAAGTTTATGCAGAGAATTCTGGAAGTCCTGGGATGCCATCTTCGTTAGTGTTATTATATAACTCAATTATCTTCTTAAAGATGTGATAACACTCTTCTCTATCCGTAGATAAGTCTTGAGCTATTATATCTACTATCAATGCTAAATTTACAGATCCTGATAAGAAACCGTATTTTTTCTTTATTGGGACTATATTCTGTGTTTTGATTTTAGTACGGAATAGTCCAATACTAGAATATATCATAGTTTCCGGATAAACACACCCGCAACTGCAAATATCAAATACAAAACAATATGTAATTGTATTTGCAACCTTATCTACAGTTATTTCAATATTATTCAATTCTTTGATAATTCTGATAACTGTAGTAAAGGAGATTTGCCTCTGCGTACTGCTTTATAAAAAAATCACGTCGTCTTGGTCGTTACTTCTTTGCTTCGTGTACACAGGCTGTAACAGCTAAACGTGCTACCTCAAATAATTTCTGTATTATTAAAGATACAATAAAGTACTATAAGACAATCTTATAGAAGACCAAGGGGGACATCCGAGTACAGAATAAAATATTTTTTAAACCAGTGGTTCTCAAGTTACAACATAAAGTTATATTTTTTTAATGGGATGGCATATATAATTTATGCCCATTCGATAGAGTATTTTTTTCTCAATTCAACCATGTATTCATATTATTTTATTTTATTTTATTTATTTATTATATTGTTAACCACTCTACAGGATAAATCCCATTTACAGAGGGAGTTTACAATAAGTAATACAACATGAGAAAAACAAAACCTAAAGCGATACAAAATTTATGCAGGAAGTTAAATTATGGTAGCATTACATTATTACATATTATTCTATTTTCAATTTATTTGTGTAAGGAAATATTGTATAACTTTATTCCTAAAGAAACTATAAGGAGAGTTGGAAAAAATGTCGAAATCTAGGTGTAGTTCATTAAGCAATAAACACATTCTATTACATGGAGTATTACAATCAAAATTTGTTCGAGCGAATTTGGTGTAAAAATTTGTTCGTATCTACTATTAATTCGTGGAACAGAGAATTTTAATTTGAATAAAATATTAGCATCATTAACTACATTATGAATGATTTTGTAGATGAATAATATGCATATTATGTTTCGTCTATTTTCGAGAGATATTAAATTGAAAGTGGCTAGTCCAGTTTCATAATGTAAATAATGATTATATATTTTATACTTTTTGTACCAGCAATATTTAACAAATTTCTTTTGTATACTTTCAATATTTACTTTATATTTTGTATAGATAGGAGACCAAATTTGACAACAGTATTCTAAAGACGGTCGGACATAACAATTATATAACGAAATTAAAGTAGATACATACTTGAAATTTTTAGAAATTCTTAGAACAAAGTTCAAATTCCTGTATGCTGTTGATATAGTTGACTTTATATGTTTCGCAAAGTCTAAATGAGTGTCAAACAGAATACCCAAATCTTTGAACTGTTACTCTCTTTCTAATGTTTGATTATACATTTGATAATTATGTAGGAAATGTTCTTTTTTTGAATATGACATTACTTTACACTTATTAATATTGAAATATAATTTATTAATTTCTAGTCAAGTTAATAAACTATGAATGTCGTTTTGAAGTTCTAAACACTGACTAATTGAATTCACTTTTTTAAATAATTTGATATGATCTGCGTACATTAGAATGCTTGAATGTTGTACGAATTCAGTGATATTGTTAATAAATAGCAAAAATAGTAAGGGTCCAAGATTGGAGTCTTGAGGTACACGAGAGCTTGCCAAAAACATATCAGATTCAAATTCTTTAACTTCAACATACTGAAATCGATCTGTGGAATATGATGCAAGTAGTTGACAAAGTGGTAGAGAGAAATTAAAATCATTGCACAGTTTGTTTATTAATAAACTATGATCAACCTTGTTAATGGCATCAATAATATCATCTTTCGTAATGTATTTTATACTAGTTATTTCTCTATTTACATTCGAAGAATGTGTTGCACTACATATTGTTATATCTGCCTGAGGTGAATAAACGTTTGAGAAATAATCAGCAAAGGCTTGAGGTATGGGTCATCTACTTATTATCAAATTCTATATCACTATGATGCATGATAGTAGGAACATCGACTTTCTTTTTGCTTCGTATGTAATTGTACATATTAGTGGGATTATGTGAGATATTATTTTCAATATTTAGCATAAATTCATTAAATGCATTTTTGATATCAAGTTTTATTTTAGCTCGGAGGCAACATCAATCTTTTTTGCAGGCTGAAATACCTGTGTTTTTATACAATTTACGATTTCTTTCCTTAGCTTTCAATTCAGCAATAATCTGTGGAGTAAACCATGGTGGGTATTTAGAAGCAGATGTTTTCTTAACCGGAACACTTTCCCTGAATGCTGCATTTAAGATAGAATAAAATTTATCAAATGCCTCGTCAACGTTATCAAAATCGCTCAATACAGACCAATCTGGGGATTTCAAAAATATAATATATTAACAAAAAGTCAGCTTTCCGGAAATCAAATCCGATATTTCGAGACATGTTTAAAGATTTATTGACGGTCTCTAAATCTGTGCAGTCAATAGCTAATGCGGGGTGATATTTATCTTCATCAACAAATGGTGTAAAATCTTTTGTAACTCCACAACTCAAATTTGATAACACAATATCCAAAATTATGTTATTACAGTTTAAAATATAATTATATTGTTGTGCAGCTAAGTTAGAAAAATCCATAAAGTTGGTTGTTAATGAAGTAGCATAACCATATTTGTAATGATCATACAATTGAGGTATATTTAAATCACCAATAATAATATAATTGCTATTAAGAATAAATGGTAATGACTCAATATAATTGCGGAAAGAGTTTAAGTGATCTGCTGTGACAGGCGGTGGTAAATACGCTGTAATAATGTAAATAGATTTAAAAGAAGTAAGATGCACCTTCACACACACTGCATCAAACTTACAGCCTAAATTGTGAGTCATATCTACAAGAGATGATTGCAAAGCAGAATTGACTGCGCAAAGAACACCATCATCCCATGCCTTGCCAGTACTTGCAAAGTCCCTATCGGAACTATATACATTATAAGAACTATTGAATAACTCACTATTCTTAATTGAACCATCAAGCCAAGATTCAGTCACGCAGATAATATCACAATCTGAGGAGCAAGTGTTATTATAAAATTCATTAGTTTCAGATTTTAGACCACGCACATTTTGATAATAAATTTTCATTTTTAATAAGTATAAAATAATGAAATAATATAGATGAAATAAAGTATATACTTTATATCACAAAAAGTATTTAAAAAAAAATAATAAGCAAATATAAACAGGTGAAGGCTACGAACAAGTCAATGAACTTAGTAAATTGAACAAGAATTATCATAAATTATAATAAATCCAACTTAAGTCTAAGTAAAGATTGAAAAAAGACAATCTAAAAATGTTTTATGCGGAGATATAAAACCAGAACATAATGTTAGTAGCTCCTTAGAGATATAAAGAAACATAAATGTAATATATGAACAAAGTAAAGCATTATTTACCATATCAAACACATGCATTAAACTAGTCTACTTCAAATCTTCCACGGTATTGATACGGTTGACTGAACCCTCGAACTGGACAAAGATGTTCACATTAGACGACCAGGCATTTTTGAAACCATATTTGGTGGACGCAGCGTTCAATAGTTCAAGTCGTTTAGTCGTGAGATCTTCTTTTATGGATATTTTGGAACCTTTAAGGTTTTTTCGCGATTTAATTACTTTATCACGTGTTTTAAACGAGACAAATTTAACTATTATACGACATGGTTTTATAACGTTAATTTTCCCAGTACGATGACATCTGTCTATTTCACTTGGATTCACATTTAGTTTTAAATTATTTTTAAATATTTCACATACCTTATTTTCAGCACTCTCATTTGTATCTTCAGCCACACCAAATACACGCACACAATTTCTACAGGAATATTGCTCCAGGCTGTCCACTTTTTGTCGTAGAATTTCTGTCGTGTCCTATATTCCTAAAAAAAAAAATAAGGCTGTCAACCTAATGAGTACATTACATAATACCAAGCAAATAAGCAACAGAGATGACAAAAAGCCACAAATGATATTAGATTATAATTCGACAAAAGTATCCTAACATAACAGAAATATTGAGAAAAATTGAAATGAAATTTAAATAAATTTAATTTTTATAGTAAATTTTCAGTAGGCTATGCATGAAAAACAATTGAACTTACCCTGCTGTTCTCCTCAGCTTAACTATATATTTGTACTCCTTCGGGTCATATTGACCCGAAACTTTGAAATACGTAATAAGACCAAATAATTTACAATTTTGCATATTAATAACTTTATTTATTAATACAATACATTTTTCACTTATAAAAAATAGTAGAAATTTACAAACCTTACAAGAAATAAAAAGAAACAAAATAGTATATGAATTTTATTACGCGTTATTGTTTGCAGTTTCGACAAAAATAGGTTGCATGTGATTTGCATATATATTTAGCACATTTACATGTTATATTAGTTTTGTTATCACATTTGGAGAGGCAAAATTTGCAGCGTTCTCTTTTGTTTTTGTTGCTGCTTGTAAGTAAGGGTGCAGCTGTATCTTCAACTAATGGTTGTGGAATATTTGTCACTATAGCAGCAGCTTGTTCAGTACGAGGTAGATGTTTTCTCGATAAAATGGAAGGATTTACTAATTCTTCTTCTTCTAAATAATACGTTTTTATTCCACTCAGGATTTATGTCTCGCCGTAAGACAAATGCATTGTAGGCACAAGTATGTATGATATTATGAAATAGAATTATAGGCCATCGATTTGTTTTTCGTTTACATGTGTATGTGGCGAGAACCTGATCTAAAGTGTCAACTACTCCTTTTGTAGAATTAAAATCTAATATCATCTGTTGCTTATTTACTTGGTATTATGAAATGTACTCATTAGGTTGACGACCTTATTTTTTTTAGGAATATAGGACACGACAGTTATGTCGTCAGTAAAATAGAAGTTAGAGCTATGTATATCTTTATTTATTTCCGTTACAGGTAGCTCAGGCTTATTTCTCCTAATTGTTCCTAACATTGTAAGACGTTTCTTGAGAAGAATTAGCCCCAAATTGTAAGACGTAAAAAAATTATCGCAAGTTAAAATACTCGCATTCCTTGAATCTTTTCAGGCGCATTACTAGGTGTTTTTCCCGTATATACATGAAGTTTTAGAACATAAGAACTTGCACTATCACAGAGCGTCCATATTTTGATACCATATATGGCTGGTTGGCTTAGTATATATTGATTGAGGGAACAACGACCTCTGTTTGTCAGGTAGTCTTCTCTCTTTACGATCAACTTTATTATCAAATCGATATACAACAAAATCGTTTGAGCGACATTGTTGCACGAAAAATAGGTCTGCCTATTTCTGCATTCAACAAACTTTTAGTAGATTCTCCGTGTGATTTATAAACACTTGCTAACAATAGCAAACCTATGTATGCTTTTACAGTAACGTCATCTGACTCTTGCCACTTGTCACCAAATACCCTGCGGCCTTCAGTATTAGTCATGTTTAGTATGATATAAAAGAAATGTTGATGGGTAGTTCAGTGTTTTATTTAGGCCTAAATTAAAATGTTGATTCTTTGAAAATTTAGTCAAGCTTTCGCCTTTTATTTAAGGCTTTCTCAGGACTCTGCAAAATTACAATTTGGAATACAGTAATTTTGACAATAAAAAGTATTTTTTGTTCTACATACAATTTACATGAAGTAATTTTGATAAATAAATACACTTAAACTTTGAAAGATATTTTAGTCGTACATGGTATTACATTGTTTTTGTTGTTTAAAATTATGATGCTGATAAAGTTCGATGATTGTTTGAAATTTGTCAAAAAGTAAAATTTGTGTAAAAAATCACATGTTTTTATGTTAATAATTACAGGTTTTAATTTTATTGCTTGTAGCGCATGCTTGTAAGGACTGGTGGTGGTTTGTGAAAGCGGGAAAACTTTTGAATTTTGGAATCCACTCTATTTGAGATTGGTGCAATCATAACACTCAAGTTATGTCATTATTATTGTTTCTTGGATTTGTTTCTTGGTACTTTATACTTAGTATTAAATTGAACAGGTTGCAATGTATAGGGCTCAGATTATCAATATCAGTCTTTTTATTCATTGTATTATCAGATGTTTTTATATGATACATTTCTAAAAAAGAGCGTTTGCTATAGTTTTTTTCTGACTAATATTTAGTATTTTCGAAATCTATAGTGTGTTTTATGACTTTGCAATGCTGAGCAAGGGATGTCGAGTCTTGTTTGTGTTTTATGTCACTTTTGTGGGATGTTAATCCGCCTGAGAATTGTCTTGATGTGTGACCTATATAATTTAGGTTGCAATTATTTTTACACGGTATACTATAGATGACATTGGAACATTTTTTAACAGGTGTTGGCTCTTTTAATTTTGTAAATAATGTTTTAATAGTCGTGCAGCTTTTTTTGCTATTTTAACTGAAACGTCTGAAACTATGTTTATAATTTTGGGGGTAATGTCCTGTATGTATGGTAAAGAACAATATTTTACATTATTATTATTATTATTAATGGACTCTGCTTGCATGTTGGGTTCCACTTTAGGCAGTTGATCAATGACTAATACTCTATTAAGAAGATTTTTTAGGTAGCCAACAAAAAAAGCTGCACGGCTATTAAAACATTATTATTAAAATTTAACTTTGAAAATGACAAAAAAATATTAGCTGTTGATAAGCGACAATTTACCTAGCCGGGAAAGTGTCATTTAGCTAGCCGAAAAAATCTTTTCCATCTAGCTGGGAAAGTGAAGTAAGCACTAAGTCACTTCCTAACTGTTTGATAGGTTACAAAAGCACATATTACTAACTGATTGCGCATAAAATAATATTGTCTACTTACTAAAAATGCAACCAGATACATTTAGATTTTTAAAAACCTGTTTCTTCTTTGCCCCCTCCCAGCTGAATAAATACCAACTTCATTTGAAAATAATAAGTACATAATTCGCCGCATATTTCCTTTACACTATTACCTTCTATGCGAGCCAGATATTTAGCCTGCAACAAGAGTGTATTAGTAAGCAGACAAATTTCCAGCACGGTAATCAGCAGGGCTCCCCGCACGGCTCCCAGCAAGCAATCCAGCACGAAAACTTGCATCGTGAGCACCAGGCATAAGTTATTGTTTCAAAATTTGTTTCTTAAAATCTGTAGCATAATTTATAATTAATTATACAATTTAGTATCAATCAAGAATAATTACCTGCATCATATGATCTTCATCTATAGATATTTCTTTGTTTTCTGAAATCTTTTCTTTACAACTAAATTCGGAATAGCTTATAATAAATGACATCCTGGCTGTAGGAGTTACAGATTCACGAGTCAATGAGAAAGATGTCTTAGCGGCCGGAGTTGTAATTTTAGGTGTGGTTGAATTCGTATTAACAGAAGCAGATGAAGATGACAAGGGATTCAATACTGGATATGTCATAGTATCATCCTCATTGCATATAAAACCTGAATTGCTTGAGGATGAGGAAACACGTTTACGAGTTTTTTTTTTTTTTCACAAGGGTCATATTCATCGTTTGCTGACGACAAATGTGTGGTTATTATTTCTTAAGATGCTTATCTTAAAGTTTTGCTTAAATTATCTGAAATTTATAAATAAGTTATATTATCAAGTTATTAACTTTTATCACATTTATATTTACAATATTCTCCCAATATTCTTATTTTAGTATTTTGTTCATCACAATGTTGAATGACAAGTTTAACCCTGTGTCATGACATAGTTTTTAATGGCCAAAAACACTCTTGCCTACTTCTTTCTGCAGTGAAGCTAATAACAGGTCACATGTCGTTAGGTTTATGATTTGTTTATATCTCTGCTCCACAAATTCTCTACATTGCTCATCTTTCTAAAATTTATTACTAAACGTGCAAGACTTTCCAAAATGGCATATAAGCAGATCTTTTTTTGCTTCGAAAGCAATGTCGTCGTCCTTCACTAAATCAAATACCTAAAACCGGAAGATATTTAAGAGTATATCATTTTATAAATAAAATATGTAAATGTTAATCGTTTTACCTGTTGTTTAACATTCAATTTTGTAATTGTATGAGAACAAGAAATGTGGTTTTTTGTTACATGTGTCATATGCTTTGCAACATTTTATGTGACGTCTTAAATATTGTTTAACAAATAATCCATTACAATATGCACAGGGATAATACTTATTATCTTTAACGGACATATTAAGTTGTCGATTTGGCCTTACTGTTTTTTTTTTTTTGTATAAAGGTTAAAATTTGTCTCATGTCTCAAGAGGCCCAATACAAGCTTCCTCTCTTTGCTATTTTTTGGATATTGGAATATTTGTTCAACGCCTTTTTCAGCAGAATGTTTCCTTTTTAAATGACGTGAGAATTTTTTCGTGTCTACGTCATCTTCACAATATTTACATTGCGTTTGATTCCCTTATTTATTCTGACTAATAAAAATAAAATAAATTAAAATTATTTAACTAGCATTAAAATACATTATTATTTGTACTATTAAATAAATTATTTGTATACCTTATTTTTCTCCGAAAGTGGCTGGGAAGATGTTTTGCAACTACTTTCAGCCTCACAAATGTCTAATTTCTTGTAAAGTGCAATTATTATCAGATGAGTATTCCGATATATTGCAGTCCTTGTCTCTGCTGTCGTCATTAATATCAATGTTATCAGAATAAAAACCGTAAATATTTAGAGAAGCATTATTATTTGTATTTGATGTATGGCTCTTATTATGTTCTAGAATTTCATTCTTCTTTTCAGTGTTATTATTAAAAAATGTCATTAGTTTCTTCCGATATACAATTTTAAAACGATTTTCTGGTAGTATCTAATAAATATTCGGGTCCCTGGAAATCCTTGTTTGTGTTATCATCAGTATAACCAATGCTATCAGAATGGAAATCAAATATCTGGAGCTACATTATAATTTGTTTTCACAGTAATTTCTGGTGCAACGAAAATTTCGCAACTCATTTCAAATTCCGACAGAATCAAATATGCAAGGACAGGAACTACGACTACAAATACTTTTACCGCTGTTATTTTCATTAATATTTAACTCCTGTAAAATGTAAAAAAATATTAGTAGTCCACTATGATATTTTATGCCAAAATATCACAAATCGGGTAAATATTTGGTTACAAATAGTTAAATGAGTGTAGAATAAAACAGAAAAGAATTTTCATATCTAGCCTACTTGAATTATTTCAAAAAGTGGGTCTGAATGTTCTTAAATGCAATATTAAAATAACGTTTAAACCTAAATAAAGATGAGAAAATTTAATAAATGCAAATTCAGCGATTGTTGATAAAGTATTCCTTTGTTAATTTGCACGTACAATGTACCATTTTGTTTACTTGCGACGTGTGAAGATATCAGCAAAAAATATTTTTTTCAGTTGACCCACGTTGTCACGTCGGGACAGTCATCACATCAGTATCTTCACTGCGTTTAACAGTGAAGGAGGTACTCGTTCATACATATTTGCACTTTCATAGAATTAAATCAGTTACCTACATTACATGTGACAGTAAAATAAGATCAATGATGATTGCCATGCTGTTATTTCTCGGTAACTTATATTACGTTTTTTTTTTTTTGGTACAATAATCTAATGTTGGGCGTTTAAATAAATGTTAACACTTATGTTTAATGAAACAATTAGTATTTAATTAGTTATTCAGTATAATTCACAATAAGAACACAGTAAAATGTTTCAACATGCTCTCGTTGGTAGCGGCAATAAACCAACTGCTAATGAGCTCCTGCGCTTCCTTTGTAGTTGAAGAAGTTTTAGGCGAACTCACACCAGTTAGTCTGAGTTTCATTGAAGCCTAGATATTATTCACAACTACTACTAATGTATGGGAAATAACGTATGGTGGAGTTGGATCCATTAATCCAAGTTTAACAAGAATGATTTCGGAAAAAATTCCATCATCAGTTCATTGCCGGAACTTGCAAAATTTACGTCAATTGAACTTCTGGAGAGATCAAGAACATCAAGATATATAGTGCGGTTAATGAAAGTGAGTTCAAATGAGTGGTTAAATATTTGTCGTCAAGATAAAAAACAAAACAATTCTGTTCCGTTTGAATATTATGACTATATTGTACGCCAATTTGATGATATTAATTTGAAAAATTACACTAAACATAATAGAAGTGAAATTAATAACATTTTGGCTTTGAATAGAAAATCTATTTATTTTACAAAATTTTATACGTATGAACCAAAATTAATTATTTATGCGCCATCATGGTGCGGTAAAAAGGTTTTATAGAAAATTACAAAACACAGTATAAAATTTTAAACAGCGAAGATATTAATTTCAGCATTACAATCCATTGTGATATTTTGCTAACCGATATAAAAGTTTTGTGTTGGAAATTTAAACGACGTATGGCAATTTTACCGCAAAAACATGATTGAGAGGTTTTCCATACGTATTATTACTTATACTCAAATGCATGTTATTGATACTAACGATTTTAATATCGTTTTTCACTCAGATAAACAATTAATTGATATTCCAGAAATAGCATCAAAATTAATGACATTTTAAATTAATATAAAAATGAACTAAAATATTAGTAAAATATAAAGAACTTTTTTTTCAATAAATTTATATGTACCTATACATTTTGTTTGAAAAATTGGACACAGGCATTTATTTTGCTTAATATTTGAACACCGTCCAGCGTTCGAGACTCTAGCCATGTCCTTCATTATTTTGTATTTAAATAAAAAAATATTGAATTATAAAATGCACTTTATTTATTTATATATCCATTTTATGTCTGTAACTGCAATTCTATGAATGTGAAAATATGTATGTACCTACTTAAATATTTTTTATTCTAATAAAAAAGATTGTATCGTAAAATGCTCGTTATTTAATTTGTTTTACAGATATTTGCAAAAACTTGTAATTTGGGGCCTTCAGGCCCATTTTTTAGCATGGCGCAATTGGGTTACACATGCAAACCTTTTTAAATTTTATTTTACACACATTTAACTACAAATGATCAAATATCACTTTTTTAACTGAATTTGGGGTCTATTCTGTAACTCAGTCGTTAATTTTTAACCACTGGTTATATTTTTTAACCAATGGAATATGTTGACATATAACAAAAATTGGGATTTTTAGTTATCAAATCAATATCTATCGGATAAAAATTTTAATCAGTGGTTAAAAATTAACCACCTAGTTACAGAATAGGGCCCTTTGTGAAATTAAAATATATTAGCACAAGGACTATAGTTTCTGCCTTCACAAAACTTACATTTCTTTCTTCTTTTCTATTTTCTTCAGGACAATATTTCGCGGTAACAGTGTACTTGCGATTAGGTATATCTTCATTGTTTTTTAAAATATTTTCATTAGACAATCAGCCCAATTCTCTAAGCAAAATTGTTAATTTTAACAGCTATTATTAGTTGTTAAAATTCAATTCAACTGTAAAACAGAAATTGCTAATTATAGGTTTGTTTGTTTCATTGAGTCTGCCGCTAGCTTTGGCAGTTAAATTTGCTGTTCTATTTAGTTCATGATGAATCGTAAAATCATTAGTTTCTCTACGTTCCGCTTTTCTAATACATTTCAATGAAACGCTTTAACAGCTGGCTATGATATTTTTTTATATTAGCGTCTACATGTAGAATGCCAGTGTGACAATTCATGAGAAATTTAAGAAATAATTTGTAATTTTTAAAATATACTACATATTTTTTTTACGAAAAGAATAAATTATGGTTTGTAATAGTGTAAATGGTCTGTAATAGTGTAAATGTATTTGATAACAATGTTAAAATAATGGACTAAATCATTTTTCGGCGGTAAATTTGTGGAATATAATTTACAACGAATAAAAACAATTTTTAATGAATCAAAATTGTCACGTATATATTCGCAAATAAGAAAAGATGAATTTAAACGGGATGCCAAAACTAAAAATTCAATAATTTGATGAATGTTGCCTTAATTTTATTCATTTAAGATTAAAAAAATGGTTTTTAATTGTTACGAAGAAATGCTTGATTTCAATAATAAGAATGCGATTCCAACAAAAATACTAACCAATCATACAAAAAAATTATTATAATAATTGTGTATGGATGTATTTATTATAACAGAAATTATTGATTACACAAAGAAAATTTAATTGCAATAATAATTATCAGTAATTACACTAAAAAAATTATTATAATCGTTGTTTGATTTAGACTGTAAACTAATATCAGACTACGGGCAACAAATTAATAAATCAGCCATTGGATAGAGTCCAAAATATCTTTCAAAATAACTTAATAATGTACACCAAATTGGCGGTAAGATAGTAAATCGTGAAACACAACAACAATTACGTTTACGTTTTGTAATGTAACTGCATATCAGAACGAAAAAACTTAACAATTACAACATTAAATAAATTAATAATACTTACTTTTAAATTGCTCATTATTAATGTGCTCAATTTGTTCAGTCATTTTGTGCTTTATATATATATATATATATATATATATATATATATATTGTAATGTTATTTTGACACAAAAACAATATTGATTCTCGCTTGTTTTTACAAAAGTTGCTATGATTTAAAATTAAATATAATATATATAAAATATTTTTTTCGTACCTACGTCCAAATTCACTAGTATTACAGACCTCAAAATCGTCCAGAAATACGCTGTTGCTGACCTAGGCCAGTAAAAGGAGTTGGCATTACTGTTCTGGTGATATGTCAATTTAAGATTATTTTCAACACAAGAATTAGCAAAATGTTTACAAATTTTAGGGCTAAATCTTTAATTATTGTAAATTAAATAACTAAATTTTGTCATAAAAATAATAATATGTTGTCGTTGCTGTCATCTCGTATAGATTAATTAAAAGTTCCAACTTTAGGACTAATTTGTTTCGTTTGTTTTGTAACTACAACTAACTTCACGTTATACAATTGAGTTTCCGCTATCTGTAATTGAAAATATGCGAAAGTATATAAAATATATATAACTAATGTTTGTATGATATATTTTCAATAAATATAAAATAATTACGCATTTTAAGCTCAAGTGTAAGTAATTATATTTAAACTTGCAATGCAAAACCGATAAAAATATATGTTCATTTTTTTAGGTTATGTAAAATAGAATAAATTGTTGATAAATATACGAAGAATTTATGGAGATGTCGGCACAAAAAATATTGTGTATCACACGCCCAGAAACTGTTTTGCGAGATCTCGTATTTGCAGGCCTCGCTTTCAGCTCGGCCTGTCAAAATAAACTCGGTCTCGCAAATGTTCAGTTTCTGGCCTAGTGATACAAATAACTATTTTTATTCTATAAAAATATAAAATGAATGAGAATTTACAATTAAATTACATTTTTCATTATAGTATTACAATTATAAAATATTTCATAATTTATAATTATACTCTGTTTCATTTAACTAATTCAGTAAGCAATGCTCTCATCAGCGCCAGTTTTAAATAGCCGAAATTAATGAACGGCGGTATTTAATTACTATCCTTTTATGTTTGTCATGAAATCTTTATATATTACGTAGTCAGTAATTATGAAATATTATTCTCTATTTTCCAAATTGGAAAAAGATTATCTTTGACATTGTACATAAAAATGACACGAGATGTCACATGTTATATATACTGACATTGCGTAAACTTAATTCTAATTTCAGCTAATCAAAATATTCAGGACTATGTCATATATTTGGCAATACTGAATTCGTAAGGCGGAACAGAGTACAATCCTTTATTAACATTTTTTCCTTGTGACTTGTCTTAACTTTAAATCCTCAAATAGAAATTTATCTCTATTTTTTTGCTCTTTTAACTTCTATATATAATGTCTTCAATAATTTAATTATTCTTCTGAAGTATTACATAGCCTGTTTGTCGTATTGTGATTGTGAATGTTTTTTAATGATACATTTATTGTACATGATTCAAATGTAAAATTTGTAAATATTTTAAATATAGTAGGTAGTGAGTACGAATAAGATTTACAAAATAAAATGGTTCTTAAACATTATTATAAAAAAGCTTGTCATATTTTATAAATCAACGAAAATTTTAAAATATTCCCTTTTTGAAATGATAACTTTCTATAAGCAAAGAGTATCACTTATAATTACATATGTAACAACTTTATTCTGTAATAAACATACAAATTATTTATTTAAATAATTATATTAACTTTAACTACTCTAAATTTTATTTAAATTATCTGTTCTTGACACGCAAAGTTCATTTCCCACTGCTTCATCATCTAACGTAGGTACACTATCAGTGGCGTAAGTAAATGTATACAACGTATACCGTCGCATAGGGGCCCGAATGCCTAAGAGACCGTTCGATATTCTACTAAACTCAAATTCGAATTATTCTGAGAACGAATTTCATATTTTTCAAAAGGATATTAGACGTTTGTGAGATCCTCATTTTTTTCATAAATTTAACAATTATTATTGTACCTACTATATATTCAAAATATATTTTAGATATAGACCAGAAAATTACTAATTTATTATCATTCACTCCTATTTTTAGATTTTTTAAAATATATATATATATATATATATATATATATATATATATACTCTTTAACAAATAAATTTTTTATAATTAATTTCAGAAATATTCACATAAAATTTTACATAGTTATTAAATTTTCAAAAATCAACACAAAAATACACTTTGTTTGTTATTTTATAAATAATAAGATATTGATATGTCCTTATTTTTTTAATACGCTTTAATTTATTATTTTAAAATATGAAATTATAACCTTTTACTAATTGGTCAGTTAGTGAAATAGACTATAATATATAAATATTATTATTTAAGTGTACAGTACTTAACCGACGATCGAATTAACCTCACATATAGTAAATCCGGCAATAATTTATGTTTTACATCAGTTTTATATAAAATGGAGCCTCTTAAAACCAACCAAATACGTTATAGTTCAAAATTTTGTAGTAACTAAAAATTTGAGAAAATATTGACTGTCAAAACAGATGTTTAATTTATTTTTTTTTTTGCTTAAGCGTGCAATTTATATTCTGTTTTTTGATATTCTGAGAAATCCAATTACCTCCGCCAATTGAAAGTATACAACCATGCATTTGATTTATCGTGTTATTACAAAGTATTATATTCGCACCTCCCGGGAAACAACGACGCAAATGCAAATTAGATAACTTCTCACAAGAGCAAAAATAAGTTTACGGATTTTTTATGTACCCGAATTTCGGTCCTTCAGATTTTCAAATTTAAATAGCACTGGTGCCAATAGAAAACCGATACTTTCTAGACCAAGATGTTTAGCTTTAATTTGGGTTTTCGTCAAAATTCTTTAATATTAATTATTGATTTTTTGAAAACGACCTCCACTTACGTCATTGTTGCTCCTAGAATTGCCCGAATATGATGCTTGTGCCAACACTTATGCTCATAATTAATTATGAAAACTGACAGTTTTAGTGCTAATAACACTCCCCCCCCCCCAAAAAAAAAGTTGTTTACATAAATAATTATTGTTTACAAGGTTTAAAAAACTAAAGGAAGTCATAGCTCAACTTGAAACTTAAAAACTAATATTACACTCAAAAAGCACAAAAAAAGGGGCCTGAATATAACGGTTGGTACCTACAACGCTTGGTAAAAAGGTTCATAGAACTTAGGTATCATGTTTTTGTTTAATAATTTCATCAGATCATCCTTCTTTTTATCCGGTAATCTCAGTTTAGAATGGTATGCCGGTTTTAGGGAAATCCTGGACCGGTTTCCTGATTCCTTGGGTACGAAAGACGCAGAACCCAAAACCGATCGTAAACTTCGCCTGGGGCCTGGCGCAGCATCTGAGTTTTCAGCAAGCACAGTTGTTGTGACTGGAGCTGCCACCCAATCACTATCTTTGTAGCTTGTTTTGTAGAAGTAAACATCAGACCCATTTACAAAATGCAGCATTTTTATGTTTGAAAGCTAAATTGTCTCACCCTCCGAATTCTTTTGATGATTAAAGCGCATGTCGTCTGCTAGGGTCTTCAAATCAAAGAAATTACTGTAATTCATTTCCTTGACTTTTAGGGGATTACCATGCTTTTTAGCATTCCTAATTACAGAGATATATTGTTCAGGTACATAAATGGGACCTGATTTTTTGACTTTCTTCAAAGATTTTTCAATGACACTGTGTGCGGCGTCTCCCTCGTTCTGTGTATGACCTCGTATAAGAAATTTGTGAGTCACGGATTGTATTTGTAAGTTCTGCACTGCGTAGAGGTACATAGAGTTTACAAAACTGTAAAAAAGGAACATCGATTTGAGATCAGAAAAAAATTAATTACTTTATTGAGGTTTGACAAAGTCTTACTGATTTTTTTGCTGGCCACCACAATTGTCCGAGTAAAAAATGACATCAGCACCTGGGTGGGAAATAGCTACATTTTGGAGGAAGTCAAGCACACAAGATCCAATTTCATTTGATCCTCGATTCCCCACGCCTTCGTGCCAAAAATAGCACACTGTTTGATCACTTTTTAACTTAGTTATCTGAAAAACATTTAATGCATAAAATTTTTCAACAAGCCTTGCATTTTTTATGGATTTCTTGTTAATGAAATTGCCAGTTGAGCTATACTTACAGTAAAGTTAAAACAGTTCAGGCGCGATAGATAAAAGAATGAAGAGGTTTCTCCCATTGGTACTGGCATTACCGCCTGTAGATCATAAACAGCCAAGACCATGTTCGAACCCTCCGCATCCAATTTCTCCTTGTCGGTTAATTTCTCGGCACGACTCAGGGTCTTTTCCTCTTGGTGAGACAAGTACTCAGTTTCCAGTTGGGCCTTTTCTTCTCCAATTGCATTTTTATAAGCTTCACAGGTATCGCATTGGTCTTTTTTAGGTACATAAAAGCCAATATTAAATTCGTTATTGAAAATTTGGGCGTAGCAATGGTAATTTGCTGCCGATTTGTTTTCAGAAACTCTGGTCTGTTCGTAGTTTCGATGCATCTCGGCGATTGTCAATCCGCCATCAATGTATTCTCTTGAGGTACTTGCTCTGAGATAATGACTCTCGATTCGTGGGATAGAGTTAATGTGGTCTCTCACGGAGCTTAGTAGTTCTTCGTCATGTTTGTGAGGCCGCTTATCGTGCTTACCCCGTTTATCTTCAGGTACAATACCGGAACCAGATGCTCGTGCCTGAATGACTGTGCGAATTGTTCTTTCAGCAATGCTGAAAGTGTTCAAGATAAAAGTCTTGCACACTCGGATTCGCTGGCCTTCCTTCGTCAGAAAAAAAGCACAATTCTGTCGTCTCGGTTGTTTTGATACATCTGCCGTTACCCGTCGATATTTCAGCTCAAGTGGTTCAATACAAGAACCTAGGAAGTCACGTTGGCGCTGGAATGAGGCCAGCTTCCAGTAGTCTTCAAATATTACAATTCTCGAGTCCTCAGAGAACTTCGAATAACATTTAAGAATGCATCGATCTCCACACGTTGGTTTTATTGATCTTTCCTTTACTACTTTTCCACGCGCTGTTTTATAGGCCTGACCTGAGTTTTTCTGTTTTTTTCTCAATTCTTTTCTCCAAGTTTCTGGCCGTCTCATTCTTTTTTTTCCTTTTTTCTTGGGCGATTCCTCTTCCTGAGGCGGCTAAGTTTCTTTTGAAGGTGATTCGGACTCAGTATTAATGCCTGAAGAATCGTCCGAGCTTTGGTCTTGTTTCGGATCGTAAAGGTCGTCGCTATCACTGCTGAAGTCGAAGTCACTCAAAATTGACTCATCGTTTGATCCAATTGTGGTTGGAGCTTCCATCAGTGACGCAGCGTTTGTATCATCTAACACCGGGGCGAAATTCGGATTAACTGTCACCGAAGACAATTCCTCTGCAACATAACAAAAACAAAACCTGAAAGTACCATACTACTAGCAATTTTACGATAAAATTATTGTAAAATCTTACCATGACTCTCATATTCTTGTTTTGATTGTATTGCTAACTGAAGCAACAACTTTCCTCGAGTCCCCATAGCTGTCTGTTTCTAATAATAATAAATTGTAATTAATTGGGGCCCGTTTTTTATCCTCTGGCAAAAGTTATTTTAAATTCTATATACATTCAACAATATAGCTTGGTAAACCAAAATAAGGTTAGACGACACAACATAATACTGTCAAATTGATTTGAAAATGAGCATTTATGGAATTTACGTTTCTGTTTTAATATTGGTAACTAATGAAAAGTATTAACAACCATATATAACACGAAACATTCAAATAAAGAAAAACATTTACTCGCATAACCTAAAAAACACTAAACTTGTAGGATGAATATTGACGTAAAGTGCAAATGTGTCTTTAGAAAACTAATAGTACAGAAGAAAAAATGACATAAATGTACACTTACGTCGTTGTTGAATTGAGCCTCCAGCAGAAAAATGACATAAATGTTCAATTATGTCGTTGTAGCACTGAAACACACTCCTCGCGTGGCTGACAAAACACAACATACACATGCGCCGTTGTTGTACCAACTCGAAGGAAAAAAATACTAGAGAACCAGGACGACATAACTGCACTCTGGCGGTTACTGGTGGAACTACAGTTGCGCTGTTTTTCCACTGGATACGTGAACTAATTTTACAACTTATGACATAAAAAAGTGAAAATAAAAAAATGGCAGTTGTGTCGTTGTTTCCCGGTAGGTGCGAATGTTAATTATGAAAAAAATAAAAAAATAACCAAATTTTGAACTACGACGTAATTTGTTGGTTTTAAAAGACTACCTCGTTTCAAAAGGATGTTATATGAAAATTGTCGTATTTACTATATATGTAATTAGTTTCACCATAGGTTAAACATTATGGCCCGTATTCTCACCTCTTAAAGTAGCGCTACTTTCTAAAAATCGCTACTTCAACTGTTAAATAACAAATTTAATATTATAAATTAGAGAATTAAAAGTAAATTGAATTATAAATACCACTTATTTCAAATAATATAGGTTTCATTTACAAAAATATGATACCCATTCTTATCTATTCATAAAATAAAATTTTAAAAATCGAAATAGCTCAGCTTAAATCACAACTACAAAACTTTAATAATTGTAATAAATTTAAAAATGAAATGTTCAATACTCTGAGTAAAAGAAACCCAACTGTCAATGGTAGTTACTCGATACAAATGCACTGCCCTCGGCTACATAAGGCAACACGTGGGTGGTACAAACAATGAAACTTTACCAAATCTAAATCATCCAAATAACCAAAAAATTGAATAAAGTTCGAATAACTCACCACTAGCAGCCGTAGCAGGTCCTCAACCCCAACTTGAAACATGAGAAATTTGGAAAACTAAAATAGAAATCACGTCTCGCACCACGATACACTGAAAATGTAGGCCTAACTGCCTGGCAAAATAAAGGTCTAAAAGTCGAAAACTACAAGCTCGAAGAGAAGAGAGGGAAATGCCGGTGCATTCCTCTTATATGAAAATAATTACAGCGCCTCTACTGTCAAATATGCCAAAACTAATACGGCGGAAATAACTTTTCAAACTTTTGGCGTAAGTTCGCGCAACAGTGATAAGTCACTATTCGATTTTAAAAGACTAATAAGCAGTAATATGAACTGAATTAAAATTCAAATGGGGCAAACTTTTTGAACAAAAAAAATAAAATATTTAAAGTGTTTCACTGACAGTGCCACGTGAAGCTAGCAGAGTTAAAACAATCATTGTTAAGAGGTCTACCATCTCAATAAAAGGTGGCTCAAAGATTTTTATTTATTTAACAAGAAAATTTTGTAATGAAAACGAACCAGTGACGTTGCAAAACGTCTCACAGCCTCTCTCCCTCCAAAAAAAATTTTTTTGACCCAAAATCATTTTTTATTAATCTTTTTTTCTTTAAACTAAATTTTCCAGTCCTCTCCAGTTTCATAATTTTCCTCCGCGGGGACAGGCTTAAGATCAGAGATATGCCACACGCCTAAATCATTACCTGACAGATCTTGGAGACGATAAGAAGTCTTAGAGACCTTTTTAGTAACTAAACATTCTATATAACGAGGAGCTAGTTAAGAAGAAAATCCACGAGCGCCGTCGGAGAGAACATAATGTTTTTTCCAAACAGTATCGCCTTCAAAAAATTCTAAAGGACGTCTTCGTAAATTATAATACCGGGCGTTACGTTCATAAGCCGCATGAATTCGCGTTTGCACTACTTGGAATAATTCGGTAAGTGATGACAATTGGTGGGCGTAAGTAGCTTGAGCATCGGAACAAACATTGTCAGGAAGGGGGTGGTAAAATTTACCCGATAAAGGGACATGTCGTCCGAAGTTCAAAAACGCAGGACTGACGCCTGTGACTTCATGGACAGCTGTGCGAATGGCTTGTGCAATGGCAAGAAGATTTTCATCCCATTTTCGGTGATTTTCTTTAAGATAAGAACGAATGGCTGTTTTAACCGTGCGGTTAGTACGCTCAACAAAATTTACTTGAGGGTGGAATTTAACATTATACCAAAGTTTGGGTATGGAATATTTTTTCACTAACTGAGTGAACTTGTCACTAGTAAATTGGGTTCCGTTGTCACATAAAATTATTTGGGGAACTCCAAATAAAAGAAAAACATTTTCTTCCAAAAGCTTACATATTTGTGGGGCAGTAGCTTGACGAATAGCGAATAAAAGAGGAAATTTAGTAAACAATCAGTGATGGCAAAAATATATTGGTGTCCCTTTGAGGAGGAATGTAAAGGGCCCATCAGATCCAACGAAATACATTGCCAGGGAAACTTAATTAGTTTTTCTTGGCCCATAAAACCTGGGGGCGGTAATTGGGGGACCTTTTGAGCTAGGCAAACTTTGCAGTGTTGAACATAGTGTAAGATAGAGGCGCGCATACGTGGCCAATAATAGAGTTCATTAACTCGACGATACGTTTTGAAAATACGGAGGTGAGCGGCAGTGGGGTCATCATGGCACTCCTTCAGGACAGTTTTCCTGTGATGTCGAGGAACGACCAGCTTCCAGGGCGATAAGTTGCTAGGAGGATCATGGGGGAAGTGACTAACTTGTAAACTAAATGATTTTCTACTCGCCAATCGGGAAACTGTGCTGGGTGGGTAAGTATACTAGTACGCAGATTATTGTACCAACGGTCCTTTGAGTCGTTCCACTCGTCAGTGTTAAGGGCTGCTACTTCTAGGGGAGCACGAGAGAGAGCATCGGGCACTGAATTGAGTTTACCAGGACGATGTTCGATTACGAATTTACCAGTGCGGTCAGGCATTTTCATTAGCCACAGAAGGAAATAGTGATCGGTTATCACTGTGAAAGGTAGGCCTTTGAGATAAAGACGAAATTTTTCTATGGAAAAGACAACAGCTAAGCCACTCGCGTTCGGTGACCGAATAATTTCGCTTGGCTTTGTTTAAAGTACGACTTATAAAAGCGATGGGGCGTTCCTCGTTATCGGAGCCAACTTGAGTAAGCACGGCACATACACAATAGTTGAAGGCATCAGTATAAATTCGAAACGGCTTCAGCTGGTGAAAAGATTTTTCAGCTGCGGAGTTCGAGTCAATAGGAGCCTTTTTTCGTTTTCCCTTCGTCAAGTCATTAATAGGGGCTGCTAGACTGGCAAAATTAGGGACGAAACGCATACACCATCCCAAAACACCCATAAAACGTTTAACTTCCGTGACTGTCGTATGGCGCGGAAAATCAACAATAGCACTAATCTTATCAGGATCAGTGCGAAGTCCTTGGCGGTCTACCATGAAACCTAGGTATTTTAAAGAAGGACGGCAAAATTCACATTTGTCGGCATTCACCGTTGAAGGGTTTGGGGGGCATTACATAAATCAAACGGCATATGAGTGAATTCAAACAGACCACGTCCGGGGACAGCAAAAGCGGTTTTTTCACGGGAGGACTCTTCTAAGGGTACCTGCCAAAAAGCACTCTTAAGGTCGATAGAGGATAAATACATTGTTTCCCTTAATTTATTCAAAATGGAGTCCACTCTCGGTAGAGGATAAGCATCTTTTTTGTGACTGAATTAAGGCGTCGACCGTCAAAGCAAAGACGAAGTGAACCGGAAGACTTTTGGGCAAAAAGAACGGGCGAACACCATGGGCTGGACGATTTTTGAGCTATGCCCTTTTTAATCATTTGGTTTTTTAAGGTGCTCCTGCATGGGCGGGGAAAGGGGGTATTGCCGTTGTTTAATGGGTAGGGCATCACCAGTGTCGATAATGTGTTCGACTATATGGGTTCTCCCAAGACCAATGGATCCTAATTTTTCGAATTCGGTCATAATGGTTTTAAGGGCTGTACGCTGAGAAAAGTTCAAATCATCATTGCCCAAGATACCCAACATAGAATCTATTTCACCATGTACAGACCAAGAGTTTAAAGCAAAATTTAGAGAAAGGCTAAACTGTTTGCAAAAATCAACCCCTAAAATAAGGATTTGGCGCACAGAAAGCACAACCACACAGGAAAATATCTTAGTAGACCATGTAACGTGATGGGAAGAGAAACATTACCCAAAACAGGCTGAGCGACACCATCAGCAGTGGTCACCTCAGAGAACTGGAAGAAATAACGCACTTTCAAGACTTTAAAAGTGGCAACCCACAACGACCGATAACGGTGATACAAGCTTCCGAGTCAACTAAAGCGCTAACCGGTGCATTACCGATTTTTACAGTGATAAAAGGACGGCTGTCACAACCCTGTTGATCGAAAACAGGGGCGATTTCTGGTGTCCGTAGAAAGCGAGCTACTTTGTTGAGCCATTCTGTCCATTCGGCGGAGCCGGTTCTGGAGTACTTAGGCGTTTTTCGGTGGCCGGCTTGTCCGAAACGCCTCGACCGTTTTTTGAACAGTTAAAACATTTGGTAATAATGACATTTCGGCGACCACAACCGTAACAAAAGATAGTTTTGTCGTCTTCACAGGCGGAATATAAATGTCCTGGTTTGCGACAATTCCAGCATACTGGACCGCGAGCCTTTGGGGCATTTGAAGAAGAGGAGGGGGCAATAGAACTGACTTGGTTGCCGGATGGTTTAGCCGGTTTATTATAGGCCAGATCAGTCTCTAACACGGAAGATGTTTTAGGCGGCGGATTTCGGAAAGATGCTATGGTAGCCTCAGTATCTTCGTGCCGTTTGCACCAAGTGATAAGATCATTCAACGAGTCTATAGACTGCAAGGAACAGAAACGCTGGTACTTGGGCTGAAGATTCTCATAATGGTTGCTACACGCGTCTTTTCGTCCGGAGAGTTGGACAACCGAGAAAATTAGTTCCATTTTTGCTATGAAAATTTCGGCAGTCTCGCCAGGACCTTGAGTTCGGGACCTTATTTCCTCTTGGAGAGCTAAGTCATAACTAGCCGGAAGAAAAGCAGACCGAAGTCGGGCTGTGAGACCAGACGACGTAGAGACCGACTCGCGTACCATACGGAACCACACGAGAGCATTACCGGTAAACAGATCAGTGGCTTGTCGGAAAAGCTGATCATCGCTAACTCTGCGAGCATGAGTGCATTCTTGTAAACGTTCAAGAAATTCGTTGACACCGGTTGTACCATCGAATTTAATATTCCAACGTCCTATTTGGGGATTACGATCGATAAAATTGGCGCTAGGTAAAAGGGTGCTATGCGCGACTTGGTGGCGTATAGGAGAATACTGCGTGGGCGGTAAAAAGGGTCGCGAGGGTTCGTTGCTAAACCTTATCGAATTCAAACGATTAATAAAATCCCGATTGTCATTGTCGGTAGGGGCTACTCTAGGGGCAGGTACGACAGGTTCGTCATGGCCAAAATCAATTAAGTTTATGGGGCAACTACTTTCTGCTCTTGAGGTGGGACATGCAAGGCGGGTAAGATTAGTTTTCGCGACTGCAAGCAACCTAATGATTTCAGGCTGAAATTGAACAGTAAGGCGTAAAATTCGCCTATGAATATGAACAAGCCTGGAGCTACACTCTTCACTAGCTTGCCTGGAGCCTTGAGTGGAAAAAAGCAGGAAAATTCAGACATACCCAGCATTTCCTGTAATTTAGTCCGGCAGGTTTTCTGTTCCGTCAGTGGCTCAGGAAAGAAAGCAGGATTGAGAAAGCTCTCATTCACGCTCTCCAATTGTAACAGTCCCCATAAGGTAGTCCTTTTCTCCTGTATTGTACCGACTGAATCCGCATTCCTTATTCAGAGTTCATAGTCGAGTTCGTCCTCGCGCAAATGGTTTAAATCCATGGCCATAGTGTACCGAGAAATATAATTAATTAGCAAAAAATATAAGGGAAACAATAGGAAACAATAAGGGAAACACAAAATAAAAAAACCTTCGCTTCCGAAAATTATGAAAAAAAGTGAAATAAATTTTCAACATTCAAAAACAAAATTTTAGAAAAAGCCCCACGTTCGGGCGTCAATTTCCGTGTGGCACAATAGAACAACGGCTACTTACCGTATCAAACAAAAGTTGATGCGTCGGAGCTCACGGGTTGTAGCGGTGGCAAAGGTCGGGGTTCGATTAATAAGTTTGTGGTTGATAGTAGCCCAACTTACAAAAATTGACTCAGGCCAATGCCTGTGCAAAATTTTGAAATACCACAAAGTTATTTTTCGGGCGCCAACACCTTGAAAAGGGTAAGCCTCGAGAGGTATACTCGAAAAAGGAACACAAAACAAATAAAATGAAATGTTTAATTTTGATAAGTTTCACACCCAAAAATAGGTTATTAACATGAAAAGTATAAATTCAAAGTTTACCGAAATATAAAAGAAATACTAACAAACTCCGTCGGCGGTACAGGTCGTCTCTAGCTACTGCTGGGGGAACACTATATTGGAGGACTGATCCCTTGACCCAACCTGAACGACTATCTGGGCTAGCCCCTGTTCTGGGTGACTGGACCACGAAGAAAAAGCTCCGGGTACGAGCAGCAGCGGACTGGTGGTAGACCTCGAGCGCTGGTTCGGTGAAATGTTACACCCTGCAGTGGTGTTCGTCTGCTCTACCGGTATAGGTAAGTACTGCGAGGTACAGTAGCAGGCCCTGGTGGATCGATGGTGGAGCTGGTGTCCGACTCCTTGAATCGCCTCCCTCAGGGTGGCAGGTCTAGGCCAAGGGACAGTCGCAACCAACACAGCCGCTACTTTCCGTACAATAAATAATCTCCGCAGTACTACGTACTTAGGGAGTAACACCAGAAACCAGAAGGTTTTGGATACCCTACAAAGGATCATACAAAAATAAATCCGACTCCTGCACTCCGTCCGGAAATTACAGAGAGAATTTTACAGAAATTTTAAATATGACCATGAATTTAACAAAAATCTTTAAGTTGCTGAAAGAAAGTTAGGTGAATGAATGAAAATAAAGCAAAAGGACAAAACGTCACGATGCTAGGAAAAGGGCTCAGGGTGACTGCAGTCCAAAAGAAAATTTAATAATAGCGCAACTACAAAAAAAAATTAACCCAAAAAATTTAAATTGGAAATACCAAGAATTTTAACAACCCGGCGCTAAACTAAATTTTAAATCCTGGAGGACTAATCTCCCACGCGGCAGGTAGCAAATCAACAATATAACTAACACCCAAAATTTAGATTCGCCAACTACAAAAAAATGGCGCGGAGAAAAAAATCCGGTTTCCTAATCGAAAACAAGTTCCAACCGTGATCCAGCAAAAAATGGTCGCAACACCCACCACTCACTCACGCACACATACGCAGGATAAGGGTAGGATGGCGAAGGGAGGAAAGTTAAGCAGAACTACTACAAAAAAAAATTAACAAAATGAAGGGGTTCGATGACCCGTGGGAAAACTGGAGCTATAAGGTTAATAGCTCGGGCTACGTTAAGCAGAAATACTAGATAATAAAGTACACAAAAGTCATAAAAATTTTGCAAAAAAATCACTAAATCCAAAAGAAAAATCTATAAGAATTTTGAAGATTCAGTGGCATGGTGGTGAGAGATACGAGTTCGTAAACTCAGCTTAAATCACAACTACAAAACTTTAATAATTGTAATAAATTTAAAAATAAAAAGTTGAATACTCTGAATAAAAGAAACCCAACTGTCAATGGTAGTTACTCGATACAAATGCACTGCCCTCGGCTACATAAGGCAACACGTGGTGGTACAAACAATGAAACTTTACCAAATCTAAATCATCCAAATAACCAAAAAATTGAATAAAGTTCGAGTAACTCACCACTAGCAGCCGTAGCAGGTTCTCAACCCCAACTTGAAACATGAGAAATTTGGAAAACTAAAAGAGAAATCACGTCTCGCACCACGATGCACTGAAAATGTAGGCCTAACTGCCTGCCAAAAGAAAGGTCTAAAAGTCGAAAACTACAAGCTCGAAGAGAAGAGAGGGAAATGCCGGTGCATTCCTCTTATATGAAAATAATTACAGCGCCTCTACTGTCAAATATGCCAAAACTAATACGGCGGAAATAACTTTTCAAACTTTTGGCGTAAGTTCGCGCAACAGTGATAAGTCACTATTCGATTTTAAAAGACTAATAAGCAGTAGTAAGAACTGAATTAAAATTCAAACGGGGCAAACTTATTGAACAACAAAAAAAAAAAATTTTTAAAGTGTTTCACTGACAGTGCCGCGTGAAGCTAGCAGAGTTAAAACAATCATTGTTAAGAGGTCTACCATCTCAATAAAATGTGGCTCAAAGATTTTATTTATTTAACAAGAAAATTTTTGTAATGAAAACGAACCAGGGACGTTGCAAAACGTCACAATATATATATATATATATATATATATATATATATATATATATATATATATATATATATATATATATATTATGTAAACTTTATTAAGAATAAAATTTAAAATCTTTTATTTTCGACAAAATTTCAATTTCCAAATCACTTCGAACATCATCTGGTAACTTGTTGAGTTTTGTCCCTAAAAAATTGCAAAATGCTTTCACATCATCTTTCACTTTCCATGCGTTTTCCATTTTTATATGCGCTTCCATTGCCGTAATGAACGCCTTTCAATTTACATCATTACCTTTCTTTTCTTTGGTGGGGGGGGGGGGGTAGTTTTGGTGACAATATCGGCGTCTGAGATGCTGATGATGACCCGGGTATACTCGGAGAATTTAATATTATTTTTTCATTTTGGTACTAAGGAGGGAGAATTTCTAGGGGCGACTGAACTGGGCGGTGATTGAGGGAATTTGATATTTCAAATTCGATGTCAGAAGATACTGGTGGTGAAAGATTCGGCGAGCAGATCTCCTCTTGACTGTTGCTTTCCATCGGACTATTGGATTCTGATATGTTTACAAAAATTGGTCCGCTTAGTCCAATGTATTCACTGGAGCATGGGGACTGCTTACTTAAAGGCAAATTATACGATGAATGTTCAGTACACAATGAAATTAGTACAATATGTTCATAATCGTTAAAATTAATATACATACTTTCGCAGTGTGATAATGCTGTCTAAGAAACGCATAAGCATTTAATAAATAATATCAATAATGGCAACCTAATGCTCAAAATCGTTCGCGTTCATTTGAATAGTTTCCATTTGTCTAGTGCTGCCCCTAGCGTGCAAGTAAAAAAATACATCTAGATTTGGCATCCTACAGCGGTCAGAAAAGTTTTGATAATTTTTAGTGCTCTACTTATGTAGTGAGTTCACTGCACAGCAGGTAGTAATGCCCGGCAGCGTTTTAACGTCAACAGAAATACGGGATGTGGAAATTCTGACAATTGAAATACTTTCATCATTACTTTCAAACTGTTTTTATTATTTACATGTTTTGAACTATTTTTATCTTTCTCTCATAGCTATTCTTATTTTTCGCAAATTTATAAGATTAGGAGATAGTTGCTAACATTTTATACAGTTTTGTATTTACAGCTAAATTTATAAAATATTTTCTATGTACGTGATGTACATCGACGTGAAACCAGTTAATATATTTTGCATTAATATTTTCTTCTATTTTATTTAACAGTGTTTTCTTAAACGAAATGTGTTTATTATTTAGGAAAAATGTTCCATTGTAGTTAAAATTAAAAATAAAATGTCAACTGCTAATTCGATCGGTCTATATACAAATTCTATTTCATCATTTTACCCGTAATCTCTCAAAAATATTAAAATTTTATTAATTGTGTATAGTTAATCTTTTTTTAAATATAATTTTCACAAATATTACACGGATATTTATTTAGACACTTATATACTAAATAACCTGCAAAGTAAGTTGTTGCATTTCTTTCAAATCTTGTGACGTCCACTACTGCTTTTTTCGTTTCTTCTACATTAACGCTATCCTCTTCTATATCGTCATTTTGTGGCTCATCGTTGTTATTGTGAGCAGATTCATTTCTGCAATGAAATAAAACAGAAATAGGTATATCAGTAATACTTAAAAAAATATTACCACATTGTTAATAATTTGTTACCATGCTATATTAAAAATAAATAGTTATTTACCTGGTAGAGTCGATATTTTTATCCATGATACTCGTATCTTTCAAATTTAAGGATCATCAGTGTCCATTTCGCAATTTCCGGTTCCAGTCGCTTGTAACATGCGTATATGCATATTTTGTTGCAGTGCTTGTCTAAATCACTTAACAGTCGGATTTGGATTGTATCCACATCTACTTCTCAGCACAGAAAAAAAAATTTCAAGGGTATCCTGTTTTAATTTACTAGTTAATAGAAATTCGTATTCCTTTTTTTTTATTTTGTTAAATAAAAGTAAAATTCCATTTATTGTTTGAACAAGTCCATTAAAACAATAAACATTTTTGCGCTCTATATTTTTTGCATTAAACATTTTTATTTTTTCTAAATATTCTAGGGCGTCATTGAGTGTGATTATTACTTCTTTGTTTTTCTCAGATAAAGAACTTCTTAATGGATTACTGTCATTCAATATTTTGCTGTTTAAACAATCACACACGTCATTTATTTTCCTTATAAATTCTGCCGTATATTAAGCTGTAGGAGTATTTAAATCGCCTGTTTTTATGGCTGTGTCCATTGCAGCGGACATTCTTTTGCTAAAGATTTGGACTGCCAATTTAACCGACATTTTTTCGAAATTATTTGGAAATATGTCTCTCCGTAATTTTTGTTAATGGCGATGCAAGGATGCAGTTTTTGTTTATATTAAATGTCGCTGGTACATCTCTCCACGATACACGATTTGAATTTATAAATATGTCGCTTGCTAGTAAATTATGTCTTATGGATTTAATTAGATGTGGAGTGTCATACAGTGCAAAATCATCTTATTTTTATAATAAAAGTATGGTTGCGTAGTAATTACTACAAATAAATAGAAAAGGTGTCGGTTATTTGGTCCTTGGTCGCAGGCAATTGCTGTTACATTCAATCCAATGGAATTGCATTTGTCTAAATTTTTATATAGGATATCTAATAGCGATTTTCCGCCTTTTGACAAGTAATATGACAAAGGCTGTTTCCACGAAGTGAATAAACCGCGGACCATGAACACTAGTCCTTGATCGGCAATTTCTGGAAATCGTCCTATATGGCCCAGATCTTGGAATCCCGCTATTAAATCCAAAGTGGTATTGTATTCTAAACATTTTTTGAGTGACATCTCATCGAACATTAAAACACAAACGGCATCTTTTTTGTCGAATGTTTTTATTTTCATTTCAAATTTTTTTAATTAAAGATGTCTACACCTGTTTTCAAATGATATATTTTTAACCATTATCTGATGGTCCGTGGAGAAGGCAGGATAATATTTGATTTGTCCCTCATATTTATATAACGATGGTGATTTATAATAATATGACAATGCTAAGGACATTTCAGTTGGTGTCCATTTCGTTTTATATTTATGAAATAAATTCATATTCATCAGTGTCCTTGCATCATTCGACTTATTTTTAAGTAATTTGTTAACATAAGCTAAACCAGATTTTTTCCATACTTCTTTTGTAATCTATTGATTTTCATCCTTTTGCTAGCTAGCATTCAATTTTTCTTACATAATTTATGTAATAAATTTCGTTTCGTGGGTGTTATACTCTGATCCGAGTTAATATTGGTAGGGCTGGGCGTAATGCGGTTATTTAATAAAATATTTAATAAAACATATTGTAAATAATGTACTTCTGACGTTCTGGTGAAAGAATGTGTGAAGAATTACCACACATCATTTTGTTAGTATAAACTTTTACCACAGGTTGTTTTAACTTTCAATTGTTCCACTCTTGACGCTGAAGATGGTGTTGTAATTAAACCGAAATCATACGGCACTGCATGTTTCACAAATAACCTTTTTTATTAATTGTTCACTACTTAGTTCCAATAAACGTAAGTTCCCACTGTTATCAACCCAAATTTGTGTATGTTCACTTCCACTGGTAATAATTTAAAAAATCTCATCTGCGGAAACTTTTTTTGCGAATTATCACAATTATAGTAAACACAACAATGCGCTGCTGTATTCATTTTAAGTAATATGATTTGAAATATATCAGTAATTAGAAGATAATTCTAACACTTCCAAAACACCAAGGAGACGAAGGAGACTATATGAAACTCAATACAGAAATGATAAATTTATGAAAAGTACAAAGAGTCATAACGTAAAAGGCAAAAATATTAATCCTAATTTCAGATAACCCATCCATTGTTCATAATGAAAGGAAAAGCCCGGCACTTACGTTCCAAGAATCTTATGAAATTAAGAGAGCCATAAAGGGGTGGAATATCGATGACTGATCAACTAGATCTTCTTCATTCTAAATTTATGAATTGTATAGTGGTCGGCATTTCCTAATCCTTTCTTTTATTTATATGTACCCTAGTAAGAACCTTTTCTTTTCATTGTATTGCTTCTAATAATGAAAGGTGTGAATGCCAAAACTTTCTCTGTTTATTACCTATTTTCTTTACTCATTCATTTTATTACTTCTATTCTGCCGGCAATTGGATCGAATGAAGATAAAATTAAGAATAACACATGTACCCGAGAAATGAGGATAGAATTTTCCTCATTTTTCAAATTTCCCTAATTCCATGAAACTTTAAGGCTTTAAGATGCTTTACGATTAAAATAAGCCGAAACGGATTTGTAAGTAACCTATTCAACGGATTTAGATATAAATATTGCAAACCATAATGAAACAAATGAAAATCACAATTATAGATTGTAATTTCCATTGCTAATTTGTCTAATTTAGTACTGAAAATTCATTCTGTTCAATTAATTTTAATAATTTTATACGTAATGAGCTATTCAAAATGAACTTCCAAAAATATTGAATGCTGAGCAAGTTAAAAAAATTAATGAAAGAGGAGAAAATTAACTTAAAAACAAACAATTGATACTACTTCACTGATAATTTCATTTGTATTATTGTCACAACCATTGTTTTTACATAATAAATAAAACATCAATAAAATGACATCTTGTTAGACAATCTTGTACTTTATTTAAATTTTCAATTCAAATTAAAATAAAATCTAAAAATTTATATAAATTGCAAGTTTTATTCTCCGACCACCTTATTTTAAAACTAAAATAAAGTATTCAGAAATACCGACTTTAATTCATGTATCTATGGACAGATGGCTCTGTATCGCTAAGAACATTTTTTGCGAACGCTTTTTACCTTTAGGTTGCCATTATTGATATTATTTATTAAATGGCATGAGGTCAATTAAAAACCATGGTTTTTTCGGTTTTCCTCCTGGAGATCCACTTCTTGCTTCGGATTAAAAAAAAATTCTCAAGTATTTTTGACGCAAGCTTAGAAATGCATGCGCTACTTGTTCTCCTACTAAAATATACATACAATAAGTAATACCAAATAAATTCTATTTTTAAATAAAACCCAAAAGATTCTCCTATTTGGCCCCAATCAAAACTTTTAGTTTTCGTATTTTTAAAATCAGCATTTCTTTTGTCCCAAAGCAAACTATTCTGCTGAACCAAAGATAAAAAATGCTCGCCATGTACATTAAAATCCATGCTAGTGTTTTTCTGTTTTGCTGTCAGTCTGTCGGCACGGATCAAAACAAAGATTTGGTGGTTTGAATTGAAAGTATTCCTAACCCTATTTTTGCCAAAATATGTGGATATTATCAAATAAACATTTTTTATGTGTAAATTATATAATACGTAAAGTAAATACCAATTTATTTATCACTGAATAATTAAATTATTTAAATATTTTTAAAAAGAATAGTTCACCAACCAACTTCTCAAAAAATGTCAACATCTACTAAATAGGGTAGACTGGGTACGATTGCAACAATTGCCATTTATAAGCCGACCGATGGTGAAAATATATTAACACGTTGACTGCCATATATATATATATATATATATATATATATATATATATATATATATATATATATATATATATATATATAATGCACATCCAATTTGGCCACTGCGCCGTGTGCATATATACTATTCACAAGCACATCAGGCCGTGTATCTATAAAATATGCACACGTACTCTGAATTTCTTATGGCGAATCTCTTAGTGCGGCGTGGAATTTACACCATATATGTTGATCTGGTAATATCTTACGTTTTTTCTTATAAATTAGTTGTGGTAATATTTTATTTCGCTGCATAAGGTATTTATTCTCATTAATAAGTAAATAAATACAGGAAATTAAATGTACTTAATTAAATTTTCAAGTTATATTTTGTGTCCACTTATTTTAGAAAAAGTAAAAATATAGTTCTTTTATGATAAAAAATTATGACAATAAAAAACGGCTTTTTATCAACAAAAAATGATTTTCCTACATACATTGGCACACAAATATAATCCTTCAAAGTTGGTTTTCGGTCCAGTCCCAACCAAATAATTATTCCTAGAAACATTTTTATTTCGGCTATGTTCGTAGACAGCCAGTTATGCAGTCTTGATTTTGTTCCTATACTTTCGTCGGCAATTTTTTCAATAATTTTCTGATCGGCGTAGATATTAGTTTGTTCCGCCATTAACTCGAAAACTTCCTCAGTCACATTTTTTAAGAAACAGTCTAACTCATTAAGTCCTCTAAGTCTATTTTCAATATCTGCAGGTACTCCGAAAGGCACATCAAATGTAAAATCTTTAAATTTTCTTTCAATGGGTCCCCATCCGACTACGTCTGGATTATCATTTTCCCCGGTATCGGAGGAAGAATTTGAATCTGAGCTACTGCTACTTACTGCCTTCGATGTTGAGGAAACATCTTGGTACTTGTTGCCCTGACCCTGAATCACTACTTTCGCTTTCTTGAACATATTCTTGATCGTCATCGGATTCGTCACTCATGTCCTGCAAGCATTGTTCCATTAGTGCTTCTAACCTTTTTCTTTCCTTTTCTTCTCTGGCAAGCAGCGACATGACCATCGCTAATAATTGCTTATAGATTCAACAATACAACGTTTTTAGGACCACGTGTTAGAATAAACGTCGCTTCAAGCACACGTTTACAACGGCTGACCGCAGCACACACTAAATTAGCGCAATCGTTGAAGATCGCAAATAGAATTGACAACAGGGTCGGACTTTACCTGCGTACAAGGCGTGAATAGAATATAAGCACGTGGCGTATGTTTGAAATGCTTTATTCAGACGCCGCGTGCATATATTTCATTCACGCTCCTATTGCATACCATAACAGACAAATTTTACTCCCAAAACGTAAAAATAACATAAATTTTCAGGGAAATCACTTCGGCGCATCGGACCTGATCACGAATTTCGCTTCGACAGTCAACGTGTCAAATACAAGAGCATGTTTCTATTTACTAATGGTAGTGCTATTTTAGTACCCGGTGCATCATTTTGGTAGATCAAAAAAAAAAAAAAAATTATTTGTTTCAATCGTCCCCATGCCAGAGGGTTGAAACAGTGATTGAGGTCAAATAAAACACATGCAGATAAATCAAAATATAATATTGTAACATATTTTATTCATCATTTATTTTAATTCTAAGAATAATTATGGCTTCGTTTGACAAGATTAATCATTCTTCAACATTTTAATAATCTTAAGGATACTTTAATGAACTTTTAACAACACACACAACATATCTTTTGAACAAAACAAACTGAACATAAATAATCTGCGTATAAACTAAAGGAAAACATTTCTTTGGTTTTGATTAGACGTAAATCAAACAAAAATCTAGCTTTGATATCATTCCGAGTCGCAATTTTGGCAAACATAGCTAAAACCACCTTCTGTGCACTCTTCGTGAGCCCACAGTTTACAAGTGGTACATTGTATCCACTTTTCTCAGGATCTGCTCTCTGAATACGGTGACAAACAAATAAGGCAGTAGCACTTCTCCTCTTCTGATGATGAATCCTGTTCTCTATTATTTTTTCTCCTATCTGTGGTATTTCTTTTGCTTTTTTCTCCATCCAATCTTTTCTTGACTTGCTTAGCTGTGGCCCATTTCAACCTCATTTCACACTTCCTTCTTATTTCTTCTTTCTCTGGTGTATCAGTGTAGATTGTAGACTTTCTAATTTTTCGTCCTCTATTAGATTTCCTCGGAGGAGCTTTCGGTAATGGTCGTATTTCTTCTGGTGTAGACACTATAGGAGCACTGGAAGTAATTGGTTGGACACTTGTAGATGGTTTTGTCGAAGTTTGCTGAAGAATAGTGCTGCTTTGACGTCTGGGTGGCGTATTCAAAGTTTCCGGACCTTCAATAATGTTTTTCTGTTTAGTTGTTGGGACTGATGAAGTATTGATAACCTGTTGTTGAATCGCTGTCTCTATTGGTGGTTCATTAATTAAGAGAGAAGGCGATAGTGCCAGCGTTGCATCTTCAAGTGGGGTAATATTCGGTATAGGAACAACCACTGGCTCTATTGTATTTTCGGGATTTGGCTTATCCGTTACAAATGCAGGAGTAAAATCGAGCTCAGTAAACAGATGCCGATTATATGGGTAAATTCCCGTTTTGCAAAAATCGGCTTGAAAGTTTGACGATGTAAGAGCAAGCGGCGCAGCGGACGCTACAATCCCTGGTATGTCATAGATTGACATTGTCTTTCCTGGATGGCTTCGCATCTACGCATCACAGGTCGAATTTATAGCTTTCTTCAAAGGCCCATATGCAGATCGGTCAAGCGGTTGAAGTTTGTGGGAGCAGTGGGGAGGAAAACATAGTAAGACAATGTCATTGTTCTTGCAGAAGTCCAATGCGTTAATGGGAATATGGGAGGAGTGATTATCGAGTACAGTAACACTTTATGTGAAGGGGATACATTTGTATGTTTTTTTAAATGTTCAAGGAAATGCAACAATGTTTCATCCTGCATCGAGCCAGAAGAGTTTGCAGTTCCAGCAGATCCTGCGGGCCCATCCCTAATAAAATGGTCTTGATAACACACTCGCGGAAACACGAAGAATGGAGGAATTACATATCCGATAGCATTGGCCGCAAAGGCCACTGTAACTAAACTACCCCTTTCTGCTGAAGTTACTGAACCTACTTGACGAGTACCACGCTTAGCTACGTCTTTGTCGGGTTTCTGTACTGTAGTTATACCTGTTTCATCAACATTATATATGTCTTGGGGCTCGAACTTATGACGGTCCATGACAGTGGGCAAATTGTCATAGAAAGTATCTACGTTACTTTTGTTAAAACTAGTAGCTCTTGAGAGACTTGTAGCTTGCGCTGTGCGTACAGACAGCTCAGGGTTTCTTCTCATAAACATCCGAAACCATTCTTCGCCAGCCATCTCATTGTCATCCCAAGTCCGAGGTCGTGATAAATTATATTTAGCGGTAAGTTCGTACGCCAATTTCCTTACCTCCTTCCTTGATAGGCCAAAATATATATCTGCATATCGAATCAAGTATTTGGAAAGCTCTCGCTCCTGCTCTTCATTAAAAACTCAGTTGTGAGCTTTATATCCCATGAATTGGTTTTCATCCTCGCCAGATGCATCCCGCTTTCGTATATATCTTAAGAGCGAGCAGTGGTTTACTCCATGCTTTTTCGCCGCTTTTCGCAATAAACCTCTTGCTTTTACCTCCTCATAAGCGTCTTTATACTGCGAAAAGTCGATCTGCCCTCTCGAAGTTTTTCTTGTGCGTACTCTCGGCATCCAGTAAACAAGAAAATAAAATAAATATATTGTTTCAATCGTACCCACAAAAAATGTTTCAACCGTCCCCAACCCCTAATTTAGGTAAAAACAGTTTACAGTAATGGCGAGAATAATGACACATTAAAACTAGTCACGATGTCGTACTCTACAAGCTTCATTTCAAACACTAAAACACACCCAATACTTTCACTTGAATAGAAACCATAATAATTTAAAAAAATATTCGAACAAAAATACTTACTTCCAGTTGTCGAAATACAATATGGCCTCCTACAAACAACTGCAACGCGTACTGAGCGACGCGACACTGAGATTCGTGTTGAAAACTGTTGTCTACTTCATTCCTCTCTGGACCCCTCTCCACACTACAAACAGTTTGCGAGATATTTGTTCTGTTTCAACCGTCCTTTGTTTCAACCGTAGCCAGTCTACCCTACTAATTTTAATATATTTGTAATTTGAAAACTATGTTTTAAGACGCTCCAACCGATTACTAATTGTAAGTGCTAATTGTAATTTATAATTCGGTAGCTCTGAACGCAGCTTTAGTCGGTAGGTAACAACTGAGAATTAACAACGATTTTTAGCAACCATTCAATTGGTATTCAGTAAATACATAATTAATTAACATAAAAACGGTCGTTCTGAATATCGTTCTTAAATATAGAAGTGATGTTATTAACAAGTGATTTAAAAGGCATGTCGATTCTCAATATTTGTACATATTTCTACTTTATTGACAACGTAAAGTGACAGATTTGGATTAGTTTGACGTTTGAGTTTTTAATAATGATTGATAAGAAAATTCGGGGTTCAAGATGTTCCGCGGAACAATATTCTCAAATGGTAGATTTCATGACGATTTTGGGCTAATTAAATGACAAAACTAGTTTTGCATTTCATTTCTGATAACTGCTAGTTGGAAATTTTGCAAATCGTTGATTAACTTCACAGAAAATTTAAATTTTGCCCTTTAATCTCTTTGTAAGACCCACACCCAGGCAAAGGATTTAAGTGTTAGGAGCATCAGATGAAGTTTTCCAGTTTAGAATACATGTTTATTTAAATCCTATGTTTGAATGCGATCGATTTCGAAATTTCAAGAATCTCATCATCAGGTATGCACCAGGGTCTAGAAGTTTTAGCAGTAAAATAATACAAATTTGAGATTGTTAAAATGGCTGTTTAAATTTAAATGTGTAAGATAAAAGAAAATAAATTACAAAAATTAGTTTAGATCTTTACGGGAAAAAATAAGGAAATTTGTTCAATATTAATATATTAAGAATTAAAACATTTAACTTTGGAATAAAAGTAAATCTTTCATCTTGTAACATGAGACCTTCGAGCATATACTGACTCAGTATGCTTGAAGCATGAATTCACGAATTATATTAAAGAATGTATTACTAATATCTCGCAAATATCTTTGCATAAATCTTGTCTAAAAATGTATATAATTATTGGTCATAGGTACATATTAGTTTATAAATAGTTTACCTTTGCTATCGTACCTATATTTCCAATAAAAGTTTATTTCCCAACACAAAATTTTCAAGAAAAACCATTAACAACGATTGTTCAATACTAACAACGGGAGATATGCAGTTGCTAGATGAACAACTTCGCGTAACGACTAGTTAAATTTTACAAACTTGATGTAATAGAGAATTGGGACATTCAATTTAACAACTGATAATAGTTGTTAATTTTAACAACTTTGCTTAGCGAATTAGGCCGATTATGTGACTTGTAGTAAAGGTATTTAAGAATTCAAGGAGATCTTGATGAACTTCGTAAATAGGGTTCCAAATGATATGACAGTACTCCAGCTTAGAGCGGACGAAAGAATAATTTAGGCTAGTAATTGCTGATAAATTTTTGTAAGTCCGACTATTATTATGAAGCCTAGCATTCTCATGGCACTGTTAATATATATATATATATATATATATATATATATATATATATATATATATATATATATATATATATATATATATATATATATATATATTTATATTGTCACAGCCGCGATAAAAGAATATTTTTAACTAAGTAAATCTCTTTAATAACATGTGTCCCTAATACTTTAGAATAATAAATTTTCCCACCCATATCGAATGTGGGTCATCAAAACTGATAAAGTGAACGAATCTTCACAAGCCGCGAGAAAAGAATATATTTTAATCTCCTTAAAAACGTGTGTTCCTAATACGCGAAAATAACAAATTATTCCAACAGGATGCAGGATATCAAAATTGATAAAACGAGGAACCACAAGGAAATTATAAATTAAAATATATCCAGCAAACTCGCACTCTTGCAAAACGTACAATCCTAATACAAAAGTCCCCCATGATGAATGACCGATAAACCACTCCCTCGGAATATTGCAACATCCGGTAAAAGAGAACCATGAGATACAGTCAATTATACTTGTCAAAATTATTCAGTAACCCACCGGTCGTGACAATATATATATATATATATATATATATATATATATATATATATATATATATATATATATATATATATAACGGGTGGACCTTGCGGTTAATTATGGAACACTATTTCATTCAAATGACTTCCTCGGCTGGCCTTGCAGTAGCCCATACGATCAACCCAATTTTTTAGTACATTTTCGGCAGTATGGAGCTATATTTTTACCGATGACTGAACTAATTTTTTTTTTCAGTGCCTCAATGGACGTTGGGTGATTAGCGTAACACTCATCCTTAACAGCTCCCCATAAATAATAGTCCAACGGGGTCAAATCGCCGCTGCGCGGTGGCCAATGCATATGGCCAAAACGGCTAATAACGCGATTTTCAAACTTGCCACGCAAAAGATCGATTGTTTCACGGCTTGTGGGACACGGCGCACCATCCTGTTGAAACCAAATGTTGTTCAGATTCATATATTCAAAAATGGACCACAAATAATCAGTTATCATTGCACGGTAGCGCTCACCGTTCACTGTAACCCATTTGCCTTCCGCATCTTAGCCGGGGAGGAACGTTTCCTCTTCGACTCTAAAGTTGCAGGCGTCTCAGTCACCGGAGATGTGGTTGCGGTGACATGAGCATAGGAACGGCCTTCCTCGACTGGTCGTAAGGCTTCCGCAGCCCTCCGGAGTTCGGTAGTGCCAGCAGCAGCGCTGTCGGATGGTTTGACCACGCCTTTCTTCAAGGCCGCTGGTTTTTTCCTCATGGGCTGGTTGCGCGGGGACGTGGACGGTTTTCTTTTCCCCGGAGTGTCTGAGGTCGGCGTATATCGCTCTGGAAGCAGGTGGGACCCTTGCTGTAGATGTTATCCTTCTCCATGAGTGTGGTTGGGGGGTGGTGTCGATGGGAGTGGCGAAGTTATAGTTTCGATAGCAAAAGGTAGACCGGCTGTACTAGTCCCTGGTTTCGTGCTTTGACCAGCGGCGGGGCCTTGCTTAAAGAAGGTTATCAAGGCCGTGGCTTTCTGTTTCTTCTTAGCAGTATCGAGGTACGCTTCGTATTCCTTCTGCTATCTTATATACCGGAGCTGATGGCTTGTCTCCAGCTCTTTGTAGCTAACCAATCCCTTAGCTCGCTTGGCCTCGATAGCAGCTATCTTGGCCCAGAGTATTAGTTTCGGGTATGGTGGCCTGGATTCCAATTCCTTCACATAATCGTGATGAGCACGGCGTTCGTGTTCACGGACGGCGGCGAAGGTGGGAAATGACATCAAGCAGAACTGGCACCTGGAGGTGTCCCTGCTTCCACAGTCCTTCAGATGACGTGCGAGACTGCTCTTCAGTTCATAAACGCGACCACATTGTTCACAACCGAACAAAACCCCGGAGGATGTGCCGGGTGCACTAATGGGTGAAGTCCCCTGCAAGCCAGAAGGCTCGTGTGCTCGAGGCGGTTCCCGAGGACTCCCCTGACTGCGTCCCTGATGGGAGTTGTATCTGTCGTACTGGCCTTGCTCGGGTTTTTGTCCCGTGCATCACGAGTGGTATTTATTTTTGTTTTTTGGAGTTCGTTAAATTTCGTGCAGTTAATACATTTATACTCTGTGGTCTTGCGATCTTTTATGTCATGAATACCAGCACATTTGGGACAGCAGGGCTCGGTGTTAGAGCATCGTAACATACATAGTTTTTCACGTTTTAGCATACGGTCGTAGGTCAGATCTACTTGAATGAGAGCTTGAAATACATTTTTATCACGTTCAGTAGCAAACGCATCCAAAATCTCACATTTATGGTTGGTATCAAAGCATGATTTATTCTGATGACGAAGATTTTCCAGGAGAGTGTCCTTGTTTAGCAACTATACGGACTGTGGGATTCAAAGCAGGTAATTGTTTAATAATGTATTTCTTGGATAAATTCTCATTTATTAGTTCCTTTAATTTACTGGTTTGAAAGATAAGACCGCTATTACTGACTTGTTGGACTAAATTGACTTGGATGTCAGACGTCACAGAATTTGCGGTAATGAAAGTGGACTGAGAAGTGTTCTTTGGGCCTAAGATCACTTGAGGATCTGACGCAAGCACTACGTTTGTTGGATTATTAAAAACAATATTTTCATTTTCGATAATCACATTATTCATAATATGAAATTTATCGGGTTTTGTGTTTACGTTGATAATTTCAGTAGTGTCGTCATTTATAAGAAAAGAACAGCATTAGAAACATCTATTAGATTTAGACCGCCCTCTCTAAAGACTCCTAAATTATTAATATCTATGTCTATTTGATTTTCGTGCATTTCATACGATGCTAAAAGAAAAAATATGCCTGAATAACATATATAAATTTAAAAAAAAACAGCTTACGTATTATTTTTTAATAGATTACTGGTAGAATAGTTAGTAAATACTGTTTCCGTATTATCGTAGAACTCAATAGAGCTTTCATGGACTATGTCGTTTTCGATTTTATTTTGTACTATAAAAAATTTAGAGGTTAGATCTTTAGTTTTCTTACATTTTGGGTAAATTTTTTCTACCTTTGTCTTCCTTGCACATTTTAAATATTTTTAATGCTCTTGAATTGGCTAACATGATTATTTCAAACCTATTTCACTTTTTTTCACAATAAACATGCCAACGGTCTAACCACAACCGAGCACAGTACCGCAATAACATGAATTTCTGCTAACGACATTCTGCTAAACCGACATAAGTATACTAACTTCTTGCATCTGATTTACTAAAAGGATATGTGTACAGTTAAATCCTTTTAGCGAATCATCAGATTACAATTTTAGAAGTTTCGTTACTGCTAGAAGGATATAAGTATACACATATGTTTTTAGTAATAAATATATGGTGGAAATTTAAGATCAAGTCTACTTATTCCTTTATAGCTTGTTACAAATTTATAAATACACAAACTTCTTGTAGGTATAAGTCGACATAATACTTTATAAGATCTTCGATTTTTTCCTGTACTGATCTATATAGACTTATATCCTTATAGCATACTATGTATTGCACATTTCTGGAATATAATTCATTAAAATTTCATTTTGGTAATAAGTCGACTTATTCCCTTTTTGCCTGTGCCTGTAGGTAATAATTACAATGAATCGTTTACATAATTTTTTAAAAGAACCAACAGATAGACATTTCAAATGCGAAGGAACATTATTGTAAAGGGTTGGAGCTAAATATGAAAAGGAACATTTAAATTAGGATTTTTTGAACGTTGGGACGTTATACATATCTTTTCACGTAATGAGTAATGATAACTTTTGACAACTTTTTCATGCAAGTAGGGAGGAATGCCAGTTATCCTTATTTTGAGTGAAACAATTGAATGATTTAATTAAATGGTCGTCAACAGTATCCCTATGAGCTAATAAGTGATAGTATGACATATGATCATATTTACGAATACCATAGACATAACGAAGACAAGCATTCTGAAACAGTTATTCTATGTTTATCTAATTGAGTTAAATTTGGTACATAAACACAGGCACAATAATGGAGTAATGGTAAAATTAATGTGTTGACTAACCGTAATTTAACTTGCGAGGGTAAGAGGTGTCTGAACTGATATAGATGCCGAAGATTCAGTTTAGCCTCTGTTAATTTTTTTGTTAAGTGAGCTCTAAAATTCAAATTTTCATCGATCTCCAGACCCAAGCTTTTAATAGTAGAACTACGTTTCAATTTAAAATTATCTAGCTCAGTATCAAGTGTATCATTATATCCAAAGTTGATAACACATGATTTTTCAGCATTTATTTTGAGGCCATTATTTTTTATGCACTCTGTAAGCAAGTCTTGATCATTATTAATTAAATCTGTTTTTTCAAGAATTTCAGTGGAGCTGAAAGATGCTAAGATTTGTGAATCATCAGCGTAAGAGTGTACTAAGCAGTATTTCATGACAGATTGCATGTCTGCAACATAGATTAAAAAAAATAAAGGACCCAAAATAGATCCTTGAGAAACTCCAGACTGCAAGGGAAATAAAGGTGACTGAGATGTTTTTGTTTCACACAACATAGTGACGTAATAAATCTGTCGGTTAAATAACTCCTGAATGAGCATGTTGTGATCCACCATGTTAAAAGCTTTGGTGAAATCAATCTGAATTAGCGTAGACAAATTTGATTTGTCCAGATTGGATATAATGATATCTACAATGTTTATGAGACTAGATTGAGTACTGTATCCGCGTCTGAAACCTGACTGTGTACATGGTAAGATATCATTATAAGAAATATAACTCATTATTTGGAGAGTGTTGGAAGAATGTTAATTGGGTGCAAGTCATCGAAAGTCATAGCGTTACTTTTTTTGCAATTGGCTTAACAATAGCCACTTTCCAGATATCAGGGACAACTTCCTCCAATAAAGCCGTATTTATGATATGAGTAACATGACCATTTATCACCGGTAAAATTAAAGTAATCATCTTTAAGGAAATGCCATCCACCCCAAATGCATTAGACGTTAGTTTGTGCAAAATGTTGTATATAGTTGCATTATCAACAAGTTTAAAGTTAAAGTATTCTGTTAGTAAGTTTGAATATTTATCATTAATGTAATGATTGGCAATATTATCATTAATATTAGATGTCCCAACTTTATCTATTAAGTACTGAGCATAAGATTCATAATTATGTAGTGTAGGTGATATTTTTGTTCAGTATCATCTGTAACTTAAACGCGTTTTTTTTTTCATAATTTATTTATTAGAATTTCTAATATCATTATTTATATCATTCTCAAGAAATGCTTGGTTCGCTGTACATATCACAGTAGTTGTAAGGTTACGTAACTGTTTATAATAATTGAATTTAGCCTGTGTTTTATATTTACTATACTCCTTTAAAGCTCTATCTGTTTTTTTCTGCATTATTTGAATGACGAGTAATCCATGACTGTAACGTTTACCTACTTTAATAGTCTTAATGGGAGCGTATTCATTAATGCTAAAATTTGGTCATTTAAATATGCAATTTTATCGTTAATATTATTAAGGTAAAATATTCTATTCCAGTCTATTAACTTACTATCTGTGATAAAGTTATTGTAATAAAAAAAAATTGAAATCTATAGTTCAATACTTTAAAGGAAGCATGTTGCCTTGGAAAATTAAGAGTACAAAAAACACAACTGTGATCCGAAAAGTCAGTCTATAAAATCTGCATGGGGATTATATATTACTCAAAAAAAAAATTATTAAGAATGCTACATTTTGGATATTTTCAACATTATTATTTTCAACGAAATCAGTATGAAGGATTTTAAATGATATATTGTTACGCACATAAATAGCGACACCTCCACCACGCTTAGAGGTTCTTTCAGAATTAATTAAATTATATCCAGAAATATTAAATAATTGTGGAGGGAAAGTTTGGCAAATCCAAGTTTTTGTGACGCTTAATATGTCAAAATTAAATTCGTTTACAATTTCTTTAAAATTTAAAAAACAAGGGTAGAGCGACCCAATATTTAAATGGCCAAATGTAAACGAGCTATTCCCAAGTTGAATGAACTCTTGAATCATTACGTTTCTGACTTTTAACAAAAATTGAATAAGTACAATACAAAGGTTGAGACAAAAGTAATTATTAAGACAGACAAAATCTGGTTTAAGCATATTCAGGCATTTATAACTTTACAGAAAGTGATTCAGTAAGATTATACACTTAATATAAGAGAATATAATATGTACCAAAAATATGTAGAGTGAAGTTATTTGATTTTGTTGATATCCTCAACATTAGTAACCAGGGATGGTAACCAATAAAAATATACAGGTTTTGGTTTCGGTTATCATGAAAATAAAATTTCGGTTTTGATTTCGCTTTCGGTTTTTATGCAGCATTCGGTTTCGGTATATAGGTTTTATTAAAAAGGTTTCGGTTTTGCAAAAGTAATGTACAAGTACTTATATAATTGTATTTTTATTTTTTGTAACTCGAGTAGATATGTACGTACAGGTACTATATTAAAACTAAAATACTATTAAATATAGAAAGAAAATAAACTTATATTTGTATGAAATAAACTACATATAGTAGACCAGGAATTAAAGTTAATTGTAGCTCAGTTGACAGAGCGCCCGACTAGAAATTGGGAGGCCGTGGGTTCGAATCCCGTTGGGGTCCGTGAATTTTTCACAAATCTGTCTTCGTTTATATATTTAATATATTTTATGGTAACTTTAAGTTACAGAAATTTCACTGTTGCATTACACCAAAACAGTCTTCTCTCATTAAAGTTAACGTTTAAATTATTTTGTACATATGTTTTTTTTTTCAGAAACTTTTTCCTTTGATATTTGACATTTTCCATTAGAGCACCTTAGAATTACACAAAAATGAAGGTAGGAGAATATTTACAAGTATCTACCCATTATAATGTATTTCTGGGATTTCCTTGATCAGTACTGGAATAAATACTTGCAAAAATACTTATACCTTAATGCTTTGTACAATATCAATCTTCTCGAATGTAATACATCAAGAGGAAAATTTTCTGATAACAAACCACATCTATAAAATAATATAAACGTCAACTTTCAATCGCTAGTCATAATCGAATAAGAATAAACTTCACGGCGATTTCTAAAAATAATTTAAATTCAGAACATCTTCAAGGGTTTTTTCATCCATGTTAGATCGCAGCGGTGAAAGTACAAATCATAAATTAGAAAACAGTCTTTCTACGCTAACTTGGGTGCTAGGTACAGCAAGTAGATTGTAGCAATTTGATATAATTATTGTGACTTCCATAAATCCAATATGTTCTTATCTTCCTTAATCCTAACTTGTTCTCCTTGATAATTTAGTAATAAAGTCTCTTTCCGTTTCTTTTGATTTCTGTATATCACGCTATTCTTCGTTCTTTTTTAGTAACATTTCAAGTTCATCGCTAAATGACGGTGACGATGATGAGCTACTAGAACTAATATTAGCTGGTGTTTCAGTCTCTTGAATTTTTTGTAGATATTTTATATGTATCCAAAGCTTTTTAATGTAAATTTTTGCTAAATTTATTTTTTCATCTGTAAGCATAACATTTAATCTAGGATCTAAAAAGAACGTAGACACAATAATTTCATTTTCTAGTAACAGTTTTTCTCGTTTCGACATATTCTCTACAATTATTTTAGCAAATGCAGATTTTTGAGCAGCAGTATTTAATTTACAAGTTGTCCAAATTTTGTAAAAATCTCCTATTGTTAACTGCTCAGTTTGTAAAGATTTCGTGGCAATTTTAGCTGGTTCTAGGGCTTCAATCACCTCATTTATTTTAGACCACTCCATATCTGAGATATACAAATCTTTGAATTCTTCTTGTGCTATCTCAACAATGAAGTACTTTAATTCTTGTAATCTAAAAAACATGTCATGCATTGAATGCCATCTAGTAGGTATGTCGATGATGGGTTTCTTTAATTTAATTTTTTTTAAATGTGACATAATTGTGAGAGTTCTCATTTTTTTAACAACGGATCCCACTTTTGTTATTATTCTATGTACTATATCAAGTTTTAAAGTGTCTTCTATAGCCAATTGCAAAGTTTGTGCCGTACATCGCATTCCTGTTGTTATAATTTGTTTTTTAGATGATTCTTCTAGATTTGTTTCGAATTTAATATCTAAGGCTTCATTTATCTCACTAGACTTTTTGTTTTCACTATTTTCAACTTCTCTTTCAGATATTTCTGAGCTATCTTCTGATTTTTCTACACTTGCTACGTTTTCTTCTTCGGCCAAAAATGACACAACCATATCATCTTGCTAAAAGTTTAATCGCTTTTAACATATTAGCTCCGTTATGGGTTGTAACGTTGTAAATTAGGTCTGGTTGTATACCAAAACGACTGCACACTTCATACATAACACATTTTATATAATTTGCAGTATGCCGTTCCTTTAATTCATATAATCCCAATGTTCGGAGATGAATTTTGTTGTCTGCGATAAACTGTATATTAATTCCTAGGAAGGATCACTCCAATCTGGTAGCAACATCCAGTTTCAGAGAGACTGGTCGATTTTTCACTTCATTTGTAATTAGTTGACGGATTTCATTTGCTTTTATAGAGACTTTTTTCCATAATATTGCGTCGATTAACGGTCATATTTGATTTTAAACCTAAAAGAGGATTAAAATTTTTTTTAAACCCTTAATCTTCGACACTTGAAAATGGTGTCCCATTAACTGTTACAATTTCAATACAACCTTGCCATATTGTATCTTCTGTTAAATTTAATGATACCTTAAACATATCATCTATTTTACATTGTTTCCTGGGCGGTAATTTACTTGTTTCGGCTTTGGGAATATGTTTTTCTTTATTTCCTTCACTGCTCATTCTATGGAACAAATCTTTATGCTGGGACGATATATGTTAGTTTAAATTAGTTCCATGCCGACCCTGTAATAAAATGAATTATCTACTAAGCATATTTAAAAATAATAATAGGACAAATATTAAATACATTAATATTATTATTATTTACATTAATATCTAATCATATGTTCAGAATTCCTTAAATAAATGTTTGAAAATAAATAATAGTGAGTTTTCAACGGATAAGCACGAATTAGGGTCCTTAGAACTTAGAACACGATTTTACTATTTTTACAATGATGTCTGTATGTGTATCTGTCTGTAACGATTTTTTCGTCCACGATAACTCATATGTTATAACAGTGAAAAAGAAAGCAAATATAAAAAGTGAATCATTTTAAGAATATAATACAAGTGTGTAGGTTCTACTAAAATATATATTAGGTAAGGATATATTTAGCGGTATTTTTAAGCATTAACTTTTACGTACGATATAAAATTGGCGAGAGGTCATGTGTTGAACACATCAAACTTTTTAATTAGATATTAACATTATGTTTTTGTTATACCTGTCTGATTACTTACTCGAATTATTTTCCCACATATTGTACATTCGGAAATGTTTTCTAACTTGTATGTAAACAAATCATGTACTTTCTTGGTTTTATTACGCCCCATATCTGTTTTTAAAAGCAACACTAAATTGCACAGGAACACTGGACACTGCAGACCGTATTATTGCTTTGCCGTATGAACACTTGCAGAATTTCGCAACGCGTAGCGAGCTGCGTCCTCACGCGTTTGGACTTAACACGGCAGTACGCTGGCATGAGCTGAGTGGTGTAAGTAATTGTATTTGCAATCTTATCTACCGTTATTTCAATATTATTCAATTCTTTTATAATTCTGATAACTGTAGTAAAGTACATTTGCCTCTGCGTGCTGCTTTATAAAAAGCATCACGTCGTCACTAATTGTAGCAAAGATGATTCCATGTTTTTCCATAAATTCCTTTTGCTGTTATTCTAGCTATTATGTACACTCTTTTTATGTATGTTGGACCAAATCTTCTGGTCAACACCATTCGTACTGAATGTTGTTTGTGCTGTGCTCCTTTCAGTAGCATCTGTAATTCCAAGTTTATGCAGAGAATTCTGGAAGTCCTGGGATGCCATCTTCGTTAGTGTTATTATATAACTCAATTATCTTCTTAAAGATGTGATAACACTCTTCTCTATCCGTAGATAAGTCTTGAGCTATTATATCTACTATCAATGCTAAATTTACAGATCCTGATAAGAAACCGTATTTTTTCTTTATTGGGACTATATTCTGTGTTTTGGTTTTAGTATGGAATAGTCCAATACTAGAATATAATATTATAGTTTCAGGGTAAACACACCGGCAACTGCAAATATCAAATACAAAATAATATGTAATTGTATTTGCAATCTTATCTACCGTTATTTCAATATTATTCAATTCTTTTATAAAACTGATAACTGTAGTACAGTACATTTGCCTCTGCGTGCTGCTTCATAAAAAAATCACGTCGTCCCCAATTGTAACGAAGGTGATTCCATGTTTTTCCATAAATTCCTTTTGCTGTTATTCTAGCTATTATGTACACTCTTTTTTATGTATGTTGGACCAAATATTCTGGTCTTACACCATTCGTAGTGAATGTTGTTTGTGCTGTGTTCCTTTCAGTAGCATCTGTAATTCCAAGTTTATGCAGACTATTCTGGAAGTCCTGGGATGCCATCTTCGTTAGTGTTATTATATAACTCAATTATCTTCTTAAAGATGTGATAACACTCTTCTCTATCCGTAGATAAGTCTTGAGCTATTATATCTACTATCAATGCTAAATTTACAGATCCTGATAAGAAACCGTATTTTTTCTTTATTGGGACTATATTCTGTGTTTTGGTTTTAGTATGGAATAGTCCAGTACTAGAATATAATATTATAGTTTCAGGGTAAACACACCTGCAACTGCAAATATCAAATACAAAATAATATATAATTGTATTCGGAATCTTATCTACCGTTATTTCAATATTATTCAATTCTTTTATAATTCTGATAACTGTAGTAAAGTATATTTGCCTCTGCGTGCTGCTTTATAAAAAGAATTACGTCGTCACCAATTGTAACGAAGGTGATTTTATGTTTTTCCATAAATTCCTTTTGCTGTTATTCTAGCTATTATGTACACTCTTTTTATGTATGTTGGACCAAATCTTCTGGTCAACACCATTCGTACTGAATGTTGTTTGTGCTGTGCTCCTTTCAGTAGCATCTGTAATTCCAAGTTTATGCAGAGTATTCTGGAAGTCCTGGGATGCAATCTTCGTTAGTGTTAGTATATATCTTAATTATCTTCTTAAAGATGTGATAACACTCTTATCTATCTGTAGATAAGTCTTGAGCTATTATATCTACTGTCAATGCTAAATTTACATATCCTGATAAGAAACCGTATTTTTCTTTATTGGGAGTATATTCTGTGTTTTGATTTTAGTATGGAATAGTTCAATACTAGAATATAATATTATAGATTCCTGGTAAACACACCTGCAACTGCAGATATCAAATACAAAATAATATGTAATTGTATTTGCAATCTTATCTACCGTTATTTCAATATTTTTCAATTCTTTTATAAAACTGATAACTGTAGTACAGTACATTTGCCTCTGCGTGCTGCTTCATAAAAAAATCACGTCGTCACCAATTGTAACGAAGGTGATTCCATGTTTTCCCATAATTTCCTTTTGCTGTTATTCCAGCTATTATGTACACTCTTTTTTATGTATGTTGGACCAAATCTTCTGGTCTTACACCATTCGTAGTGAATGTTGTTTGTGCTGTGCTCCTTTCAGTAGCATCTGTAATTCCAAGTTTATGCAGAGTATTCTGGAAGTCCTGGGATGCCATCTTCGTTAGTGTTATTATATAACTCAATCATCTTCTTAAAGATGTGTTAACACTCTTCTCTATCCGTAGATAAGTCTTGAGCTATTATATCTACTATCAATGCTAAATTTACAGATCCTGATAAGAAACCGTATTTTATTCTTTATTGGGACTATATTCTGTGCTTTGGTTTTAGTATGGAATAGTCCAATACTAGAATATAATATTATAGTTTCAGGGTAAACACACCTGCAACTGCAAATATCAAATACAAAATAATACATAATTGTATTCGGAATCTTATCTACCGTTATTTCAATATTATTCAATTCTTTTATAATTCTGATAACTGTAGTAAAGTATATTTGCCTCTGCGTGCTGCTTTATAAAAAGAATTACGTCGTCACCAATTGTAACGAAGGTGATTCCATGTTTTTCCATAAATTCCTTTTGCTGTTATTCTAGCTATTATGTACACTCTTTTTATGTATGTTGGACCAAATCTTCTGGTCTTACACCATTCGTACTGAATGTTGTTTGTGCTGTGCTCCTTTGAGTAGCATCTGTAATTCCAAGTTTATGCAGAGTATTCTGGAAGTCCTGGGATGCAATCTTCGTTAATGTTAGTATATATCTTACTTATCTTCTTAAAGATGTGATAACACTCTTATCTATCTGTAGATAAGTCTTGAGCTATTATATCTACTGTCAATGCTAAATTTACATATCCTGATAAGAAACCGTATTTTTCTTTATTGGGAGTATATTCTGTGTTTTGATTTTAGTATGGAATAGTTCAATACTAGAATATAATATTATAGATTCCTGGTAAACACACCTGCAACTGCAGATATCAGATACAAAATAATATGTAATTGTATTTGCAATCTTATCTACCGTTATTTAAATATTATGCAATTCTTTTATAATTCTGATAACTGTAGTATAGTACATTTGCCTCTGCGTGCTGCTTCATAAAAAAATCACGTCGTCACCAATTGTAACGAAGGTGATTCCATGTTTTTCCATAAATTCCTTTTGCTGTTATTCTAGCTATTATGTACACTCTTTTTATGTATGTTGGACCAAATCTTCTGGTCTAACACCATTCGTACTGAATGTTGTTTGTGCTGTGCTCCTTTCAGTAGCATCTGTAATTCCAAGTTTATGCAGAGAATTCTGGAAGTCCTGGGATGCCATCTTCGTTAGTGTTATTATATAACTCAATTATCTTCTTAAAGATGTGATAACACTCTTCTCTATCCGTAGATAAGTCTTGAGCTATTATATCTACTAGCAATGCTAAATTTACAGATCCTGATAAGAAACCGTATTTTTTCTTTATTGGGACTATATTCTGTGTTTTGGTTTTAGTATGGAATAGTCCAATACTAGAATATAATATTATAGTTTCAGGGTAAACACACCTGCAACTGCAAATATCAAATACAAAATAATATGTAATTGTATTTGCAATCTTATCTACCGTTATTTAAATATTATGCAATTCTTATATAATTCTGATAACTGTAGTATAGTACATTTGCCTCTGCGTGCTGCTTCATAAAAAAATCACGTCGTCACCAATTGTAACGAAGGTGATTCCATGTTTTTCCATAAATACCTTTTGCTGTTATTCTAGCTATTATGTACACTCTTTTTATGTATGTTGGACCAAATCTTCTGGTCTAACACCATTCGTACTGAATGTTGTTTGTGCTGTGCTCCTTTCAGTAGCATCTGTAATTCCAAGTTTATGCAGAGAATTCTGGAAGTCCTGGGATGCCATCTTCGTTAGTGTTATTATATAACTCAATTATCTTCTTAAAGATGTGATAACACTCTTCTCTATCCGTAGATAAGTCTTGAGCTATTATATCTACTATCAATGCTAAATTTACAGATCCTGATAAGAAACCGTATTTTTTCTTTATTGGGACTATATTCTGTGTTTTGATTTTAGTATGGAATAGTCCAATACTAGAATATATCATAGTTTCCGGATAAACACACCCGCAACTGCAAATATCAAATACAAAACAATATGTAATTGTATTTGCAACCTTATCTACAGTTGTTTCAATATTATTCAATTCTTTGATAATTCTGATAACTGTAGTAAAGGAGATTTGCCTCTGCGTACTGCTTTATAAAAAAATCACGTCGTCTTGTTCGTTACTTCTTTGCTTGGTGTACACAGGCTGTAACAGCTAAATGTGCTACCTCAAATAATTTCTGTATTATTAAAGATACAATAAAGTACTATAAGACAATCTTATAGAAGACCAAGGGGGATATCCGAGTACAGAATAAAATATTTTTTAAACCAGTGGTTCTCAAGTTACAACACAAAGTTATATTTTTTTAATGGGATGGCATATATATTTTATGCCCATTCGATAGAGTATTTTTTTCTCAATTCAACCATGTATTCATATTATTTTTTTTATTTTATTTATTTATTATATTGTTAACCACTCTACAGGATAAATCCCATTTACAGAGGGAGTTTACAATAAGTAATACAACATGTAGTGTGCCATGAGAAAAACAAAACCCAAAGCGATACAAGATTTATGCAGGAAGTTAAATTATGGTAGCATTACAATATTACATATTATTCTATTTTCAATTTATTTGTGTAAGGAAATATTGTATAACTTTATTCCTAAAGAAACTATAAGGAGAGTCGGAAAAAATGTCGAAATCTAGGTGTAGTTCATTAAGCAATAAACACATTCTATTACATGGAGTATTACAATCAAAATTTGTTCGAGCGAATTTGGTGTAAAAATTTGTTCGTATCTACTATTAATTCGTGGAACAGAGAAGTTTAATTTGAATAAAATATTAGCATCATTAACTACATTATGAATGATTTTGTAGATGAATAATATGCATATTATGTTTCGTCTATTTTCGAGAGATATTAAATTGAAAGTGGCTAGTCCAGTTTCATAATGTAAATAATGATTATATATTTTATACTTTTTGTACCAGCAATATTTAACAAATTTCTTTTGTATACTTTCAATATTAACTTTATATTTTGTATAGATAGGAGACCAAATTTGACAACAGTATTCTAAAGACGGTCGGACATAACAATTATATAACGAAATTAAAGTAGATACATACTTGAAATTTTTAGAAATTCTTAGAACAAAGTTCAAATTCCTGTATGCTGTTGATATAGTTGACTTTATATGTTTCGCAAAGTCTAAATGAGTGTCAAACAGAATACCCAAATCTTTGAACTGTTGCTCTCTATCTAATGTTTGATTATACATTTGATAATTATGTAGGAAATGTTCTTTTTTTGAATATGACATTACTTTACACTTATTAATATTGAAATATAATTTATTAATTTCTAGCCAAGTTAATAAACTATGAATGTCGTTTTGAAGTTCTAAACACTCACTCATTGAATTCACTTTTTTAAATAATTTGATATCATCTGCGTACATTAGAATGCTTGAATGTTGTACGAATTCAGTGATATTGTTAATAAATAGTAAAAATAGTAAGGGTCCAAGATTGGAGTCTTGAGGTACACCAGAGCTTGCCAAAAACATATCAGATTCAAATTCTTTAACTTCAACAAACTGAAATCGATCTGTGGAATATGATGCAAGTAGTTGACAAAGTGGTAGAGAGAAATTAAAATCATTGCACAGTTTGTTTATTAATAAACTATGATCAACCTTGTTAATGGCATCAATAATATCATCTTTCGTAATGTATTTTATACTAGTTATTTCTCTATTTACATTCGAAGAATGTGTTGCACTACATATTGTTATATCTGCCTGAGGTGAATAAACGTTTGAGAAATAATCAGCAAAGGCTTGAGATATGGGTCATCTACTTATTATCAAATTCTATATCACTATGATGCATGATAGTAGGAACATCGACTTTCTTTTTGCTTCGTATGTAATTGTACATATTAGTGGGATTATGTGAGATATTATTTACAATATTTAGCATATATTCATTAAATGCATTTTTGATATCAAGTTTTATTTTAGCTCGGAGGCAACATCAATCTTTTTTGCAGGCTGAAATACCTGTCTTTTTATAAAATTTACGATTTCTTTCCTTAGCTTTCAATTCAGCAATAATCTGTGGAGTAAACCATGGTGGGTATTTAGAAGCAGATGTTTTCTTAACCGGAACACTTTCCCTGAATGCTGCATTTAAGATAGAATAAAATTTATCAAATGCCTCGTCAACGTTATCAAAATCGCTCAATACAGACCAATCTGGGGATTTCAAAAATATAATATATTAACAAAAAGATATTTCGAGACATGTTTAAAGATTTATTAACGGTCTCTAAATCTGTGCAGTCAATAGCTAATGCGGGGTGATATTTATCTTCATCAACAAATGGTGTAAAATCTTTTGTAACTCCACAACTCAAATTTGATAACAGAATATCCAAAATTATGTTATTACAGTTTAAAATATAATTATATTGTTGTGCAGCTAAGTTAGAAAAATCCATAAAGTTGGTTGTTAATGAAGTAGCATAACCATATTTGTAATGATCATACAATTGAGGTATATTTAAATCACCAATAATAATATAATTGCTATTAAGAATAAATGGTAATGACTCAATATAATTGCGGAAAGAGTTTAAGTGATCTGCTGTGACAGGCGGTGGTAAATACGCTGTAATAATGTAAATAGATTTAAAAGAAGTAAGATGCACCTTCACACACACTGCATCAAACTTACAGCCTAAATTGTGAGTCATATCTACAAGAGATGATTGCAAAGCAGAATTGACTGTGCAAAGAACACCATCATCCCATACCTTGCCAGTACTTGCAAAGTCCCTATCGGAACTATATACATTATAAGAACTATTGAATAACTCACTATTCTTAATTGAACCATCAAGCCAAGATTCAGTCACGCAGATAATATCACAATCTGAGGAGCAAGTGTTATTATAAAATTCATTAGTTTCAGATTTTAGACCACGCACATTTTGATAATAAATTTTCATTTTTAATAAGTATAAAATAATGAAATAATATAGATGAAATAAAGTATATACTTTATATCACAAAAAGTATTTAAAAAAAAGAGCAAATATAAACAGGTGAAGGCTATGAACAAGTCAATGAACTTAGTAAATTGAACAAGAATTATCATAAATTATAATAAATCCAACTTAAGTCTAAGTAAAGATTGAAAAAAGACAATCTAAAAATGTTTTATGCGGAGATATAAAACCAGAACATAATGTTAGTAGCTCCTTAGAGATATAAAGAAACATAAATGTAATATATGAACAAAGTAAAGCATTATTTAGCATATCAAACACATGCATTAAACTAGTCTACTTCAAATCTTCCACAGTATTGATACGCTTGACTGAACCCTCGAACTGGACAAAGATGTTCAAATTAGACGACCAGGCATTTTTGAAACCATATTTGGTGGACGCAGCGTTCAATAGTTCAAGTCGTTTAGTCGTGAGATCTTCTTTTATGGATATTTTGGAACCTTTAAGGTTTTTTCGCGATTTAATTACTTTATCACGTGTTTTAAACGAGACAAATTTAACTATTATACGACATGGTTTTATAACGTTAATTTTCCCAGTACGATGACATCTGTCTATTTCACTTGGATTCACATTTAGTTTTAAATTATTTTTAAATATTTCACATACCTTATTTTCAGCACTCTCATTTGTATCTTCAGCCACACCAAACACACGCACACAATTTCTACAGGAATATTGCTCCAGGCTGTCCACTTTTTGTCGTAGAATTTCTGTCGTGTCCTATATTCCTAAAAAAAAATAAGGCTGTCAACCTAATGAGTACATTACATAATACCAAGCAAATAAGCAACAGAGATGACAAAAAGCCACAAATGATATTAGATTATAATTCGACAAAAGTATCTTAACATAACAGAAATATTGAGAAAAATTTAAATGAAATTTAAATAAATTTAATTTTTATAGTAAATTTTCAGTAGGCTATGCATGAAAAACAATTGAACTTAACCCTGCTGTTCTCTTCAGCTTAACTATATATTTGTACTCCTTCGGATCATATTGACCCGAAACTTTGAAATACGTAATAAGACCAAATAAATTACAATTTTGCATATTAATAACTTTATTTATTAATACAATACATTTTTCACTTATAAAAAATAGTAGAAATTTACAAACCTTACTAGAAATAAAAAGAAACAAAATAGTATATGAATTTTATTACGCGTTATTGTTTGCAGTTTCGACAAAAATAGGTTGCATGTGATTTGCATATATATTTAGCACATTTACATGTTATATTAGTTTTGTTATCACATTTGGAGAGGCAAAATTTGCAGCGTTCTCTTTTGTTTTTGTTGCTGCTTGTAAGTAAGGGTGCAGCTGTATCTTCAACTAATGGTTGTGGAATATTTGTCACTATAGCAGCAGCTTGTTCAGTACGAGGTAGATGTTTTCTCGATAAAATGGAAGGATTTACTAATTCTTCTTCTTCTAAATAATACGTTTTTATTCCACTCAGGATTTATGTCTCGCCGTAAGACAAATGCATTGTAGGCACCAGTATCTATGATATTATGAAATAGAATTATAGGCCATCGATTTGTTTTTCGTTTACATGTGTATGTGGCGAGAACCTGATCTAAAGTGTCAACTACTCCTTTTGTAGAATTAAAATCTAATATCATCTGTTGCTTATTTACTTGGTATTATGAAATGTACTCATTAGGTTGACGACCTTATTTTTTTTTAGGAATATAGGACACGACAGTTATGTCGTCAGTAAAATAGAAGTTAGAGCTATGTATATCTTTATTTATTTCCGTTACAGGTAGCTCAGGCTTATTTCTCCTAATTGTTCCTAACATTGTAAGACGTTTCTTGAGAAGAATTAGCCCCAAATTGTAAGACGTAAAAAAATTATCGCAAGTTAAAATACTCGCATTCCTTGAACCTTTTCAGGCGCATTACTAGGTGTTTTTCCCGTATATACATGAAGTTTTAGAACATAAGAACTTGCACTATCACAGAGCGTCCATATTTTGATACCATATATGGCTGGTTGGCTTGGTATATATTGCTTGAGGGAACAACGACCTCTGTTTGTCAGGTAGTCTTCTCTCTTTACGATCAACTTTATTATCAAATCGATATACAACAAAATCGTTTGAGCGACATTGTTGCACGAAAAATAGGTCTGCCTATTTCTGCATTCCACAAACTTTTAGTAGATTCTCCGTGTGATTTATAAACACCTGCTAACAATAGCAAACCTATGTATGCTTTTACAGTAACGTCATCTGACTCTTGCCACTTGTCACCAAATACCCTGCGGCCTTCAGTATTAGTCATGTTTAGTATGACATAAAAGAAATGTTGATGGATAGTTCAGTGTTTTACTTAGGCCTAAATTAAAATGTTGATTCTTTGAAAATTTAGTCAAGCTTTCGCCTTTTATTTAAGGCTTTCTCAGGACTCTGCAAAATTACAATTTGGAATACAGTAATTTTGACAATAAAAAGTATTTTTTGTTCTACTTACAATTTACATGAAGTAATTTTGATAAATAAATACACTTAAACTTTGAAAGATATTTTAGTCGTACATGGTATTACATTGTTTTTGTTGTTTAAAATTATGATGCTGATAAAGTTCGATGATTGTTTGAAATTTGTCAAAAAGTTAAATTTGTGTAAAAAATCACGTTTTTTGATGTTAATAAATACAGGTTATAATTTTATTGCTTGTAGCGCATGCTTGTAAGAACTGGTAGAAGCGGTAAAACATTTTGGAATCCACACTATTTGAGATTGGTGCAATCATAACAATTCAAGTTGTCATTATTATTGTTCCTTGGATTTGTTTCGTGGTACTTTATATTTTGTATTAAATTAAACAGGTTGCAATATATACGGCTCAGATTATCAATGTCAGTCTTTTTATTCATTGTATTATCAGATGTTTTATATTATACATTTCTAAAAAAGAGCGTTTGCTATAGTTTTTTTCTGACTAATATTTTAGTATTTTCAAAATCTATAGTGTGTTTTATGACTTTGCAATGCTGGGCAAGGGATGTCGAGTCTTGTTTGTGTTTTATGTCACTTTTGTGGGATGTTAATCTGCCTGAGAATTGTCTCGATATGTGACCTATATAATTTAGGTTGCAATTTTTACACGATATACTGTAGATGACATTGGAACATTTTTTAGCAGGTGTTGGCTCTTTTAATTTTGTAAATAATGTTTTAATAGTCGTGCAGCTTTTTTCTTGCTATTTTAATTGAAACGTCTGAAACTATGTTTATAATTTTGGGGGTAATGTCCTGTATGTATGATAAAGAACAATATTTTAAATTATTATTATTATTATTATTATTATTATTATTAATGGACTCTGCTTGCATGTTGGGTTCAACTTTAGGCAGTTGATCATTGAATAATACTCTATTAAGAAGATTTTTTGGGTAGCCAACAAAAAAAAGCTGCACGACTATTAAAACATTATTATTGCAATTTAACTTTTAAAATGACAAAAAAATATTAGCTGTTGATAAGCGACAATTTACCTAGCCGGGAAAGTGTCATTTAGCTAGCCGGAAAAATCTTTTCCATCTAGCTGGGAAAGTGAAGTAAGCACTAAGTCACTTCCCAACTGTTTGGTAGGTTACAAAAGCACATATTACTAACTGCTTGCGCGCAAAATAATATTGTCTACTTACTAAAAATGCAACCAAATACATTTAGATTTTTAAAAACCTGTTTCTTCTTTGCCCCCACCCAGCTGAATAAATACCAACTTCATTTGAAAATAAGAAGTACATAATTCGCCGCATAATTCCTTCACACTATTACCTCCTATGCGAGCCAGATATTTAGCCTGCAACAAGAGTGTATTAAATTGTATAATTCAAATTCAAATTGTAAATGTTTAATTTTTTTATTCACTACTAACCTAAGCAACCGCAATTATTTACTTTTATTTGACATGCGAAATTGTTTTTCCTACCTGTACATTGTAACTATAGTTACCGATAATTACCTGCCAAGGTCGGTAATCATTACCGACCTCTGTTAAATGTCAATATTGACAGTAACTTTTATACTTCCAAAACCATATAATAAATTAAAAAAGTGTATATTATTATACAGTACAGGGTGTCTTATTTTCGATGTTTTTTTAAGGTATTTCGGTTAATATTAATGATAGAGCAAAACCGTTTGTACATTCCAGGGTCAACTTTCCCAGAAATGTTTAATAGTCACCACAGGAAATTTCGATCTTCTTTTGTTTCTGAGCTACAGGCAAAAACTCGTTTTTTTTCTCATTTTGAAAATATATCATATCTTATTTATTATAAAAGTTAGAGGAAAAATGTTTTTACAAAAATTTTACCGTTTTTTAAATAGAATAAAATGGCGTAATTACATTTTTTGAAAACTTAATAATTCTCGAGATATAACACAAACTTATGATTTTTTAAATGGGAACCTATGTTAAAAATAGTCTCATCTTTTTGCTTATTTTATAAGCTTTTCAATGATATATAACAAGTCTACATTCTTTTGTTTGAAACTTGAATAAAAGACGAATAATTAATTTATTGAGGTGAAAATATTGGAAATTATTAAGAAACAAATGAAAAAATCTATTACAGATCATAAATTAACAATAAGGCTGGATTTCTCAGAAATCAAATTGTCAAACATAGAAATATAGGAATACATAGATTTATGTTGGCAACACTGGAATCAAGTAACGTTGGTGATATTGTAAAATAATAGGGTTATGTTGAATAGTTGAATAAATATTGATGAAATGTAAAATTTTAGACGCTTTATTTTGTTAATAAGAAATATAACTTTATATATTAAATAAAGATGCTGAAATATTTGAAGCGTGCGTGTGCGATTATTAAGAAGAATATAACAAAAACATACAAGTTATGTGAGAGATTCGCCCTTTATCAAGGTGATAAGAACACTAAGTCCTTTGTTCTCATATAAACATTGTAAAACGCTAAGCTTGCATATTTGTACTCTATATAACGCTTCTATTGAATGTATGACGCATTCTGTGTATACCTGTCATCCTGTATGTATTCCCATACATTGTAACTCGCTCCTTATCAATAAAAGTTTGTTTTTAAAAACGGGTAATCTCATTTAAATAATATAATTGGCGACGAGGATGGGATACCAGTGATAATCCATGGGATTTCAGTAGTAATCCTATATGGGAAAATCCGGCAAAACTGAGTGTAATTAAAAAGCTGTGTATAAGTGCTTTCTGCGTGACAGAGTCGTAAAGCGAAAATTTACGAATACAACACTCTGGTTCGTTTTAACGATTCATTTGCATGAATCCATAAGCCATCACCAGGCCATCGCATCATCGCAACCTCAGTACAAGTTGATGACGACAACGAGTCCAGACTTCCAAAACAACTTTCGACGGAGCAGTTAGAGTGTTAGTGCGCCCAGTCCTCTTAAGGAAAAGTCAGCGGTCCACAACTTACAGAATCATCGTCCTAGTGCCCGACCTACGAAGAAGGAACATAAGTGACACTACCGACAGAAGTCCTATGCTCATTGCAGTAATACTGTAAGTACAGTTTTGTATTGTAACATTAGGCAGTAATTTAAAAGCCAACGAAAATGGCACAACAGTGTGAACAGAGATATTTGGACACGATTCCTGTATTCTCTGGAAATTCAAATGATTTAGCATATTTTATACGTATGAGTGAGGCACTCATTACAAAGTTTTATAATAGAGCTGATCCAAATGATTACGAAAATTTCGTATTATTAGCGAATATTAGGAATAAAGTACGAGGGGATGCTGCAAAAGCAATCTCACATTACACGGTAAATAGTTGGACAGATTTAAAAAACGCGCTAGTCACAACATACGCGGACAAACGTGATTGTTATACTCTAGCCATTGAAATGTCAAATTTACGTCAAGGTTCCGAAAATGCCTTTGAATATTACAATAAGATGTTAACATTATTAAATGCTCATACATCGTACACTGAAACTCAAGTAGAAGCAGCTCACAGACCGTCAATAATTATGTACGGACAAAATTTAGCTGTTCGATCATTTTTAAGAGGTTTACGAGATCCTTTAAGATCATTCATGCAAACCCGTAATCCCCAGAGTTTAAATGGTGCTCTGAAAATTTTGACAAACGATTATCAAATGGAAGCTACTAGATCGGCATCTACACTTCCTAATAAAAAACCAAATGTCCCTGTACATCAAAATAAATACACAGGAACAATACCTAGAAATCATAATTTTGTACAACCAGTACATATTCCAAATTTCACATCACCTAGACAAACAACTTCGTTTCCGAGAGGTCCAATAAATCAAAGACCTAGACAACCCGAACCAACCCCAATGTCAATTTCTACGAGAAATACATATCAAACAAGACCTACTACTCGTGTTCGTAATGAATTACATAATTTAGAAAATATAGATTTGCAAGAAAATGAAATCGACCCAAATTTCGATGAACAAAATTATTTTGAATAAAATACAGAAGAAAATGAAAGCGAAGACAATTCTTTTTTAGAATTAGGCCAGAATTTAAATTCGGAGAAATCATGAATATTGAAAATCCGACACTGTTACCAAATTTACAATTAGGAAAATACAAATGCTTAGTAGACTCAGGGAGTACCAGATCTTTTATTAATTCGAAAATTGTACAAGAAAACAAAAACGAATTTCAAATATTTAAAGAGAATTTTACGTTATCTACGGCACATGGTATCTCAAAAGGTAGTAATTATACAAGAATATATTTTGATAATGTTCCAATAAAATTTAATGTTTTTACTTCCATACCCAGTTCGATATATTATTAGGCTCAATATGATATAGCAAATGATAAAATTTATTTATTAGGGCATGAGTATAAACTAAATTATAATATTAATAAAATAAATTTGAAACCGAAAGAAGCAAAATTAATAAGTTATTTTGTAAATGAACAAGACTCCGACGTGTTATTAGAGAACAACAATATTAATACATATTTTCAAATCCTCGATAGTCTTGTAAAAATTAAAGATAAAAAATTAACAGTTCCCTTGGTAAATAAAACAAATAAGGAAATTGAAATAAATAATTTAATGATTCCCAATTTTACTAAAAATTTTAAAATTAAAAATCCACCCCAAGAATCGATTGATTTATCAAATCTTAGGACAGATCATTTAAAAGAAATGGAGAAGGAAAAATTAATAAAAGTAATTCAAGAATATCGCGACATATTTTATAAAGAAAATGAAAAACTCACTTTCACAAATGAAGTATACATGAGATAAGAACTTATGACGAAATTCCCGTTCATACGAAAACATACCGCTATCCAAATTGCTATAAAGATGAGGTTCAAACCCAAATCAAAAAATTACTAGAAGACGATATTATAAGGCATAGTTATTCGCCCTGGTCGTCACCAGTGTGGGTAGTTCCCAAAAAGCCTGATGCTTCAGGAAAGAAAAAGTTCCGTATGGTCATTGATTATCGGAAACTTAATGAAAAAACCATAGACGATAAATACCCGATACCAAATATTAATGACATATTAGATAAATTAGGGAGATGTAAGTATTTTACCACTCTTGATTTAGTCTCAGGATACCATCAAATTGAAGTAACACCTAATGATATTCCCAAAACAGCGTTTAATGTCGAAAACGGTCATTATGAATTTACTAGAATGCCGTTCGGTTTGAAAAATGCACCTAGTACTTTTCAGCGTTTAATGAACCACGTATTAAAAGAATATATTAGAACTATATGCTTAGTATATTTAGACGACATCATAATATTAGGAAACAGTTTAGAAGAACATTTAGAAAATACTCGAAAAATATTTCAAACATTACGTCAAGCAAATTTGAAAGTTCAACTCGACAAGTCCGAATTTTTAAGGAAAGAAGTAGAATATCTCGGACATATTGTAACTGAAAATGGAGTAAAACCTAATCCAGACAAAACTGCAGCAATTCAAAATTTCCCTATCCCTAAAAACCAAACAGAAATAAAATCATTTCTCGGATTAATCGGTTATTACCGAAGATTCATAGAAAATTTTGCGAAAATTACTAAACCCCTTACTAAAGCATTAAGAAAAGGCGCAACAATTGATATAAATAACGCGGAATACAAACAAAGTTTCGAGACATGTAAGAATCTCCTGATGAACGACCCAATTTTACAGTACCCGGACACGACAAAACCATTCATAGTAACTACAGATGCCAGTAATGTGGCAATAGGCGCAGTATTATCCCAAAATATTAATGGCAAAGAATTACCAATTGCTTATGCCAGTAGAACTCTAAACAATCATGAAGAAAATTATTCAACCTACGAGAAACGATTACTAGCCATTGTATGGGCTGTAACGAAACAATTTAGACATATTTATGGTACAAAATTCAAAATAATTACAAATCATAAACCTTTAGTATGGCTTTTTAACCTTAAAGAACCAAATTCAAAATTATTACGTTGGAAAATTAAACTACAGGAATTCGATTACACTGTAGAATATAAAAAGGGAAAATTAAATACAAATGCTGACGCATTATCCAGAATAAAAATAAATAATTTCGAAATATTAGAAAAGCAAGGAAATTTACTTGAAACTAATGACAACATAGCTCACTGTATAAGTGTAGATAGAAAACTCGGAAGTGGAATAGCAGCAGATATAAATTTAAAATTTGATAGTAGAAAATATTTATTAAAATTTAAGGAACTGAAAATAACAGACATATTAATGCAAAAACTACCTAACGAGAAATTACTATTTCATTTAGTAACCAAAGAAAAATTCAATCGCAAACCGTCCTATAAAAATTTTAGAGAAACATTGAAAAATTTAAAACAATATTTAATTAGTAATAATATAGATAATATTTCTATCCCAAAAATTGGATGTGGTAAAGATAAATTATCATGGGAGAGAGTAAAAACAATATTACATGAATTTTTTTCAGATTCTAATATAAAAATAACGGTATACCTATTACCACGAAATTCACCACAAAATCTTGAAAACTATGCTATAGACACTGAAAACGAAAGTAACATGGCAAATACGAGTGTATCGTCCGATTCACAAAACACATGTCATTCAGATGAAGAAAACCCTATTTCTGGAATAAGATTCCTAGACTCACCTATAAACACCGGTAAAAATCAAATAATTTTTAATATCACAGACTTCCCACATTTGAAAGTAGACATAACTAGACCATTCGAAGGAAAAACTAGATTAGAAGCTTATATACCAAAAATAAAAGTAGCAGAATCAATATTATCATTTATAAAAGATTACTGTAAACCAAATACTAGATATTTTTGTATTTTTAATAATAATTTATATTTCAATGTAAATGAAATATTACAGAAATTCTTTCAAAATAAAAGTTTAGATTTTATTAGCTGTAAAAATAAATTAGAAGATGTCATACGGGAAGATCAACAAATTGAAATAATTGCTATGTATCATGAAGGGAAAACAAATCACAGAGGGATCACAGAAACCATAAAAAGAATTAATGAGAAATATTATTGGCCAAATCTTCATGTATCAGTACAAAACTATATTAACACTTGTGAAATATGCTTACAAAATAAATATGAAAGAAACCCCGTTCAGTTAAACTTACGAGTTACTCCAACAAGTGCAAAGCCTTTAGAAACTTTACATATGGACGTCGTTTCATTAGAAAAGGATAAATACCTTACGATCATTGATAGTTTTTCAAAGTTTGCGCAAGTTTATAGATTAAAAAATATGACTTCAATAGAAATTGCTAATAAATTATTAAAATTCCTATCACAATATACTATTCCTGATAAGATAGTTTTTGACAACGGTAAAGAATTTAACAATGTAGTAATAAAGGAATTTTTAGCTTTACATAAAATTAATATTCATTTCACTAGTATAGATAACCCAAATTCAAACGGTCAAATTGAACGATTCCATTCAACCCTGATTGAACACCTACGATTACTAAATTTACAAAAAGAATATAAAAATCTAATACTAAAAGATAAAATAAAATATGCCATGATAGGATATAACAATACTATTCATTCGGCAACAAATTATAAACCTATCGATATACTTTTCGGACATTTTAAAAGTGGAGAAATAAATTTAGATTTAGAAAAACACCTTAGTCAAAATTATGTGCAAAATCATAAGGAGAAAATGCAAATTATTTATAAAAACTTAAAGCAAAAATTAGACGAAAGGAAAACAAATATAGCAGGAAAAAGAAATCACGATAAAATTGAAAAGATTCCTGAAATCCCAGAAGATGTGAAAATAAAACAAAATGTAAGACACTCTGGTAAAATTACCAAACCTAAATTTGTCACACATCAAGTAGCAAGTATCCAACCAAAATTTGGAACATTAAGAACACAGAAAGATAAGAAATATAAAATTTCTAAAATAAAAAGATCCCGAAAAATAATACCAGAATCTGTTGTTCCAGGTTCATCCTGCTCGGATCAGGAGAATCAACCAAATACCTGAATGAGATAACACAACCCTGGTGCGTTAATAACTAAATTAGGAGATGCCAAAATTTACTCAAATAGGCATACAATACATTTTTATTACAATTTTAAAACATTATACATTGAGTACTTATTTTTGAACAATCAATCTGAGTTATTGAATTTAGAATTAAATAAGCACGGAAGTAATAACATAAAAGAATTCCAAAATTATTGGAAAATAATGAATTATTACCAAGATGAAATATCATTGAAATTTGAAAATTTAAATGTTCATAAAAGGAATAAAAGAGGAATAATAAACGGTCTAGGTACAGTAATTAAAAGTATAACAGGAAATTTAGACTACGAAGACGCCCAAAAATATGATAAATTAATAGAAGAATTGAAAGAAAATCAGAGAATAATAAATCAGAATGTATTAGAAAATTTTAATACCAATACCCAAATTATTAAACAATTTAATGAAACGATAGGCAATATAGAACACAATCAAATAATTTTAAAGGAAAGAATATTAAACGTACAGTATTTCCTAAAGAAACAATCTAGTAGGATTGATAATTTATTTATTAAAGATATAATAAACCAAATTATTCATTTGTACAATATTATTCAAAACACGTTAAATAATTTAGAAATATCTATAAGTTTTTGTAATCTGGGATTATTACATGAAAGTATAATGCCTCATAATTTATTAAAGCAAAATTTGATCGAAATCAATAAAGATAATAAATTTGAATTTCCAGATAACCTAAAATGTAATGAAGTAAAGGAATTAATCTCAACATACTGTAAAGTAGAAAATTTTGAAATAGACTACTTAATATTGGTGCCATTGTTTTTTGAAAATTCATTAGAGCTTTTACAATACACACCTGTACCTACAATCCAAAATAATGAAATGTTAACAACCTTCCAAAGTGAACACCTTTTATTAAAAGATAACAATAAAGTGTATTCAGTGATAAATAATTGCAAAAGGGTCAGTGAATTTTACTATTGCAGACATACAAACAATGATGTCATAAGAGAAACCGAATGTGACTATCAAATAATATTCAATAAAGTTTTAAGTAATTGTACTTATATTAAAATAAACAGTAATGTTATTAATATGTTACAAATAAGTAATACTAACAAATTTGTATTATGTTACCCGAATAATTATAAGTTAAATATTAAGTGCCAAAATGCGAACGAATAATTTATAATATTAAAAGGGATATATTAATTAAAAAATAATAAATGTAAATTGAATAATAAATTGTTAATAAACGAAAATGTAAATGGTCAACCAATCATAATCTCAAATTATAAATTTAATATTACTCAGAGTCAAAAATTGAATTCTGAAATTGAATTGCAAAACATTAAAGAAATGAAAATAATTAGACATGATTTATTACCAATTAATCATATCCATGAAATAAATAAACATAATATAATTAAATATGTTATACTTGTTATTATTATTATTTTTATAATTATAATTTTATTCAAAAAGAAATTAAAATGTAATTTGTTTAAAAAACAGGGAAATTGTAACATCCCTGTAATACCTCTCAATCTTCCAGGGGATGCCCACCTTTAATGGGGGAGGAGTTATGTGAGAGATTCACCCTTTATCAAGGTGATAAGAACACTAAGTCCTTTGTTCTCATATAAACATTGTAAAACGCTAAGCTTGCATATTTGTACTCTATATAACGCTTCTATTGAATGTATGACGCATTCTGTGTATACATGTCATCCTGTATGTATTCCCATACATTGTAACTCGCTCCTTATCAATAAAAGTTTGTTTTTAAAAACGGGTAATCTCATTTAAATAATATAATTTACACTTGATTTTTTGGGTGTATATGTAGCGTTCTGGCGTTTTAAAAATGAAATTAATTTCAAATATTTTGATATGCCTATATCATCTTTAAGTAAAATAGTTGATTTTAACAGAAAATATAGCCCATAAACTCGAAACCTTCTTAGTACATGACTGTTCTTGAAAATATGCCAGCAACACATTTTCAGAGATTTTAGTTACCTTTTTTATCAGACACCAATCTTTAAATATGGTATACACTTTCATATATTTACTTTTTGATTTTTCTGGCAGTAATAAATTATATACATTTTCAGCCTGTTGCCTTAATTCTGAAGGAGTGCAGTTAATGTCACTTTCACTACTCATAATTAATGGTAAAAATTGATTCACACAAGATTCAAATGATTCAAACAGAAGCAACGTCAAACGTTCAAAAAAAAAATGAGACTTACTTTGTTTTTGAAACAAAACAAATGTTCATTTCAATATGCTTCGTGATTATCAATTTAAAAATCATCAACTAGAAAATATGTAAGTGCTAGTAGTGAATAAAATAATATATTTACCTTGGTAGGGAAGACCATTATTGACCAGCGTCTTATATAATCTTGACGCTAGGTCAATAATGATAGTCTTCCCCACCTTGGTTAATAATATACTAGTATCTTATTACTATTATTTTACTTTCAGTTTAATATACATTTTAAGCAAAATAAATAATTACCAAAGTTCCTATGTTACCGACATCTTCAAAAAATGTTTCGAGGTATTTTAAACCATTATCCGTTTTCAATGGAAACAGTTTTGTCCACAATATAAATTCTTCTTACATTGTATCGTTTTTGGTATTGGCGACAGGAGATTGATGTTTTAAAAGAATATCAATTGTTTTGGATTGTTGTACTAAATTACGTATTATAAAGCCTGGTGCCCATAATGCAAGTTTTTGTGCTGGATTGCTTGCTGGGAGCCAAGCTGGATTACTAAGCTCGCTGTCTTTGTTTGTTTTGTGTTCACACTGTGCGTGCTACGCTGCTAGCAAACTGTGTAGAACTCGAAAATATGGAGGCTATGTTGGAGGCTGTACGACGCGGAAGGTTAGCAGCACTTGCTGTATGTGTAATTGTAGAAAGGGAAAGAAATTTAAATAATAGGAAGAGAAAATTATGGAATAGGAAATGATTGCTGCGTAGAAATGCTGGTACAGGCGTTCTAGAAATGCTGCACAAAGAACTGTAGTATACACACGTTTTACTGCTGCTACACGTAGATGTTTATTGTGGTAGTTTTTATTTTTTACTGCCTACAAACAAGTTCCTTCCTTGTATGCGTCTATAAATGCATCAACTACAATCTTATCCTACGGTTTTTTTCCATAATAACAAACTCTTAATACAGACCAAAACTACTTGCTTCAACGTCATTGCGTCTCAAAATGTCTTGGTTTTCAGTGTGTTGCTCATGTGATACGATGCTGCCTTCTAATTGGTTCTCACGCGTAGCCAGCATTGCCTCACGCAAAAAAATAGCACTAAACATATCCTGAAAAACCACCAAGCTGGCAAGCACCGCAGCTCTCAAGCAGACAAATTTCCAGCACGGTAATCAGCAGGGCTGCCCGCACGGCTCCCAGCAAGCAATCCAGCACGAAAACTTGCATCGTGAGCACCAGGCATAAGTAATTGTTTCAAAATTTGTTTCTTAAAATCTGTAACATAATTTATAATTAATTAAACAATTTAGTATCAATCAAGAATAATTACTTGCATCATATAATCTTCATCTATAGATATTTCTTTTTGTTTTCTGAAATATTTTCATTAAAACTAAATTCGAAATAGCTTATCATAAATGACATCCTGGCTGTAGGAGTTACTGATTCACGAGTCAATGAGAAAGATTCCTTAGCGGCCGGAGTTGTAATTTTAGGTGTGGCTGAATTCGAATTAACAGAAGCTGATGAAGATGACAAGGTATTCAATACTGGATATGTCATAATATCATCCTCATTACAGATAAAACCTGAATTGCTTGAGGATTAAGACACACGTTTACGAGTTGTTTTTTTTCACAAGGGTCATATTCATTGTTTGCTGATGACAAATGTGTGGTTAGTTTCTCTAGATGCTTTTCTTAAAGTTTTGCTTAAATTATTATAATAAGATATTATGAAATTATTAACTTGTATTACATTTATATTTACAATATTCTCCCAATATTCTTATTTTAAATATCTCCCACTCAATATTTCGTTCATCACAGTGTTGAATGACAGGTTTAACCCTGTGTCGTGACATAGTTTTTGATGGCCAAAAGCACTCTTGCCTACTTTTTTCTGCAGTGAAGCTAACAACAGCTTACATGTCGTTAGGTTTATGATTTGTTTATATCTCTGCTCCACAAATTCTCTTCATTGCTCATCTTTCTAAAATTTATTACTAAACGTGCAAGACTTTCCAAAATGGCATATAAGCAGATCTTTTTTTTTTCTTCGATAGCAATGTCGTCGCCCTTCACTGAATCAAATACCTAAAACCGGGAGATATTTAAGAGTATATCAATTTATAAATAAAATATGTAAATGTTAATCGTTTTACCTGTTGTTTAACATTCAATTTTGTAATTGTATGAGAACGAGAAATGTAGTTTTTTGCTACATGTGTCTTACATGCTTTGCAACATTTTATGTGACGTCTTAAATATTGTTTAACAAATAATCCATTACAATATGCACAGGGATAATACTTATTATCCTCAACGGACATATTAAGTTGTCGATTTGGCCTTACTGTTTTTTTTTTTTTTTTTGTATTTCTCAAGAGACCCAATGCAAGCTGCCTCTCTTTGCTATTTTTTGGATATTGGAATATTTGTTCAACGTCTTTTTCAGCAGAATGTTTCCTTTTTAAATGACGTGAGACATTTTTCGTGTCTACATCATCTTCACAATATTTACATTGCGTTTGGTTCCCTTATTTATTCTGACTCTAATAAAAATAAAATAAATTAAAATTATTTATCTAGCATTAAATTACATTATTATTTGTACTATTAAATAAATTATTTGTATACTTTATTTTTTTCCGAAAGTGGCTGGGAAGATGTTTTGCAACTAGTTTCAGCCTCACAAATGTCATCATTAATTTCTTGTAAAGTGCAATTATTATCAGATGATTCTCTAGTAGTATCAGATGAGTATTCCGATATATTGAAGTCCTTGTCTCTGCTAATGTTCTCGAATTTCATTCTTCTTTTCAGTGTTATGGGAAGACATTTTTAAAAAAATGTCATTAGTTTCTTCAGAAATACAATTTTCAAACGATTTTCTGGTAGTATCTAATAAATATTCAGGTCCCTGGAAATCCTTGTTTGTGTTATCAGTATAACCAATGCTATTAGAATGGAAATCAAATATCTGGAGCTACATCATAATTTGTTTTCACAGTAATTTCTGGTGCAACGAAAATTTCGCAACTCATTTCAAATTCTAACAGAATCAGATATGCAAGAACAGGAACTACAACGACTACACATACTTTTACCGCTGTTATTTTCATTAATATTTAACTCCTGTAAAATGTAAAAAAATACTAGTAGTCTACTATAATATTTTATGCCACAATCTCACAAATCGGATAAATACTTGGTTACAAATAGTTAAATGAGCATAGAATAAAACAGAAAAGAATTTTCATGTCTAGCCTACTTGAAGTATTTCAAAAATTGAGTCTGAATGTCCTTAAATGCAATATTAACATAACGTTTAAACCTAAATAAAGATGAGAAAATTTAACAAGTAATGCAAATTCAGCGATTGTTGATAAAGTATTCTTTTGTTAATTTGCACGTACAATGTACCACTTTGTTTACTTACGACGTATGAAGATATCAGCAAAAAATATTTTTTCAGTCGGCCCACGTCTTCACGCCGGGACAGTCATCACATCAGTATCTACACTGCGTTTAACAGTGAAGGAGGTACTCGTTCATACATATTTGCACTTTCATAGAATTAAATCAGTTACCTACATTACATGGGACAGTAAAATAAGATCAATGATGATTGCCATGCTGTTATTTCTCGGTAACTTATATTACGTTTTTTTTTTTTTATACAATAATGTAATGTTGGGGGTTTAAATAAATGTTAACACTTATGTTTAATGAAATAATTAGTATTTAACTTGTATTAAGTATGATTCACAATAAGAACACAGTAAAATGTTTCAACATGCTCCCCGTTGCTAGCGGCCATAGACTAACTGCTAATGAGCTCTTGCGCTTCCTTTGTAGTTGAAGAAGTTTTAGGCGAACTCACACCAGTTAGTCTAAGCTGGAGTTGGATCCATTAATCCAAGTTTAACAAGAATGATTTCGGAAAAAAATCCATCATCAGTTCATTACCGGAACTTGCAAAATTTACGTCAATTGAACTTCTGGAGAGATCAAAAACATCAAGATATATAGTGCGGTTAATGAAAGTGAGTTCAAATGAGTGGTTAAATATTTGTCGTCAAGATAAAAAACAAAACAATTCTGTTCCGTTTGAATATTCTGACTATATTGTGCGCCAATTTAATGATATTAATTTGAAAAATTACACTAAATATAATAGAAGTGAAATTAATAACATTTTGGCATTGAATAGAAAATCTAAATATTTCTCAAAATTTTATACGTATGAACCAAAATTAATTATTTGTGTCATCATGGTGCGGTAAAAAGGTTTTATAGAAAATTACAAAACACAGTATAAAATTTTAAACAGCGAATATATGAATTTCAGCATTACAATCGAATGTGATATTTTGCTAACCTAGGGTGACCAGACGTCCGGATAAAGCCGGACTTGTCCGGCTTTTTAACAAAAATATGAATGTCCGGCCGGCTTTTATTTACGTCCGGCTTTTTCACGAAATAATGAAAATAATCGTTTTTACCTCACAGTACTAGAACACAACTTTTTTCCGCACTCGCACGTGCTGATTTCGTCGCACGCATTTATTTTTGTTAATTAAAATTGATCTTAGATAAGTGAAAAATATCGCATCATATTTAAAATATAAATGGAATAAGATTTAAGATCAATTTCAAATTTTAAATATAAATAGAGTATATAGAAATAATTGTTGTTAAGTTCAAATAAATATTAATTTTTATTTCTTTTCAAGTGTTTAATAAAATATATGTATGTTTTTTGTTATTATTATTTTGTCATCCTTTTCTACTAAAAATCATCCTTTTTTGTCTGTTGTGTCCTCCTTTCGTGATCTAAGATCTGGTCACCCTAGCTAACCCATATAAAAATTTTGTGTTGGAAATTTAAACGACGTATGGCAATTTTACCGCAAAAACATGATTGAGAGGTTTTCCATACCTATTATTACTTATAATCAAATGCATGTTATTGATACTAACGATTTTAATATCGTTTTTCACTCGGATAAACAATTCATTGAAATTCCATAAATAGCATCAAAATTAATGACATTTTAAATGAATTATAAAAATGAACTAAAATATTAGTAAAATACAAAGAACTTTTTTTCAATAAATTTATATGTACCAATACATTTTGTTTGAAAATTTAGACACAGGCATTTATTTTGCTTAATATTTGATCACCGTCCAGCGTTCGAGACTCTAGCCATGTCCTTCATTATTTTGTATTTAAATAAAAAAATATTTAATTATAAAATGCACGTTATTTATTTATATATCCATTTTATGTCTGTAACTGCAATTCTATGAATGTGAAAATATGTATGTACCTACTTAAATATTTTTTATTGTACCGTAAATGCACGTTATTTTATTTGTTTTACAGATATTTGCAAAAACTTGTAATTTGGGGCCTTCAAGCCTATTTTTCGGCATGGCGCAATTGGGTTAGACATGCAAACTTTTTTTATTTTATTTTACACACATTTAACTACAAATGATCAAATATCACTTTTTTAACTGAATTTGGGGCCTATTCTGTAACTCAGTCGTTAATTTTTAACCAATGGAATATGTTGACATATAACAAAAATAGGGATTTTTAGTTGTCAAATCAATATCTATTGGATAAAAAATTTAATCAGTGGTTAAAAATTAACCACCGAGTTACAAAATAGGGCCCTTTGTGAAATTAAAATATTGGGACAAGGACTATAGTTTCTGCCTTCACAAAACTTACATTTCTTTCTTCTTTTCTATTTTCTTCAGGACAATATTTCGAGGTAACAGTGTACTTGCGATTGGGTATATCTTCATCGTTTTTTTAAATTATTTTCATTAGACAATAATGCTGTATTAGTACAGTCTTGTTTAAAGCTTTCATTTTTTGATTGAGTTTCAGGCAAAAATATTTGTTTATTATTGTTTTTATAGTGAATGATGAAAACTTAAAATTCACGTGCAAAGTGTGTAATAAAGCAGCAGTAAACAATATAATTCACTGTGAAAACTGTGACAATGCTTTCCATGAATCATACTCTAAAAAAGGGATTAGTAGTAAATAATTCATTGACAAAGTGTTGCAAAGATGATAAAGTTCGTGGACGCTAAAGATCCACTGCATGAAATTAAAGGACTGCATAAAGAAATTGTGTATTCAAAAGAAATCCTAAATCATAAAAATCTAATTGTGACTGATAAATATGAAATTATGAAAGATAAAACTGAAATTATTAATCTCTTACAGTCTTAATCAAATGATTTTGGACTATACAGTTATCTATCAATATAAACGATTAACATAAATCCTAAACAAAATAAAACTAAAAAATTACAAAATAAAACTAACAAAAAACAACTTCAAACTAATATGAACGCATGGTCGTCCCCACAAAAAGTAAACAAAATGGACAATGGAGAAATTCGATCTGCTATTACTAATAAAATAATACAGAACAATAGTGATTTAAATAGTTTGCCTAATGAAAATAATGACAATGAGTGGTCAGTCGTGGAAAATTACTCGAACCAAAGGAAGACCAGAATTGCAGTAATTGGAAGTGCTAGTGATAATTATATCTCAGCAGTTTCCAAAAAAGCTTTCGTATTTATTTGCAAAATAAAGACAGGGTCTACGCCGGGTGATGTGGTTGAATATTTAAAAGACAATATAACAGATAAAATGTAAATAAACTTTAAATTTCCAGACCACTATTCGTCTTTTAAAATAACAGTTAATATTCAAAATTATGATAAAGTTCTTGTTACAAGTAGATGGCAACAAGGTGTTTATATAAATAGATTTTTTTAGAAGAGACAAACTAATTGTAATAAAGTAACAAAAACAAACGACAATAATGTTTTAAATATCTTATACTCAAACTGTTACATATTAACTTTTAGTAAGGTAAATCTAATATCTTCCGAACATATTTTAAATAAAAACAGTAAATTAAAATGTATATGACTTCAGGAAACTGGATATAATGTTAAATGTGTATGTATATAAATTTCCAAATTTTTACTTCATTTCTAGTTTCTGTCGCACTAGTAATAAAGGAGGTGGTGTGAGTATTTAGGCCAATAAAAGTGTAGTGGTTAAAACTATAAATCTTGAAAAGTACTGTTCTGAAAAAAAAATTGAAATTTGTGTTGTAAAATGGTGGCTACTTCCTAAAACCACTTTTATTATTTTAAATTTTTACAGAACGCCTGGCTATATCAGTTATGAAATCTGTAATATTCTTTTAGATACTTTAAGCAATGTTTTATACACGCCCCCTAAGTAAATTGAAAATATATTGTTTTTATTATGAAGTATTATTTTAAATGGGAATAAACACACATTCCTAAATGTGCATATATCACTCTATACATTTTTTGGCATATACATTTTTCTATCGTACAAATATGTCCCTTGAATTTATATTGCCCTGCAAATTTCTCGCCTAGTACCTTTGTCACTGTGTACAAATTTATACCATGAAGCTGCTACGCATTAAAGAATTCAAACTTGGCGTGTTCACTTATCTCTAATTACGTATTATAATTTAAACATGTGTAACATTCGCATTATGTTTTAGGATAGTTTTATGTTTAATTTTTCTTATTTTAAAGGAATAAAATAAATTTTATTTTCGAAGTATACAACTTCGAGATGAGATAACGCGCCAAGTTCCAACTCACTGATATGCAAGAACGTCATGAGGTGCGTTCGGTTATTACATGCTGTGCATGAGTTGTGTCACGTGATCACTGTCTACTCTGTGCAGATTGGAATTAAAAGAACGAATTGTGCAGCCTGTGCGTTTGATACTTTCGTGATATATTTAGCAAATGAAAAGCGGTTTAAGTTTAGATTATTACAACTAATATCGATTTTATATAAACCGTATGGGTTTGATTGATGGCTGAATATAGATTTTCATTTTCTTCAGTGAGTCGGACGAAGAAGGAGAGTATGATACAAAACTTTAGAATAGTAAAAGTAAATAATTATGGTGGACAATACCAATTATATGTCTGACGGTTTGTTTTAAACTCATTTTCGAATGTATCCCGATACGTTTGAAAATTTATTATACAAAATAAATCTCGTTCGCGAACTACATAAATACGAGAAAAAAAAACTTTTGAGGTCATCCGAAAATGGCTTGAAAAAAGAGGCAATCATTTTAATATGGTGTTTAAAAATCCAAAAAAGCTTCCGATAAATATTATTTCATGTAATAGCTTATATATTTACAAAATTAGTGAAAATTTGCAAACTTGTCACATATAAATCAATAGGGCAGTTTCGAGAATTATTATATGACTTCTAAGTACTAAATTTTAAAAGATATTGTTCTTAAAAGAGCTTCAAATTTGAAAATATCACGAAATATCCATTATGTGTAATATTTTAAAAAAAGTCACGTGATCTGAAATAGAATATGACGTCAGAGCACGTACAGTTTAACATGTAACAAACTATCGACTATTTTTATTTATATAAATCCGGTAAATTGTCTTCCTATTGGCTACGAATGACGTGCTATATGTACTCCGACGTCACGGGAGTGGGGGGTTGTTTTTATGACTATTTACGGCGCCAATCTTTTTATTTAATTATTTACGAAAATAATAAATTATTATTTTTACCTTCCGTCGGTTATATATCACTGGCGCTAGTGTTGTTTATAGATGTATAGTGGGCTGTATGTAGTTGCTTCCATGGGTTCCATATTCTCTTTCTTTAGTAGTGTAGGTTCTGTCTTTGTTTTATATATAGCAGAATAAAACTTGTAAGTTATTATCAAGCTTTCGGAATTATTTTATTCCTTCCGCAGGATAACTACAAAAATGTTACAATGATCATAACATTACATGCTAAAAAAAATGTGCACAGCAAGTACTTACTACTTTTTGAGGTTATAGTTTAAAAAAAGCAGTCCTAAGAACAAAAAATGGTTGTGTTTTGAAATAAGTTTGTAACATTTTAAATTTAAATCCAGATTAATAAATGAATTAAGTTAATATATGAAAGGCGATAGGAAGAGATTTAGAACAGATGATGTCAAAACGATAAAACATCACTAATGTGAATAAACAATTTTGTTAATAAACAACGTGTTCGAACTAATGAACAAAATTAGCAACAAGTTAAGTTCACAAAGAAGAAGAATTGTAAGCGGGAAAATTAATATAATTCAAAATTAAAATCAGGTGGAATTCAAAGTAATGTTAGACCGATGTAAATCTCGATACTTAAGAATATAATTGTAGATAGAGCTCAAACCACTAACATCAGTTCTTTTGTTCATTGTATGACTCTCTTTATTAATGTGGACCATTTCTAGAAACTGACGTTTGCTATCATTGGTTTCGATTTCAAGTATTGAAGAATTATTGTAGTCGATACGATGTTGTAGTGTATTGGATGTACGATTAGCGATTGCAATTGAAACACACCACTTCCGAATGTATATTTATTTATTCGACAATTTGTATCATTAACAAAACGGGTTTTAGTTTTACAGAGATTGCACACTCAGTCCGCCATTACAGTGTCGGCTAGATTCTCTAGTTATCTTTTTGTGTATTGCCAACTTACATATTTAATTACTATATTTTTATTTATTACGTTTCCTCCCAAATTACTTTTAAGATGTAGTCTCGTAACCAGGAAGGTTTCATCTTCGATCTTTGGGGCCGGGTTGATGCAGAAGATGGAGAAGCTGATTCCTTGTCTACGCCTACGGCATCTGGCAGTGGTTCTTGAAGAGTTTTCTCCGGTGTTTCGTTTACAACGCAGTTTTCTTCAATTTCAGGAGGTTCACTCATCTCGCAGGTTTCGTCAATGTGAGGCGATACCTTTTTGAAGCAGAAGGAGTTGCGAGTGATCTCACGTCCTTTGTTGCTAGCTGTAACTTGTGTACCTTTAATATCTGTAACAACAAATGGCTGAGGATTGTATACTGGAGTATATTTGTTAATAGGTTTTTGTCTGACAAGAACTGTGTCATTTAGTTGCAGTGTATGTGGACTGGTATGTCTTGTAATATCGGCATATTCTTTCGACTTTTGTTTGTTAAATGAGTCGGTGATACGAATGTCATCGTCATCGGAATTGGGAACAGTAATATCTGGGATGGTTGTACGGAATGGATATCTGAATAGGATGCTAGCAGGACTCATTTCAGTTGTGGTGTGTGGCGTTGCCCTGTAATTCATGAGGAATTCATGAATTTCCATTTCCCATGATATTCCAGATACGACAGCAGTTTGGATTGCCTTCTTAATGGTTCGCATGCAACGTTCTACCGTTCCATCTGCTTCTGGCCAGTAGGGTGTGACTTTGTGATGTCTACATCCTTTACTGTTCAGAAAATTTGTGACTTCATTTCCATTGAATGGGGGTCCATTATCAGTTTTGATTTTCTTAGGTTATCCCAATTCACTAAAGATCTTCCTTAGCTTTCTAATGACTTCTTGAGCAGAAGTGCTTTTTATAATCTCTACGAATGGATATCGGGAGTATTCATCCACTAATACCACAGTATAATAACCATTAGGATAAGGTCCACCAAAGTCCAATGCAAGACTTTCCCAAGGTTGATTAGGTAGTGGTGTTGATCTAATTGGATTTCTTGTAATTTTGTTAGTTGTAGCTTAAAATTACGTTGATTTTAGTTTTCATTGTATGATGGGAATGATAGTGTATGTATCTTCTTGATGCCATGGGTTTCTGATACCAATCCAGTATGATATTATTCGACGAAGTTCTAATTAATTTCGTGTCAAGGAAGGGCGCACTTCTATCAGTTTGTTTCGATGGTAAATTGTATCTTCGGGTTGTAATTATTAAAAATGTTAAGTATCTCTTCAATACCATTACTCGGTACTGGGCAAATGATATCATCTACATATTTTTTAATGAAAGGTAAGTTAAATGTGAGTTTAGATAAAATTGATTATTAAATTTACAAAAACTAGTATCAAAAATAAATTTTACGAACTCTATGAATGTCTAAATTTAAATATATATATATATATATATATATATATATATATATATATATATATATATATATATATATATAATTAACAATAAGAAAGAAAACATAATAGGAAGAACACAAGATAAGTATACCTTTCAAAATGAGACAAATCTTTACAAAATTTACACATATGATTAACACTTGACTTTTTATATCGAACTTTATGGTTTTTGACCTCCCGTCATAGCGTAGGTAAGGGAAGATAATGTTTTTGGTCAAAAAATTCGATCTTGAGTTTTTAGTGAATAAGCACGGATTAGGGTCCCCACAACACGTTCTTACTATTTTTATAATGATGTGGCGGCACAATAATCTTCGCTTGAGATTCGGATAAGCCCAAGGCCCAATAATATAACAATATTCTATACATGGCTTTGCTGAGGTTGTAGAAAATTTAAGCGATACCGCGAAATTGTTGCTACTTGTGTATTTTCGTAGGCGCAAAATATCAGACAAAAACCCAACCAGGCGAACGTGACTGTCCGTGGTGGTGTGACTATTTGAAGTGTTTTTCTCTAAAATAATCCATAAACGATTGACAGAGCTAAAACAATACTAGTCGCACCAGCGAGGACTGTCACGTTATACTGGTTGGACTGTACACATATCGAATTAATAAAATATAATTTTACAAGTTTACCGATAGGTAAAATTTCATCATACGCGTATTAAGTTATCAAGAAGTGTATTTAAGTGTGAATTATAAATAATTAATGTTTCTCATAGTTTACATACATAAAGAATAAAAATCATGTCATCCAGAGGTCATTTATTGGTCGAAATGGCTATTGGAAAAGGTAAGTTGATAATTTTAAATTACTTATGCCCCAGTTGTACCAAGGCTTAAAATTTAACAAAAAAACTGCAAATCGAAATTTTGACAGCAATAATTCAATTGGCATGTCATGTTGATATGTGTCAATGATGAACGCTTAAAATTTAAATTACATTGATGCAAACGGCCATTAATTCCTCTGTTAAATTTAAATTAATTTTTATAGACGAAACTAATTCCAAACTGAAAAAAATTCTGAAAAATATAATAGTAATATTAAAATAAATGTTGAGAAAGGAATTACGGTAAATAAACATGAAAATATTTTCGTAAGTAAAAAACATGATTTTACTAGCTAATTATATTAAGCTTTTATAAATTTTTAGAATGATTATTTTTCTAACAAATTTGGTGAGTGCAGTATAGTAATAAGTAATAGTCATAATAACGATAGTAAATAAATACGTTTGTCTTAAACTCAATCAAAAAATGAAAGCTTTAAACAAGACTGTAATTAATACAGCATTATTATCCAATGAAAATATTTTAAAAACAATGAAGATATTCCCAATCACAAGTACCTCGAAATACTGTCCTGAAGGAAATAAAAAAAAGTAATGTAAGTTTTGTGAACTCAGAAACTATAGTCCATGTCCTAATATTTTAATTTCACAAATTCAGTAAAAAAAAGTAATTTTTGACCATTTGTAGTTAAATGTGTGTAAAATAAAATAAAAAAAGTTTGCATGTCTAACCAAATTGCGTCATGCTAAAAAATGGGCCCGAAGGCCCCAAAATACAAGTTTTTGCAAATATCTGTAAAACAAATAAAATAACGTGCATTTTACGATACAATATTTTTATTAGAATAAAAATATTTAAGTAGTCATTCATAGAATTGCAGTTACAGACATAAAATGAATATACAAATAACGTGCAATTTACAATGAAATATTTTTTTTATTTAAATTCAAAATAATGAAGAACATGGCTAGAGTCCAAAACGCGGGACCGTGTTCAAATATTAAGCGAAATAAACGCCTGTGTCCGATTTTTCAAACACAATGTATACATATAAATTTATTGAAAAAAAGTTCTTTATATTTTACTAACATTTAATTCATTTTTATTCATTTAAAATGTCATTAATTTTTTATGCTATTTCTGGAATTTCAATTAATTGTTCATCCGAGTGAAAAACGATATTAAAACTGTTAGTATCAATAACATGCATTTTATTATATGTAATATTACGTATAGAAAGCCTCTCAATCATGTTTATCGGTTATATCGGTTAGCAAAATATTACATTCGATTGTAACGCTAAAATTAATATCTTCGCTGTTTAAAATTTTATACTGTGTTTCATGTTTTTCTATAAAACCATTTTTTCCGCACCATGACGGCGCATAAATAATTAATTTTGGTTCATATGTATAAAATTTTGTAAAATATTTTGATTTTCTATTCAATGCCAAAATGTTATTAATTTCACTTCTATTATATTTAGTGTAATTTTTCAAATTAATATCATCAAATTGGCTCACAATATAGTCATAATATTCAAACGGAACAGAATTGTTTTGTTTTTCATCTTGACTACACATTTTTAACCACTCATTTGAACTCACTTTTATTAATCGCACTTTATTTTGATGTTCTTGATCTCTCCAGAAGTTCAATTGACGATAATTTTGCAAGTTCCATTAATGAACTGATGGAATTTTTTTGCCGAAATCATTATTGTTAAACTTGGTTTAATGTATTCTACTCCACCATACGTTATTTCCCATAAATTAGTAGTAGTTCTAGATAGTACCTAGGCTTCAATGAAACTCAGACTAACTGGTATAAGCCTATTGCTGTAAAGATCTTTGAAATACGTAGTGACTTCCGTACGCTGAAGTCAGAACGTTATACAGGTGGTGACTTGGACGACGCAGCATAGGGGTTTCAATGGTAAAATCTTAATGTGCAGTTATTTGCTCCCCTAATTATTTTAGAGCAAAATTGTATTTAGGTTTTTGCTACAGAAAAAAATACTGAATCCGAATATGCTATTGTTTATAATTTTTCAAATGCCGGAACCGTAAAAATAGTCGAAAACAATAATAACATTTTTCCAAAATTCATTAATGACAAGGAACAAAAATTTAAACAAAAGCGCAAATATCTATCATACATTCTTGACATTAAAAACTTATTTTCAAAACGAGGAAAATGAAAATATCTTTATTGTAGTTGATTACAACAATGTAGTTTGACGAGAATGAAATTTAAGATTTTTGTAAGGACTGAATTAAATAAATAACTTATTTAAATTAGAAGACAAAAAAATGTTGGGAAAATGAATTTTATTTTACACAAACACAAAATTATAATAAAAAAATGTGGCCATCATATAACCTCTTGTCAGATAAAACGAAAAATATTTTTAAATACAAATACATATATTCATGTCTCACTACAAAATAATTCTCACATATATTTGCAAAATCTAAGGGATATTTTAATATAAATTATGTACAATACATACATTTTCTTTATATTCAATATCCTGAAATTTTCTTTTCTACTTTCCTTTTCTTTTTCTTTATATTCATTCATCTTTTAAGGTGGTATTTGTTATTGTTAGTGAGCCTCTAGTGTATGATACTTGGGTGTCACGACCATGATTAGACCATAACTTTTTAATGGCATCGTCAGTAATGTAGGAGTATTGTTTTTCAGGAAGATACATTCAATAGTAAACTTTTCTGTCTCTGCGTAAGTTGTGATATCTGTAAAGATTTAGACAGTCTATCCAAATATTAAATAACGAATTATTAATGACAGTGACAATTGTTTATGGGTAAAAGTTATTTATAGACGGACAATATATATATATATATATATATATATATATATATATATATATATATATATATATATATATATATAATAGAAGTAAAATAATAAGTTTTTTAATAATTTAATTATTACAATTACAAATATTAAAATAAATAATAAAGTTTTCTATATCTTATGTACATACTGCGTATATTTGAGTCACACATATTTCGCACGGCCATAAACGTATATACGCAAAATATTACTGAAAATATATACTTTTATTAATATTCTCAGAATATACATAGGACAAATAAGAAGGTATATGAAATTTACGTATTCCACATTATATTTTTATGTATATGCATATTAATTTTCCCGCAATATGGAGTTACCTTTCATATGCAAACAATGTCTTGTGCAGTGTAGGATTAACTAAATCATTAATATCCTTAAAATCAAATAAAATTAAAAATAAACAATATTAATAGGTAGGGATGATGAGAAATAATTGGAGATGCAGTCTTGGTAAACAGTAATTATTAAATAGTCATTTACTTAACTTTCCTACGTTTCGATTACAAATGAATCATCATCAGGGATCTGGAATACATTTTTTATACATAATACAAAAAATCATGAAAAAATATCTTACAAAAACTTGCTGAAGTTACTTACAGTTAATGTGCAGTTGGAAAAAGAGATTATTACATTATAAAATAAAAAATAGTGAGGATGAAAATGTCGTCAAAAAGTATCAGAGATAAAATACGTGCATACATCAGAAAAAACTAAAGTTAACTAATGTATATTGTTGCAGGAAAGGTTGCAGGCTACATTTGTATCCCACGCAGTTCGATGATCCATGGTGTTCAAATAGGGAAAAAACTGGTTTTAATGTGTTATTTTATTTCGTAATTTAAAATCTTTTTTATCTTTATATTATTTTTGTTTATAACTTTTATCCTATTTTCAACTTATTTCTCTATTTTTTTCAAAATTCCTTTATAAATAACACTTAAATGTTGGATGTCGGTCTGTGAATTTATAACATTTTTATTTTTAAGGATTTACGACATTTCTATAGTTAATCGTTTATTTAAATTTTTTTCTTGTTTTAATATTTTAGTTTCTTCGAAGTTAAAGATGTGGTTTTAGGTTTGAATATGTTGGACGAAAGCACACTTCGCAATATTAGTAGTTTTCTTAGCACTTCTTTTGTGTTCTGAAAGTCTTGTTTTTAAATATCTTTTAGTTTGCTCAATATATACTTTATCGCAGTATTGGCACGGAATTTTATATATAATATTAGAACGATTCATTAGATTTGTTGGGTGTTTAGTATTACTGAATAATTGACCGACTGTTTTTTGTTGTTTGAAAGTATTGTTTACTGGTAAATGTTGTGTTACAGTTTTCTTAATATTGTAGGCTAAGTTTTTTATGTATGGGATCATGTAGTATGTATTATTTTTTTCCAAGGGTTATTAGAGTTATAGATTGCGCCCATATCAGGATACAATCTCCAGGCGGTAAGGATGCTGAACGATTTCGAAATAGAAAAGGTTACTTCTCTTGGTCTGGCTCTGTACAGGTTGTCTCATATTCGATGTATTTTAAAGGTATCTCGGGTAATATTAACAATAGAGCAATTTACAATTATTTGCAATATTTAGAGTTTCTTCTCGAAATTTTTTAATGTAATCTTGGTTTACTCGAATTTTTTTCTTCCATCTAGATGTTAATAACTTGAATTTCTTAATATTATCTAACTATGTTTTGCATTCTTCTCGACTTTTACATTTAAATCCGTTGCTTTCATTTAGTACGAGGTGCATTAATTCATCACACACGGTTTTTAATGAAGTTTCTAAATGCATGGCAAGACTAGGTGCTTTGAAAGATTTTTTAAATGAATCATTACCCGTAATATTCCTGATAGTAGATATTACCGTATCAAAATATTTTATAAGCCGATCTTTTATGTCGTCGGCTTTCATTGAATCAAATATCTCAAAACTCTGAAATCTGAATTTAAGTGTAGGTACAGATTTTCTCGTAACACCGTAATGCTACGGTTGAACCATATTGAAAACAACCTAGTTTCAATAACAGAAAGAAATCATTCTATTGATCCCATGAACCATTTTTAATAGCTATGAGATTTTATGCAACACGAACTCTTCAAAACGTAGGAAATCATATTAATATCAGCAATGCTACAGTATCACAAATTATTAAAAAGAGTGACACTTAATATTGCTTTACTAAAACCTATATTCTTAATAATGTCATCTGAATAAGTAAACGTCACCAATCGGAAATTTTATCTACTGGCAGATTTTCCAGGGGTTATTGGTGCTATAGATTGCACCCATATCAGGATACAATCTCCAGGTGGTCAGGATGCTGAACAATTTCGAAATAGAAAAGGTTACTTCTCTATAAACATTCAAGCAGTTTGTAATTCTCAATTAAATTTGTTGAATTTAGTAGCATGTTGCCCTGGCTCTGTTCAGGGTGTCTCATATTAATAATAATAATAATAATTATTTATTTAGCCTTTAAGCTAGTTACAACCATATAATACAAAGAAATCATATAAAGAAATATAATGAAATATAAGTAGTTATAAGCAAAGTTATATAAATAAATAGCCCAGGTTACAAATTAGATGTTAATAGATGTTTCTTAACATTTTGTTTAAACAACCTTAAACTAGAACAATTTTTTACATCATCTGGTAACTTATTAAAATTTTTGATACATTGCGTAAATACGGAATAGATTTTAACTGTGTGTATATATAAATTTTCAGTTCCTCTAGTTTCATATCGGTGCATATCTTTTACATAATTAAGAGCTTCAAATAAGTAGTTTGGAAATAAGTTTTTTACAATCTTATACATAAAAATTAATGAATTATAGGTGATATGCTTAGTTACATCAAGCCAATTTAAACAGATTAACATCTCTGAAATTCTTGTGTATTTGCTACAGTTTAAAATACAACGCATGGCTTTATTTTGTAACTTTTGCAAATTATTTAATTGTGTTTTATTACAAGCTAATAAAATCGTTCCACAATAATTAAAATGAGGTAATATTATGCTGTTATAAATTATAATTTTTGCATTCATTGTTAATTTTGACCTTAATCTACATAGGAAATTAATTTTCTTAGCGACCTTCTTTGTTATATAATCTACGTGTAGATTAAATTTAAGCGTGTTATCTATTATAACACCTAAATATTTGATATTAGTTACATGTTCTATTTCATTATGATCAATTACAACCTTATTATTGGAATTTATAATTTCTTCTTTACTTTTCTTACTGCCTATTACCATATATTTAGTTTTTGAACAATTTAATTTTAATTTATTACACTTTAGCCACTTATCTAAATTATTTAGTTCTTCATTTATTGTATTTATTATTAAATTGTTATCAGTATGATCGAAATATATTAAAGTGTCATCCGCGAAGAGATGAATTTTACACTTTTTTAACACACCTGGCATATCGTTTATATATAATATAAAGAGAAGAGCACCCAACACACTTCCTTGTGGGACCCCTTGTTCACACTGTAAAGTATTCGATATGGTTTCCGCGTATTTAGTTCGTTGTTTTCTATTAGTCAAATAAGAAGTGAACCACTGCAACACTGTATCTTTAAAACCGTATTTACTTAATTTATTGATTAGTAAAGTTCTATCCACTGTTTCAAACGCCCTTTTTAAGTCTAAAAAAACTGCAAATATAGTCTTATTTTTTTCTTTTGCACTTGTCCAATCTCTTAAAACAAGTTGTATTGCTGCTTCACATGAATGTTTTTCTCTGTAACCGGATTGCCACTTAGATAATAAGTTATTATTGTTAACGTATTGCATAGTTTGTTCGTAAACGACAATTTCTATGAGTTTTTCAACTGCTACAAGCATATTTATAGGACGATACTCTTCAATCTTTGTGGTATTTTTAATTTTTGGTACTGGTACAATTAGGGATTCTTTCAGTGCTTCTGGAAAACAGCCTGATTTTAAGGAAGTGTTAACCAAATGTAGCATAGGATAACCAATAATGTGAAAGTATTTTCTCAAAAATTTAAGATGAATTCCATCCCAACTATATTTATTTTCATTCTGTTTCCAAATTATTCTTTTCAATTCTGGTAGTGTTATTTGATTGAACATAGCAATATTCGATGTATTTTAAAGGTATCTCCGGTAATGTTAACGATAGAGCAAAACCGTTTGCACATTCCAGAGTTAACTTTCGAAAAAAGTTTTATAGTCACCACACGAATTTTCGTTCTTCGTTTGTTTCCAAGTTACAAGCAAAAACACGTTATCTCATAACTTATTATAGTTTCAGAAAAATTGTGTAAATATATTTTGAACCGTTTTATAGATAACATAAAATGGCGTAAATAGATTTTTTGAAAGCTTAATAATTCTCGAGATATAATACAGACTTATGATTTTTTAAATGCGAAACTGTGTTGAAAATAGTCTCATCTTTTTATTTATTTTACAAGCTTTTCAATGATATATAAAAAGTCTACATTCTTTTGTTTTAAATAGGAATAATAGATAACTTAATAATTTATTGGGGTGAATAAATTGATAATTATTAAGAAACAAAAGAAAATATCTATTACAGATCATCATTTGTTTATTTTGATTCTATATCTATTAATTATGTTCTCAAAATTATTCTCAACCAATTATTTTCGGGATAGTCAAGTTTTTACCGACAGTTACAGTTGGCTTTGACACAATTCGAAAAAATTGGTTTAATATGTTTTTGAAGCAAATATATTGAAAAAACGAGTAAAACTGAAGCAAATAATATTTGAAATAAACAAACTATGATCTGTAATAATTTTTTTTCATTTGTTTCTCAATAATTTTTATTTTCACTCCAATAAATTAATAAATAAACTTTTATCCGTGTATAAAATAAAAGAATGTAGACTTCTTATATATCGTTGAAAAGATTGTAAAATAAGCAAAAAGATGAGACTATTTTCTACATAGGTTCTTTTTTAAAAATCATAACTTTGTGTAATATCACGAGAATTATTGTTTTCAAAAAATCTAATTATGCCATTTTATTCTACCTGAAAAGCGGTTCAAAATTTATTGAAACAATTTTCTCTATCATAATAAAAAAGATATGAGATATTTTTGAAATGAGCGAAAAACGAGTTTTTGTCTGTAACTCAAAAACAACAGAAGGTCAAAAAATCCTGTGGTGAATATTAAACTTTTCTCGAAAAGTTGACCCTAGAAAGTACAACGGTTTTGCTTTATCTTTAATATTACTCTAATCATCAATTGTAATAAAGTTGTATACTTTGAAATACAATAAAGATTATATTTAAAAAAAAGAGCCGCCTCGGTGGTCGTGCGGATTGAGGCAGTGGACAGCACTCGAAGCGACCGTCACCGCTCGGCCCTGGGGTCGTGGGTTCGATTCCCACCAGGGGCTTGGATGTTTGTGGCGTCTTTACCATCTCATCTCCATCAAACGGAACGAATAAATACAAGTTTACAGAAATAAGGCAAAATTGACTCAACCCCATATAATCATCAATTGTAATAAAGTTGTATACTTTGAAATACAATAAAGATTATATTATATATATATATATATATATATATATATATATATATATATATATATATATTATCTTTAATATTACTCGAGATACCTTAAAAACATCGAAAATAAGACACCTGTATAAGATAGTAGGGTATTCCGGGAGAGATGGCCCACTTTTTTTAAACAACGCCTAATTCGTAAATACAAGAAGGTATCGAACTGATAAATTTATTTCGCATATATAAGCACAAACATAAACTCTGGGTACAAATAAAATAGAAAAAAAAACAATATTTATTTTTACAAAAAATAAAGAAATTCTGGTAGTTGTGGGTTTTCTAACCTGGACGGACTATGCGGGTGAGATGGCCTTCTAGTTTCGGGTCAGATGACCTACACTTTAAATACAATATAAAGTAAAATTATTGTCTATTTGCACACAAAACCTTGCCACAGTTGTCACAAAATTTAACGTATTTCGAACAGCTTTCGTGAAACCACTGCTGGCATTGAATGCACTGAACCCAATCGTCTTGTTTGGAAGACGTTGTATACAGTTCGCTGCACCCTGCACATTCTGCATGGTTGTCTTCTTCCACACTGTCATCCGATTCTTGTGGTTCAAAATCAAATTGCAGACTCATCGGAGGATGAATCATCTGCATGGTTTTTAGTTTTTTTCCCTAATTTCGTCTTTCCAGAACCAAGTGCCTTTATTGATTCTTTTGGTTTTAACAATTTCGGTTTCTTTGCTGAGAGACTCTTCCTCTTTTCTATATTTTCACGGGAATTTAAGATGGCCGCCACTTGTTTCCCTCTTCTCCGAACTTGTTCAATGAGAAATGTGGATGTGCTACTTACTGGGTTGATTTTATCCAACTTAGTACCGGGGGTCTCTTTTTTTTGGAGTCGTTTCATTGTGACCTGTAACGGTAAATTACCTCTTTCATTGGAGACATCAGTTTTCACGTCATTAGGCTTATCCAAATGCAGGACAGGTTCAGGTTGCGCAGTTTCATCGTATAGAAATGCATAATCTGATATTGCATTTCGATCGAGTGGAAAAATACCCGTTGCGCGGAAAGCAAACACTGCATTTTCCACCGTTGCAGATTTTGTCCGTGCATCGGCCAGTAATTTTCCGTACACTAGCCTATTCACTTTTCTTTTTGGATTAACATTTACAAAAGTGTTAGTCGCAGCATTAAAACGTGATTTCAAACTTTTGAAGAATGCCCGATCCAAAGGCTGCAAAAACTGGGTCGTATGACTCGGAAGACACAGTAGGATAAAGCCATTACTCTCTACAAAGTCCAGTTTCCACTGAGCTGCAGTGCGTTGAGTGCCCATCTAAAATTAAAAGCACTTTTCCAACAGATTTTCTCGGTACAAAATGAGTCTGTAGCCATTTAATAAATAAACTAGAACTAATGTAGGCAGATTTCTCGTTAATAGAAACAACAGATCCCGGTGGCATTCCGTCTTCGAATTCCTGTTTCTTGTTTTTACCCTTGAATATGCAAACCGGAGGCAGAAAAACGCCTTCATCATTGCAGCAGCTGTTATGGTTTCACCCTTCTCCGATGACGTGACGGTAGCAACATTTTTAGACCCTTTCTCGGCTATGACAAAACCAGGCTTGTTGTTTAGCTGCAAGCCCGTTTCGTCCATATTAAAAATATGGTTTGGTTTAGTCCACAGATCATTTTGATTTAGAATGTTTTCCAATTAGTTGGAGTACGCATCAACTTCTACGCTGTTCATTCTTTGGCAATGTGCTAGTGAAACACCCTCTGATTTTCGAACGCTAAGGTCCGGATGTCTCTTTAGGAACATATTCAGCCAATCGTATCCAGCTAACTCTTTTTCTTTGTTGAAAGTGTGATTTATTTTCAACTATTCTGCTAAGTGAAACGCCATTAATCGTACAGTTTTACGATCTGGAGCAAAACCGTACTTTTGAAGTTTTTTAATGTGCCATTTCAATTTATACCGTAAAAAATCGAGCCAACTCACGCCAGCTCTTAGGGAAAAATGACCCACCTGAGTATTTAAACAAGAAGGGAACTATTAAAATTATTAACTTTCCTATTTATCGCAAAAAACTACCAAACGTGCACATAACGTCTACAACATAATGTAGTTGTTAGTTCACAACTAATACGCAGCACATAATCTGAACAGTGCTCTGATAGCGATGGGTCAACTCATCCAGGGGGGGGGGGCAACTCTCGCGGAATTACCCTACAATATTTAATGATTATCCATTAAAGCATGAGGTGGAAGCAGGACACTTTCCGAATTGATATTTACGTTCCCCCTGACGCTTTTGATGCTACTCCAGTTGAACCTGCGAATGCAGTCTCGTACATAAGCAAGAACGTCATAATAAACTCTATATTCACATACTTTTTTATTTATATTTTTACCTTCCGTCACCTTTAGGTAAGGAAGGTATTGTCTTTGGTGAAAAAATTCGGTGGTGAGTTTTTGATGAATAAGCACGTTTTAGAGTCCCTAGAATAAGATTTTACTATTTTTACGATGATGTCTTTGTGTGTGTGTGTGTGGTGTGTGTGTGTGTGTGTGTGTGTGTGTGTGTGTGTGTGTGTGTGTGTGTGTATGTGTGTGTCTGTGTGTGACAAAATTTTCTAATGCGATAACTCTAATATTACAATTTCAAAAATTATAATTCTTTCATATTCCTTTTCGTGACATCCATGTGAAGAGCGGATTAGATTTTGGTTATAATTGGTTAATCGGAAGTACCCTCATTTGAAGATTTTAACAGTTTTTTTTTTTTGAAAAAACGTTGTTAAATATCATTTTTCACATTTAATGTTATTATAAATATTAAAGAATATTTTATTCTCTTTACGATTTGAATGCATTTTATACTTCATATTAAATGGATATAGAGTTAAAAAATCTGATGTGGCCAGCACATTACCTTCCGTCAGTTCTATGTATTTTGTACAAATTTCATACGGAAAGTTCCTTGCTAAATTAAATATGCTATTTCTTGTACATTACCTTCCGGCAGTTGCATGTATTTTATGCAAATTTCATACAGAAAATTATTATTTTGTGACGTTTTCTATATACAGTGTAATGTATCTGCAGAAATAAAAGATTTATTATTATTATTATTTCTTGTACATTACCTTAAAGCAGTTGTATGTATTTTATACAAATTCCATACAGAAAGCAAAAGATCCTATATTTCCAGTAAAAATTATAAGACAAACACACTATGTCAATTTCACTTGACACTGACATCTTTCAATCAGAATTTTCTTAATATAGTAGCTGTTTCCATAGCTATGGCTACTTTATGAAATTTAATTTCTTTATAATTTTATAACTCTATATCCATTTAGTATTAAGTATAAAATGCAGTCAAATCGTATAGAGAATAAAATATTCTTTAATATTTATAATAACGTCAAATATGAAAAAAATATATTTAACATAGTTTTTTCAAGAAAAACTGTTAAAATCTTCAAATGATGGTACTTCCGGTTGACCAATTGTACCCAAAATCTAATCAGCTCTTCATATGGATGAAACGAAGAAGTACACGAAAAAATTATAATTTTTGTAACTGTAGTATTAGAGTTATCGCAGACGAAAATTTTGTTACACACACACACACATCCACACACACACACATCCACACACACACACACACACACACACATACAGACATCATCGTAAAAATAGTAAATTCGTATTCTAGGGACCCTAAAACGTGCTTATTGATTAAAAACTCATCATCGAATTTTTTGACCAAAGACAATACCTTCCTTACCTAAAGGTGACGGAAGGTAAAAATTATATAGAAATTAAATATCATATATATTAGTAAGCTATGTTATAACTCTGGAAACAGCTGCTATATTAAGAAAATTCTGATTGAAAGGTGTCAATGTCAAGTGCAGCTGACAGTATGTTTGTGTTATAATTTTACTACTGGAAATATAGGATATTTTGTTCTGTATGGAATTTGTATAAAATACATACAACTGCCTTAAGGTAATGTACAAGAAATAGAATCTTTTGCAAGGAATTTTCTGTATGACATTTATACAAAATACATACAACTGACGGAAGATAATGTGCTGGCCACATCAGATTTTTTACTTTTACTTTATTAAAAACAACATACATTTATGTGTCACAGATATTATTTTGCGTAAGATTATTTTTATTAAATTTATTATGTTTTGTCTCTAATTAGCTATTTAGGTACGTAACCGATGCTGTTGGATAAGAGCTACATTTAATGATACTGGTATTCACGTATTTTATTTCAGTTTATTTCTAGGTTTCAGTGTGAGAACATCGATATTATAGTGATTCAGGTGAGAGAGTTAATCTAGCATGTGTATGATTGTGTGTGCGTGTGAGCAGTACTGGGTACTGTAGTGGCCAGGCCCGTGTGGACCCGGGGGTCGCCAGCGGCAGCAGCAGGGAAAGGCTGTAGTGACCCGCTTCTGGGTCGCCAACGTTAGCAGCAGTTTGGGCTGTAGTGATCCCTGTGGATGTGTTCCCGGATCACCACCGAAGCGGCAGGGGTTCCGTAGTAACTAGCGGTACTGCCCGTAGTTGCCAACATGTGTGTACGGTGTGTGAATGCCTGAACCTTATGTAAATGATTGCCTCCTCACTGAGTATTTCTCATGTGTTAATTCTTTTACAGAAATAATCACGGCGTGAAGGAGGATTCCGCGTGACCGGGTTCGGCCAGGCGACGGTCATCTAGATTTGTTATTATTTTTGTGTTAATACTGTATATACCGGTTTGGGTGATAATTGTGTTTTAATATTCTAATTTTCAGCGCTAACATTTAATCGTCATTTATAACATTTCAGAAGTGGGATCAGAACATTTTTAACTTTCAGCTTTTCGGATCTCACCAGCACAGCTTTTGGAACAGTTCGGATATTGATTACGTTTATGTTTAGCTGGATTACGAACCTAGAACAACATTACAACATGACGTTACCTAACAACAATCCTCAATTTCAGTATGTACGTTCACTTTACGCGCTATGCATAAATGGGACGAAATAACTACCATCATGTATGTGAGATCTCGCTGGAGAGGGTATGCAGAAATGTGGTATAAAGCGCTGCAAGGAATAAATCATTCTTGGGAGTCATAGAAGGCTATGTTGTTGAAGGCATTTCCGTCACAGGAAAATTATTTTCAGTTGCTTCAAGAAATGATTTCTCGCAACAAGAAACCGGATGAACTTATGTTGCAATACTATTATAAGAAGCTGACTGGATACTCGCCGGACAAATGACAAATTGAAAATTATCAAGAACATTCTAAGTAAACCACCGGAAACTAACTACGAAAGGAATATTTATAAAAATTACTGTTTACGAGACGAACGGGTTTACCGAATTATCGCGTCCGGAATCTAGTGGGTTGTACCTAGAGGACAACGGCTGCAGATAGTACGTTCCTGTCTTGATGAGTTTGGACATTTTGGAATTTACTGGTTTCCTGGAATGACAAAATTCGCGAAGTACACTGACTTGTGTATCAGATGTTTTTACCATAAACAAGAGATAAGAAAGCAGCCAGAACTATTGAATCCAATTGAGAAACTATAAATTCCATTTCACACCATCTATATGAAGGACCATTCCAAATAAAGAAAGTTCTAGCGAACGATAAATTTTCAGTAGAAGATTTGCCTGGTACAAATCGAAGTAGAAGAGGAGAATATAGTAACGTAGTGGCGATTGACAGAATGAAACCATATTTAAGTACACGTGAACTATCGGAAGACAACAGCGCTTCGGATGTTGATGCTGATGCTGCAGGAATTTGGGATTGATTCCTCGAGGACGAGGAACTTTTCAGGATGGCCGAACTGTCACAGATATTATTTTGCGTAAGATTATTTTTATTAAATTTATTATGTTTTGTCTCTAATTAGCTATTTAGGTACGTAACCGATGCTGTTGGATAAGAGCTACATTTAATGATACTGGTATTCACGTATTTTATTTCAGTTTATTTCTAGGTTTCAGTGTGAGAACATCGATATTATAGTGATTCAGGTGAGAGAGTTAATCTAGCATGTGTATGATTGTGTGTGCGTGTGAGCAGTACTGGGTACTGTAGTGGCCAGGCCCGTGTGGACCCGGGGGTCGCCAACGGTAGCAGAAGGGAGACCTGTAGTGACCCGCTTCTGGGTCGCCAACGGTAGCAGCAGTTAGGGCTGTAGTGATCCCTGTGGATGTGTTCCCGGATCACCACCGAAGCGGCAGAGGTTCCGTAGTGGCCGCCCGTGTGGACCCGGGGGTCGCCAGCGGCAGCAGCAGGGAAAGGCTGTAGTGACCCGCTTCTGGGTCGCCAACGTTAGCAGCAGTTTGGGCTGTAGTGATCCCTGTGGATGTGTTCCCGGATCACCACCGAAGCGGCAGAGGTTCCGTAGTGGCCGCCCGTGTGGACCCGGGGGTCGCCAGCGGCAGCAGCAGGGAAAGGCTGTAGTGACCCGCTTCTGGGTCGCCGACGGTAGCAGCAGTTAGGGCTGTAGTGATCCCTGTGGATGTGTTCCCGGATCACCACCGAAGCGGCAGAGGTTCCGTAGTGGCCGCCCGTGTGGACCCGGGGGTCGCCAGCGGCAGCAGCAGGGAAAGGCTGTAGTGACCCGCTTCTGGGTCGCCAACGTTAGCAGCAGTTTGGGCTGTAGTGATCCCTGTGGATGTGTTCCCGGATCACCACCGAAGCGGCAGGGGTTCCGTAGTAACTAGCGGTACTGCCCGTAGTTGCCAACATGTGTGTACGGTGTGTGAATGCCTGAACCTTATGTAAATGATTGCCTCCTCACTGAGTATTTCTCATGTGTTAATTCTTTTACAGAAATAATCACGGCGTGAAGGAGGATTCCGCGTGACCGGGTTCGGCCAGGCGACGGTCATCTAGATTTGTTATTATTTTTGTGTTAATACTGTATATACCGGTTTGGGTGATAATTGTGTTTTAATATTCTAATTTTCAGCGCTAACATTTAATCGTCATTTATAACATATGTAACATAATATTTAAAAATTAAAATGAATATTTCAAAACAAAACAAATATTGTAATAATAAATATTTGTAATCAATATTATTTATAACTGCGTGTCAATGTCTTTCCGTTCAAGCTCCCTTTCTTTGAGTTTTATTCCTAGACTTAATAATTTCATTTGTAAGGTATGCTTCTCCTTTTCTTGTTGTATTTGTATATTTATTAATTCAATTTTCTCTTCATTATATATTTGAATTAAATTTGTTTCAGTCTCTAATTTCGTCTTTTTCTGTGATATGTATTCTGATAGCTTTTCTTTAAATGTTGTACGTTTGACGCCTTTATTTTGATTCAGATTTTTTTTTTGTAAAGAACAATGCGGTAGATTTTCAATTGCTTTATCATTCTCTTTTTGCGTTCTACCTTCGACCTCTAAATCAACAGATAATAAAGGGGCAAAAGGATTTTCGACTTTTGGATCTTGCTTTTCATTCATATTTATTAGGAAAAACTATCATTATCTGGAGGCAACAAGACATAAACCACTCCTAAACACTATTAATTTCACTAATTTCTGCAATAATTAACTAAAAGAACATCGAGACCAGAGCGATAATTTTAACATTTACGTACTAATAAATAATAAAAACATACCTCTAAAATATGTGACTGCGACATCGTATGCATTGGGCAAAGGATTAAAGTACTCCTTGCAGATAGCAAGGATTCTTTCATCTGTATCTGTGGTTTTCCTTGTATAAATCCCTCCACTGGTACGTATCGACTCTACCTATATTTTCCATAACAATAAATGTGTACATTACTTATTTCAATTGTATATCAATACATTATCATAACTTTTGTTGTGTTTCGCGATCTTTTTATATTTAGAAACATATTTTCAGCATCGTAATCGTCAACAAAGCCGAATCGAACTGAGATTGTTCACGCTCTAAATATTCTTTACCCTGTAATGAAACACAAAATTATATTGTCTTACGGTAACAATGCATCATTGGAATAGCTATTACTCTTTCATTTGCAGTATTTTGTTTTGCATTTCTTTTTATATTGTGGTAGGAACTTTTCAAGTGTTCAGCAGCTCTAGGTCTACCAATTATGATGTTATATTCTAACACAATTTTCTGCCAGTAATCCTGTTTCTCTTTCAATGTTGTATTATCTGTTTACTTATTTTCTATGACAGATTTACATTTATCCGTAACACTTAATAACTCCTGCTTTTCTCTCTTTGTATAATTTTTATCTCTATTTCCACTTTTAGACAATTTTCAAACTCCAACTCTAAAAAATAAATAATTTAACTGTTTTTATGTATAGAATGTGTGATATAGCAATATAATTATACATATACAATGTACTTTAGGTTCAATAACTATTCAAGTAGAAATTGTTTTAGCCTAGAAATAATTAAGCAAAGTCATTTTAATAGTTATTTATTATATGAGTGTGGAATATGCCATATTAGTCACGAAAGAAAAGATTTTCCTTCGTGACTAATATACATTCCACACGATTGTAATACAACGCTTTATCCAACACTTTTAAAAAAAGTCAATTGATGTAGTATTTTAAATTACAAAGTTATAATGGATGTTATGGTTTTGTTATATTGTTATTGAAAAAAAATTGCTGTAATAATTATGGTCTGTCATTGGGAATTATTTCAAAGCAAAATACAACAAAATGGGTGAGAATGAGGAACTTCCTTTAAAACGTATTCACTTAGAAGCACAAGCAGCATCTTTGAATTTAATTCCGAAGCAAGTAACCACTAACTCGTTTTCGTTTCATCAGCCGTACATGACAGCTGCCATTTTGTAAAGATAAGTAACCTATTTTAGCATAAACGTTAATATTTATTTAAATAAATAAATTTCATAATGTTAAATTATTTCTATGATAAAATAATTATGTAAAATTGCTTTTTATGTATATTTAAAAAACACAAAAATCAATAATAGTTCCTTCGTGATTTCTAAAATATTCTCTCACGGAGTGACTAATGTTGTACATTAGTGATTTCAAATAACCATAGTAACAAGTATTTTATGAGTCGGGGTTGGATAAATTTATTTACTTGGTAAGCAAAAATATCAATATTACAGGTCATATTGTTGTATTCAATGCACATCTGTCTGACTAGAGATTTCATCTCATAATTTGTTCTAGCTGCTGTACAATTAAAAGTAATTTTAGTTCTATATAGCTAACTCGTGGCACATGGAATGATATCTGACTTAATATATTGGGGTCGGTTACAACATTATTAAGAACTTTGCACAATTACGTGCAAGCTTGTATTTTTCTTCTGTTTGGCAGAGAAACCAAGTTCCCTCTGGATAACAATGCATTGTACTTATGATCAAAACCAGGATTCTGTCTGAACTCTATATAAACAGTATTTAATAAAGTTTTTCTGCATTGATTTTAATTTAGCGGTATATTATATGTAGGATTCCATATGACAAGACATTATTCTAGTTTTGATCTCACAAATGCGGAATATAGGCGTTTCAGCATAGACAAATTATGAAATGATTTAGTATTACGAATGAGAAATCCCACGTTTCTGTACGATGCATTAACAATTAATTCAATGTGGCTATTGAAACTTAATTTTGGATCAAATAAGATTCCAAGGTTTTTAAACTGGGTTACCCTATCAAAATATGTATTTGCCATATTATATTGATAAGTATAAAAAGTTTTTTCACAAAGTAACTCATGATTTTACATTTACTGTAGTTAAAGAATAATTTAGATGTTTGGGACCACGCCAGAATACTTTCAATATATTTCTGAAAGAGAATGGAATAAGGTTGAGAACTGATTGTTTTAAATTATTTTAGATCATCTGCATACAGTAACACTTCAGATATTTTATAGCAGAAATAGTATCAAAGTTTTTGTAACTTTATGCTGAAATGGGTGTTCGGTTGTTAAAAGAGTGGTTTAAACATTTAAAATTATTTTGAATATGATTTGGACTAATCGATTCTATTTGACATCTGATGAGGAAGATTCGTTGGTTTTTTGCAGAAACATATTGTCGATGTAGTTTAAGTACCTGTCTGATGGTTGCTTATATATATATATATATATATATATATATATATATATATATATATATATATATATATATATATATATATTAATAGTGTAGATACCTTAAAATACTGTTCACAGTTATTTATTTCCCCCTCTTCATATTTTTCTCTGTTACCTGGATCATCATAAATAATAATTTGATTAGAGGGTATTACTTCCAGTAATAGATCGTCGCATATTTTGAAAAAATTTGCAAATTGGTTTGCAATCAAGGCACGTCCAAAATTATTTTTGTCACACATTCTTTTTAATCACCACTTTCAAACAGACTATACGATAGTTATTCTAGGCTCAATAAATTCTTACCATAGGAAAGCTTTTTTGTTAACGTCCACCTCCTCTCAGCACATCTTAGGCGAGTTTATTTGTGTGAGATAGAATTTCGGAATATAAATAATAATAAAAGTAATAAAGTTTTAAATTATACTCGAATATGTTTATTTTTCTTTAATTATAACATTATATACACATATAACATGTCTTTGCGTCTTATTATGATAATATATTGTGACTCAAGAAGAAAATAAAAATAAAAAAGTTCCTTCCACCTGTAAGTGTACACTCATAAATTTTCCACCTGCCAGCTGAAACGTTAAGACGACGGCTGGGTCTTGGGTTTTAAATTTATTTCGAGGTACATGTGTCCGCGACAGAATTAGATTTAATATATCCGTGACAGAATTAGATTTAATAAACAGTTTCAACTGATTTTGGAAACAAATGCAATACGAGCTTGTCTCGAAAGAAATTTAGGGCGCCGGAGCTTATAAAAAGGATAATATAGTAAGGTCAACTCTAAAGAGTAATTTTTATAAAGGTTTTGGTGAAAAAAGGCCATACCTACAAAGCAGATTGGACCACCTAGCAATGGGTAATACTACGTGATGATATATTCATTTTATTTATAAAATATGGTTGAGAGCTTCGCTCATACGAATAAAATATGCAAGTTCGTTTGGATTTCCATTGAAAATAGGAATAGTATCTAAATACTTGTGTCTGACTTGCTTTGCCATATTTAATAAATTTTGAATATATTACTGCCATACAAATCTGTACTTAAGGATACTTCCAAAGAGCATATAGTTGAATGTAGTTGCAGTTGATATTGTTTCCCTGGTTTTACTTGTTTCCTTTCGTGGATTGGGCACCAAAGATGATGATGATTGTAATTCTGTGGTCTAATGTCTCCTATGTTTCGCTGCGTGGATGGACACCCGAGGTCAGCTCTGGGTGAAGACCCGTGGAACCGTTAAAAATAAATCGTTGAATCGAACAAGAGTTATTTGGATCACGCAGTTTTGCTTAATTGCACAAATTTTTAAATTTAATACATTATTTATTTGGGATTGCCTTGACTGGATAAATGAATGAAGGTAAAAGCGGAGAGGAACAGTATTGAAAATTTTAAGAAACTTGTTTTATTACAAATCCGACGTTTCGGCAGCCAATCTGCCTTCCTCAGGGAAACTACAGGTTACCAAAAGGTAAGTTTACATATGTACACAAAATGTTGAAAATGACACATGTAAATTTAATATAATGAAGATTTAAATCTGAAACATGTTACATTTGTTTATCGTCTTAATTAAAAAAATATGTTTAGCACACAGATCATCTTCAAGGGAAGTCTTGAAGAAAGTGAGAACGAAGAATCCTGTACAACAGTCGATTCTGGACCAATCACAGAGGGCACGAGAAGAGATAATCTCTTTTAGTTTGAAATGTAATCCATTCTCGTCGCCAGTTAAATTATAAATTTGATACCTGTCGTCTTTAAACAGACCTTTATTTGTCGAAGGCTGTGTACAGTATGAATCATTGGTTATCAGTACAAGTATTTATACACGTTTAATACGTAGAAAGAAATATAATACTTTCCTCGTGCTCTCATCTCTTATTGTTATAGAATTACATATACGAGTATAAATTACACATTAAACACAACACAATTAAACAAATCTAACATAACAATCAAATATAAAAGAAAGCAAAGTAACATCTGGTTAGACAGGTGAACGAGAACTGAGAATAGAAAATAGATAGTGCTGATAATAGAAAATAGAAATAGATATGTTTAAATGTACAACTACCGTGCCTTCCGGTCGCACCGAGAAATAAAGTTTTGTGAATGAATCCTGGATGCATAATTATTTGATTTAAATGGATTTTCAATAAGGAGAAAAAGGAAATGAATTGAAAACTGTACATTTGATTTATTTATTACACCATTTTTTACAATAATTAATAGCATTATGAATTACAATGTCATTTGACTTTAGAAATTTTACCTCCTAAAACATGATTAATATGTTTGGTATAATTATAAAATACAAACAACAAAATGAACTTAACAAACAACAAAGCTACTTAATAAACAACAAAAAGCACTAAACAAACAGCAAAAGTATTTAATAAACAACAAATCTGAATCGCAAACAGAAATACACAGAACGGAATTTGATAAAACCAATGCAGACCCTTCAAGAGCGAAAACATGAGTGATTTCAACTGACATTTGTCACCACGCTGTCTTGAATACTCATAACTTTGTTGAGTTATCAGCGTCAATCGCGGAACGGCTCACAACTATTTGAAGCAATAATGGCTAAATTGCGGTCGCGCCAGGAGCTATTTGAAGTCTCGATCGCTGTATAGAATGCGCAAAGCATGACTGAGAGCCAGGCTTTTGGAATCGCCACCGACCTGATAATTCCCCCTTTCTCATACACGGGTGTAGCCTGTGAAAAACTAGGGAAATACTACGTTATATAAAGCCCGAGTTCGTTGAGATACTTTTTTTCTTGTCATTGATTGGCGCTTTATGAAGAAGATAAGGAAATTTCAGAATGTGAGGTTCCTCACCGCCGGCGTCTACCTATACCTTTCACCGGTATTATTAAAAAATCTGAATCGTGACTGTGTTTTTAGAAAATAACGTCTGGATTATTCTTTTTTTTTCATATTTCCGGCATCTTTGTTTCTATTCTTTACCAATTTATTTACAAGTTCTTGAAAATATATAATGTCGCTAGATTTTAACTCAATAACTTCGTAGGGTTCTTGCACTTTTGAAAATTTCTTTCCATTCATTCATAAGATAAATCGATCTACTTTTTTGCGTTCTCAATAGCTGAATGCATAGAATCGCATTCCATGTAGGAATGGCCGGACTCCAAAAATGTATGATTTATAACTTCAATTATTGTTCTATGATTTTGAACACAATGTGGGAGAGCTGCTTCAATAGACTAGTTTCGATTTTGGCCCCCAAACAAGTATCCGGAAATAACGATAAATGAGTTGTATTGTGGGGCATACTGCCTGTGTACCTCAAAAGCACTGTTGCGATTTCGTTTTTTACCATTTAGTTTATTCCAACAAAAGCAATAACCCTTGTTTTGTTCTCCTTCATAAATAGTTAAGTTATTATGCACACAGTTTTCTGCTATAGTACAACTGCCCTATATATCTGTTGAAAGCAATTGCAGAACAGTCTGGAAATAAAAAGTAATTTTGTTGTATCAACTTATTTTATGTACGAGTATATTCTATGCAGAAAATCTTTCTATAAATATAACTTCTTGAGATATTATTTTCCTTGCCGAAATCCAAATATAATACATTTTAAAAATACTTAGTTTTGGGTTCGAATATTGTCTACTGCTGGTATGTCGTATGTACATAATTTTTTATATCCAACTTTAATCAAATTTAATTTCTCTTGTTTGATAAGGTGGCTTGTCTTTATTTCTTCCTCTCTTAGAACGCTCCTATTTAAAAATATTCATGCAATCATTAACAGAAAATACAGGCATGCATTTTTGTTGCTGTTCATAAAGGAATAACCAGGCTAGTACCAACTTCAGAACTACCTTTTTTCCATCTACTTCCGTCCAGTAATAACAAAAGGCTCGATTTGGTACTACTGCTTCGTATACCGTTAAATTGTACATCTTTAATTTTCGCAGGTAATAAGTCAATGAAATTTCTTATGAAGAAATCTGCAATACATTTTGTAAATCAAACTACAGTCATAAAAGTATCATTTTTTGCTCTTTCTTCGTGAGCTGCTTTTTCTTCTTGTGCTTCTTAATTCCTTCTCAAATGATTCTTGTAATTTTATTCCTTGTTTTGTTTATGTTGTTTTTACACTTAAAAATATTATATTAGTAGCAGACCAACATATGAATTTGAATAGGCTTTTTATTTGTACATTTTTACTTAAATATAATATTTTAGTTGGAAGCTGTTTCGGCCTTCTTCGATAAATGGGTATTGATTAATTAAAGCATAATGGTATAATGTTTATTATTCTGATGGGACATTTCGGGGAACAAATTCACCCATCATCAGCCAGTTATTGCATATATAATCTACAATTATTATTTCCTTTTATGAAAATTCATTGTAGCATTAAGTTTAAAAAACAAATATTTGGTGTAATATTAGCTTACCTATAGGTTTGCGTACATAGTGTTGTTTTTTCGGGGTGCTTTGCTCATAGAATATTAAATAGATTAAAACATATCCAACCTTGAGGAATATTCAGTATCGTTCTCCTAAATATGATATTGTAAGGATGAATTACTTTTTAGAGAGAGCAAAGACGGAAGCGAATTTGGTTTCCTTAACAATTAATACATCCATGAGTTGTTCGATGCCTAAATTGTCAATGTAGGGTAAACCATACAGTTGTTGGCCCCCTTAACGTTTTCCAAACCTTTACTACGCTATAATTTTTCTCTTATTTATCAATTCGATATTTATACGTAAACAGTGTATGGTCAAATATTGAAAGTTTTAAAGTTTATATATATTTTTATAAATAACTTACTTTGATTTAGTGAAATAAATAATTAGAAACACAATTTGTGAAAATCACAGTTATTGGCCCTTTAGGTATAGTTATTGGCACTTATTTATACAGTTATTGGCATATCTTGAAATTAAATAAAAAACAATTATTAATACGTATTAGTGTTATTTATTAAAGTCATATATAAGTAACAATTTACATATATTGAAATGATTAAATATAATTCTTTTTTTTTAATTCATTGTTTTCCCCTTACATGTATTGCACATAAACATATTTGTAATAATACTAGTATCAATTCCTTTAAATTTTTGTAAACAACTAATATGGAATGTTCGAGTACATTTACAACATTTAATTCCAGGCCTATGTTTGCTGATATTGTTGCAGCAGATGTAACAAACTCCTTTATACAGTCGTAATTCTTTCGGAGATATATCAGTCTTCTGGTTTTCGTCAGAGGTACTTGCTTCTTTTAAACTTAAATTAGAAATATCAGTCTTCGTGTTCTCGTTAGGTGTACATGCTTTAGTTAAAATTGCATTAGAAATATCAGTCATTTGGTTTTCCACGAGTGTACTTGCTTGTCTTAAAATTGCATTAGAAATATCAGTCGCATGGTTTTCGTCACGCCTACTTTCTTGGCTTAAAATTACATTAGGAATATCAGTTTTCTGGTTTTTGTCAGGTGAACTGGCTTGTTTTAATTTTATTAGATATTATTATTAGATATTATATTATTATTTGTTTCTTCACTTGTTGTGTACTAACTATTTTTGCCTTCTTATTAGCTTGTTTTTTATTGCCATTATTTTCTATTTTTCGTTTTTTTGGTTCATTCTTTTTGTCTATTTTCTCTTGTTCCTTTATTTGCTTTCTTGTTTCTCTCTCTTTCTTTCTGAAATTTTTAGCTTCTATTTCTTTCTTCTTTTCATTAGCTTTCTTATCTTTCAATTCTTTCCAGTTCTCCGATGTTATAACCCACGGCATTTTTTCTACAACTTTTTTGTTCTTCTTTTCAGGTGTGTCCGGCCGGTACAGATGTTCAGACAGATTTCTTCTTACTGTAGAATTGAACTTAATGTATTGTTCTGTTTCATGAGAATTCGCGCAAGTTATACTAAATTTGTCATTGCTAGTTTTTACTGGAGTTATATTTTCTGATAATTGTGAATCAAAAATTACAGGTTTATTTAAATCTAAAATTTCCAAGGCGTCGTTTGGCAGATTCAAAGAAAATTTAGCTGAATTCTGTACACTATCACTTAATACTTCCTCGTTATTATTATTAGGGGTAATATTTTCGAATTATTCTGATTTCAAAACAATGGATTCTTGAACAGTTTTTATGCTTTCTTTTACAGAATTTGTGAAGAAATTTGAATGTTCCTGTGCAGGACCACCAATTCTCCCTTCATTATTTTCATTTTCTGATAATTCTAAATTTTGATTAATAGATTTATTTGTAGCTACAGTGTTCAAAGTTTCTATGCCTGAATTGGAAGGAATATTTAAAAATTCATGTTCAGAATTTCTAAGAATTGTTTCATTTGCTTCAGTTGAATTAAAGTCAAACATTATAGGCAAGTTACAGATGTCCAAATAATCAATATTTATGATTTCATTATTTTTTTCTATTTCAACATGATTAGAATTTTCTAATTGAATATTTTTTGTATTTATAGCTTCTTCATTTATTTTAGTGTCCTTCAAATTGTCAGTATTCCTTATATTTTCCTCTTTTCCAAATTCTAGCCATAATTTATATAAAGTAAAAAATTCCTCATTTTCATTTTCTGTTATTTGCTTCATGTTTTCAAACTTTCTTACATTGTCATCACCGACAATTTTTTTGAATGTATTATAATTTAAATTTGAATTTTCAGAATAATTTGGGGAATTATTTTGAGCAAAATAATTTTTTCCAAGACATTTACTGTAATCAATAGAGTTGGGATCCCAGGTAAAAATTCCAGAAGCTCTAAAGCCATTAATTATTATTTCAGGTCGAATTGTTGAGTCTATAACACATTTTAGCAGGGGTGCAAATTTTTGTTTCGTTAATTCCTCTGTTGGATGACTTCGTCTCCACTGAATGACTCCTTTCCTCCACCCGTCTTTAAGTGGTTTAAAAGTCGAAACATCACAAGGTTGTAAAATCCGTGTTGCATTTGGGTATAGCGCTATTAGTTCTATTTCAAGTTGTGAACACAAGTCACTTAATTTTCTGTCCAAATGAGTTTTATGACCGTCTACAAATAAAATTATAGGAAATTCAATTCCCATTTTTTTTAACAAAAGGATGGAATATATTTCCTATATACTCATAAAATATTTCACGTTTCATCCATCCAGATTCGCTGCAGGCCAGTCCCCAATTTTCTGGTAAAGTAGTAGCTATGTCACCAGGTATCCTCTTATAAGGGTAAACAACGAGGGGTTGAACTGTGTCACCTCTTGCGTTGAATGAAAACATAACTGTTAGGGCACTTTTAGATTGTCCCGAATCAATTTCGTACACATTACGGCTTCCTTTTGGAGCCAAAACTCTTTTATTTTGAGGACATAATAGGAAGTTGGTTTCGTCTCCGTTAAAGACTTTTTCGGGATTTTGTAAGACCATGTCTAATTTTTTCTGCTTTAAGTATTCATAAATTTCAGAAAACCACTTTTTAATATTTTCTTCACTCACCCTCGAAGATGCTTGTGTAACTGCTTCACCTTTTCTTTCAGATATTGATGGGTGACGCCTTAAAAATGCTTTGTACCAACCATCACCGGGGTAATTATCTTTAAAAGGGTTCGGCCTCGTTTCCTTTTCTAAATAATCTTTTACAGACGCTTTAATATCTTCCTTTCGTTTAGGAAAACCTTTTACCCAATGAACTAATGTGTCTTCTTCCTCCAAGGTAAGAATTGGGGAAGGTCCATGAGTATTTTTTACAAATTTGTCCGATAATCTGAATTGAAGGGTGGCTCGTGGAATATTAAATATCTTCGCAGCTTCTCTTTTAGGAGTTCCATTTTTTATTGCTTGAAGAGCGTTTTCTATATCATTTTCGGTGTATTTTTTGTTATATTTCGTTCCTTCTTGTTTTTTTGGCATTGTTAGACCGAATTTGATATCTGGACAAAATAATAATAATAAAATACCTGCCTACGGACGTAAATTTTATGAAGGCAAAAAAATTAAAGAAATTGTACTACAGTAATTGGCATACGTAAGTTACAGATATTGGCCGGGGCCAACTACTGTCAGTGCGCCAAAATATTCAAGAATAATAGCAAATTCAGAATTAACGTATAAAAGTATATTAAAATTAGTAGTAAACGAGCAAAATACATCCTGAACAAAAAAGTACAGTCATTGGCAGACGGCCAATAACTATAAAAATGTAATTTTCAAGAAGCAGTAGTTGGCCCCCAAATATTTTCTATATACCAATATATAATATTCGATTTAAAATAATTTTTTACACAAGAAAGTAAAGCATAATCATAAATAAACAATTACAGTACTATTCAAGGCATATTTGTGCATAAAAACTATGTATGAAATATAGTGTTGCTTACCGTATTGAATATCTATAACAGAGACTGGCACATGGTCGAAGTTTAACACGTATTAGAAGAAACAACGTAGCCAACATTCAAAAAAAAAATATGTGACATTTACAGAAATACCAACAGTTTATATACAGTACATTCAAATATTACTAGATAATACAGATTTCTTAATAAAAAAGAAAATATACTTAAAGGCCAATAACTGTCTGACGGCCAACAACTGTATGGTTTACCCTATTATGTTTGAATAAATATGCAATAAAGCTACATTGTTCAATCGGTTTGAGTTTACTAAAAAATTCCGCAACGCTACAATGTTGACTTTTTCCAGATTAAATAGCGCCTCCTCACTTCTTTTATATAATGAGCTATTTGTATGTTTCTCGATTCTTTCACCAGTTTTTGTCCACGTAGAAAATCCGGCGATAGCCCAAGCAGTTTTCGGTTGCGTAGAATGCGAGTCGAAATATATAATTAATTTCATTGCGCACGCTTCACTGCAAATTGTGCAAATCGCTTCGTGCAGCGAGAACATGTAGAAAGTTTTAGTAGTTTGATAGCGTTTTAATAAATTAAAGTTCATTAAATTGACAATTATCAATTATTAATAATGAAAACTAGAGCAGTAATGGCTCTGAAACAGTTTGTATGATTGACATAGGTTACCATGCTTACCAAGCAAGTGGTAGTAAAAAACAATGTCTCATTGCAAATAAAGGTAAATAATGGTGAGTTCCTAAGCTAGAAGTGAAAAAAAATATTATTTTAGGAATTATGTTTTAATAATCTTGATCATACTTATCCTGAATTTATAATTAATATACCATTTATAATAATTTCTACAAGTAGAATCCTTAATTTGTGATTTAATGTATTCTTTTGTCTATACGAAGATGAAATAAATCTTCTGGAATTGCTGCCCTCAAGAAACTGTTTTAAATTTAAATGATAAGAAGGACGACATTCTTTTTTGAATTCGGTTTCACTTTGTAATGGTAAAGTAGCTTCCTTAAATTTCACTTCTTTTATGTAATGAGCTATTTGAATGTTTCTCGATTCTTTCACCAGTTTTTATCCACGTAGAAAATCCGGCGATAGCCCAAGCAGTTTTCGATTGCGTAGAGTGCGAGTCGAAATATATAATTAATTTCATTGCGCATGCTTCACTGCAAATTGTGCAAATCGCTTCGTGCACTGAGAACATGTAGAAAGTTTTAGTAGTTTGATAGCTTTTTAATAAATTAAAGTTCGTTAAATTGACAATTATCAATTATTAATAATGAAAACTAGAGCAGTAATGGCTCTGAAACAGTTTGTATGATTGACATAGGTTACTATGCTGACCAAGCAAGTGGTAGTAAAAAACAATGTCTCATTGCAAATAAAGGTAAATAATGGTGAGTTCCTAGGCTAGAAGTAAAAAAAAATATTATTTTAGGAATTATGTTTTCATAATCTTGATCATAATTACCCTGAATTTTTAATTAATATACCATTTATAACTATTTCTACAAGTAGATTCCTTAATTTGTGATTTAATGTATTCTTCTGTCTATACGAAGATAAAATAAGTCTTCTGGAATTGCTGCCCTCAAGAAACTGTTTTAAATTTAAATGATAAGAAGGACGACATTCTTTTTTTAATTCAGTTTCACTTTGCAATGGTAAAGTAGCTTCCTTAAATTTTATCACTAAATCTGCACTATCACCTAAAAATAGTGTTGTATCTTCGGATTCTGATAAAAAAAATAAGATCAGATAATGTCGATGCGGAAAAATAATTGAACTCAGCACATAACTGCAGTGGTAAAGACATAGACGTACTTGCAGATGTGGTTGGCCTCGAAGTGAGTACTTTTGAATTCGGGACTAAAATCTGAGTAAAATAATACAATGTAGCTTAGTAGTACTTAATTTATTCATAAATCTAACATGTTAGGGATTAACAATATAAGTCAAAAGGTACCATTTTGCAGGAGCGAAGTTTGGACATTTCAAAATAATATAATATCAAGCCGAAGGGTATATATTCATGTTTACAGTAACTCAATCTTTTCTAATAGCTTTAACTGAAATATTAACAATGTGCATAATCTTCTTTTTTTAAAAATTTAGTTGACTTGTACTATTTGAACTGTTATTATTTTATACTTATACTATTAAGACCGGAACTTATACTATCAAATCCATCATTGTGTATGCAACTATTTCTGCATAATTACACTTATATTGACAAGACCTGATTTAAAGATAAAAAGCAAACAACTGAAAACAAATTAATAATGGTTTAGAAAATGGGAAACAATTGATTTTTTTTCAATTCTCATATAATTTGAAAGAAAAATACATTTAAATCAATTTCCACTGAAAATACATTTACATGTTAGGTTATTTAAGTATAATTTTTTAGTATTCATCAAACTCTTCAACATCAGGTAAAGTTGTCTTGGCAACGGAAGAAGTTTTCAAGTTTTTGTAAAATTCATGAAACGATGAAACAGGCAAAACATCTAAAATATCTTTTTTCTTTTCCCGTGAAATAGGAAGTGATGTCTTGTAACAAGGCATAGGAACTAATTTATCTGTTACATTAGAGTTTCTTCTTAATAGATTCAGACATCTGAAAGGAGCCTCATCATCTAGAGTACATTTAAAATATACTGTTGCATATTTCCGTGTATAGCGTAACCATCTGATATCAGTCCATTTGAAGGGGTTTCCATCTTCATCTTTATTTCTTAAAAACAGAGTAGATCTAAATAAATCCGCAAATCTGAGTGATTTAATTCCGCAACTTCAAATTTCCCTTTTTTCCCAATAGAACGTACGAGCTGATACTAGTCATGTGGATGCGAAATGGGAATTTGTAACTTCTTTTTTTGCTTTTCGATTAGACCATGACCCACATCGCACTCCAAGTGACTATGCCCGCTGACCATAAATTTATGGTCTATTACATCCAAATGACTGTTTTGCATGTGCGTTAGAAACATTGCAGATACATGGGAATTTCTGTTTTGCCCCCCACATGTATCAGAATAAAATATAACTTGCTTGACATCTTCAGGTAGTTGAGTAAGTTCTTTGTAGACGCAAGTGGCAATCTGATTTGCACCTCGAGCACCTTCTGCTTCGTGCCACATGTAACAACGTACTATACCGCTTGCAGTTTCATGCATGGTAAGGTTATAGGTCCACAATTGTCTTTTGTAGAACGATACAGAAGAGTTTACAAATGGTGTTGGCAGGCACAGCTGCAAGTCGAAAGTATAGCACTTAATACTTATGTTTTCTTTAGATTTAGTTTTATCATTGCTTTTTTTAATGTATGCTTCATCAGCTTCTTTGTGGTGCTTATCCATATCTTCTTTGATAGCATTTTTTTTCTTCTTCAGTGGTAGCTACTTTTAGTTTCATTGCCATAGTATCACATTTGTGGCAAGTGTACTTTTGGGGACTTAAATGATATTTTCATATTATGAACTTCTCTCTCATATATATTTCGGCAAACAGATTTAGATACAGATTCTTTATAAAGTGAATACATTACAGTTCTTATCATTTATTCTTCTAGTATAATGAGATTCATAAGCTGGAAATGATTGAATGTGCTTACAAACCTCATTCAGTATTTCAGGAGTTTTCTTGTTAGCAGGTGGATCTTTTCCTCTCTTGTCTGTTTCAGTTATACCAGATGTAGAAGAACTTAAACTGTTTGTAATAGCCAATGTAACGAACATTTGTGTTTCGTCTAAAGTTTTCATAAAACATCCTCTGCACACATTAGTGAGAACACCATTTACTTTAAAATGAAATTTGTGAGTAAGCATTCTAAATTTTTCTTTATCAGGATCATCTGTACGTTTTCTTCTGGATTTTGGCTCACTTGATTCTACTAGGCTAGCAACAAATGCCACTCTCTTGTCCCTACTTCCCAAAGCCCAGTACTCTTTGAAAATAGCTTTTCTAATATCCTCAGGCAATTCATCTTTGCATTTAGTACGACATATACCGAGTGACTTCATTTCTCTGGCTCGGATTACTTTTCCTTTCAATGTAGTATAGCTCTGCCCAGTATTGCGTTTCTTAAATTTTTCCGCTCTCGTTTTTCTTACGTTTCTTGTAACTGTTATCTACTATCTGGTGAAATACGTCGATATCGTCTTCGTCTTCACCTGAATCTTCACTTACAGTTGGAATAAAATCCTTGTCTTTTTCGTTGATCTTGTCATTTTGTGTAACCATAGGTTGTGAACACACAGAACTTTGATTAGCTCTTTCATCTGAAAAATATATTATTTCAAAACAGATACTAGCGAACTAAACATTGTGAGAAAAATAGAAAATAGAGTACAGCCTTACCATATAAGTTATGGTTTGTTGAACTAGGCGTAAGCTCACTCTCTTGAAACGTTAATTCTATAATATCTACTATATCCTGTTCTTTTTGGATCGTTAAATGTTCACCTTTTTGCGTAATATCTTCTGAAATATTATGAACTATTATGAATGGAATTAGAGTATCCTACTAGTTTTATCTTAATACAAACTTACCCAATAGAATGTCCGTTGATTCCAACATTTCGGGTAGTGTATTGTATTGAATTTCCATCACTTCCTTTATTTCAGTAATTTGATTACTACTACTTTCTAGGTCGAACTCTATTTGCATATTACTCATATCAATATATGAGTTTACAGGAGTCCTTTTACTGTTATTTGCTATTTCCTCATTACCTGACATTATATTATAAATTTATTTAAGCGATAATGATGTAGTAAGGACAACTTACATGAAATTGTATTTCTAGCAAAAGACTCAGAAGAATTATCGTCTACCACAACATTGTCTTGTTTATTCTTGTAAACAAGCTGCAACATTTTACTCGATCTACTCTGTGGATTATGAAAACCAAAAACCTTGTTATTATGTTCCATTTTAAATATGAATATAGTTTTCAGTGAATGCTAAAGAACTTTATAACAATTTAGGTTAGATTACGTCATTAAAAGTGCGTAGAAAACATAACCTGATCTGTCCAACACGGTTTCAGGAGTACAAGTCAATGTTGATCGAGAAGGTCGCGGTATTTATTTGTGGTACTAACAGTATAAGTTGACTTGTACTGTTAATCCCTATACTGAAACTATAATTTTGAATAAACATGTTAGGTTCAATACAAGTTTACACTGGTAATACAAATAGTAATGACTTATACTCTTAGGACAAACGTAGAACAGCCAAAAAACAAATGCATAGTGACGTATACTAAATATGAACTGAACTTGACTTATACTCTTAATACCTAACATTAAAGAAATATACTTTCAACATCACTATTTAATATAGTAATTAGATTTTGATCTTGACGGTATTATTTAATATTTTTTATTAATTTTATCCTCTGCAATTATTTTTGCAATAGCGATATAAGATTTTCTTCGTTTAAACCAAATCATATTTTTTGGGTTATCCCTTCCCCAGCACAATAAACACATACCATTACAGGAAAATCATACTGTAAAAAACTGCTGCAAAATAATAAAAATTATGTACTTAATATTAGGAAATAATTAAATAAAAAAATATGAGCGTAAATTCAATAGTAATACATAAAATAGATTGATAGATTAAATATTTTATTTCATATATTTTCAACTACGTTACATAAAATGTTTGTAGCAGGTCATTATAAACACATAAATATCAACACATATATACACACATAAATAATTGCATGGTAATAAATTAATATAATAAAAACATATATTAAACAGAGTACTTAATTAAATATTAGAGACGGTAAAGAATCTTTAGTTTGTTGAAGATATTCATCTACTGAATAGAAACAGTTCTTCAGAAGATAAATTTTAATTTTTGATTTAAAAAGTTTATATGACAGATTCTTAATTGATTCAGGTAAAACATTGTACAAGTTCAGATACAGAGAATTTTTCCTTGATTTATTTAATCTAAATTTGGGAACTTTTAACAGATTCGAATTTCTACTGCTGTAACCATGATGCTCCGATGCAGTCGGAAAATTACATTTGTTTCGATGAATTTCTAAAAGAGTAGCACAAATGAATAGACAAGGCAGAGGCATTATTCCTAAAAATATGAAAAGAGGTTTACAATGATCTCTGCAATTGACGTTCATAATAATTATTATTACTTGCTTTTGTACTTTAAACACTCTGTTTGCATGTTGTTAAGTGTCTTAAAACGAAAGTAATTCTTGCCAGCTTAGGTAATAATGCATCAACTTGTTTGACCCAAGTTAATCTGTCGTCAATATTAAGCCCTAGAACTTTAATAGATTTACCTTCACTCAAAGTTGAGTGCGAAGATATTATTCAAGATTGTGTTTTATCACTATTTAATTTTAGATAGTTACGCATGAACCAGGACTCAGCTAATTTGCTATTTAATTCGGATAAGTTTTGTAGTGACTCTAGATTCTTACTCGATGCTACTAGTGTAGTATCATCTGCAAACAAAATAGTTTCTATAGGATTCATGTTCATTGGAAAATCATTTATGTTTATAATAAATAAAAGGGGCCCTAAAATGGCCCCTTGTGGAATTCCATGTTTGATTAGCTTGAAATCTGAATTATTATTATCTTTATACACACTTTCTTTACGATTTTCTAAATAAGATTTAAATAGCGCAAGCGGAGTTCCAGTTACACCATAATTTTCAAGTTTCAACAATAATCTTTCATGGGAGACGCAGTCGAAAGCCTTAGAGAGGTCACATAAGGTGAGTGATGTATGACAACCTCTCTCCATGTTTTCGACAATGTCACCCACGATACGCATGACAGCTGTAGTGGTGGATTTATTGTTATAAAAAGTGTTTTATATGTTTTACAAGGTCCGGTAAGTCTAGCTACTTAAATATAAATAAGCTATAATATATGACATTATTCCATGGAGTAGTCAAAATGTATTTAATAAATTATATGATGTGGACTAAAATACTGCTTGCCTTATAATTAAAAATGACTGCACTGCAATATTTATCATTTTAAGCGTAATTAGCTTACCTTCGAATTTTTTAATATACTCTTTAAATCGCCATTGCAACAGAAAATTGCGTGTTTCACCGTCACCCATTTTAAACTTACTTTGTTAACATCTAAAGATGTGTTTATGATAAAATAAATAAGTATTAGAAAAAGGAGTAAGAAGAGTGTTAAGAATAATTTTAAACATATTTATGATACCAGTCATATAGTCAAGTCACTTCATACAAAAAGGCCAATCTTCTAAAAAAATCCAGGTAAAGATTTTCCTTCAAGATTTTCTTTGTTTCACTATAAGAAACACCAAAAAAAGTTCATTGCAAAATCGTATCCGCAAAAAAAATTATTCAAGATCGAAGGTCGCGAAAATCAGTTTTTCTCAAATATCTCGTGAAGTATTGGGTGCACGTGAATTTTGGTAATTATAAAATTTGTTTAGTGGTGCATCTTTATTTGACAAAAGACTAAATATTGTCAAAAATTTAAATTTTGCAGTTTTTACCTTCACCGTTACCTTTAGGTAAGGAAGGTATTGTCTTTGGTCAAAAAATTCGGTGGTGAGTTTTTGATGAATAAGCACGTTTTAGTGTCCCTAGAATATGATTTTACTATTTTTGTGCGTGTGTGTGTGTGTGTGTGTGTGTGTGTATGTATGTGTGTCCCTGTGTGTGTATGTATGTGTGTCCGTGTGTGTGTATGTATGTGTGTCCGTGTGTGTGTGTGTGTGTCCGTGTGTGTGTGTGTGTGTGTGTGTGTGTGTGTGTGTGTGTGTGTGTGTGTGTGTGTATGTAACAAAATTTTCGTCTACGATAACTTCCATACCACAATTCGAAAAATTATAATTCTTTCGTATTTCTCTTCGTTACATCCATGTGAAGAGCTGATTAGATTTTGGTTAGAATTGGACAACCGGAAGTACCCTCATTTGAAGATTTTAACAGTTTTTCTTGAAAAAACTATGTTAAATATAATTTTTTCACATTTAATGTTATTATAAATATTAAAGAATATTTTATTCTCTATACGATTTGACTGCATTTTATACTTAATATTAAATGGATAAAGAGTTAAAAAATTATAAAGAAATTAAATTTCATAAAGTAGCCATAGCTATGGAAACAGTTACTATATTAAGAAAATTTTGATTGAAAGATGTTAGTGTCAAGTGAAATTGACAAAGTGTGTTTGTCTTATAATTTTACTTGAAATATAGGATCTTTTGCTATAAATTTTCTGTATGGAATTTGCATAAAATACATGCAACTGCTGGAAGATAAAGTACAAGAAATATAACTTTTAGCAAGGAACTTTCTGTATAAAATTTGTGCAAAATACATAGAATTGACGGGAGGTAATGTGCTGGCCACATCAGATTTTTTAATTTTGCGAATAAATTCCAAATATGAAATAATACGGAATTTTGGTTTGCATCTCTTTAGGGGGTACTGTTTTGATTTTTACCTCTCGGTAAGAGAGGTATTGGATTCATGCTAAAAATCGCATATCCATATTCTAGTGAATAAGCACGTTTTAAGTTCCCTAGAATCCGATTATAACATTTTTACGATGATGTCCGTATGTGTGTGTGGATGTTGGATCCACGATTTCTTAAATACAATCAGCCCTATTCATAGAAAAATTAAGCCGGACTAAACTTGTATCATCTCGGTACTAACTTCTGTACTTATTCATAGAGCATGTTTAACATTAGTCCAGAACTAAATCAGAACTAATGTCGGACTATATTTAGTCCTCCTCCTACCCAAGTTTATCGATAGATTAACCTTACTTTTTGTTGCAAATGTCATTTGATCTGTATAGTTATCAGTGTTTATATCGTCAAATAATGGATGAAATTATTAATGATGCGATTGATATGCAACATGTTCGAGATGTACTCGAACATCGAGGAAGAAAACCGAAAATATATATGGATCATATAAATCCATTCGATAAGTATGATGAGAGAGATTTTAAAGAAATTTATAGGTTATTAATTAAATAGTAATGCTAAATGTTCATATATAAATATGTTTTATAATTATTAGATTTAAGAAAGATACATTAAGACGATTAATTGAAGAAATTACACCTTTATTGAAAATAATAGCAACAAAGGCAGACCAGTCTCTCCAGAAATCCTAGTACTAAGTATAATAAGATATTTAGCAAAAGGAAATTATCAAAATGAAGCCGATACGTACAAATTGTATTTCTTTGTAATACAAATATTTATTTGTTTGCAGCATATTTACACATTTTTTTGCATCATATAAAAATTAAAAATCCCGGTCATTATCCACTACTGTTCGTGAACAGAAAAGGATTTTTTTCTCTTAATGTGCAGGTATTATCACATTTGAATATGTATATATAGAACACTTGATAATTTAATTAATCTACAGGTTGTTTGTGACGCGCGTGCAAGAATTCGCAATATAGTAGCCCGATGGCGAGGAAGTGTTCATGACTCCCGAATATGGAATAGTTGCAGTTTGAAAACTAGATTTGAAGTAAATATTTAAAACTTAATTGATTACTGACTTACTACGTTATCTATTTTTTAGACAAATGAAATAAATGGGATCTTAATTGGTGATAATTGAAATCCGTCTTCTCCATTTATGCTTGTACCAGTTGTTAGACCTGCTTCCCTTGCAGAGAATCGGTATAACGAAGCACATATAAAAACAAGAAATGTAGTTGAACGTTTATTCGGCCAGTGGAAGAATAAGTTCAGGTGCTTCTTCCACGGCATGAAAATGTCTCTAGAAACTGCTATAGCATGCATTATTGCATTAGCTGTACTCCACAACATTGATGTAAACGAGAGACTGGATGCTGAAGGTATATCAATTGTTCTATTAAATTTACTAGTTAAATACACCATTCATGTACAATTACAAGAAATCTGTCATACAGCATTTATTCTTGTACCAAATTGATTGTGTGTACAGTAAATGGTTTGACTAATTTCTAGTTTTTATCTTAACCATTGTCAACGTTACTAATTTCATTTTATTTTATAGAAGAAAATACCAGTGATACACATGATAATTCCGATAATGAAGACGACGGTGAAGTAATGAATGGTGCAGCATTTGTTGGAGGAGAAGATAACAATTGGTTTAGACAAACATATATTGATATATATTTTAATTAATTATTTTTATTCTTAATCTTAAAATAAAGTACAAAATATGAATGTAAAATAAAGTACAAAATATGAATGTAAAATAAAGTACACTATGTACAAAAGAAAATAATAAATTTAAATTAAATACTATCATTACTAGACGACTTTAACCTGTAAATCTTTTCTTCCCATCTCTTTCTTAAGTTATGCAGCTCTTTTTCCTATTTAATTTGCAATTTAATCTTTTTTTCATATAATGCCAAACATTTTTCTTCGTTTGTCGTCATGGCTTTTGTTTGTGTCGGATTCGATCTTTTTGATGTAGCTTTCCTTTTTGGTGAAGAAAATATACATGATGATTTATTATACTGTAACAAATTTTCTCTTACAGGTTGAATATCTTCAATTTCTTGTAAATGACTTATTTGCTGATTTGAATCTATGGCATTAGTTGCGGAGTTTACATTACCCTGTGACTCGCAGCCCTGTGATATAGCTACATACTTTTTTGAGGTTGATGCATAAGCTGAACTTACATCTGGAGCGCTAATGCCCAGTTGCACCAACATCACTTAAATGTTAAGTGTTCCTTAAAACCCTAAGTATTACTTAAATATAAAAATTTCGTTACCCCAGTCAAATTTCCAGTCTTAAACAGATTTAAATGAGCCTCAAACTAAGAATCCGATATTGGCCACTTAAACGTCTACTTGCGGAGGAATTTGTCAAATTGTTGGTTAGAAAGAAGCATTGTACATTTATTTTATAATATAATGTTAAATTATTATAATTTTGTTTACAACGATGACGCTATGGATGATATAGAAGATATAAATTCATATATAATGTTCCCAGAATAATATATGAACGAGCAGATCATTTTCATAATTTAACACATGGACAATTTTTGGAACGGTTTCGATTAACATAAAATACTGTGCTATACGTTTTACAACAAATTGAACACAGGCTGGAATATCCAGACGATAAGTAAGTATTATTTACTATTATAATTACAGTTGTGACGAACTTTGGGTTGGGCACAAGGTATTTGGCGCAAGTTTGCCTCGGGCGCCAATCTCGGGTAATCACAGTCGGGTTATGTCCAGGGTTATAAATAAAACACAGGGCTCGATGAAGATGTGGTCTTTTATTCTCACAGCCAATTTCCTACAGTCGCTTTGACTCACAAAGAATGACTACACAGTTCCTGAATTATGGCCGGTGCAAGCTTAATGGTTTGATTAATGACGGCGATTCCTCGACACGATTATTCCTTTTGATCTAATTTAGCCCCACCTGGGTCTAACTCCAAACCGACGCCCGGCATCGCGACGCGGATCAGCGTTGGCGACTCGGGACACGCTCACACGTCGACGTCCGAAAAGTAGATTTCAATTTCACGCGAAACTCAAAAACGACGCCCGGCGTCGCGACGCGGATCAGCGTTGGTGACTCGGGACACGCTCACAAGTCGACGTCCGAAGAGTAGATTTCAATTTCCCACGAAACTCAAAAACGACGCCCGGCGTAACGACGCGGATCAGCGTCGGTGACTCGTTACACGTGTCCAAATTGAATATCGAAATCAGTACTTCAGTACCCCGAACGGTTCCCGAGTTTTAGACGAAAAACCAGATGATGCCGTCACTGATACGATCTCCAGTAGGCAGAGACGTCATTAACTCTACTGGGCGTCTTCCCCGATCTCGATGCTCGCCGGAGCCGACGGTCGTTGTTTTAGTCTATCCTTCGAGGTATGGTAATCTCTCCACTCGAGGTTCTCTCCGAGGATTAGTCCTAACTCAACGAACGTTCTGAGCACCCAACTTTGGGTCGCGACAGAAATCTCGCGGCAAACGTGGCGGCGTCGCGGTCCGTGGTTTAGGAATCCACTGAGGGTTATCGATGGTCTCTCCACTCAACGAGTCGAGGTTCTCTCGGTGGGTGACACAGGGAACGTGACGCTTTACACCCAAATATTGGGTCGCGTGGTTTACCACCGGACTACTCTACCCAGAACTTCGGTTCTGTCTTAAAAATCCCGTTTTTGAAATTTCCACAAAACGCTATTTACTTTACCTGCACTTTCCAGCAGTTTTCACGGCCTATCAAACTCTCTCGGCTTCTCGCTGAGGGTCGCTATATTCTTCAGAGCTCTCTGTTTCTCGCGGAGGAACACTACTATCTATACTTGCAAATCAGCCCCGGCTTTTATAGCCAAATCTTAAGAAACCAAATTAAACTTGCACCAAGTGGTCTGCAAAGCATGTGACAATGGTAATACAATGTAATATTTGGAACAAGGGTTGCTACCTAAGAGACCAGGTTTACAATAACATGATTCGCAAGCCCTTGTCCTCCTAACTCCGAATAAAAGATTTCATACTAAACGGCTTACTAGTACTAGCTCTATAATCGATTGAAATTTCTGTTTACTGCTATTAAACAAAATAAGGGTTGCAAAGGTAGTTTCTCAATACTTTACAGTACTCCCTGCAAAACCGTAACAATACCCTGCTACACACCAATTTCCATAGTACTACCTCAACCAGTACTACTTCTAAATGTCACTGAACCGATAACATTCCAAAATGTAACTTAGAAAAATGAATGAAAATGAAACCCTGGTGTAAAATAACATTAAATACTTTGTGCGAAGCCCAGCTTCGTCACACAGTTTACTCATATATAAAAAAGAAGTATTTCAGCAACTTCAGCTGTCTTCCAATTAGTTTATATTATTATACATGTATTTTTTTAAAGGAATAATTGTGTTTCCCCATTAAATCAATTCCTAGTTGCATTACGTGTATACGTCACAGGTGGACATCTTTTAACTTTGGCTGATTTCGGTGGGATGCACAAACCAACAGTCAGTAGAATTGTTCGTCGCGTGTCAGAAGCTGTTGCTGATTTAAAGCAGAATTATATAAGATTTCCAAGAACAAATGAAGAAATATTGAGGGCACAAAATGATTTTTATGATCTGTACTCATTTCCAAGAGTTATCGGCGCTCTGAAAAAATAAAAATACAATCTTCCGGTAATTACAAAAACGATATTTGTTTCACTTTTAAATAAAATCTTTCTATTTATGTAGGTAATAATGATGCTGAAGTATTCCGAAATAGGAAGGGGTATTTTTCGATAAATACACAAGTTATATGTAATGCTCAAAAGAAAATTATTAATATCGTTGCGCGTTGGCCTGGCTCTGCACATGATGTTACAATATTCAATAACAGTAATATTCGTGCGCAGTTTAAAACTGGAGCATTCCCAAATTGTGTGTTATTAGGTAAAAGTACTTTCAAATACCAAGTTTGAATAATTTTTAAAAAAATAATTTATTTTACAGGTGACAGTGGTTACCATATTCGTACTCGAACTATTGTAGAAAATTGTTTTGGGATTTGGAAAAGACGTTTTCCGATAATGGCCTACGGAACCAAATTAAAAGTTCAAACAACACTCACTGCTATTGTTGCAACAGCTATTCTACATAATATTGCAAGAGACATGAATGAACCAGAACCTGTTCTCCAAGTTGAAAATGATGCACACATTTTGCAACAATTAATTAATGGTGGACAGATTCCGGAAATACCAGGCTTCAATAATAGACAAATTGCAGCAGTCGGAATTAATGTTAGAAATGAGATAGTCAATTATTTTTCAAGATTGTAATATCTCAAAAACAAAACAAAAATAGCAATATATACCAAAAGTGTATATATTATATAAGTACCTACACAAATACATTGTGTACTCAAAAATGTTACAAAAATAAATAAATATCCTAGTTCCTACATGTAACTAAAGTTATGCACATTTTGTACTCGAAAATGTTACAAAAATAAAGATATATCACAAAAACTAGTATATAAAATATCCTAGTTCGTAGATGTAAAAAAATAATATACATTTTATATTAAAAAATAATTATACATGTAACAAAATTCATACACATTTTGTACTCAAAAATATTACAAAAATAAAGAAATATCACAAAAACTAATATATAAAATATCCTATTTCCTACATTTAAAAAAATTATATACATTTTGTATTCAAAAATAAAAAACATTTCAAAAAAATGTTTTAAACAAGAAAAACTATTGCATTGTTTATTTTTGTAACTGTGCTTTTTTAATGTCAATTTCAAGTTGCAACGCGATTTTTTTTAATTCAAACTCTTTATTTTCTCGTTCTCTGCGTTTTGCCTGATTTTGTTCAAAAATAGTTCTTTGCAGCTTAACGAACTCCAACTTTTCTTTCCCCAAGTCTAAATATTGCTGCCTTGTGTATTTGAACTGAAGGTTGGCGTCGTTTACTCCACGATTCTTTGTTGGTACTATTTATCAGTTTTCTTTTTAATTTATTATTTACAGGTGTTTTTAAAGTATCAGGATTCCACTTTCCCCAGTCTACTTCCTTCTAAAAATAAAAAAATGTCAAATATAAATAAATATCTACTTTGAAACTATATAAAAATGATTTAGAAACCTCCTGATTTTTTTCGACTGCTTGAGCTTGATTATATGTATCATCTTCTAATGTAACATTTTGTTCTACTGATCCTGGAATGTCATTACCCACTACAGAAGTCTGTGCTTCAGCTGCGTTCGCTTCTGTTAATATATTATCTTCAGGTGTAACAATAACATCATCATCAAATCTATTGTGTAAGCCATGAACAGTCTTGGCATTCATTAATGAAATTGTCAATTCGTAACTTTTATCAGTTATATTATGCGGCTCTCCACCGCCCATTTTTATAATATTAATTTTTTCATTCGAAGCATCTTGCCGAGCTTTTCTTTTGATATTATCATAGTATTATTTCAAAAATTCAATCGTTCGAAAAACTGCGTTCAGTGCTGTGGCATTAAATTGTTTTGCTATTATTTCCCACGTTTGTTCTTTCTGTTTATTCGTAACTGCATTAGTTGCCTTATTCTCAATTATATTGCGCTGCATTGACACCAGAAACTATAATGAAAGCTACTTCTTCTGTTTTAAATCGAATAGAATTATGCTTAGAAAATAATGGAAATCAAATAGAACATTACTTATGAAAAGTAATTAACAATTATTAATTTTTTAATTTAATTTTTTTCACTCTTGTTTTTCATCCATAGCCTACTGTACATAAAAATATTTTTTTTGTTAAATTTCAATCTAATTTTTTTCAATATTTTTATTATGTAAGGATATGAAACTAATACATGGTCGAATTCAGAAAAAAATACACTATCGAATAGAAATATAAAATATGTAGGATCCCATTTGAAAAAATGTAACTTTGTGTTATAACTTGAGAACCACTGGTTTAAAAAAATATTTTCATCTCTCATGGGATGTCCCCTTTGGTCTCCTACAACTTTGTTCTATAGTATTTTTTGTAACTATAATAATAATAAAATAATGACGGTGGTCGGTTTTCGTGAAACACCCTGTATATATATATATATATATATATATATATATATATATATATATACATATATATATATATATATATATATATATATATATATATATATATATATATATATATATATATATATATAAGTCCGGTAGAAAAGCTATAAATTCTTTTTTTTTTAATTCACCCCTATTTCTTAACATAGTCTCTTTCAAGGGTTACACACTTGGTCTAGCGAGATTCCAGTTTTTTCGTCCCGTCACAAAAGTACGATTTCTCAAGGTTACAAAATATACATCCACGGCATCGATGACTTCTTCATTAGATGAGAATTTCTTCCCACCGAGCCATGTTTTCAAATTGGGGAACAAAAAGAAGTCGCACGGAGCCAAATCTGGTGAGTAAGGTGGATGCGGGACCAATTCGTAGCCCAGTTGATGTTCTTGAGGATTTTAATTTGTCATACCTTCTTCCTCTGTTATATATATATATATATATATATATATATATATATATATATATATATATATATATATATATATATATATATATATATATCATCGTTGTATATAGGCTTCTCGAAATCTTTATTCCATTCTTCTATATCCATAACAGTATATTCAATCTAATTTAAAAGAATGAATGAAATTAAATAGAAATCAAACTTATCAGTATGTTATAGTTTGGTGTATAAATAAATTATAATAATAACTTGCACTAGATCTGTGCGCCGAGGAGGGTCAAGACGGCGGCGGCAAATTGTCCAAAAATTAGCGGCGGCGTATGATCTTCACTATTTGACGGCGGCGGCGTACTTGCTGCTTCGTCGGCGCGCCGGCGTTTAAATACACGAACTTGAGTGATTTATTCAATCATACCTACAGGAAACGAAATATTATAATGAAATAGGTGAGAATTATATTAATGATTTGTTGCACGAGTGTAAATTATATCACAAACTAAAATTTTTCTTTACAAATATCATAATTATCATGTATGAATATAATTTTGTTTACGGAGAGGGCGATAATGAACTTTGTTTCGCTGTTACTGTAAGTCCTGCAACAGAAAATACTCGCTCACTGGGAGTACTAGTAGCTGGTGTACACAAAAAAAATTGTGCTAATCTAGAAAGTCGAGGTGTATTTTTAGCTTCCTTTTTCCAGTACTGTAGAACTTGGAATTCCGGGCAGATAGGTAAATTATCTTTTCCCAAATACGTAAGACACTCACTTTCAATATTAAAAGTGTCTTGAGTAACAGCACACTGTTTTTTTTTTAATTGTTCTATATACGAGTGTGGACTTGGATATTTTTCTGTAACTGTAAGATCGGATTCAGAAGCTGACGAAATCACTCTATACTTCTTGATTTGATTAACTAGAAATTCTAATTTTGTGCTATTATTTTCTTTTAAATATTCTTCTATTGTTGTCAAATTTTGAAATCGCGGATCCAATAATGAAGCAAGTTGAGCGCCACAGCGGTCCCTATGGACCGTTTTTGAAAAGTCCCAGTAGGCCAGAGCGGTCCGTACGGACCGCTCTTCATACAGTAGATATAAACTGCCTGTGTAACGCTACGGTCCGCTGATAGTAGTAGTTTCATGCATAGTGCGGACCGCCAGGGTGTTGTGTTTAACAGACACTCAAGAGTTTTTTTGGAAAAAAAATTTGGTCGTTTTTATTAGATTTTTATTATTTATTAAATTAACAGTATTCTACAAATGATATTCGTTAACAAAATATTAATGCCATTGTTCAAAACAATTAAAACAAAGTGTGGTTGTCCATTACAAGTATTGCATATGGTCGTGACTTTCAGAACCTTATTTTTCGAAAGCAGACTCTGCGATTTTTTCTCATAGTATCCGTTGCAGTATTTTCTGACATTATGCAATTTTCCTTCCATCTTCTTTAGAATATGAGTGTTTAGCCTTCTCCGTTTACTTGTTGATGGTTCTTCATTCTGTTCTTCTACGCCTAAATTGTTTTCTGTATTATTGTTATTGAAGAGAAGATCTGATATAATACTCCTTCTGAATTTTTTTATCGATATGCTTGTTTGTTTGTTGTTTTTATACAGAAAATGCGCATTTACAATAGCAGTGCCGAGAAGCAGTTCAACTGCAATGTTTCGATACCACTTAACTGTTTTACGAGAAGCGCTATTATAACTAGCCATTTGGATGGCTATGTCTATAGAACTTTTCGCTTTATTATAGTCACATATAGCTACCGGTTTTTCCACATTTCCTGCATTAACACTAAATGTTTTGCTGTACACTACTTAAGCGTGGTACGCAATATGTTTATAACACGTTGCAACTTGCAAAGGGACCGCTCCCTGGACCGCTATGTTACATAAAGTTAAAATTTGCGTTGGGCCGACGGCGGTCCGTAGGGACCGCTATTTTTAGAATGGCTATTTTTTAATTAAAAATAGGAATTTTGGAAAAAATTTAAAATCTATATACATGTCTCAAATAAATAAATCAGAAAATATGGAGAAAATAAATTGTGTTTTTGTGCCATGTTTTCAATTTAATCGTGGCGCTTAACGTGTGCCTAGATTTTCCAACATTATGAGTGTACTATGCCAACGTGTTGTGGAGGATGTTTTTAATGTGGTATATCCTCTTCGTTTATAAAATGATTGAGCACTTATCGGCGGATTTTTTAAATCCTTCACATTCTGCAAAGTTGCCAACGGAATATTATCGTCGTAATCATAATCATCACCTGAAGCTTCTAATTCATTTTCCATGAATTCATACAAATTATCAATATCCTGTACGATTTTCTATTGTGTCTGATCAGCTTCTTTTTCTAAATCCGGTGATCTATATCGAAGTGTACGAACAATTTTATTTAACTTTTTTAATAAATTTAAACAATTCCCCGACTTTCATTAAATCCATCCACTATTATTAGATTATGAAGTCCGTGCCCCAAACAAAAGTGATTTTCAGTATTTGTTAGATTCAAAGCTAATACCATGTTACTGCCACGATTAGTTACAAAAGTTAAATCTTTGTCGTTTAAATTAAAATTATTTTTAATTTCGGTAATTTAATTTTTTACTGCTATTCCTGTGTGTCGTCCAATAAATATTTTTGTGCAAAGAGTAAAATATTCTAATTTGAATTCAGCTGTAATATAATGATAAGTAAAGGTAATATAACTTCTTCTACGAAAGTTATCGGTCCAAATATCTGCGGTAAGTGTTGCAAATCGTGGCCCATTTAATATTGTTTTAACAAGAGGTAAAATAGCATTGCAGACATCGTCTAATGCAGTTCCGGAAAGTGCATATCGTGACGGTAGATCACTAGGTGAATTTACTGCATGCAATTTCATTAAAAAATCCTGGAAGCCGCTTTTTTCTACTGTAGAAAATGGCAATAAATCCTTGCATAACCATAAAATAATATCCCTAGTTAATTTCCATTTGCCGGAATTTGTTGTGTCGCTACAGATTATTTTTTTTGTTTGATCGTGAAAAAGTCCTCGAATCTTTTGTTCTTGAAATCATCTGCCTTCTTCTCTTAAATATTATGCAAATCTTGTAAATGTTTCTTTAAATTTCCAGTGCTTACTGTTTTATTGTAGCACTTAATAGCACAACTGTAAATACAAATAAAAAATGTACATTATTAAGAGTAATTTCGTAGTTTATTTTAATTACATTGCCAGTTAAATGTAGCATTCTCATTTCCTTCTGATAGTTTTCTAAACATTTTTGACAATACACTCGTTCCGTATTAATGGCAATGGGAACTTCATTATTATTTTTATTTAAATGTAAATAACCAAAGTGTTCCCAAACCATACTTTTATGTTGACTTGAAATGTCCTTCTGATTTTGGTTTCGTAAAATAATGAAATTTTTAATACATTCCTTTACATACTTTTCCATTTTATGAATTACTAAAGATGTTTGGCACAAATTTGTTGATCTGTTAGTTAAGTTCACCGGTTAAATTGTCAAATACATGTACAGTACAGATGACAGATCAAAAAAGCAGTAAGCAGTGTTGCACATCTCAAGAGAAAGATTTCTGTATATTACATATTACTTTTAAAAATATTTACGATTAATTTCATTTTATTATTTACTGAAAAGATAATCTAGTTTGAAAATGGACTTTTTCCGGCCTTTTTGGGAAGGGATTTATGTTTATAAAACCTATTGTTTTAATATTTTATTGAATTTGGACGTTTCGAAGGCCCAATGGCCTTCATCTTCAGCATTTTTATTTTTTTCCTATTTGGATACATATACATTACTTATTTTTTTTATAAGAATTATGACATTTTTTTAAATAAGGTTTGCTTACCTATCGTTACATTTTTGTTATTACATTTTAATGAAATTTTTATTTAAATCCTATGTAGGGTATGTTTGCCCACAAGGCCCCAACATGAAAAACAAGAAGACAACGGAAACCTCGCCATCACCTCCATACTATAAAATTTAAATGACTCTAACCAAATGTTAAACTTATTAACTAAAACATTACCTTGCTTTTTGAGGGATTAAAACTTATTTGGTTGTAAATATTTTATTTTATACAGAGTTACTATTAAAAAATTATTAAGAATTTTGAGGGTTAAACATGGCCGAAAGATGGTGGAAAATTGACTTGATCGAATGTAAATCACTAGATCTTTTACATGGCTGACGTGCTAGGGAAATAATTATTCCACTGCTCTGAGAATAGGTCGCGCGAATTTTAAAAGGTTGTCATGATCGGTGTGATTGTTAACACAGTTCTTCTCATTTATATTTATAAGTATGCTTTCGTATATTAATCTTTTATTTTTGTTTTTTTCCTGTTTCAAAATTTTAGGGTTTTTAAAATCGAAAATGTGTCCTGTTTCACAGTGATGTTTAACAAGGGCACTGTGGTGAATATTTTTGAAATCGCAGTTGTACTTATGTTGATAAAACCGTTTTTGACCGGTTGGCAGGTTTCACAGATGTAAATTTTTTGACATATACCGCAATTGGCTTGGTAAACCACTTCTGAAACGTTTTCTATCGCTGTCTTGTCTTTCAGCTTGCTAAAGAGAGTTTTTGTGGTGTCGTGGTTGTTATTGGCAATTTTTATATCTGTTTCTTTTAGTATTTGTTTCAGGCCTGCGTTTATAGTTTTATTGTATGGAATGGTGGTATATGTTGCTCTCTCCCTGGGTGCGCGCTCGCCATCTGTTTTTCTTTTTAAGTGATCTAATCGTTTTTTAATAGTATATTTTGTTAGGTGTTCTGGGAAGCAGTTTTCTTTTAGAGTTTTTTGGATGAAATTGATGTTTTGGTCATGGTACTTTTTATTTGATAGTAAATAAGCTCTATCTATGAGTGTATTTATTACGCTTATTTTGTAGATCTCCAGTCTCAACATGAACAACAAGAAGTTCAAGGACAATCTCCAAGAAATCTATGGGCTAAGTACAACTCAAAAATTGAATAAATATGTAAATTCTATGAAACAATTAGCATTAGCAGAAAACAGACTATATTTCCTATATAAATGTAAATTTTACAATTTGACCCCTAATTTTGTAAATAATAAAATTAACAAAGCAAACCAATACATCTCACTTAGAAATAGAAATAAATTCAACCATGTAAGGGATATGTTTGGCCACAAGGTTCTCAATATTGAAATCAAGGAAACTGAAAACCTTACGCAAAAATTACGAAACCAAAAACTTAAATTCACTCTTTTCTTCATGGTAAAACACCAATTGAATTGTACTATTTCATCATACACAACGGAAACGAAATTTACCATAAAACAAAAACGCGAAACAAAATCAAACTAATAAAAAAAGTAGAGAATTTAAAAAACAAACAAATTCAAGGCTCCATATGTGACATTCTCTTACGAAATTACAAAAATTGGATTGTAAACTTAACAAAACAAGACATTGAGGAAAAAATTCTTGCTGTTCTTGCCCTAGATCCAAATTTTTCATATAACAAACTCAAAAACCAGAAATAGAGAATTAATATTAAACACATTCACAAACTTAATGCACACGATTAAATACGCAAATATTCCCAATAAAGAATATTTAAAACGTAAAATTTCAGAATTCCTAGCTAGCCAATCGAAAAAATTAAATAATAACAAACTAGAATGCTGGGAAACAGAATTAAATTATTGGATTAAGAAAACAAAAATCTATTTAAAAGAGCACCCAAATATATTAGTGACCAGGGCAGATAAAGGAGCAAAAACAGTAATAATAACTAGAAAAAATTATAATGAAAAAGCTTTCGAAATTCTAAATGACGAAACAACATACAAAAAAATCAAACCAGCGATGCTTAATAAAATTAATAATAAAGTAAAAAACTTCTTAACTAAAGTAAATAAAAAAGACTTCATAAAAAACCACCCTGCAGTAGGAAAAATGTATTTTTTACCTAAAATCCATAAAGAGAATGTCCCATTGAGGCAAATAACATCAACTATTGACACCCCCACCCAAAAACTAGCGAAGTATTTGTCTAATGTTCTGAGAAATGTCACATGCAAATCAAAACATAATTTATAGAACTCATTTGAATTGGTTGATGAAATCGCAAAAGTAGAAATCCCAAAAAATTATGTTGCTTTCTCCTTGGATGTGTGCTCGCTATACCCTAGTGTCCCTCAAGATGTAGTTATAGATTGTGTTGAAGAAAAATGGGACGAAATAGAAGAACATACCGATTTTTCAAAACAAGAATTCTGCGACGCAATAAATCTCTGCTTCGAAGCGTCAACGTTTACATTTAATGACCAACTTTACCAACAAATAGACGGGACCCCTATGGGCAGCAGCTTAAGCTGCACCATAGCCGCCCTAGTTCTTCAAAAACTAGAAAATAAGATACTAGATGATCTTAAAACCGAAATAATTTTATACAAAAGGTATGTTGACGATTGCCTAATCATCGCGAACATAAACAACATAGAAAAAATAACAACTAAATTCAACAGCTTCCACCCTCGGCTTAAATTCACAGTAGAATTACCCGCAGACGATAGACTTAACTACTTGGAAATAACATTAATTAAAACAAAAAATTTGAGACCAAATGGTACAGAAAATCGACTTATTCTGGACGGTATCTAAATTTCTATTCAAACACCAACAAAACCTACAAAATAAGCGTAATAAATGCACTCATAGATAGAGCTTATTTACTATCAAATAAAAAGTACCATGACCAAAACATCAATTTCATCCAAAAAACTCTAAAAGAAAACTGCTTCCCAGAACACCTAACAAAATATACTATTAAAAAACGATTAGATCACTTAAAAAGAAAAACAGATGGCGAGCGCGCACCCAGGGAGAGAGCAACATATACCACCATTCCATACAATAAAACTATAAACGCAGGCCTGAAACAAATACTAAAAGAAACAGATATAAAAATTGCCAATAAAAACCACGACACCACAAAAACTCTCTTTAGCAAGCTGAAAGACAAGACAGCGATAGAAAACGTTTCAGAAGTGGTTTACCAAGCCAATTGCGGTATATGTCAAAAAATTTACATCGGTGAAACCTGCCAACCGGTCAAAAAACGGTTTTATCAACATAAGTACAACTGCGATTTCAAAAATATTCACCACAGTGCCCTTGTTAAACATCACTGTGAAACAGGACACATTTTTGATTTTAAAAACCCTAAAATTTTGAAACAGGAAAAAAACAAAAATAAAAGATTAATATACGAAAGCATACTTATAAATATAAATGAGAAGAACTGTGTTAACAATCACACCGACCATGACAACCTTTTAAAATTCGCGCGACCTATTCTCAGAGCAGTGGAATAATTATTTCCCTAGCACGTCAGCCATGTAAAAGATCTAGTGATTTATATTCGATCAAGTCAATTTTCCACCATCTTTCGGCCATGTTTAACCCTCAAAATTCTTAATAATTTTTTAATAGTAACTCTGTATAAAATAAAATATTTACAACCAAATAAGTTTTAATCCCTCAAAAAGCAAGGTAATGTTTTAGTTAATAAGTTTAACATTTGGTTAGAGTAATTTAAATTTTATAGTATGGAGGTGATGGCGAGGTTTCCGTTGTCTTCTTGTTTTTCATGTTGGGGCCTTGTGGGCAAACATACCCTACATAGGATTTAAATAAAAATTTCATTAAAATGTAATAACAAAAATGTAACGATAGGTAAGCAAACCTTATTTAAAAAAATGTCATAATTTTTATAAAAAAATAAGTAATGTATATGTATCCAAATACGAAAAAAATAAAAATGCTGAAGATGAAGGCCATTGGGCCTTCGAAACGTCCAAATTCAATAAAATATTAAAACAACAGGTTTTATAAACATAAATCCCTTCCCAAAAAGGCCGGAAAAAGTCCATTTTCAAACTACATTTTAAAAAAAGGGAAGAAAAAGTTCTCCAAAAACTGAAAAGATAATCATTTATAATATTATAATGACAATATACAGATTATAGATAGTTATTTAAACTCAAATATACATTCACAAAACTGAAATTTAATGTTTGCAAGTTGGCATGAGTGCGAGCGTTGAGATCTATCGGTATTTTAAGTTACTAAAATCTTGCATCAAACATAAATCAGCCGAGAACAACGACGGCACCCCGCACAACAGATAGGCGGCGCGCCGGTAGGGGAAATAACGGCGGCGACGGTGTAAAAAATATGTCGGCGGCGACGGCGCACAGGTCTAACTTGAACCCAGTTTGTATTGTAAAGAATGGTTTTACATGTTTTATACGACATGTGCTTATGCTTACAGGTTAACCGGAAGTGTCAACTCAAGTCAGATAACTGAATAACATAAGTAACTAACATCTTACTTCAGATGACACGTACTGGCGGTAAATTCAAATACGTATACATACAACACCTCCCCTTTTTTAAGAAAACAATATTTAAATATAATTTAATCTTTAACTTACTAAATATTATTGAATAAATAACAAACAAAATTAACATTAAAATGTAATAAACAGAATCCACCTTACTTTGTGACCGCTTTAACAATTCTGCCACTTTTAGTTATATATTTATCCATATCCTTTAAAAATGAGGATTCCGTCCATTGTTTATTAGGACTATATTTGAAACTAGTATCTGTTACATTTTCAGTGACACCAGCAGTTTCGTTCAACCCTTCATTTTTAATTCTATCATTAGATTTAGGTGAAATATGAATAGTATTTCTCCTATATACACTTCCTTTTTCATCCCCCACGAGAAGAGATCTAGGTTCTTTGGATTCACTAATAACTTTTTCTGGAGTCCAATATGAACTAGGACTTTTTTGACATATGATAGGCTGTCCAGGACAAAAATTGCAAACAGGTTTAGTATGTACATCATGATACAATTTACTTTTATGCTTTATATGTAACAACTGTGATTTAACTTTCGATAAATTACAAGGTTTAGGTTGAAGGGAACTGACTTTCGTTGGAAAATGTGTTCTTAATTGTATAGACATTAATATTTTAGATGAAGGAGGTACATTTTGACGATCAGTATTTCTCCAATCGAGGGTTTCGGATCAAAAAACGTTATCTACAAAATTGAGGTTTTGAGAAAATGACGAAGAAGACTATCCAGGTGCAGTTCAATCTGTTTTGCTCGTAAAGGGCTAGTACTACATAAATAAAACAAAAACCATAGACAAATATAGTCTTATATTTATTAATAAGTACATAACATATTTTTAATATATTTATAGACTTCGCAAATTAAATGCCAAAAAAGTGGTCTGTGAGATATAGTTTTTTACCTCTAACAAAAAAAATTATATAGTCTCTGAAGTAGTTTTTAATTAATAATAGTATACATGAAAAAATTGGAAAAAGTAAAAAAAAAAATTGTGGAAACAGAAAAATATAGGATGTGCATAATTAAATTTAATTTTTTAAATGTTATGGACTTTATTTTATCGAAGTTTCTAATTCATTTCATTGTTAACTTGAACTTCTTCCTGTTCTTTCTTCGCTTCTTACTTTTAGACTTTCATAAAAAGCTCTGTAGTTCTGTGGTATTATACTCGAACGTAATAATTCCATTAAATCTTCGTATTTTTCTTATTGAATTTCAAGAGGTTCATTGTATTTCTCCTCCATTTTCATAGCAGCCCAAGTAAATCCTCTAATAGGCCGTCTTTGAATTTTAAACATTCTAAATTCTTTATAATCGTATTTGAAATATACATGAAGTGGATCATCTTTCCTAAACTGCATCCACACGATATCTAGCCATCTTTCATTCTCCCCATTTAAATTAACTTTTTTGTTTTTTATTGTCTCGTTATTAAGTTTTTTGAAGTCATGTACTTCGGTTTGATTTACTTCTTTAACTTCGAAAATAGTAATGGTAACCTGAAAAATTTTACCGGTAACGTTGTGGATCAATTTTCGAACATACTATTAGTATAGAGAATGGGATATTTTCTTGTAAAGGGAGAAGTGTGGAAAGTTTTAAATTTGAAATGTACTATGTAGTATTGAAGTTTCAAAGGCAAGAAAGAAATATTTGTAATTATAAACTTTATTAACATTGTTTATAAGTTAAACACTGTCACTATCAACATGTCATAACGAAAGTTGATTCGATACTGTAATAACATTTTAAACACTTGCAAAATATCTATAATATGTAGGGACGGAAAGTGGTTACGTGACGCACCATCTTTATTGAGATAGGCCATAGCATCCTTTCCAGACAAACTTTTGTATATATTTGTTTAGCGTGTATATATATATATATATATATATATATATATATATATATATATATATATATATATATATATATATATATATATATATATATATATATATATCTGAATTATTCGTTAAATAAATTAGAAAAATATTCTTTCATTTGAAGGTAAGTTTAACAAAATATATAAGCATTATTAATTGCATTAATGTAGACGTATTTATTTAATAAGATGAGAGATAATAAGACAGAAAAGACACATTTTTTTTCAGATTATGATTATATATTTTTATTTAGTATTGCAAATGTATTATACAAGGAAGATATATGGTATTATAACAATTTTTTTAATACGCAAATGGCTCAAAGGCCTGTTTTTTGTTTCTCATCTGTTACTGATTTCTTTAAACAAGACAGTCGATTAGTTTCTAGAGGTGATGATTTACGACAATGGCCTAGTTTACACCGTATGACCTGCGGTCAGCCAGACCTGTATGTGACCTATATTAGGAAAGTTAAAAAAAATACCGTGTTGTTTACACCGCATACTTTAGAACCCATGGCACGTGGGATATATGCTGAATGTAGGTACTAGTCTGTACAATCTAGCGGTTTAATTTTAAGTTAAAAAAACAACAATTATCTGTATTATCGATATTTTCTTAAACGTCAATTTGGTCACGATTTGTAACAAAAATGCAAACAAAAAATGTTCATCTCGTGTTTTATTTTTAGTTAATACAAACGAAATATAAAGTTAGAAAAATTTAATTAGGGAGAAATTTTTTGAAAAGAAGTGAACGATAATCTAGATGGCAAAGAGATACTCAAGATATAACTAACATCATAAATCTACTTTTTACAAACTACATATGTGAATTTGAATTTAATTACATTTAAAAGATGTTTGGCTGAGAAGTATAAGTACGAATTTTTGGGATCGAATAGTATTATTGCATTACGACAATGTACAATGGATTGAAAGCTTCAGAATGACCAAAACTATATTCCTGAAATTATATGATTTACTTCGCGAAAATTTGGAACCGAACGAAACTCATCTATCTCCTAGACCACATGTTAGTGTTGAAAAACAAGTTGTTATTGCGTTATATAAACTTGCTAGTTGCTATCCGAATCGAGTAGTAGGAATTGTATTTGGAGTACATAAACCTACAGTAAAAAATATTTTTATCGTGTTGTAAATGCCATTAATGTAACGTTATTAAAAATGTATATATATTCATGCCAAATAATATAGAAACGCAAGAAATTGCCAGTAAATTTGAAGAAATTTCAAAATTTCCACAAATAATAGGGTGTATCGATGGAACCCACATCCCAATTCTAGCACCAGAAAATGGATTTCGGGACTACGTTAATAGAAAAGGTTGGCCTTCCTACATTTGTCAAGCAGTTGTTGATTGTAATTGCCGGTAGTCTTTATATACCTAAGTTAAATATATATTACATTTGATTAAGACTTTTTTAGATTTCGTGATATATGCTGCAAACATCTCGGGAATACACACGATGCAGCTGTATTTAAGGATTCAGGCTGTTCCAGAAATGTGTGTTTAATCATACCACAGATATTTATTTATCTTATAGTGAATGTAATTTATTTAATTCAAAATGATTTGATTTCTTTTAGAATGGTCGCGAATTTGAAGGAATTTATATTCCATTTATGATAATAAGATATCCTGCATATCCGTTGCTAGATTAGGTTTTAAAAGGTTATCCTGGGTCGGTAACACATGAGTAGGAGTATTTCAATGTACACTTAACTTTTGAGCGGGCGCGCTCTTTTTCTTTCTTTGTGCGGGCGCTTGTAAATTTTACGTCATTCAGTTTTATCAAAGTTATTGGTTTTTTCTTTACTTAAATATTGGGGAATTGCTATGGGGATGTAAAAAATTATATATCACACTAACGCAAAATAAATGTATTCAACATTCGTGAACAACAAAACAAGAACATTCTAAAAAATAAAATCAAATCAATATATTTCATCGAGCTATTCGTCAAGACCAGTACCCTCATCCTTGCAATTGTCGCAGACAACTTCAACCGCAGAATGGTTCTTGCATGTAAATGATTGGCAAAGGCAACACTTCATTGATGCTGAAGATCTTTTCTTCTCCAATACACATGACGACACACACCGCGTTTTGGAAGGTTTTCTTCTTCTCTTCTAGGTTCAACAGGTCGACCATAATTCACTTTGAGAAAAGCATTTATATCTAGAGGTAAATATTTGAGATTTTATCTGAAGGTAAGGTGCTCTTTCATCAAGCTCAATGACAAATTTTTCAGAAAAATTCTTCGTTGCTGAGAAGCCTTTGATGGACAGGCAAATTTGAATAAAATTTGAGCATCTATACCGGCAATATTCATTAAGCTGTAGAAAACGACACAGGGCCATCTCTTTGTTATTCTCGAGACAGTAAGCGGCACACATCTTGTCAACAGTGTCTACTCCGCCTTTGGTTGCGTTGTAGTCCAGGATAATCTGGGGCTTTCGGGTTTCGGGGTCCATTTCATCGTCGTCATGTAATGTTGAGAGTAATATTACAGATTTATTTTTCTGAGGCACATAGGAAACCAGCGTCTTGTCCTGTTGGAATCCAAAAAGACAGGACTCTACAGCCCTGTTTTTGTCCGGCAAGAAATCTTTTGGAATTTCAGCTTTGTTTTTCCCCATTGTGCCCAAAACCGTTATGTTTTTCGTGAGCAAATAGTCAGCGAGTGGTACGCTTGTGTACCAATTATCAGTAGTCAAATTTCGATTCGAGTTTTCTATAGAAGTGAATAGACGTTTCACAATATCTGTTGGAGAATTTGAGGCCGCAAATGGTCCATCTGGTTGTTTTCCGCAGTATATTTCTAAATCGGACGTGTAAAAGCTTTTGGCATCACATAAAGCAGAAATCTTTATTCCGTATTTTGCTGGTTTGCTGGGAATATACTGAGTGAAACCGCAACGACCCCTAAATGGATACAGCATCTCGTCAATTGTAGTGTATTCGCCCAAATTGAACGCCGACCAGTTGTTGACGAAAGCTTGAGAAAAGTCACGAATCGCTGCCAGTTTGTCAACTTTCTTCCTTTCGACTCTAGTATTTTTGTCATCGAATCTCAGGCAACGGGTAATGAAAAGAAACCTCTTGTAGCTCATGACAGCTCTTGCAATTTCAATTCCGGTGCCGTCACTCGTAAAGATCTCTTTCACCTTTGCGTGGTGAGATTTTTTATACCAATCAAATACAGTAGACCCAAGTATGCCATAAACTCGTGCCTGTCGATATTTCTACAGTCTCGATCTCTAGAATATTGGTTTTGAACTCTCAGCTGATCAATGTATATATTTGTGTACTTCAGAACACCATCAATCATAGGGATGTCGATAATTTGAAAGAACGCATCTTTTTCGTTTTCAATGCCACGAGCTCGTTGAGTGACGCCAGTGGGTACTTTGACTACGTTTATTCTCTTGGTTTTTGAAGAAACACGGTATTTTGTCTTACGCCATTTTGTAGATTTGTTTTTTCCTTTGTAAAACTCATCAGTGACTAGGTCTTCTTCTTCAGATTCCCCTGAAGAATTTTCTTATTCGGTAGTACTATCTTCAAGTTGTTGCTCGATTTCTGCATCCGAAAGTTCACTATATCTTCTTCTGACTCGTCAAATAAATGCTCAACAATATCATCCAGCTCTTTTTGCGTAAGTGGCCTGTGAGCCATAATATGAAATGTCTAAAACGCAAAAGAACATTGTTGAAGAAATCATAGAAAATAGCACAAGTAATATACTCACACATAAAGGCGCGTGTCGTAAATTTTATGCTCAACTAAATATATGTTTAAAATAAACAATCTTGTTCATATCCGTTTGTCTAGACTTTAGGGGGAGACTGATCTTGGAATAGGTGGGAGCTCAGCACTCGCGGAGGAGCGATAAGAGTGGGGGGGGGGCGCGATTTTGCGCATTTGTCGTCAAATTTTACGACAACGCGCCCGCTGGAAGGTTGAATATAGATAGTGTGTCCGTTGAACATGCATTTGGACGATTGAAAGGGCGCTGGAGAATTCTTTCAAAAATAATTTATGTCCATTATACACATGTGCCCGACATCATTTCAGGCACGTGTATTCTACATAATTTTGTAGTATTGGAGAAAGAAATTATTTTGCTTCAGTGGCTAAAAAATGTTGAGGATACTGAAATTATTTTTCAACAACCTGACCAACCTCATAATAGAGATATAAATTCTATAACCGGAACATACAATTAGATTTCAAAAATATTTATGTAATCCTAGAGAAAAATAAACATAATTTTTAAATTGTTGCTTTGTCTATAAACAATAAAATATGTGTTGATCGTGCAATTTTTATTTTTTTATTGTAATATCAAAAAATGTTATTTATAATAAGTTAACAAATATATTCGGACAAAATATAAGAACTACAGTCACGTGGGTTTCAGTTTATATACCTTGTTTAAAAAAAGTCGGAAACAAAATATGGATATTTGAAGAATTCTGTTTCCATTTAGTTTACAAGTAGCAAAAATATATACTAATGAAGAAATCTTCAAACTTTTATATTTTGTTTACATTTAATTTTGGGAATTTTTAATTATACAGCTTTAAATATAATTATTTGTCATATAATTCTTTATCTAAATATAAAAAAATCTATTCTGAATACAAGTCTGGCAGATATTTAAAAAATAAAAATTATACTTCCATCACTTTTTTGACAATTTTTATTTTGAAACACCGGCATTTTGCAGTGTACAAAATATTAACGTAAATAATGGAAAATAACACTTAAAAATAAATGAAAAATATTCAAAGCTAATAAAGTTCAAGTTATAAAACCAGGCTAATCAGAACTACTTTCTGAGCTACTTCGTCTTTTTTTCTTATTTATACTTCTTAAGCCCTTTAAAAACATTCATTACAAGGGACGTTTGCTCCATTTGGTGCTTATGTTCAATATGCAGAGCCTCTCTTTCCCACTGCCGTTACGTTTCTAACTGGGTAGACATTTCTTCTTTTTTGCAATTGATGTTGCTTCTCTATTATTTTCTAAAAAATTTAATTTGCATTTCATGCAAAGTTTCTAAACTTTTTGTGTAACTGCTTCTCTCTGAAAATAATAATGAAAAATAATATTTTTTCTTTATTTTCATTAGTATTACGAACCTCATATCCTGGATTGTGTTTTGTCTGAAATTATGGTCAAAGGGGAGTTTATTATAGTTATTTCTTCAACAGGTGAAGGAAGCTGTCTGTCAGTGTTCCCAGCTTCCATTTCATTTCAGGCACGTGTATTCTACATAATTTTGTAGTATTGGAGAAAGAAATTATTTTGCTTCAGTGGCTAAAAAATGTTGAGGATACTGAAATTATTTTTCAACAACCTGACCAACCTCATAATAGAGATATAAATTCTATAACCGGAACATACAATTAGATTTCAAAAATATTTATGTAATCCTAGAGAAAAATAAACATAATTTTTAAATTGTTGCTTTGTCTATAAACAATAAAATATGTGTTGATCGTGCAATTTTTATTTTTTTATTGTAATATCAAAAAATGTTATTTATAATAAGTTAACAAATATATTCGGACAAAATATAAGAACTACAGTCACGTGGGTTTCAGTTTATATACCTTGTTTAAAAAAAGTCGGAAACAAAATATGGATATTTGAAGAATTCTGTTTCCATTTAGTTTACAAGTAGCAAAAATATATACTAATGAAGAAATCTTCAAACTTTTATATTTTGTTTACATTTAATTTTGGGAATTTTTAATTATACAGCTTTAAATATAATTATTTGTCATATAATTCTTTATCTAAATATAAAAAAATCTATTCTGAATACACGTCTGGCAGATATTTAAAAAATAAAAATTATACTTCCATCACTTTTTTGACAATTTTTATTTTGAAACACTGGCATTTTGCAGTGTACAAAATATTAACGTAAATAATGGAAAATAACACTTAAAAATAAATGAAAAATATTCAAAGCTAATAAAGTTCAAGTTATAAAACCAGGCTAATCAGAACTACTTTCTGAGCTACTTCGTCTTTTTTTCTTATTTATACTTCTTAAGCCCTTTAAAAACATTCATTACAAGGGACGTTTGCTCCATTTGGTGCTTATGTTCAATATGCAGAGCCTCTCTTTCCCACTGCCGTTACGTTTCTAACTGGGTAGACATTTCTTCTTTTTTGCAATTGATGTTGCTTCTCTATTATTTTCTAAAAAATTTAATTTGCATTTCATGCAAAGTTTCTAAACTTTTTGTGTAACTGCTTCTCTCTGAAAATAATAATGAAAAATAATATTTTTTCTTTATTTTCATTAGTATTACGAACCTCATATCCTGGATTGTGTTTTGTCTGAAATTATGGTCAAAGGGGAGTTTATTATAGTTATTTCTTCAACAGGTGAAGGAAGCTGTCTGTCAGTGTTCCCAGCTTCCAATTCATTTAACTCTGAAATATCACAGTATTTGTATATACACAAAAATAATCATCTTCGATCAGTTAAAATTTTATAAAAATTGGTTAAGCTTACCTCCAATTTGGGTTTCTACAAAATTCTGCTCTAGAATACTTTCCGAAGTGTCTGTACTTTCTTCTCCAACCTGTAAATATATATATATATATATATATATATATATATATATATATATATATATATATATATATATATATATATTCCTTTTATCACTCATGTTTATATACAGAATTTCGCTACATATGTAAGTACTGTCAAACAAAACTGTCACAATAATATTATGTGTAAATCAGTATTAATCTACCAACGAACATAGAACTAACAATAGAATCGACAATTAATGAATCCTTATCAAGGTTCTTACTTTATAGTCACAGCACATGAAATTTGTTCTTCCTGTCATAAATGACTGATCTAGACCACTAAATAAAAATGGCAGATACGGCTAGTTATATTTTCTTAAGTATAAAGCAGCGTAAACAACCTCATATTTTTAAAGAAAGGCTGAGGATTTCTAAATGTAATCGATTACACCTATTTGTTGACGAGATTCATTCTAATTTTATTTCTCATTGATTTAGTATGAGAAAAACTCAAATTTTGCAATGCAGCCAAGTAATGACACCTGAGGGTTTATTCTAATTCATAGTCACATGTGCTATCCGCTATATAAGTTCCACTACTAGCCAACAAATGGATTCAAGTCGGATAGCCACATGTGCTATCCGCGATAATGACAGACGTCAGACGTTTTCGATATGAAGTTAGCGAGACGGCTATTTACAGGAAATTAATTTTTATATGTTGGTATTATACAAGCGCGTTGCCTGGCAGTTTACAGTACATGGAACACTCAAATTTGAATTTAAATCTGATAGCTTTCACTCTACTTTGCCTGTGGATGATCGTGTTTTTGTTCTTATAGTACCCATTTGTGTTAGTTTTTGGTTTGGCTTTATATTTAGGTTTGTTGTAGTATTAATTTCGTAGTTTCCTTATAGTTCTCAATTTTTATTAGTAATAGTGGGTTAGATTACTTAGTTTAGTTAATAGTTTTATTTATATATTACATTTTTAAATTTTCGATAGATTTAGTTTCTTTTTCATAATTTAATTTGTTGAGTAATAGTTTTATGGTTCATTAGCAATAGATTAATGTGGTTTTGCTTTATATTACGAAAATGAGTATGAGAGAGGGAAAAGTCAGTGAAGTGCAGAAAACGATTTTAATTCATTTTATGGAAGAAAAACTTGGCATGCTCTCTGGGAAAACTTGACTCGTTTGTTAAATAATGCAGAAGGTTGTAAAAAAAAGTACAACTAAATGACAGAAAGTGAGTAAATTCATGAATATTTTCATATAGTTAACGCTTCATCTTTTTCTTTATTCTACAAGCGTGGTTTGATTTAAAGAATAAAGCTATACGAAAAGCCAATGAAATTGTTTCGTTAAGGCATAGAACAGGCGAAGGGACCCCATCATCTAAGAAACTAACAGATTTCGAAGAGAAATTAATTGGGTTGTTAAGCCAAGAGGCAGTATATGGTCTCGAAGGTCCGGACATAGTGGTTTTTGATTCAGAAGAGCCCATAGCGCAGTTCTGATAGAACCGCGGCCTTCTGGATCCTAGCAAAAGCCGCCAATGACGATTATGGAAGAATGGCTGGATGAGAGTGATTATACAACGGCAAATAGCTTATTTTAAAACAATTTTATCTTTTAATAACAATATTATTTAAACTATTGCAGACGTCCACCAACGCATTGGATGCACAGAGTGAAGAAAGAGAAGTTTTTAAACCTAGAGAAAATCCGACACCTCAGAGAGGTTTGTTTTTAATTATACTTAATCATATCCTAAAATTAATTATAATTTGCAAGACAGGGATAAAAAGAAAACGAGTATCAGCTGCACAATCTGCCATCCAAGAATTTCAAGACGCGGTGAAAAAACAAAATTAAAACATAAAAGAAATAAATAACACTTTGAAACAGCTCCTTGATGAATATAAGTAATTTATTGATGCAGGAGTTAATAGATGTACTTAAAAATATATTCAAATAAATTAAAAAACACATAATTATTGTAACTTTTTTATTTATTTGGGTGAAGTATAAAAAGCAAAGAATTATTAGTAATTAAAATAGCTGTTAGGGTTTGTGTAGTCGGTACTTGTTGGTACATTTTAAAATATAATTATTGAAACACAACACTTGATTATTCTACAGATTTATTTCTTTATGTTACGATCGTTTCGTCCTTTCGGACATCATCATACAATAATATTACATTAAGAAGACAGGTATTTATATGCTCCAAACATGTTGAGTAGGGGTGAATTGCTTACATCTAATTGCTCGTTGACGATGTTTTCTTTGGTATTTAGGGCTTTCCTAATTTCTAAATTTTCCAAAAGGTTTAATCTTAATCCTTTGTCAGCAATATGTAGAATATCAAAATTTCCGTTAAAGTTATGATTGTTTTCGATGCAGTGTTCAGAAAAAACCAGTGGTGTGGCATTGTTTTGTAATTGAATCTTTATGTTCTTTGATCCTGTGTTTAAAATTTCTACCGCTTTGACCGATATATAGTGTATCACAGTTTTCACAATTAATTTTGTAAATTCCATTTAATTCTAATTTTGAGGTTTTTTGTTTGTTATTTGTTAATATTTTGCCTAAATTGTTTTTGTTTACTGATATGGTTCTAATTTTGTGATTAGTTAACTTTCGAGATACTTTTTCGCTTATTCCAGAAATATAATTTTAGGAGATACAATCTTGCATCTCATCTGAAAGTAATACATATTAAACTAGCTAATAATCTACACCCCATCGAGTTTGATATAATAAATAGTGAAATACGAATCTCAGTACAAGATATTACCCACAATAGTTTCATGAAACAGACGAACAAGATACATAATCTCATGAAGCTTCAGAAACGTTGGTTCTAATTTTGTGATTAGTTAACTTTCGAGATACTTTTTCGCTTATTCCAGGAATATAATTTAAATAATGCCATTTGGTATTAAGATCAGACGTTTTAGATTTACAATAAATTTGGTTTTGTACTAATTTTCTATTTTTCTTAATAATTAACTTATCTATTATTGTAGGGTTGTATCCGTTATTCGCTGCAATGTTTTTAATTGTGGTTAATTCAGTTTCGAAATCGAAGGGGCTTAATGGAATTGAAACCAATCTATGTACCATGCTGTGAAGGGCAGACATTTTTATTGAAGTGGATTGATTTGATTCTTGTGGGACAATGGCGTCTGAAAATGTAGGTTTCCGGTAGATACTAAATTTTAATCTATTATTGTTGTCTTACTTACAGTTAAATCTAAGAAATTTATACAATCATTTACCTGTTTTTCCACAGTGAATTTAATATTATTGTTTATATTATTTAAATATTCCAAGAACATATTGAGTTATCTATCTGTTCCTTTCTAAATGCAAAAGACGTCATCAACATATCTACACCAGAACTTAACAGAATGGTTAAACTTATTATTTTCCATGATTAATTTTTCTAAATGATTCATAAATATGTCAGCGAATAATAGCAGGGATATCGGTGAACCCATTGGAAGTCCTGAGTTCATTTTGTAAAACTTATCTTGATATTGGAATTAGTTTTGATTGAGACATATATCAATAACGGTGAAGTATTCCATTTTTTCAATTTCATTAAGATTCTTGTTTTCATCAAGTAAGTTTCACAATATTGACCTCAGTTCATCTGTAGGGATAGAAGTGAATAAGCTACATACATCAAATGATACTAGTTTATCACCAGAATTAACTTCAATGTTCCTACTACGATTAATAAAGTCTGTTGTATTTGGGATACCATATGTTGACTAGAATTTTAATACATTTATCAAGTTTTTACTAACATGTTTACAAATTTTATATGCAGATGCATTTATGTACGAAACTATAGGTCGCATGGGACAGTCTTTTTTGTTTAACTTTGGCAGTGTGAACATTTGCGGAGGTCTAGGGTTCATACACTTGAGTCTGTATTTGTCGGTCGCACTAAACACGGATTTACATTCTCTTAGAATTGTAGTAACTTGTTTTTGGAATTGTTTGGTGGGGTCACTTTTAATTTCGGTACAATCACTTTCACTGATTAACTTCAAGGTTTTTTGGCGTTATTCTTCTTTATCCATGATGGCTACGGTGTTCCCTTTGTCCGCCTTGCATACAATTAAGTTTTAAGTTTACTCTTTAGGTTTTTAATGATGTCCCATTCGTTTTCACTCTGGGATTTTGGAGAATTCCAACGAATATTTTATTTTATAGTTTTGGAAAGAGTGTATTTCGCGAGCTATTTTTCTTCGGGATTGATTATGGAATTTGTAACAATTTCGGTATTAATTACTATTTCATCTAAGTGTTTTTGTTTAAGTGGTCCCCGCGTGGTGAATATTTTAATTCTTTTTGTAGGAGTTGGTCTTCTTGTGGACTTAAAGCTTGTCCCAGAAAAAATGTGGCTTCGATTTGCACCTGTTCGTGTACCGCTTTTATAATTAAACAAATTTGTAAGTGCTGTGTTTTTGTTAGTTAACTATGCACTAAATAAAAACAATCAGTTGACAGCTGTCATATTAAATTCGGCAAAGATGTCATCAAATCAAGAAAAATTACGCGAAAAAATATTGTACAAATGTGTTCAAAGAGTGTTACGAAGATATGTTGAAACGGGTAACATACGAAGAAAATGTGGAAGTGGACGCAAACCGGGATTTGTAGACAAGAATATTGAGGTAAAGGTCTTAAAGGCTTTGTGTAAAAAACCAAATCTTTCTGTGAGAGACTTGGCTAAAAAATTTGGAACAACTAAATCAACTGGCCAGAGAGTTAAGCAAAAAAATTCCATAAAGTCTTTAAAAAAAACAAAAGTAGCTAATAGGAATGCTAAACAAGTAACGCAAAATAAAGATCAAGAAAACTTTATTCAAAATTGATATAATTTTTTTTTGCGTTATTATGGATGATGAAACGTATTGTAAACTAGACTTCAAACCTCTACCAGGGCGTCACTATTATTCTGGAAAGGATAGAAACTCTGTTAGTGACGAATTTAAGCTAATTAAAACAGAAAAATTCACAAAAAAGATTCTCGTATGGCAGGCCATTTGTTCCTGTGGAAAACGCAGTACCCCTTATTTTGCAACAACGTCAATGAATGGCAAAATATATTTAAGTGAGTGTCTCGAAAAACGATTATTACCTTTTATAAGGCTTCATAACATACCAACGCTATTTTGGCCAGATTTGGCAACATGCCATTATACAAAAATGCTATTGATTGGTATAAAAGAAACCATATCGAATTTGTAGAAAAAACTGAAAATCCTCCAAATTGCCCTGAATTACGCCCTATCGAAAAATATTGTCCCATATGAAGCAAAAGTTATTAAAATATAAGAAACCAGCCAAATCCGCCGACGATTTTAAATTTAAGTGGAAACAAACTACAAAAATGATAACTGATGATGCTGTACAAATTTTAATGAGAGGAGTGAACAGAAAACTGCGTAACTTTTGGATGAATCTTAATTAAAGTGTAAATGTTTATGATATACTACATAGATATAGATCAATAACATTGTTCAATAAAAGTGTTTAAATTTATTCGGTTATATGGTTTTTTGTTAAAAATTGTAGGTGACAATTTTTTCTGGGACAAGCTTTAATTTTGTCTTAGATAAGTTAATAACTCGAGGAAAAATTTTCGGTGGGTTTGACAATTTATCTTGAATATTGACACGTTTCTGAAGCTTTATGAGATTATGTATCTTGTTCGTCTGTTTCACGAAAGTATTGTGGGTAATTTCTTGTACTGAGATTCGTATTTCACTATTTATTATATCAAACTCGATGGGGTGTAGATTATTAGCTAGTTTAGTATGTATTACTTTCAGATGAGATGCAAGATTGTCTCTCCTAAAATTATATTCCTGGAATAAGCGAAAAAGTATCTCGAAAGTTAACTAATCACAAAATTAGAACCATATCAGTAAACAAAAACAATTTAGGCAAAATATTAACAAATAACAAACAAAAAACCTCAAAATTAGAATTAAATGGAATTTACAAAATTAATTGTGAAGACTGTGATACACACTATATATCGGTCAAAGCAGTAGAAATTTTAAACACAGGATCAAAGAACATAAAGATTCAAGTACAAAACAATGCCACACCACTGTTTTTTTCTGAACACTGCATCGAAAACAATCATAACTTTAACGGAAATTTTGATATTCTGCATATTGCTGACAAAGGATTAAGATTAAACCTTTTGGAAAATTTAAAAATTAGGAAAGCCGTAAATTCCAAAGAAAACATCGTCAACGAGCAATTAGATGTCAGCAACTCGCCCCTACTCAACATGCTTGGAACATATAAATACCTGTCTTCTTAATGTAATATTATTGTCTGATGATGTCCGAAAGGACGAAACGATCGTAACATAAAGAAATAAATCTGTAGAATAATCAAGTGTTGTGTTTCAATAATTATAATTAAAATAGATTATTAAACGATAAATAAATATTAAAAGATAATTAAAATAAGTATTACTATGGTTAAACAAATATTAAATACTAATATAAAGACTAAGAATATTATATAACACAAACTCTAAGATTATTTATTTAAAAAATATTTGTCTCATTTATTCATATAACTGCATTTATTTATGTTCACTACTCGTCGACTGCTTGTTTATGTCACCAACTATTCAATCACGACGCTTGTTTGTATCAGACTGTTGAATCCGAATGCTTTCCTTAATAGGGTTTATATACACCGGTGTATTCGAGAAATTACTAGAACATTATTCTAGGTAAAAACATCAATTACAATAGATCACGTCACACAAGTAATTAAATAGTCTGGATAGGTCTGTTCATATCGCACGACGGTCCGCGGCTATTGCGTCACCGCTAAAAATAGACACTCGCTCATCACTGCGACGATGGCGGGGCGGCTGCGACGGCTGGCGCTCTACGCTACATAATTATTTTCAAAAACATCGTCGTATATATTCTCGTCGAGAATTAGGCCCAATCGTCTAAGCAGCGTCTATGGGAGCATCATTAGCTGCTTGAATTTGGGGTTGCTCCAAATCTATCTTGTCCCACACTGGCTCTGGATTATCGACGTGAATTGCACTGTTGTACAAAATTGCACATGTAATTGCAATTCTTGCTGCATTTCTCGGCTCATGATATAGAGTGCGATCTTTCAGTAAGCACCTCCATCTTGCTATAAAAACCCCTATGCAGCGTTCAACAGTGCTTCTGGCTCTTTTAAATCTGTTGTTGAAACGCTGCTCTGCTACACCAGCTAGATTTGGTAACGGCACTAACAACCACGGTAAACACGGTTAACCAGAATCTCCTTGTTAGAAGATAACGAAAAGAATTATTGTTTTTGCTCAAAAGTGTATTGTTTATACTTTTTTACCCATTATTCTGCGCTCATGGTCGCCGTTCTCATAATTAGCTCGCATTGTGTATCCAATTAATTCTACTACTACGTTATACAAATGCGTCGTGTGTGCTACCCGGCCATTTGGTTACTATATTTATAATTTGTAAATCTGAATCACATATCTGAAAATTAGGTACTTTGTACTAACACAATATGCATTAAAGCTTTATTTTTACTATTTGAAAATTTAGGCTATGATAGCCTTTTCTATTTATATAATTAAGTTCATTTTGCTGTGGTAGAACAGTTGCGACATGCGTCCCATCCACAACGCCAATAATGTGTCGCAAGCGATAGTGTAGTTGAAATCTATAAAAATATATTTAAATATGGTATGTCATTATAAAATAATTTGCCTCTACTTATGTTCTATACTCTATTTTTAAACCAGGAGGAGTAAATATGAAAGTCTGATTTACACTATAGAAAGTTACCAGAAAAAGTTACTAGATTTTTTTCGCGCGAAATACAAAAATTCCGTACACATCAATACTGTATACTTCGCATGGAACTTATTTTAAAATAAAACTGACATTATAAGCTCCTATTTTTCACGCCGTATATTTGATTATGTGAATAAAAATAATTTTTAAACTAAATAAACACTCTTATTTGATTTATATCTATATTTTTCAAATTGAACATACCGATAAAATGCACATAACCTATATATAATGTATTTATTTACAAATTTATACAATAGAATACAATACCAAAAGAACAAAATACAAAAAAATATTACATTTAATTCGTTTAAAATTGAAAATAAATTGAAACTATATATTATAACATCAATAAGATAACATTTTTTATTTATTTACAAATTTATACAATAGAATACAATACGAAAGGAACAAAATACAAAAAATATTACAATTAATTCGTTTAAAATTGAACATAAATTGAAACTGTAATAGTTATTTACGTTATAAGGCTGGGAACTGAGTTATTACGGTACGAATAAGAAGTTTACGGACGAGGCGACGAAGGAGCCGAGTCAGGAATTTCGAAATGAGCACTAAATGAAAAATGACGAGTAAAAGAAATCTCGAATATAAGAAAACCGAAATGAAAAAAACACGAGTAAAAACAAAACTCGAATATAAAAAACTAAAAGAAAAAAACACAAATAATATCGATACAATCAATATTATTAGTTCTTAAAAGAACTGATTTATTTTAAAGTCACAGAAATGCGAAAAACCAAAACAGAAAATGATAACCTCCAAACGAATGACAAATAATACATCAAATGTAAAATCTTTGTGCAGTGTAAACCTGACGAAGCACTAGCCAATCAGTTTTGGCGGTTAAAATTTAAAATACTCCTCCTAGTTTAAAAACAGGGTATAGTTTCTCATTATTATTCTTCGGAAACTTAACCAATTTCTTCAAACAATACCTCGCCATTTCGTTACATACATCGCGAATGTATCGGCTTACCATTGGTTGACTTAAGCATGCTAATACACTATTTTCAGTACTATGTTGGTAACTTCCAAATGCAAAAAAATGCTGACAAAACCTGCATTAATCATTAATATCACTAATACATATTAATAATTAATATATCGAGAATCTTACTCGTATAGATATTGGAACTCTATTTGCGTATTGACTATGATCCATATGCTGAATTAAAACAATAATTAAATCTACTGTAGCAACTTTAGATAATCTAAAATTTAAGATAAATTCCCTTTCAGTTAAACTGAATGGATCTTGCGCATCCCTAATCGTTCGCCTATTCAATCAAATGTCTTCCCGTCTTTTATCTTCTTCGAGCATATCTGGGGCTAATAAAACCCCGTAAAGAAATACCATAATCTTAAATTATTTTTATTTTTAAAAGAAAGGTTGTTATAATTATAAATAATTATTATAATTTAAATAAGTACTTACAATATATAGATATAAATCAAATATTATGATATAAAACAAGAACACTAGTATTTTTACACAAAATTGACAAGTTGAACTGCTTGTCAACTTGTCATTCAGACTTATCAATCACTTGCAAAACAGCCACATCTGGCTATATTAATATTAATTCCACTACTACCCAAAAGATGCATTCAAGTCGGATAGCGGGATTGGGCTATGATACCACTATAACCCCAATGCTCAGCTAGCGCAAAGTATTTTAGCATTTCAGTTCATATAAAAATAAATAAAAAATAATAATTTTTTTTATAAAATTATAAAGAAAACGAAAATAGATTCAACATTTCTGATTTTCTTGCAATTTATCGTTTTAAAATTATTAACCAAGAAATTAAGTCATTGCAAAAAAGAACTTACGTATCATTAAAGTTTTAGAAACTGTCTTTTTAAGTAAAATTAATATAAATATGAATCTTATTTTTAAATTATTAATAAATGTATTTATTATTTAGAGAATGAATTAATATTTATGTTGTATTTAGCTGAAATTCATGTTCAAATATAATTTAGTGAAAGGGAACGAGTATCCGTAAAATTATATACCTTTATTAAATATACGAGTACATTACCTATATTTATAAAATATTAAAGTATGTAAACAACTATTTATAAATTTTGCCTATTTTGATAGCAGATAGTAAATGCTTCAGTGCATGTATTGCATTTGGCTGCAATAAAAAGAATGAAAAAGGAGGAGAAAAGTGATATATCATTTCACAGATATATAATTTGCTTTAATTTGAAAAGAAAGAAAGTATAGAAGTAGGTACATTATATTTTTGAATATCAGATTTCCTAAAGACATTATATTAAAACAAACGAGAGAAATGGCAATCTTCTGCAAATAGCAATATTTGCAGTCTTCAAAGGACAATAAATTATATTTTAATATAGTTTTATTTTTTTCTATTAATAAACTCTTTCTCAAATCCTGCAAAAAAGTAGATATTTTATTCCTATTACAATCAATTTTTATATTTTACTTTTAGTACTGGCTGTAATTAAATTGAAATAAACTATAATTTATTTAACTTATGAAAAAATAAATATACCATCACGTCTTTTATCCATTACTGGGTGAAATATGAATAAATTCACGACTTCAATAATGTATATCTGAAGCTAATTTGATAAACTAAGCCATAGTTATAATTTTGTTTGCCATAAGATTGTTATTGTTTACTTTAAAATTATAGCGTTATTTAACATTCCAAATGTAAGAAATAAATAATTTAAACAAAATTTCATAATAATAGAAACCCTAAAGATTTCAAAGTAATTTGTTAAAAAAGAAATTATCGCATCATTATACTTCACTGTATATAGGGCCTGTTTAGAACCAGAGTTGGGGTTATAGTGGTGGGGGCAACTAGTCCCATTTCTCGCTTAGCGTAGCGCTACTCGGCTCCTTGTCATTTCTATATTAGGGGTACGTTCGGTATTAGAATCTGAGCGCTCGGAGCTCGCTAGATTGGCTCGAGCACGTTCGTTAAATGGATCAGGAGCGAACCGAGCTCGTGCTCCGCGTTCGGTAATTGTGTCAGCGCATACTCAGATCGAGCTCGATTAGCTCGACCGTTTACCATCGAGCACTTCGAGCCTTATTGTGATTTGACGTTTATTTACGCGGGACGCAAATTGAGCTTAAAGGTAAATAAGATATATTTTTCACTTTATTACAAATGTTAACTTGTTTAGGACAAAAATAAAATGACTGGAGAAACAACTATTTATCAATGCCCAATATGCAGTCTGCATAATAGGGATATGGCATTTATAATAAATCATATAAACAACGATCATCATCTGGAAGGTAATAACTTTGTTATAAAACAATAACATATCTTATATATGTATATAATTTTCAGATAACAATACAGAAGATTCTAATTGCCAACAGGACACATTCGGTAAACATTTTATTGTTTTTATATTTAGATTTTACATAGTTGATATTAATTGTTTTAGAATCTGAAGAAAACTCTACGATTTAGAGCAAGAAAGACACAATGCTTTTGATAAGTATTATAGAAGAGCATTACAATGAATTTAATTCAAATATAAAAAAAAATGTAGGTTAAGGTGAAATATCAAATGATTTCATTTAAATTAATATCAATATTCTTTCGTAGGTATGGATTAAAATAGCAGGTAAACTAAATGCACAAAGCACGGAAAAAACTACTTATCAACATTGCGACACAAAATTTAAAACATTAAAAAAGCAATATAAGAAAATTAAAGACCACAATAACAAAAGTGGCAATAGCAGGAAGTGGTGGGAATATTTCGAAGTATATTTCTTCCATGATTTTTTTATCAGTTATTTATTAAATTTCTTTTAGGTAATGGACAATTTACTTAGAAATAAGCCTGGTAAGTTATTGTGTAAATTTACGATAATATGATATTAATTATGTGAAGGTTTCAGAGAATGTGGAAGAAGATACTGAGAAAGAGCTTGAACCTAATACTCCTTTGAAAGAAAATCAGAAGAAAAGGAAACACGCTGAAAGCCCTGCAGAAAGGAGACATCGGGAAAAAATGATGCGCCAAGATAAGTTCTGAAAAGATTACTTTGTGATAAAAGTATATGAGGAATGTTTCAATAAAAAACAATAAATAATGTAAAAAAACAGATTTTTTTATTTTAGAGACTAATATACATTATTAATCTTGTCTGTATAACATAGGTAAATTCAATGCAATATTATCCCGTTTCATTCTGTATATATTTCTATTTTCCATATTATTAGGATCATTATTGTACTCCTGTTCATCCAAATAATTTTCGTCCAAATTAACATTTTCTTCATGTAAATCATCCTGCAATATGCAAATATTGTGCAAAATACAGGCCGCCATGATTAATAATGGAGTTAATTCCACATTACTAGTTTCCATGAACTTCAATCTCCCGAAACGTCCTTTCAGGAGTGCAAATGCTCGCTCAATGCAAGAACGAGCGCTAGATAAAATAAAATTATATTTTTTTTGCGATTTGTTAAATGCCCGTTATCTTTATAAGCAACCATCAAATTTTGTCCAAGAGGATATGCTGGATCTCCTATTATATGTGTGTTTTCTGGAAATTTTATGGTATTGTTTTAAATGCCTGCATATAAATCAGACCGTCGATAAACGCAAGCATCATGTACAGAACCAACTTCTCTAGCATAACAACTAGTGAATAACAAATCATTGTCGCAAACAGCTTGGAGGTGAATCGAATAAATACCTTTTCTGTTTACGTAGGATGCATGTAAACCTTTCGGCGCTTTTATAGATATATGGCACCCATCTATACACCCTATGATACCTAAAAATATATAATGTTTATAACTAATTTCGCAATAAAAACATTCCTCTTCTACCTGGAAAATTACATCGTTGTTTACACGGTCTAGTGATTTCAGCAACTCGATTTTCTGATGGCCAGGATATACTTTTTTCCTGTGTTTAAAACAATTAATTTGTTGCTAATTCGGTACAAGGTTGCCCAACATGTCGATTTTGAAATCCCAAAGCGATCGGCTACAGAACTAAACATGGCATTAATAATTAAAGTTTGAAATAAGTACAATTTTATCTTACCGGAAACATTCAGGATTTGACACCAAATTGTTATTAATAATTGCTTCTCTAATGACAATTCAGGATGCCTCGGGCCAGATGATACTGGTTTACTTTCATTCAATAAATTTAACACCTTTTCGAATGTTGAAGTTCGCATTCTAAAATGGCTCTTAAATACATTGTCGTTCATAAGTGGTATAATAGTTTCCGCGTAATTTTCCATTTTGGGGGTTGATTCTTTTTCTGCAAACATAGATCACTGCTCGACTGATATTTGATCACGTGATCTTAGAGCTCGGAGCGCTCGATGGATCAAATTACCGAACGTACCCTAGTTCTATGTTCGTTGCACTGTACTCAATATTACCGACATCTACTCTATCGTACAAATTTCGAACTATTTTAGATCCTAGCTGTTTACACCGCAATAAATACATTTAGGCCGAGGCCTAGTATAGGTCAAGCCACATGAAAAAGTGGCCGGAACTAAGCCAGGCGGCCCAAATTCAAACCGGTATGAAGCACAAATCATATAAAGTACAAGTATAGTGTAATCATTAAAAACAATTATTATTACCAAGCGAATTTGTCTCTTACAGTTGTACCTGGACTCAGATTGTTATTACTCAAGGTTCCTGCACATGTCCATGAGATCAGGTTTTGTGCCATCATTTAGCTGGATTGGCGATATATGCCCATTACAATTTATTGTGACAGATAAATCGTGTGCTTTGACAATCCGTAAACCAAGAGAAATAGAAAATAAAACAGTGGACGAATTATTCTCAGGCAAACAACACCGTTAAATCAACAGAATAATTTAACCCAAAGAAATTGAACAATTAGTTCAAGATTTATCAAAATCTGACGGCGCTATTGAATTTTCTTGGCTGTTAAGTACATCGAATACGACAGAATCAGATTATTTATGTTCCGATGTGGAAACAATAGTTTCGTCCGAAGACTATAAAGTCAGTAAATAAGACTGAATTCATATATATATATATATATATATATATATATATATATATATATATATATATATATATATATATATATATATATATATATATATATATATTTAAGCCACAGTAGGACAGTATAAAAATGAAAATTGGGTAATATGTAGGAAAAATAGACTAACAACAAGTAAATTTGGAGCATTGAAAAGAAATAGATTTTCTGAAACAATTATCAGGTATATATATAACTTCTTACAGATTCATACAACTTGGACGGAATTCGGACAATCCAATGGGGAAGAATTAACGAAAATGTTGGAGTGCAGATTTTAGAGGAGCAAACTGGAAAAAATACAAAAGTGTGGAATCTAGTTACACGAATACAGTTTTCTAGGGACTAGCCCAGATGGAATAGTAGAAAATAATTGTCACTATTATCATCAATTCAGGGACAGTTATAGATCACTAATACAAAACTATATAATTTAGTAATTTGGACTCCAAATGAATGTCTTTTAATAATAATTGATCCCAAATTGGAAAGTAATATAAATGTTTATTGATGAAATACTCCATATTATTCTGCATATTATATATTAGGGTTAGGTATTGAAAAGCAGAATAGATATTTAGTTATAAGTTTATTCGATTAGCGATCGATTTCGGCCTGTTTGTGCCATCATCAGGCTAAGCTAAAATACATAAAAATACATGTTGTAATTACAATATTTATAAATGATAGTTTTTGTATATAAAATTTAAAACAACTGTTGTAGAGAATTATGCATATATGAAGCTTTGTTTATATAAAGGATTTAAACTTAATATATATATATATATATATATATATATATATATATATATATATATCTATATATGTAGTGGGATTGAATTTTTATAAAAATCATCGTTAGAAATTGTTGAAAAAATAAAGAAGGGGTCATATTTTATAGGAAAATTAAATGGATTTTTATAGGTTAAGCACATGTGCCTGGTAGGTGTAAAAAATGTTATAAAAATGTTTATATTGAAAGAATATAATATAATAAGCTTTATTGTCCCACGTCAACGGCGAGGTTCAGCCAAAGGCTGCTCTTCCACCTAACCGATACAACAACATATAACAAAATTAAATTAAATGAATGTCAAACAAAAGCAATACAAAAAATCTTACATAAAGTATAAGGAAGAAATACAATGTGCATAAATGTCAAAAAATGTTTCAAATAATTATATCACACGAAGGGTAACTGAATACAAAAATACATACATAAAGTATAAACATGAATACGATGTACATAAAATGTCAAAAACTGTTTTAAATAATTAAATCACGAAGGGTAAGAGAATGTTTAATGTGGTATATAAATGAAGAAATCGAGAGAGATTTCAAATAATACGGCAGAATATTATACAACATAGGTGCTAGATAAGAAAACGAACTCTTAAATTTAGCTTTTTTAAAAGATGGCACAGCGTATAAGTCTTTGGTACGTAAACCATAGTCATAATGCTTCAAGTTTAATTTATTGAATAAGTAAGATGGAGTACCTGAAAGTTTGATTTTATGAACTAGGCACATGTAAAAATTTTTGACACGAGTTTCAATATCATCCATATTAGCTAAAGTTCTATAGCTTGAGATATGATCATATTTGCGGACACCATAGGCAAAACGAAGACATGAATTTTGTAAGATAGTAATTCTTCTCTTATCTATTTGCGTAAGATGAGGTACATAACAACAGGCACAGTAATCCATAATAGAAAGCACTAGAGAATTTACTAAACGAAGTTTGATATCAGTGGACAGCATATGTCTAAATTGATATAAATATCGGAGTTTAATTCTAGCTGCTTGTAATTTGTTGCTTAAGTGTTGTCTGAAATTAAGATCCTTATCCAAACTCATTCCTAACGTTTTGATAAAAAGACTTGGAATTAAGGTGGCATTGTCAAGAATTATATTAGGAACAGAGGAGGTGCCAATTACCAACATAAATGATTTGGTGGCATTTATTTTGAGACTATTATCACCTACCCACGAAACGAGTTTATCAAGATCATTGTTAATTTTTTCACAACTTTCATGGAGCTCGCTTGGATCAATGGTTGCCATAAACTGCGTGTCATCTGCATAAGAGTGCACTGTACAAAAATTTAGTGTAGATGGCATATCTGCTATATAAATTAGGAAAAATAATGGTCCCAGTATGGATCCTTGCGGAACACCGCGTTGTAATAAAAAAGAATTTGATTTTAAGAAAAACGAGTTATTTGACATGTTGACAATAAAATTTCTATTCGTCAAATAATTTTTGCACCACTGAATAGCAATGACGGAAAAGTTGTAATAATGTAGCTTAGCAAGCAGTAAGTAAGTTATGATCTACCATATCAAATGCCTTTGTGAAATCAATTTGAATTAAAATTGATATTTTAGATTTATCAAAGTTAGATTATCTATTAAATTTAGAAGGCTAGTGTTAGTACTATACCCACTCCTAAACCCAGACTGTGTAGGAGGTAGAATATTGTTCTCTGTAACAAAAGACATTATTTGATCATGGCATATTCTTTCTAATATTTTTGACAATGTGGGAAGTATGCTAATAGGCCTTAAATCATCATACGTTGATGGATTACTATTTTTGCAAATAGGTTTTATTATTGCCGATTTCCAGGTGTCAGGGAAAACGCCTTCTAATAAACATGTATTAATTATATGTGTGATATAGTCAAGTATTAAAGGGAGAATAATTAAAATCATCTTACGAGATATTCTATCTACTCCAATTGCATTCGATTTAAGTTTCATACAAATATTATTTACAACACTACTGTCTACAGTGGTAAAAGTGAAATACTGATTATCACTACTAATGTATCTGTTATTAAGAAAATGGTTTATAGTATTTTGATTTATACTTGATGTACCAACATTTTTTAACAAATTACTACCATACTCTTCTGGCTTGCATAATGATTCCGGAATACTAGTTTTGTTTTCTTTACTAATACCCAGGCGTCTAAGATTATTCCACAGTTTGCTAGAATTATTAATACTGTTATTAATATCATGCTGAAAAAAAGCTTGTTTTTCCCTACGTATAGCTGCAGTTGTTAAATTTCGCAGTTGTTTATAATATTCAAATTTGGATTGAGTTTTATATTTTTTATAGTCCGCGAGTGCTTTATTTCTCTTCTTCTGCATGATCTTAATAACAGGAGTAATCCATGGACTATAATGTAAACTGATTATATTTTTATTTATGAACTCAATTTTATCATTGATATTATTAATATTTAAGATATCACTCCACTGTAAAGTTTCGCAATCATTATAAAAATGGTCCATATCAAAAATTTTTAAATCTCTGAACATATATGTTTTTTTAGTGAAACAAGTTTTTGGAAAATTTAAGGTACAAAATATGCCATCATGATCAGAGAGATCATTACAATCAACGACTCCAGAATTTGTACAAATATTTTTATCTGACGTTAGTATTATGTCAATGAGTGATTTGGAAATTGGTCGTGTGTATTTATTTATTAATTGATGCATACCATTTGCTAAAGCCAAATTCTTAAAAAAAGTAGAACGTGTATCATTCACAAGTAAATTGACATTAATGTCACCCGTACAGACCAAATAATCACACTGAGTACTAAATTCAGTGAAAAGTGAATCGAGTATTGATAGTTCTTTGTAAAATTCTGAGTGTGGATTGTAGATCACTCCAAAACAAATTTTATAATTATGAATAGTACATTGAATCCACAGGTGCTCTATATTATTTTTATCTACAAACGATGTATCTAAAATTTTTAAGCGAATGCTGTCTCGTACGTAGAATGCTACGCTTCCACCACGTTTATCAGATCTTTCTAAGCTAATAAAATTGTAACCAGTGATGGTAAATAAATGTGCTGGGGCAGATTCGCTTATCCACGTTTCACTTAAAGCAATTACATCAAAATCATGTTCATAAACTAATTCAGTGAATTTTAAAAAACAGGAATTTAACGACCCTACGTTCAGTTGAGCTAATGTAAACGTCCTGTCACTGCCAGGTTCAATGACATGAGAATATCGACCAGGTGATTTTGACATTTAAACAAAAGATATAAAAACATATAAACAAATAATAACCAAAATTGACAAGTAAGGAGTAATCAACTCAAGGTAACTATATAGTTCATTGACTCGTACGTGTTCAAGCCGTGTATTTTATTCAAAAAAGATGAAGAATAGAATATTGAAAATATTAAAATCTTACAGCAGTTGCAAAAGAATAATGTAGGTACATAGATCATAATCAAAGCAAGGGTAGTACTTAATGGTAATATTATTGAGGTATTTTATCAAAATCTTCACTTTTCGTAATATAATATTTGTAATTTTTGCTTCTACTTATGATATTTACAATAATGCGTCCGTCCACTGTCCATACATTTTTGTAGGAATATTTTTCTACTGCTACCTTCAAAAGCGACAGTCGTGATTTTGTTAGGTCTTCACGTACGGTAATTCCAGTTTCTTTCAACTTTTTCTTCTCTTGAAAAACTTTTTGACGTGCGCGGTAGCTAATAAATTTAACAATCACTGGCCGGGGCCGGGCTCTATTGTTATTAGGCTTGCCTAATCTGTGACAACGATCTATATCACTAACAGGGATGGTAACATTAAGTTTATCACGAAACAAATTCACTACACTATCTTCAACACACTCATTTTTAGACTCAGGAAGACCGAATATGCGAATGTTGTTGCGCCACGTATATTGTTCAAGATCATCCACATTATTCTCGTGTTTCACACAAGAGTCTTTCAGGTTTCGATTTTCTTGCTTCAGTTGGTTAAGTTCATTGTTCAACGCACTTATTTTTTTACTATATACTTCTTGCACTACCGTGGTCACTTGTTCAACAATGGAGTTGATGAAGTCACTTAGATCACTTAGTTTCAGTAGTGATGCAGAAATCATGGTAGTTATCGTGTTTTTATCAGCTTCAGAAAGCATTCTGATTGTAATTTAAAAAATGATAAAAATCACAAAAAATAAATTTTAAGTGCAAAACTATCAATTTCACAGCAGGAACACGCAACACGTCTTGCTTCGGTGACAGTTCATTAAGCAATGTATACTTACAGTCGATGTTATTTATAAAGTAGCATTTTTGAATGGATTGTAAAATGTTGATTTTCATTTAAAGATATGAAAAAATTGAAGTTGTAGAATAAAATTGTAAAAATTGTATGAAAAACTTCGGCGCCAGGAAGATGACTAAATTATGAAGCAAGTGTGGAGTTATTTGCAGGGGGAGTTGACTTTTGATAGTTGTAAAGTTGGATGAAAGGCGGGAGAAATTTAAATATGTGTGGTTCTGGATATTCTATTGTGTTATTTATAGGGTTATGGTTTTGTAAAACGTTTTTTAGAATTTCATATTTTTCTAATAGTATAAGTTTACTATAGTTTGATTCTTTGTGCAGTAAAAATTATATTGTTTTCGAGGGTTATGTGATGATACTCTGTTTTTACATGAGTACTCACGGCAGATGGTGAGTTAATTTGTTTGTATTCTATAAATCTAGTTTTTAAATTTCTGGTTGTTAATCCAATATTACATTTGAATCGTTGCAAGTGATTTTATATACACCTGATTTATTTATATCTACCTCTTCAGGTTTATTGTTTAACAAATGATTTGCTATTGTTTTATGAGATTTGGAAGTGAGCTGATAATTGAATTTTTGAAAGAAAGTTTGGAATTTGTAGTGTAAATTGGGGTAGTATGATATGGATATATATTTTAGATTTACTTGTGTGTATGTATATATTTCTTTGAGTTGTTTTTTATGGAGTATTTTATGGAAAATGTTGTATATGTATTCTGTGGGGAAATTGTTATTTTTGCCAATTGTTAAAATGGTTTGAAATTCCTTATTGAAGTTATCTATTGACATTGGAATGGAAAGTAGTCTGTTAAATAGGTAATTGAAAACTGTATTTTTTATGTGTGGTTTATGGGCTGAGTTATAAGGAATAATTGAATCGGTGGATGTGGGTTTTCTGAAGATTTTGGATTTTATTGAATTGTTATTTTTAATTATTGTAATGTCTAGAAAGTTTATTGAGTTATTGGTGTCAAATTCTATTATGAAAGCGATGTTTGAAAGATTATTTATGGTGTTATGGAAGATTGTTAGCTCTTCGTGGGTACCCGTCTAAAAACAGAATATCATCTACTTATCTTTTCCACATAAGTATATTTTTACTTAAAGGTAGTTGTATTATTTTTTGTTCAAGGGGGTCTATGAAAATATTGGCTAGGATGCCGCTTATTAGAGATCCCATTGGCAAACCATCGTTAAAGTGAATAATATTTATTATTAAATTGGAAGAAGTTTTGAGATGTAGCTATTTAAAAGAGGGTAATGATGTTATCTATATCTGTATCAGTAAGGTTATATTTGTTATGAAAATCAGTATTATTTTGAAGTAAATTATTTAAAGTTTCTGTGATTGAGATGTTAGTGTATAAATTGACGATATCAAAGGAAATTATTTTGAAATTATTGTCGGCTGTGGGTGTATTGTGTATCGATGTAATGAGTTCAGAGGAGTTTTTAATAGATAGGCGTGATTTGTATTCTAGGAAATTTGTGAGTAGGTTATTTAAGAGATTTGAACGATTGTGTGCTGGTGATTCTATAGAGGAAGTGATTGGCCTGATGGGTTTGTTTTCTTTATATAGTTTGATTAGACTGTATAATTTTGGAGCTTTTGGGTTGGGCGTTGTTATGAAATGTGTATTTATATTAAGTTTTTGTAAAGTGGGTTTGGTTTGTTTTACTATTTTTTTCAGTTTGGTATTGTAAGTGGAGATTGGGTAGCTTCGTAATTCGGTTATGTTATTTTCCTGGAAGAAGTATAAGGTTTTATTTATATAAGTTTCGGTATCTAAAATTATAACGCCAGCATTTTTATCGGTTTTGGTTATTGTGAGATTATTACTATTTATTTTTTCTTTAATTGATTTGATGTTAGCTTAGCCTGATTCTGGCACAAACAGGCCGAAATCGATTGCTAATCGAATAAACTTATAATTAAATAACTATTCTGATTTTTTCAATACTTAACCCCAATATATAATATAAATGTATTAAAAACATTTTACTAAGAGAAATATTTAGATTATTTATTGAAATAAACACTTTTCAAACATCTGTAGTTTAATTAGAGGAAACTGAAAATTAGTTAATGCATGTAACATCCTGAACTATCAACCCCTACAGGCTAGGCAAATTGATGTTCTGATCTGTATTTAGTTTGTAAGAATTTGTGTATTTCTTAAAGAAAATAAATTAAGGAAAGCGAGAGTGTTGGCAACCGTGTGCCGTGAAGGTAGGGTATGTGATGTGTTGGGATGGTGGAAGGAAGCTGGTGGAAGAAGTGAGGGCATTTTTGGAGAAGTGGTAGCGAGCGTGGCCGGTGGTGTGTGACCGGTGATCTCCCATCACAAAAAGTGGCACGGGCGTCTGTGTAGGCGTGAAGGAGCTTGGAGAAGGTATACAACGGTTGGTAGGCGAGCCAAGGTGCCTAGGCCGGCGGTGTAACCAGAAGTAGCCAGTTGTACTGCCTGTGTTTCGGTATATCTGCGTGGGAGCTGCAGCCGTATCCGCCATTTTGGTGGACAACAAAAACAACGACAAGATCTCCGAAGGCCACCAGCATCAGAGACATTTATACTCCGTTACGCCAACCCCTTTTCCTTAAGATAAGTCTTGGTTATGCAACCATTAAATTTATAAATTTGTATTATTATGTATGCTAAAACAATAATATACTACTAGTATGATCCAGAATCCACGTTTACTTTAATTAATGTAACGAACCTTGAAGAGTCTTTGATACTCGTAAAAATTTCGATTCAGTTTTTACGGGGTCAATACATGTATCACGAACTTGAAAGATGCATGATAATTGCGAAATTAAAGTATTAGATTATTTATTTAAAATATCGTAACATTTAATCCGTTGTATTACCCGTTCCACATGAATCCTAGCACGAGGAATTTTATGAGTTGTATTTATCTGTTCCGCGGTAAATTGAAGTGTTTTTGAAAAAGATGGAATTTTTAAATTCACTCCATCGGGGAGTAATTCCGCGATCAAGTATCTCTTGTCAGCAAGAACTAAATCGCCAAGAATTAAATGTTTGCTAAAATTACAATAAACAAAAATATTTTTGTCGGATGTCGACCTGGGTATAATTTGCTTACGAATGTGCAAACACAATTTGGAGAAACACCAATTAATCCTTTCAAAGTATTTTTGTGTTTGTATGAAATGTACGTTAATTGCTTTCCATATTGGATGGCATAACAGCGGATATTTCCGTACAATCTATAATTATTCTGCAATTTGTGATTGAACTAAATGCAGATGGTACGCATAATTTTTTTTGTCGATTAAGTATTTCATTAATTGGTTGCTCGAATATTACTTCATGCATGAAGAGCATGTCACCATTTGAAAAATATGTGTGATACGGTTGTTCTGCTAATATTAAATCTGCAAGCAAGATCTTCGTGATGCAGATTTAAACGTAATTTCATCAACGTAAAAGCAGCTGATTAATTGGAGATATCCCCAAATACTGATATTAAAAGGAAATTGCACGTTCACAAATTGTATAAGAGGTATAAAGACCCTGCCTACTATGATAAATTCAAATTTTTTACGACTAAAATAAAAATGATGTACAAGTAGCATACAAAAACTATATTCAATCAACTGAAACAAAAATCAAGCATGAGCCTAAAGCATTCTCGGATTTTATTAAATTAAAAAAATATATATCATTCAATCCAACAAATATGAAATATCAAGATACTGTATTTAACTAGCTAGAATTGTAACTATCCACAAGTTAGGCAATGTATCGGAAATAATAAATTATCGTCCTATTGCAATTTTGAGTAATTTTAGTAATATATATGGAAATATTTTATGCAAAACTATTTATAACCATGTGCATAACCTTATTTCATTTTCTTAGGATGGCTTTATTGAACGTAGATCAACTTGTACTAATTTACTCTATTTCACACAATTTATTTCTGCTTCTCTTGATATAAATAAACAAGTTGATGTCATGTTTATGGATTTCATAAAAGCATTTGATCGCCGAGATCATACTATCATTTTACAGAAATTAAAGAACTTCGATTTATCTCGTGCGTTGATACAACTAATGACTTTTTACTTGCACAATCGCATGTTATTTGTATATTATCTAAGTTCCAATTCTCCTTTCGTCGGTTTGGAAGAAGACTGTTATAACTAAAAATTAATAGATTTCTAGGAGAGACATTTCAAAATTTGCAAAATGTGGGATTGATAGACATTTTAAACTATATTTGAGAATAATAATTTTCAACTTATTTACACGTGCAACCCCCATTTACAGCTCTTATAATTAAATATGTAACAGTCTTGCCCAAAAAAGTTAATTTTTTAAATATTAATTTATGTAACAAAATCAGGATTTTTGGATATTTTAGGTATTGATACAAAAACTTTGAAGAAAAAAAATTAAAAATTTATTCTGCACAGAACAAAAACTACAAATTGTTATAAAAATCTAAATAATAGCGAGGAACAATTTTTTTTCAATTAGGGAAAGAATTTTTTTTTCTGACATCTTGAATTTGTTATTGGCAGTGAAGTATTGCTCTTGCTGGTAAGAATTTTTAATAATTTGTTGAAAGGCCTTTAGGTTCCAATTTCTTTATTTATATATACATTAAAAAATTTGGACGTTTCGGGCAAACATCCGCCCATCATCAGCTACATGAAAAATTTTATATGAACTTTATTAAGAGTTTTAAACTCTTTAAACTTAAATTTGTGACCCGTTTGAAAGTGGTGTTTGCATAAGGCACCGTGGTCAGAATTCATAGTATTACAATGATATTGATGTTGATAAAGCCTTTTTTAATCGGCTGGGAAGTTTCGCCAATATAAATTTTATCACAATGGCCACAATTGATTTGGTAAACGATGTGCTTTTGGTCAGTGGGATCTATTTTATCTTTAAGATTAGTAATAGTGGTTTAGTGGTGGTGATTAGTAATAGTGGTTTGGAAGTTATGAAGTTACTATTGGCTATTGGTAAGAATTTTTATTTAAAAAATCCCCATTTGGCCTTTTTGCGCCATGAAAACTTTCATTTCTGTGATTTACATTTCCTGGTTTTTAAATATTGTATTGATACCCATGTCAGTGACAAGTTTCTTAAAATAAAATATATTCTCATGGCACATTTGTTCTACAGAATACGGCTTTCCATTTTTTCTTGCTTGCTTAATAAGTGTCACATACTGTTCCGGGGAATGAATCGGTGCGGATTTTTTGAATTTACAGACATTTCGTTCAATTACTCAATGTACATTATCGCCTTCATTCTGCTTGTAAATCATAAAAAACTTCGGGTACTTTTTGCCTTTTCATACCTATATTTTGGTTTCACTAACTCCATACAAGTCGATATGAAATCGCATTGTCTTTGTAGATTTCCCATTTCCCAATATTCCTCAAATATTTTTTGTCTACTTTCTTCTGTAAACTTAATAGAACACTGTAGACGATATTTATTACCACAAGGCGACAACATTTGTTTAGCGTCACGTGATACTAGTTCGCGCTGTATAGATCCATCTTCTTTTCTAACTGCTTTATAAAAATTGTAAGCTAGACCACTATTTCTGAGGTGCTTGGCTTAGTTTTTTTGCCAATTTTCTTTATTACATTTTTTTCCCTGACATTCTGTTCTATTTGAGGATTATGTTTAACCACACGACGTTTCTTGTCATTAGTACCTCCAAATGAAGATACATCTTCATCAGAATCAACAAGTGAGTCATCGGAGTCAAAATGTTCAATAAGGTTTTCAGTATCTGCTGCTCTGTACATATCATTCATTTGTCCACCAGGAAAAGAATCGGACAAGATCGCTTTTTAACAAACAAGTATTAGTACATAATGTTTTTCAATAACTGTTAATTATATAAATGATCTGAGACTTACTGTTTTCGAGGTTTTCATTGCGACAACAAGGGGTATTCATTTCTTCATTTATGGTTCGATTGTATCATAATCTCTGAATCAAGTTTGTCTAATTTGTAAATGTTGTAGTCTTCGTATAACTATTTGGCAAAAATACCTTTTCCACGATCACTAGCATTTACAAAGATTTTATCAGTATCTGCTTTATTTGGGACATCTACAGGAATATTTGTGGTTGCTGTTTTAATTTTCCATACCACAGTATTTTCATCAGAATTTTTATCTGACGGCACACACATATCTGATTCTTGCTGTTCTCTTGCAAGTTTCATAATTCATTGTGATCGCTTGCTCATTTTAAATACCCACTCTGAAACGAATGAAGATGTATTGTTATCTTCTTTTTAAAATAATATTATCTTAATAGCTGTTAATGTTCCGTTATTTACCGGTTCAAAAAAAGGAACAGACAAAAATGAAAATTTGGAGGTACAATGTTATTTATAAAAATGTATATTTAGTTATTGAAAGTTAGTTTATGTATAAATTCTTTAATAATACATTTTTGGACAAAGCAGACATATCTCAAAATGTAACATAAAGAGATTTACTATTTAAAATAAATTTCTCAAGAATACTGAATCATCTCGAAATAATACATTAGACAATAATAAAATCGAATAATCTACTCTTACCTTTTGCAAAACACTGTTCCAATTCAAAATAGGAATGTATTCACAAAAACTCTGAGTACAAACTGAAGCACTTTTTAAAATGTGACACTTCCATATAAAGAGCGACACTTCTACGACAACAGTCAAGGCACAACTAACATGTGACGGTCTTAAATAGAATGAGAGTATAAAATTGCGGCAAAGACAGACTGTTACAAATGTCATCTAGCGATATCTTCATGAGTTACAACTTGTGCCTGAATTCTACATAAATATATTGACAGTAAGTTGTAGTGTGATATAAAAATCTCAAATATGACGTTTTTTGAGTTGTGACTGTTTTCTTTCAAATCGACACTATGTTCTATGCACCCTAAGGCGTTCCACAAGGGTCAAATCTTGGACCTCTTTTATTTCTTATTTTCATAAATGATTTACGTGCCGTGATCACTAACTAAAAATTACTTTTTGCAGTTGACCTGAAATTATTTCGCTGTCTCAAATGTTAACGACTGTGTATCATTGCAAGATGATCTTAAAAAATTAACAGATTGGTGCATTAACAAGAAGCTTAACCTAAATTTAGGTAAGTGTAAAATTATGTCTTTTCGCGTAAAACAAGTTTAAATCTATCCGTCTACATTTTTTGATAAACTAGTAATCCGTTGCACACAAACTAAAGATCTAGGTATTATATTTGAACAAAACAACGTTTAAATGTCATTTTTCTAATTTAGTTACATTCGCAAATAAGATAATTGCGTTTATAATACGCAATTCACGGAATTTTTCGTCCATAGAACCTATTTCACTTTATTATGCTTTCATACGTAGCAAATTTGATTATTGCTCAGCTGTTTGGAATCCCTCTTACAATTCAGATATATTATCATTAGAATCAATTAAAAAAAGTTATTAAGATATTTATATTAAAAAAAAAAACTAATGTATACCCTGACTTTTCCATATCATATGAATATTTATTAAATTATTTTAATTTTACTATACTGTGTATTGGTATAAATAAATAAATAAGCAGACCAACCGTAATAGTATTTCAATTCAAACTTATTCATTAAATTGAATAACGATAAAAAAATTCTTTGTTTGGAAGGCCAGTGTACATAAGGATTCTCTTTTCATTATTTTCTATATGCTCTCATGAGAAACGCACAGACAGATTATTAAATTTTTCTGTCAGCTGCAAAATTTGTTGGTTCAACATATAATTTGCAGCTTTCGTCTTTGCAGAAAATTTTTTTTTTTTCCTTTAAATCTAATAGTCTTAAATCTTTAGTTAATTGCGATGTACACGATAAAGATATCCCTTGTCTTGATTCAATATTTCTCCTTGATGTAGAAGGTCTGCATTCTAATTAGACATGTTCTGATGAAAACAAAAGTGCACGCTGGCTACTTGTACTAGCTAAAACAATTCTGCAGGGGTTTTTACGGATGATCTAACGTCAGGTTTGGAAGTTGAAAAAGATAGTACACGTTGTGTACTTGCACTAGCTGTTTCATATTAAATTTCATATCTTGGTCACGTTTTATTTAAAATGTTAATTTTACTTGAAATATCGCTGGTACCAAATTATTATAAAGGAAACAAATTAAAACGTAGATATTTGAATAAAATAAAAGAGTTATGGTGTCTTGTGCGCTTTATTCCATATAGATTTGTCCATGATGCAATTGTGCACAGCTAGAAAGTACTGAGCGGCATTACCTAGGCTCGGGACGCAGGTTGATATTATGGTCGGTGCAAAGCGCTAGATTCCGTTAGGCCGGAGCCACAACGACGTACCGATTCCCGCCCTAGCCCTATCACCGACCCTAACACCAGCCGTAGCTCTAAGTATCGCACCTAGCCTAACAGTACTAGTGTCATCAGCGACGCATCGCACTTAGCATTTGCTCTCACTGATTAAAAAATGTTTTCATCATCCTCAAATGGTGATTTAATAATTAATTCATATTTGATTAAAAAAATAGCGAAAAAAATTTATTCTTTCAGTAAAAGAAAAAACGTATGGGGGGTTATTTTCACTCTTTATTTAAAATAAATTAATGATTGTTTCTTGCTTCTCTCTGAAATACGGCAGATACTATTTTTTCCTTGTCCATGGTGCGATGATGCAATCCTAAAAAATATTGATCGGCATTACCTACTGTCGGTGCGAAGCTCTACGTTTAGTTATGGCCAGGCTCACTAGAATATACATATTAATTTTTTGTGTTGGTGCGGTGTAACGGTATGTGCGAGGATCAATGTGCCGTTGGGCCTTGCCTTTAAGGCAGTTCTTCTGCTTCGCTTCTATTCCACTTTGATGTGGAGGGAATGTACAGAGTGAAAAGTATGAATAGCATGTTCTTTGTTAAAAAAAATCAAATTTATACTAGAAAAAAACATATATTTTAAACAAAGCAATATTTCTTCTATTTCCTGTATTATCTAAGAACTAATAAGACTAGTTTAATTAAATTTATACTTTTGATTGGACTGAGCACATTTTAAGTAATTTTTTCTTATAACATATTTATAAAATTCTGCACGTCATATTATATTTAATTTTAATATACTAATAATTCCGCTTTTAACAGTTACGTGGAAAGTCGGTTTCTGTGCGTTTAATACCTTAACATTTTGAGTCTTTCCCCGACACCGAACAATTTAAATCAAAACCCGAACAGTCTGAGTCAAACCCGAACACCTGGCAACCCTATTTAATTTAGACCGGACGTCCTCTTTTCACCGGACATGTTCTCTTTTTTCAAATCCAGTTTATTTTTATATTTTTAAATAATTATTTGAGATCCAACTTAAAGGTTTAAATAGTAGAAATGGGCTATAATCCAGAAATTATTTCTTCGTTTAAATAAATTTCTTCTGCCCATTTCTACGATTAAAATATTTATATTTTTATCAATAACTATAGTATTTGTGATAATAAAACTGCATAAAATTTGATCACGTTCCTTTGGTTATATTTTTTCGCTAGATGAACTGTCACCTGACATTCTATAGATCTCTCTATGAATTCGAATGTTGTGACCCATGAATGTAGCCAGTTGGTTCATTTGATGTTTTTTAAGTTTAATATTTCACACGTAGTCACATGTTTGCGTAATTGGGTCGTTGTCAAATTATCGGGTTTGTTTGCTCCACATGAACTTGCAACAAATCGCAGGACTTTACAACCTCGTAAGTAGCTAAAATTATCTCGCCCAAACATATGTATTTTGATCTGAAATACATGTTTGATTCCGAAATTTAATCAGCAAATCTATTTGGGATTTTGTGTCTTGTGTCATCAGTATAGAAAGTTATCGATCAAGTATACCTCGTACTGCCACATGGTAAAAATTGGTAGCTAATATTTTTTTAACATCCAATAGAGATTCATAATTATCATTTTCGGGGTTCGCAATTCTCTTTGTTTTCAGACTGTCAATGGTAACTTCAACTCTTCTTCTAGTAAATAAATTTAATTTAGCTAAAATCATTTTGGACAAATTACCGTAATCCAATTGGTCGTATTTGTTGTCCAAATTTTCAAGTAACTCCAAAGATTTTGTATATAAATATGAATGCAATTTCTTTTATATTATCGGCAATTGGAATTAATGATTGTTGGTACCATTTGGCTCTATATAAAATATCTGATGCATGTTTCAATATATTCTTTTAGTCGAGGACCCTTACAAAGAAGTCAGCTCGGAGAAAGTACTCTAAGACCAAGAGGAGCCAGCAGCTGAACTCTCTCTGGGAGACTGAATTCTCTATGCGATGTACGGGTATTTATACTAAAATATGGTGGAACTACCGTCGGTATATAGTGAGGATACACTTCATCTCTAATAGATTGAAGTATCCTTTCTACTATACCAGGAGCGGGATATTCCTCGTAGAAGTCGTGGTTTTCAGAATTAATAACTCCCCAGTTATGAGGTATGCTCTGGGTCACTGTGTATGTAAAGATGGAAACTCTGGATTTAGTGTTCCTCCATTCTGTGTTACTGTTTTTCCAGACGACCGTAGTAGTAGGAATAACGGTTGTGGTAATTTGAAAGTTCTATTTTCAACTTGCGTGAGGAGAGCTTCTTTGATGTCAGTTAGCTCCTGTGCATTCATTCTTTTTAGCTCAATTGTTCTAAGCCAGAATGTACACACGCTGTAATATAAGTAAGCTTCCTGTGGAAACTCCTAAACCACTGACTTGCGATCATTCTTTAGTTCATCATAGCTGTGTTTAGCTACTGGAAGTACTCCGGCACCTGCGACTGCTCTCGGCTCCCTCGTTCTCGGGATCGGCGTCTACGGGGTGGCGCGTTCTGCTGCTTCACGCAAGTCCACATGACCCCACCTCCTGGGCGGTGTTTGCGCCCGTCGTGGGGATGTCGGTTTGGCCCGCAAGACCCTACGGCCGGGTGCCAGTAACGGTGTCGGCGGTTGCTCCCGAACCATCGGCGAGACCGTGGGGACTGGACTCGGCAGCCCTCCAGTGGACGTCGGTGACGCGCCGAACAGGGTGTCCAGCAGGTCCTGGCGAACCCACTTCGGCGTCCGTGGGGTGACAGGTCTGCCTGAAGTAGTCGGCAGTGGTTAGTCAGCTAAAGACTGCGGAGACACGAGTGGCGAGGTAGGTGATGCCGGGGGAGTCGCCGACCCATAAAAAGACGGATTCGCTTCTGGCGGGTTGGAGCCGTAGCGTTGCAGAAGGGCATCCTGCAGATCTGCGTTTTTTGCGGACAGCAAGGTCGTCGGCTCCTCGGCTGGGCTCTGCTGGCTCCTTGCTCGTTTTCGTTCTCTTCTCACTTTGTTTCGACCTACTATTTTGCATTTATGTTCTTCTGTTATTACTCCAATATTCTTTAGTATGGCACTTGCTATTAATGCAGCCGATCTATCAGAAATACCTGTCCTATCACAAGCTTGTGCCAAACTTGGCAACTGAAGACACATTTGGGCGGTATTTTTCGTATTTAGAGAGCCGGAAGCATTTTTCTCACGAGAAATACTACCATTTTCTGTATCAGATTCTTCTGTTTCCTTTGAGGTACAACTTAAATTTATTTCTTTTAGTTCGCATTCTTGCGATGTAGACGCTGAAACTATTTGCTTCTTTTCGATCTCTTTTCTATAAATCGAGCGTTCAATCTTTTTAGTGGTTACCAGGTCGGCAGAGTTTCTTTGGTCCATCAAGAATTCTCGTTATCTAACAGACACCTTACATTTGTACTTACACAACATATAGTCGGAGCATTTACATGTTGAAATGTCGAATAGTTTAGTTTCCGCATATTCTCTGAACTTTTTCACTTTTTGTCTAAGTGCTTCATTATTTCTGGATTTCATTGGTTTCTTATTTCCCGAAATTTTCTGTGGACTGTTTCAGTAGATGTAAAATATATTATTTTCAGCTCGGTCTGCTTTATTTGAGGAAGCATCTAATAATGTTTGTCGTAACCATAAATAACCTCTCATCAAATCCGCCTATGTTGGCAAAACATTTTGTTTAAGTTTGGATGGTGCTCCGAACACAGGACACTCGACGTTTTTTCTAGTTTTCGGCCTTTTCCACCAAAATACTCACAGTTATTATAAAACATATAATTTAAATTGCAACCTCAAATATACAGCACAACAAAACACTCACTCATATGATGCATCAGCCGTACGATTCAATGCGTGTTGTTATGGGGGTATTTCAAGAGAATGAGGAGAGGAGTTAATATAGCACACATAGTTTTCTTTATTAATACATATGACATATTATCCAACCCAGTGGAAGAAGTATTGTTTAATGATTGTAGTGCGAGCAAATTCTAATTCTGCAATTGGATTAATGAAAATCGAATGAACATTCCTGTGTATTTGCGTTGTATTTGAATCTATTGCTTTTTTAGGTTGGTTATTAAATTGGTTAGAAATTAATTTTAAATCTGTTATTGGTTCATTGTTAACAATTACTTTGTGTGTGATTAATTTTTTTCTTTATTGTTTATATTTTGATTTATCACTTACTACACTGATTTAGCAATATTATTTGAATTTTGGATTAAACTGTCATTATATTGTTTTTTAGCATCTTTCACTTTATTATGTTTACGTTACTATTCACTGTAAGAATTATTAGGAATAACACCACTGTTTCATAATTTAAATAGATCATTAAGCTTTTGTGACGAATGTATTATATCCGGGGTTATAAATTTTTTGTTTTTATTATGTTTTTTATTATCTGTTATTTCCGGAAATGAGATACTAAATAGTGTGTTATGATCACAAAAAAAAAATAGAAAAACATTTGCGACGTCGACCCTGCTGGGGGAGTATCGTGGGCCGACATAACAAGGTTCTCTCTCGCTAGCGGGGTTTAATCTCGGGCGCCGTTCGGATACCTGAAAAAGGGTAGCTTGCCTCGGGTGGCTGCAGTGGAGTGAGGTTAATGACAATTAGAATAATTATTTGAGATCCAACCTAAATGCTAAAATCGTAGAAATGGGCTTTAGGATCCAGGACAAATTTATTTAAACGAAAAAAGAATTGTGAAAAATTCATGGACCTCGCTGGGATTCGAACCCAGAGCCTCCCAATCTCTAGCCGGGCGCTCTACCAATTGAGCCACGAGTTCCCGTTGAAGTCTATGAATCTTTCACAAGCCTTTTTACAATTCGTAACGAGTACACTCTCACAATTTGAGAGATAAATACTCGACGCTAACATTTGCGCAGTAAATATTATATTATTGTGAACTTTTTAATCCGTCACACACACGTAGAATAATTATTTGAGATCCAACCTAAATGTTTAAATCGTAGAAATGGGCTTTAGGATCCAGGACAAATTTATTTAAACGAAGAAAGAATTGTGAAAAATTCATGGACCTCGCTGGGATTCGAACCCAGAGCCTCCCAATCTCTAGCCGGGCGCTCTACCAATTGAGCCACGAGTTCCCGTTGAAGTCTATGAATCTTTCACAAGCCTTTTTACAATTCGTAACGAGTACTGCGCAAATGTTAGCGTTGAGTATTTATCTCTCAAATTGTGAGAGTGTACTCGTTACGAATTGTAAAAAGGCCTGTGAAAGATTCATAGACTTCAACGGGAACTCGAGGCTCAATTGGTAGAGCGTCCGGCTAGAGATTGGGAGGCTCTGGGTTCGATTTCCAGCGAGGTCCATGAATTTTTCACAATTCTTTCTTCGTTTAAATAAATTTGTCCTGGATCCTAAAGCCCATTTCTACGATTTAAACATTAAGGTTATATATCAAATAATTATTCTACGTGTGTGTGACGGATTAAAAAGTTCACAATAATATAATATTTACTGCGAAAATGTTAGCGTTGAGTATTTATCTCTCAAATTGTGAGTGTACTCGTTACGAATTGTAAAAAGGCTTGTGAAAGATTCATAGACTTCAACGGGAACTCGTGGCTCAATTGGTAGAGCGCCCGGCTAGAGATTGGGAGGCTCTGGGTTCGAATCCCAGCGAGGTCCATGAATTTTTCACAATTCTTTCTTCGTTTAAATAAATTTGTCCTGGATCCTAAAGCCCATTTCTACGATTTAAAAAAAGAAGTTAATGACAATTATTAAAAAATTATGTACCATAGAAAATACAAAATAGAAAATGTAAAATAGAAAATATGGAATAGAAAACCTGACTACTATGACCAATCTATACGTTGTGGCGGAGATGACGACTAGCCGTGAAGCGACCCGGACATGACAAAGGTAAAAACAATGAAATATAACTGTTAAATTCGCAAATATACTTTACAATCAACTTTAAGACGAACGGCTGATGAGTCTGGGTGTCGTACTCAAACGACTACACTCACAAAAATTCTTCTATCTTTCGGCGGCGGTTGAATATCTCTTAGTCGAGGACCCTTACAAAGAAGTCAGCTAGGAGAAAGTTTATGCACTGCACGAACAATGAAATAAAGACATTCAACTTCGAATTTCAATATTTTAATTCGGATATGTTCAACCATTTTTAAATTGATTAATCTGTTAAAATATTTTTAAATTTAAACCAGCAACTCAACTCGGAGTTTTTAAATAAATTTTCGGTACAACAAAAAAAAAATTAACCAGAATAATAAATTTGAACCATAGTAATAAATTCAACCTTAAATAATAAATTTTACCCAGAATAATAAAAAATTAAACCAGATTAAAAAAGTAAATTATAATAAAAAATTAAACCAAAATAACCCGTGTCTCAAATTACAGCAAAACGTGTGCTGGATTGCTGCTTCACCATCTGCGCGACTACTCACGGCTCCCTCGTCGCCGGGATCGGCGTCTACGGGGTGGCGCGTTCTGCTGCTTCACACAAGTCCACATGTCCCCACCTCTTAGGCGTTGTCCCAAGGCCTTCACCCAGCGGTCTCTGAGTGCCGACTGCGGCGGCGGTAATGACGATGGCTTCGGCATCACTCCCACGGTGGAGGCACCAGGAACACCAGCCGGGTGGACACTCTGCGCCCGTCGTGGAAATGTCGGTTTTTCTCTGCGGCCTGCCAATAGCCATTTTTGAGGTCTATAGTGGAAAAGTAACCGGCCGGCCGCAGCTTCTCCAAGATGGCGGTAATTTAGGGCAGTGGATACGCATCTTTTTGGGTGACGTCGTTGAGGCGCTGGATGTCAATTCAAAATCTTAGCTGCCAGTCCTTCTTGCGTACGATAACGCTGGCGAGCTCCACGGACTTTGCGACCTCTCTATGATGTTCTCCTTTAACATCTTCTCCACCTCATTAATAACCTGCTGCGTCTTAGGATTTCGTGGTAGGTATCTTTGTTTAATGGGCGTGGCGCCCTTCGACCTAATGTTTGATGTTAGGAGTTACGCCCCTTCAAGTCTGAAATTTTGGGAGCTCCTCCATCAGGAATTGCTCCAGCCTGCCCTCTCTAGTATGCGGTTGTACCGCACTTACCTTGGCCACCTGGGTAGGGGGTGCTCGCAGTATGATACTCCATGATGCGGTACAGATCGTTGCCCCGAAGGCCGCCAATGCGTCCTTGCCGAAGATGATTGAGTTAGCCAAATTGGGTAGACATTGGAACTTCAGCTGCCTTCTCGGTCGCGGTTTGAGTGTTAATATAAGAATGCATGGCGCCAGTGTCTGCTAGTGCTTGGAATTCCCGCCCCTTGATCTGTACTTGCAGGAAAAGACGGTTATCGCCGCCATTCTTCTCCTGCATGCCGGGGAGGGGGGCTGGGTTTGGCGCACAAGTTTTCTGTGTTTGGGGCTGTTCGGTGGTGAGTTGTCTCAGCCCCTTATCGGTCCAACTCACTGGCCGTTTCCCGACGGCCGTGTTTTCTGACAACTGCAGTCACGGGTTGTCGTTCCTTGTTTATTGCAGCTCCAAAAGAACAACTTGGGTTCGTTTAAGCAGGCGCGGCAGAAATATCCGTGTTGACTACATCTCCAGCACAGCACTGCAGTATCGGCTTTTGACGACGGCGGCGTACGTTTGGCGGCAGTGGGTGGAGATGTGACTACATTAAGCCGTGTGGCTTGAGTGGCCGACTTCATTTCTTTTTGTACCCTCTCATAGTCGTCCATCTTTCTGATAAGATCACGTACGTTGGTAATATCCCGCAGGCGGATATACTGGAGGTATTCTGGCAGCATATTGTCGTAGATTTGTCCGCAGAGAGTAGTCCGTGCCAACGCAGTGGGACTTGAGGTCGGCCAGGAAGTCGCTCCATGTTTTCCAGTCGTCGCGGTTGTTGCGCAACCATTACAATGGATCGCCTCAAAGGAGCTCCCGCAGCGCGGTGAGGAGTTGCCCGTCATCGAGACGGTAGCTGGCCTTCAGCTCTGTAACTCGTTCTAAAAATTAAATGAGGTCCGTTTTCCCATCAAAAAATGTGTCTCATTTTCGAACTGTTTCACAGATTGGAGCTAGTGCGGCGGAGCTGGGGGCCTGGATAGTGATTGGGGCCTCTGTAGGAACGGGGGTTGGTTTATCATCGTCGCTCTCACTCCGTTATGGTTCCTGGGTGGGCGATAGTTTCATTAGCCCTACCATTTTTTTGCGGGGCTCTTCGACGGTGCCGTCGGTGTCATGGCCCATCCCTTGGAGCTCAGGTTTTCGGAGCGTGTAGATTCCATTTTTCTCTGTTTGTCCCTGCTCTGTGGGCGCCATTTGTGACGTCGTACCGTACGCTGTGAAAGCTGTTAGAAGTGCGAATGGAGAGTTATTGTGGGATGAATCAGATGTGAGGAATAGGTGGTGCGAGTATTTTAAAGGTTTGTATGGAGGTGAGATTGAGAGGGACGATTGTAGTGAAACTGGTAGTGAAAATGATAATGAAGATGATTATGATATAGATGAAAGTGATGTATGTGATGCATTGGGGCGTGTAAGGAATGGTAAGGCTGCGGGTTTGGATGGGATTACAAATGAGATGTTGAAATATGGCGGAGAGAAAGTATTTGAATGGTTAATTTATTTATTTAGATTTTGTTTGAAACGTAGTGTGGTTCCTGATGATTGGAAAAAAGCTGTTATTTGTCCATTATTCAAAGGCAAAGGCAGTTCGAGTGAATGTACGAATTTTCGCGCGATAAGTTTGTTGAGTGTAGTCGGGAAACTTTTTGGTAAGGTTTTAATTCATAAGGTGCGAACCTTAACAATTTCAAAAATTAGTGACGTTCAGGGTGGCTTTTTGCCTGAGAGGGGATGTGTCGATCAATTGTTTGCTCTTCGTACGATTGTTGAGAAGTCACTTGATAAGAACAAGAAGGTGTTCTGTGGCTTTCTTGATCTAAAAAAGGCGTATGATAGTGTTCTTCGAGATACTTTGTGGATGTACTCAGGGAGTACGGCGTGAATGGAAACTTGCTGGGAGCAATTCGTGCATTGTATGAGGGTAGTGAGGCTGCTGTAAGAATAGATGGTAGGTTGAGTGATTGGTTTCGTATAAATGTTGGTGTGAAACAGGGCTGTGGTATGTCTCCGTGGTTGTTTAATTTGTATATGGATGTGTTGTTGCGGAGAGCATTGAATGAAATGGATGGTGTACAAATTGGTGAAAGTATTGTGCCTGCGTTAGCGTATGCGGATGATGTAGTTGTTTTAGGTGAAAATGAAGAGCAACTCAGAAGAATGATAGAGAGAATACATGTAGTTGGAAGAAGTATGAATCTGGAGTTAAATGTTGATAAATCCAAGGTGTTAGTATTTGAAAGGAGTAAATTGGTGACTATGTGCAATGTGTTGGTGGATGGAGTGAAACTGGAGCAAGTGAATGAGTTTGTATATTTGGGTAGTATGATGTCAAGGGATGGTCGAATTGATAGGGAAATTGAAAGGAGAGTGAGTGCGGGGTGTAAGGTAATGGGTGCTCTGGGTATGTTTGCTCGAAACGTAAACGTATCTAGAGAAGCTCGTTTAAGTGTGTATAATGGAGTGCTAGTGCCTGCTTTGATGTATGGAAGCGAATGTTGGGCATGGACGGGAAAGCATAAAAAGAGAGTGACTGCCGTGGAAATGAGGTATTTACGTGGAGTATGTGGATATGTAAGACGGGATCGCGTGAGGAATAATTTGGTGTATGAAGAATGTATGGTTAGGAAGAATGTTGTTAAGAGAGTAGGAATGAGCCAGTTGAGATGGTTTGGTCATGTGGAGAGAATGAAGAGTGAACGGCTTGTTAAGCGTATATATCTTGGTGAAATTGAGGGTGTTCGATTGCGTGGCCGTCCAGTGTGTAAGTGGATGGATGTGATTGATAAGGTACTAAAAGAGAGAAAGTTTCCGAGTGGGAAGAGAAGAAGAGCATGTATGAATGCGATTATGAATGTGGCCGAGGCGAAAGAAGTGTGCTTAGACAGGAATGTGTGGCGAAGGATGATTGTTTCGTAACTATTATTGTGGTCCGGATGCGGTATTTCGCTACCGAAAATCGGTCACTTTAATATGTTAAGAGTGAGGAATATATGTTGTACCTTATGTCAGGTTAGTAATAATGTTGTTGAAAGAGAGACTGATTATTTTTTGGATGATGTTATTGTTATTCTTTCTGGTTTGTGCTAACCCACTAAGTGGGAAATGCGTGATTTTATGTATGTATGTATGTATGTACCGTACGCTGGACATACACCTTTTACGTGTTCTCTTTCGCATTTGCTACATTGGAACGTGCGTGACTGTTTAATTTGGTTTTCATTTACTTTAATTGAGGCCATTGTTGCGTTCGTAGACGTGGCATCGACCTGTGATATCATGTAACTTATTGATGTCTCATAAGCCCGCCCAACATCAAGTGCCTCTTTAGAGTAAGCTTTTGGTCCTTTTGGAGTAGACTTTTTTGAACTTCTGTGTGACGAATTCCTATTATTATTTGTTCAAAAATCCTCTCCGTCTTCTCCTGTTCTTTGAAGTCGCACTTAAGAGTTTATAGTCTGCATCGTGCTACAAAATCCTCAAAAGATTCACCTTGTAATTGAGACATTTTTCTAAGAAGAAACGACTAATTCTAAAATTCGTGAACGGCTCAAAATGTGTTTTGAATTTCTCACATATAATATTTAGGTCTTTTTTCTCTGTAGTGAGTCTCCATGAATTAAAAATTCGAATACCTTGATCTCCGGCGAAGCGAAGTGTTTGATCTACTTGTTTTTCCTTCTTTGTGTCCTTTACCGAGAAATATAATGAACATTTCTGCCTGAATAGCTTTAACGTAGCTGGTATGTCTTTGTTCTCCCAATCTAACCTTGGCGTGCAGCTGTCTGTTGCCATCTTGTTTCTGGTTGGTATACTACTGCACTCAACACTCACTCTTCATTTGGTTTCGCTGTCACCATGTAATGTTTCTACTCCAAAAATGGTACACGAAATTGTTATTATATTTAACTATATCAGAATACATCAGCATGAAACTTGTTTTGACAAATCTATTCTCGTTCTGCTTGAGGATATTTACATATTTTAGTGTACAAATACAAACTTCACATGCGATACAAAATACAAAAATATACTTTTAAATTAAGTAATTATCATTATATTATGACAACCAGTAAGAGGCACAAGTTTTATTAATATCCTTAAGATGTAACTAAGATATCGATGCAGTCCATAAAACTGTTGTAAAGCCATAAGCTATGTACTATGTGCGTATTACTTTTGCGTATTATAATTGTTACAATGTATTTTATTTAATCACTTTATTTTGCTTCGCTAATTGCTGATTTTTGCATTATTAGAAACTCGTGGATGAATGCCATCATCCACATCCTGTTGTCCTCGGTTTTTGTCACGTCTCAAGTTGTCCCTGTAAAACTGCGTATCAGCACCTTTAAGGCTCAGGGATTGGTCTAAATTGACGTCACCTCAAAATAATATATACCTCTGAAACGGGTTCACCGTCAGAGTTTTAAAGTTAACATTCGAGAGAGCAATATCAAAAAGGGTTAACATTCGGACTTCTAGTAAAAACTCTCCGGGAGTTTCAGTCGTGTTTCAAAGTTGATATCTACTCGCGTGACTAAAGCGCGGATAACAGGATAAATCAAAAGGCACATTTCGTGTATTGTGTAATCTTATTTCGACAAATAAACATGTATTGAAAGATACCAAAGTGTTTAAGTACGAAAAGGTCCCATAAAAAATAAATATTGTTAAATTGTTGCGAAAACCCAAATACGCAACAAAACATAGTATATGTCTTGCATGTAATAGATATTGGTAGAAATGTATATCCCGTAACTACATTGTTTCGATGTAGCCAGTGGCGTATCAAGGTAGTTTGGCGCCAGAAGCCCTTAAATTTTTTGCGCCCCCGCCCCCCGGTTTTTGTTTAGCTTTAATGAAACAAAAAACATACTTGAACTTTTTAGTAAGAAACCAATACAATAATTATAAAAATTAAATCTAACAACTGACATAGACCAATGATTCCAAAAATGACAATCATAGACTTTTAATTTTAATTAATATAGTATAATGACAAATTAGACATTTTTCTTGCTTTGGCACTGGCATAAATATTCACTGTGTCATCAAAATTAATTACATTTAAAAGAGTTTTTCGATGCACATAATAGCCAAAGCGTTTAATTTTGTTTGGGATAATGTGAACCTCCGGTAATTCTTCACTCTCTTCAGTGCTGAAAAGGATCTCTCGGCCAGTACAGTTAGTCACTGCTTTGCAAGCAAACATCCGTAATAAAATGACAATGTTAGGAAAAACGTTGTTAATGTTCTTGTCTTTTAACAGTTTTAGAAAATTCAGCAATTCATTTGATGAGACCTAGATCTTTAACTTAGATTATTTCGCCCTCTAATTGGTCATCGAGATCATCTTTATAAATTTTGCTCAAATTAGCATTTTTCATCAATTTCTGTTGTAGTCAAGACTGGTAAGTTATTTAAAAATCCAATTTCTGCGTTGGTCTCTATATACGACTCTCGCCTCCTTGAAAGCTTTGTTTAAATTTTGTCTATCAACGGAAGGAATACATTAATACGAAAATTATCTTTCCCGTTGACTTTAACGTCTCCCTCTTTCTCATTCAACTGCAACTTTCTTTTCTTTCTTCTTCTAGTGTCATGTTGGTAACTTTGACATGTTGACCGCTTCTGATTCAAATGTATCAAAATTATCTCTCAAACTCTCTACAAAGTTATATAGAGAATCGTATAATAAAATTACAGAGCCTAGATCTATATTCACAGCCTGAAGTTTTTTGTTTGTTTCATTAAATCTTCACGTTCAAATTTGGAATTTAAAAACGTAACAATAACACTATAGATGTCAACGCGTTCGTTTCAATCTAGCGCTAGACAACTGTGACCAATCTGTAGCGCATGCGCCAAACTTGGTGCATTGAATGGTTACAAAGGGCGCAGCATTACATCCTTGCGCCTAGTTATCGTTTTGAAGTAGACATAGTTAAATCCATCTATTCAGTGCTCTCAGTTCAACTCAAACAACCTTCTTACTTATCAGTTCGTCGCTATCGCCCCCTCCACCAAGAGATCATCTCTCACTATTGTAGATTAGTGCTCCAATAAAAGTGTGTTTTTGAATAGGCGCGCATTAATTTAATTGCGTGATTGAATTATCGCTTTTCCATCCTTAAGCGAAACATTCTACTCTACCCCTATCCCTATTTTCCAAGCCCAACCATGAACGTAAGATGGGAGAAAAAGTGCTTGAGTTGTATGGCGCATTTGAACTCGTATGTGAAACCACACATTGTGCGTGACAGATAAACTGCCTGCAGACAGGCGCCCGCCCCTACACATTTAATATAAATCTAATATTTTGCATTGCAACTTTTTTCACTATAATATCCAACTCATGCTTGCGCCTGCTAGTTTATATATTTTTTTAAATATGTGATTATTTTTCAATTCCTGGCATATTTTTGCGCCCCCTATAATTTTGCGACAGAAGCCTGGGATTCTCGGGCTTTTGGGATAATACGCCACGGAATGTAGCTAGTAGGTCTTATAAAGTATGTAAGAAAGTGTGTTACAAGGACGTACTTAGTATGATCTTACAGTGTGTACATGGTACGAGTGCAATACTATATTCTGAGTATATATGCAAATGCATGTAACAAAACGTATATAGCGCATATATGCATATTACATACTGAAGAATATGTACTGTCTATATTTTTTTAATATGTACGTAATATATGTGGAATAGTATGTACTATGTGGTACATATAACTTATGTACATGTTATGATTTATGACGTATGGTATGCGTAATCAATGAACAGTTATTTATTTGTAGATATTATTACTGTGCGCTTAAATTATAATTCAATAGACCTTTTCAATTTAATGACTATATTTTCTATCGCTGCAAATAGTAAAGTGAAATGGGGAAAATTGCACCAACAACTGCCAGTTGAGCTGTAAGGAAACAAAAAATATTGCCGTAATTAAAATATTCTCGGTGAAAGTTTGCATCATTAGACATTTAGCTTCAATAAGCTGTTGTAACTTTTTATAATAAGCTTTTTAAAGTTGTTTGAGACTATTCTCACATTTTACGTCTAATTTCTTTTGAAATAAATGCCATTGATCGTTGTTTTTTTACTATTCGTAGATCCCCATTGCGCATATCTCTTTAAATTGAAAAGGTCAATTACCAATTGGCGATTTAAATAAACTTTTCCCGCCGTTATTTAACCTAGTTGTAACGTCAGAACTGAGATATACGAGCTGTAAGTCTGTCACTGATATTTTAAATTATTTAAATGACCTGCAAACTCCAGAAAATTTCTATGAAAGGAAGGATATAATATATTCTTTGCAAAGGTTTAGTTCAAAGTTTATCCACCAGATAGAGTTCGCTTAACTTAATTCGCGAATTATACCTTGTTCCACCTTACGCATTCAATATTGCAGAGAATTGGGCATAGTTTTGACTTCTCTGATTAGCTGAAATTTGAGCCAAGAGACAAGTTTACCCAAAGTAATTTCGGCTACCTAAAACTAGCGCTGATGTGAGCGACATCTACTGAATGCGCTAAATGGAACAGGGCATAAGTAGATTCTTTCTTCATGTACCAACTTTCCAAATTAATAATATTTGTGACACAAAATTGTTTTACAGCGTGTAAGATGTTGGTTTCATTTGTTTTGTTACTATTGTTTTCACTGTAATAACAATGTTTATTTTCCTAAAAGTTTTGGCGGATATTTCTTTGTGAAGTGTCTAATCAGGTATGTTGTTTTGCAAATTAATGAAAGTATTTTGCAGAAAAAAAAATTCAGTCAAATTTCTTATCGACAAAAACGTCGCAGAATCGTAAATGGTATTCGTGATATTAGTGACAATCATATTACTAATGTTTGTGTACTGATTACTGAGACTGAGAGCATAATAACTAATAATGATTCTGTAATTGTAATGAATTTTGATTAAACTGGTTTAAATAATATTACGTGTTCCCATAAACCTGAAAAAGAAATAGGTACAGGTGTACTATCTAATAATTGTTATGAAAATAACGATTTACAATCTTCACAATTATCTATCGTTTCTACGTTAAATAAACTAGTTTTTGATTTACGTATGTGGGTTATAAATTTTTACCGGTTTCAGGATATTAAACCCTTGTTTACACATACAAAAGTAGGCTGGTAACTAAGTAATAACTGTATCTGTATGGTAAAATTATTACCGTACTGACTTGTTAGCAACAGTCTACAAAATGAAAATAAAATCAAATAAAGCAATAATGCTCTTCATTAATACACACAGTTAACGTTAGTGTATCGTTCTTAGCACGTTTTACTTTATTCTAACAAAATAAACATGACAAATAAATCACATAATTTGAATATTTGTCATATTGGCATAACTGTCAAAATAATTGTTCTGTTTATCATAGCATTCTGATAGTAGCATTAATGAGAGCAAAAAATTATGTTTATTAATAATGTCTTCATTTTCTGAAGCCGATAAACTATAGAACAAACCACGGATGTTATGTGATAGTTAACCAGTGTCTAAGTTTTGTTGTTTGTTGTGTTTTACATTGAAAATATACACTATTTCATTGTAGTTTTGTGTAGAAATAATTATTATGAGCTTAATAATATTATAGTGTTACAATTTCAGTGCGTGCTCTAGATTCGTCTAAACCCGCAAATTAAATCAAGATTTGAAACTATTCTTTTCGTATTTCTCGTGTCCAGATAATTAATCTAACAAGTACCGCTCATCTCCGTCTTAAAAGTTCAATCACCTTACAGTGGACCAAACAATATCTCATTTCTTTTTCGCGAACCAGCTTCTACCAGACAACATGGTCAACACGTGCGTCGAATGCAAACTCAGAGTCAACAGAAACAATAGCGGCTTAATTTGTGCTGGGCGTTGCCAATAATATTATCATTACACCTGTGGTGTTTAAGACCAACAGGTCTTAAATAATTTCTGAATTTGAAAACGTTAACCCCTTTGAGGTAGCAACCAATTTTACATATTGGATAAGGCAGTTGTTAGTGCATAGAAGAGGGTAGCACAAACTTGATGTTCTATTATATTAAATAAAAATAATAATTTGGTTACAAGCCCAAGTGCGCGCGCAAACCCCCTCCAAACACACGCTAGCAGACCGACTGCCGTATCGCTCAGTTAGAGTCAGTAGCTTGTTGGCTGTCGTAGAGAACATACGCGTTGCCCGCTGTCTCGCGTCGTTGGGGTATTTTTGCAATTAAAATTTATCTCTGCTTGCCTAGCACGACAAGTAGTGTATTTGCTGTTATAATTATCATTCGTTTTGTCAATTACGTCAAATAAACCGAGATTTGTTTGATTTTGTTCTTGTTATTGGGTCACCATTTTATACAGCCAACAGTTGCTCAGGAATCAGTTGTAAAACCGTGTTACACAACTTGATTTCTAACGGAAACCAGCGTTGTTAGGGTTTAATTAATATTCTTGTTTTTAATAATAGGAGTTTGCATATGTTTCATTCGAATGACATCATCGGATTGCATTCATTATTGTTGTGGCGTCGTAGTTTAAATACATTTCTTTATTCTTGTATTTTGGTTTGGTTGTTATTAGGTTCATTTAGGGTTCCTGACATTACTTTAACTAGATTTGTTTGTTCATATACTTATTAATTGACTTGGATAATTTCTACCATATAGTACTTGGTTGTATATTTGGTTGATTGTAGTTTAGGTTGCTTTTGTTCAATACGCTATGCCATATATCTCTTAAAATTTATTTTCATTTGTTGTTGTTATTTTTGTTTCAATTAAGCTTAGTACGTTGTTAGTTCGTAAGCTGACTGGTCCTTCGTTCGTTTGTGTTCGTTCGTTCGCTCCTTCGTTTGTTTCACAACATAATATTGTCCTGGTTATATTGACCTTAGACCAGGAATAGAGGGGGAGACAAGGCATAGTCACGCGTATATTTCCAAATCATCTAAGCGATTTTGAACTTTATTGAAATGTCAAAATCAGCCGCAAAAGGCTAGTCGACCAGTTAAATACTGTTATGTTACAGTTGGCCAAATCTAAATAAATACTTGATTATCCATAACTACAAATGATCTTGATTTTGTTTTATAAAACTAAAATAAATACGAAAGAATATTAATAAAGAAAAACGTAATGTTAATAACGGACAAGTTAAAACGGTAGGTGACGCTTTGAAAACTTATTCGTTCGATTGCACACGTATGTTACACATCTGGCCGACTAGCCTTTTGCGGCTGATTCTGACAGTTCAATAAGGTCGAAAATCGCTAGGATGATTTAGAAAGTCGTCTTATGGCGAAATATATAGCATGCCCCGTCTCCCCCTCTATTCCTGGTCTAAGATATTGACCAAGTCCAGTGGTGTGAACCAGCTATCGAATCTTGTCAGGTTCATCCACGGTGTTTAATCCGAACATTAACTCTCGTGTGGTTGAACCATCCATAGTTCATTCAATACGATTTAAACATATTTAGTTTGCATGTAGTTTTTTTTTCCATACACTAACACCAAACATGTGGTGACATTGGTCAAGCTGACAATGTTACCGCCCATCCACCGTCCTCCAATAATGAAAAACAACCGACTTAAGCAGCTGATATTATGAACGTTTTAAACGAATTAAAACGTTCCGTAGAATTCTGCAGCAGCAAAGTTGATGATTTTGAAGCGAAATTAAAAATCATCTCTGAAAAAGTCAGCACAATTGATAAAATAAAAATCGAATGCGACACACTTAAAGACAAGATAAACGATATGGAGCAACGATCACGATTGAACAACACTGAAATTGCTGGAATTCCAGAAAAGAGGAATGAAAATCTCATTAATATCGTTACTGATTTAAGTAAAATAATTAACTACCCAATCACTGAAAATGATATTAATGCAATTCACCGAGTGGCACCAATTGTTCACAACAGTGACCGGCCTAAAAATATTATTGTGAGATTCTTTTCCAGAATAAAAAAAGACAACTTCGTTTCATCCTCACGCAATAAAAAAATAATAAATTCCACTCAATTAAATATCGCTAAGCAATATCAAATATATTTTAACGATAAAGATAAAAAATACAAATTTTCACGGGAAAAATCTAACAAAATTTATGTGCGAAAAAATGAAACTTCACTAATAATTTATATCAAAAACGAAATTGACCTCAACAAAATAATATAAATATACACATATAAATAAAGTTTTACATTAGCTAATATTTATATTTATAAACTTTTCTGTTCAAAATGAACTTAAAAATTTATTACCAAATGTCCGTGGACTCAAAACTAAATTAAAAGATCTTTATAATGAAATATCACTACATAATAATGATATAATTCTTTTGTCAGACTTGGTTAAACAAAATTGTGTTCGATGCTGAAATATGTGATTTATATCAATATTCTATTTATCGCCGAGATCGTAACGATCCCTCAAAATTACAAGGTAGTGGCGTACTAATATTCGTATCTAATAAATATAAATCAAAAATACAGCCACAGTGGAACTCACTCAGTGAAAATATATGGGTATCTGTATTTACTAACAATAAAAAAAAATACATCTGTGTTGTGCTTACGTGCCTCTCTCTTCCGAGCTTACTGTCTATAAAAATCACCTTGACAATGTGTGCACTGTGAGTTTACAATACCCTGATGACATCTTACTCACTGCTGGCGATTACAACCTACCCGGAAAACCACGAGAAAATACAATATGTCGTACACCATTATCAACTGAAAGAAAAGTAGCTGTTGCTATGTATTATCTTGCTAGCTGTTGTGAGTACAGAGTTGTTGTCAATCAGTTTGGTACTAGAAAATCCACCGTGTGGAAATGTGTGCATGATTTTGTGAGTGCTGTTAACGAAATATAAGCACCGGAATGGTTGATTATGCCCAATGAAGAAGAAGCGGTTGAAATTGCTAAAAGATTCGAAGAAAAATGTCATCTGCCGAATGTATTAGCGTGCAATGGCGGTCCCCACATTCCCATCTTGCCACCAAGCGACGGATACAGAGATTTTATAAATAGAAAAGGGTGAAGTTCACTTGTTCTGCAAGTTCTGGTTGACGACCGTTATAGGAAATTATTTTAATATGGATATTCTATGTACAAGTAGATCCAAACATATACATTTTTATTTTTAATTTAGAAACATCTGCTTAAAAAGCCGGGATCAACACATGATGCTGCTGCACTAGTGGAATCCAATTTATACAAACATAAATAAATATAAATATATCATCACGGCATATTACCCATTCCTGGGTGTGCCAATCTGCTTTGTTTGCAGATATCGGTATTGATGATGACATATTTGTACCGTGCGGGCGTTTACCAGGCGTCACCTCACGGGCAGTCATTGCTGGCGTGGAGAGTGCACCACAGGGGTCAATTTTGTGCCATTTTTAAATTCGAAATATTTGGCGTCGGTCGGGATCGAACCCGGTTCTCCAGATTTGCGACCAGACACTCAGGCACGCGGTCACGAGACCCCATTAATACAAACATGCAGAAAACATTTTACCTAAAGTAAAACATAAGTGAAATGAAGGGTGTACAATTTTAATATACTTATGCAAAATATTTTAGGAAGACATACAATGCTTTGGCAAAAATGTTTCCTACGTTATATTGGGCGACCCGGCGTATCCACAATTACCATGGTTGTTAAAAAATTACAGAAATACTAATATATCTCCTGAAGAAGATTCATTCAATTGTCATATGAATTCTGCACGAGTGAGCGTGGAAATCGCTATAGGACGTTTGAAAGCAAGATTTAGATGCCTTGCAAAAAGATTGGATGTAAATTATGAATTTGTACCAGACATTGTTGCTACTTGTTGTACATTGCAGAATATATTAGAATCACATAACAATATAGTTAAATCTCATTGGATTACCGTAGTACAAGAGGATGCAATATTGTTTCCACAACCAAACACAAATGTCAACAGAAATTATAATAATTTGAATGCAAGTAATATTCGTGATCATTTAAAAAATTATTTGACAAATAATTTCCCGTTAAGGCAGTCTCATATTTATCAAATGAGAAATAATTTATTGTAATAATTATGTAAACTATTTTTTTTATTTGTAACAGATATAATTACAAAATAAATTACATGTATCAAATAAATTCGTACACGTAAACAAAATAGACAAACAAATAAAAGTATTTTAGGGACTGTTTTTGTAATATTATTTTTTGTATTATTTGGATTTGCGACGTAAATAACAAAAACAAAATAACACTATCAAATTAAATTCTTATACAGCATGTAAATAACAAACACTGTCATATTAAATATATTCTTATACAAAGATCGGTGACAGGCGTTTAACATGAGAAAACAGTTTTTTTTTTAATTACTATCTGTTCCGTTAAACTTTATTTACTAGATTCATAAAAAGGATAAAATTGAAGTTAGTTAACATTATTTGAATAAAATTTTAAATATTACAAGTATTTTTAAAACAGAAAAGGTAAGAGTTTATTTTTTTTTACTTTATTTGGGTTAAAATTAAATAACGCTTACTACAAAAACATGAAGTTTTACGGGACAGATAATATTTTATAGAAATGTTTTCCCATGTTATACGCCTATGTCACGATTTCTAATGTTCACCCTGTATGTACTGCACGTAAACAAAAAAGACATTATGTCGTTAACAAATGTAACAAATAGGAGTATATATTAATTATAGAAATAGTTTAAGAACTGTCGGAATCTGAGGAATCGGAAAAGTCTCTTATCTTTCTTTTATAATTATTTTTATGTTTTATTTTTTAAATTGGTTTATTGGATAATATTAGTTAACCCTCCTAAAAATTCTTGCACTAAATCCTTTTGACATTTTTCAAATTTATTGAACATTTTGTCTTCAAATTCCTCTTGCCTTTTTAAAAAATCTTGTAGATTTTTTTGAGTTTCAATATTTTTTCCCCCGAATTGAAGCAATGCCTTCGAATATGTAAATTTTCTGGTATTTACGCCTTTGCGTTAGGGTGTCTCCACAGCTGCCTGACTTGTTGTTGATTCGGACCTCGAACTGCCTGTAGATGTAGGTGCCTCATTTGCACCGTGTTCTAATATTTCGGAGGTTTCACTACGTGTGTCCAACATTTCCACTATTACATTATCTAATATATGTCCCACATATGGAGTACTGATTGTATTTATAAATAAATTATAAATAGCAAGTACTTTATTAATAAGTGTAAACATATCGTCATTGGCTTCATCGTTTAATCCTTCACGTTCACTATTAACACGTGTACTAGGTAGTAAATCAAATCCTGGTCCGAATTTACTACAAGCGTTAGAGGCTGGTCGCGAACTCAATAATTTGTTTAGTAACTCATAATAAGGGCAGAACGTAGGGTCGTTGCCGCTTACACTATTATGTCTTTTACACTCGTAGTATTTGCACTTTAAGTTTTTATATTTAGTATTTATTTGTGCAGGCGTTTTTATAAATCCAGCAGCTCTCATTTCTTTTTCTACTAATTTTAATATATCGGTCGTTTTAAATTTTTTGCCATCAAGAATGGTCAAGGTTCTCTTTTCTGACATAAAATTTAAATCACTCCACGTAATTTTTTTGGAACACATTTCTGCTTCCGATTTTGATATTTACTTTTTAGGTTACAAAAACACAAATTTCAAGTCGGCTAGCCGCATTGTTTAAAGTTATCAATAGATGTCACTGTTAGTAAAGTATTTTTCGTTCGTTGGTTCACACGATTTCTTAAAGTCACTTATATGATTCAAGTCTGTTTTACTTAGGACTTGACTTTAGGAAGAAAAGTAAATAGGCGAGAGTGTGCACACAACGGCAAAAGTCGCCTTTTGAAAGTCAAGTCAAAGTACTTTTCTGCTATACGTGTAAACATGTCATAATCTACAACCCATCACTCAAACAAAGTATTTTCCCCATTGAATGGAAATCATCATATGTTACACCTATATATAAATCCGGAAATGCAAACAATGCAATCAACTATAGACCAATTTCTATAACATATACATTTGGTAAAATCTTTGAGGCTATTACTGACAACCTTAAAACCATCTTTTGGAAATTACATAATTCCGGAACAACATGGATTCTGTGAAAAAAATCTGTATTAACAAATCTAATTCCCTTTACAGAATATCTAACTTATCATTTTAAAAAAATTGAATCTTTTATGGGAGAATCGGGTAATCATGCGCACATAAGCCAAAATAGATATATTTCTAAAAATAAGAAGTTGATATCCAACTTTATTATTAAGATACTTTTAGAGTCTTGGCTACAATATTTCGCAGTCACTTTTAATTAAAAGTGCACAGCGTGGCGATGACACATAAAACTTAGAAAAGTAGCATTGCGCACGAATACCCAATATATGTAGCTAATGATGCGCATTTGTCGGATAATTGTGCGCATCTAAAAAATATCGTCAAACTTATGAAAATATCATGTTAAACAAAAAAATCTTTATTTATTATACGTATAAAGAAAATCAAGTACATACTTATGTGTAACAACAAACTAAAAATGGGAACATTTCCAAAACAAATATGTTTTTAAACGTCACATAAATCACTAACATATCCTTCAGGGGAATCTACTCCGGAGCACAAAACATGTGCCCATCTTTGGCAAATTGAGCACTGAAACCATTTTTCGTCTTTTTTGATGCCTTCATGACAAATGATACATTTGTTATTATCATCTGTTTCGAGATCGACCAACTCATCATCATCACACAATTCACCCTCCGAAATATCTTCTGGCTCGCTATCTTCAAACAACTTCCTTTTTGTCCCTTTTTTAAATTTATTATCTTTTTTCTCACTCCTTTCTTGTTTCTCTTCTAAGCGTCTTTTCCTTTCTGATCTTTTTTCAGCTGCTTTCTCCCGTTTTTCTCTGTTTGGTGTGTCCGTTAGTATTTGAGATTTTTGTTTTTTACGATTCTGATTTTTGTTTTGAACGGGTTTGGGACTCAATCTTCTAGGTTGCCGGGAAATTTATTTGGTACAGAAATATTGTCTTTAATGTCAGATGTGTTCAAATTGTTCTCTTCGCTAATGACTTGTCCAAGGATCTCAAATGAAGAAGAGGAAGAAGAAGGCGGCTGCTCCACATCAATAACAGCTAGAAGATAGTGGAAAGCTGGTACAAAGTCATCATCAGTGAATTTTTCTGGTTGATAGGGCCATATTCCACATGCTCTGAATCCTGATTGGGCTTTAATTATGGTAGCAACTAAAGTGTAAGCTGTGTTAAATATTTCCGCTATATCGTACTAAAGTATTCGTTCAGATATCATTAGATGATAATCACATTGTTTGTTAAACGCAGATTTCAAGGGTCCGTAAAAACTGATGTCTAAAGGCTGGAGTTTGTGTGAGGTGTGGGGTGGAATTGTGAGAATAATCCCATGCTCCTTTCATAAATCGAATATGGGCAGAGAAACATGGCTGGAATGATTATCCATAACCAATAACACTGGTTGATCTTTGGATGGTTTTACTGTTCTTTTAAAATGTTCCAAACACTGGTAAAAACGTTCTTCATTGCTCTAACCACTTTTTGAGCATGCATAAATTGCGTTAGATAGGCCATTTTTAGTTAGTGTATTTGCCATTCTGATACGAGGAAAAAAAAACATTGACGCAAATTACAACAAAATACACTGCAACACAGAACCGGCCATCTTGAATCGGTAACATAGAGGGTTTTGTTATTTGATGTCGCATACCTCATAAATCTAACAAGAGATGGTGCAGGAATGTTTACTTTCAAATTTTTTCAAACACAGATGAAAATACTACGATGCGCACAATTAGCCACCGCGCAACATTACCCGATTCTCCCCTATTACTTTACAATGCTATAGTACGATCACAACTGGAATGTATGACTTGTATATGGAATCCAATTTATGATGTGCATGTCAAAGTAATAGAATCGGTTCAAAAAAAGTTCATTGTCATTCTGTGCAGAAGGTTTAATATTGATTATACTAATTATCATCAAATATTACATCAACTAAACTTAATATCATTGGAGAATAAAAGAACTATTAATGACGTCATATTTTTGTATAAAACAATTCATAGCATGATTGACAATCAACTTTTTGTTCATGTTTTCAATTTGTATGTTTCAGCTAAGAATACTAGGTCAAAAATCTGTTTATTGTACCTACATGTAAAACTAACCTATTCAAAAATTCTCTTACCAGTAGAGTGATGCAGACTTATAACGACAAATTTCAACACCTTAATATTTTTCACTTGACATTGAATCAGCTGCGTAACTTACTGATTGGTGAATTTCGTGAATAAGTGATATTTTTTGTTATCGCAAATTTACGTTTCTATTACGTCGTTAATAATGTCAGTACAAATGACTTTATATAATTTTTTATAACTTTTTTATGTATACGTGGAATTGTCTTTGGTCTTCGACTGTATTGTTCCCTTAAAATTAAATAAATAAATGTCTTAAAATCGTCGCTCTACGAGCTCGTATTCCAAACTGACATCTGCAGCAGTTATGATAGTCATAACAATCCTAGGTATGTTAATAGCATTAATAGTGTTTCTGACGAGACGATCGAGCCGAGAAACTACATTGTCTCGTCTCGTCCCGTCTAAAAGACAAAGAATTAACTTTCGTCTCAATTTTTTCTCGTCTCGAACAATGGAGTCTCGTCTCGACCGAGAATCTCGACGAGATATCTTGATTTTTTTAATGGATCCAATATGTAATTTATTATTATATACTTACCGTAAAAACATATAAATAATATTCATGGTTATTAAAAAAATTAATAATATAAAAATAATGCTAATTATTAGTATAAACATTGATTAAGTAAGGGTGATTAGCGAGCAGTTGATTAGCACTTTTTTTTATCCCTGTCAAGCGTTTATGAATTAGTTTAGAGAAAAATACTTCAAATAACAGTCGTAGAAAAATTTAATTATGTGCATCTTTTATTTGAAGAATTTTTTAAAATAATTAATAAGCGATTGACAGTTGAGAGATAAAACAATGCTAATCAACTGCTCGCTGTAGTGTTCATACTACCAGCCAGGCAATTTGCACCACCAAAAGCAAATTTTATGCTTTGCTTAAATAAAATAATGAAAAGCGAAGTGAAGGTGGATTTATGCAGCCTACTTTTTATTTTACTTTTTCTTTTACTTTATAAAAGTTAAATGTGTGTTAATATATGTACTGCTTTATGTGCACACTTTTAATTTTACTTTAAGACCTTAAGTTGACCAACATTCAACTTAAGACCGTTAAAGTAAAAAAAATATCAGAACTGCGCATGAATGAGCTCCACTTCACAAACGTCAGCGTGTCGTGTATTAGTGTATTTGTTTTTGTGTGTAGCTTTAGGTTATGCAAACGAAAAATCAGTAAAGAACAAGATTGTATATTATGAGATTTAATTCAAAAATATCCCCACTTATATGATAAAACAGATATTTTATTCAAGGATAAAGTGGCCAAAAAGAATGTCTGGAAAAGTATAGCGTATTTAATAATATTTTGTATGCACAAATCATTACATTCTTGTCCATTTTAACAGGATATATTTATTTACATGTCCGACCATATGCCAGATAAATCACATCTGCGAATGTGTATCGAATGCTTTAAAGTAGCTGCATGAAGTACCAAACTTAAAGTAAAAGCGAAAAGAAAAAGTAAAATAATAAGTAGACTGCATAAATCCACCTTTAGATATCATTTAAATTAATGGACATTACTGTCAAACATTCGAACTGCTTTTATTTATTTAAATCAAGTTTAAAATTTAAAATCTGGAGGTGCAAATTGTTACATTATTTATCCAGTTAAAAAGTTTGCTGTTAACCATGATTTTATACACAAAATGCTCTTTGTAGAATCTTCATTAAGCTGATTTCCATGTTTTCGTAACACTAGACCGGCTTGCGAAAATAAGCTTTCCGACGGTACGAAAGTAGCTGGTGTACTTAAAAAATCTCGTGCCATTTTGGTTATTAAGGATAAATATCTTGATGCTTATTCCAAAATTTTAAAATGTCCTCTGCTTTATCTGATCGTTTTGTAGCTAAATATTCATCTAATTCCTTTGTGTCGTTGTTAGATGTGTTAACTGTTTCTTCGTACAGGATATTAATATAAATAACATCATTCGAACTGGATTTGTCACTGCTGTCGCTTAATATGTTTAAGTCATCTGGCATAATAATTTTTTTTGTCTTAAATATTTCTTTACATGTCAAAATTGAATAATCCATCATTTCCCTACCCTAAGTAGTCATGGAAAATCTTTCGGTTTTATGCCGTGGATCCAGAATTAACACTGCGCAATATATCCAATTAGTTTTATCATCACGCTTTTTACCCATTACTGGGTGTAACACTCTGTCGATAGATAGTTTTATTTAATTTTTTTAGCCCGATCCTGTATTAGATTTATAATTTAAAAAATGTGATAATATTTTAATACAAATTTACAAAATGTTCTAATGAAAATATAAAAAACTACTTTTAAAAATACAAAAAAAATGTCGAGAAATCTCGGAATAATTGTCGAGAGTCGAGAATCTCGACATGTAAGTATCGTCTCGTCTCGTGAGTTCAAGAAGAAATTTCGTTACGAGATTCGAGAATGTCTGGTCTCGTCAGAAACACTAAGCTATAACATATCTGATGCTGCTTATGAAGTGTTTATAATCTTGTTTGCAAAAATCTTGAATTATCAACAAAAAATATTAAAAAATTATGCCGACTAAAATTAAAGTAATGTAGCGTTTGCACTATTAGGTCCAAATTGAACCGGGCCTGAACGACAACGCCCACAGGAGTAGGGGATGCCGAGAGTAGAGGCCGCAGAACGCTTAATGCAAGCTAGGGATGGGAAAGTGAAAAAAATAATCGATAAATATCGAATCGATACGTTTAAGCTGTATCGATTATTATCGTGTAAAAAATATCGATATATCAATATATCGATATTTTTGGCAAAGGCGTGCATAAATAATTAAATACACATGTAGAAAATAAGTATTTTATTTAATGAAACAATTTTAATCAAACCAGTATTCGTCAGATATGGACGTCAGAAAAACTCTTCGTTTAATGTGCTCACCTATCAATCTGCTTCTGTTATCTGGCACTGCTAAATTCACAGCCGAAGCCACTCTTTCGGACGATACAGAGGAAGCTTGGCATATCAAATATTTAAGAGCGATATACGAGAGAATCAGTGTAAATTGTTAGCAATTTACCCAAAACTTTACAGGATCTGATTTTTGTTCTAGTAATGGTTGGTCCAGATACTGCTTAAACTCACTGGGGACAGAACCAGAGCTTGGAGCCTCTAGTGATTTTGAGCTACTAATAGATAATAGTTTTTCATGTCCCGATAAAATAGACAGACAACAGATGCAGACATGGCGCTTTGTTGAAAAAAAAAACGATGTAAGTTAACAAAACAAACAATGAGAGATCCCGCCTCCATTACAAATACACACACGCAACACACATTAATGGTGTATTCCAAAATTAAACCACGGTAACCACTGAAAATGGTTACTTTATGAAAAAATATCGATATTTTTATACATCGATTATTTTTACCCAAGCCTAATGCAAGCGGCCAGTCTGGGTCGAACTGCGAGTGAGGCTATACGTCTCGACGTTGTGAAATCATTGTACTGATAATACTGTGTACTTTACAATAAATACTTGTATAATACATTCCCTATATATAGGACGTTGTGTTATATTGTCCACGCTACAGTAAATATTAATATTGATGGATTGCCTTCATTTAAGAGTTCTGGTAGCCAATTTTGACCGATATTAGGAGCAATTGTAAAAGAATTTCATACAGAACCATTCGTTATTAGTTTGTACCATGGAATGAAAAAACCCATTTGTAGTACCTAAATCTTTTTTTGGAAAATTTTGTTCAGGATTCTATGAAAATTTTAAAAGATGAAATTAGGGTAGATAGCCATTTTTTAAAAGCAAATATAAACGCATTAAGTGGTGTTAGGCGCCATACTAGATACAAGAAAGAAAATTCATAGAAAATCGAATGTTTCCAGAAATAAATTCTCAAGTACGTACAGATGAAACTTTTAAGATAAGAATTCATTGCGATCATTATAAAACAAATTCAATTCTGGAAAACATTATTGGCATGGTTTCACAGCAACCAATTGATTATATGCATGTTGTTTGCTTAGGTGTAATGAAAAAGTTAATTTAGTTTTGGGTTTTTGGCCGCCAAGATGTTCGATTGAAATCATATAACATTCAAATTGCATCTGAAACTTTAATTTCATATTCGAAGTGGATATGTAATGAATTTTTAAGGAAACCTAGAAGCATAACCGCTGGGAAGCTACAGAACTTCCACAATTATTATATACAGGTCCCGTAGTATTAAAAAATATATTGCCGCAAGATTACTATGACCACTTTATTGCATTGAGTATTGCTATCAGAATTTTAGCGGATGATAATCTTCATTTAATTTTAAATGACTATGCCAAGACATTACTTGACTTCTCAATAGAAAAATAAATAAATATATCATCACGGCATATTACCCATTGCTGAGTGTGCCAATCTGCTTTGTACGCAGATGACGGTATGATGATGACACATTTCTACCGTAAAGGCTTTTACCAGGTATCACCTCACGGCCACTCAATGCTGGCGTCGAGAGTGCACCACAGGGATCAATTTTGTGTCATTTAAAATTCGAAATATTTGGCGTCGGTTGCGATAGAACCCGGTTCCCCAGATTCGCGACCAGAAATTCAGGCACGCGGCCTCGAGACAAATTTAATGCATTTAAATGAGATTTTTTTTGCAAAATATTAAGAAAAAATTTAAAATTTCTGGTAAACTTCTACATCAATTTTGTAATCGATTACACGACGATCAGACACTTTCTATAAAAAAATCTGGGTATAAATCTTGTCCCATTTTTATTAGACATAAAGATTGTAATCAGACTATAAATGAAATATTTTCTGGATTTACACTTTCATTAATTTTTTTTAACATTTTTGCAAGCACCGATGGACAAGTAAACGAAATTATTCAAATCACATGTAGAAGCAACAAATATGAATATGCTTGTGAAGCAGTATGTTGTACTAGAACCGTTTTTAAATACCCCTTCAATTTAACTAAATCGGGTAATGCGTTAATTAAAGATCAAATTCCAACAAAAAAATTACAATACATAAAGTAAAAAGAAAATGTTTAAAACTTTCACATCTCGTCAATGAAGATATATTTATTATAATACTGTTAATTCACACACACATTTTGTAAATTAAAACAGCAGAAATACATCACAAACTTTATGGTTTTTAAATGGAACCTATGTTGAAATAAATAGTCTCATCATTTTGTTTATTTTATAAGCATTTCAATAATACAAAACAGATTTACATTCTTTTGTTTAAAACATGAATAAAACAAGAATTCTTTATTTTTCGGGGTTAAAAAAATTGAAAAGAAACAAATGAAAAAATCTATTACAGCTCTTCATTTCTTTATACTATAGATTTTTTTCTTTTGTTTCTTAATCATTTTCAATTTTCTCACACCAAAAATTTAATCATTCTAGTTTTATTCATGTGTAAAACAAAAGAATGTGAACTTGTTATATAAAATAGTGAAAGCTAAAAGATGAGACTATTTTCAACATATAGGTTCCCATTTAAAAAAAAAACATATGTTTGTGTTACAATATTTATCTAAACAATATTTCTCAATCATCATAAATAACATGAGATATTTTCGAAATTAGAGAAAAACAAGTTTTCGTCTGTAGCTGAAAAACAAATGAAGATAGAAAATTCCTGTGATGATTAAAGTTAACTCAGCGAGGCAGTTGCATAAAACGTTGTTAGCTGACCATGAGTTTAACCATAAATTCGTATCAAAAATGCATTGCAAAATCAGTCTTGTCCAAGTTAACGTGACAAATTAACAATGTTTTACGCAACTAACCCTCGCTCTCAGTAATGTGCAAAGGGTTTTGCTCTACCCTTAATATTACCCCCAGATACCTAAAAAATAAAAATAAGACATTAATAGAAACAGTTCCTGCAATTCAATAGGAGGAACATCCTTCAAGGATAATATATATATATATATATATATATATATATATATATATATATATATATATATATATATATATATATATATATAGGGTGATTCAGACTTTAAACATATCATTTACTAATAATAGCTTGTTTCTCTCTCCAATATGTGAATCGGAAATAATCAGCATAATCCACAATAAACTAAAAAACAAAAAGTCCGCAGGTCCAGATGAAGTACCTAGTTCTATAATAAAATTAGCATGTGGTTTTATAGCTGAACCTTTATCGTACCTAATAAATTTATCATTTAACACTGGTATTTTTCCTGAATCACTTAAGTAAGATAATTCCGGTACATAAAAAGAATGATAAAGAAAATTTAAATAATTTTAGACCTATTGCAGTAGCCTCAATATTTTCAAAAAAATTTGAATATTCTTTTTTAACCAAACTTAATGATTTTTTAAATCTAATCATACCTTGATCCCATATGAATTTGGTTTCAGATCCAATTTATCTACATTAGATGCTGTTTAAGACTAATATGTCTGAAATGAGAGGAATTGGAAAATGTTAACTCCTTCGAGGTAGCAACCCGCTGCACATGGGAATAGAACGGGTAACCTGCCCTGACTCTATTTAAATAAGTCAATAAATAAATAGAAATAACTGTTTCTGTTACTTGAAAAAATTAGTTTGTATATTTTCTACGTGTTTAAGTTTAATTTTAGAATTGTTTGAAATCTGTAGTATCTTAAACTATTTATTAACATTAATGTACTACTGCGACTAGCTTCACGTCGAGTGCGCGCGCAACCGCCCCTCCAGCGTACTCCATCTACAGTATTGATCGACCGCGGAGAGAACAGAGTGTGTCTAGCTAGCATACGGGAAAGACGTGTCGCATCGTCGTTCGCGAGAGTGGGTTTTCCACCATTTTGCATAAACTTTCTGATTTTCATATGGTCAGCAAAGTAATTTGTTGTTTAATTATCGTTCGCGTAGCTTGATTAGCCTAGCACGACTAATTCAAGGAGTTATCGTTCGGTTTTCATCTAATTGTGTACTTTATAGGCCGTGAATACTTTACGGCGCTAGTTTATGCAGTCAATAGACACACCTCAGGAATTAATTGTAAAATCGAACTGTACAATTTGATTTCTCACGGGAACTCGTGTTGGTAGGGATTTGATTCATATTTCCTTGGGTGAAATTATTATTATTTCTTTGTAAACCTACTTGCACGTTCACGCTCGAGTGACGTCATCCACAGCACACCTGCTGTTATTGTCGCATAGGTACAGCCAATGCAAAAAGTTTTGCATTCTAGTTGGTTATTATTAAGTTCATTTAGGGTTCTTAATATTGTTTAACTAAATTTGTTTGGTCATACACTTTCAAATATCGTATTTGTTCTATCTTTGGTTTATTATAGTTTATATCACTTGTATTCAATACGCTATCACATATCTCTCAGAATTGTTTTGCAGTTGTTTGTTATTTTGTTGCAATTATACTTAGCACGTTTGTTAGTTCGTAAAACTAGCTGGTCCTTCGTTCGTTGTTAATTAGTACGTTTCACAAATTAATATTATCCCGTGTATTGGCCAAGTCCAGTAATGTGAACCAGCTATCGAAGGTTGTAATTAATTTGGTTTACATATAGTTGCTTTGTTCATTGAATTTAACATCAAACACATTGTTGGTGCTTCTAGGCTGGATTCGCTGTTCTAGAGACATCACATTTGGGCTTGCGAGCAGGATTAAACATTTGGTTCTTCTAGGCCGGATTCGCTGGTTTAGGGATTGAACATTTGGTCCTTTGAGCCACTAGGTCCTTAATATTTGGTCCTTCGCACCGGAGGGACGTAACATAAGTGAGTTTTTAATCAATAAGCACGTTTTAGGGTAGAATACGAATTTACTATTTTTACGATGATGTCTGTGTGTGTTTGTGTGTATGTATGTATGTGTGTGTGTGAGTGTGTGTGTGTGTGAGAGAGAGAGTGTGTGTGCGTGCGTGCGTTCGTGCGCGTGTGTGTGTGTGTAACAAAAATTTCGTCTGCGATAACTCTAATACTACAATTTCAAAAATTACAATTTTTCCGTATTCTTCTTCGTTACATCCATATCAAGAGCTGATTAGATTTTGGTTACAATTAGTCAACCGGAAGTACCATCATTTGAAGATTTTAACAGTTTTTCTTGAAAAAACTATGTTAAATATCATTTTTTCACATTTAATGTTATTATAAATATTAAAGAATATTTTATTCTCTATACGATTTGACTGCATTTTATGCTTAATATTATATGGATATAGAGTTAAAAAATTATAAAGATATTAAATTTCATAAAGTGGCCATAGCAGTGGAAACAGCTACTATATTAAAAAAATTCTGATTGAAAGATGTCAAGTGAAATAGACATAGTGTGTTTGTTTTATAATTTTACTGGAAATATATTATCTTTTGCTATAAATTTTCTGTATGGAATTTGCATAAAATACATTAAACTGCCGGAAGGTAAAGTACAAGAAAGAATCTTTAGTAAGGAACTTTCTGTATGAAATCTGTGCAAATTACATAGAACTGACGGAAGGTAATGTGCTGGCCACATCAGATTTTTTGATAATAAAATGAAGATTAAATTTTAAATACCGGGATAAAATAGAATTCACTAATCCAAAAATGAGAATTTAGCTTGGAACATTTTTGCGAATCGTTAATTTTTATTAACCTAAATACATACCTACATATTTACATATGCTGTATTAATTTCCTTTCCTATTGTTCTATTTAGTTTTTTCTTTTTAAAACGCTACTATTATTAATTTGAAATGATTAGCTCTTTGACAGTAACATTTATCTGTCTATTACATACATTTGAATAACTGCTCAAACAAGGAGTTGTGTTTGTGTAAAGCGTAGGCTCTGGGATTTAAATTATAGATAATTTTATAAATTTATTCATAAAATATATAGAAAAAGTATTACCGCAAATCTGTAGCAAATTTAATAATCTATAATTTTTATAATAACATTATTGTCGAAAAAATAACATTTAAAGGTATTTTTCGAAGAAAAACTATTTTGAGCTTCTAGTAAAGTGCCATTTCCGGTTATCCGTTTTACACAAAAATCTAATGGGCTCTTTCCAGTACAGAAATAGTTCGAAATACAAGGTTTCAAATTTTTCTGAATGATAGTATTTGTGTTAGAATGGCGGATCCACACTCACATACACACATACATACACATAGACATCATCGTGAAAATGTTAAAATTGAATTCTAGGGACCTTAAAACGTGGTCATTTACTAAAATCTCGATATGAGATTTTTAGCACGATCCCTATATCTCCCTTACCAATATATGGAAGTTACTTTGAACCGTACACTTTCTTTTAAAAAACACACCGACAACACCGCGGCTAAAATAAAAACCAGAAATAATATCATCTAAAAACTATGCGGGACAACATGGGGCTCATCGGCTATTACTTTAAGGATATCTGCTTTGAGTTTGGTATTTTCTACAGCTGAGTATTGTTCTTCAGTTTGGATGAATAGTTGCCACCTAGATAAAATCGAAAGCCAACTCAATTCTAAAATGCGTTTAATCTCTGGCAGAATAAGATCTACCCCTACATATTGGCTTCCAAGTCTCTGCAATATACTACCACCATGTCATCGAAGATTTGATGCCCTTCTGTGAGAGTATAGGAAGATCCTTGGAAACAGATTTAAAAATTCATAAAGATCTCGAAGCCGTAAACCTTAGCAGGCTACGTTCCAGACGTCCTCCTCTCCGATTTGCCCAAGAATTGGAAAATTTAGGTTTCAACTCCAGAGACAAATGGCTTGAAGAATGGAGCACAGATACTAATAATGAATTGAACTTTTTTCTCAACAAAAAATGAAAATATTCCAGGATCGCTTCTCTCTCGTAAAATATGGAGCAGACTGAACAGGGTCCGTACATATTATGGGGTTTACGCTGATTCACTATTTAAGTGGAATAAAATAGCATCACCTCAGTGCGACTATGGTGCTGCCCGCCAGAATATACAACATATTACAACAGAGTGCAGTCTGCGGAAGTATCCAGGCAACAGCAGAGATTTCTTCGACGTAACACCTGTGACGCTAAAACGGCTAAAATATTTGGACATCACTGTATAGTATTTATTTATTCCTTTTCCATTGTTAATTTCTAAATTATATTCTCTGTTTTTATTCTATGTATATGCCATATGATAAATTAAATTAATATGTGCCATAATTCCAAACGAGATTGAAATATGAACTCAAATATATAACTATTTTTATGAACATTGAGTTTTATAAATAAATAAGTTTCTTTATCTCAGGGACGCAGTCACTATTGCAATCAATTTTTCTTGCAACCGTATAATTATAAGAAATTATTTTATGGAAAAAAGTAAATTTCGTCGAGGTAATTGAAGAAAAGGTTGTGCAATTTCAATCTTTCAAATTGTTGGCCACCTTTTCTTGTTTGACATGTGATCACAATTAAGATTGAAATATAACCTAAATAGTATTCGTACACTTAGTTGATAAAATAATTACAAATGATTTGAAAGCGTATGTGGTTCATTTTGTAATTTTTTCTCATGAGCCGTATTTTATTTTACTTTCGTATTCCTAAACAAAACTCCATATTTATAGCTCTCTTAATCCCTGTACCCTATACGTTGGGGTTTGATTCATAATCCTGGAGGCTTAGAAACAACAAAATGTTTGCTGTTTTCCTCCATATATTGCTGAACTCAACCAGTATACTCGCGGAAAAAGTAATACATTTTTTTAGTTTAATATATATGTATATATATATATATATATATATATATATATATATATATATATATATATATATATATATATATATATATATATATATATATATATATATATAAAGAGGAATACATGGTATAAGTTTGTCGGTCGAGTCGCGGAATACTCTGTAATAAAAGTAAAATATTTATTAAATTTGAATAGCAATATAAATATAAGATTTTGACTGTGCATGATTATTTAATTATTTATTTTAATAGTTATTTATGCTACAGAGGATGTATAGGTACATTACCAATCGAGGATGATTTTGCGCCCGAGCGATAGCGATAGCTGGCAAATAAGTTCGAGAGTGATCAAATGTACCTACATTTCATGTTACATATAAGATTTTTTCCACTCCCGATGATTATTTTTTACCTGTTCATTTTCACTGCCAGATGTCAAGGAATACCGTTGAATATTGATACATTAAAAAAAAAGAATCTTAGTATTTCATGTAAAATTTAAGAAGAAAAACGTTGTCATTCCTCTCATTTGACACGTCAATGGTAACTTTTAAATGAAATATTTATGGAATGAGGACAATTTGATAGAAATCAAATTCAAAATCATAAATTATAAGAATTAGCAAATATTTGAAACAAATTTAAAATATCTAATTTTTGGTATTTCACAAAGAGGGAGACAAGTTCAGCTGTAGGGAAGTAAGGACATACCTTACATCCCGTTGCTAATAGAAACCGATACCTTGACAGTAAATAGTATATTATATACTCAGGGACTAAAGTGCATATTCAATCCTGTGGGTGAAGTTTATTTCCCGAGCCGAAGGTAAGGGAAATAATCACCTGCATGATAGAATGCACTTTAGTCCTGTGGTATATACGCTATTTTTCGCACTCCCGTATCAAATGGAACCATATTAAATGTCAAAAATTTTGTTCAAATTTAAACTCAACGCCTGCTCAAAATGTAGTGCAGATACGGATAAATAAATCATAGTAACTATATGATGTTATGGAAACATCTTGTTTATTTTTACTTTAGTCCCCCAGGAATTTTTTTGTATTTAATCCCTCTGGGACTGAATTTGAACTTTAGCCCCTGAAATGAGTAATTAGAATCGCTCTTTAGTCTCGGGAGTGCGAAAATAAACATACATCCCTACAAATAATGTCCTAACAGCCTACTTAGGATATCGGGATTGGGAAAATAATATTTATTTTTATTTGATATAATTTTCGTTATTTTATGTTCTTACCTTTTGTTTTTCTTTGTTTTCAGTTATTTTGTGAAACAATATGCGTGTTTGAGAAAATCAACATTTCGTGTACTCTTTGAATGGATATGAATACTGCAGAAGAAATTTCAAGTGAATTACATATTCAAGAAATTTTAGAACATAGATTTAAATTAATTTTTAATAATTTTGTTTGTTAGTTTGTCTATTAAAATAATTATTAGTGTTACTTAATCACAAACTAACTTACATGGGTGAATTTGTTAATATTATCAGTTCCACTGGGGTAGTCCTAGTCGTAGCGTATAGACGTACATACGTGTGGTGTACTCGCGTACGAGGCTTTGAAGATGACTTCCTGGTGCTTGGAGACGACTTCTCGACATCTGCAGGAAGTTGAATTTTACCCCTGAAGATTTGATTTATGGTAAGATTTTATTTCTTTATTTTTGCACTACATTGTGGATGGATTATCATATTTTTATCATACATACCGGGTGCCTATTCTTTGTGGGCCATAGGAAATACAAAAAAAATTCAGAATTAATGTTTATCTTAATTTGTTTGGTAATATACAATTTAATTTATTGGAAATCACCTCAAAAATGCACAAAAATCGTCACTAAAAGTTCAGTATCGGCATTAAAGTAAGCCATTATACGATGATTTCATGTAAATGCAGTGTTGCCAACCTTATGATAATTATTGCACATATAGGGGAGACCGGTGTCAGTTGTAACAGGTGTCAAATGTAACAAGGGTAGGTAATAGGATCATCTTTTCGAAGTAGATTAAAACGCGCTTGAAGAGTGAAGCAGAAAAAGTCATTGCTCTTTAATATTTAGTGTAAGTACATACGCGCAAATACGGCGTCTGTTACTGACGAATGTCTGTAAATCGACAAAAAAGTAAATACAGGTAGTGACACACATTGTTTCTAAAACACTATAAATGCTCTGCTCGGAAATATTTCAAACTAAGGATCAGTTTGTGAGTTATATCTGCTTTTATTTTTTATTAAAAACATTTCGAATTATTACCTAATAAATACAAAACAGCAAATAATATCTTTATAAGTGAAGCGGTGTCAGTTGTAACACATGCCACGGTGTCAATTATAACGTGTTTAATAATTAAGTACAGTATTGATCATGATAAAAATTACAAGAAAAAACTCCTGCTATCGAAAACATAAAAGAAGAAGAGCAAAGAAACGAAAAACAGTTCTGAAAGTAACAGTCGCAGATTACTCTTCAGATGGCTCCGATGAGGTAACTCTCTGATATGTATTGGCTCCTATTTTTTGAGGACAGGAAATTGGTTGCAGTGGCGAAAATGTAAAATGTGGACACCGGGCAAGTTAAATTGTACGAAGAAAGACCTATTTTATGTTTACCTAAATTGCAATTCCGTTAGCAACTAAAGGCATTGGTCAAAACGGTCCATATCACCAGAAGAATATATATTTTGTTTGCTTTTAGTTATCTGAATTTTGTATTTTCTGAGGTAATAAATAAATGTTTATTTTTTCAATAATTTCTTCTTTTATTTGTTATTTTATCTTATTACATCACTGTTAAAATTTGTTACAATTAACACTGGCCCTGTTACTATTGACACCAGTTAGGTGGCAATTGTAACATTTGTAATTGACTAAAAATCCTTATACTTTTATATTTGTCACATTTTCAAAAGTTTAAAATTCAAAATATTCACTAAGGTGGGTAGGTTCTCATATAGGTAATTTCAAAATTTCGAAATGTAACGTGAACTCGTGAAAAATAAAAAATTAAATCTTGTAACAATTGACACCGGTCTCTCCTAGTATAATTTGGACAGGTGTATGATGTACAATAGTAAATTTGTACGTAATATGTGCAAAAAGAACGAGTTAAATAATTCCGAAGAAGAAATTTGAGATAACACATTTAATTTTGAGTATATTCGTTATGATAACTTTAATATCCGGAGGTTCCCAACACTGAACATAAGTTCGTTTGTTTGATTATGAAGTTTCTTTTTAATTTTTATCACTCATGCTTTATTTTCTTTCGCCCTACAGTCTCGGCTACTAAATTCCACATTCGTGATAAAAGTAGAACTTTACCTTAATACGTAAATAACTATCTATTATTCATTTTTAATAAATTATTATTGTTTTTACCTTCCGTCACCTTTAGGTAAGGAAGAGATTGTCTTTGGTCAAAAAATTCGATGATGAGTTTTTACTAAATAAGCACGTTTTAGGGTCCCTAGAATACGAATTTACTATTTTTACGATGATGTCTGTATGTGTGTGTGTGGATGTGTGTAACAAAATTTTCGTCTGCGATAACTCTAATACTACAGTTACAAAAATTATAATTTTTTCGTATACTTCTTCGTTACATCCATATGAAGAGCTGATTAGATTTTGGTTACAATTGGTCAACCAGAAGTACCATCATTTGAAGATTTTAACAGTTTTTCTTGAAAAAACTATGTTAAATATAATTTTTTCACATTTGATGTTATTGTAAATATTAAAGAATATTTTATTCTCTATACGATTTGACTGCATTTTATACTTAATATTAAATGGATATAAAGTTAAGAAATTATAAAGAAATTAAATTTCATAAAGTAGCCATAGCTGTGGAAACAGCTACTATATTAAGAAAATTCTGATTGAAAGATGTCAGTGTCAAATGAAATTGACATAGTGTGTCTGTCTTATAATTCTACTGGAAATATAGGATCTTTTGCTTTCTGTATGGAATTTGTATAAAATACATACAACTGCTTTAAGGTAATGTACAAGAAATAATAATAATAATAATAATAATAATAATAATAATAATAATAATAATAATAATAATAATAATAATAATAATAATAATAATAATAATAATAATAATAATAATAATAATAATAATAATAATAATAATAATAATAATAATAATAATAATAATAATAATAATAATAATAATAATAATAATAATAATAATAATAATAATAATAATAATAATAATAATAATAATAATAATAATAATAATAATAATAATAATAATAATAATAATAATAATAATAATAATAATAATAATAATAATAATAATAATAATAATAATAATAATAATAATAATAATAATAATAATAATAATAATAATAATAATAATAATAATAATAATAATAATAATAATAATAATAATAATAATAATAATAATAATAATAATAATAATAATAATAATAATAATAATAATAATAATAATAATAATAATAATAATAATAATAATAATAATAATAATAATAATAATAATAATAATAATAATAATAATAATAATAATAATAATAATAATAATAATAATAATAATAATAATAATAATAATAATAATAATAATAATAATAATAATAATAATAATAATAATAATAATAATAATAATAATAATAATAATAATAATAATAATAATAATAATAATAATAATAATAATAATAATAATAATAATAATAATAATAATAATAATAATAAATCAGTCAACTCGCAGCCGTCAGACGTGACAGTCGTGTTTCTCCCAGCTACGAGTGTAAAGTTTGTAAAACGTTATTATAGTTTCTTTAATTTATAAAAGTGTTTCTTCTATGAGTTTCTGTTAATTATAATTGGGTGTAGTGAATAATATTGATTTTATTCCGAAATTTGTAGGTAATAGTAAATATCAAATAAGGTATATATATATATAGTTATTTTTTTTGTCAAATTTATTTAAAATAAGGGTGTTTAAATTTATTTTAAAAGCTTAACAGGCAATAATCTAAATAGGATGTAGATTAGATATATATTTTTCTTTCCCTTTTTTCTATTTTTATGTATTTGTCTAGCAAGGTTAGTTGACCTTGTGCTGAATATTATTTATACACAGGGCCGCACTAGCTCATAAGTAACAATTGTTAAATTTTATATTGTGCTTGTATTAAAACAAGTATTTATTAGGGTTTTTTTTAAGTTTTCCCCGCTGCGCATCATTATGCGCAGCGAGGGTAGTCGCAAGCGTCCCTTTTTAGGAGACGAGAATTTTCCAAGTTTGAATGTTTCTAATTATTCATCTTATAATAATATTAATGATAATGGGAAGTATATATGGGTAAAAGTTATTAACACTGAAAAAAGTTTTGAGAAAATTAACCCAATAAATCTGCATTATGAAATTAAAAACACAATCGGAGAAATATTGCAACTTAAAAAAATTAAAAATGGTCTCTTAATAAAAACAAGTAATCATAAACAAACAGAAAAACTAATGCAACTAAAAGTAATATCTGGAATTGACGTCAATTGTGAATCCCACCCATCACTTAATAGCGTAAAGGGAATAGCATTTTGCCCATATTTAATCAACTGTACAGATAGTGAAATTTTAAACGAAACTGGCCCACAAGGTGTCACTCACCTGAGACGGTTATTTACATATAAAAATGGAGAGAAAATGAACAATGGTATGTTCGTATTCACCTTCGAAAAACAAAGTTTACCCCGTGACGTAAAAGTAGCAATGTATTCTCTTCCGTTAAAATTATATATACCAAATCCTATACGATGTACAAACTGTCAAAAATTTGGTCACTTATCCGATAAATGTAACAATGAAAATATTTGTATATGTGGTCAAGCTCCTCATCCTGGTACCCCATAAGATGGCCTTAAATGCCCAAACTGTGAAAACAAACATCCTGCTTCATCCAAATCATGTCCTTATTATATATATGAGCGCTCCATAAGTGAATATAAGGTGAAAAACAGATGTACATACATTCAAGCACGTAGATATGTTGATCAAACATCACTTAAACCGAATTCGCAAAGTTATGCTAAAGTCGCAAATGAAAACTTACTACCACAAAAAGTGGCTACAAATTCCAGTCTTGTACAAGAAATTGTACAACAAATGATGCCTATATTTAAAACAATGTTTGATGAATATTTTAATAATTTAATTCGAAGCGAGAGTACAATTACAAGCATGATAAACACAAATCAAAATCAAAACAAAAATAAATATGCGAACTCAAATAATCCAAAATTAAATAACGAAAGTATAAATACAATTCGAAACACTGGCGAAATATTACAAAACACTACTACACTTGCAGAGTTAAATCCAGGTTCAAGTTTAAGTTCGAATAACTCCGGTAAAGCAAATGTCACTCGAATTAATTTAACAAATAAAGGAAGTCCAACTGCAAGCAATAAATACTCTCCTATGACACATACGCAAAACATACAAATGCATCATTTTTCCTTAGACTGTCCAGTCACTCCAGATATGGAACCTGAAGATGATGATTGTTCCGAAATGTTTGTAGATGAGGATACAGATTCCTTGACTTCTACTCCAAAAAATAAAAATACTGGAATTAAACTGAAAATAAAATCTAGTCAAATTACTAACCCAATAGTTAAAAAAAAATTTTTTTCCAAGCAAAATTAAAAAACCTAATAATAACTAAAATTTATTATATAATTATAAGCGATAATTGGATAAAAATATTAACAAATAAAAATTAATCAAACAATTATATAAATTTAATTAATGAGTATACTACAGTGGAATATTAATGGCATAATTCATCATATAAATGAATTGCAATTATTGCTACGGGATAAAAATCCTAACGTATTGTGCTTACAAGAAACGCATTTAACAAATGAAAAAAAGTTTAAATTGCGCGGTTTTGAAATTTATAGATTCGATGATGAAAGGAATGCACGTGCTCGCGGGGGAGTCGCGATATTAATTAAAAATACAATACCCCATAGCTCAGTTAATTTACAAACAAATTTGACAGCTGTTGCTATCACATTATATAAGCCCATAAAGATGACAATATGTTCCCTATACCTGCCACCAAATTCAAAGTGGACTGAGACTGAAATGGAAAATTTAATAAATCAATTAGGTAATAATTTTTTAATTTGTGGAGACTTCAACGCAATAAGTAGTTCCTGGGGACAACTTAATGTAATTCAGAATAGGGCAGGCAAACTAATTAATAACGTTCTTTTAAACAATAATAATTTAGTTTTGATGAACAAACCAGGTGAACCCACATATAATAACCTTGCATCTAAGAGTTTTTCCACCATTGATCTCACGATTGCTTCGAGTGGAGTTGCCTCAAATTTCAAATGGTCTACCATTAGCTATGATCTTCACTATAGCTCACATTTTCCAATAATTGTTGAGGGTTTTGCCTCAACGAATCCCGACCCGTCACCAAAATGGTACATCGATCGCGCAGATTGGGATACATTCAAAGAAAATCTACCAAATATAAATGAAACTGACCTACCAATGTTAAATAGAAATAATTACGAAGAATTTTTAGATAACTTTAATAATATAATTTTTACTGCTGCTCTAGAAGCGATACCCCATTCACCTACAGTCCACAATATTTATAGTAATCAACCAGCTATACATAGTACTACTTGCAAAAATTGTAAATGCATTAATTATACAAAAAAACAAGTTCCTTGGTGGAACAATGAAGTATCTGTTGCAGTCAAAAGGAAACGTAAAGCTTGGTTAAAATACAAAAACAATCCAACCATTGAAAATCAAATTGAATTTAAAAGAGCAAGAGCTATTGCCAGGTTAACCATAAGTAAAGCCAAAACAGACAGCTGGCGTAATTATACTAAAAACCTGAGTTCTATAACGGATGCGAAAGAACTCTGGAAAAATATCAATAATATTCGAGGGAAAAAAATATATCACCCCATAAATAAGCTAAAGGTAAATGGTCAAATTGAAACAGATCTAAAAGTTATAACAAATGAATTCTCAAATCACTTTTGCTCAGTCAGTAGCAATGACGATTATACATTAAAATTTAGAAAAATAAAAACCAAAAAAGAAAATCAAATTATAAATTTCGAAAAGAAAAACGACGACATATACAATAATAATTTTACAATAAATGAATTTTTAAATATATTAACAAAACATTGTAAAAATGGAGCAGCAACTGGGCCGGACTTGTTATCCTATTCCATGCATAAAAACTTAACTATGCCGTACATAACAACAATTCTAGAATTTTTTAACTTCATATGGTGCAATGGCCTTTACCCATCATTGTGGCGAAATGCAATCGTAACCCCATTGCTTAAAAGTGGCAAGAGTTCAACAGAAACAAATAATTACAGATCGATCTCATTAACTTGTCATATGGCAAAGTTGTACGAGAAACTAGTTAATAAACGACTCGTCTGGTACTTAAATAAAAATGGTCTTATTGATAAATATCAGTTTGGTTCCCGCGAAGGCCATTCCACACAAGATGTTATAAACAATCTTACGAATGAAATTCAAAATGCAATCATGCGTAGGCAGCATTTAGTAGCGGTGTCTTTCGACCTCACTAAAGCGTTTGACAAAACTTGGAGAAAAGGTGTCACTCTGAAACTCCACGAATGGGGAGTAAGGGGGAACCTTCTGCGCTTTGTAGATCAGTTTTTAAATAAAAGAACCCTACAGGTTCGTATTGGTCCAACTATTTCTGAGCCAACTGTTTTCGAAAATGGGATTCCCCAGGGTTCAACTATAAGCGTAACTCTATTTTTAGTTGCTGTTAATGCTCTTGTAGACGGTCTTCCTTCAATAACGAAACACTATATTTATGTGGACGATTTACTGATATTCATGACAGGAGAAAACATATCAACAATTAAGAATAAAATCCAAAAATCAATAAATATAATTACCAAAAACGCCATATTTAATGGTTTAACATTTTCACCAGAAAAATGCAAGGCTATCGACTTTTGCCGACTTCGCAGGCCTCACTTCTGCCCACAATTTCACATAAGCAACACTCCAATTCCTATAGTCAGTCATATTACATTTCTTGGTATTATATTTGACTCCAAACTTACCTGGCGTCCTCATATTGAACATCTATCGGCCAAGTGTCTAACAGCAATGAATGCTTTAAAGGTTCTTGCTCACACATCATGGGGTTCAAATCGTGCCACTCTTGAGAAAATATATAAATCTCTTATCTTGTCTAGAATTGATTATGGTATTGTTGCATATGGTTCGTCTAGAAAGAGCAATATGAAAAAAATTAGTGCAGTACATCACCTTGGGTTACGTCTAGTTACTGGTGCATACCGTACAAGCCCAACAACTTCCCTGTATGTTGAATCAGGCTTACAGCCATTATCACTACGTCGAATAAACTACCTCCTCAAATATACAATTAAAATTTTTTCAAATCCACCACACCCCAATTACGAAGCTATTTTCAACAACTTGTCAAATCGACAAATCTACGGAACAGCCACCTTCGGCAATATGTCCAGTATTTATTGAATGTTTTCAAGAATTTAATAAAATGTATGGCCAAAATATAGAAGTCTTCGATGGAAGATTATCACTTACAAATCAACCTGTGTGGATGTATAACAACTTAATAAATATAAACACAACATTTTGTGAAAAATTTGAAAAGAAAAATAATGTTCCAAAAGAGTTGATTAAGGGCGAATTCAACTATGTGCTTTCAAAGGTTGATAATACATCATTATGTGTCTACACAGATGGATCAAAAAATTTAAATCGTGGTGTCAGCTCCGCTTTTGTCATCCCTAGTTGGGGGGTGAAAGATGGTTTCTGTATCCCCGATATATCAAGCATCTTTACAGCTGAGATATCAGCAATTATATTCGCACTCGAGTACATTGAGCAGAAACTAAATTCTGAAACACATAATATTACAAAGATAATAATATTCACTGACTCATTGAGTTCAATTCAGTACATTAGCAATAAATATGATAATTACAATGACAATGTGTACCAGTACTTCATAAATATTGTTCAAAAATTAAAACAGAACTATAATATCTTACTTACCATATATTGGATTCCAAGCCATGTCGGTATTACAGGAAATGAATTAGCTGATTCCCACGCATCACATCTTTTAAATAACGACGGAACACCAAGTAAAACCACTGTAATACCTGCTGATCTTATATTGCATGGAAAAAGCTATGTCAGTCAACAATACCAGACAATATGGGACAGTAGTAACCATACTTTCCTTCGAACAATTAAAGCATCCGTCAATCCATGGGACAAATTTAGATTCTCCTCGCTGTCTCGACGAGAACAAGTTGTTATTACTCGGCTTTCTATAGGTCATACAAGTATTACACATAAACATCATCTTCTGAACACTAATGTACCTGAATGTAGTAACTGCAAGTGCAGAATCACAATAGAACACCTACTTAACACTTGCCCGATATATGCAAATGCACGCAACAGATTGAACGTTTCTACTCTAAATCTTTCTGAAACTGATAACTCTCAAGAGAAAATAAAAAACATTCTTCTCTTTCTTAGAGAAACAAATACATTTAAATATATTTAAACCAGTAAAAATGAGACCCACTTAAAAAGTTTTCGTTTCCGCGCACATTACTTAACTTAAATTATTTATCGGCGACTTGGTTCGCAGGGCACAATGACCATGGCAGTTTCGTGCCCTTAATGAAACAAAAAAAAAAAAAAAATAATAATAAATCTTTTATTTCTGCAGATACATTACACTGTATATAGAAATTCTGCAGATACATTACACTGTATATAGAAAACGTCACAAAATAATAATTTTCTGTATGAAATTTGCATAATATACAAGCAACTGCCGGAAGGTAATGTAAAAGAAATAGATTATGTATTTAATTTAGCAAGGAACTTCCCGTATGAAATTTGTACAAAATACATAGAACTGACGGAAGGTAATGTGCTGGCCACATCAGATTTTTTTATTTAAGTATTGGTTTCTGTGTTGTTTTTGAATGAATTTAAAAAAAACCGTTTGTTTAAAAAAATCCGAATGTTTTTTGGTTGTCAATCATTGCGTTATTTATTTACTTTTGGGTGGGTTTTATAATGGGTCCTTTTTTAACTTGCATTCATTTGAACCCGATACACCTACCTTGCCGGGATAGTGCTCTACCAACTAAGCTATTGGCTGCTCTCCTCTCGATGGCTGAACAATCTTTCACTTTTAAGGTCGTATACTGCTGAGGATATTATTAAGTTATATGACCTTAAAAGTGAAAGATTGTTCAGCCATCGAGAGGAGAGCATCCAACAGCTTAGTTGGTAGAGCACTATCCCGGCAAGGTAGGTATCTCGGGTTCGAATCCCGATGGCTGACAATTTTTCACAATTTATTTCAAATGTACAAACTGTTAACTCATTGTTAATATTATGCATTCATTTGGTTTATTAAACATATTAAGTGTCAATTTTACAATTCTTGGATAAACCATGGATATCTTATTCCTCAGATGAACAAAAAAATATAGCATCGAAATTATAACTCAAATTGTCAAATTTGTATTAAATGCCAAATCCTGATGCGATATTTTTCTATATCTCTAAGGAATAAGTTATCCATGGTTTAACCAGCATTTGTAAAATTGGCCCTAAGAAAGTTTTTTAAGAAGGCTGTTTTATGAAATATCCCTATTAATATACGTTATATTGTTTTGCAGATGTATTTGCGAGACGCTTGTAGTGCTGAGCGAGTTTCCAGGACATGGAAAGGATTTCCCGAGAGAGACTATGCCCTGGCATCCCTCAAACACCCCCAATATGAATTTTATACCCTTTATCTTCTTAGACCTAAGATTTATATAAATAAAACAAATCCTGCCTAAATAAATATAGAACATGTATTTTCATACATTTCATTATAATGAACTAAGGCCACACGACGATACAGGCCTGAATGCTTACGCGTCTCTGAGTTATACACAGCGAGAGGCGAACGACTATATTGTAAGAATAGAAAATATACGGAATTTTTAATAAATAGACTTGTAAAACGTGATTTATAGATGCATACAACTCGTGAATAACTATTCAAATATTACAAAATTATCATTTTAGTTATGACTAAGAGAAATAATTGATATATTTATTCCATTTATAATTAGTTTTTTTTTATTTTTAGTCACATAAATAAAATGTTATAGGTATATAGGTAGATATTACAAGCTTATTTGTTAAAAATTCCATCGTTCGCCTTCCGTTGTGACGTCACGAAATCAGCATTTATGCCAGTATTCTCGTGAGACCTCTTAATGAACATTTTCATAACATGTTTATATTTTGTTATTATTATTCTATATATAATACGTATTGTTTTATAAAGGATATGCATACATATACAGGCTGGCACTGAAAAACCGGCCACTGAAAATACTTAGTTATAATTATTTTTTAATTTTCTTGATATATGTAAACTATGCTCAGGAGCTCACAAATCATGATATTTGGCATGATTGCAGCACTTCCAGTCAAACCGGAAGCGACATTAACTTTCATATTTCAATTGGGACATCCTCTATATTTTTATATATTTGTAATCTATGTAAAATTACGAACTCAACGATTTGTTTGAAGTAAATTTTCATTTAAGAAATAAATTACAAAAACATAAAAGGAAATTATGTATAATTTGGTAAGCCGATAGCAGGCAGCCTATGAAAACAGTTGAAATAATATTGAATAATGAATTTACAATAATAATACACTAAATATTACTTAATGTGGATATTTGTAGTTGTGTTTGTCATAAGATGCAATTTTTGATATGGTTTTATTTCTACAAGTACTACTGTATATATATATATATATATATATATATATATATATATATATATATATATATATATATATATATATATATATTAGTACTTGTAGAAATAAAACTATATCAAAAATTGCATCTTATGATAAACACAACTACAAATATCCACATTAAGTAATATTTCGTATGTATATATATATATATATATATATATATATATATATATATATATATATATATATATATACAGGGTGGGGCAGAAAAACCTATCCGATTTCAAATCCCTTTTTCCCAGAAGAGGGAGCAGGTAGAGTAGTGGGGTAAAAACCGTTAGAAAGCCGGTTTTATGCCATTTGTCAGTAGTCAACATGCCTTGGTCTGGTGAACATCGTGCTTTTGTTATTGAGCGGTTTATCGAATGCGGCGGTTCGATAATTGCTACACAACGTGCTTTTCGAATTCATGATCCTGTTCCACATCACGCTACGATTAAAGTGTGGGTGTCAAATTTTAGACAGACGAGTTCAGCATTGAAAAAGAAGTCGCCTGGACGTCCCAGGACAGCAACAGGACCTGAAAACGTGGCCAATGTGAGAGCCGCGATTGAACGTTCCCCGCGTCGTTCGGCGCGAAAACATTCGCTCGCTTTGGCGATTTCCAACCGCAGTATTCGGCGCATTTTGCACCGGGACCTCAAAATGCATCCCTACAAAATGGTTGTTGCACAGGAATTAAGTGAAAGGGATTTTGAAACCCGTACGAACCTGTGTCGCGATCTCCGAGAACTCCCAAACGACGATGTTGTGCTCTTCACGGACGAAGCCCATTTTCACCTTTGTGGTGCCGTTAACAGGCAGAATTTTCGATATTGGAGTGACGAAAATCCTCGAGAAATCCATCAGGAACCCCTCCATAGCCCAAAAGTGACTGTGTGGTGTGCTCTTTCCCGCCTAGGCGTCTGGGGGCCTTACTTTTTTGAAGAAAATGGGCAAACCGTAACGGTCAACAGCGAGCGCTATTGTTTCATGCTGGAAAATTTTCTTAGACCCAAAATGGAAGAAAATGGCGTGGAAAATGTGTGGTTTCAACAGGATGGTGCAACCGCCCACACATCGCGACGATCAATGGACATTCTCAGGGAACTGTTTCCCGGTCGCCTCATTTCCCTGAGAGGTGATCTTGGCTGGCCGCCGCGCTCACCGGATCTCACTCCATGTGACTTCTTCCTTTGGGGTTACCTCAAATCGAAGGTTTACCAGCATCGACCAAGGACCCTTCTTGCTTTACGAAGGGAAATTGCTCGGGCAATTGAAGAAATTCCTGTGGAAATGACGGTGAAAGTCATGGAAAGCTACCGCGAGCGCCTAAATCAGTGTATCCGCTCCCAAGGACGACATTTGAGTGATGTGCTTTTCAAAACTTAAATTTAAAAATGGCATAAAATTTGCGATATGTTAATAAAAAATTTTTTTGACAAGTTGAGTGGTTTTAATTTTATAACGTTTTGAAATCGGATAGGTTTTTCTGCCCCACCCTGTATATATATATATATATATATATATATATAATTTCTTTAATTGTGTCAGCTCCTACACGGTGAAACTTATTTATAATTATTGAAAATACTTGGATTTTAGTTTATTTGATTATTAGTTTCGCTACAACATTAGCATCATCAGATCTTTCTTATATATATATATATATATATATATATATATATATATATATATATATATATATATATATATATATATATATATATATGTCTGAATTATTTGAAATAAATATAAAAGAAATGTCAGTATGTCAAAATGTCAATTACCAAGTATTTTCAATAATTAAAATATATACAGGGTGTTTCTTGGATACGGGACACCCCGATTATTTTCTTTATTATTGGTGGTTGTAGAAAAAATCATTCAAACAGAAGTTATAATAGATGATGGGGGACATCCACTTATTGAAGAAAAAAAATTTAACCAGTGGTTCTCACACTATAACAAAGTTATATATATTTTTTTAAGTAGGATGGTATATATTTTCAGGCCATTTAATTTTTTTTTCTGAATTCAGTTATCTAATCATTTTATATCCTTACATTGCAAAAATATTGAGAATTATTTTTTTAATTTCAATTGCATTTTTCTCAATAATTTTGTAATGTAATATAAAATGGTTACATAGTTGGATTCAGAAAAAATACTCTATTGATTATACCTAAAAAATATATGCTATCCCATTTTAAAAAATATAACTTTGTTATAGTTTGAGAACCACTGGTTAAAAAAATTAATTTCTTCAATAAATGAATTTCCCTTTTCATCTAAAACAACTTTTATTTGAATGATTTTCTTCTATTTTCAATAAGAAAATAATCGAGGATGTCCCGTGTCCGAGAAACACCCTGTATGCATTGTATGATATGCTTGAAATAAACTTTATATTTATGTTTTACATTAATATATCTACAAACATGTATTTATTAGGAAAAATAAAGAAATATTGAAACATAAACATTTCCTTTATTAAAAATCTTATCATATACACAAATATTAAATTAGAAAACTAATAAAAATATTTTTATATTAAAAAAGTGATTTTTAATCTATGCACGATTAAAAGTTTTTTCGCCTGCATAGATGCTACTTTCAGGTAGCATCTATGCACGATTTTTTAGAATACATGAAAGAATCGTGCATAGATGCTTCATTTTGATAGCAAAAAGAAGCATCCATGCACCAATAAAAATGCTACTTGAAAGTAGCATCTATGCACCATATTTTTTAAAAAATCGTGCATAGATGCTACTTTTAGGTAGCATCTAGGCACCATATTATCTAAAAAATCGTGCATAGATGCTGCTTTCAGGTAGCATCTATGCACGATTTTTAAAAAAATATGGTGCATAGATGCTACTTTCAAGTAGCATTTTTATTGGTGCATGGATGCTTCTTTTTGATATCAAAATGAAGCATCTTTGCACGATTCTTTCATTTTAAAAAGAAGCATCCATGCACGATTTACTGCGTTTAAATTCCCTATAGGTTTACGCATTCAATGGCATCTATGCACGATTCATAGAATTTAAAAAGAAGCAGCCATGCACGATTTACTGAATTAAAATTCCCAATAGGTATACGCCCTAAGTAACATCTATGCACGATTCATTGAGTTCAAATGATTAATCAAAACGAATAAAATAAAAATTGTTATTTCTGGTTGCCTATATTTTAGGCGCAATGCTTTATGACAGGTGCTGCCCCATGGCGGTTGTTTTAAAAACTATATACGTATTATCTTCACGACTCTAATTAGAAATACTTACGTGTGATTGAGGAGTGAATTTTAAAAATTATTATTAAAGATTTGAAAATAAATAAGTCATTTTAAAATCAATTTTAAAGTTTATTAGCAATATATAATTACAAAGATATTTAAAAATATATATATACATTAACATTTTATTACAGTTTTACAATATAATATTTCTCTTCTATTGCCTTTGGGGTCCTTCCAGTTCACAAGTTGACAATCTGCACAGAAAAATATATAAAAATTAGATTATTAAACATATAAAATTACAAAATAGGGTAAACAAAAAGGGATTGTTATTGTTGTGAAAAAAAAATAGAAATATTTAATAATATAACACAGAGAATATAAAAAATAGTCCCCCAGGATGATGGAGAAAATCTGCAACAATGTAAGATGATTTAGAAACTTATACAGGTGTAACAGATAAACGAGCTACCTCAATTTCTGTATTATTAAAGATACAATAAAATATTATAAGAAAATTTTATAGAAGATCAAGGGGGACATCCGATTAGAGAAGAAAATATTTTTGAAACCAGTGGTTCTCAAGTTACAATACAAAGTTACATTTTCTGAAATGGGATGATGAATATTTTTTAGGTATATTCGATAGTTTTTTTTTCTGAATTCAACCATGTCATTATTTAATTACATAACAAAAATATTGAGAAATTTATGTAAGTTTGATTTTTATAGTTATTTTTCAATAGGCTATGTATGAAAAACAATTGACCTTAAATTAAAATAAAACTAATATTTGTTAATAACGTTATAAACAGTGTTCTATTTGATTTATATCCTAAATAATTCAAATTGACAAATAGAAGTTTTTATTTTTCATACATAGCCTACTGAAAAATGACTATAAAATATATATTTTTGTTATGTAAAAATATAATGTGATTATACGGTTGAATTCAGAAAATACTCTATCGAATGGGCATAAAAAATATAAACCATCTCATTTTAAAAAAATATGACTTTATGTTATAGTTTGAGAACCACTGGTTAAAAAAACAGTTAGGTATTAGATAATAATCAAAAAATAGTAGTCAACAATTAAAATAATGATTAACAAAAATTATTATAATTTCTGTCTATGTATTATATAATTCATATATATATATATATATATATATATATATATATATATATATATATATATATATATATATATATATATATGTCGCGGGGTAGTATCACTGGCAAACTCTATGTCGACCAACACTATTTCAGAACCACAGCGATAGAATAAACGTGATGATCTCAGCGAGGCGGACCTGCACTCACTCCTGAGCACCGCTACACACTGATTCCATCCAAGCATTGTAGCCAAGAATGCTTGACATTTCGATTACGACAATACAATTAAAAGATTATAAGTGATTCATGTAATACTTGATTCATAAATGATCGTTACGACATGCTTTGATATTACAATCTCCGACACGGCCATTCTGACGTTTCGCACGTCCTCGTGTGAACTATCTGAAAACAAAAAATTTATCCACAGTATTTTCGCTTGGCTATATCTGAACAATAAGTTCTCAAATAGTTACAACTTTGTTCACATTTATATTAAGCTCAAAATTTAGCTATAGTACACTAAATTATTTAATGAACGCCTTTTTTACAAGACGTCTAACAAAACATAATTCTGTGACAATACATTTCACCAGTAAATACATGACTACCAATATCAGTATTCAAGCATTGTTATAGCTTGTCCAACAGCGACAGACCATCATTGCTTAACCAGCAATCGATCGCTATTCCATCTTCGCTTAACCAGCGCAAAAAAACCATACCGTCATTGTTTACCCAGCAATGGAACACCCTTCTGTCATCGCTTAACCAGCTCGGAAAACCACACCGTCATTGCTTACCCAGCAATGGAACACTATTCCGTCATCGCTTAACCAGCTCGGAAAACCACACGACAGAGGCACCTAGTTAGCATGTTACCTTCGGCAGAGGTATCACAGTAGCATACCAAAACACCATGACAGAGGCATCCAGTAGCATGTCATCTTCCATCACGGTTAATAATTCTAAAGAATTTAACGAAAATGTCCAATGTCCAGACCAACGCCTCAATTGCTCTTTAGCCACTTTTGTTATAAAAGTTTGTCGGCTCTTCAAAGTTTTAGTCACCCCTGTGGACTTTCAACGATCCATTCGATTTGCCTAACTAAATTGTGTTCTCAACCTCCAGAAGGTTCATTATTAAACGCAAAAACCGCTCTACTTGAAAATTAGAACATGGATTCATGTGTTATGTAAATAATACTTAAAGCTATCAAAATGTTCTAAATTTGTTAAATAATTCAAACAGATAGTTCTTCTTTTCGTTTTCCTAACTGTATTTTGGCTTAGTGTTTTTTAGTTTAATTTTTTGACAAGTTGGTTTTTGCTCTTATTGGAGGTTAGTAAGTTTTAGTCAGTTGATCTTACACTGTCACAGGTGACGCTGTCCATTATAATGTTTCTCGTTTGGCCTACATATCTCACAGGTATTTTTTTTATTTTTATTTAAACTTGTTGTTTATTATTGTTTGATTATACTCTGGAAAACGATTGTTGTTGATTTGTGTCAAATATTTTTATTGTAGCACTTGATGAAGGTAAGATAATATACCGAAACGTTTGCAAGAGGAGATGTAGAAACAATTTTTTTTATCTTCCTTTATATCCATCATCCGATGAACTTTCTTCAATTAAATTTATCCTTGGATACGATCAAAATATTTTAAAGCAATTTGTTCCAGCGTCCATCACGCTGCACTTAGGCGTCCCAAACATTAAGACAAACATTTGAAAAGCAAGTCCCGTCTTGTCAGACTTCTCTGCTTCCAATGGCTGACAGATTTCTGTTGCTCAATTGTTTTTTAGGTAAAACAGTCTGCTTCGCAACCGTGGCAGGCTCCAGTCCGGACACCAGCTATCCTGTGCAACTCCTCTGCGGATGATCTAGCTTGCCACAATTTAAACATTCAACAAATTCACAATTTGACAAAACTGGAATGGTCACCCCGAAAACGGTCACGAGGAGCCTGATCGGCCACAGCCCCATCAAAACCAAAACGCCAAGTTTTATAGCTACGACCATGCTCACCGGAAATTCAATAAAGTCATATAGTATGTTCTGGGAATACACTCAGGGACTATTTCAAACCACTACCATATTTGTACCTAAATTTCAATATTCATGAAAGTTCCATCCGTAACGACTCAGGATTTTGGAACATGGACGTGCAGGAACTTGAATAACTTCATACAAATTATACCATGAACAATTGATAAAAGTTCACTCAGATTTGAACTGTCTGCACAGCGCTATATTATTCACGCTAACACGGTACATCCAATACATTCTCTCACTATCAGTGCTACACATCGCCTCATTCGTAGATCTTGGGCAGGACGCTCGCCCATTCTGGCTTATTATTTCGAGACAGACTGGTACAGACTTCGTCCATAATTACAGCTCTCCCGCCACTGTCAACAATATTTTTCACAAATAGCATCATCGTACGGTAACTGATCGAATGCATCGATCTCGCACTTCAATCACATTACCCTTCATGTCAACGCAGATACCTGAAACCTGAATTCTCAAAAGTCCACATGCTATTTATACATTAACAAAATCATCAAAACAAATCCCGTAGCAGCCTCGGACACAAGCCGCTGTCCTTCTAGCAAAAACAAGAGATTGCAGGCAGAAACGAACCACTGGCCATACATCACCGTATTTGGACCAATGATCACTCATGCATCATTAGTATGGCGCCAAAATGTAACAAAACACAGCACAAGCGTCTTTGCGGAAGCGCAACGATAGTTTTTCTTTATATCACATACCACAGGCGCTATGAATACCTGTCCAAGTGCAGTAATGGAATTGATTCTGGGGCCAACGTCTTTGCACTGTGCAAGACAAAACACTTCAAGCTTGGAGATCTCGTAGGCCACTCATAATTTCTGAAACAAAAGCTACACAAGAGAGTTTTTGGTAATCGCCTTCGGTGGACAGTAGTAAGGCCACTCTTCCAAATAGACTCTCTGTCCTGGTTTACGGATATTTCTAAACTAGAGTCAGCAGAAACTGGATCGATTTTATTTGGTCCATGCTGCCAAATAAAGGAATCCATACACAACGGTTTCATTATATCTCAAGCAATAAATCTGTGTGCTCAATAAACTTAAACAAGCTCTCAAAGGAGAAGCAATCTACATAACATCAGATAACCAGGCTGCTTTCACTTGTGAATCAAAGCTAAAATGGGTACCGTAGTATAAGTGAGTCTTAGGCATTTCCTGTGGATACTTGAAAAGCCATAATTCATAGCCTGGAGATATTCATTTCACCCTCGACGATAAACGTTAAACTGCTATTAGCTCTCAACAAAAGGGACTTTGAATTATGACAAGTATCTTTACTAGTCATTGTTCTATAAAATACCATATTTCAGTTCATCAAAACATTGCAGTGGCTTCCAGACATTCAGTCAAAACAAGCTACAGCAGATCTTACTGGTCGCGGTGACAAAAGCCACCAGCGCTTAAAGCCCTCAACCTAATAATAATAATAACAATATCATCTATCCACAATTTGTAACTCAGTAAACTTTATCTGCAGTTAATAAAATATTAATCTTTAGCATAGTTTTCTAACATATTTCCACCTTTAACTATCTTCCCTGAAGATCTCCAGTGAAATTAGTTAGTTTGCGAAACTTGTACAATGAAAACATTTTACAATCTTTCTTGACATACCGAAACGCTTTAAGGAATTTGTATTAGTTCGTTTGTTATTTCACAAATAACTAACTAAATCGCAAACTGGTTGATACTCCCGATCTGTGACTACTTGATCTACATTCAGTTTAATAATATTGTTACGTCGCAGACGATGTAAAGGAGTAGAATCAAGCTACCAAAAATGAAATACTTATTACATCATACAAGCTCAATGACAAAACATCAATCAAAATATAACAACTGCCATGAACACCTACTGTAATGAATAATATCTCAAATAACATATATGGAGATCGGTAATCCGGATCATCGGCCATCACAATATCATAAACAACAAACTTGACTTCGTCTCTCGTTTCTCAGCAAGCAACTGACCGAATTGCTTTTATTACAACAGCAACCCAATTGCCACTAACATAGCTCACAACGATATCTTGAGCTTTGTAATAAAATCTCTTACCAGTATTGGAAGACCGCTTAACATAAATTCAGTACTCATTACTCACGGTTCCACTTAACGAGCTCTTGTAATTGCGTCACCACTCTCTGGGTGGGACACAGACGGAATCCTTGTTACTGGTCAATGCCTTATGATGAAAACCGGCAAAAATTGCTAGGCCTTCCATCTTAATCTGCTTGGCCCTACACTTCACTTTATAATTCACCAACAGAACACAAACCCACATACAATATTGTGGATCGCAGGCGAATCCCACTTCTGATGTCGCGGGGTAGTATCACTGGCAAACTCTATGTCGACCAACACTATTTCAGAACCACAGCGATAGAATAAACGTGATGATCTCAGCGAGGCGGACATGCACTCACTCCTGAGCACCGCTACACACTGATTCCATCCAAGCATTGTAGCCAAGAATGCTTGACGTTTCGATTACGACAATACAATTAAAAGATTATAAGTGATTCATGTAATACTTGATTCATAAATGATCGTTACGACATGCTTTGATATTACAATCTCCGACATTATTTATTTATTTATTTTATTTATTTATTACTGAATCTATCCAACAGGATCTAAGATCCCAATTACAGGACGATTTTACAAAATATACAAATTTACAAATGGTACAAATAGACAAATAGAAAATAGAATAGAAAAAGTATACAATAAACAATACGTATCAAACAATAAATTAAACTACATCTTAGATTAATAGATTATAGATATTTTTTTAAAATTTATTTAAAGAATCACTAAATATGTCTACATCCGTGTTACAGTCATGAATTAAGTCATTAAATATACTACAAAGTTGTCGTAATGGAGACTTTAATTCGTAATTGGTCCTTGCATAATTACATTTGAAAGGTAGTTTTTTTCCTGCACGTAACGCGAGGAACATTTATTGGTATTAAAGCAAGAGAAACAGGATCATCAATTAGACCACTCAGTAGTTTATGTAGGTGCAAACAGCCTTGTAGTTTACGACGGGAGACTAGACTCAAAATATTCATCTCGCGCAATAAGTCATTATAGTCATAGTCGTAACTGGGATACTGTTTGCAAGATCTGAAGTAACAGTATTTTAAAAATTTTCTTTGTATAGATTCTACATCAGAGATATACTTAGCATAAATTGGATTCCAAACCTGCATACAGTATTCCAGTTTAGACCTAACAAATGCATAATATAGACTTTTTATTGTACATATATTTTTGAAAGAGTTACTGTTTCGTATAATGAATCCTAAATTTTTATAGGAAGATTTAACTATATAGATAATGTGGTCATTGAAAGACATTTTCTCATCAAAAATAACACCCAGGTCCTTAAACTGTTTAACTCGATCTAAAATATTACCTTCCATATTATAATGATAAGAATAAACAAATTTTTTAACAAGATAGCTCATTATTTTGCACTTACTAAAATTGAAAAATAAGTTGGAGGATTTACACCAATTCATAAGACTATCAATATCTTTTTGTAAGAGTGTGCAATCATTAAATGAATTTATAGTTCTAAAAATCTTTAAGTCATCTGCATAGAGTAATATTTCAGAATGCTTGACAGAATCGACAATGTCATTAATGAAAAGTAGAAACAGTAAAGGGCCTAAGTTCGAGCCTTGACGTACTCCTGAGGTTGCAAAATATGAATTAGAATTAAAGTTATTAAAATGAACACGCATCTCGCGAGATTGTAAATATGATGACAGGAACTGAATGAGATTTGATGAAAAATTGAAATTAGAATTAAGTTTTTCTATGAGAATACTATGATCTATACGATCAAACGCTTTCGTAAAATCAGTATACACTACATCCACCTGTGCATTGTCATGTAACGAATTCAATGTGTACTCAGTAAAATTTATTAAATTAGTTGTAGTTGATCTGCCTTTTGTAAATCCATGTTGACAAGGAGTAATACTACGGGAAACTGAATTATAAATATAGTTATAAATAATCGACTCAATTTTTTTTAGAAATATTAGACAAAATGGCAATTGGTCTATAATTTACAATGTTTGTTTTATCACCAGACTTAAGTATTGGACAGATAAAAGAAGTTTTTAAAGATGTAGGGAATTTTTGTTTACTTAATGACAAATTAAATAAATAATGTAAGGGAGCTAGAAAGCATTCACAACAGCCTTTGATTATATAATAGGGAATTTTATCAGGACCGGGATTTCGGGAAGGTTTAAGTTTTTTAATGGCATTAACAATATCATCTTCAGTAATGTACGATATGTATATACAGTCGTAATTATTGGGTACTTTTAATTTGGGTACGGATGGGTCAGAATTATTAGTGTATACACTACAAAAAAAATTCGCAAAACCTTGTACAATATCCTGTGTGCTGTTATAATTATGTTCACCATTCAAATGCATACGTCCAGGAATACGTGAACTTCGCCGTTTACTATTAATATGGGACCAAAGTTTTGCTGGATCAGCAACAATAGACTTCTCTACATTGATATATATATATATATATATATATATATATATATATATATATATATATATATATATATATTCATATAGTTCATAGTTATTGGCGTTCTCTCGTTTTTCGAAAAATCGTCATAACTCCCTTATTTTAAGGAATCTTCTTGCCAAACTTCTCGCGAATATTCTCGAAAATATTCCAAAACAACCGGAAGCTGTACATTGCTACTCGGATTCTATGATAGTTCTTGCCTGGTTGCGCAAGGAACCACACACTCTGAAAACATTTGTGGGTAATCGAGTCGGTCAAATACAGACAAATTTTCCGAGTGAACACTGGCGTCATGTAGCGTCGGAATACAATGCGGCCGACGTAGGTTCTAGAGGTCTGAGTCCTCTAAGTTTCAAGACATGTACTCTCTGGACAAAGGGACCAGAGTGGTTACAACAACCTTACTCGTGTTGGCCACAAAGTGAAGTGGTTCAATTTGACGAAGATCAAACCAACTCTGCTCAGACAGAGATTGTCAAAAGCCTAACATTGAAAACAGTGCAGCAGTTCAGTTTTTCAATGCAATGTCCAACTATAATCGGATGATGCGAACTATGGCTTATTGTTTAATACGGTGGAGAGACATCTCTTCAGGCAAACGAAAAGGTGCTGATGTGTTTTCACCAGAAGAGCTTGTCCGAGCACAAGCCAAAGTCGTCCTGTTGGCCCAATCAGAAGGACTACAGGATGAATTATCACAATTACAACGAGTCGTTAGCCCGTTTATTGATACTAAAGGTATAATTCGGGTCGGTGGCCGGCTGGAGCATGCTAATTTAGAATACGCCCAGAAACACCCCATTCTGTTGCCCTCGCAACACCCATTTACAAAGGCCCTCATTAAACACTTTCATGACAAGCATATGCATGTTGGTGCGCAAAGTCTAGAGTCTATTAGGACAACAATATTGGATCATTTCAGGCAGACGAACTATCCGTTCTGTGCTGAAAGGTTGTGTCCATTGTTTTCGGTTTCGACCGACAACCGACTACCCTCTCATGGGACAATTACCAAAGGACAGGGTTAACATTGCCAAACCCTTCCTTAATTCCGGAGTAGACTACGCCGGAGACGAGGCACGTCCTCACACAAGGCATATATATGCCTATTTGTCTGTTTTGCCACAAAAGCCGTGCATATCGAACTTGTCACAGATATGTCCACGGACACCTTTTTGGCAGCATTAAGACGCTTTGTAGCACGCCGAGGTCGTGTTGCAAACCTATACAGCGATTGTGGCACGAATTTCATAGGTGCAAATCGCAAGCTCTCTGAATTACAAAAATTCTTGAGCTCTGAGGAATTCAATACTCAGGTGTCAAATCATGTGTACCAAGAAGGGATCACATGGCATTTCAATCCACCGTCCACGCCACACTTCGGCGGACTTTGGAAGGTTGCGATAAAGTCTACAAAGAGACTATTATTACGAGTACTCACAGAAAAGCTTCTGACTTACGAAGAGTTCTCTACCTTGTTGACGGAAGTGAAGGCGATGCTAAATTCCAGGCCTCTGTTCCCGAAGTCATCGGATCCTTCCGATCCCACACCCTTAACACCAGGACATTTCTTAGTTACAGAACCCACTGGAACATTGCCGTCTCTAGATCACACTGAGACTCCCCCAAATTGTTTGTCCTCATGGAAAATGTTGTCCAAGTTGCAACAACAATTTTGGGCACGCTGGCAACAAACATATCTTCGTACCTTACAAGAACGGTACAAATGGAAGGAGGATACCGACCCATTGACAATGGATACTATTGTCATAGTCAACGATCATCCAATGCCACCTACTGCATGACGTTAGGCTTGAGTCATCAAATTGATTCCCGGATCAGATGGAATCAATAGAGTTGCCGTATTAAAAACCGCTAAAGGTGAAATCACTCGCCCTATAGCAAAACTGTGTCCTTTGCCAACAGCCTAAGTTTGTCTTTAGGGAGACCCTAAGGTGGCCGGCATGTTTAAGACTAATATGTCTTAAATGAGAGGAATTGGAAAATGTTAACTCCTTTGAGGTAGCAACCCGCTGCACATGGGAATAGAACGGGTAACCTGCCCTGACTCTATTTAAATAAGTCAATAAATAAATAGAAATAACTGTTTCTGTTACTTGAAAAAATTAGTTTGTATATTTTCTACGTGTTTAAGTTTAATTTTAGAATTGTTTGAAATAGCTGTAGTATCTTAAACTATTTATTAACATTACTATACGACTGCCACTAGTTTCACGTAGAGTGCGCGCGCAACCCCCCTCCAAGCGTACTCCATCTACAGTATTGATCGACCGCGGAGAGCTCAGAGTGTGTCTAGCTAGCATACGGGAAAGACGTGTCGCATCGTCGTTCGCGAGAGTGGGTTTTCCACCATTTTGCATAAACTTTCTGATTTTCATATGGTCAGCAAAGTAATTTTTTGTTTAATTATCGTTCGCGGAGCTTGATTAGCTTAGCACGACTAATTCAAGGAGTTATCGTTCGGTTTTCTTTTAATTTTGTACTTTATAGTCCGTGAATACTTTACGGCGCTAGTTTATGCAGTCAATAGACACACCTCAGGAATCAATTGTAAAATCGAACTGTACAATTTTAATTCTCACGGGAACTCGTGTTGGTAGGGATTTGATTCATATTTTCTTGGGTGAAATTATTATTTCGTTGTAAACCTACTTGCATATTCACGCTCGAGTGACGTCATCCACAGCACACCTGCTGTTATTGTCGCATAGGTACAGCCAATGCAACAAGTTTTGCATTCTAGTTGGTTATTATTAAGTTCATTTAGGGTTCTTAATATTGTTTAACTAAATTTGTTTGGGCATATACTTATTAAATGATTTAGTTAATTTCTACAAATATCGTATTTGTTCTATCTTTGATTTATTATAGTTTATGTCACTTGTATTCAATACGCTAACAGATATCTCTCAGAATTTGTTTTCAATTGTTTGTTATTTTGTTGCAATTATACTTAGCACGTTTGTTAGTTCGTAAAACTAGCTGGTCCTTCGTTCGTTGTTAATTAGTACGTTTCACAAATTAATATTATCCTGTGTATTGGCCAAGTCCAGTGATGTGAACCAGCTATCGAAGGTTGTAATTAATTTGGTTTACATATAGTTTTGCTTTGTTCATTGAATTTAACATCAAACACATTGTTGGTGCTTCTAAGCCGGATTCGCTGATCTAGAGACATCACATTTGGGCTTGCGAGCAGGATCAAACCATTTGGTCCTTCTAGGCCGAATTCGCTGGTTTAGGGATTGAACATTTTGTCCTTCGAGCCACTAGGTCCTTAATATTTGGTCCTTCGCACCGGAGGGACGTAACAGATGCAATACATCTTACATATGATAGAATAGTGTCGCATCTTGAACAAGGGGAAAAACCCATAGGAGTTTTTTGTGATACAACAAAAGCTTTTGATTGTTTAAATCACAGCAGACTTCTAAATAAGTTAGAAGCTTATGGTATAAGAGGTATACCTCTTCATTGGATTAAAAGTTATTTAAGTATTAGACAACAATTCGTTTCCCTAAGATATAAAGACAATGAGACACTTAGCAATATTCACAGGGGTCCGTGCTAGCTCCTGTATTATTTATTTTATATATCAATGATATTAGTGAGTATTGCAAAATGGATGGGGTAACCCTAACTCTCTATACCGATGACACTTCTATCATCATTTCAGCCAATGATGACTCAGTTGTAACTTAAATGTGATACTGGCATGCAATTATTATCACAGTGGTTTAATGATAATTATCTTTATTTAAATTCATACAAAACAACATATTTACAGTTTCATAATTCCCATAGTGAAAACCATCTTGAAAAATCTAAAGAAACTAAGTTTCTAAGCATGTCTATTGACGAGACAATGTGTTGGCGACCCCACTGTGAAAATGTCATTACAGCTGTGAATCGAGCATGTTATCAGATTCGCTATCTTCGTAACTTCCTTGGGCCCTTACACTTATTAATATTTTATCACGCATCAGTAGAATCCCATTTGAGATATGGCATATATATCTGGGGCTCCTCACCCCCTGCTAAACAAGTATTCATTGCACAAAAACGCGCAGTTAGAAATATTTTTGGTATTCCTTCCACTTGCTATTGTAGAGATTTATTTGCAAAACACAAAATATTAACTTTGACATCTCTTTTTACATTTGAAATATGCAAATACATACATAGCAATAAAACTACCTTCACCTTAAACAGTGACATTCATAAATTTAACACAAGACAGAAAAATAATTTCAGAATTCCTTACACTAAATATACCACAAATATGAGAGCACCTAATATACTTGGTAAAAAGATCTTTAACAATCTCCCTGCATCTCTAACAACATTGCAAAACTATAATACATGTAATACAAAATTAAAAAAATATTTAACAGAAAAATCCTTTCACAATTTAAAAGAATTTTTCAATACAAATGACCAAGGAAAATGACTGTATATCGTACGTCCTTCCTATTCTCATCCTAAATTTATATTCTTGACATTTTTCCATATGTATTAATTATATCGCTGGAAATAAAGTATTATTATTATTATTATTATTAATAATAATAATAATAATAATAATAATAATAATAATAATAATAATAATAATAATAATAATAATAATAATAATAATAATAATAATAATAATAATAATAATAATAATAATAATAATAATAATAATAATAATAATAATAATAATAATAATAATAATAATAATAATAATAATAATAATAATAATAATAATAATAATAATAATAATAATAATAATAATAATAATAATAATAATAATAATAATAATAATAATAATAATAATAATAATAATAATAATAATAATAATAATAATAATAATAATAATAATAATAATAATAATAATAATAATAATAATAATAATAGTAATAATAATAATAATAATAATAATAATAATAATAATAATTAATAATAATAATAATAATAATAATAATAATAATAATAATAATAATAATAATAATACCCGTCCCAGGCCTTTTTCTCGGAACTACGACGTCCTAGAGGTTCAGGAAAAAAACTAGCATAACATAATCCTATCTGAAGAATTTTATGGTAGTAGTCTCGATTTCCGGAATTTACTGGAAGTAGGCGTTCCAAATTTCAAATGGGAACCTAGGTCATGTGTGGTATCGTTGGATGAGTATTCTCAAAACAAACAACTTTTGTAGGAAACATTTTTTTTATTATTCCACATTATTTACGAAATAAATGCTACAAATTGTTTAAATGTTCGAAGTGCCTGCCACCTTGATCGATGCATTTCATAGCCAGCTTATGCCTGTTTTTCTCTTGTTTAATTTGACATTTGCTACTTTTAATCACTGTCACACTCGTTTTGAATGTTACAGAATGGTGTTTTCAAACCGCAAAGGATTTGACATGCTGATGCTGTTACAAGAATGTCGTGAAAACTATCGTGCGGCTGAGAGGCTTTACGCTGAGCGATACCCTCAGCGAGCCAGTCAGTCGAGGAAAGTGTTTCAACGCCTTGCGAATCGAGTCAAGTTGACTGGTGAGGTACAACCGAGCCACAACAAGAATCGACGTTTAAGGCAATATGTGCAGATTGAAAGAGCACCGGATGTCCTTGTCGCTCTTGAACTGGAACTACATATTTCAACCAGAACACTTGCAATAGACGCTGGGATTTGTCAAACGACGATTTAGAGGATTCTTAATTCTAATAATTTACATCCTTACCATGTTAATTTACACCAACAACTTGGAGAGCAAGATTTTCAGAACCGATTAGATTTTTGTGAATGGTTATTAACCGAAAACCGGAGCTTCCATCACACGTAAATTATAATTACTTATAATATGTACTTTTATCCATAACTCTCGAATAATATACGCATATTTCAACCGATTTTTACTAATTAATGACCTTCGTTACCGTTAGTAATTAAATAATATTGACAGTTCGATGGAATAATAGTCAATCGTTATGTCAAATTCAAATCCTAATTTTCAGAGTATAAATAAAATTACTTTTAATAAGTATTTAATTTTTTCCTCATGAAAAGCCAAAATTACACTAGTTTTGTAATTTTTCATACTTTTAGTTTCTTTTTAAGCTTAAACTGTAGCTGAATAGTCGGTTTTAATATTTTCTCTTAGATGTCAATTACTTCATATTTTTTTTTTAGAACTACAATAACTAGATTTTTCTATGCAAAATAAAAAAAATATTTGTCAGTGAAATAATTCTACTTACTTTTCAATAACAATATGTCACTGATATGTTATTTAACAATTGTGAATAAAGTATAGTGTTCTACTTGCATGTAATGGCTATTACTCATTCGAATGATTTACGTCACTTGCTTTCGCTCGTGATGCAAATTTCATTTTCATGAGTAATACATACATAAGATGCTCATTGAATAATATACTATTATTATGCAGATTTAAATTAATTTATTGTAATTCATTCCAACCCAGGGACATTGCCAACAGAAACAGATACGAAAAGCCCATATTCTAATTATGTGTCCTGGTCGACCAATGACTACGTTTATCTCGGCGTTTGAAGCCGCTTGAATTTAGTAAATCCTTTTTCAATCTTCGAAATAAACGATCGAGATTAATATTTGAAGCAGCTTGAAAATGTCAAGTCAAGCCTATAAAATAACAGGTTTGGACTTACGAAGCGACTTGACTTCTATCGAAATAAACAATGAAATTTCAATTAATTTAACTACGCATGCGCACATTCGCAATATGTTGCAGTGTTACTGTATTCATCTCATTTGTTGGTTGTTTGCATTTTACCTCATTTTATAAAAGTCGCGACATAAAACTTAGTAAAATTGTCGAAAAGCAAAATATTTTGAGTAATGAAGAAATAAATGTTTTTTTTTTTTGTTTTTGAAAGAGAAGACAAATAACTTAATGACAATTTTTAGATTTTAAGGTTATATATCCAGGATGAAATTAGATCATATACCTCTCCCTGTCTGAATAATCGAGTATTTAACTATCTTTTTTTTAGTCGATACGAATTTAAAGAAGGTTGAAAATAACTCAATCCTATTTTCAATCCGCTGAGATGAACCAATGAGATTATTTTAAGTCATAATATACTTGAAGCCGCTTGAATTATCGGATAAACGTAGTCAATGTCACAAAGTTATTAATCGATCTGTAAGGTAAACATAAAACAAAAGTTGGGTCTTTAGAAATGAGTAACATGAAGGAATAGTGGAAAACCATAGCAAATGAAATAGAACTCTCAATGAAAAAATCACATTTATTTATTGTGGCTATTTTAATGTTTTGTATTTATTACAGATCCAATGAAAGCAATGAACCGTATTCACAACAAACTACAGCATCTGCTAGTCCATTTGAGTCTAAATATTTAAGTGATATATTAGAAACAAACGTGTAGGCAGTAGTAGGACCGAGTTCTAGTGTATTAACTCGACAATCGAAAATGACATTTTTTTTCTAAAACAGCAAACAACAAGCGGAACGATTACAACAGCTGAAACTACAAGAATTATTGCAGAAGATATGTTACCGTTGTCATTTGTAAAGGGGTCAGGGTATTAATTTAATGTAAAACCTATCACCATATTATAAAGTACCAAGAAGAAGCACAATTCTTTGTAGACTGCATTTACTGTACGAGTTCGAAAAGCAGCAATTGTTAAACATTATTCAAGGATTTCTGTACGTCGTTAACGACTGACTGTTGGACATCACAAAATGCTGAATCATTTATAACTGTAACACTTCATGCAGTATTGCAACATCTTATGTAGTATGTACAGAAATTATGCCAGAGTCATACGGCAGAAAATTTAAGATACAAATTGGAATCCATTATATCTAAGTGGAATTTAAATAGAAAAGTCATTGCAGTAGTACACTACAATGCTGCTAATATAGTCAGTGCTATTAAATCTTCAACAGAAATTGATGAAAGTGTTTGCTGTTTCGCCCATTCTCTTCAGTTACCTATAAATCGATGGCTTAAGCGCAAAATGTCGTAACACTAAAATACACGTCAGGATCAACAAAAAACTGATTTATTTGAAAGTATTACTTTGCAGAAATATGTGTTATACTTTATTTTTTCGAACTAGGCATTACACGTAATTACATAGATTTATTTTTCACATTCAATTTTTTTCTGCGTAATATGTGAGTTACAACATATTGCAATGTCGTTCAGAATGGGATACGACTTTTATATAAAAACATATAGTAACTTAAATCATATTTTCTTGAAAAAATAAGACACTCACATGAGAAACAGAAAATATGTATACACATATATAGTGTTTTAACACGTTAACTGCGATGCATATCGGCCGCGATATATAACCAGATGGTGACATCATGCATAAGCGAATTTCGCCATTTCATTCTTCAGGTGCGGAGAGTATATAATTTTTATTTGTGGGCTGTTTTAACGATTCTTGTAGCATTTTAAATGTCATTTTCTACAGGATTATTAGATTATACTAATATATTACATACCTCGGGCGATATGTAACGCACACAATTAATTATTTCTTTGCGGAACATATCGCCGGGAATTTGTATCAACTTGCATAAACTTGTTTTAATAACGTGCGTTTTATTTATTTTTATTGTCAGTCTAAACCTCGTGCATTGTATATTATTATAGATTATTTTTTATAGAATTGTCAGACAGATGAAAAATTCTTGAATTAGCAAAAAAAAACACTTCCCTGAAATGAAGTGGAAATATAATATAAATTTACTTTGTTTTTAGTTATTGTTATTACCAGAATAAGTAATATGTTATTTTTGTTAAATAAAACAATTAAAATTCTTGTATACATAACTTTGTCTTCCATGTATTCAATTTAAATTAAATATGTGCCGCTTTAGTCCCTGTAGGTATGTACGGTTTGAGACTAAATAAGTTGAGATATCAACCTAAAATATAGATACTTGAAAACAGCCAAATGTTACTTCTTTTTTCACAAGATGGACGCAATACTACCTTATTTTTGTTCCGCAGTTAACGTGTTAATCAGTTTAATCATCATTTTTGGTAGAAAATTGAATATCATCATAAAGAAAAATTACCTCAGGTGGTAAAACTTGAGTAAGCTCTTGGTATTTTTTCTTAAATATTTGAATTCTGTTCTTATATAAAAGGTCGTTTGTTATAATTTGTAAGATGATGAACTAGTCTCTGTGGTGGTGGCAAATAATTTGTAGTAGATAATTCCTTTTGGAGAGTACTTCAAACATTCAAGATCATTGACTGTTGGATCGTTTTTTACTCGGCCAAGGCGGATAGAATTGTATCTAAAATTTCCCCTGGTATAATTAATAAAAAAGTCATGAGTGAACATTAAATGGCGAAGGATTCTTTCTCGTTTTCCTAATGAAAATGGGGTACTGGCTGGGTAAATGTATATCGCGCCCTTTTAATTTTCTTTCAATTAAACCATGACATGAATTGACCTCCATTTGCGTGTGGCCTTTCTCCAAAAATTTATTTTAAGAAATAGATACAAAACACACAACAACTTTAATCATTTAATGCATTATCAACAAAATTACTCACCTAATATGTTAAAACTAACAGATTGTAACAGTGCATCACACATCATAAGGACTAACAGTGCTAAAATGAGAGTTATTACATTTTACACTTCGAACAACGGCGTCTGTTGACACGACGTTTTATTTTCAGGCAATAGCACATATTTTTTTTTATCACTGGGGCTTCTTATATTTTGAAATAAAAGCAGAAAAGAAGGTTACATACAAAGAGGCAATTTTTTTAAAAAAATTGATTGTTACGGCGTTTTGCACTTAAACCATCGAAATAGCGGTTTAGAAATACAAGAAATTATGCAATTGCTCAATAAATGTAGTTCAATGTAGGTTTTACAAAACGGGCAACGGTTGAAAGTGCTACGTTAAAAGCTAAGCAAAAGACACTTGAAATATAACGTCAATTTTGTGTTTAATAACACAAGAAATTTAGCTGATATTTCCAATAACCTTAAAGTTCTCAATATTTTCATACCGCCATCGTATATAATAGCTATTTGCGTATAGAGGGTAGAAAGAAAAGGTTTACGCCTGGGGACAAAATTTTTATTCGTCCAAGCGTGTTAACTTCTTTCGCCCTGAGGAATGTACGTTTTACGCACTACTGCAATCAGATGATATGTACATAAATTATTATTTAAACTCATTTGCATTTGTATTTTTGAAGTTTTGTTTACCAGTCGACAGGCTTTTGCTTCAGTTTACCTCTCGCATGTGCTACTTTACCGCCCGCATGTGTTACTTTACCGCCCGCGTAGATACTTTACCGCTCGCATCTGCTACTTTACCGCCCCCATGTGCTACTCTACCACCCGCATGGCTACTTTACCAACCGCATGGCTACTTTACCGCCCACATGTGCTACTTTATCGCCCGCGTGATGTAATCTTTTAGTTTTTCTTTTAAAGTGGTTAGACAAACGTATACAAACCAATAAAAAAAAATGGTAAAAATAGTCATATTAACTATAAGATAGCCATTGCTACGCATCATTATCAATTAGGTCACAGTTTTAATATTAATAATATTGAGATCTTAGATAGAGGACAATTATAGAAAAAAATATTTGTGGAAATGATACACATTGTCAAAAATACCAGTTAAATTATAACTGTCTTCTTGCTATTAGCATTATATCTTAGTCCTTTTCATTTGTAATTTTGGTTATTTCTGAGAACCTATAAATTTTAGTTTATAAGAACTCATAGTTCCACAAAACCTTATCTGTCTTCATTTACTCCTCAGACTGACAACAGTTTGGTCAACTTCAAATCATTTCAATTTTAACAATTTACAATGTTAGTTTGCAACAATGTACCATCATTTCTGTATAACACAATCTCATCTCAACTTATTTTCGTTTTATTAAATTCTCTTAGTCCAATATTAAAAATTCAACAAGTGGACGCTATCCATTACAAATCACTAAATATAAATCAGCATAAACTATTTCAGAGAATGAAAACACGTTTGAATTCAACGTATTATATGATTGACCCTATGATAGAGCAGAGGGAAGCAATAGTAAGAATTCTGAGTGCCCGTAATGTTACTTCGCGGGGAGATGCAGTGTTCCCAAAAAAACATATTCCGAATGGATAATTTTGGAAGGTTTGAAAACTATATTACAATCGTTTAAATTATCTACAAAACTGTTGCCATCAGAAAATACAATATCTATATTTCAGCCATGCCTTTACTGAATAAGTTTTGAAAGAAAAATAGACACGATGAAAAGAAAATTAAACAGGTAAAAGCAATAATACAAATTGAATTCAAATCAAGACTTGCCTTGATAACAAGTTTAACATTTGCACATTTCTTGATCCAAGGTACAAAAATAAAGAAAGGTTAATTGGTTTAAAAGAAAAAGTAAAATGACATTTGAAGAATTGTTTGAAGGTAGAGTATAATTATTGTTCTATAATTGCGACAAAAGCAATAATGTCAACAAGTGTGGTATGTTGTCACGGTTAACCGGTTACCATTTTCGACGGTTTTTGACAGCATAAGGATCGGCATCGTTGATATCTATTCTTCTAACAATATTATTTTGTACTGGATCATTATTTTCGTGGTACTATAATTCGTCATTTAGCCCAAGTTATGCAGTACACAACATACCCTTATAAGATGTGCAATTTAAGGTATTTTCTTTAATTTCACATGAAAAAGTTGCCTAAACTTTTGTTTCAGATGGAGGCTCCATCTTCTTGTGTTCAAGTGATTTCTACAATTTTGCTTCTAAATTAACTTTGGATATTTTAAAATTTAAAAATTTATATTACTTTTTTCGTAATGCAGAAATTTACAACAAAGTATATACTTAGATGTACGTTCTTCCTTTTATAATTTGACGAGGGCTGATGACGGACGTTATTCCGAAACCGCTTCCCATTTACTAAATAAAAAATTTTTTTACTGTACTTCATCTCTACACTCATTCCAATTTTACTATGACATGAACTCTTTCATTAATAGACCAATAGAGTGTTCTACCTAATACATATTCAAAGTTCAAAAGAAAATTCAATTATACCAAAAACTAATTACAACTTCTTTACACTTACCTGTTTTATGATAATGTATATTGAAATGGGAAATTTGGGAACAATTTTGAAGTTTGGAATTAAATAAATAGGCCGTATGTTCCATCTTTGTTAATGACGTCAGTCATAAGTCATTTATTACATAGGACGTTTCGAACAAAATTTGTCCATCCTCAGCTATACAATGTGCAAGGAAAAAAAAACAATGTTACAAATGAAAAAAAAAACTACATTAACAAATTTCGACTTACCAAGTACAAACATTTATATTATATTTAAAATATTTGTACTTGGTAAGTCAAAATTTATTTATGTACTTTTTTTGTTTACAACATTGTTTTTCTTTTTTTTTCCTAGCACATTGTATAGCTGAGGATGTACAAATTTTGTCCGAAACGTATATATTTTGACATTTTTCTGCCAGTTTCGTGAGCTGTCGTGTATTGCATTCAGGACTTGAAGGATGCACAAGGTAAGACTCGTAGCGATTTATGAGTCATGAGCAATTCTATGCAAACTGATTGCTTCCGATCACTCGTAAATATCATACGATTTCTCGAAAACTTTACGAGCAAAGAGTGACTGACAATAGCGTTACCATAGTGTGTTATATTTATAATTAATGAACTTTTGGTAAACAAAATTAATCAAAATGTGAACTTTTTGCATATTGTACTATTAATTGAATAAGGATATAACAGGTAGGTAATATAAAAAATTGTGTTAATACAAATAATTAAAAAATAACCTTAATTTAGAAACTACTTGCGTACATTGCGCAGACATATAAGAGATTTGGTAAACTCATTTGATATTCCAGTTGCACATTTTAAACAAATGTACAAATTGGATGGGCTATGAATTTTATTAGAAGGATTGAACCATTTTATAATCCATCAAATTCGCGAATTCCTTTGTATATTAAAGTATTGAAACATAGAAATTTATATTTATGTGTATTATAAAAAGACTACTTCTGTAGGTCTTAACGGTGTTAAACTTTCTGGCAACAGGTTCATTCCAAAATCCAATTGAAGTGAATTTCTCCATATCACTCAGCCAAAGCTCTGTAAGTCGTACTATACACGAAATATGTAATTTAACAGTGATATATTTACTACCACAGTATGTTAAATTTCCGTCTACAAATGAAGAGCAAAATATAGTTAAAATAAGGTAAATATACATGAATAATTTTATAAGTTATTCTTATACTGATAACGTATATTAATATTTTAGATTTTATGAAAAGTGGGGATGTCGAGGTGTTTTAGGTGTAATTGATGGGACGTACGTTGATATTATAGTTCCACCTGTTACTGATGATGACCTTCCTTCATTTGTTTATATTAATAGAAAAGAGAAGCATTCTATAAATGTAATTTTGGTATGTATTATCTTGTAGTGTATCAATGTATTTATAATTCAAGTGTAATTATTTTTAAAGATTTGTGACTCCAATAATAGAATTATTGCATGTTCTGCACGATTCCCTGGTTCCATTCATGATACGGCAATTTGGCAGATGAGCAGTGTTAAACTTTTTTTAAAGAGAAATTATGAAAACGGTGGTAATCAAACACATTTAATTGGTTTGTATCAATTACACAAACGGACAAAATTTGTTTAAATTTACAATAATAATAATTCTCAGGAGACAGTGGTTATCCTTTGGAACCCTGGTTGTTTAATCCATTCGGTAACCCTGGTGAAAATACTCCTGAAGCAAGATTCAATACGGAGCTGAGTTCTGTCCGAAATGTGATTGAGAGAACTAATGGCATTTTCAAAGGAAGGTTTAGATGTCTTTCGAAACATAGAACATTGTTGTGTCACCCAACTCGAGCTTCAAACATAATCTATGCGAGTTGTGTACTTCATAATATTGCACTATATGCAAATATAATATTAGCAAGAGACGTAGTAGAATATGAAGATCCAGACGAATTGGTGCCGCATATTGGCCAAGGTATTAAAATAAATTATTACGATTGTCTCGTACACTACAGTTTTACGATTTTACGATTTTTTTGTAAAATTGCTTAGAATTGCACCATAAATTTGGAGTGCATAAAACAGCAATAAATTCTGTTTTCAATCTTTTAGGAACCTGATTATTCATTACCGGATATTAATTCCGTATTTACAAACTCCGATAATGATCCCGTATATGAGCTTTCTAATCACATATAAATGAAGTAAGTTTTTTTTCATTACAAAATTTCATAATTATTTTGAGTAATACCAATTCTAAATTTTTTGTACATTACAGAGTTGCAGTCGTAGTAGCTTTTTAAATAATTCTGAGCTATCTGCCGAGATATATCAACAAACGTCGTTATCAGTTTTACAAATATTTCAAATAATGTTAATGAAATTATTATTTATTTATTTCGTATCAACAGCATACATTATAATATTATACTGAAAGTACTGAAACAATAAATAACGCCGCTCATGATACTTTTTATAACTGAGCAAATAATTAATTCAGACTTGCCCGACGATATCCGAACTCATGAGAACGCAGTACTTAATTCAATTATGCAGAGACACCCCGTGTAAAAGACAAAACAAATAATATGTAATACAATAAAGTAGTAATAAATTAATAATTGTATTTTACCAGGCAGTCAAAACTTTTTAATAAATTCCAGGATACATGTGTAATCAACAAAAAGAAAAAGAAATTCTGCACATTAAATGTTACAAATTTTGAGCGTCATTTAGTAAGTGTGATGATCTGACCAGGTCCTGTAATACGCCCTGTACAACTAGGGTAAGGGACACGTACCAATCATCCGAAGTAGATACGAACTGCTGAAGACTGAGTAAACCCAAACTTTTTGTAATAACCTGTACATATTTATGTTATAAACCATTGGTCTAAAGAAAATTAACATATACAAAAATATTGAATTGTTATCGTGTCGGCTATACGACCGTCGTTATTGTCATGAACATAATACATTTACAACTTTGCCAGACATAGAATAGGTGTTGCGCATCGGCATCCTCCAACATATTAAAATATACTTAACGTATAACAAAAGGACATACGATGATAAAATAAAAAATAGAGGATACCGCAAACTACATACATGTAAATCGTGGTAGATATAAAAAGCGTACGTACCAAACAAAATAAAATAAAAATTCACGAGATTCTTACACTTACTAGAGAACAACGAACCAACAAATTACAAACAATGTTGAACTTTAATGCGTGCGTAATCCGTGAATTCAGATATTGCAACCCCAACTATGTGGGCCGTAGATCTCTAAGCCATAAACAGATAGATGAAAGGTGGAGTGAACTAGCGTCGAGTACTAATGTTACACCAGATGCGTCTATTAAACTCAGCATGGATCATCCACCCACTCTTCAAGGTGTCAAGTATAATGGTTTCTTGTTATGCTCGGGTGATCCCGAGCACATATACCAGCGTGCGGTTTAAGGGACACCACGTACACTGGCTTGCAAAAAATCGCGTATACGTTAAAAATCAAGTAACCGAGTTTTTGTAATTTTTTAGCTCTGTAAATAATGTAAAAACTGACAATGTCACTGTCATCACTATTTGATCTATTATGAAACTAGTTCTTATTTGTGTTTAATTTACGTACTGATAAATTACAAATATATTCTGGAAAAATGAAAGAACAACCAAGTATGTATTTGAATTTCTATTTATTTTGACATCTTAATTGATACTAGTGACATTGACAAGTTAAAAATCAAGATCGACTCAATACAGAAAAAAATAAGTGTACCTACGCGATTTTTTTGCAAGCCAGTGTACCACTAGCCCTGACGACAAATGGGGCGACAAGGACACTCTTGTCGCCCCATACCTGTCCCGGACCCCATTGATGAACTTGAAGTCTGAGTAATATGTCAACTTGCGGTTATAGGCACTTGAAAGGGGCGTAACCCCTTCCCGTGCAACCGCAATATCGCTAATGATAACCTCAGACTCCTTGGTCATAACGAGATCGGGAACCTTCCACTTGATGTCAGAGCAGGTAATGCGTGTCTCCACTGCCACGGTGTATCCCTTTTTGACACCTGCTCTCTTTATCGTCTTAGCAACATAGTTGTGCCTTTTTATGCGACTGAAGTGAATCACATCACAATCCTGCAACACATGCGAAAGACTCACGGCACGGTCGTATCCTGCTCTGTATCGACATGATTCCTATGGATTGTACGCCCAGTCTCGCGTTGAAAGCATGTGTTGCCCCTTAGAGCGTCACGTACATAGTTCCTACTAGACCAAACTTACCCGCTTGTTGTGAAGTTGACATCTGCAATCTTTATTTCACTGTTTGTATAATCATTTATGAACTGAACAATATTTACTATATATTTTAAAATTTCATGTGACAGTTCGAAAATAAGTTGGTAATATTTAAAAATCATGTGTCTTATTTTGTTTTTTATGCCGATTTATAATAAAAATGAGCGAAAATAAAAGAAGTCAGGAAGCATTACAAATGAACAAAAGATTATTTTAGTGGAGTTTATAGAAACCCACACCGATTTAAAATATGGAAAATTCACAAAATATTTAAAACAGCATAAACATTGTGGGAAAAACGTAGTATTACATTAAAAGCTATTCCTGGAGTGTACAAACACTGGAAACTGTGAAGAAAAGTAATATTATTATTTATATATAGATTTTTCTGATTTAATTCGCAATACCAGTAGTTGTGTTACGTATCGTAACCAAACATAACCATACAATCATAAAGTAAATAATGTAAAATTTGTGTTTTTTACGTCACATACATTAAATTATAATTTTTTTCCAGATGTGGCATGATTTACGAAATAATGCCAAAACAAAAAATCTAATATTTTGAAATATCAGAGAGGAACTGTTGAAGGTGGAGGGTGTTCAGGAGATGAAATTTTAACACCAGTTGAAGACAGAAATTTCGATCTTATCGGAACAACGGCCATACAAGGGAACTAATATAATCGAGTCGGCATCATTTTTTAATTTTAATGAAATTGAGCCCATTGAGAAGGTATTCAACGTATCAGGTATAGACACATTTACATCTATAACACTTCCATGGGTACCATTTTTACAAAAAAATTCTACCATCGGCACTACTGCCACTTCCTTTGGTACCACAAGCACCAGCAATGCAACAAAAGACTTCTCTTCCAAGACAAGGAGTTCAGAGATTAAAGAGACAATCGTAGCAACTGTGAGATTACCAGATGCAACAGACAATAAGTTAAAATAGAAGGAAAAATATTACAAGGCAAAATTAGAATTGTACAGACGAGACGTCATTGCCAAAGAACGAATGGCAGTTACAACTTACATTTCAAATTTCAAGTTTCAATTTCCTTTATTCGAAAATCGTATAGATTTATTACAAATTTTTTAAGTATAATTTAATTTTGCATGAAAATTTAATATGAGATTAGATTACTTTTCGAAATTTAAATATCAGAGAGTTGAAAATTTAGATATTAGAGTTAATTTTAATAATATGCTGTAATGTTTATTCATAAACCAACTTTAAATTGAATATAGTCATTAATCTGGTTAAGCTCAATTTTCTTAGTACAAAAGGTATTTTGTTACTGTTACCGAGAAGGGAGAAGGAATAGTTAAACTATGTGGCGAACGGTAATTCGTATTAATAATATATTAAACAGAGTTGCAAATATTATACAGGCAACAATTATAGAATCGGTTCCCATAGAATACGCACATATATATCCGAAGACACTTACTTAAATTGCATAGTTAATTTTACTTACATATCTTATAAATATTCAGGCCTCTTTCTAAACATTTAATAAAAGCACTGCCAAGCAAAGTCAACATTCTTCGTTGATATCTGGAGTACAAGAAAGCGAGTCGATAGCTAGCTTTTCCGCAAGAAGCCGAAAGCTACCGTTCCCCTCCCCCATAACTTCCCTTGCCCAAATGCCCGACGACTACTCTAGGTCCAGGGAGCGGGTGTTAAAAATGCAAGGAAAATTTCAGAAAGTTTTGCTTCCCCACAACCTTGTGTCAAGAGAAATCGTCAGCCCTTTGACAAAGAGTACAGTCGCGCACAAAATTCGCCCAGCCGAGTTGTCTCATGGTTTGCCCGCAACATTACCTAACCGCTGTAACGAATATAAGAAAAGAAAAAAAAATATTATCAGGTAAACTTAAATTAAGAAAAAATATTCACCCCATTTCACTTTTCATATCAGCTCAGCAGGTAAAATTTTGTGCGTACATCATACAGTCATCTTCTAGAGGAGGTAAATATTGGCACAAGCAATGAATCATTCGTTAAATTGTATTACTTAAAGTTACTTTTCAGAGGTTCGCAGATATTGCTAGAGAATACCAAAAAGCAATTCCGCAATTACTTTACTTCTATGCCTTTAATGAATGATCTGAAAGAATCAAAAATATTTGCATATGGTACAGTTAGAAAGAATCGATGAGGACTTCCTAATAATTTCAAGGGTGGTAAAGTTATGAAGAGGGGAGACGCTGATCGGCGAATGGCTGATAAAGCTATCGTTTCTATGAAATGGATGGACAAAAAAGGAATTTATTTTTTATCGAATTTTCATGACCTTAAAAACACAACTTTTGTTCAAAAAAGAGCAAAAGATGGAACTTCGACGGAAATTGTTTGCCCAATCTTACTCAAACATTATAACAAAAATATGGAACATATAAATACGGCCTACATGCTGAAGTCTTGCTATGAATTCTTGTTTTTGTATTGTTTCAATTAATTTTTGACATTTGCAATAAATTGGTTATATAAATATTACAAAATGCCTAAGTTTACGAATAGTGAATACGCAGACATTGTTATTACCTATGGCGAAGCTCTGGGGAACGCAGCTCTAGCCCAGCGAATTTACATCGAGCGTTTTCCAAATCGTCGTGTTCCTAATATACACACGTTTGTAAGTGTTGTACAACATCTTCGAGATTTTGGAACATTTAGACCTGCAGCCCAAGATCGTGGTAGGGAACGTCCTCATCACGTTGAAAATGTTGAAGAGGTAATTTTGGATAACGTGGATGCTCAGCCAGGAACAAGTACCCGAAGATTAGCATCACAATATGGAGTATCACATACGACAGTTTGGAGTAACTTAAAAGAACAACAGCTATATCCATATCCTGTGCAAAAAGTTCAGTGTTTGCAGCAAGTAGACTTACCAAACAGATTTCAATTTTGCGAATGGGTTGTCGAAAAAATGCAAGAAGAGAATTTTTTTTTATCCCGTGTATTGTTCACTGATGAAGCTGGGTTTACTAGGGAAGATGTGTTCAATATGCATAATACACATATCTGGTCGGACGAAAATCCTCATGCTGTAAGGGAACATAATAACCAAGAAAGATTTTCTTTAAATGTTTGGGCGGGAATTATAAATGGTCGACTCATTGGTCCGCATATAATGCCACCTCGGTTAAATGCAGAAGAGTACTTACATTTTTTGAATAATGTCTTATTCGAATTACTCGAAGATTTGCCCTTAGAAATTCGTGCAAATATGTGGTATATGCATGATGGGGCAGCATGCCATTATGCACTTATTGTGCGAGACTGGCTAAACCATAACTTCCCTGCTTGTTGGATAGGACGAAACGGCCCTGTTGCGTGGTCTGTCAGATCGCCAGATTTAAATCCGTGCGACTTTTTTTGTGGGGCTATATGAAGAGTTTAGTGTACACAGCTCCAATTGATACTGCAGAATTTTTGCGGGAACGAGTGGCGAATGCCTCTGAAATAATTAGAAACAACACACACATGCTGGAAAGAGTTGTTCAATCGTTTCAACGGTGCATTCAATGTTGTATAGATACTAACGGCAACCACTTTGAACATTTGTTGTGAATATGATTTTAGTTACCTTCCCAATTATCGACAATAATTGTCAAATTGACACAATACACAAACGATCTGTTCCTCTGTTCACTTAGTACAGTGAGAGAATTTTGAACTATAACACAGGAAAGCCGTGACTTGGCAACGTAGAAGTCTCTGAGTCTGCAACGTATGCGTGACAGCGTGACATATCATGGGATTCCGTTTGATTGTTGTTATAATCGCATTGTATTACTATAAATGAAAATACAGCAACATTAAAAAGGTAAGAATATTTAAAATAATGGTGGTTTATTAACCGTTATTAATTGTTTGAATGATTTTTATTTATAAACTTACTTTTTAAGTAAAGAAAATTATTTTAAATTTTTGCAGATTCCTAGGTGCTGTGTCACGGGATGCAAGACCAACTGCGAGAGCACTTTAAAAAATGCAGATCCTGCAACTACATTTAGTTTCCCCAAGGAAAGTGACAAACGAAATGCTTTGATTAGAACAATCCCTCGTCAAAGTTGGACACCATCAAAAAATTCATCTGTATGTGTGATGCATTTTCATAAATTCATGATAAAGATGTGATACAGTATCAGAAATGTAGAAGTTCAAGAGCTGCTTCTAAGGTATCCAAAGTTAAGAGGAATTTTTTGATAATGTACCTACCTATCTAAATTCGATGGACACTAAGCAGCACATCGATCCAAATAGTTGCCGAAAAGATATTTTTGAACGTCATTCTTGTCAAATAGAGACATTTTTAAGTAAAGATAAAATTGAGAGCTACGAGTCATTTGTGGAAAATTTTGTAAATACTGTCAAATTCATTAATAGCTGGTGTTATAAAATAACTGACAATAGTCTGTGGTTTTATGTGTTGACCCGTATGATTGCAGTGAGTTTTCGCAGGATATATTGAATTTTCAGAATATTTTGCCAATTGATATAATCAATTATATTTTTTGGGGTGTAAAGCTAGTTTGCCTCCTCGTGGTGCACCCTGGGTAACGCAAAATGAACTAGCACAAATAGCGACCAAACAAGCTTCAAGACATTCTTGAGGATCTCCTTATCATTGAAAACATCAGAATGGCGCAAAAATGGTGATAGTGACGCAGCAGTTCCACTAGATAGAACCTTTCGGCGATCTAGAATGGAGCAAACAGGACAATACTGCACCATCATCAAGGGCGCCTTTCACCTCTTGGACCTACTTAATTTTGTGAATGCACGCCATACGATAAATAAATAAATATCTTTTCGCCAACGAAAGTGTTTACACCCAAGAGCAATTAAACACGTGCATTAGACGATTAAGAAATTTGAATGATATGTATTAATTAATGGACAGGGGAGTAATTTAATATTGAAATAAAGTAAAATATTTATAATTTCTATACTCCAATTACAATATTTTATCTCACATAATGTAATAAACCTTTTAATTTTTCTAGAGTTAATGTGGAGTCATTGATCTCTAACAATTAAAAAATTTGTGTAAGTCTAGACTTATAAATGGTAGTCTATAAATTACTTTTTCATTAAATTTTTATTCTAAATAGGTATTATATTCTCAAAATATGAATTAATAAAGGTATTTATTTTAAATTTCTGTTTATTTATTTGTTAATGACGTAACTAACGTCACGCGGGGCACTAAGATCAACTGTTTCGAAGGTTCCAGGAAACAGCTGATTGTAAAACGAGAAAATTACAATCTTTACAATAATTATTGAAATTTGCAAATTTTGTAGTCGCCGATGCAATTGACATAAAATTGCAGCAATAAAAAGTTTTATAATCACAAACACTGTATTATTTATTTTTATCAACTTAAATATTTAGTAAATTATAGAATAAAGGTAAATAAATGGTAAACTATTAAGATCTCAAGTAAGTATTCGATTATTTTGGATAATAGCGGTAACTCGTTTTTATTAGTTGTGCATTTACAAGTGAACTGATCGGATTACTATTAATGACTGCAGCGCTGTTGCCAAAGCCAAATCTATGAAATGAAATGAACATGGCTTGTAAAGATAGGTGGCTCTGAAGAAGCCTGTTTCAATACACAATTTTATAATTTTGTTATCCAAAATTTAAATTTCTTAATTTAAAAAATTGTACTATTACGAATTAATTAATAATAAATGTTATTTTCGTTGATCCGTTTGTTAATTACTGTGACTGCAAGTGTAACCGATATCTGACAATTCTTGAGCTGTTTGTATCCCACTTCAATACGACAGCAGCCATTTGTTCTCCATGAGCAGGTAACGAAATATGTAGCAAATCTTTAAAGAATTTTAACTCAAAATCTAAAAGACTTAAAAAAAAAGTTATTAAGAAATTTTGTTTCTCACGTCGAGTTACATTACTGGTTAAATTTAATGCACTTATTACATTGACAGCCTGTATACTGTAGTTTTGAGTTATAGAGGTTTTTACATTTTGTTTGTTTTTTCTTTTATTTCTCGTTCTTTTTTACAAATATATTTGAGATTTAAACAACAAAAGTTAAACAATACTTTAATTTTGGGAATACAAAAATTAAGAATACAATTTATAATTAATGAGAAAATGTACTTACGACTTTTTTGTTTAGGAATTTTCTTTCAGTTACTAAATAAAAAATTGTATCTATAGACAAAACGTTATTTATTGTTAATTGTTTATTAAAAACAAAATACATGTTCCTATATAAAGAAAAACGCAACTGAGCTTCGAAAACTTAACGCTAAACAACAAAATTATTTATAATGAAGAGACAAACATGTTAAACATCGTCTTCCGTAAACATTATCTTCTTCAGTTTCAGGAAGGTTTTGCCAAAAAACTAATCTGTTTTCAGGAATTATCGCTTGTAGTCTTTGTATAATGTTCGTTTTTCAGACTTTTGAAATACCATTTTCGTGAGGTCTTCGTGTGAGAGCCAATAAATTATCAGCTTTTTCATATTTCGACATTACGAAATTTAAACAATTAAAATCATTTTGAAATGAAGTCTTGTATTTTAAATCCCTCCTACCTCTTTCAAAACGGGCCCAAACTATGTCTTGAAGATATATTCTGGGATTCAACTTGAATTTAGTTGAGGATGTGTAATCAATATAAGTAAAAAAAAAAATCCAAATGCATTTGTTGATTGACACGTTTCGAATTAGATTTCTTAACACATTCAACAAAATCTTGGATATCATATACTGTTTTTTGGAGTTTTAAACTTAATTCGACTTGGTGGTGCAATGAATCACTGGACATAAATGTATGACCAGATTGAAAGTATTTTATATCTAGAACTTTTAACTGAACGAGATCAGAATTCAAGATATAAATAGAAAAGGAAAATAACGCCCAATTTTTGCTCTGTGCTGAACAATTATCAAGCCATATTGTTATGGAATTTGAATCTCGAAGAGCGAAAAAACAAAATTGAAAAAAGTTGATATAATATCATGCTTGCTTCTGCCAGAAATAGCTTCATGCCACACGAAAACGTACGGTTTTTCGGTGGACTTTCCTATAGGCACGAATGTTTCATTGTATGCGACGATACGAGGAATAAAAATAACTTCTTTAAACATGTCGCATCTTGGAAGCATTATGACCTATTAAAATTGTAATCCGAAATTAATTCTTAAAATAATAATTTTTACCTTTTGAAGATCTGCCGAAAAGTAAAGCCCATCGTCTTTTAAACAATCCTTTTTGTATTTATCTCTTGCAGCTACATATTTTTCGTGGTGGAGTTCCCACAATTTACATTGTTCACAATCTCTACTAATATTTACTTTGGTGTGACCCGTTGATTTTCCATGCAAAATGAATGATTCACATAAGAAACATTCTTCGTTTCCCAGTGATGCCAACGATATATTTTTCTTTGATACTTCTTTCCGGTATAACTCGTCGGAGATTTGAAAATATATTTCGCCTCAAAATCCTGGAACATGGCTTTAATAGTTACATCACTTGGTAAATAAAGTCTCAAAGGAGCATGTTCCCTTCTATAATGGGATATGGATGGTTTAAAAGAGTCAATATGTTGCTGAATTATAGTTACATCGAACTTGTTCTCTTTCATATGTTTACCACGATTATCAGTTTTAGGTATTAAAGACGTCGGGTCATTATATAAGACGTTTCTAAGTACTCTATCGGTCTTTAACTCATACCCAATGGTGACTAAAAAATTTCTTACAGACTGCGTGCGTTTTCCCATTTTCATCAACTAAGTAATATACAACACTATTATTTCTTCTACTACCATTTTCCGTTGAAACAATCACTGTCCTTCTTTTTGGATTCGACCTTTCAGTTTTATGGTAGATAAATGTTTTTCTGTCTTGGTCAGTGTCCATTTGCCAATACTGATTATTAATTTCTTTCTGTCTATTTATGTTTATATTTGAAGTGCATTTCTTCTTACATTTTTCAGAGCAGTTTTCTTTTACTCCATGGTTTTCAACGGTATAACTTCTTTTCAATCTCTTGCTTTCTGCTAAAGATGTGTCACATTTCTTCCGTTTCCTGACTTCACCTTTCTTTGTAAGATTCTTTTTCTTTTCAACTAATGCCACGAGTTCGTTAACAATGTCGGAAATAATTCCTTTAATGAAAACTTCTGAATTATTATCGGAAACTGCAAATTATCATCTTGAGAATCCTTATCACCATCTTGCGAAATCAGTAAATCTACACCCACAATCAAATTCAAATTATCATCAATTTCTGTTTCCGAAGGATGATAATCACCATCCTTAACATTATTATCATCGTCAAAGTCGCTAAAATCCTCATTTGATGTAACGAATTCATTTATTAGCTCGGTGCCAGTATCGTTATCTTGTGGTTTAATACCATATTTAAAATTCATCTTGATCTATTCATCCTGTAATAACTATAAAAACGTATTATTTGTATAATTATTTATTTAGTTTATTATTTACTTATCTTGAAACACACCACTGCACAGTTTGACAAATGAATTTAAGGTTACAGACAGTGTTGACAACATTGAAATGCTAAAAAAAAGTCTTATTTACAACGAAAATGACACATACGACTATTCTATTTTTTAAGCTACGAACAATATTGACATATCCTAAAATCAAAAGTCGTATCTACAAGAAAAATGTGACATACGACTATTTTATTTAGTAATTGTTACATACGACTGATCTTTGTAGTAACTACCAGTATTTTTGTAGATACGCTAATTTTTCTTACAGTTTTATGCTCGTAAATATGGACATACGACTTCCAAATCAAGTGCAAAAGATAGCAAAATATATCCTTGAACATGTAGATACAACTGATTTTCGATGAAAATGTCAGATACGACCTTCTTGCTTAGCACGGCAGTGTAGCTTGGGGGTTAGTCGAGATACCTAAACGCGAAAAGCGTGGGCGCAAAAGCAACGAATACGATTTTTCTAATTAAAAATTCAAACGTCAAATGCCAACTGAAACTAACAAAAAAGAGTCATTACGTATGCCTGTTTATGGTACCTCCCGAAGATGTGAATTATGTAGTATAAAGAACGAGCCGCATCGCATTTGCGAAATTTGTATTATATCGGACAGTTGTAACAACCAAAAGGCCTGATTTATATTAATATGTATTTATTAGTCAAATAATCCATTAAATATAAAATTTAAAAAAATATGTGGTCAACCGCCAATTGTTTTAACAACCATGTGGCTAAGGATAGTGGTGACATCTGTTGGTACTACTGTGCGTCAACATTTAAATTACATGATAACATATTTTTATACATTCGCCCTTTTTATAATATAAGCGTATCTGGCTTTCTACCAATTCCTCCACACGGCGACCAGCCAGGCCCCGTTAGTGATGCCTCCGCCGCCACTGCTGTCCCCGCTTCCATTTACCTTTAGCCACCGAACACGAAAAAGCGACGGTTCTCCCGTCCAGGGTTGTTCTAGTCATTAAAATTGTAACATATCTATTACAAAACGTTCTTAGTTATTACGTCATTACTACAATTTTAAAAAGCCTAATATCCATTACATTTTTTAAATTCTGGAAAATCAAATAAATAATGGCAATTAACGCGCGAAATTTCAAATTAGTGTGCTTCTTCTTCCTCTAGTCTGTGATTCTTTAGTTTAGTGGTAGTGTAAAAAGTCATTTTTACATTTTACGTTTTGCCGCGTATGGCGTATGTTGAATTGGTCGTTGTCGTTGATGCCGAATAAGTGGAAGTGGAATAGTGAGGTTATATCTGTCATCCTGTTGCCATAATATTTGCTCATTGCATTCAAATACAAATTTATTTAAAACGATGAGTTTAGACAGGTAATTTAAAGTTTAAACGAAAATCAAAAACTCTACCTGAAGAAAATGGTAACAACAATAACAAATCTTACATTATAAATTTGGACAAGTAACAAGTTTATGATAAGATAGGACATTGACAAATGAAAATTAATTTTTTTTAATTTATAGATCGAAACCTGCTTCCTTCCCAGACAAAGACAGCGTCTAATATAGATAATGATGATGATGCCGATTCCAGTAGCAATGAGGGGTTACAATTACAAAAAAAATAAAAAAATCTGATGTGGCCAGCACATTACCTTCCATCAGTTATACGAGGCATTTACGAAAATTCTACCGGTGAACTGTTACAGGTAAACAGCTGTTTATCAGGTTGTAGCTACCGGAATCGATATTTTAAGAACGCAAGTGGTAAACAGGGTAGATCCATAACATATGAAAAAATTGAAAATTTGAAACAGGTTAGAAATTTGATATAGTTAACAAACTTTTAACGCACGCGCTTCGCTTTACATCACTACCTTTTTTCGAGATTAGATTCTTCATGAATCCGGTAGATGGATCTGGTAGATATTACACAATATTCGAACACGGTAACTTTTTACCACTCGTGTTTTCGAACACAGTCGGTAGATGAGGTATCTACCGGTAGAATTTTCGTAAATGCGTATGAATTTTCTATAAAATCCATACAGAAAGTTCCTTGCAAAAGATTTTAAATTTCTTGTATGTACATTACCTTTCGACAGTTATATGTATTTTATACAAATTCCATACAGAAAGTTTCGAGCAAAAATATCCTATATTTCGAGTAAAGTTATAACACAAATATACTACGAATATGTCAATTGACACTGACATCTTTCAATCAGAATTTTCTTAATATAGTAGCTGTTTCTAGCATAGCTAGCTAATTTATGAAATTTAATTTCTTTATAATTTTATAACTTGTGACGAAGCTGGGCTTCGCACAAAGTATTTAATGTTATTTTACATCAGGGTTTCATTTTCATTCATTTATCTAAGTTACATTTTGGAATGTTATCGGTTCAGAGACACTTAGAAGTAGTACTGGTTGAGGTAGTACTATGGAAATTTGTGTGTAGCAGGGTATTGTTACGGTTTTGCAGGGAGTACTGTAAAGTATTGAGAAACTACCTTTGCAACCCTTATTTTGTTTAATAGCAGTAAACCGCAATTTCAATTGATTATAGAGCTAGTACTAGTAAGCCGTTTAGTATGAAAACTTTTATTCGGAGTTCGGCGGACAAGGGCTTGCGAATCATGTTATTGTAAACCTGGTCTCTTAGGTAGCAACCCTTGTTCCAAATATCACATTCTATTACCATTGTCACATGCTTTGCAGACCAGTTGGTGCAAGTTTAATTTGGTTTCTTAAGATTTGGCTATAAAAGCCGGGGGCCGATTTGCAAGTAAAGAGAGTAGTGTTCCTCCGCGAGACGCAGAGAGCTCTAATCGTAACCCTCAGCGAGAAGCCGAGAGAGTGAACTAGGCCGTGAAAACCGCTGCAAAGTGCAGGTAAAGTAAATAGCGTTTTTGTGGAAAGTTCAAAAACGGGATTTTTTAGACAGAACCGAAGTTTTGGGTAGAGTAGTTCGGTGGTAAACCACGCGACCCAATATTTGGGTGTAAAGCGTCACGTTCCATGTGTCACCCACCGAGAAAACCTCGACTCGTTGAGTGGAGAGACCATCGATAACCCTCAGTGGAAATTCCTAAATCAGGGACCGAGACGCCGCCACGTTTGACGCGAGATTTCTGTCGCGACACAAAGTTGGGTGTTCAGAACGTTCGTTAAGTTAGGACTAATCCTCGGAGAGAACCTCGACTCGTTAGAGTGGAGAGATCACCATACCTCGGAGGATAGACTAAAACAACGACCGTCGGCTCCGGCGAGCATCGAGATCGGGGAAGACGCCCAGTAGAGTTAATAACGTCTCTGCCTACTGGAGATCGTACCAGTGAGGTCATCATCTGGTTTTTCGTCTAAAACTCGGGAACCGTTCGGGGTACTGAAGTCCCGATTTCGATATTCAATTTGGACACGTGTAACGAGTCGCCAACGCTGATTCGCGTCGCGACGCCGGGCGTCGTTTTTGAGTTTTGTGGGAAATTGAAATCTACTCTTCGGACGTCGACTTGTGAGCGTATACCGAGCCAGTAACCCTGATCCGCGTCGGTTTGGAGTTAGACCCAGGTGGGGCTAAGTTAGACCGAAAGGAACCATCGTATCGAGGGAACGCCGTCATTAGTCAAACCATTAAGCTTGCACCGGACGTAATTCAGGAACTGTGTAGTCATTCTTTGTGAGCCAAAGCGACTGTAGGAAATTGACTGTGAGAATAAAAGACCACGTCTTCATCGAGCCCTGTGTTTTATTTATAACCCTGGACATAGCCTGACTGTGATTATCCTAGATTGGCGCCCGAGGCAAACTTGCGCCAAATACCTTGTGCCCAATCCAAAGTTCGTCACAAACTCTATATCCATTTAATATGAAGTATAAAATGCAGTCAAATCGTATAGAGAATACAATGTTCTTAAACATTTTTAAAAACATGAAATGTTAAAAAATTATATTTAACATCGTTTTTTCAAGAAAACCTGTTAAAATATTCAAATGAGGGTACTTCCGGTTGACCAATTATAACCAAAATTTAATCAGCTCTTCATATGGATGCAACGAAGAGGAATACGAAAGAATTATAATTTTTGGAATTGTATTAGAGTTATCGTAGACGAAAATTTCGTTACACATCCACACACACACACACACACACACACACACACACACACACACACATACACACACATATACACACACACACACATACACACACACACACACACACACATACACACACATATACACACACACACACACATACACACACACACACACACACACACACACACACACACACACATACACATACACACACACACACACACACACACACACACACACACACACACACACACATCATCGTAAAAATAGTAAAATCGTATTCTAGGAACCTTAAAACGTGCTTATTCATTAAAAACTCACCACCGAATTTTTTGATCAAAGACAATACCGTCCTTACCTAAAGGTGACGGAAGGTAAAAAAATTAGTCGAACATACAAACAAAAATTTAAGACAGGTTGGATTGATCAGAGTTTAGAAAAATCAGAATTTTGGATAACAAGAAACGTACTGTAAGGTTTGCAATAGGACAATAGGTGGCGGATTAACACATGTAAAGAGATATTCTAAGAGTTTATTTCATATTTAAAAAATTACTGCTTTATCATCAACATCAAAATTACCCTTTGTGCAAGAAAACTCGGAGCAGAAAAACATTGAAGAAAGCATAAAATCTGCAGAATTTCGAATAATAATGTTGTTAGCCGAACATAACCTACCTTTTTCATTATTTGATCATTTGCCAAAGTTTCTAGCTTCTGTTTACCCAGATTCCAAAATAGCTAAGCAAATTAAATGTGCACGTAAAAAAAGAAAGTTATTATGTACGGAAATAACTGCTAAAGAAGCTCTAGAATATATTTGCAAGATTTTAAACAGTACTTGGTATTCTATAATAATTGATGAAACCGCCGATGTTAGTATTAGAAAATGTTTAACTATAAATGCGCGTTATTTTAATGATAAAAATAATAAAGTGAATGACACGTTTTTGGGCTTGATTCAATTGGAATCTGCAACAGCTGAATGCCTTTTTAATTCTGTTATACAATTTTTAAATCAAAACGAAATATCAATAAATAACTTAATCGGCTTTGCAGCAGATAATGCAAGCGTAATGGGTGATAAAAAGGGGGTACAAACTAGATTTAGAGAAATATTACCGGATATTTTTGTTTTAGGATGTTTGTCATTCGCTACATTTGTGTGCGTCTGCTGCTTGCAAAAAATTGCCAGATTAGGTTAAACAGTTAGCTAAAGATATAGTTAATTTTCGCAATAGTTCGAAACGATACGACGAACTTCGAGAGTGTCAGGTATTTGCAGATATAAAACCGCATAAATTATTAAAACCTAGCCAAACACGATGGCTTGCGTTCAAGCTTTAATAGAATGCATTGTAGAACAAATGCCTGCTTTACAACTATACTTTACTAATGAAGCAAATGAAGAGAAGCACACAAATGTAGCGAAAAATATTCTAAGTGCTCTTAATAATCCCATTTTCAAACTATATTTCAATTTCCTCAATTACGTTTTATCTCTCATTAATAAAATGAATCTTGAATTTCACAGTGAAGCGCCTCAATTACATTTGTTTCACTCGCGAATGAGTGCATTGTATCAAACATTGTTAAGAAATTTTATCCGTAAGAATTATATTGACAACTCTACTAATTTGAATGAGATTAGATTTGAACCAAAAAATTATAAAGATGTAAATGAGATATATTATTGTGGTGCGAATTGTGAATTATTAATATCTGACCAAAATATATCTCTAGTTGATATAAAATACTATAGAGTAAAATGCTCACATTTTTACATTGAGCTTTGTACACAGATAAAAAACAGATTTTCATTTGACGATCCAGTATTAGTATTATTGCAAAATATTAATCCGACAATTGCAAGTTCAGGAGAGGTGGAATCTATAGTACCTCTTGCTAAGTTATTTCCAAGGCTAGTGTTAGATATTGAGGAACTAAATACTGAATGGAGATTATTGTCCGATATCCAGGAAATAAAAAAAAATGCTATTAAACAATTAGATGAATTTTGGAGTTTTATTTTCAACATGAAAAATGAATTGAATGAAACAATGTTTCCAAATTTAAAATATTTTATAAAAGGTTTATTAGCGTTGCCACATTCATCAGCTACAGCCGAAAGAATATTTTCGCAACTAAATTTAATCAAAACAAAAACCCGCAATAAACTTTTAATTAAAACATGCAATGCACTCCTTCATGCAAAAGAATTAATTAGTGGTAAAAAGTGTTACGAATATGAACCTTCCAAATCATTATTAAAAAGGAATTTAAATTTAAGTGTTTTTGAAGATTCTCACACTGAAGAGTTATCATTTTAATTAATTTAATATATAGATAAATTTTGTTACTTATTTATAATAAATATTTATGTTCCTAAAGTGTATTTTTGTTATTAAATTAGTCTGTAAACATGCTAATATAACAATAAATATTTTGAATTTACCGCGCTTTCTTTAACATTTCGCCAACTTAAAATCTATTACAATTTTCTAGGAAATTTTAGTACATTCAATTTTACAGTAAGAACAACCCTGTCCCCGTCAACATTCCGCCCACGGACCGTCTCCCGTCAAGGCCAAGTAGCCTTTCTCTTCGTACATACTTTTTTGGGTTTGGGATGTATACCAGGAGTTTTTTTAATCACTGGACGTGGACGTATGTCATTACCATAGTTACATTTAAAATTATTGACGCCAATGTATTATCGCGTTTTTAAAAAAAACTGAACATAAGGAGTTGTCAAAGTCATCAAAGTGTCAACTGTCAATTCAAGAAATTCTTTTCATCAAAAGGGTATTGTCATTTTCATTTAACTGTATAATTAATGTTTCTTATTATTAATTACCTCATTAGTTCTGATTTTTTTTTAAATGATGTCCATTGACGCATCGTGTAGTTCTATATTTATTATAGATTTTTCTAATAGTTGCTTGACGGGGTCGCTTATTAAAAGTAGCAGCAAATAAATTGGAAACTTGCCTTACACTTATATTGAACTTTACCATGTTATGATTTGTACTTTTCCTTTAATTGTATACATCATTTCAAAAGATAACATACACTTTAATGACATTTTTTTCAATTCCCTATGTCTAGTTTCAAAAAACGCGATAATGACATACGCTCATGTTCATTGATAAAAATAAATCTCGATATATTTAGTTTCGTAATAGTTATTGAGATAATAAACAAATATATCATCACGGCAGGTACGTGAAATTAGCAACCACCAAAAGGAACAAACGACCAATATGGTATCAAGCGTCCGTGCTTTGTAAGTGCTTAATTGTGCTTTTACAAACTATACAGCAACCCCAAGTGTTCGTTAATTATTTACAAATTAAAAATGATTGCCAACTTCACGCTTAGTATCCACCTTAAAAGCACAAACGACAAAATTAGTGTTAAACGTTTGCGTTTCGTTAGTGCTTCAAGGATATACATAAATAAAGGCAGCAAATCCAAGCGTGCATTAGTTATTAATAAATTAAAAGTGGTTGCCAACTTTACGGTCAGCAACCACCTTAGAAGCACAAACGACCAAATTAGTCTCAAACGTTTATGCTGCGTTAGTGCTTCAAGGAAATACATAAATAAAGTCAGCAATCCCAAGCGTTCATTAGTTATTAACAAATTAAAAGTGGTTTTCAACTTCACGGTCAGCAACCACCTTGGAAGCACAAATGACCAAATTAATATCAAACGTTTATGCTTCGTTGGTGCTTCAAGAATATACATAAAATCAGCAACCCCAAGCGTTCATTAGTTATTAACAAATTAAAAATGGTTGCCAACTTCACGGTCATCAACCACCTTGCAAGCACAAACGACCAAATTAGTGTCAGACGTTTGTGCTTCGTTAGTGCTTCAAGAATATACGTAAATAAAGTCAGCAACCCTAAGTGTTCATTAGTTATTAACAAATTAAAAGTGATTGCCAACTTCACGGTCAGCAACCACCTTAGAAGCACAAACCACTAAATTAGTGTCAAACGTATGTGCTTTGTTATGTTAGTGCTTCAAGAATGTAAAATAATAAAATTTAAGACATGGCGCTTGTATGATTGCTTTCCGTAGTACCGATTTGCTCCACTTTTGATAAAGATCTTTTATTTGCAGATAACATACACATAAATAAATACCTCTGAAAACTTTAATCTTTTCCTATGTAACTCTTCAAACGGGACGATTGAGACATTTTTTGGGGTTTTTCTATTATTATAGAAGTATAAATTTTGTTTCTGGTACAAAGCAGGTGACAATCTGTGAGCACCCTAGTAAAGTTATAGCTAATTTTTCTGCTGCCTTTATTTTCCGCATCCCTGACAAAAATCCGATATTATTCTTGCAAATTTTTATTTCTTCTTATTATTCATTGGCCAGTCGGCATGGCTTTTAAACGAGACTATTGTGTAAATACTCTTTATTGGAACATACGAAAAAACTACTTTTGCACTCTCTAAATAAAGACAATTCTGATTTATTTATTATTCTAAATAATAATAACAATAATAATAATAATACAGATAAGTTAGGTAAGTTCACATTATTCGTATCGTATAAAGCAATATTTTCATTATTTTATATGTTAACCTAGTTCAAAGAAAACCCATTCAAAATAATGAAAAAAATGCTACAGTATGTTGAAGTGATTTAAATGTGACCCAAGAAAATAATAATTTCTGCAAGTTAGATAAATTTACATGGATTCAATTAAATTTGACAATTGTCTTGTCTTTTATTACTTAGGTCAAGATACACAGATGACAGAAATTGTTGGTAATGATTATAATTGTAATTCTTTGAATAAGAATTTATTTTTTTTTTCAACCATTTTAAAACATATTAGCTCGTACCACGATCACGGTTTTAACTAAAACGCTGTTTTAAGAAATGTCAAATTTCATTATTTAATATTAATAACAATAATAATAATAATAATAAATACAAAATTTATCAAAATATGATTTTAAAGCAGTATATGAAAATGAATAAGCAGAAGACTCACGTCATCGACCTGAAAAAAACCTTATAAAACGAAATATAACTTATAGAAATTATTGGGTATTAAAAAAGAAGGAATAAAAAATACTAGTATTAAGAAACGTATATATTAATGAAATTTACCTTCATATCAAAGTCAATCTTTATTCCTTTTAGGGAATACAAAATTATTTGAAATAAATGTAGTTAATTTTCGTATCATAACGGTAGCACTACTGACAATGTCCATGTTTACATTGAATTTAAAATCGATCAAATATCGATCCTGTCCCTGTCACTTGATTGTCAGTGATCGTCAACTCATCTCATCCAGGCACAAGTGACTTGAATTAATATAAATGATTGCAAATATCAAAGTAGTTATGTATTATTGTTTTGTAAAAAATATATTGAACTGTCACTTTGCTGTCAATAAAATATATAAAAAAACCGTTTTAGTTTCTTCTGAATTTAGTATTTTGTGAGTTGTGTTTACTCTAGAGAATTACTGCAGTGCCCAATTACCGGATAAGCTGACTAGGCTGCAGCCTAGGGCGCACAGATTTTGGGGGCGCACAATTTTCTCGTCTCATAGTTTTTGGGGTGCTTTCATTTGGTTAGAGCTAAGACGACCTAAACCAGGCCCTGAATATTATTGGTTTGTTTTAATAAATATTACAAAATAATCCATCTGCAGTCATGCCAAAAGCTTTAACAAAGCAATCGCAGAAGCAAATAACGAATGTCGTGAACTACTTCGAACGGGAACTGGCCAACGGTGGGCCTTTGATTCCGTTAAAAGCCGTTCGAGAGGTAATTTTTTTCAAACATTTCTTTTGTTATCAAACTTTAATTGAATTATGTATTTTTAGAGAGCAGCAGATGCCCTACAAATAAGCAAATATGCTGTGTGCAAGATTTCGGGAAAAGTTAGAAGAGGCGAACCTTTAACATCACCGAAAAAGCCCAAACAACGGAAAAGACGGGTTACTGAAATTGATAGTTTTACAAAAACTGCAATTCGAAATGTTATTTATGAGATGTACGCAAAAAGTAAGTTTATTATTACAAATATGTATATTAAATACTTCCTTTTGCAATAATAAAAATGTCATTAACTATTATGGATTTCTAGAATCACACGTGACTTGCAAATCCTTGCTCGCTATTTTAAAGTTACGAGGCATATTCAATGGTGGAATTTCAAGCCTTATAACAGTACTACACAATATTGGTTTTTCGTGGAAGCAGGATTGTAACAGGCGGGCCTTTTATGAACTACCACATAGCTGGCCAAAGCGTATATTTCAGTGGATACCACCAGGGAAGAAGAAGAGAGGACGACCAATCGTCGGGTATTGGGAAGGCAGCATCTAGCAATATAATTATGTATTGTATTGATTATGGTGAAATATGTTGAGTACATACGTATATGTACTTTAAATTGTACATAATTAAATCCAAATATATGTAATAAACAAATAAATTAATAAATAAATAAAAATAAATATATAAAAGAAAATGATTATTTTCAAAAATAGTTTAGTTTTGTTATTAATTATTTTAATTACTTACATGCATGTATTGTATACAGTAAGTTATGCAACACGCATTGCATTTTCTAGAATAAATTAGGATCCCATGTATACGTAGTAACAAGTGACGTCATTATCTAGTAATATTTATTGATGACGTGAGTCTTCTGCTTATTCATTTTCACTATAGTTTGTATTCAAACAAATATTTTTTAAAAAATCGTTCTTTAAACATAAGGGAGAAATTAAATATTGAAATTTGAATTTGACATTTCTTAAAACAGTGTTTTAGTTAAAACCGTGATTGTGGTACGTGCCATTGATTTTAATAGTTTGTTTTCTTATACAAAAATCAAGTTCTAGCTACTTATATAAAATAAATAAATATATAAATATATCATCACGGTTTATTACCCATTGCTAGGTGTGCCAATCTGTTTTGTACACAGATGCGGTAATGATGAAATATTTGCACCGTGCGGGCGCTTACCAGGCGTCACCTCGCGGGCACTCATTGCTACTTATATTACAATTTTATTTTATTTTTGCACGATCTGGTCTACCGATAAGGTTTCAAAGGCACTGGCAGTAGGTTTTATTTACAAATTGATGTGATCACTTACCGATCAGAAGGAGGAGGCAATAAGTAAAGAAACAACGATCAAAGCTTAATTTAAAAATGACAACTAAAATTTTCTAGTACGTCAAAATAATTTTCAAATCTTATTTCTTGAATTATGCGTGTCGATCGTGCAAAAAACTTAATAATCATTGCGCTGGTATTTTTGAAAAACTTTGGGCCTGCAAATACTTTTTCAAAATGCACCAATTTTGAAAGAATACTGTTCTATACTTTTAAGTTTCATCATATAACGATTTAAAAAAAATAATGAAATATATAAACAAAAGTGGAAGAATTTTTTAGTATAGTAATATTTTTTGAATAGTATATTCTATAACTAGTATGGAATAGATAATTTCCGGCGAGCGAAAAGTTTGTAGGCCGAGCCGCAGGCGAGATCTACGGTTCCGTGAATGGCAGAAATACTATTCTATACGAGTTTTAGACTATACTTGCTCTAATACTTTTAAAAAAATATGTTTTGCTCATCACTTGACATTTTAACTAAAAATAATAAAATATTAGTATGTTACAAAAGCAATAATTTTTTATTGAACTTACAATGTAAAAGCTTAAAAACAAGGCGCATAATTAGATTTTGTAATCAATTCTTTTATAATTTGACAGTTAAGGCAGTTGAGGTGACAAAATCAAAGAAACAAAGCGCCAAGTAAAGCCGACTTGATTTTGAAAACAAATGCGTTTTCCCATGTATTTTAAATGGGTTAATTGAAAAATAAGCGGGCTTTGATATTCTGGAACAGTATTACAGAATATGCTCATTCTGTAACAGTTTTCAGTTACAGAATATGTGAATTCCATAGTAGTTTAGAGAAAATGTACTAATTTTAAAATATTCTTTCATTAGTTGCAGAAAAAATTACATGAGTTACTTAAATTAAAGGTGACCTTTCCAGACGCGTACTTTTACTTTTTTTTAAATAATTGTTCGTCAAATATAGTGCCCTTTTCATGCCAAATAAGACAATACACTCTTATTATTTTTAGATGAAAATAATGGAATTTAAAACTGGAGAAATTTATCTGCCCAGTCAAAAAAAGAAAAAGCAGATTATTTTATGGTACAAAATGTCCAGACATATTATTCATAAAGGAAGGCAAGAAAAATAAAATTCCGTTATATATACTTAAGAACGGTTATTTAAAATGTCAACTTATAAGCATAAATAATGAAAAATACTTCTTAATAAATACATGTGCTTTAAATAGATTCCTACAAATAATAGCAACTTATTGTGATAGTGAGCAATATAAGAGTTTCGTTGATGGAAACTGCAACGAATTACTAATAAACTTTATTATTAATTTTTTAACTCATGGAACAAAACTATCTGTATATAAATTACGTGCTGAACTAATAATTAATAATAATGTGTTCAATATGACAAATTTAATTTCAGCAGTTAAAAATGTGGAATGCGAATGTAATATAACTTACATCATTTCTTAATTATTAACTGATTGTCCAAGTGCTATAGATACGTATGGATGTGCGAGTTTATCTCGTTCTGACCAGGAATTAAAGGTTCATAATAAAAAGTTAATATCTGTTAATATATACGTTATTAAAAAATTTTCATTAAAAATTTACAAAATGCAATTGAAAATGCTATATTAAAATATGCAACCTACAAATGCAATTTTAAAATGTGTCACAATATTCAGCCAAAAAATGATTTATTCATAGAATGTACTGTTGGTAGTTCTTGTGCATTAGGTGATACCTATTGTAATAAAATATTTTTAAATTCACTTATTTTGCGAGGTATAGCAAATTTTATAGATAGTTGCGTTGCTACTTCCCTAGGACATTATACTGCCTATTGTCGCAGATTAGATTCGACGTGGGAAGTATTTGATGATATCGGTAAACAAATTACCTAATTATGTGGGTGACAACGAAAAGGAGTTTTTTAAAAAGATTTCAACTGGACTTTATTGTGCAATTACAGGTGGTTTTTAAATTTACAGACAATAAAGACAATGTTACATACAATTCTAAGCTTATATACTAAAATTTTATGCTGATGCGCATAAGTGTCATTTTCTTGTAAAATAGGCAGGACCGGACTCATAACTCCTCCCGCCTTAAGTGAGGACTGTGGGGGCTTTGGCCACACTGTGCGATAATGAAGTCATCTGGATTTCTTCTTCCTGTGGGCCTTTGACGCCTTTGCGTTGACAATGCTTTCTTAGGAACATAAAATACAGAGAACAACATATGATAATTAGTAAAATGCAACAATATATTACAATATTGTGAATGTTTATATTAGTTGGAATAGTCACATTATTTATTTCATTTAATTTTTGATTTTGTTTGTTAATGATAGGTAAAATGTTTTTTAATTCATCTAAGTTTATGTTCTCTATTTTCAAAGGGTTAAAATGCATAAAATTGTTTTTATCTCCATTTTCTGGGAGAGATAATTTAGGAAGTTCAATGTTTTTAAAATTTGGTTTATAATTTTGATAAGTTTTTATAGTAGTGTCTTTAATTTTTATTTCACAATCGTTGTTTAGTTCGATTAAATAAGTTCCATTTAGAGGTATATTGTCTGTGTTTTTCGTGCACTTTTGGATGGCGACGACACCGTTGGGGGCTACCACGATCCATTGATTTTCTTCGATTTTCTGGATCTTCACATCTGGCACTTCGGTGGATACTAGTTCACAATTTGGGTTTGAGTTGTACTTGAGAAGTTGTATTTCGCAGGGTGCGTTCTCATTCATAGTTGATTTGTGGACATCTTGGCATATGAATTCTTCAGGTATGATTTCTTTGCAGGTGGTGTCAAAGAAGGCGTAAGAGTGCTCATTATTTATTAAAAATTTGGAATTTGGTATAATGGTTTGGAAGGAATTTTGATTTCTGATTGGCAGGGAATATAAATGGTAATAATGGAAACTTTCAGTCTCCACAACAGGTATCTCAAGTAGAAATACAATTTGGTTGCCTTTAGTATAACTTTTTATTTGTATTACTTTTTCGAATAGTATGATGTTTTCTAAAGTTGGTTCGAATGGGAAACCATTTTTATTTAAATGTTTATTAATAAATATTATCTCCGTTAATAAGTCTTTTGGTTCTAATATTGAATTATGAAGTGTGTTCAGCTTTGCAAAAGTTATGGCTATTTCGATTTTTTCTAATAGATCGTAAATAATTTGCAAACTTGAAGTATATTGTGAAATAATGGTTTGTAAAAATAAGCAGTTGTTTGCTTCTACATTTTTAATGTAGGTTGAATTAATATATTTTTCTAATTGTTCGATTTTTGAGTTTAATGAAAATTGATTTTTTGATAGGATTTTTGTATTATCATTGAATTTTTGGATGGAAGTTTGTAAGATGCTAAGTTGTTCTTTCATGACATCTTTAATTTTGAATTGGTTGCTCGATATTTCTTTAATAGCTTTATCATATTTTTCGGCATCTGATTGATCGAGATTGCCAGTGATTGATTTTATTATTGTGCCAAGTCCGTTAATGAGTCCTCGTTTTTGTTTCCTCGAGATTAGTGGGTTCAGCTGTTTTATTTGCAATAATACTTTTTCTTCTAAGACGCTAATTACTTGGTAAGAGTGTTGATTGTGTTTAGAGTCTTTTAGTTCGTCCTTTATCTTAATAAATGAATTTCTCAAGTTAGTATATTCTGTAATTATGTCCGTAATGTCATAAATTTGGACAAATGTCCAGTAGTCAATTTTAAGTTGTGCATTTCCTAGTTTTAGTGGAAGGAGGCCAGGGTTATTGTTTAGATCGTGTATTTTGGATGTTTCTAGGCTTGAAGTGACGATGAGGAACAGGGATCTGTAAAAACAGGCTGTCTTAGTTCCTTTATATGAATTATTTCAGTTTTTGGTTTTTTCTTTGTACTTATAATTTCCACTTTATTATGATCGAGTAATTTTGTGATTTTGAAAGGACCTAGAAATTTAGAATTCTTTTTGTTTCTATTGAGTGCATTAATTTTATAAACAGTTTGACCTAATTTAAAATTTGGGTTTGTTTCTCCTTTTGTATTATGTTTGTTTACTACTTTTTCTTTGTTTGATTCTATTGTTTCAGATACTTTGTTATAAACGTGTTTTAGTTTTTCGTTGTGATTTTCCACGTAATCGTTGTAAAAGGAATTTGGAATAAATATTTCTTGAGGATTTCTAGAGTTCGTATGTCCAAATGTTAATTCGAATGGTGTATACTTTGTTGCGCTGTGGATAGAGTTATTATATCCAATAATAGCGTAATTCATTAAATCTTTGTGTTCGTCTGGATATATTTCTTGTAGTATTCGCAGATGTTCGATTATGGTTGAGTGAAATCTCTCAACAATAGAATTAGATTCGTGATGTAAAGGGGTTGTAAAGTGAATATTTATTTTATGAAGTTTTAAAAGTTCTTTTACGGTATTGTTGTTGAATTCTTTTCCATTATCAAGGGTTAAATTTTCAGGTACACCAAAAGATGTGAAATATTTAATTAATGCATTTGCTATATGAATAGCTGTTTTGCCTTCGATGTAAATGGCTTGTGCAAATTTTGTGAATGCGTCAACTAGTGTTAAATAATTTCGATTGTCATATACAAATACGTCTATATGAACTATTTGGAAAGGTCGCGTAGCTGTATCGGTTAACATAAGTGGTACATATGGTTTCTTTCTTGCATATTTAGATCTTTGACAAATGTCGCATGAATTAATATAATTTGTAATGGTAGTTTTCATATATTTCCAGTAGTAATTTCGTTTTAAATGTTCGAGTGTTTCATTTATACCTCGATGGTTTGTCTTGCCTTCGTGATGCATTTTGATAAGCATTATTTGTTCTTCTTTATCTGTGACGGTGTTTATAATTTTTGTGCATTTAATTAATTTTGGTCCATTTTCAGAAAATTTATTTAAATAAACTCTACAAAAATCTTGGTATAATTTTTCGGTTATAAAATACATGTGGTACGAATTTTTAGAGTCTGTATAATTTCTTAAAAATTCAAATATTAGTTCTTCATTATTAATTTCTGGGATTTTGACTTTAACTATAGTTTGATTTTCATATTTCTTTATACTAGTGTCTGCTTTGGGATACAAGTTTGGAAATACGTGAATTTGGTTTATTTTATTATTTATTATCTCATCTAGGATGGTAATTCCTTCATTCGTTGTGTCATTTACACACGAGTGTTGAGTTGATGAGTCAGTGTTTTCGATATCAATGTTGTCGAGGTCAGTGTTAGGAACTGAAGCAGGTTTATCAGGAGGTCTTATTTGTACATCGGAAATAATATTAATTTTGGGTTTTTGTCTAGGTTGGGAAGGTTTATTAATGGGGTGTTGTTTTCTAGTGAGAATAGGTGATTGTGGTTCAGAATCATTAGGAACAAAATTTTCGGCTAAATTTTTCAAATATTGTAGTACGTCGTTATCAATATTACCGGGGTTATTTATAGTTGATTCGTTATCGTCAATTGCATTTACACGAATACGTGATAAACAATCAGCATTAGTGTTGCATGACCCTTTTTTATATTCAACCGTATAATCGTATTCTTCAAGTTTTAATTTCCATCGAACTAATTTAGAATTTGGTTCTTTCAAGTTATGTAACCAAACTAAAGGTCGTTGGTCAGTCACAATTTTAAACTTTCTGCCAAATAAATAATGTCTAAATTGTTTGCAGGCCCAAATTATTGCAAGTAGTTCTCTTTCTACGGTGGAATACTTAATTTCTGTTTCGTTTAATGTCCGTGATGCATAGGCTATTGGTCTATCGTGTGGGATTTCGCCTTGCGAAAGCACTGCACCGATCGCAAATTTGCTAGCATCAGTGGTGACAATGAAAGGTTTGTCAAAATCTGGATACTGAAGTATCGGTTCATTCATTAATAGATCTTTACACATGTTAAAGCTCTCAATGAAGTCTTTGTCGTGAATTACTTTAGCGTTTTTCTTTAGACATCGTGTCATTGGTTTCGTAATTTTCGCCAGGTCTTTTATAAAGCGTCTGTAGTATCCTACTAGTCCAAGAAAACTTTTAATGTCTGTTTGTGTTTTTGGAATTGGGAAATTTTTGATTACTGAAATTTTGTCCGGGTTCGGTTTTACTCCTTCAGGTGTAATAATATGGCCTAAATATTGAACTGTGTTATGTAAAAATTCTGACTTGTCTAGTTGAATTTTGAAATTACTTTTTCTTAATCTATCGAAAATTGATTTTAATCTTTCTACATGTTCTTGCAAGGATGAGCTGAAAATAATGATGTCATCTAAGTAGACTAAACAGGTTTCGTGTTGTAGTCCGCGTAAAACGTTGTCCATTACCCTTTGGAATGTGGAAGGGGCATTTTTTAAACCGAATGGCATTCGCTTAAATTCGTAATGTCCTCCTTCAGTGGAAAACGCGGTTTTTTGTATGTCTTGAGGGTCGACTTCGATCTGGTGAAATCCACTAGCCAAATCGAGGGTGGTAAAATAATTCGCTTTGCCTAATTTATCTAGGATGTCTGTAATGTTTGGAAGCGGATATTTGTCGTCTATAGTACGTTCGTTAAGTTTGCGATAGTCTATGACTAAGCGCCATTTCTTTCTACCAGAGGCGTCCATTTTTTTGGGGACAATCCATATAGGACTGGACCATGGAGAATTACTGGGTTGTATAATACCTTGATCTAACATTTTTGACATTTGTGTCCTAACCTCTTGTTTATGAATTTCGGGAAAACGGTAAGATTTTACATGTATAGGTGAGTCATTTTTTAAATTGATTTTGTGTCTAATTTCGTTTGTGAAACTCAATGGGATATCTTCACAATAGAAAATGTCGCGGTATTCAAAACATAATTTACGAATTGCATCGTATTCCTCTTTATTGCAATGTTCGAGTCTAAGATTTTTAAGATTTTGTTTTAATAGGTTATCTTGTGTTGTGTCTAGGTCATTATCGATTTCCATTTTTTCGCAAAAGTTTATTTCAATAGGGTTAATCAATTCTATGTCAAAGGGGTCTGAAATGTCAATTTTTACTGGATTTTCATTGATATTGGTGATGGTAGTTATAGCAAAATTATTATTTATATTTACTAAAGCTTTTGGCATTTCTACGCCATTTCCAAAATTTGTATAATTTAATATTCCAGTGCCGTGATTTTGATTTACTGGTAGTTTAACAACAATGTTTGTTCTTGGTGGTATTATTATAGAATAATTTTGAAATTTTGGATTTTGAGATATTTTATTATTTATTTCAGATTCGTAAATAATTGGAATTTTTGCATACGGAGTTGTTAATTGTTTTGTCGTCACGTTTATATTTGCTTGTAGTTGTTCTAATAAGTCTACGCCTATGAGTCCATCATACTTTTCGCTGAATCGAAAGAGATAAAATTTATGTTTATCATCGACATTAAAATTTTTGAAAACGGGAATTTCTGCAACTTCATTGTGGTACGAAATATTATGAGCAGTTTGGATGTTAAAATTTTCATTATAAATAAAATTTGAATAATATTTGTAAGCTAAGTGTGGGTCAATTAAACTTTTTGTGCTACCGGTATCTATTAGGAAATTAGCCTTTATTTCTGGGATGTGGATGTAGGGTAGGTTTGATTTTAAGACATTTAGTTGTATTAGGTAGGGTTCTTGGAATTGGAAGCCTGAGAAAAATTTATTTCGTCGTTTCCATAAACTTGATCTGACTCGGTGTTATCAGTATTGTAACCTGAGTATTCATAATCTACGTCACATTCGGTAGAGTATGGGTCGTTGTTCTCGTACGTGTTTGCATCATATTCAAGGTTTTCATATGAGTCGTATTCGAAAGGAGTTTGGGATGTGTATTCAGTTGGATTTTCACATATATTATTTATCTTTTGAGTAAAAAGTTGCGTAGCAGTAAAATTTTGATGGGGACGCATACGAGTATTTCGTGAATGTCCGGATGAGGTGTCCATAGGTTCAGGCTGGTACTTTGGTTGTTGGTGTTGAGGTGGATTTTGCCTCGGAAGGTATTGTGGGAAATTTGCAGGTCTTTGGAGTGGGATGAATTGGTTCGGGCGCGACTGAGGTTGCGGTAGTCGCTGTGCGAATTGAGGCGGTCTAAAATTTTGATTGTTATTTGTTCTATAAAATGGGTTTTGAGTCGTTTGCATTATTTGGGGTGGTCGTAATAATGGTCGTTGTTGGAAAGGGGTATTGTTTGACATGCTACGGATATTGTTGTAGCTGGATTGTTGAGGAATATGGTTTATATTCGGATTTCTTGTAGGAACAATTCTTTGTGCAGGTTTAAAATTAGAATGCATATTAAGTGTGTTTTGTCTTTGGTTTGTATACAGGAAATTTTCTTCCTCGATTACTAAACTCATAGCTTTCTCGAGTTTGTCGGGGTCTCTGAGTCTAACATTATTTTGAATAAATGGAGGTAAACCTCTTATAAAAGTTTTTAGTGCGAGGTCGTCGTAATTTGACTGTCGAATTTTTCTCTCGTCTTCTGTATATGTGCAGCAATTTAATTTAGAGGTGATTAAACTTCTTGCGTCTTGGCATCTCATTCCGAAATTATAAGGGGTTTCGTTTTTTTGGGGTCTTAATGCGATAAGGTCTTGTACTAGGCAATCTAAATTTCTTTGGTCTCCAAAACTTTCTTTGATACTGGTTTTTATTTCGTCCCATGTTTTTAATTCAATGCGAGAACCGATAAGGATCATCGCTCGGCCTGTTAATTTTCCAAGAATTGCTCTGACTAGAAAATTGTTTAGAATGACATCAGCACTGCCAAATGTATCGACTAAATTTTGACATGCTTCTAGAAAAATGTTCATGGTATGGGGGTTACCATCGTAATTTGGAATAACATCTAAATGTAATCTAAGTAATTGTAGGCTTGCCGTTTGTTGTGCTACTTGCGGCGTTTGTTGTGTGGGTGATGTCATTTCTATGTCGTTATCAAGAGTAAAATTGTTTAAATTATTTACTAGGGTTTCTATGTCGTTTAGAGACATATGCTTATATAACTAATGTTTTTTTTTATTTATTTTTTTTTGAAAGTTTCTACTTGAAATATTGCTGTGAATATGAATGTTTTGTAAGGATAGGAATAATAATAATGTTTGAGCACTTACAGTAGTAGTATTTGTTTCATTACTTCTCTTAGAACTAGTGCCTATAGGATCGGAAATGTGGTCTTCTCCCAGGACTTCGTAACCTAGTGCTGGCGTCGGCGATGCTTGTCCTCAGCTAGCGTGTGGGTCTGGTGTTGGCGATGTTTGTCCTCGACCAGGGTGTGTCGGCTGGTGTTGGCGATGCTTGTCCTCGACCAGGGTGTGTGGGGCTGGTGTTGGCGATGTTTGTCCTCGACCAGGGTGTGCTGAAATCTTTAACTTCTTCTCGATGTCTCGGTGTTGGATGTTTCGCAACGAACCGATATGCCTTCGATTACACTCGCAAACTCGCGAACCGAAATAGTTATACCCGATAAATTGTTGAAACAAAAGTTATTCGTGCGATACGCCTAACTTCGGGTATCCTACCAAGACTGCGCCAATTATGTGGGTGACAACGAAAAGGAGTTTTTTAAAAAGATTTCAACTGGACTTTATTGTGCAATTACAGGTGGTTTTTAAATTTACAGACAATAAAGACAATGTTACATACAATTCTAAGCTTATATACTAAAATTTTATGCTGATGCGCATAAGTGTCATTTTCTTGTAAAATAGGCAGGACCGGACTCATAACTACCTATATGAAGGAGAATCTGGGAGCCCCTTCAAGAAATCAAGAAGAAAAAATAAGACGAAAGCTCCAAAATTAAAAAATACAAAAAAAAGAAAAATGCCATATCACCAGGGCAAAAAATAATGAAAGAAATAAAGGAAAACAAAAATCAGCTATCTTTGGAAGGTAGAGAAGATGAATTGATCCCCATCAATCCTTTCCAGGGCGGGGTCTTAAAAAGAACACCTCCGAAGAGGACGTCTACTTCAACGAGCAGCTCTTCGAGCATCAGCGAAGCAGCTATCTTGGACATGCTGTTCTCTTCAAAAACAAAAAAAGAAGCAAGAGGCTTAGTGGACAACAAAAGTTTGTCAGAAGGAAATTCTCCTGAAGAACTCAATGAAACTGTCATATCTATTAACACAACAATCGAGCAAGTAATAACTCAAAAAACTACACTAAAAAGAGGTCGGACTAACCTGAGTATTTCACCAAATTTACCCAAAACCCCAGAAAACGAACAAAAAATAACAAAAATAGATGAAGATAATGAAAAGATCATGGAAATAGCGGACTTATTAATGGATACCAAGAGGATAATACTGAAACTACAAGCAGTACTCTTGGATTATAAAATACAGAAGAAAGAATGCCTCCAGGATCTGGAGCAACAGAATCAGAAAACTGGAGGGAAATGAATCAAGACTACTGGAGTGGGAAAGAACACAAGCACAGCAGAGGAAAGACCTAGAAGAACTGAAACAGAACCTAGAATTAAAAAACAGAATGGAAATGGATGAATACAGGGTACTAATAGAAAAAGAGTATAAAGAAAAAATAAAAGAAGAAGCAAAATACGAAATGCAACTAAACATTAGAGAAGTAGACTACTCAGATATTGTTAAAATGGATAAGCACGAAGAGTGGAAAAAACCTGGAACTATTAATAGCTGGGAACGAAGTAAATTTCCTGCTCTGGAGTTTTATCCAAGAAGACTGGTCAACACGAGCTTTTGAAACCATAAAAATGCAAACGGGCAATCCGCTCGTACAAAAAAGGACGTTACTATAATCGTCCAATGGGAACAAGTTTCTGCGGAAATAGAAAATGTATTTTCCAAATGCAAGAAAAGAGCCCTATTTCATGCCATACGTGCCAAAAACATCTACATACATTTCCACAAGTATTAGCAAGTGGAAGGCTACGGTTGCGCTATATAGTAGATACGGGTATACTTCACATACAGTGTATTTTTAACTCCTGCCTATTTGTAAAGGATATTTTTCATACAAATTTGATATTAAGTGGTTAGAGCTCTATTTACCTTCTTACATTTAAAGGTTTTAATTCGGATCCCACGTAACAATTCCATCACGAATCATTATTACTTACTTAATTCACTTATTTATTTTACTAAAATTTAAATTTAAAAACATTTTTTCAATTCAACGATTTTAAATTCATATTTTCGATAGCATTTTGTTGCTGCCATTCATATGACTATATACTACAAGAAGTATTGAAAGAGGAAACCCATAATTATTGGGATAAATACTGCTGATTGTAGTATCAGGTACTCCCTGTATTGTAGTGTACGTTTTGTGAGTGTACGAGACGTGTGTATTGCTGGTTATATATTTTTTATAAAGGTGTAATAATTCAGTATTTGTAAATTTTGCGAGATTATCTTTAACTTAAATTCAGAATGGATACAGCAGATTTTTTGGTCGTCGAGCATGTTTTTTTCTAAGATTGTAGAAAATGTTTAAATATAATCTGTATCATCGAAACCCAAAGGATGGCCTAAACCGCTTACGCACCCGTTGTGATGATAGTACCTATGTTGGCCTGGTAAACTCCATTCTGAAAGATGTAATTAACATTTTTGACAGTGACATGTTACATTGACATGTGACACAATATTATCATATATTTAAGTAGGCATACGATTGTTTAATGTTTTTAAAATATCAGTTGTTATTGTAATAAATAAAATGAAGGATTGGAATAAAATATTTTGAATTTTGTAGAACTATTTTTTCTCACAATTGGTAGCAGAGCGTAGTTACTCTAGTAGTTCTATCGTATAGTAATTAGTCGTTCAAGAAAAATATTAAAGAAAATGGATCATTTCAATTTAAAAATAGAACCATTAAATTCTTCAAATTATGCTAGCCATAGCATACAAGGGAATAAAAAATTCTAAAGAATTATGGAGCAAAATAAAAGAAAGATTTGAAGGTCCAACGGAAGAAAAAACAATAGACTTAACATTGGAATTAACAAGACTAAAAATGAAATTAAATGAAACTATAGATGAATATATTACAAGAGCTCAAGGTTTACAAAGACAAATAATAATTCTAGGAAAAATAATAACTGAAAGGGAATTTATAAGATATATTATAGAAGGGTTATCTGAACAATATGAAGGCATAATAACATCATTATCAGTTCACAAAAATATTACTTTTAATGATTTAAGACATTCTTTACTTGCATATGAAAAGAAAATAAAAGAAGAAAATACAAAAAACACAAATGTATTTAAAACAAGTTGTAAATTGAAAGAAAAAGTAAAAGTATGTTTTCATTGTCAAAAACCCGGTCATATCAAAAAATATTGTTGGTTGCTGAAGAATAACTGAAGTAATTCAGACAGAAACAAAAATAATTACGACAAGAAGAAATGGTTTCGAAGAGAACGAGCAAATATTGTTGAAGAAAATACTGCGAATGAATTTGCTTTAAGAGTTAATGGAGAGAATCAGATCACAAATAAACAAAAATGGTATTTAGATTCTGCATGTACGTCACATATGACTTCAACGAAAGAATGGTTAGAAGACTGTTATCCAGAAGAAAAAGAAATTAAAGTGGCTGAAGAGAGGAACTATTAGAGCATCTGTTCAGAATGAAAATGAAGAAATAAATAATGTCAAAATAGAAAATGTCCTTTATGTACCTAAACTTCGAGATAATCTTTTGTCAATACCAAATCTGGTAAATAAGGGTAATATTGTAGTATTGAACAAGGAAGGTGCATTCATTTATGATAAATATGGAATGATAATTTGTAAAGGTAAATTTTCTAATAATATGTATAGCATTATTTTAAGAAAAAGCCAAAAAGAAAACATAATAGAAGAATGTTTCCGTACAGAAGAAAATATAAATATTTGGCACAAACGATTAGGACATATTAGCGAAGAATATCTGAATAAATTGAAAACAATACAAGCAGTAAGAAATTTAAGTAAATTACAAGGAAATCTAACAATATGTAAATCGTGCATGCAAGGTAAAATGACAAGAAGCAAATACGAAGAAACATTCTGTGAAACAACTTCGGCACCTTTAGAAAAAATATATGTTGATTTATGTGGCCCATTTAGTTCTACTTTGGTGGCAATAAATATGCACTTATTATCGTAGATGCTTATTCAAGATACTTCTTTATCGAATTGATAAAAACCAAGAAAGAAACAATAATGAAACTTAAGGAAGTTATAGAAAAATTAGAAAATGAACAAACTAGAAAACAAGATTCTACGAAGCGATAATGGTGGAGAATTTATTAACAAAGAATTAGAAAATTATATAAAACAAAAAGGAATAAAACATGAAAAAACGACTTTTTATTCTCCAAGAAGTAATGGTGTAGCTGAAAGGGCAATTAGAACAATATCAGACAAGACAAGAAGTTTATTAGCAGATGGTAATCTACCTTTAGAATTTTGGGGAGAAGCAGTGGTCACAGCGGTTTATCTCCATAACAGAACGCCGACAAAAACTAGACAATTTTAGCAGATGGTAATCTACCTTTAGAATTTTGGGGAGAAGCAGTGGTCACAGCGGTTTATCTCCATAACAGAACGCCGACAAAAACTAGACAATTTAAAACACCATACGAACTATGGAGAGGAAAAGAAAGAAAACCACCTGTAAAACACTTAAAAATATATGGATGTTTATGTTTTTACAAAAATGTAAATCCAAGAAGATTAAAATTGGAATCAAAATCAAAAGAAGGAATTTTTGTTGGTTACTCCAAAGAAAGAAAAGCGTACAGAATATTTGTGCCAGAAGAAGGAATAATTCACGAATCAATGGATGTAAAGTTTGAAGAAACAACTCAGGGTTCATGTCTGTTAAAAAATAAAAAGGAAATAAAATGAAAGGAAGCTGATAAATGGAAAAATGCAATGAATGAAGAAATCAAAACTATGAATCAATATCAAGTATGGAGAAAAGTTAAAAGACAGAAAGACAAGGTGGACAAGAAAAAGAAATATATGTTGTGTATCCAACTGCCGGGTCAAAAGCTGGTGTAGCCGGATCCGATCATGCCGTTGCTGCTGTTATTACCGCGTCGAATGTATCACAAGTTCAGTAGTGATACATTGTTGAATAAGAGTATTAGCTGCAATATACAGATATGTTATACTGCTTGTAAAACCATTATCTAATGTAACCTCACTTTGCCACCGGCGAAATTTTTACACGCAATTGGTTGAACTAAAAGTAGAAGAATTTGAATACATCTATGTTAAGGATAGTTGTAAAGAACACTTACCTGTAATCGATGCATTGTATAGAGTTTTCACTGTTTGTATTGACATTCATGCACCTGTGTATGAAAGACATGTGATCTAGTTTTCACATTCTTGAAGGAGAAGCGCTGTAGTAGGAATTAATGTCGCTAGGAGCGCTGACGGTTGTGTTATGATTTATATTTTTGTAAAAAACGATTTATAAAATGTAATATGACACAATATGATTTAGAACACAAAACTGTAACCGTTGGGAAATTTATAGAATTTTTGGAGAAATAATTTTTATTGTAAACTTAACAGCGACATCTTATTCTCCCACCTTAGTAAAACCCAGTTTTATCCGGATTCACTCATTCTCACGATTTTTAAGGTATAAAAGCCGCAACATACAGCTGTAGAATCAGTTTGTGTTCGACTCGGTCGAGAGTAAAACCTATTAGCTCTCCTGAACTCAGAACACTGACCTCCAGTCGAGAGTTCACTTGGTGGCTTTTCTGGAGATTCCGCCGCCGATACTTAGTCTTGGTGAACCGTCACCTAGTCGTAACAGCCCCGCCGATTTCGAGACTGTTGTTAAAGTTCGCGAGATATTTGAATATTTCATTTGTTAGTATTGTTTGATTTTCACTTACCTGCTATTGTCGCTTCACGGCAATCGCGTTTCCAAGTACCGATGGTCACAGTAGGGCAAAAGTTTCTTTTATTTATTTGTTTATTGTTCGTATTACACATTTTTATTTTATAATAAACATTAATAAGTTCGACGTGCGTTTCTGTGCAATCCCCTAACCCCTTCTCCACTTAGAGCAATCCCGGCATCCAGCCGTCTTCTTTTCAGACACCACCGCTGCAAGATTGGCGCCCGAGTAAACCAACCGCCGAAACAAAAGAAGACGACGCCAATATGACGAAACCGCCCCCGGAAAGGAACAGTTTAGTGCTGTGTACACAAATTGCCTTAGGTTTGTCAGAATACATGCAATTCCCAGAGTTGGATTAAAGAAAAAATATGAATATCTTATGGGATAATACAATTATGTAGTCCATAATCCTACCCAAAGACGGAGCTACTTATTATAAATATAAGAAGTTATTATTGCTGTATAACTAAACAATATAAATAATGATGAATGTGGGAGTTTACGTGAAATCCAAGTCTTGGTTAAGGTCATTCTCAAGTCAGACAATTGTAAATTACATGTGGTCAAACATTACTATAAATTAATTCGTATGTATAGCTTATATAATGTTTGCAATTTTGACTCTAAATTGAAGAAAAATATATTTCTCATATTTTCATGATTTACTTTTTATAAAAATGTAGTATGTTAGGCCACTGGTTATTAAATAAGCGGACACGTAAACAAAGGCCTGCATTTTGAGACTTCATATTTTTTGGTCGCTACAATTCACCCTTAGATCATATACACATAGCTAACGAACTAGATATGTGAAAAGTCTATGTCGTACAATGCAAACCAATAATATGCATAGGATTCAGAGAGATGGAATAAGGATTTGTGTAAAAGTGTCAAATTGGCTGCCCAGATTTGAATCTCAGAGTATGTTACAAGCCTTGGAGTATTTGGAAGAGAAACAAGAAACACTGTTCCGCTACAGCCAAATTTTTATTAACAATTAATAATAATTTCGATTGCTGACAAAAAATTTCCAAATAAAAAAACTTAATTTACCACTAAATTTTAAAAAATTATAAGTATTTCGAAGAAATTAACAATTGGAGGGTTCAGAAGTCAATCAGTGTAAGTCATCAAAAGTAAAAAATGAGATAAAGAGGAGTTTGAGTAAAGGCTTATTGAAAATTTTACATAAAGAAATAGAGAGAAATAGGCATTTATTATAATTAACAAACATCCAACTAAACAATCTAAGAAGTTACAAATCATTTTTAGTAATTATTAATGAAACTATTAATCATTTTTGAAAAAAAATGGACTTACGTCTTTTGTACACTGAATTATTTATATAATTTAGTAGCAACATATAAGATAAGTCTGTAATATACTATTGACAGATCTACTCAAAATTAGAAATAGGTACTCTTCATTTTAATCACAATAATTTTCATCACTTTCATCATTTTCACTGCCTTCTGCATTAGACTGCGAAGAAGTGCTCCGGGTTACTACTTTTGTACAACGAAGTTATTTGTAATATTGATGATAATTTGGCGGAATAAATTTCAACAAATCCATCATGTGCCTTTTCTTGATCTCTTTTACTAATCTTAATTCAGGGTATAAGAGGTTCTGTGGTATACTTGATAACGGAATTGGCCTACCCCTACGGCCGGTCTTTCTTATATCAATTTCTTTAAACTCTACAAAATCCTGCAAAGTTTCTTTGTAAAAAATAGAATCAGGTTTATTTTTGCAATATCGGAACCATTTAATTTGCAACCAATTAACATTATGTTTTTCTGTACTCAGCTTTCTATTTGTAATAACATCTTCTAAATTTTTTGTACTTACAAAATCATTACTATTCATCTGCGTTACTTGAAAGGGCTTTGTTCTTTTTGTATTTGTGACAATATCAATCCAATCACTTGGGCCATAAATAAATTCTTTCTTTTTTGCTTTAGATTCTATTATTCCAAAATCTGCATCATTAGGTAAATAACTATGGCCAGATGTGAGAAATTTGTGATCAATGTAGTTTGCTGTCATTTCCGGATCTTGAGCTAGTTTTAGTAAAGATAAACTTATCTTAATATTACGATTCTGGCCTGTACAACAGTCTGAATACATGATTATGTGAGAATGTGTGCTAGCATGTTTTTTTAAAAAATTCACCGCACAAGATGCAATTTCTTGTGATCCTCTGCATCCTTGTGTCTCATCCCACATAAACATGTAACCAGTGTTGTCATTGAAACTGTGAAAGCCTAAATTATAAACGTACATATTGGTTTTATAATAAGCTACAGAACAGCTTAATTTGGGAAATGCCAATGCTTTCTCCAAATCGAATGTAAATACAAAAATATTTTCATTCGCTAATACTTTATCGCTATTCAAAGAACTTCTAGCTAACTCTGCTTTACGAAGATGAAGTTCTTTTTCACTTTCAGCAATCTTCTTTACGTCTTCGGTTTCTCCAAAATCAATTTTAAGTTGCAAAGAATCACATAATTGGCAGGTACCTTTTGATGGTGGTTTAAAATGCAAGTTAAAATTTTTAGAAAACACATGGTAGTACATCTTTTCCTTTACTGGTTCTTTACTTTCTTCAGCACATTTCTCAACATAAAGCATAAACATTTTGTGTATTGTTAAATCAGATCTTAGGTAACGTCGATTTGGTGTATCAGATCGTGTGTAATGACTTTTATACGATGGAAATGATCGAATATGTTGTATAACTTCTGATACATCTATTTTATTGCCAGGCGTTCTATGTCCTCTTGTATCAATAACAGAAGATACTTCTGAACTACAACAGCTTTTATACAAACGAGAATCACTCACTTGAAATGTTTCCAGAAAAAAATTTTTACAAACTTGTCTTGAAGCATCTGTGGTAGTTAAAAAATATTTGAGGGATTTGGATTTTGGTTTTTTTGAAGAATTTCTTGGTCGACGTTGCTTCACACAACTATTCTGAATTAACCCACGTAAGTAAATATTTTGCTTAGTATTATCTTGTAGTTCATAAAAGGAGTTGAATATCAATTCCCGTTCTTCAGGATTCACAGATTGCATACACTTACGAGCACACTTACAATCCGTATTTTTGAATTTTTTTTCTGGAATCTTTCTTCCGCTTCTATTAACATACGATTCTCCTTTGTGTCTCTTAATGCTATTCTGAACTCTATTCCATTGACTTTTGTTGCGTTTTCTTTTACGGCCTATTTGAACTTGTTTTTCGAAAACTGGAGCAGTATCATCTGTCAATGCGGTTCCCGCTACAGTCGTTTGTTGAATTTCATCCTCAGATAATATATCATCTATAATAAATTATATACTCATTACTAAAGCATGAACTCAGTTTCAACAAATTCAAAAGTTAGGTTAAAAGATTAATATTTTTTTGTTTAATAGTTACGCACCTTCAGATGAGCTGTTTTCGGTTTCAGGTAAATATTCTGATTCGCTTTCAGAAAAATCAGCAAATTCTTCATCTTGTGCCATCGAAACGAGCATAAAAAGTATGTTCTCACACAACTGTCAAATGACTTGCTTGAAATGGCAGCTGAAAAGTGACTTACTTGAAATGACAACTGAAAAACGAAACTAATCTTTCCGCAATCAATACAAGTAGTGCAATCTATTGAGAAATAGGATAACTATTGGACGTACTTGTTTTGGCAACTGAAACTTTATTAAAATTTAACATGTTCCATGTGCGTAAGTCTTATTCTATAAAAGAGTGACTTACACTGATTGACTTCTGAACCCTCCAATTATTGATTACATTTATAATTTAAAAGATGTGAATGGAATAAAACTCATTGACTCTATAGGAAGAAGTGCTTTATTTAAATTTTTTGAAGAAAAATTTAATTTTACTTATTCGCTGTCATACAAGCTCAATAAAGATCATTTAGAGACATTTTTTAGTGCTTTGCAAAGCAGAGGGGGCTATTCTAATAATCCTGCCTGCAGGCAGTTTCGTGCTGCTTAAAAGAAACTTTCCCAACCTTCCAACAACTGCAATACCGCTCCCTCAATAAGCTTGATCACGTGGTCTACTGGGCATGCGCAAATTAGCACTGATAAAGAGGAAGCTGGAAAAAACGGTGTTCCCATAAATCCATCTTCGTCTTTTTTTCGATAACGCGGTTTTGTAGGTAATAGATTGATTGCATGTAGACGGCGCTGGCATCGAAGTTTGGTATTAATACATAACCTCGCTTTTTGACGTATTATTCTTTCATTTAGTTTTACTGCATATATTGTTTTTCATAATTAATTATGCCGTACAATTGTTGTGTGCCTCAGTGCTCATCTGTATCAAATAAATGTAAAGGCATTATGTTTCACAAATATCCGGAGGTCAAGAAATTAGTAAAAAAAAAATGGTTAATTGGGATACGGTCGATGAAAACTCCAACGAAGCATACGAAAATATGTCGCAAACATTTTTTGCCCTCTCATTATGCCACCACCAGGGTAAGTTAACTAATAATTAAAATATTAATTTATAATTATTTGGTAATTTATATATATATATATATATATATATATATATATATATATATATATATATATATATATATTTCTAATCCATACATAAATCCAAAAATATAACTTTTTTTAAATAATTTAAAAAAATGTCGTGGGAACAAATGAGTTAACATTCAATTCTCGTACTATAAATCATTATTTCGTGTTACATTTTATAATGCATTTTAAAAAGTATAAATTTAAATTTCCCGCACATTCTTCAATGAAGAGCCAAAATGTTTGATGACAAACGAAAAGTATTGTATCAAACAAAATAGTTAAATTTATATTCAAATTATTTTGTAATGAAGTAATGAAATAATAGAATAACTAACTTAACTTTCGTTGTAATTATTGTGGTTTTGTGCTAAATATGCATTTTTAAATTTATTCTCATTTTCTAATGGTTGAATGCCACTGGTTGCGCATGCTTAGGATGGCGGAAAATAAAGATGAAGATAGAGAATTAGAGAGTCGCATAAGTTTTTCTTTCGATAACGCTGGTACATGTTGCTTGTTACGTCTCCCCCTCGTTAACGTCCTTAGTGTGGACTATTTCACATCGACAATGTAATAATTTACGTGTCGACAATGGCGTAGACGTAGACATATTCAGAAGCATAGAGAATGTAGATAATAAATATATATAATTTATAAAATTCCCTGCAATGACTGCCCAGCTCAATATACTGGTCAGACGAAGAGATATTTACAAACAAGAATGGATGAACATAAAAGAAACTGTAGCAACAAAAACAACAACAAAGGGAAATGCGCCTTAGTAGGACATGTTCAATCTTCAGGCCACAGGTTTAATTTTGACAACGTTAAAATTTTAGACACAGAACAAAATCTGCCAAAGCGCTTGACACTAGAAATTTTACATATAAATGACGACAAAAACAATATTAACTTAAAAACAGACACAATTAACCTCAGCAAAATATACATAAACATTTTAAAATTTAACAATAAAAAGAAAAGAAGAAACATTACATGAAAACGAAATAAAAGTAAGAACAATAAAACAAAACTTTTAAATAAATGGCGGTAAACCTTCCTAAAAAAAACTTCGGAACTTAACATGTTAAAACTTATTTAAAAATGTAAGGGTGTAAACTTTTTTACAAATTTATATTTTTGGCGACTTTAGAGTACCTTATCATATTTATTTATTTATTTTTTTATCTGTGACGTCCAAATGTGTGTTGTACATGTTATTTTTGTATTTTTAATATGTTACATTTACATGCATAAAATAGAATAAATCACGTAAGTTAGAATTGTAATACACACTGTAAAACATAAATGAATCTGTTGTACAATTTTTATAGCTCCTGAAGAAGGCAAATGTGTTGCCGAAACCGGTAGAGGCCGATTTAAATAAATTTTATTGACTGCAATCCAGGAATTTTCTTCTCTTCCGGTAGATAATAAATTTTTGAATTTATTTACTGTAAAATATTACATTAATTTAAAATAAGCTTGAGGAATGCAATTCGTGACCTTTAATGTGAAACGAAACTTGAAAACGTTACCATGAAATTTTCCCTAAACTAAAATAAACCCTAAAATGGTGCAAATATCTCTAGTTTTTGGGTTTAATCCCTAATTTGACAACACTGGATCGAACATAATATAATCATAATCTTTTATTACATTTTCTACATTTTTTACGTATAAATTTATTATCTACGCATTGTAGACACGTAGACAATTAAAGTCGACGCGTAGACGCCCATTTCTGCTGAAAAGCAAAGCACACGTCTCTGATATATATTTTAGAACTACGTATATATATATATATATATATATATATATATATATATATATATATATATATATATATATATATATATATATATCAGAACAATGTCGAAAAAAGATCTACAAATTTTGCCAGCGATGACAAATTACTAGCATTGAGTATAATAGGAAATATACTCATATATTGGAAAACAAACCAACCAGCGCTCTCACGTGGAAAGAGAAAGATGAAACTTGGAGCAAGATTAAAGATGAACATAATAGTCAATCACGACGTGCATTTAGATCAAAAGAGACCTTAAAACCCTTAGATGCATATTGATGCAAATTTGCAACAACATATTTGTATTGTGGTTTTTCTTATATGAAAGCTTAGGTATCTTAGGTGCTTACTGTTGGAGATATGAAACATACTATTTCATACATATATTACAGCATTTCTCTCATAGGTGGCAGCAGTGAATATTATTCGAGAAAATTATTGTTGTCATTATGCATATCATGGACTACAAGAAGCGCTGAACAGTTTCTTGAAAATTCAAACGAATGTGACATCGGTAACGGTTGCCAACAGTGCTGGATTATAGCATAAGCCAACTAAGCTATAGCTTAGGGCGCCGACTCATTGGGGGCCGCGCGGAAATTGTAAAAAAAATTAAAATTAAAAACAATAATGAACATTTTACTTGGTAAAAACTAACGTAGTGAAGAAATTTATGGAATATATAAGTTTGTGTATGCATTACCTGCAAGTCATTTCTAAAGGTCAAGAATTAGTTGATTTTGTATTAAAGGCGAAAAATTCGCGCTTTTAACAATTCGTCTTCGAAATGTAGTGCAGTGGATAGAGGATAGTATCCCATTAGTGATCCCTCTATCGGCTTATCAGCGTACCTCCTTTACTCGGGCAAGTTTCGCGCGCTCGACATAGGAGGTTATACGTCAGTATTAACTTAAACTTACAGACTTGAGTCCGACCAAATCAGAAAGTTATCAAGTGTTATTATTCATCAATTTTAAGTAAATATAATAGCATCAATTTGTTACTTCTTGTGAGTTATAATTCTACACTAAGGTAATCATATTTTTTATATTGTGCTTTTGCATATTATTCTAACCTAAAAAATATACAACAATGAACAACAAAGTATTTTGCAGTACTATATTTATTTTTATATTTAATATTGGACTGCAAAATATTTAATGCATTTTATAAACATTTCACTTGTTACTTATATGAAGATTTCATGGTGCATAATTATTACAACAACGTACCAACACATATCGTATAGAATTGTCAAAGATCGTCATACATATCAGTATTTGTCAAAATATTTGTTTGTGGCTGAATAAGTTTTTGCGTAGATTAGGGTCAAGATGAAACGCAACTATCTGAGTAGAGCTCAAAAACGTAAATTAGCTGAGTAGAAGAAGCACAAGGATGAAGAAGTTGTCAAAAAGACGGCTAAACTAACGTCATTTTTTCGTGTCAGTGGATCTGAACCATCATCTCACAGTCTTCCGGATTCCTCAGATGGCGAAAAAAGATCGTCGACATGTGTAAACGCAACGGACATGTCAAAAATTCAAGCCAATGATGATATCATTGAAGAAAATTTCGATACTTCAGTTATTCAGAACATTAACATCAAGGACGACCCGGGAGCATGGTGTGATTTCAGTGAAGACGATGTTGCTTACTGGGTTAAGCGTGGACCGGGGGATTGCCAGCATCGTATCGGACCATTCGAAAATTCACGCAGATGTTTTAATAATCAAACAAGATTTTGTTCGCATAAAATATTTTGTGGAACAATGGCTAATGGCGAAAGTTACTCCCGACAATGGCTGTTATATTCCCCCTTCATCAGGTTCCGTCTATTGCTTCATTTGCAAATTGTTTGCACCTAAATCTACGACTTTTCGACTGGTAGATGGATTTAGTGATTGGCGGAATATGGTTGTAGTTGACCATCACGAAAATAGCGCGACTCATAGAGATGCCATGTTAGATTACTTAGGTCGAAGACGAGGGCTTACATTGGACAGTCAGTTAAAAGGTCAATTTGAAGACGAATGTTTTTACTGGCATCACGTTTTGCAACGAGTTGTAGCGGTTATCAAGACTTTAGGAGAGCGTGGAATGTCTTTTCGTGGGCCAGATGAGAAGTTCGGATCACTAAACAATGGAAATTTTATGGGACTTTTAGAACTTTTAGCTCAGTTCGATCCTTTCTTAGCAGCTCACATCACGAAATATGGAAACTGTGGCAAAGGTAATAAAAAACATTTTTCGATTCTTTTAATATGATTCATTTATAGTTTTTTTTTTATTTTGTAGGGAGCGTATCGTATTTATCGAAAACGATTTGTGACGAGCTTATTATACTCATGAGGGACAAGGTTCGTTTGGTCATTTTCGAGGAAATTCGAACCGCTGGATATTTCAGTTTGTCCGTTGACTCTACACCTGATCTTTCGCACGTTTATCAGTTAAGTATTGTACTTAGATATGTTTCGCCCCTAGACGCAAAACCAGTCGAACGATTCATATCATTCCTCGATCTCAAAAGTCACACTGGAAAAGATATGGCGAATCAAGTGTTGCAGTACTTTTGCGAAAATTGTCAGATAGATTTTTCAAAGTGTAGAGGCCAGTCTTATGACAATGCTGCCATTATGTCCGGATGTTATGAAGGAATGCAACGGAAAATTCTTGATCAAAACGAGTATGCTGTCTTCATACCGTGTGCTGCGCACTCATTAAATCTTGTTGGTCGAAGTGTCGTTGATTGCTGTTCAACAGCAGTCAATTTCTTTTTTCTTGTACAACTACTATACACATTTTCTCGTCTTCAACACATAGGTGGGCAGTTCTTAAAAAGGGTGTCAGCAAAAGTCACAATCTTTTGAAGAACCTTTCGAATACTCATTGCGAGGCACACGCGATAACAACTGAAGCAATATATGTCGTACCCTGAAATTATAGACGCTTTAGAGTCTATCGCTGAAGATGAGTATCAGAAAGGAAAAACCAAAAGAGAGGCTGAAAATATTGCAAACAAAATGCAAGAGCTTGAGTTTGTGTTCATGTTAACTATGTGGAACGAAATTTTGCAATATTTTCACCGTACAAGCGAAGCGCTTCAAAGTGCGGGCTTGAATTTGAAAACATGCGCAGATCTTTATCAAACGCTTACAAACTACTTGCATGATTTAAAACAAGATTTTTACCGGTTGGAAAAGGTTGCCAAAGATATTTTACCCGACGTTGATTATAAAGACACACAAACACGTAAACGTTTGCGAAAAAAGCAAGTAAATGATGGTAGTGCGCCAGAAGTTGTATTAAGTGCTAGGGACAAATTCCGCGTATCAACATTTTATTTTATAATCTACACTCTCGAAGCGCAAATGAAAAGAAGAGGTGCTGTTTACAAAGATGTAGCAACAAAATTCTCTTTTCTCATAGATGTCAACCTAGCAAAAGATGAATATCATGTAAACGAGGAAAAACTTGTGTCTTCGTACCCGAATGATTTGAAATTAACCTTTGCGGAGAACTGCAACAATTTCATTGTTATTTGCGCCCAAAAATAAACGAGAACGAAAATGTTAAATTAAGTTACGCAGAATTTTATAGTGTAATCATAAAAGACGAAATCCAATCAGTATTTCCGAATGTAGAGATTGCGTTGCGAATGTTCTTAACGCTTATGATCACTAATTGTTCTGCAGAATGATCTTTTTCGCAGTTAAAGCGCATTAAAAACCCTTTGAGGACAAATATGCGACAGGAAAGGTTAGATTCGCTTGCACTACTGTTCATGGAAGCTGACGTATTGCGCCGAATCAGCTTTGATGACCTAATAAAAGACTTTGCTGCTCGAAAATGCAGAAAAGGACTATTCTAAGTCACTTAAATATAATCTAATCATTCACCGGATAAGTTTCAAAAAGTGCAATTGTTAAAGTTATTAATGTAGTTACGCATTGCATATTATTTTAAATTATAAACACCTACTAATATTGTCAATATTCATTACTTATTTTCCTGCCAATAACCTTTTTTACTCTTTTCAATTATACCGTTTAAATACAATGGTACATACAATTATAAATAATTTACAAACGAGATTACTTTACTCTATATATAAAGACTAATTTTCTTAAGGCGGTGGGGGGGGGGGGGTTTAAGTTTGTATTGTTCTTTCATATTAAAAAAAATCAAGTAATATTTGTAACGAGAGGAAGGGGGGGGGGGCTCTATATAATTTGCGCTATATATCTTGAGCCGACCCTGCATTACCATAAAGTAGATAGATACATTCGAGTTTTACCACACTGATAGATGTACTGTGTTGCATAAATTTCCAGTGTTCCGGTACCCAAATAAGTGAATATCAGAGCAGGGGCGGCGAATATGTGGGTGCATTGGTCCAGGTGCACCCACGACCGAAAAAACGGTGAACTATACCTATATACCTTTTCCGATGGCGAGAGAAATTTTAACATTCGCGCCATATGCTATTTTCTTACGTGAAATGAAGTATAGTATAGTATCGATCTAATATCACAGAGAGGGACAAAAATGGTGGGGGGTAACCATTAAGCCTGTACGAATTTTACAGTAGATTCTACCATCTTTGTTGTCGTGTCATCTCGTTACGTGTACTACAAGTTGAATTGAATTGTTTTAAAATGGATAAATGGTTAATAAAGGTTAAGAAACCTTCATGTGAAAATTAAATTACAGACAACTTCCAGTAAAATATTCTACCAACACCGAAGGAAAAAAAGGTATTGTAATTTGTTTTTTTGTTATACACAGAGTATGAATTATTTTACAATTTTGGATGATAATGCAGCAAAAGAAAAAGGCAAAAGACAAAAATTTAATCCGCTCTAAAAAAATACGTACAAGTGGGTAATATATGATAAAAACAAAGTTTACTCTCAAATATGTACAGATGCGGGAAAAAATCAAGAAAGATTCCAGTAAATTTAATGGCCCGTATTACGAGCGCACTTTTTTAAAGGTTTTTATAATAAAAGTGCGAATAAAACCGCGCTATAAAACCACGCTTATTCTGAACCCGCTTTTATGGTATGAAAGTGCGCTATTAGTCTTCATAAAACCAACGCATAAAAGTACGCCTGTCACTTTTGTGCGTATAAAAATGGCTGATCTAGTGAACGAGTTAAACGAAGTGGGAGAAGTGCAACAAGCTAGAAGAAGAAATATACGCGATTTTCGTGAAAAAATATATCCTTTTGAAGTTTATAATGATGTAGAATTTCATAGAAGATATCGTTTATCAAAAAATTCAGTGAAGTATGTGGTTGAATTGGTGTATGAAGAACTATCCCCAGTTAGTGAAAGAAGAAATACAATTTCGGCTGAACCCCAAGGTCCTGTTTCACAAAACTACAAGTTACAATTTACAATTTTACAGTTACAAGTAGTTGTAATGCACCATCTACAAGTATAGATGTTTCACAAAGAAATTTTACAATTGTAAAACAAAAGTACTATTTTACAAGTGACGCGGCCCACGTGGCCTCCCTCCACGACTTTATAAAGACATCACCAATTTCTTAGGAAGCAAATATTCAGTTCATGTTAAGATGTTATTGTGTCCATTGTTAAAAATATATGCGAAGAGAGAAGGGCGGCTAGAAGTTTTAACGGCAATCCGAGAATCAAAAAATTTACTTATTAGAGCATTTTCGGATAAGCTGACGACAGATGACAAGATTAAGGCATAGAAGGTTGTTCGTAACAAAGCTCCGACCCTCGGTTTGATTCCTGAGAACAAAGATTACACTTATTCTACTTCTACTTCTAACTTCAGATCTAAGTATTTGTAAAGACTCAGGAGTATTGAATACTAGTAACATATCAGATCATGATTGTGTGTATTGTATTTTAAATTTACCAAAACCGAAACATATTTCTAAAATTGTCACCTACAGAGATTTTAAGAACTTTAATTTAAACAATTTTTTGGCTGATTGTGATCTGGTTGATTGGAATTATATTGTAAACACATCTAATATAAATGATAAAGTTAAATATTTAAATAACAACATTCTAGCATTATTTGATAAACATGCTCCCATCAAGGAAATTAAAGTAAATAAGAAACACTGTCCATGGATAACGCCTGTTATTCAAATAATGCAACGAAAAAGAGATAGAGCTCTCTTAGATTATAAAAAGTTTAAAACACCGTCCAAATTTCAATATTACAAACAACTCAGAAATTTAACTACAGCTGCAATTCGAAGAGAAAAGCAGGCATTTCTTCAATTTGAAATAAATAACAATATTCATAATTCCAATCAGCTATGGAAAAATTTAAAACATTTGGGAGTTAAGGCAGAAAATCAAACTGTTATACCGCAAACTCTTTCGAATCCAAATGACTATGGAGAATTTCTTGTAGATAAGATGGGAACTACTAGTATAAATCAGGATACGCTGAGTTATTATAATAAAAATAAATATCCGTTATGCGCCAAATCAAATCACTTCACCTTTCATTGCATTGATAGTGATGACATAATAAAGATCATTAAATCTCTTAAATCTAATGCAATTGGAATTGATGGAGTATCTTTAAAGATGATTCAATTAATTCTTCCTAAAATTATTGGCTATATTACGCATATTATAACACTTGCATTGAGAATAGAGTTGTACCAGAAATTTGGAAAATAGCGATAATTAAACCTATACCCAAAAATAGCGATATCTTAACATACAATGACTTACGTCCTATTAGCATACTACCCACCTTATCGAAGGTTTTGGAACGAATATGCTGTAATCAGATAACAAATTTCCTAAAAGGAACTAATATTTTACCAACTACACAGTCAGGATTCAGAAATGGTTACAGCACTAATACCTGCTTAATGAATATTACTGATGAAATTATCAAAAATTATGATAACTGTAAAATAACTTTTTTAATCCAAATGGATTTTTCCAAAGCTTTCGATATGGTGGATCACTTATTAGCTAAACTACGATATTATGGATTTAGTGATGATGCAATTATTTGGTGCAGAAGCTATTTTTTTAATAGAAATTTTCATGTAGTCATGGCACCAGATTCATCTATTCAACAATCGCGTAGATTCCCTCTTCATCAAGGAGTTCCTCAAGGCTCTATGTTGGGTCCATTATTTTTCCTTTTGTATGTGGCCGACCTATCATCCAGTCTGCAAAACTGTTCCTCACATTCATATGCTGATGATACTCAGTTGCTAGCAACCGTAAATAAGCTGAACGCCAAAGAGGAATGTGAGGCCATAAATGAGGATCTGGAAAAGTTGTCGACATGGACTACTAATAATGGGCTCAAGATTAATACTGATAAATCTTCGCTGTTAGTAATTGGAAACTGTGATACAGGTGATATAAAACTGCAAGGAGAAATCTTAAATCGTGGTTTGGCTATTAAGAGTTTGGGTATGATAATTGACAAAGACATTAACTTCCGTGACCATTTGACAAAAAAACTAATAGCGGCCAGACTTAGACTACGACATTTATACCAGTATCGCAAGTTATTATCAGCAGAAATAAAATTAAGACTAATTAACACCTTGATACTACCTATACTCGACTACTATGCATGTGTATATGTTCCACACTTGACACAAAACGACAAAAATAAATTTACGCTATTTCAAAACTCATGCCTTCGGTTTGTTTATAATGTGCGTAAATATGACCATATTTCGTCATTTCGTATTTCATCCAATCTTCATTATATTGCTGAACGTGTGAAGATATTCTATCTTTGTCAAATTCACAAGATCATACTAACAGGTTGCCCTTCTTATCTACATGAAAAACTTAAATTAAAAGAACAGCATTATCAATTACGTGATAAGAATTCGTATATCGTACCTTCATATAAAAAAAATAAATCGAAAAATGCTGTTTTCTTACCTTGCACCCAAATTGTATAACAATCTTCCAAGTGAATTAAAATCTCTTTCTTTACACTCTTTCAAAACTCATGTAAAAAAATTGTTCTGTTTAAATTAGTAATTATTTTCAATATATTATTATAATGTAAACAAATTAACTCTATTTATCTGCTTTTTGGCATATTGTGCTATACTTTTATGCTATGCACTCATGTTGATTTTTTCCTATTTTTTTTTTTGTAATTTAATGTATTGGTTGGGTGGAAGAGCAGCCTTTGGCTGAACCCCGCCGTTGACTGTGGTCAATAAAGTTATATTATTATTATACCAGAGATACATTCTGGCAAAATATAAGAAAAAAATACCGTTTTTAACCACTGAAGTATTATCTCTTAAGTCGTTAGCAGAAACAAGCTACCAAATTTTACGTGTGGTATGTCGATTTATAATTTCTATTGAACGGAGAACATATTTTCATCTACTAACCCTTTTAATACAAGTAAAAAATGTGTCCATCGATGATACCTATACATTACTTTTGATGATTGCGATTCATGCATTGAAGGATTGGTATATTACACAACACTAAAACTTTATTTTCAATGTGAGACATACATATAAATAAAATTATAGTGTCTGTCTGTCTGTTTGTTTGTTTGTCCGGGCTAATCTCCGAAACTGATCAACGGATTTTGAGGGAACTTTCATTGGTTTTTCAGAAAGAGACATAGAATACTTTTTATAACGAAAATCACCCTCCTGCTGAAATAGGAGATGAAATTTTGTATGGGAATTTCCTTAGTTTTTAATTTATGCCACGTGGGCGAAGTCGCGGGTAATAGCTAGTATAAAATTCCTATTGATTTCAGAAGAAAATTGCCAACAAAAGACAACCGGGAGTGAATGGGGGTTCTGAATGCAAATTTACAAAGATAGACAATATAGTATGTGACATATTAGGACGAGATAGCCCCTTCATTCAAGGAATTCCTACAAAGGAGTCATAGGATGAAGATTTGCCAAACATTGAAAAGAAAGGTACTAGTGACACCATTAAGATGAATGCTGATCCTATATAGTCTTCTAAAGATGCCACATCAAAGAAAATTCTACCAAAGCTTCCTACACATAAAACTTCTTTAGAAGGCGAATCTTAAGTAATTTTGAGAAACAAAAACTTAAAGCTCTCCATAGAGATTATGGAATGTGAAAAATATTTAAAATAATTACAGATTCTTAAACTTGGGAGAGAGAGAGAGAGCTTCTGGTACAGTCATCATGCTATACCGACCACTTTCCTTCAAACATAATTATAGTAGAGTCGAATAACCTAGAAAATGTTAAAAATATGACATATGAAGAAAATATTGCACAATAAACAATTGTAATAGGATAATTAAAAAATCTAAATATATTTTTTTATAACTGTACCTTTTATTTTACTAACGTATATTATTTACAAATATTTCAATTTTAGTAAGTAGTAGTTCCAAAAGTTTTTAATAAAATATGTAAAGGGATTTATCTAAAATAATTGATTAGTTCTAAAACTCTTCTCTGAGCGACTTATGGAGGATCTTGGTTGTTATCATTAATTAATTTTCTCTTCACCTTGGTCTTCAAACTGAAGAATGTGTTGCTCGTTCGCATCCTCGATTCTTGCAAAGTTGCAAAGAGCAGTACAACACTTGAACACTTCACTAGCAAGAATTGGTTGCAAACGTAAATAGTAAATAGACACGGAAACTTTTCCTTAAGTATTCCTAAAAAGTTTTCTACTAGTCTTCGTGTTGACTCATGAGTTCTATTGAATCTAATCACTGCTGGATCCTCAAGATTACGATCTGTTGGTGTGATTAGCCAATCCAGTAATGGATATCCTGAGTCCCCTAAAAGGATAGAATTAGGAATGGGCCTTCAACCCTCCTGCATGCGAGCGTACAAATTGCTATTCCGGAGAACTCTACTGTCATGGACGCTACCGGGCCACCTCGCATTAACATAATAAAAGAAACAATCTGGACCACGAACAACCATACAATTAAGTGAATGATTCCCATGACGATCGACAAACTGTACCTCATGTTCACGAAGTGTGTCAATATTAATAAGAATCCCATATACACAACCAATTACATTGGACATGTGAGCAGTGTTATGGAATTTATGTACGATTCTGGGAAAAACTAATACATTCACAGTACTTATAACCGAATGAACAGCTCGACACACGCTTGCTTTTGATACCCCATGCATATCTGCAATAGCGTGATATTGACTACCTGTACCTAGCTAGCGGAGAGCGATACATAACTGCATTTGGGATGATGGTGCTTGACTTCTTTTTGTGGGGTGCTCCAATCTGTATCCGATATATCCAAGTAGTTCTTTTAGTTTCTGAGATGTCATCCAAAAACGTTCATTGAACTCGTAAACAGTGATAAAATTACAGTTTATCCTTTGTCAGAAAACTTTTCTTCTTCGTCTGTGATATTGTCTGTTATCTATCTCTTCATATTTTGAAGATGTCCCAAGAGTTTACACCTTATGTTTAAAGAAAACTACAAGACTCAAGAGGTAGGTTAAAATTATGTGGTCTCTCTACAGTAGTAAAATTGTAATATGGACGAGTTTGCGAGAAACACATGTAAAATGGAAAAGTATTCCTGTAAAATTGTTGATAATTCACTAAAACTTACAAGTTAACAATTGTAGTTTTGCGAAATGTAATTTGTAGTTTCATGAAATAGGTCCCAGCTATTGATAACGCTGCGATACTATGCAAAAGGATGCTATCAAACCGAAAACTGTAAATGCACTGTATTTCTTTCTATTCAACAGATCATTTGTACAAGTCAATATTCTAACCAAACTTTTATAAAATTAAATATATGATTCATTTATCTAATTCACAGGAGATATTCACGGTTTAAGTCAAACAGCTGTGTCCAAGATTGTTGCAAGAGTGTCCCGGGTATTAGCGGCGCTGTTATCACGCTTTGTAAAGTTTCCCGACCGGCTCAAGACTATGAAAATGAAGTTTTATGGCGTGCGGCATTTTCCAAATGTAGTGGATTGTTTGGACTGTGCGCATGTAAAAATTAAGAACCCAGATAAGAACAAAGTTTTACTGTACTGCAATCGGAAGGGATACTACTCAAACGTGCAGGTGATATACGATAACGACTGCAAGATCTTGAACATAGTTGCGAAATGGCGAGGAAGCGTCCATGATGGCAGAATATGGGCAGAAAGTTCCGTCAAGCAGAAGTTTGAGGTAAACAAATATCCCCATATTAAGATAACAATAATAATAATGATAATAATAATAATAATAATAATAATAATAATAATAATAATAATAATAATAATAATAATAATAATAATAATAATAATAATAATAATAATAATAATAATTAAGGTTTATTGTTGAATTACAAGATACAGTAATAAAAGGTATATTACTTGGGGACAGTGGGTACCCATGTACTTCGTACCTTTTAACACCTGCACGAGCCTATAACACAGCCCAAATAGCGACGAGAGTTACTGTTGAACGTTGTTTTGGGCAATGGAAAAGTATGTTCCGTGCCTTGTCCAACGGCATTCAACTGTCCATACCAACAGCTAAAGCCGCAATTGTAGCAATGGCTGTTCTATTAAACATTTAAAAAAATGCAGGGAGAAGAAGACGAATATAGTAAGTTATCTATTTACTTAATTTTACTATATTTTTTAAATGACATTAATGTGGTTAATATCTTTAAACAAAATACTAAACAACATATTTGCTGCACTCGTAGGTTCTGATTCTGATCCAGAGCCTGGGGCCGTATTCTCGACCATTCGTAATCGTCAAGAGTCGTGCGCATTCGTACGCATAGCGAACGAAATCAGTAAAACGGTATTCTCGACTCTTCGCATCGTTACGAATTCGTGCAGTCGCTTGCGTGTTCAAAACGAGTGGGTAAAAGCATTCATCTCACCGGTTGTCGAGTTTATTTGCGCCTTATCTTTTGAAAGTAACGTGCAATGAGTTGTTGTAATAGTGAAAATAATTGTAATATTGGTTAATAATGAATGAGCTAAAAAAATTAAGAGTTAGATATAATAAGGATATTATAAAGAAGAAGAGACGAATAACAGGGATATGGAAAATCCTAGATGTTTTAACAGATACACCATTCAAAAAAATTATTTAGAGGACTACCTAAGAGGTTTTTTTGTTTTATTTATTATTCAGCGCAAATTGGCACGAAAATTTATATTTCTGCCTATAGTTATATTTTGGCATAACTTCGTAAGACATTGTAAAAGAAACCTTTTAGTAAACCTATTTCTTAAATTGTACTGCCTAGTTAAATAATGATATTTGTTATTAGAACTTGAATTTATTTTGATAATAACTTCACAAATTTACATAATTTGTTGAAAGGCCTTTAGGTTCCAAGTTCTTTATTTATATAAACATTTAAATATTAGGACGTTTCGGGCGATCATCCGCCCATCATCAGCTACATGAAAATTTTTTTTTATAAGTGACTTACAATGTTACAATAAGTAGAAGCAAATACAAACTTACCTAACTGTTAAATTGTCATTAAATGTATGACATGAAGTTGTAAATAATATACATAGTTATAAATTATAAATGTAAGCGGAACGCTAGTTAATATAAATATTATAAAAAATGGGCATGGTGCCAATACTAGAAACTGTGCGGTAGCACAACAGCAAAGGAAATGAACAGTCACAAAATATAATAGTGGAAAACAATATAAGCAATCACAGACTGGATCGAACGCAAAATAACTAAATAAATAAAATGGCGGTAAAATTCAAAAACTATTAAATATGTTGTTTAAGTGTAAAACATTTTGTTCGAAATCTGTTTGATTGTTAATACATTTATTTCTGTTGATGTTAATATAGCATGTTTCATACAAAAGCCGTGTATCTTTATTATGAATTTTATCTAGAGTTTTAAACTCTTTAAACTTAAACTTGTGACCCGTGTGAAAATGGTGTTTGCACAGGGCACTGTGATCGGGATTCATAGTATTACAGTGATATTGATGTTGATAAAGCCTTTTTTTAATCGGCTCGGAACCGGGTTCGATCCCGACCGACGCCAAATATTTCGAATTTTAAATGGCACAAAATAGACCCCTGTGGTGCACTCTCCACGCCAGCAATGAGTGCCCGTGAGGTGACGCCTGATAAACGCCCGCACGGTACAAATATGTCATCATCATTACCGATATCTGCGAACAAAGCAGATTGGCACACCCAGCAATGGGTAATATGCCGTGATGATATATTTATTTTATTTTATTTATTTAATCGGCTCGGAAGTTTCACCAATATAAATTTTATCACAATGACCACAATTGATTTGGTAAACGATGTCCTTTTGGTCAGTGGGATCTATTTTATCTTTAAGATTGGTAAATAATGGTTTGGAAGTTATGAAGTTACTATTAGTTATGGAAATGTTAGAATTTGAAGTTATTTTATTGATAATTTTGTTGATTTTATGGTCAAAAGGGATAGAAGCGTAGATTTTAGGGGCGTCCTGTATCAATCCATCCGCAACATCTGTGTTGACTTTGGGGTGTCATAAAGTGCATAGTCTTTTTTTGATGTACTTATTGAGAAAGAGATCGGTGTAACCGTTGTTTTTTAAAATGTTAAATATAAATTGTATATTTTCATTATGAAATTTAGGGTGTGAGAGCAAGATAGCTCTGTCAATTAAGGCTGTGACAACACTGATCTTGTATTTGAAATTAGTGTATGAATTAAAATGCAAATAACGACCAGAGCGGCCCCGATTCTAATTGTTTTCGACGCGAACTCATGTCGAAAAAGATAGTGGCGCTGAGCGAGCTGTAGTAGCGCATAGTGGAACTACAGTCATAGCGCCAATTTTAAACTTTTCGACGATTAAATATATCTAGGGAAATTAACGCTCTCATCGCCTTCACTGTAGGGAATTTTTGTCATTTATTGTTGGTATCAATAAAATTTACTTTTCCCGGGTAAGTGTTAAGTTTAAAATCAAGTTGCATTCTTCGGTTTATTAAAAAATTGCAAATTAAGAGGAGAAAATATATTTTGAATGCCATTAAAATGCAGAAAGGAAGGTAAAAATGTTTTATATGACGAAAAAGAGAAACGGTTGTCTCCTTCCTGAGAAAAACCCAATATGAATTAAAAACTGTCCTTACTCAGAAACATTCTACCTGCCTGAACAACCATCCTTTCTTAGAAATAGCCTGGATGACCCGACAGCGAGTTTTATGGTCACCCTTCACCCTTAGATGGCCATGAAATCATTTTCTCTTCAGCCTTTAGCTAGAAAAGTTGTGTTGTTTGTGGCAGCGATTTTGTAAATTTGTTTTTTTAATTTTTTATAATGGATCGAACATATTTGGAAAGGGTCACAAAACAACAAAAAAATACCCTAATTGAATATATGGAGACTCATCCAGATTTTGCGAAAGGGAAATTGTTGGGGGCAAATGGGCGCAAAATGGCCAAACTTTTGTGGTGTAATGAATGTAAATGATGAATTATTTCATATTTAATATTTAATCGTACGACTGTACTTATCTAAACAAAAGCGCGACGCATCTCACGAGAACACCGGGGCAGTCAGTCTTCAAGACTCATTTGGTTGGGATGGGCTAAATTTGAAAACAGAGTCTTCAAAAGTCAAAGTTTGATAAGAAGAAATGATATTAAAGTGAAACCGAATCCCTGTACCCAGGTAGACTTCTTTCACTTTTAGAAACTACTCAAGGTAGGTTTTTTTGTATATTTATTTAATATTTCTTTCGATATTGTATTATTGCGTGATAATTGTGACAGTTATAATAATTTTGTAACATTTATAATAATTTTGTAGCATATACCATTTGATTCTAATATTTTTATACAGTTTTCTAATATTATTAATTATATTTTATTAAACTTAAAATTCATAATTTTATTTAATTTCCTATAAATTTTGACACCGCTCGGTCAGAATTGGAAATAAATTAATTTTTAGTTGAAAGATAAAGTCCTACCCCTGCTACCAAGGTAGGTGAGTTTTGATAATAGTTCAAGCAAAAGTATTTAAAAATTGCGAGGTTGTTACATTTGGTGCCAGCTATTGGGATATTAATTTCACGTTTGAAATTTGAATTGCACGTTTCCATGTAATAAAAGAAAAATTTGATTTAAGGAAAAATTAATTAAGAAATACTTTATAATTTATTGTTGCGCAATTTTACATATCAATTGTTAATACGCATTTAGTGCATGACTCATCGGCTACAGATGAAGCGTTGAGAGTTAGTTTGTTGTCTTTGGCGATAATTGAAACGATAAAAATTTATCAACTGCTGAAATAGCATATACCGGGTGGTCGTACTTTGTAAAGAATTTATTGTGCGTAATTTAATATTATCTTTTTAAATTAGTATTCAAAAATATTTTTGTTTTTATATTCATTAGTATATTTTATACAAAGTAAATTAAATAAAAACTATGAGCCGTACGTGGCCTATAAGTACAATTGGTGAATCCTTAGTAGGAATTCCGCAGTTTTCCGGGAAGCCTCATGAAAACGTAAAAGAATTTTTTTCAAAAATTTCGCTAAGAGCTAAAATTGATTCATGGACAGAAGCTCAAACAGTAGCTATTGCAAAATATCATTTAACGGGTAATGCATTGCGCTATCTTGAAACAGAGGCACAATTAAATAGCGACGATGTCCATTTACAATTTTTAAAAATGCTTTAATTAAAAAATATGGACGAAAAATTATACTAAATTTAAGTAAATGTTTCCAAAGACCAAATGAGAGTGTGGATCAGTATGCCACAAGATTAAAAATAGTAGGGACAAAATTATTGGAGGAAAATTTAAGTTATAACGAAAACAATGACGATAAAGAAAAAGAATTTATTGAAAAAAGGCATAATCGAGATTTAATACATCAATTTCAAAAAGGAATATCAGAAGAAATTTCAAAATTAATTATCATGGACATATCGAAAAATCCAAATTCTAAATTTGATGAAATTGTAGAACTGGCTACTAAAGCGGAAATTAATCTTAATATCTTAATATTACGGAGTGCCAGGTCTAACGATACAGATACCGTATACTACGGTGGAGAATCCGCAATAAAAAATAAAAATGCTACGAATTTTGATAATTATGAAAAGAAACCAATAATTTGTTATAAATGTAATAATTCTGGACACATTAGTAGAAATTGTTCATTAGTAGCGAATGATCTACAACGAACAGATCCTGGGAGACCTAATACATTTAAAAATAATTGTTCTACGCCAGATTTAAATTCAAAAGTTCCATCCTTTGCAAATAAAGTCAAACAAAGCGAATTAAGAAATTTTACTTTGCCAAATATTAACAGTAACAATAATTTGTTCTTTTTTATAAATGTAATAATAAATAATCAAAATTTTAAAATGTTAATTGATACGGGTGCAGCAGTCACTATAGTAAAACAAAAAGTTATTGAAAATATAAGGGGAATCAAAGTAAATGTAGACAAAGATATTACACTAAGAGGAATTAGTGGCTATGAAATAGAAGTATTAGGAAAAGCGACAATACCGTTTGAAATACAGTATCAGAAATTTCCATTTGAGTGCGTAGTTTGTGACAATACATTATCACTTCAAACCGATGGATTATTTGGCCGTGATTTTCTACAAACGTTTGAAGCCACAATAAATTTCTCTGAAGCGTATATCTATCTATATGGTTTAAAAATTAAAATTCAAAATCAATTTGAAGACTCAGAAAACTCAGAAGGATCAGAAGAAGACTCTGATTTTGAAAATGATCAAGATGAAACTTGTAATGAATTGAGAAAAAACGGCAAAATTGTCAAAGGAAAAGAGTCACAAAAGAAAAGAAACGAAGTTAAAATATTGACCCAACCAGTAACGAAGAAATGTAAAGAAACACGCAGAAGCAATAACGAAACAGAAAAATATGAAGTAAATCTCTTGAAAAATCAAGATGAAGGGAAAAGTCAGCCATGTAAGTTAAAAGAAATACATGGAGATTTGTTTTCTGCGCCACGTGAATATTCTCTCGTTCATTGTGTTTCACAAAACTTGAAAATGAATTGAGGAATAGCAGTAATGTTTAAGAAAAAGTTTAATAATGTAAACTTATTGAAATCTAAAAAACCAAGAGTTGGTAATTTGGTATATTTGAAAGAAAGAAATGAAAATCATGTCAGATTTATATATTACTTAGTATCAAAAGAGCTACATTATCATAAACCCAAAATGAGTGATCTTGAAAGGTCATTGCACGAACTCCGAAAACACTATTTACGAAATAATGTTACGAAGCTAGCGATGCCTCGGATTGGTTCAGGGTTAGATAGACTAAGATGGTCACAAGTAAAGAATTTAATAGAAAGAATATTTAAAGATACTGCGATAGAAATTGTAGTCTATAAATTAAAAGAAAATAACGAGAACATTGATAAGAAATCTGCGCAGATCGAAAATAAAATTGAAGAAAATAACGAAAAGAAGATCGTAGAGAAACCAGAAGAGAAAATTAAAAAGAAGACCGAAGAGAAAACTCAAGAGAAAATTAAAAAGAAGATGAAGAAGAAACTAGAAGAGAAAATTGAAAAGACGACCGAAAAGAAAACTGAGGAGAAAATCGAACAGAAGATTGAAAAGGAACCTGAAGAAAATAAGAAAAAAGGAAGAAATATGAAGAAAAACACAGAAGAAAGATATTGTAATGAAACAACAACAAGAAACGGAAAAGATAATAAAAGCAAAGAACCTTGTGAAAGGATTAATCAACCATCATCTTCACTACGGTCAATAGGGAATGATGATGAGAATAGGGTTGTTGACCGCTTCCCTGTTCGAATGAAACAGCATGTTGATATTCCTCCACGATGTCAGTTTGTCTGTACAGCAATTCAAGAATTTGAAAACCCTGATAATGACATTTTAATAGAGCCTGTTGAAATATTGACTTCGGGTGTCCTAGTTGCAAGATCTGTTAGTAAAGCAACAGCTGAAATTAATATTTGTATTTTAAACGTATCTAATCGAACAGTAAAAATTCCCAAGAATACTGTAGTTGCATATAGTGAAATAATTGATATATCAGAAAATAATAACTCTAATCAACAAATAAACGTACTTAATATTGAAGAAAATACAAATGTAATTCCTCAAATAAATCTAGACCATCTTCAAGAAAATGAACAGTTGAAACTGAAAAGGTTGTTAGAAAGATATAAAGGAATTTTTATGGAAAAAGGAAGTAAACTAGGATGTACACATCAAGTTAAACATCAAATTATTACTGAAAATGTACCTCCTATAACAAAACCCCCATATCGAATACCATATAGTCAACGGGAAGAATTAAAAAATCAGATTAATGAAATGTTGGAACAAGAGGTAATACAAGAATCATCGTCCCCGTGGTCAGCTCCTGTTATAATGGTAGCGAAGAAAGCAGCAGAAGGCGAAAATAAAATTCGTGTATGTATAGACTATCGAGCTTTAAATTCGATAACAAAAAGAGATTATTTCCCTTTACCAAATTTAAAAGAAACATTAGATCAATTAGGTAATTCGAAATTATTCACGACTCTTGACTTAGCAAGTGGATACTGGCAAGTAGAAGTTAATCCAGATGATCGAGAAAAAACAGCATTTTCAACACCTGATGGACACTATGAATGTGTAAGAATGCCATTCGGCTTAGCAAACGCCCCAAGTACATTTCAAAGACTTATGTATTCTATTATGTCAGGAATAACTGGAGAAAAATGCCTTGTATATTTAGATGACATAATTGTTTTTAGTAAAAATTTTGAAGAACACTTAGAACGGTTGGAAGAAGTATTTGAAAGATTACAAAATGCAAATTTAAAACTCAAACCGTCGAAATGTAAATTTGTAACTGAGAAAACTAATTATTTGGGCCATATAATATCTTCAGAAGGCGTTGAACCTGATCCAGAAAAAATCAGTGTTATAAAATCATATCCAGTTCCTACAAATATTAAAGAAATCAGAGCATTTATTGGTCTAGTAGGATTTTATAGAAAATTTATCCCTGAATTTTCTTATGAAGCAATACATTTAACAAAATTCACAAAGAAGAATGTAAAATTTGTTTGGGGTGAAAATCAACAAAAGGCCTTCTAATGTCTAAAAGATAAATTATGTAATTCTCCAATATTAATGTATCCAGACTTCTCAAAACCATTTATTTTGTCTACTGACGCATCTGGCTATGCGATAAGTGCGATTTTAAGTCAAAAGTATGGTGACTCAGAAAAACCTATTGCTTATGCAAGTCGCCAATTAAATTCTGCGGAAAAGAATTACACGGTAACTGAAAAAGAATGCCTAGCTGTTGTATGGGGTATAAAACATTTTAATTGTTATCTATATGGACGAAAATTTTCTGTCGTAACTGATCATCGACCTCTAAAATGGTTATTCTCATTACAAACACCAATGTTAATATTAATTAGATGGTCATTATTATTGTCAGAATACGATTTTGAAATCATACATAAACAAGGAAAAAAGCATAATAATGCTGATGCCTTAAGTAGAATTACTATCAATGCAATTGAAACATCAGAATTATATTTACCAATTTGGGACAAAGAATTAATAAAAAATGAGCAAGAAACCGATGAATTTTGTAAATTAATTATGAATAAAATGAACGAACATAATGCAAAAATTGATTATTTTATTGACGATGAAGGTCTATTATTCAAAGAAAAATTAACAACAGAGCGACATGATAAATTAGTGATACCGAAAAATTTAGTAAGGAAAATTATTCATGATTACCATGATCTTCCATTTGCTGGACATCAAGGCGTTAGTAAAACTTTAAATTTAATAAAATCACGTATGTACTGGTTAAATATGAAACAAGACGTTGAAGTGTACATAAAAGTTTGTAAATCATGTAATGCTAGAAAAACGCCACCAAATAGAAAACCGGCTCCATTGCAGAAATTCGAAACAGTAACAAAGCCACTTCAAATAACATCAATGGATATTGTTGGACCATTTGTCACAAGTAATAATGGTAATCGCTATATATTAACATTTCAAGATTATTTTACCAAATATCCAGAGGCTATTCCATTACCTGATCAATCAGCTGATACGATTGCCAAAGCATTTGTTACCCAAATTATTTGTAAACATGGCGTACCACAAAAATTGTTAACAGATCAAGGAAAAAATTTCGTATCCCAGTTAATGAAAAATATTTGTAAGCTATGGGGCATTACTAAAATTCAGACCACTCCATACCATCCAATGAGTAATGGAATGATTGAAAGATCTCATCGAGTATTTAAAGATATTATGTCTCATTATATATCACCAACACAACAAGATTGGGATGAATGGATCCCATATGTTCTAATGGCATATCGTGCATCAGTACATTCTTCAACTAAAGACACACCATTCTTTTTGATGCATGGCAGAGATATGGAATTGCCGTATGAAGAAATTTTAAAACCATCAAAATTAAAATATGATTATGACACAAATTATGCATCGGAGTTATTAGCCAGATTAAATTCAGCATTTAAAATTGTTAAACAAAATTTAGAAAAAGCTGCTGACGTGAGAGAAAGACAATATAATAAACGAAGTAAACCTGTAGACTTTAACTCTGGAGATCTAGTGTACTTACATAATCCTGCTTCAAAAATAGGCATATCTAAAAAATTATCAAAACCATGGGAAGGCCCATATCGAATACAAGAAAAATTTGGGACCAGTTACATATAGAATCAAAGAAATTGAAGGGAAGAAAGAACAAGTAATTCATGTTAATAGATTAAAACATTATTATGAAATTAATAAAAATAATGAAAATGAAGACAATGAAGAAGAAAGTCAAGAAAATGAAGACAGCGAAGAAGAAGAAGAAGAAGAATACTCATATCAACAACCATTAGTTCCGTTCCATTTACCAGTACCTAATTTCGTAGACGAAAATCAAGAAAGGGGAAATGAAGAAAGGACAGAAGATCATTTTGAAGAAGATTCTCAAGAAAATCAAGAACTCAATACTCAAAAATGTATTACGAATAGTATTAATGTATAAATTGATACAAATTACAATTGGTTGAGTAAATAAAAATAAGACGATAGTTCCTCTTAAAGCTACTTGAGGTGGTGAATAAAGAATACATTCTATGCCCATTTGACTTAGTTTTGTTCCCTGTTTCTAAATTTGATGTACCTTTTTTTTCACCCGAGGAACTTAATTACCCCTATTTCACATGGAGAAAAACTCCTGTTAAACTTGGTGCTTAGCACATTTAAATTAGGTTAAGGAAAACCAAACTTCTTGTTGGCAACATGCGAGCTTGAAAAGACTTAGAGTTATTGTAGAGAAAATACAATCACATGGTGCTAATAATTAGTTAATCGAAATAAATAGATATTAAGTGTACTAAAAATTGTATAAATAAACGTATGAAATTTTGTTTCATGTAATCTCTGGACCATTGAGCGTGTGGGGAAAAAGAGTATTGAAAGATGAGGAATGCCTCCAAAGTCAATGCAAAAGGTGGTACATTTCCATTCCATCAACTATTTGCTGAGCAAAACCATGGCGTGAAGTCACCAACTTGTCACAGCCACCAACAAAAATTGAGCAACGCACAAATGGACTGCAGCCGTTTTGTACGCTGATCATTCTTATGGAGTTGATGAAAGCAGCTCTAAACTCAAGTAATCAGTCACCTGCATCATATCAGATGAAGTCAAGTTCCACTCACCACCTGGAGGATTTTCTACCCATCATAAAATTTAAAAAAAAAACTGTAATTGTTATATAATTTTGTTATGATAATATGAATAAGTGATTCTCAAACAATCATTTCCCCATCGTCTCATATGTGTCATTATTTTTGTGTAATTTTAAGTATATTTTAATATTGTTATGATTTATGTAATGGAAGAAGTCTCCCTCCTAAAATTTATCAAAATTTTTGTTTATAACTAAAGAATTTCTCTTTGAAAAATTCTTTTCCCAATTTTTAGTTGAAAGATAAAGTCCTACCCCTGCTACCAAGGTAGGTGAGTTTTGATAATAGTTCAAGCAAAAGTATTTAAAAATTGCGAGGTTGTTACAGTGGGAAGAATTGACGAACATTTTAAATAATTTGGACGGTGCTACAAAATCTACAGATAAGTGGCAAAAAGTGAGTGCATATAACCATATTAATTTTAAAAACATTAATATTTCTATGTAAATATAGGTATGGCGTGATTTAAAAAATAAAAGTAAAATAAAAGCTTCAACTATGAGAAGGCATCGTGAGGGTACTGGAGGCGGACCCCAATTTCCAGGGGATTTATCATCTACAGATGAAAAAATAATTAATATAATAAGCCAAGATGCCGTTTTGGGCATTGAAGGGCCCGATGGTGTCCCACTAGATGCCGAAGAAGCCTTCCCCGTGCCAGAACCAATTCCAAGCACTTCCCAAGCAAGCTGCAATTCCGTCGAACCTGAGTTCGAATACGAATATTTGGAGCCGGAATTTATGACTGTAAGTTGCCCAGTGTAATACCAAAAAAATATAAACGACAATAATTTTCATATTTTTATTTTTCAGACTCCATCGCCGATGTCAACATCGTCTGCGAGCGAGTCTGGGACACCAACACCTGCGGTCCACATCCCTGCAAAAGGTTTGTACTGAATATTATTTATTTAACAGCAGAAAAATATATTTTCTATATGTTCTAAGATTAAAAAATAATAATCTCGTTCACGCAATAAGTGACATATTTTCTTTTCCAAAGCAATAATAATATTGATAATTAAAGTTTCGGTATATATAATGAGCACAGTTAAAACTCATTTAATGTGTATGTTTTTAAAGGAAAGGGAAAAAAACCGAAAACCACGGCTGCAGAAGCGACCAAGATGTTCAGCGACATCGGCAATAGAATGAATGACAAAATGGATGTCATTATTAAAAAATTAGATGAGCTCGTAGCAGAAAGGAAAAAACAAATAATATAATGAGTGAAATGTTACGAGTAATGAAAGAAAAAAAATAAAGTTTATATTTAAGTTATTGGCTACTGTTTTTATTAACTCCTTTTCATTATAAAATACTATTTAATGCAGTTTCTAAATTAATATTTAACTTTAAAAATTATTGTCATTATATTGCTGACGGCTTTGTTGTCCGAGCCTTCTATATACAATATCTTGTCCTGGATCTGCCGGTGGCATTTGTGGCAGTCGAAATTCTTCTTGATCTATGTCATCCCAAAGTGGTTGCGGATTTGGAACATTGTAGTGTATAGCAATGTTATGTAAAATAACACATGCTATCACTATTCGCGCAGCATTCCGTGGAGCGTAGTGCAAAGTTCTATCTCATAAGAGACACCGAAACCGCCCCTTTAAAACACCAATGCACCTTTCAACGCAACTCCGGGCACCTTTAAACTGATTGTTATATGCCTCATGTTGTGGAGTCCTAGGGTTTGTAATGGGTGTTAAAATCCACGGTAAACAGGCATATCCCGAATCACCTAAAATCATAAATAATATAAATTGTTCATTAAAATGCATTGTTTATTTCTTATTATGTGAAACATATGTAACAAAAAATAAAACCTTGAACCTAGCATTCTTTTCTTTCTTTCTTTGATTAAAAATCAAATTAAAAAATAGCACTTACATTCATCTTAATTCTACTATTTGCAATACATTCCTGATAAGGTTGTGCGAATGTTTGACAATTCACAGGTGTTTAAACGTAGTGGTAGTTTAGATATACCCCACACCTAACATGTGATGCGGGTCTCATACACAGTCTATGAGAATATAACTTAAGAAAAGATTGTATAGACTGGCGGATTTGTAGCCCAGCCGTGGTGTAGTTGGTAACACATAACAGTACAAATGTTAAGATCGTGGGTTCAAATCCCGCCGGCTAGCATTCTTTTCTTTCTTTCTTTGATTAAAAATCAAATTAAAAAATAGCACTTACATTCATCTTAATTCTACTATTTGCAATACATTCCTGATAAGGTTGTGCGAATGTTTGACAATTCACAGGTGTTTAAACGTAGTGGTAGTTTAGATATACCCCACACCTAACATGTGATGCGGGTCTCATACACAGTCTATGAGAATATAACTTAAGAAAAGATTGTATAGACTGGCGGATTTGTAGCCCAGCCGTGGTGTAGTTGGTAACACATAACAGTACAAATGTTAAGATCGTGGGTTCAAATCCCGCCGGCTAGCATTCTTTTCTTTCTTTCTTTGATTAAAAATCAAATTAAAAAATAGCACTTACATTCATCTTAATTCTACTATTTGCAATACATTCCTGATAAGGTTGTGCGAATGTTTGACAATTCACAGGTGTTTAAACGTAGTGGTAGTTTAGATATACCCCACACCTAACATGTGATGCGGGTCTCATACACAGTCTATGAGAATATAACTTAAGAAAAGATTGTATAGACTGGCGGATTTGTAGCCCAGCCGTGGTGTAGTTGGTAACACATAACAGTACAAATGTTAAGATCGTGGGTTCAAATCCCGCCGGCTAGCATTCTTTTCTTTCTTTCTTTGATTAAAAATCAAATTAAAAAATAGCACTTACATTCATCTTAATTCTACTAAAACCTTGAACATACCCATTATTCTGCTTTCGTGATCGCCATTCTCATAGTTAGCACGCAAGGCTTTTTCAATTATGCTAGAGCGCCACACAAAAGCGTCATGAGTGCTTCCCGGCCACCTTGCCACAACGTTCAAAATTACTAGCCGTGAATCACAAATCTATAACACAACAAAATTACATTCAACATATTCCTCATAAATCGTGATAATTACCTTACAATTTGTACATTGAAGCTATGATAACCCTTCCGGTTCACATATATGTTCTCATTTTCGTCTGGGGTAACAATGGCAATGTGTGTGCCATCCACCACCTCAATAATTTGTGGCATATGGACATGTAAATTAAATCTGCAACAGAATTACCACAAATCGTAAACGTGTGTCATTTGTTTTATCAAACTACTATTATTACCTATGTTTACATTCTTCACGCTCTCTTTCATTTCTTGGAAATCGAATCCATCTGCGAAGAAAATGTCTTATTAAGACATTAGTTACCTCGCGGATAGATCTGCTTACCATTGGCTGGCTCAGGCAAGCATAAATATTGTTTCCCGCACTTCGCTGGTAACTTCCGACAGCGAAAAAATGTAAAGTAGCAAGTATCTTCAAAAAATCATATCAAAACACATGAAACATGAGTAAAGTTATGAAATAAGAACTTACTTTATATACGCCAGGAATTTTATTCACATAACGGCCCGCTGGTAACAGAGGATTTAGCTCACGGACTAAATACAATGTTGCCTCTTTACTTAAGCGAAAATTCTTCTGAAATTCATTTTCAAGCATTGAAAATGGATCTTGAGTATCCCGCAAAGATCTCCTTAAAATTCTGCCTGCATTTCGCCGCTCTTCTTCTAATTCTTGAATTAATAAATAATGCATATAAAACCACGCCATAGCTAAATCATACAAAAAAAATAATGTACTTTATTTACAAATTGTCTATAGTGCTACTACAAATAATACTAACCTCCAAATCTATAACAAAATCACGAACAAAACTAACTTGAAATGTGAAATGTCAAACTATTCGACGTGAAAAAAGAATTCGACGCGAAATTTGGCGTCGAAAAGTATTCGACGCAAAACGATTCCATGTCGGTAAGTTAGTTTTAGTACCTGACTCAACTCATAGATGGCTGCGTGTATCTTTTCGACGATTAAAATTATTTCACGTCGAAAAGTTGAATTAGAATCGGGCTCCGCGGCCGTAGGCTTTTGATACCAATTAGTAATGATGGTATCAATTGTCATTCTCCATTTCAATAGTGAATTTGATCCGCGGGTGGAAATTATTAAATTGAATTAAAATATCGTTAATCTTTTCATTAGGAGCAATCAGCAAGCAATCATCGACATATCTTTTGCAATACAAAATGCCAAATTTGTTATCATTAATGATATTGTTTTCAAGCTTCTGGAGGATAATTTCAGCCAATGTGCTGCTAATACTAGCTCCCATTGGAGAACCATCTAACTGAGAGTACACTTGGTTATTGAAAGTGAAAACAGAACCCTCAAAACATAGATCAAGGCCTGCAACAAATTGGTCTTCGGTAAGATCGGTAAATTCTTGTAATTGCTCCCATTTTTCATGAATGGAGTCTAGCACTAGTTGTTGCGGAATGGATGGATACAAAGCGGTAACGTCTAATGAAAAAATACTATAATTTGGTGGGATTTTTAATTTTGTAACGTCGTTTACCAAATCAAAAGATTTTTTTATGATATGAGGTGACTGTGAGGTTAGTTTACTAATAGTGTCGTTAAGATATTTTGAAATTTTATATGTGGGAGTAACAATAGTCGATGTTATTTGTCGGAGGGGGATGTCTTTTTTGTGAATTTTCGGCTGCATGTACATTCTACCGATTGAGGGGTGCTGGACAATTAATTCAGGTTTATTTATTTCAGAACAAAACTTTCTACATTTCTTATTGATATTGTTAATAGGATTTTTACGCAGTTTTTTGTAGGTTGTCTCGTCATTTAGGATGTCCGAGGCCTTTTGCATATAATCATTTTTTGACATGATGACAGTTTTGGCGCCTTTATCGGCTTTTGTTATAATAATGTTGTCTTTGTTATTTTTAATAAATTTTTTTGTTTTATGAATCCATTTTAGCAATTCTTGCTCTGTATACGTTAATATTTCATTTTTCATTTGGTTATGTCGGTGTGCTAACATTTTTGATATCTTAGATTTAATTTCATCTTTGTTGGTTATATTACTTCTATCTAGGGCTGTTCGATTATGGTTTTCAATAATCGATTATTGATCATTAAATAATAATCGATTATTTTGATTAATCGATTATTCCGATTAATCGATTAATCAAATAATCAAACAATCGATTAATCAAACAATCGATTAATCAAATAATCAACAATCGATTAATCAAGTAATCAGACAATCGATTAATCAAATAATCAAACAATCGATTAATCAAACAATTGATTAATCAAACAATTGATTAATCAAACAATCGATTAATCAAATAATCAAACAATCGATTAATCAAATAATCAAACAATCGATTAATCAAATAATCAAACAATCGATTAATCAAACAATCGATTAATCAATTAATCAAACAACCGATTAATCAAATAATCAAACATTTTATTAATCAAATAATCTAACAATAGATTAATCAAATAACCAAACAATCGAATAATCAAACATTTCTTTAAGCAAATAATCAAATAGTCGATTAATAAAATAACCAAACAATCGAATAATCAAATAATCGATTAATCAAATAGTCAAACAATCGATTAATTAAATAAAAAAGTATTAATTAAATAATCGATTAATCAAATATCTGGGCTATTCTGTAACAAAGGGGTTAATTTTCAACAACTGGTTAAACATTTTATCCATAGAAACAAAGAGAGATTGATTTGACAGCTAAAATACAATTTTTTGTTATACTCGTATATTAATTATTAACATACTTTATTAACGAAAATTTTTAACCAGTTTTCAATAATTAACCACTGATTTACCAAATAAGTCCGTATTTACGTTCATTTAAATTCATTCAAGTTGAAATAACCAATTCAATTAAATAATAAATTATTTACATAAAAAATGAGTTGGTAATAATAATAATAATGAAAAAATAGGATAGCAGTATATGAATGAAATACGAGTATATTTAATTATTATACATATACATACATGAATATGTACAAACAAAAGGAAAAAAAACAGATATACAAAAGTAATAATAAAACTCTAGTATAACACAATAATAACTATTAATATTTACATATGTGGTACATATTTTTTATTGCATGCTAAAAATATTAACTCACTGATATGTTCGTTTGTTAAGGAAGTTCTCATATCATTTACTACTTGTCCCCCTTTACTAAACACGCGTTCTGTTGGAACACTAGTTGCTTGAATCGGTAAATATTTCTTAGCTATTTGTGCCAACATTGGATACATAGTTTTGTTTATATTCCACCAATCTAATGGGTCGTCATCAAAATCGATTGTGTGCGAATGTGAGTAAGCATCTATTTCTTTTTTAATTGAATAATGTGACGTTGAACTTTCACCAGAATTAGATTTATTTTTTGAACTAAATATGGACGCAAGACCTGTTTTTCTTTTTTTAACGGGATTTAACAAATTTATATCTACGGTAATATTAATAGCTTCGTTACATATTTGTTCTGTAATTATTTCTATTTTGTTTAAATCAAAAAATGTCCCTTTGAATCTAGGATCCAAAAAATTACATATTTGCAATGTGTCATCATTATTGCTATATCTATTATTCAGAGTATCCATAATTAATGTCATAATTTCGATTTTTATATTTTTTGTGGCACTATCAATTTCCGTCTCAGATTCTAAATCTAAAAATTTATTTTTAATTTCTTGTACAACAGGCAGAATGAGTGATGCTGTAACATAATTTTCACCAGATAAACTTTCTGAAACTTTTTCAATTGGTTCTAAAATAAGTATAACATTTTTTAAAAAATCATATTCGTCATTACTTGGTATGTATCGTTTGTACATACCATTCCCATAGCTGTTTAAAAATGAAAAAAGTGTAATCTGTTGTTCAACAATTGTTTTTATTAATTTTAAAACTGACCACCATCTAGTTTTTGAAAATGAAGGAATTGATGATTTGTTCATGTTAAACTGTTCTTGCAGAGCATTTAATTCTCTTTTAGCTTTCCAGCTGTGTGCAAATATATTTCGAATAATCTTAATTTTAGATAATATTTTCTCAAAACTTTTAGACTCAAATATTTTAGATACAGCTGTATTTATAGCGTGACCGAAACAACAGATTTGTACTCTACCCATCTCATGAATTGCATTTACTACATTTCTGTCATAATCTGTTGTAAATGCAGCATGTTTATTTTTTTCTGGTATATTCCATTCACACATACACATATTAAGTGCCTCAGCAATATTTATAGCTGTATGATCTTCACAGAGATCAAAGCAACCTAAACATGCGCTATTCATCTCAAAATTATTATCTATAAAGTGACAAGTTACAGCTATAAATGGTACATTTGATACTGATGTCCAACAGTCAGTTGTAAATGAAAATATATTACATTGTTTCAATTTAGCTGCAATAATATCATTTGTATTATTATATAAATTTGGAATTAAACATTCAGTCAAATTTTTCCGTCCTGGTATTTTATAACTAGGGTTCAAAACTCCAATAAATTTTCTAAAACCTTCCTTTTCTACTATAGAATATGGCATCATATCTACAGATACAAAATAAGCTAATGTTCTATCAATATTATCTTGATTTTTTTTACTCATTGTAAAATTGAACATAGAAATTTGACCTTTTGTTGTCACGCGAGATTTATATGGCCTAATTACCGGAGACATAGTATTGCACCCTGGGGTTGATGATGAGCTTGACTGTGAATCTTGTTTTACAGACTCAGAGTCGAAGATGTTGGGATCGCAATGTACTTCTCTGAAATATTTATTATTATTACATATAAATAGTAGCAATTAAATTTGTATTTAAAGAACAAATTAAAAATTCATATTCAATAATTAATAAATAAGTAAATACAAATATATCTTCTCGGCTATTACCCATTGCTGGGTGTGCCAATCTGCTTTGTACACAGTTATGAGTAATGATGATGACATATTCGTACAGTGCGGGCGTTTACCCGGCGTCACCTCATAGGCACTCATTGCTGGCGTCGAGAGCCATTTAAATTCGAAATAATTTTGGTATGGATCGGGGTCGGGATGTCGGGATCGAACCCGGGTCACCAGACTCACGACCAGACACAGGCACACGGCCACGAGACCCCATTCATATTCAATAATTCAAACAAGTTCCGGTACAACAATAGTTTCAGTCCAGTCTTTCAGGAAAGATTAAATTTAATGTAAAGAGTAGGCAAAGACTAAAGACTCAATGTCAATATGTATAAAATGAAAATATAATCCAGAACACCAGAACTAAAAGTAGAAAATTTAAATCCAACAATATAATGTTTTCAATGCGTATTTCGTCAGCGCTAGTAGAAAAATAGCTTTTATTGAAACAACCACGTAAAACAAAGTTTACCTCGATATTTTAAAAGTATTATTTAATTTTTAGTAAAGCACCGACAATTTTATTTTCTTGCATGATAATGAAAATAATAATCGCTATTACGAATGTGAAAAATAATCTGTTACCTGATTTTTAAAAAGATTAAAACTATTGACGTACGGAAATTTTTTTGTATCACTTTAAAAATATAATAAAATAAAATTAATTTAAAAATATTTTCAATGCAATTAGATCAACATAAGTACATAAATATTATACTTATACTTACATTTGTTCTATATCATCCCTTTTATCACAAAACTCCTGTTTTATTAGTTGTTCCATTTCGGCATATGTAAATGGATGTTTACTCTTCAGATGATTTTTCAAGTTAGTAGTGTTCCCTCTATTTTGTATAATTTTATTGCATTTATTACAAGAAGCCTGATCACCATTTTTAATAAAATAATTCCACAGAATACTTCGTTTGGAAGACGACGCCATAGCAATTAAATAATTCTGAAATTTTATAATAAATTAGAGGAATTTTTGTTTCAATATAAACTACAATTAATATAAACTAAACAATAACTAGAATTGACGATGGGACTATTCACCAAGAAAATTAAATAATTCACAATTCAAAAGAAATTGTACATGCGAGTAGACAAGCATTATTATTAAAAATATTTACAGTAAAATTTTTGAAAGATGTCCGATCAAGGCCATCTTCGAATTGTAACTATGAATTATTATTTTGTGCTCTCAAATTTAGTAGTGACGATTACTTAGTTTTTATGACGGTTCATAATATCTAATGTACCTCATAAAAACTAAGTAAACGATATTACTGAATTTGACAGCGACAGCACAAAATCTTAATTCATAGATACAATTCGTAGAAGGCCTTAATCGGACATCTTTCAAAAATTTTACTGTAGAAAGATTTGTCTTAAATTAGTATTCAACGTATAGAGTAATATGAATTAGAAATCAAATATAGGGGAAAAATAAAATTATTAAATAAACATTGTCTTACCTTAAATATGAAGAAAACCTAGTAAAGTGCGCAACAAGTAACAACACTGAAATACAAACTTCGTGAATGAATCTTCGAAAGTGAATGAACATAAACTGAGAAACATTTCTTTCATAATTCACACCTGATAGAATGGAAGGGTATATTCGAATTGAAATTCTTAGAACTAATGCTTTGTTCTTAATACCTTTGCAGTACCAGTACCTAATAATCTAGTATGTACCGTTAACTTATTGAATATTGAAATAATACCCTTACCCGAGTTCAACAGCACTAAGAGATTAAATATTCTGGGTACTTTATTGAATGTATTTATGACTGGTGTATTTTCAGTGTATCTAAAAGAAATACAATAAGCGCATGTATAAATAAGAGACCCCCCATAAAACTTAAATTGTGTAATGATAACTAATTTTGGCATAGTAATGAAAATTTATGAATGGTTCAATACTACATTATATTGCAAAATTGGCAACATGGTGCAGTAAACGTCCATAAGAATAGCATTAGCTATCTCCGCCACACTGAACATAGAGTGTGAAACACTGTATATTAATATGACTTTATGAAAGATTCTTTACATTTGTGTAGCTTAAAAAAGCAGGCGCACAATCATCTTTTTTACGACTCATCTCATAAAACAACATAAATATCGCAAATGAATAAAATAATATTCTCCTTTCATTCATCACATTACATTATACATGTATTGTAAACTCAGATGTAAAAGATTTATTTCTGAGAATATACATTAGGTATGCAATAAATATATTAATTTATCACTTACATATACTACACAGTTTTTATACTGTAAAAAACACGATTTAATCAATATTTAAGTATTCAAGAAATCGCTTAGTTAAACAATCGGTTAGCAATAGTTTATCAAAAAAATAATTAATGGAACAATTGACTAATTAAGTAATTGAATGTGCTTAAACAAACAATCGATTATTTTGATAAATCGGTTAATCAAACAAATGATAAATCAAATAGTCAAATATGAAACAATCGAAAAACAAATAATCAAACTATCGATTAATCAAAAAATCAAGCAATCGAATAATCAAATAATCAAAGAATCGACTAATTAAATAATCAAACAATCGATTAATCAAATAATCAAACAATCGATTAATCAAATAATCAAACAATCGATTAATCAAATAATCAAACAATCGATTAACCAAATAATCAAACAATCGATTAATCAAATAATCAAACAATCGATTTATCAAATAATCAAAAAATCGATTAATCAAATAATCAAACAATCGATTAATCAAATAAACAATCGATGAATCAAATAATCGATTAATCAAAAATTTGATTAATCGATTATTTTGAAAGTAATAATCATTTGATCGATTAATCGATTATATTTGATTAATCGATTATTTTTCCCAGCACTACTTCTATCTATGGCAAGGGATATATTAATGTAACAATCAAGAATAGTTTTTATATTATTCTTGCTTGTAGGGTTTTTATAAGCAAATTTCGGACCCAAAGCAAGTATCGCTAAAATGTCTTTATCTATGTTAATATCTGATAGGTTAACGACCCACAATTTGTAATTTTGTTTTATAATTTTACAAACATTAAACTTGTTTTCTACTTCTTTTATTAAATTTTGTAATTTTTTATTGACTCTAATATTATTCTCAGCTTTTGTTCGGTGATATAATTTATTAGCATTAATCGTGACATAAAAATATACCTCAATAGGAAGAATGTCCATGCAATCAACAATAACGATATTTTTCTCATAGTTTAAAGAGCTTAAAAGTTTATGAGAATCGGCACAAATTTACAGAATAAGAAAACATAATGAAATAATTATTATTAAAACTAATAAACAATTCTTTAGGATACATAGTATATAATTTCTGTGTATATATTTACAAATTACAATTCGGACAATAATACAGATATCCTTTTTTACAGCAGTACGATTTAAAAAACTAAACAAACTTTTTAAAACATGAATGTACCACTGAGCGTAGGTACAAAATAAACATCAAATAAATATTGACAAATAGTACAATAATGCTAGTTTTACAAAAATTAATTGGTATATTTCGATTTAGTTCGGCTTCTTATATGTTGCCATGTCCGAAATACGTATTTGTAAACTGTAATAATATATTGCATAAACAGTTGTAAGTTGTTTTTTGCTATTAGAAATTAAAATTATTTGAGATTTTTGACATTTAGAAAATAATAATCTTTTTTTCCATTTACTTAAAAAAAATCTAGCTCCTGGAATACAATTTAAAACATTCGATATCTCTTCACATTTGACTTGCGCATCTTTAGATGTAAAAGATGCTGTATATTTATATCTTACTAATTTAGGGTTTTTCTTAATTAATTCAATAAGCATTGGTGTTTGTTTCTTAGATATTTTGGCACTGTTTGTTTCCATATTTATAATAGTATAAGCAAATCACCCAAAAAATAAGAACGATTCAAACAATACTTATCCATCAATTCAATAGAATGTCAAAACAGTTATGAAAATGAAACTACACAGCAACACATCCAATGCGACGTTGCCAAATATCAGCGTTCGTGTAAAATGCGAATGCGCGTGTGGCGAAGCGAAGGGTGGTTGAGAACAAGGTCACTATACTAAAGGTTTGGTCACTTCTATATGCACAGTAATACACAGCGATACGCGGGAAATTCTCTGCTATGACGTCATCTTGAGACATTGGATGCAATTGAATGTGTTTGGCCTAAAACTTCCTTATTGAATTGATGTTAATTTTGAGGCTTTTACGAATAACTCTAGCAGTTTTATTTAGAGATAATACGTAAGTAATAAAACTTTTTCACTTCTATAAAACTGCACTTTTAGTAGTAAATTTTTAAATGGACGAGTTTTTAATAGGTTATAACCTATTTCTAAATACAAAAATAGTTATTTGTATATCAAGGCCGCGAAATCACTCTTTAGCGTACCGAGAGAAAAATTGTCACCAAGGCCGCTTGCGGCCGAGGCAAGACAATCTCGAAGGCGCTAAAGGATTTCGTGGACATGGTGTACACAATATTTTTTGTGCAACCGTAAAAAATATGTAATTACAAATTTTATAAATTTTAAACAGTTTCATTGTAAATAGAAAGTTAGCTTTCAAGCTGGCCATGGGATTAACATTTGATAAACAAAACCATGCAATTCTCAAGTGTCAAAGTGATTGTTTACCTAATATCGCGGCCGTTACCATAACAACGGTCGCGATATTTAATTTTGCGGCTTGTATTGCGGCTGCAAAATGCTTATTTCGCGTCCGGTTGCACAAAAAAAATATTTATGCTTTGGTACTTTCGATGATACATATTAATGTAAGAAATTAAATTAGTGAAAACAAACATTTTTTTCGTTTAAATTCTAGTTCTGTTTAAATCAAATTTTATGTGTTCTGTGTCAAATTAAAAATGTATTATATTTTTCATTGAGGTTAATGTTATATTTATATTTCACTACTTTATAGATAATAAAAAAAATCATGGGTACGAGATGCGCAATTGGAATTTGTAATAATTATTTAGCCAAAACAAGAAAAGAAAATAAAAATATAAAATACCACTCATTTCCACGAGATCCGGTAATGAGAAAAAAATGGATTCAAAGCTGCTACAGGAATGATCCTATGAATCCAGTCACTTCCCGAATTTGTTCTGAGCATTTCAATGAAGAAGATTATGAACGAGACTTAAAAGCAGAACTGTTGGGCATAAAGTGGACAAGAAAAAGATTGTTGAAACTTACAGCAGTACCGACAATTAATGTAAAACCTGGTGCAGTAAAAGAATCTAAAGAATTCGTACCCTCTGCTTCACACAAAAATCGAAAAAAACTTTCAGAGAAACGAGCTAATAGAAAAATTGTGCAGCAGTTATTGGAACATGCCAGAACAGGTGAAAAAAACACATGATGTCACAAAATATCATGCTATTAAAATTCTACATTGACTTTATATTTTTGCAGATACGACTGAGGAAGAGACTACCATTCTCACTACATCACAAGATGAGTATTTTGCTTCCGAATCTGAATTGACTGATTTGAAGAGTGAACGCGATAATTTACTTAAAGAGGATCAAGAACTGCAGGACAGGATAAAGATTCTGCAGAAGAAAAATTATGCTAAAACACGAATAATTAGACGATTGCAATATAAAACATCATCTTATGAGAGAAATAAAGAACAAAATATTGCATCAGCATCACAAACGTTAAATAAAATATTTACAAAAAATCAAATTAAATTGTTAATGCAAAGACAGAAACAAGTTCATTGGACTAATGAAGAAATAGGCACAGCATTTACATAACGATACTTAGGGATAACGACATATAAATTTTTACGAAATAAATTGCAATGTCCACTTCCAGGATTATCATCCTTACGTCTCTGGGCATTAAATATTTCAATAAGTCCTGGTATTCTGGAGGATGTGCTAACTTTTTTAGATGTTGCAAATAAAACATTCCAAAACGAAACTGACAATATATGCGTGTTAGTATTTGACGAGGTTAAAATTAAAAAAATTTACGAATATGATAGAAAATCAGATAAGATCTTGGGTCCTTTCAGTAATATGCAAGTGGTCATGATTAGAGGTCTATTTTTTAAGTGGAAGCAGCCTGTTTATATAAATTTCGACCAAAAGGTAACGAAAGATATTTTGATGGAAATCATTAACAGAATTGAGCAAATATGTTACGTCGTCAAGGCCTGTGTGTCTCATATGGGGGGCGGTAATGTGGGACTGTGGAAAGAGTTAGATGTCAACATTGAAAAAACATATATATTGAGTCCAAATAACTTGAGGTGCAAAATATATTTTTTTGCTGGCGCACCTCATGCTCTGAAATTATTACGAAACTGGTTTCTCGATACTGGCTTCGTATTAGAACATGACAGAATTGTAAACGTTATGCCAGTGAAATCATTAATCGATGCCGATAAAAGCGAAATAAAAGTGTGTCATCAACTAACTGGAAAACATGTGTATTGCGAAAGAACAAAACGGCAAAATGTGCGGTTGGCTTGTGAGCTGATGTCGCATACTACGGCAGTAGCTCTTAGACGTTATAAGTCAAGATCGAATACAGATTCTGTCATAACTGAAAACACAGCAGAATTCATAGAAGATGTGAATAACTGGTTCGATTTGATGAACTCATACGTTGCTCACAATATTTTACCATCCAAAGCGGCTTATGGTCGAGAATTAGAACAAGATGAGGTTTTGAATAAATTTTATAAGTTAATACAAGGCATGCGTTGTACTGGGAAAAATGTTCTACAAACTTTTCAGAAGGATATTCTTATATCCATCAATTCTTTAAAAAATCTTCTTTTAGATATTAAACATACTACTAATATGACATATATTTTAACACATAGACTCAATCAAGATTGTCTGGAAAACTTTTTTTCGGAACTGAGATATAGAGGTGGTCCAAATGAACATCCGTCACCACTAGATGCAATGGTAAGGATGAGAATGATCATCTTAGGCAAAAATTCAGGCATTATAAGCTGTAACACAAATACTAGCAGAACGGATGACGAATACATAGCTGCTACTATATTTAATACTTCATGTAATATAGCTATTGGAACTTCTAATAATGTCAGTTCAGACTCGGAAAACTCAACTCCACCATCGACGCCAGAACTAACGGATTTAGATGTAATAGATGATTCTAGATTAATATGTGTACAAACACCAAATATACATGCAACAAGAATATTACAACATACAACTATGCTTAGCGAAGATAATATTAGTAATAAAATGGAGCAAGGCGGTCTTAGGTACCTATCAGGGTTTATTGCAAAAAAGTTCAAACATAAATATCCAGAATTAGTAAACACAGATACGAATTTGAATGAACATTCGTATTATTTGCCTAGCTGGATACAGCAACTGTCGTATGGTGGCTTGATAGAACCTAGCGATTCATTTATTAATGATTGTATAAAAATGCGAGAAATCTTTTTTAAATTATCATGGCGTTAACACAGTAAATAAAGACAATGATTGTGTGAGAAAAGTTTCTCAATTATGTTTTAATGAACTACATCATCTAAATATTGAAATCATAAAAGCTTTCATACTACAATCCACATTGATAAGACTGAAATATTTAAATATACAGTTGGACAAGCAAAATCATAAAGTAAAAAAAATAAAAAACACCACAGATGAAAGTCATAGAAAATTGAATAGGAAATATGCCAAAATAATTAACTAATTCGGAAAAAAGTTAACCAGTATGCTAATTCTTCTTCTTATAAAACATTTTAAAATATAAATGAAGGGTTCTTATATTTCAGTTAAATTAATATGTTTTCTGTCTCGACCGATTTCAGCACCAAGTGAAAAAAGCACAGTTGGTGCCGAAACCGGTCGTGGTACTGATGTAGGTTTCAGTAATCTTTTACTTCCACTTTATACCCAAAAGTTCTGCCTTAAATTACGTTCATAATCTTCTTCCATAATATGTTCCGAATAAATTCGGGAATTGGCTGGATTCATCTTATTATTAAACATTGTAAAATATAAATAAAGGGTTCCTGAATTTCAGTCAAATTGATATATATTCTGCATCGACCGATTTCGGCACCAACTGAAGAAAGCACAGTAGGTGCCGAAACAGATCGAGGCAAAAAAATTATTAATTTGACTGAAATCCATGAACCCTTTATTTATATTAAACTATTCCAGTCAAGCAATGCCCTCAGTTTTAATTGAAAATACTCGTATATTATAATTCTCTTATGTTCTTGGATTAATTTCCAATGTTATACTGTAAAATTTAACATCTTTTTTTATGTTATACTTGAAGTAAATTTGTAGGTCATGCTATATTGTAAAATTTAACGTACCTTTCTTATGTTGTACTTTGGATACATTCATATGTCATACCAATTATATTAAACTTAATGTCATTAAATGTGTCATTGTTTTATAATTTTGTACCTTACAAAATATTTAATTTTTTCTAATTAATTTTTAAGATGCCAAAGCCAATAAATTATAATTTCATATTATCCTTATGTCTTACTACACCAAGTTACCTAATTTAAAAAGTCAGATATTCTACATACTGTTCATTTTAATAATTGGTTATTATAAATTAATTGTCTAATAAGTAATAAATTACACTCTTCATTGATTATTATAATATTATTTTATATTATAGTTAACAAAAATATGTTGATAAATGTTAATTTTCTTTACAAAACTAGACGCATAATATCCCATGTTGTCTCAGCGTGACGTCACAGCCTCCATTACACATTAACCACAAAATCGTGAAGTGAGCAAACGTTTAGTATAGTAACCTTGGGTTGAGAATATGCTCCATGTTTACGCATCGCATTGCACTACTCGCTTCGTCTTCGCATTCGCGTGTAAGAGAACGATGTCAAGAATCGAGCACCTGATTTTGATGATGAAGAGAACAGTTCATGCACGATGCAGTCGTTACAGCGAGGCAGTGCTTTTCGTCGCCAGTTCATCCAGGACCACTTCACTCTGCGTTAAATATTCTAGAAGAGTAGTTGCTTGTATTACTTCTTTCACTAAAATAAGACAGTTCTTCAAACAACAATTCACCTACATATTTTGCTGTATCTTTTAACAAACGATACCTCCAACAAAATTCTACATCATTATAAACATAAAACGGATTTATTTTTTGACGAACATTGAGTATATTTCCTTTTCTTGTTTGTTATATTTATCTCACTTCGTATCTTTAACTTACCACTACTTGTATGTGTATTATCCATCGTGTATTACAAATAAAACTTATTTAGTACTTTTTTTTAAATATTTATTTATTTTACACTTAAAACTACAATATGAAAAACTAATAAAAATTATTTAAATGTAATAAATCAAATGATATTAAAATAACAAAGACAAAAGTAAAAATGAATGGAATTAAATATTGTGTAAGCCACATATTGATTCACAAAAATTGGCAACAATTACGAGAATATAATCAGCAAGTACAAAAAATAACACAAAAATCAGTGTAAACAGGAATTTAATTTTGCATATTATGTAATCTTTCGATTTCTAGTCGCAATTTCACTTTTTTCAGCTCTTCTACTTCCATTTTTGCTTGGAGTTCCTGTTCCCTCATATTTCTTTTTTCTAAAAACTATCTGAGCCTTCAAGTACTCTTCGTCGAAGGCACTTAATTTTGTTTTTTCGGCGACGCTCCGTCGGAATTTTCGCCCTGCCTCTTTTCTTTTCTGTTTGGCGGATGAGGCAAAGATTGTGGCTGAGATTCGGAACGGGTGGTTTTTTCAAGGATTCTAAGTAAAGAATTAAATATATACATACGAGTATATACAACACATTTGAATATTGTTACACACATATATTATAATAATTGTGTCTACTTCTAGAAATTAAAAATTATTTGAGATTATAAAATGAAATACCTCATAACTTATGAGGTTATTCATTTTAATGTCAGTTTATGATCTCAAATAACTGTTTTAATATCTGGAAGTAGGTAAAAGCCCCTCGTTCTATGAATAAAAATCAATTTTCACATTTCAGTTAATTTATACATAGTTAGAAATTAAATTTGATTTCAAAGTAAATAATTATAATAAGGAATAGCAACTTTTATAGTCAATATAGATTTCGTCATATATTTAATGTTAGTGATACGTATATTAATCTAAAACTTTGACATTAAAACGTACTTTGGAAGAACTACTATGAATAAAGGCTCGTACTCATCAGTCTTATGTCTACCTTGAAAAAAACTTGTAATATTTGAAGTCGATGAAATCTGAAGCATGATTCTACACATATTTGTTAATATTGTTAACTCTTACCCCGTTTGCGGAACCTATTCATCTTCACCTTCCACCTCTTCAATATTTATTTGTGGACCCGCCTAAAATTATTTACATTTATAATTGCTCATTTACATTTATTTTATATATCATACTTGCATCAGAATCGAATTCATTAATGTCAACAACAAAATCATCTTCGCAAATATCTAGTATTACCCAGTCAAATGCAGAGGGACAGTCTGTCTCGAAAAGACCTGGGCCTCCACCAGTCTTTCTTTGATATTTTCTGTATTTGTAGATGTTGATCTTTGCAGTACATTTTTCCCTTTGATACTCTCGTAATCGTTGCCAATCTCTGCAAAATCCATTTGCACCAAACACCTCACTCAGTTCCACCCATTTTTCTTCTTGCCTTTGTTATTCTAATATCATTTGACTTATTTTCTATTATCTCTCTATTATCTTTAATAAAATCTAAAAGTAAATTCTTCTCTTCCGAAGTAATTTTTTTTTCCTTTGTCGGTTTCATCTAAAATATTCATATTGTTATTGTTGTTATAGATATTTAATAATGTAAAAACTTATTTACACGTAAAAATAAATCATAAATTAATACTAAAATAGAAATATTTCTTTATATCTACATGTAACCTAACAAATTCTACCTACGTGCAATATTGCTCTGAAAATGGTATTGTACTATAAGACCGCATACAAAAACATCGTATAACCAAAATTGTTTTGAAATATAGTAACAAATTCATTAAACTTTTTATAAATAGTGTTAGCGATCATTTTGTGTACGAACTTAAATTATAATCACATTACTAAATAATACAATTAAACTAAATTTATTTTCTCAATTATTTCCACATGATATTCGAAGGAAGTTATCTTAGACTTATTTGTAAGGAAATGTTTACTTTATTTGAAGGCAACAAATTCTTTTCGAAGTTTTATAGAAGGGGAAGAATTATTGAATCGTGGGTTATTTTTATGTGGTGTTAATGAATATAGTACTACAGACTGCAAAACTTTTGGGATGTGTTTAAACAAGTGCTCTAACGTCACATTTTCATGAGATTAGAAGAACTTCAAATTTACAATTGATTATTTACAAATTAAGAGTTTCCTATACTCTTGTAAAATTGGCAATAGTGGCTAGTGCAAACACATTTCAGCTGTCCTAATACTCGTATTTTCGACAAGGGAGTAAAATAGTATCATATATTATTGATGGATGTTAAATAAATATGTATTTACTTAGTTAAGAAAATTAAAATGGAACTAATGTCAAATATTTCTTTCAAATTGTTTTAATTACAAGTGTAAGAAATATATTGCATGCAACATATAAAGTCACTTGTTTTCCGGTTCGTATTTTTCTAATCCAGCCCTCTTTTTTGTCGTACTACCCCGAGAATGACAGCCATAAACACAGATATTGACGTTTTTAATATTTTTTCGTTCTTTGCTCATATTGCAAAGTAATTTAGATGTACTTTAAAACAAACAAGAAACCGGCAAGGAACCTAATGCACTATATATTGTGACGTAAGTTTGCACAGAGAAGTGCGGGAGTCAACTACGCACCCTAGTTGACAGGTGTGCGGCCGCCAGCTTTTAGACAGTGAAGATGGGGGGGGGTTCTTAATGTTAATGACAGAAGGGATATAGGGCGCCCCGTAATTTTTCTTTATACGTCAAATTACGAAACGTACGGCAATGACTAAATAAATTTGTACACTTACCGTGATTCCACTGTTGCCTGAAAACGTAACAGGTTTTCCCCAAAATAATACTCGCGAATACGAAATGTAAATAAATGTTTAATAAACAAAGGTAAATATAAAATGTCACGGCGCTCGCGAAACAGCCCGTAACCCGATCGACATCTATGCGTCTATTGTTGGCCAACCATACGACGCAGGCCATGCAAGCCAGTTGAAACCGGGCGACGAACAATCCGCAAACGATAGAAATTTAGTTAACTACAATGATGCTAAGTACAACAGTAAGTACAGTCTGACAATGACTGTCTAAAAATAATGCGTTAATAAAAATTGACAGTAAATTCAGCCTGATAATGACTGTATAAAAATAATGCGTTAATAAAAATTGACAGTAAATTCAGCCTGATAATGACTGTATAGAAATAATGCGTTAATAAAGTGCACAAAAATTATATGGGACCTGTAGTCGCTAATACAGCGCAACAATGAAATGGTGTACAAAATAATAATAAAATAAAATGACTCATCCAAGATCCAAGGTGGCGGCTGGTGGATAGAAATGGTGAAGCTGGGCGCTGGGCGGCAGGTTAGCAGGAACCCGGTGGAAATGTCCTGAAGCGAAGACGGCGGGAGCAGCAATATATCCTCCGTAGAGTTGGACGTCCGGGAGAAACCCAAACAGTGGTGCGCACACCAACACGTGGTCACCCTCAACAAGAACCCACTGGACAGTCCTCAAATCCCGATATTAAGCAAATCCGCACTTGGCGCGACCCTCTTGGGTAATTTAAATATTCGGGAATACTACTCCGCGTCTTTAAAAAGAAAACTTGCTCGCCAACTATGAGCTAAACAATCACCAACCGATCAACCACGAGTCTTGGACCAGAATCCCCCAAAAAGCGGAAATTCTCTACCTCAAGACAGTGAAGAATTTCACACGGGAAGGAGTTATCACCAACGTATAATAAATTAGAATGAAAAACTCAAGAATACAACTAAAAGATGGTTTACAGCAACGACCATAGAAATAAACAATTGTTTAAGCGAGGAAATAAAATTGGAATAAATTCCTAGAGTAATTTACAAGGACAATGCAACCCTAAAAATAATACAGTTTGGTGCTAGAAGCTCGCTAATCTTAAATTAAATTATTAACAACTTAAAGGTCGAGCGGCGGGAGCGTAAACGCACCTTTAACTAGACACTACCTGCCAAATACAACTTGTAAACTTATAAACATTAGCGGTCCGTTCTTAGGTTAGAAAAATATGAAGAAATGCAATAAAAGAAGGCCTAATTCTTAAACTTTAGCTACAATAATAGAAGAGGTACGTTACTCCAGATTTATTAACAATGAATTACATGAAGACGATCTATTTCAGCCTTATATACACAACAAAACTAAACAAAGTAGCAGAAAACAATTCACTTCTGTGCCGTGGGGGTATGTGGATGTAAACATAGGCCTGCCCCAGGGCAGCATTCTAGCACCAATTTTGTTTATTATCTATACCAGGGGTCGGCAAACAACGGCCCGCGGGCCAAATCCGGCCCGCCATCTATTTTTATCTGGCCCGCGGATAAATATTGTTATTTTACGTTAAAAAATTAAAATTAAATTAAATTATGCGCTTTAACGCAATGGCCAATAGTCGAGTTGAAAAGTTGTGAGAGATGATCGCAAGTGGCGCTACCTTCGTCGCTATTCACTACACGTCGCTGTCTGTCAGGTCTTTTACACACATGGGTTGCATCGTACAGCAGCTTGGCGGAGGGGGGTCTCTTGTGACGTGTGAACTGTGAGTCACAACTCAGGCTCGTCCCTCCACTTTATTCTCGGCGGTCGATCAGTTTCAACGCACTGTTTTTCTGTCAAGGCGCTCTGTCATATTACTGTGTTTGTTATTTAATTTTATGACCCACCGTTGTCATGTCAAAATTAGATAAGAAGAGAAAAGTGGACCTTGAATATCGTGCTTTCAAAGCAGAGTGGAATTTGAAATATTTTGCTATAGAACTAAATGACAAAGTAACATGTTTATTGTGTAATGATACAATAGCTGTACGAAAAGAATACAATATACGTCGTCATTATGAGACGATACACGCGACACAATATTCAAGACTCACAGAAAATGAACGATCGCTAAAAATGGAGAGTTTAAAACGAAATTTATTACTACAACAAATTTTTTTCGTAAAAATTAAAAATGATAATAAAGCAGTAACTAAAACCAGCTTACGAATAGCTCATTTATTAGCCCAGAAAGGGAAACCATTTACTGATGGTGAACTAATTAAATCATGTTTGCTTGTGGCAGCCGAAGAAATATGTCCAGAGAAAATAGATTTGTTTCAATCTGTCAGTCCTTCGGCGAGAACAACCGTTAGAAGAATTGAGGACATCGGAGGGCAAATTAAGACTCAATTAAAAGAGAAGGCAAAAAATTTCAAATGGTTTTCGTTGGCTCTGGATGAATCAACAGACATTAATGACACTGCCCAATTGTTGCTGTTTATTCGAGGTGTTAATACTGAGTTTGAAGTGACTGAAGAATTAGCTTCTATGAATAGCCTGCATGGAACAACTAGAGGCGAATATATCTTCAAGGAAGTTGAGAAAACGCTAACACAGTAAAATTTGAAATGGAATCAGTTAAAATGTGTCACTACTGATGGTGGTAAAAATATGTGTGAAACGGGAAAAGGGCAAATTTTTAAGGCTTGCGAAGAAGCAAAATGTACAAAACCTCTGGTAATTCACTGTATAATTCACCAGCAAGTTCTTTGTGGGAAACACCTCAATTTGTCATGTGTTTTTGAAGTAGTTGTGTCGGTGGTCAACTTCATTCGCTCTCGTGGACTTAATCATCGTCAGTTTCGTGAATTTTTATTAGAAATCGAAGCAGAAAATCCTGATTTGCCCTACCATACAGAAGTTCGATGGCTCAGCAATGGAAAGGTTTTATCAAGATTTTTCGAACTCAGAAATGTAATAGAAATTTTTTTAAACGAAAAAAACTATGTACAGCCACTGTTATCGAACAATAAATGGCTATGGAAATTAGCATTTGCTACAGATATTGTTGGCTATCTTAACGAATTCAACTTAAAATTGCAGGGAAATACAGTGCTCATATGTGAAATGTATTCTATCGTAAAGTCATATCGCCAAAAATTTTCATTGTTTGAAACACAAATTACATTAAACAAGTTTGACCATTTTCCATGCTGTAAAAAATTTTAGACTATAGCGAAATCCCCATTTCCAAAAAAATTTGCAGCGGATATATTTTTCGAACTAAAACTACAGTTGGAACAGCGTTTTTTGGATCTTAATGCAAATGCAAAAGAAATTTCCATATTTCAAAATCCATTTGAGTGTACGATTGACGAACTTCCGTCAGAACTTCAGTTGGAAGTCATTGATCTGCAAAATGATGACACACTAAAAACGAAGTTCAAAGGTATGGATCTAACACAATTCTATGAATATCTTTCCGAGAATGAATACGGTCAATTAAAATCATATGCACGAGGGTTTATTTCTGTATTTGGAAGTACATACCAATGTGAAAAGACATTTTCGAAAATTAAGTATGCAAAATCGCAATACAGATCATTATTAACAGATAACCATTTGCAAACAACTTTAATTATAGGAAGTACTAACTTTGTACCCAATTATGATGAAATTATATCTCAAAAAAAAACAATTACATTCATCACATTAATGCAAAATTTAATCTCTTAGCAATATGTCAATTAATGTCGGACCCCGAGAGTGTCCGGGCAAAAAATTTCCGGACAAAAAAACATGAAATAATTTGAATGTACATACTATGGAATTAACAATCTCATTCAATACATTTATTTGCAGTTATTTTTTGTACTTTTTAATTTTCAAATAATATTACACTCTTTTTATATTTATAAAAAGTTGCTCTTAGTCTTGAAACATAAGCTGTTTTTTAAGTAAAAAACAGCCCGGACACTCTCGGGGTCCGACAATTAATAAATGAAACTGTGCAATTTATAGTTACCATTGTACGAGTATAGGTACAATATATATATATATATATATATATATATATATATATATATATATATATATATATATATATATATATATTATACATACATGTTATTATTAATACATATTTTGTAATTGCAAATATTTTGCGAATAAAAAATTTATAGTAATAATTTTTTTATTAGATTCATCGTTAGGACAGTAAAATATATATTCTAACATGTCTGGCCCCCAGATCTTTAAAAATTTTATAATTAGCCCTTTCCAAAAAAAGTTTGCCGACCCCTGATCTATACTAACGACCTAACAAATATACTCTCTGAAAACTGTACAATTACAATGTATGCAGATGACACATCTGTCATAATATCTTGTACCACTAAATCTGATATTCAACTAATCTGTAACGAAAATCTTAAAACGATGTCCGACTGGTTCAATAATAATTATCTCCACTTTAATATAAATAAAACGGAGTACATTAGATTTCATAATAAATTCAATAAATCTCCTCTAGATGTAGACTTAGAAATTAATAATTCAACCATATCAAAAGTCTCAAATAGTAAATTCCTAGGATTAATGAAAACTTGAATGGACAAACTCATATTGAGAATTTAATTAAGAAAACCAGTCAGATATGTTTTCAAATAAGACATTTGAAATCAATAGTTCCTATAACGTACATTATATGGTTTTATAGAGCACATGTAGAGTCAAAATTCAGATATGGTACATGTTTCTGGGGCTCCCCCTCCACTTTAGCCACAGCCCTAATCAATAATAAAAGAATAATTCAATGTCTGGCAAATGTTTCATAAAGAACTAGTTGCAGGTAATATTTTATAAAATACAAAATATTAATAATAGTTTATATATCTTTGAACTATCAGTTCTCAATTTCAAAATAAAGATAAATACATTACTAATTGTGACATACACGCACTAAATACCAAAAATAAGGATCTTTTTAGAGTACCCTATTGTACATACAAAATTTCGAGTAATTCCCCACACATATTTGGACTACAAGTCTTCAACAAACTACCAACAAATATCAGAGATTGTGCTTCTCTTAATGTTTTCCAGAAAAGTTTAAAATACTTTCTGTTAACTAAAGCATATTATACACTTCTTTCTATTTTCTAACACAATAATTATTAAGATACCGTATTTCAATGGGTAAGTATTTTGTATTAATTTTGTTAATTGTATCACTTTAGTTGACGGTTCCATACTTGTGCTGTACTGAAGTCCACGGAATAAAGATATTATTATTTTTATATTTATTATTTTTATTATTATTATTATTATTATTAATATTATTACTTTTTGAAGGTAAAAAATCTGCGGGTTATCATGAAGAAATGAATGCAACTGTATTTGAAGAATGGTTTGCTAGACTCCTTAATAAATTACCCTAAAATACTGTTATTGTCATGGACAATACCTCATACCATAGCCGCAAACTGCACAAAATACCATCATCGTCTAGGAATCAAGCAATGCAGGAATGGTTAGGATCAAAATATATTGAGTTTGATCTGATATGAACTTAGGGTAGAGCGGGGTAAATGTAAACAAAAGTAATTGTAAACGTGATTATATTTCGATTTAAATTTGGCGCTGAATTCACTACCACCGCCATTTGTACATGTTTATCTCATCTTCTAAAGTTGTATAAACGAATTTCTCAGACCATGCTGTCAATGCCTCGCCCATGTTTCCTGAGACATTTCAAATAGTCCGTTTTTTCATTCTACATTTTATTGTGAATTTAGTTAATATTTTTTCTCTTAAAGTATGTACTGTCCGTACAATTTAACTTGTCGAGGCAAAAGAATGTAATTCAGTTTACTATTCGTAAGTTGCGTTTTGTCAAATATTTACTTTTACTTCGATGCCGCACAGCTTCAGAAGTGAAATAGTGATTTTATTGCCTTACACAAAGCAAATTCCACCCTCATTCACTCAAACTCGGGGTGCCAGGTACATTTCAACCCAAGAAGTTATATTCTACATAAACGTAGGTGCCTATAGCAATAGATATTTTATTTTCAATAATATAATATTTATTTTACATAAACATATGTACTACGTATTTGTAATATAAGGAAAGTAATTACTTACAATCTGAGAAATGTAACTGTAAATTTGGAAAACTCATATTATAATGGAAAATAAAATCTACTTATTTATAATTATGAGTTTTAGTTTGTTACCAAGAATATTTAGGAAAAATGCTTGGTATTAGATAATGGGGTGATTAAAGAATTTAAAAAATCCCAAGTATAATGAGAAATGTACTGTTTTAATGATACAATTTCAACCCCTTCATATTCTACATAAATCAATGTTTAGTGTTTACCTAGTCATATTTTCATATTTACACATACAGAATATCAAAATGGCGAAATCGAACAAAGTTGTGAGAAGTGACGGAAGAGAAATCATTGCCAAAGTTATCGAGGTTTGTGAAATACCACAAATTTTACAATGGCGTAAATATTTGAGGCAACTTAAGTCATACAAAAATGAAAAATCTATATATTATATTGATGAAACATAGGTTAATAATGATATGACAGTACAAAGATGTTGACAAAGCGAAGATATCACAGGAGTTACAGCTGGTATACGTTCTACAGGTATGGATACATTTTTTAAAATTATTTTATTCATATCTTTTACAATGTATATTCAATATTAATAAATATTAATGGTAATTTTAATCATAATACAATTTTCCTTGTTTATGATAGATAATATATTTCAGTCATTTGAAAAAGATATACATTGAGATCAACAATGTATGCAATAATGTTTTATATTAAATTTAAAATATTAATAATTTATATTTTTTTAGGTCGCTTGATTGTCGTTCATGTTGGTTCCGAAAAAGGCTGGGTTCCGAATGCTACCTTAATATTTAAAGCTGGTTTGTCTACTGGAGATTACCAGGGACAAATGAATAAAGACAATTTTACTAAATGGTTGAAAGAACTATTATTACCGAATATTGAGCCGAATTCAGTTATTGTTCTTGATAATACTCCTTACCATTCCCACATAGAAAACAAGTGCCCAAATAAATATTCAACAAAAGCTGATATGATGTGGTTAGATTGTCAAAACTTAACATATGATCCATCTTTCCGGAAGTCAAAGTTATTAGAAATTATCGATAAGTATCGTCCAAAAGAAAAAATTTATACGATAGATGTAATTATTAAGGAAAGCGGTCATATACTTTACGGATATAAACTCTGCAGTTAAGGAATTTTATGTTTTATATGTGATATTAGACAGATGCATTCCAAAAGTTGAAATTCGTAACTCAAATTATCCCAGGTGGTACACTTCTGAAATTAAACAGGAACTTAAACTCAAGGACCACTATAGAGAGCTGTATCGTAATCTTAAAACTAGTTATCATTTGCATTTATATAAAACATCTAGGTCTATGGTAAAAAAACTAATGAAAAAAGCTTATTCAAATTTCTTAAAATCTGTTCAAAGTAGTATTGTTAATGATCCAAGAAATTTTTGGCACTTCATAAATAAGAAAAAAATATCAACAAAAATACCTTCTTCAATAAAAGACAATAACAATTTGTTTTCTACTGGTCCAGATATCGCTATTGCTGTTGCAAATTTTTTTCAAAGTGTTTACACCACAGATGACAGTAACATTGACTTCAATAGTTTTAATATTGATGAATCAATATGTGACTTGATTACAATTCCTAATATTTCTTTTAAAGATATTTCTGCTGCTATTAAAGTACAAAAAAATACTCGATCTGTGGGTCCGGGTAATATACCTATTTTTATTATTAAAGGGTGTTCAGAGTTACTTATTTATCCACTGTACGTTTTATTTAATTTAAGTATTAATACAAACACTTTTCCCGGCAGCTGGAAACGTTCAAAAATTACTCCGCTATTAAAAAATGGTGACAAAAATTTAATAAATAATTACAGACCCATATCTTGTCTGAAATCTGTCTCAAAATTTTTCGAATACGCAGTGTTTCAATATATTCAGTCACAGACGCGAAACTACATAAACCAATTTCAACATGGCTTTATAAGAAGGCGTTCAACATCTACCAACTTAAATTTTTTTGTACAATTCGCATTCAATCAATTCGAGAATAGAAAACAAGTTGATGTGGTGTATACAGATTTTAAAATATCTGATGTGGACACCACACGACTTCCTTGTACGCAAGACCAATATGAAGATGAAGTATAGACCCAATTATAAAATTGCACGTGTTTGACGTAATTTGACATTAACATCTATTTTTTATTTTTTGGTATTTTTTGTCCTAATCCATAGCAAGCTTCATTACAAAAACCAAAAAGTATATGTTTTAAATTTCCATATCTCGCTTATACAAAGGTCTAATTTAATAGTACTTGATGTGCTAGACGCAGAATTTAATTCTCTAAAACTCTTATTAGAAGCATTTATTTCTAAAATCAAAATGAAACCATTTTATTCAAGAAAAACTGTTAACAACTTCAGGTAATATATCACTTCCGGTTAGCCTGTTTTAACCAAAATCTGCTATGTTATTCTAATTGATATAAAAGTCTTATTTGCCAAATTTGAAAAGTTTTGGATTATATTTTAATATAGTTCTTCATTAAAATCTATTACAGGCTTCAAATAAAGTACCATTTCTGGAAATTATGTAATGACCAAAAAGGGAGGTGCACAACTAGATATTATAGAAGTCCTAAATACAAAATTTCAACTTTCTACGGCTTACCGTTTTTGAGTTATGCGAGATACATACGCACGTACGAACGTACGCACGTACGTACGTACGTACAGACGTCACGACGAAATTAGTCAAAATGGATTCAGGGATGGTCAAAATGAATATTTCCGTTGAAATCTCAAAACCGAAATTTTTCGCGATTACAATACTTCCTTTACTTCGTACAAGGAAGTAAAAAGCTTTTGATACCATCTCTCACTCTATTCTGCTTTTTAAATTAAATAAAATTGGTTTTAGTGATAGCTTGTGTGAGTTTTTCAAATCATACCTGCAAAATAGGATCCATTATTTTAATTGTAACGGATATACTTCTTATTTTGATGCGCATTCAGGTGTGCCGCAGGGCTCTATTTTAGGCCCTTTACTGTTTGTTCTATTCATTAATGACATCACAAAATCGATTAATCACCCCCATTGTCTCTTTTACGCAGATGACTTAAAATTGTACTTAAGCATATCCAGCATTGAAGATTGTAATTTACTACAGAATGACCTAAATTCAATATTTCAGTGGTCGATTAATAACAAGTTATATTTCAATATCAATAAATGCCAAATTATGACCTTCAGTAGAAAACATAACATAATATTTGACTATTCCATCAATAATTATTCGCTAACCCGTGTAACAGTTATAAAAGACCTAGGCCTTCTTCTTGATCCAAAATTAACATTGGCCAATCACGCAGATTATGTAATTAATCATTGTTATAAATTAGTAGGTTATATATTACGCACGCAAATAGGCATTTTAGAAACCTATTAATATTTTTGTATAAAATTGTAAACAATATTGTTGATGACAATAGTTTACTAAGCCATCTCAATTTCTATGTAAATAAATGTAACACCAGAAGTAACAATACGTTCGTATTCAATATATCTCATTCTAATTACCATTCTAATTCCCCTGTAATTTCTATGTGTCGCTCGAATTTAAAAATATATTAAGTAATATTGTTCCTTAAATAATTTGTTATTAATATTATGTAATTGTTAATATTCTCTCACTTTTTGTATATGTACTTTGTATATTATTCTGTAATTGGGACTAATGCCCTGTTTATATATAATAATTCATAATAAATAAGTAGCATTACGTCTGCCGCCATATATGTGCGAATTAAATCTTATTGAGCTGGCGTGGGCAGAGATGAAAAGGTATATCCGGGAAAACAATCCTTCTGGAGATTTAAAGAGAAGAGAAATGGAAGAATTTTATAAAACACACTACATCTTTAGAAGAACACAACAAATTGTAATATGATTTATATATTAAATAATCCATTCTAATAATTGCACTACTAGTAATACGTTTATATATATATATATATATATATATATATATATATATATATATATATATATATATATATAAACGTATTACTAGTAGTGCAATTATTAGAATGGATTATTTAATATATAAATCATATTACAATTTGTTGTGTTCTTCTAAAGATGTAGTGTGTTTTATAAAATTCTTCCATTTCTCTTCTCTTTAAATCTCCAGAAGGATTGTTTTCCCGGATATACCTTTTCATCTCTGCCCACGCCAGCTCAATAAGATTTAATTCGCACATATATGGCGGCAGACGTAATGCTACTTATTTATTATGAATTATTATATATAAACAGGGCATTAGTCCCAATTACAGAATAATATACAAAGTACATATACAAAAAGTGAGAGAATATTAACAATTACATAATATTAATAACAAATTATTTAAGGAACAATATTACTTAATATATTTTTAAATTCGAGCGACACATAGAAATTACAGGGGAATTAGAATGGTAATTAGAATGAGATATATTGAATACGAACGTATTGTTACTTCTGGTGTTACATTTATTTACATAGAAATTGAGATGGCTTAGTAAACTATTGTCATCAACAATATTGTTTACAATTTTATACAAAAATATTAATAGGTTTCTAAAATGCCTATTTGCGTGCGTAATATATAACCTACTAATTTATAACAATGATTAATTACATAATCTGCGTGATTGGCCAATGTTAATTTTGGATCAAGAAGAAGGCCTAGGTCTTTTATAACTGTTACACGGGTTAGCGAATAATTATTGATGGAATAGTCAAATATTATGTTATGTTTTCTACTGAAGGTCATAATTTGGCATTTATTGATATTGAAATATAACTTGTTATTAATCGACCACTGAAATATTGAATTTAGGTCATTCTGTAGTAAATTACAATCTTCAATGCTGGATATGCTTAAGTACAATTTTAAGTCATCTGCGTAAAAGAGACAATGGGGGTGATTAATCGATTTTGTGATGTCATTAATGAATAGAACAAACAGTAAAGGGCCTAAAATAGAGCCCTGCGGCACACCTGAATGCGCATCAAAATAAGAAGTATATCCGTTACAATTAAAATAATGGATCCTATTTTGCAGGTATGATTTGAAAAACTCACACAAGCTATCACTAAAACCAATTTTATTTAATTTAAAAAGCAGAATAGAGTGAGAGATGGTATCAAAAGCTTTTTACTTCCTTGTACGAAGTAAAGGAAGTATTGTAATCGCGAAAAATTTCGGTTTTGAGATTTCAACGGAAATATTCATTTTGACCATCCCTGAATCCATTTTGACTAATTTCGTCGTGACGTCTGTACGTACGTACGTACGTGCGTACGTTCGTACGTGCGTATGTATCTCGCATAACTCAAAAACGGTAAGCCGTAGAAAGTTGAAATTTTGTATTTAGGACTTCTATAATATCTAGTTGTGCACCTCCCTTTTTGGTCATTACATAATTTCCAGAAATGGTACTTTATTTGAAGCCTGTAATAGATTTTAATGAAGAACTATATTAAAATATAATCCAAAACTTTTCAAATTTGGCAAATAAGACTTTTATATCAATTAGAATAACATAGCAGATTTTGGTTAAAACAGGCTAACCGGAAGTGATATATTACCTGAAGTTGTTAACAGTTTTTCTTGAATAAAATGGTTTCATTTTGATTTTAGAAATAAATGCTTCTAATAAGAGTTTTAGAGAATTAAATTCTGCGTCTAGCACATCAAGTACTATTAAATTAGACCTTTGTATAAGCGAGATATGGAAATTTAAAACATATACTTTTTGGTTTTTGTAATGAAGCTTGCTATGGATTAGGACAAAAAATACCAAAAAATAAAAAATAGATGTTAATGTCAAATTACGTCAAACACGTGCAATTTTATAATTGGGTCTATACTTCATCTTCATATTGGTCTTGCGTACAAGGAAGTCGTGTGGTGTCCACATCAGATATTTTAAAATCTGTATACACCACATCAACTTGTTTTCTATTCTCGAATTGATTGAATGCGAATTGTACAAAAAAATTTAAGTTGGTAGATGTTGAACGCCTTCTTATAAAGCCATGTTGAAATTGGTTTATGTAGTTTCGCGTCTGTGACTGAATATATTGAAACACTGCGTATTCGAAAAATTTTGAGACAGATTTCAGACAAGATATGGGTCTGTAATTATTTATTAAATTTTTGTCACCATTTTTTAATAGCGGAGTAATTTTTGAACGTTTCCAGCTGCCGGGAAAAGTGTTTGTATTAATACTTAAATTAAATAAAACGTACAGTGGATAAATAAGTAACTCTGAACACCCTTTAATAATAAAAATAGGTATATTACCCGGACCCACAGATCGAGTATTTTTTTGTACTTTAATAGCAGCAGAAATATCTTTAAAAGAAATATTAGGAATTGTAATCAAGTCACATATTGATTCATCAATATTAAAACTATTGAAGTCAATGTTACTGTCATCTGTGGTGTAAACACTTTGAAAAAAATTTGCAACAGCAATAGCGATATCTGGACCAGTAGAAAACAAATTGTTATTGTCTTTTATTGAAGAAGGTATTTTTGTTGATATTTTTTTCTTATTTATGAAGTGCCAAAAATTTCTTGGATCATTAACAATACTACTTTGAACAGATTTTAAGAAATTTGAATAAGCTTTTTTCATTAGTTTTTTTACCATAGACCTAGATGTTTTATATAAATGCAAATGATAACTAGTTTTAAGATTACGATACAGCTCTCTATAGTGGTCCTTGAGTTTAAGTTCCTGTTTAATTTCAGAAGTGTACCACCTGGGATAATTTGAGTTACGAATTTCAACTTTTGGAATGCATCTGTCTAATATCACATATAAAACATAAAATTCCTTAACTGCAGAGTTTATATCCGTAAAGTATATGACCGCTTTCCTTAATAATTACATCTATCGTATAAATTTTTTCTTTTGGACGATACTTATCGATAATTTCTAATAACTTTGACTTCCGGAAAGATGGATCATATGTTAAGTTTTGACAATCTAACCACATCATATCAGCTTTTGTTGAATATTTATTTGGGCACTTGTTTTCTATGTGGGAATGGTAAGGAGTATTATCAAGAACAATAACTGAATTCGGCTCAATATTCGGTAATAATAGTTCTTTCAACCATTTAGTAAAATTGTCTTTATTCATTTGTCCCTGGTAATCTCCAGTAGACAAACCAGCTTTAAATATTAAGGTAGCATTCGGAACCCAGCCTTTTTCGGAACCAACATGAACGACAATCAAGCGACCTAAAAAAATATAAATTATTAATATTTTAAATTTAATATAAAACATTATTGCATACATTGTTGATCTCAATGTATATCTTTTTCAAATGACTGAAATATATTATCTATCATAAACAAGGAAAATTGTATTATGATTAAAATTACCATTAATATTTATTAATATTGAATATACATTGTAAAAGATATGAATAAAATAATTTTAAAAAATGTATCCATACCTGTAGAACGTATACCAGCTGTAACTCCTGTGATATCTTCGCTTTGTCAACATCTTTGTACTGTCATATCATTATTAACCTATGTTTCATCAATATAATATATAGATTTTTCATTTTTGTATGACTTAAGTTGCCTCAAATATTTACGCCATTGTAAAATTTGTGGTATTTCACAAACCTCGATAACTTTGGCAATGATTTCTCTTCCGTCACTTCTCACAACTTTGTTCGATTTCGCCATTTTGATATTCTGTATGTGTAAATATGAAAATATGACTAGGTAAACACTAAACATTGATTTATGTAGAATATGAAGGGGTTGAAATTGTATCATTAAAACAGTACATTTCTCATTATACTTGGGATTTTTTAAATTCTTTAATCACCCCATTATCTAATACCAAGCATTTTTCCTAAATATTCTTGGTAACAAACTAAAACTCATAATTATAAATAAGTAGATTTTATTTTCCATTATAATATGAGTTTTCCAAATTTACAGTTACATTTCTCAGATTGTAAGTAATTACTTTCCTTATATTACAAATACGTAGTACATATGTTTATGTAAAATAAATATTATATTATTGAAAATAAAATATCTATTGCTATAGGCACCTACGTTTATGTAGAATATAACTTCTTGGGTTGAAATGTACCTGGCACCCCGAGTTTGAGTGAATGAGGGTGGAATTTGCTTTGTGTAAGGCAATAAAATCACTATTTCACTTCTGAAGCTGTGCGGCATCGAAGTAAAAGTAAATATTTGACAAAACGCAACTTACGAATAGTAAACTGAATTACATTCTTTTGCCTCGACAAGTTAAATTGTACGGACAGTACATACTTTAAGAGAAAAAATATTAACTAAATTCACAATAAAATGTAGAATGAAAAAACGGACTATTTGAAATGTCTCAGGAAACATGGGCGAGGCATTGACAGCATGGTCTGAGAAATTCGTTTATACAACTTTAGAAGATGAGATAAACATGTACAAATGGCGGTGGTAGTGAATTCAGCGCCAAATTTAAATCGAAATATAATCACGTTTACAATTACTTTTGTTTACATTTACCCCGCTCTACCCTAAGTTCATATCAGATCAAACTCAATATATTTTGATCCTAACCATTCCTGCATTGCTTGATTCCTAGACGATGATGGTATTTTGTGCAGTTTGCGGCTATGGTATATATATATATATATATATATATATATATATATATATATATATATATATATATATATATATATATAGGAAAAGTTATAAAATCCATAGGGGTACCAAAGAAAAATAAAATTACGAATATTACAAAAAAATATATTTATTTATTTATATATATATATATATATATATATATATATATAAATAAATATATTTTTTTGTAATATTCGTAATTTTATTGAACTTCATTTTTCTTTGGTACCCCTATGGATTTTATAACTTTTCCTTTACCGCAGTGATAATGTGAAATACCTCCACTCGCCTAGTTACACTGTACGGATAGTAATATAATTTACTGATTAAGGTCATTAAATATGGTAGTTTTTATCATTTGGGTTATGTAATATTCTAATATTGGTTATAATACGTAATACGTTCTCAAAGTAGTTCTTTACATTTACAACATTTGAAATCATAGAAGGGGTAAATGTAAACAGTATTTCGAGGTAAAAGTAAACAACACCAAGTGATTTTTAAGACAAAATATATTTTTATCTTAGATGCCCCGCAATTCACGATGAAAGTGCTGACGTCATGTCGCCATGTTTGTTGAGGAAGGTCATAGCATGCTTTCCAAACAAACTTTTGTATTCGTAAGGTTAGCATTGACGTTACTTGGAAACCTCTGTATTTTGAACTATATTTAATATATTTGATTTATTTTCAAGGTAAGTGATATAGTAGAGTTTATCTTAATTAAATTAGAAGGAAACTTGGAGAATAACAGTCTGATGATATTTGGACAATAATTTTAGTACATAACCGACGTTTCGGTTGCCAATCTGCCTTCCTCAGGGGAACTACAAGTACAAAAGTAAATTTCCATATGACTAGGTTATATAATTATTACTTACATGTAAATCTTAATTAAATGAATTTTGAAAAATGCAAGTTACATTTGTATTAAGTCTTATAATAAAATACAACAATTTTCTTAAAATGTGTATGTCTACCACACAGGTCATCTCAGAGCAAGTGAAAGAAAAAACACGAAGAAACAGTCTCAAGTAGACCATGGACCAACCACAACAGGTCACGAGGAGCATGAGGAAGCTTTCTTCACTTATTAATTATCAACAATATTTAAACAAAAGACTTACTTTAGAAATGTTATGTATACATAAAAACAAAAAAAGTGTAAACTCACAGACCGACATACAAAATTTAAGTAGTATATATGGGAGTGTAATTAACAGGTAAAGAAAGCTTCCTCCTGCTCCTCGTGACCTGTTGTGGTTGGTCCATTGTCTACTTGAGACTGTTTCTTCGTGTTTTTTCTTTCACTTGTTCTGAAGATGACCTGTGTGGTAGACAAACATATTTTAAGAAAATTGTATTTTATAAGACTTAATACAAAGGTAACTTGTATTTTGCAAAATTCATTTAATTAAGATTTACATGTAAGTAATAATTATATAACCTAGTCATATGTAAATTTACTTTTGTACTTGTAGTTCCCCTGAGGAAGGCAGATTGGCTGCCGAAACGTCGGTTATGTATTAAAATTATTGTCCAAATATCATCATACTGATATTCTCCAAGTTTCCTTCTAATTTATTTATCCAGTCGAGGAATTCCGTTACTTAATTAAGTATAATTTTTACTCCTATTAACTCAAAATATTCTGGAATGAGAGATTTAGTTGAACCTATTTTTGAGATTATTTTGTTTCAACTTTGACTTTCTTTTACATTTATTTAAACAGCATTTACAGAAAACTCTTTATTTAAGTGGTATAGTAGACTTTAATTTACTTAATACTCAAAATAGTCTGATATGAGACATTTAGTTGAATGAATTTTTGTGGTTATTTTGTTTCAACTTTCATGTTCCTTTTACATTTATTTATACAATATTTTAAAACATTGTGTTTAATAATATTTATAACTATTTTATATGTGGCTGATTATTATTATTTTTTAGGTTCTTGTTTAAATCCTGTTTTTGTTTTGTACATATAAAAATGGCACAAAGACATGTTTTGCAATTTTCTTCCATCAACGCTTATTTTAAAAATGAAGAAAAATTAATTTTGAGGAGAGAAAATGCCGTGGAGTCAAACCACATAGAAAACATGATACACGATGGAGAGAATTCCATAATTCGTGGTGATGTGTATGCGAGCATGAAAAATAAAAAGTATAAAGTGAAGGTAACTAGATATTATATTAGTTTAATTTTAATGTGATAATATTTTTTAATTGTTAGATATACCTAACTACGGAGAATTTAATTTTTCACGCTGTGTGTGTTAATATTGTACCTAAATATATTAACATATATAAAATAGTGCATATCACACCATCTGTGTTCCACTTATGGAACTACTGCGTGTAACTATTTTATGTGTGTCTGTACTAAATAAAGTCAGTCTTTGTACGAGTTAGAAGCAGAACGGTTGTGTTATTTGCATCACTTATTATCCCCCTAAATGTCAACAGGTTATGGGCCCAGGACGGTCTAATAAGTGTGTAAATTAGTTATTGCAATGAATGTTAGTGTTTCTACGTGCAAAACCTCATAGAAAATTTGCAAACAATAAAGTTGTCTCGTGTGTTACGGTGTTGTGCGGAAAGTAGAGCTCAAAATGGCGGTCAGCTATCTTTCAAGTATCCCAAAATTGCGAGGACGCGAAAATTATGAAGAATGATCCTATGCCATGGAAAATTTCCTAATTTTAGAAGGGCTTCATAATTGCATCGATGGTTCGGAGACTGATACGACTGATAGCAGAAACCAAGGCAAAAATTGTGTTTTCAATTGACCCTTCTTTGTATGTACATGTAAAAGAAGGTACTACGGCAAAAGAAGTTTGGGATAAGCTCAAAGATATGTACGAAAACAAGGGTTTTACGAGAAAGATTGGCCTTCTCCGTAATCTGATTTCATTGCGATTAGAAAATTGTTCTTCAATAGAGGAATACGTCAATTCAGTAATCGAGACATCCCAGAAACTGGATCGCACCGGATTGAAGCTTGATACAACGCTTGTTGGAAGTTTGCTGTTGGCGGATTTACCTGAACGATTCGCTCCAATGGTGATGGCGCTGGAGCACAGCGGAATTGTTATTACAGCCGATTCGGTGAAGATGAGATTACTCGATATGCAGCCAGATGGCAGCACGCATACTGCAGGTGCTTTTGTTGGAAAACCGGGTTATGTTAAACGTCAACAAAACGTAAACAGAAATAACAAGAACCATCAAATGAATACAAACAGGAATCGAGACAATGGTGCAATCGTTTGTTACAAGAAAAAGGGACATTATATGTCACACTGTCCTCAAACAACTGGTGGGCAAGTGAAAGATTGCCAAAATAGTCAATCAAAAAGTGCATTCAATGCGGTGTTTCTTAGTGCAAACTTTAAAGACACTGATTGGTATCTAGACTCCGGTGCAAGTGTACACCTAACCAGCAAGCAAGATTGGTTGATAAATCACAGTGAACCAATTCTAAGAGACATTATGGTTGCTGACAGTACTCATCTTTAAGTGCACAAATGTGGTGTTGTTGAAATTTTCACCAAGGTAGGTGAAAAGAACTTTGAAGTAGTATTCAAAAATGCGCATTACGTGCCTAATTTAACTACAAATCTTCTGTCGGTGAATGAACTAATTAAAAATAAAAATTCTGTGGAATTGTTGCAGAATTTATAATACAAATAAAGTCCTAATCGCTGAAGCTTTTTTGATCAATGGGGTGTATAAAATTGAGACGTCAAAAAGGTGTTTGTTCGCTAAGCATGGAGTATCAGCAGAAATATGGCACAAGAGGCTTGGTCATATCAACTCCACTTATTTGGCAAAAATGAGAGATGGTTTGGTGGAGGGTATCAGTTTCAGCGGACAAGTAAAAATAGATAAGCAAACATGCGAAGTTTGTTGTGAAGGCAAACAGTGTCGACAACCTTTTGGACATGACAGTTCCAGAGCAAAAGGACCACTGGACATAGTGCATAGTGATTTCGCAGGGCCTATGGAAAATACATCAATAAAAGGTTCGAAATATTTCGTTCAATTTCAAGATGATTATAGCAGAATGGCTTTTGTATACTTCATTAAATCAAAAGATGAAACTTTTGATAAATTCAAAGAATTTCAATGTTTGGTTGAAAAACAGCTGGGAAGAAAAATCAAGATCCTACGCACAGACAATGGTGGAGAATACGTTGGAGCAGATTTTCAGAATTTTCTGAAAAGACAGGGTATAATTCATCAGACGACAAACCCATACACACCTGAACAAAACGGGATTTCAGAAAGGCTAAACCGTTCCTTAGTTGAGAAAGCCAGATGTTTGTTGTACGAAGCAGGTTTGGAAAAGTGTTTTTGGGCTGAAGCTATAAATACAGCTTGTTATCTGAGAAATAGATCTGCAGTGTCTAACATCCCCAAGACTCCATACGAGATATTCTTCGGCAGAAAACCAAACTTATATCATGTAAGAATTTTCGGGAGTGCAGCTATGACCCATATTCCGAAGGAAAAGCGAAAGAAATGGGACAAGAAATCAGAAAAGTTGATTCTAGTGGGTTTTTCTAAAACAACCAAAGGATATAGGCTGTATAATCCTGTAACGAGACAAGTATGCATCAGCAGGGACCTTCACATAATAGAAAAGGAGGTGAAAGGAAGGAATATATCTTTTCCAATTGCACAAACCAACATGCAGGACGATTTACAGAGATCAGAAGACGAAGTGACACTTATTCAAGAAGAAAGTGATCCTGAATTAGACACGAGTTTATTTTCTGAATTGGAAACAACAGAGGAAATGGTCTCTGAACTCGAATCTGAACAAGATCAAAGTAAATCCACCTATCTTCCAGAGTATGCAAATGTCCAAATGCCGGAAAATATTAGACGATCAAATCGAGAAAGAAAGCTAAAGGTTTTCCCAGATTTTGTAACCTATTTTACTTCCACAAATCAAGAGATGCCACATTCAGTGGGAGACCCAGCGACAGTGAAAGAAGCGCTTTTAGGACCAAATAGCCAGAACTGGATACGTGCTATGACAAGTGTTATAAATAGTTTCAGTGAAAATCGTGCATGGGACGTAGTTGATCTCCCTAAAGATCATGTGCCAGTGAAGTGCAAGTGGGTTTTCAAAACCAAGGTGAGCAGTGAAGGTAGTGTAACCTACAGGGCGAGATTAGTCAGCCAAAAGCAAGGTATATATTTCGATGAAACTTTTTACCCAGTTGTACGACATTCAACTTTGAGATTACTTCTGGCCCTATCCGTTCAGCTAAATTTAAACGTTTATCATTTAGATATTGTAACAGCATTTTTAAATGGAAAACTTGAGGAAAATGTCTTCATGGAGTTACCTGAGGGCTTTAGTAGCCAAGTAACTAGCAGTCAAACAAAAATTGTTTTAAAATTAAACCGAGCGATTTATGGTTTGAAACAGTCTGCTCGTGTATGGTACAAAGAAGTTGAAGTAGTTTTATCTGGTTTAAAATATAATAAATGTAAAAATGAACCAGGTGTTTTTGTAAAGCACGAGGACGGTTTTATAACCATTATTGCTCTTTATGTTTACGATTTTTTTATTTTTTCTAACTCTGTGCAAGAAACAGATTTTTTGAAAAAGCAGTTGGCTTCAAAATTTAAAATAAAAGATTTAGGGCAGATTAAGCAGTGTTTAGGCATGAGAGTTAGAATAAATGAAAATAAAAATGAAATTTTACTAGACCAAACACAGTATATTGAACAAGTTCTAGAACGGTTCAACATCAGTGAATACACCCATGGACAAGAACTTTTGTTTTGACAAAACAGAATCTAAATGTAATGATAAAAATGTACCATTTCAACAACTCTTAGGCAGCCTTATGTATATTTCTGTATTGACAAGGCCAGATATCACGTTTGCAGTGAATTTCCTAAGTCAGTTTAATACTAGTTATACAGAGCAACATTGGAAATGTGCTAAGAAAATTCTTAGGTTTCTGAAAGGTACAAAAGATTTTTGTATTAAATATAGAAAAGATGATACTGATAATACAGGCTTTATCGACGCAGATTTTGCTACTAATGCTATTGACAGAAAGTCATACACTGGTTTTGTGTTTAGACTAGCTGGCGGAGCTATTTCTTGGGAGTGTAATAAACAGAAAACAGTAGCGTTAAGTAGTACTGAAGCCGAGTATATGAGTATTACAGAAGCTTCAAAGGAAGCGACACATTTTAGAAATTTGTTAATTGAGCTATTGGGCACATCTAAACGTATAACAATTTTTAATGATAACCAGAGTGCTCAAAAATTAGCTCTGAATCCAGTAAACCATAAGCGAATGAATTATATATGTGCGCTATCATTTTATCAGAGGGGCCATTGAGAATAAGTTAGCTGAATTGAAATATATGCCTACTGATGAAATGATAGCAGACATTTTAACAAAATCTCTGTGCTCTGCGAAGCATGCAAAATTTTGTAACGAGCTAGGTTTAAGCCATGGTTAATATTATTTAGGTAAGTGGGAGTGTTAATATTCTACCTAAATATATTAACATATATAAAATTGTGCATATCACACCATCTGTGTTCCACTTATGGAACTACTGCGTGTAACTATTTTGTGTGTCTGTACTAAATAAAGTCAGATTTGGTACGAGTTAGAAACAGAACGGTTGTGTTATTTGCATCACTTATTATCCCACTAAATGTCAACAGTGTGTACATGTCCAAGAGGGCAAGTTTTGTGTCATCACATGGCAGCTTTAGCTATATTTGCGCATTATAATATATCAGTAACAGACGCGTCCTGTTCATGGAGTGTTCGAAGGCCTAAAGAAACTCAAACGAAAACCATTCAAGAAATATACCGAAAGAACATAGAACTACAAGAAGGAAAATTACCCAAAAAGAAATAGACCAGTTAGCTGAAGAGCTCTCTAAATTTAATGGTGCAGTTGGCTTTACGTGGTTGCTCAGCACAGCTCTATCAGGTGACTTTGATAAAGTCTGCGTTGATGTCGAAACTATAATTAATTCAAATGAATATTGTAGTTCATCCCAGAAAGAAGAATATTTAAAACATAAATTAAAATTGACTCTAGACGAAATAACTACAATATTCCACAACACAGTTGGTCAGTTCAAAAATGATAATTGGCTAATGTGCCGAAAAAATAAATTAACTGCAAGTTAGGAGAAACAGATTTACGCAGTCATTATTTAAACAATTGACAGGTAAATTTACTCATTTATATCGTCATAACTCGGTAGTAATTTATTATCTTTCAGAATATTATAACTTGGATGGAGTTCGTGCCATTCAATGGGGAAGGACGCATGAAGCAGCTGCAATAAAGCTGTTTGAGGATCAAACCGGTAAAAAGGTGGAACATTGCGGGATCTGGCTGCACGAATGCGGATTTCTGGGTGCCAAGCCTGATGGACTAGTTGGAGAGGATGCAGTACTTGAAGTTAAATGCCCATACAAGTACCGGGAGCAGTCATTATATGAAGGCATAAAAAATGATAAAAATTATATCATCCAATTAGAAAAAGACTGCTATGTAATAAATAAAAAACACCACTATTACCACCAGATATAAGGGCAACTATGGCTCTTGAACAAACTTGTATATCATTTATTAATTTGGACACCATCAGAATGCATACTGCTAGATGTAGAAAAGGATAGTGAGTGGGAAAATAATATAAATATTTTACAACAATTTTATATTAATTATTATATTCAAGAATTATTAAAGTAAAAAAAAATAATATTTTATTGACTAACGTTTCATTTCAATATTCATTACTGCAAAACATATCTTCCACTTCCTTAATTCGTGGATATTGTAAATTTGTAAGAGCTCCACAAACTTGAAATACATAGGACGATAGTGGTATCAATTTGCTAGGTATTTTGTTTCAAATATTGTAACGTTTTTATTTATCTGGGTGAAGTGTAAATATTAGACAATTATTATTAATGAAAATAAAAGTTTATTATAACAATAAATAGATATTAAATATAATTAAAGATGATAAATATAACGAACACTACGATTAAACAAATATAAAGACTAATATTATAAGACACTTAAACACTAAGATTATTTATTTCAACAATATATAGATCACTTATTTATTTATACAACTGTATTTATTTATATTCACCACTTGTCTACTTTCTGTTTATATCACCAACTGTTTAACACGTAACGCTTATTTATATCAGACTGTCCAATGCCTTCGCTAACGGTGTTTATATACCTCGGCATCCGTATTCCAGAACTCACTAGAAGACTTCTAGATAAAACACAATAGGTTACATCAACCGCGTAATTAAGCAGGTTCCGACACGTCTGCTGCGTCATCGCTAACAATAGACTCTCGCACGACCCCGCGACAGTGGCGGCGACAGCGTCGGGGACAGCGGCGATGACAGTGGCGGCGACGGCGGGCACTGCACATTACAATATCATAACACTTAATTCGTCGAATTGCACGTTCCACATGCATCCGAGCTCTAGCTATTCTTTGAGTTTGTAATACTTGCTCTTTAGTGAATTGCGGCGTTGTTAAGAATGGTAGCAAATCGCCAATTAGGAAACCTTTGTCAGCGATTACCAGGTCACCAGGAACGAATTTTTCTGCAAGGCTACAATGTTCAAATAATTTTTTATCTGAAGTTGAACCGGGATATAAATTACTCAAGTAAGTGCAGACACCATTTGGTGCAATTCCGATCAATCCCTTCAATGTATTCATGTGCTTGTAACTACTAAATGTCAGTTGTTGTTTCTCCATATTTTTTGGAGAAATTGCTTGGATTTCAGTGCAATCTGTAATAATCCTACAGTTAGTGAACGTACTGAAGGCAGAAGGTGAACATAATTTATTTTTATGGCGACTTGGTATTTCTTTCATTAACTGTTCAAAAATAACTTCATATAAAGCATAGATCCATGTAAAAATTATGTTGGAAACCGTCGTTCGACTAACATTAAACCTACATGCTAGGTCTTCGTGGTTTAAGTTGAGCCTTAATTTCATCAATGTTAACAGTAATTGATTGATTTTCGATATCCCAACAACAGACCAGCCATAATAATAATTTAATTCAAAATCATCCATTAAATGGAATAGTGCCATGTAAATGTCTTTATTAGGTAAGCCTGTGTACATAAGTATTCTTTTGTCATTACCTGAAATCTGATCCCATGAAAATGAAACAGACAGATTTTTTACTTGTGCACTTAATTCCGTAACTTGCTGATTAAGAAAATATATTTCGGCTTCTTTCATTGCGGTGAAATGATATTCTCTAGGTTCCTTAATATCTAGCGATTCGAAATTAACTGCAAGCTCGGATCTACCAGCTGTAGAAGTAGAAGTTTCCGTACAAGCAGTTGCAGTAGAAGTTGGAGTAACAGATTTTTCTATTGTGGATATAGATGGTACATTTAATGTTTCAGGCATGGTCGATATCGATAATTTACTTGTAGATGGTCCTGGTAGATTCAGCTCTGTCGCTAATGGTACACAATTTTTTAAAGGTGATACATGCCTACAAATTGATACACTGTATTAGTTTTGTATTCATATATATAAATAAATATGCACCTTCGTTTCTTTTTCTCTGGAGATAATTTAAATAACTTTTCTTTGTTGTGTTCGTAAATCGTCGGTCAATTATTATGTCAGCATCTTTAAAATGGCAACTGCATACTGAAGAATATTTTGATGGTTCACGGTCTTCACGTCTGCAAAAATATTTCATTGGAAATGAAAAACTAAGCATAAATCGTCTGCTTTACTTTTATTACCTTAGTAATTTCAACCATATGGCTTTCTCCTTTTTGGTCTTTTGGAAAAACAAAGAAGCGACATCCGTGTTTAGTGCTATAATGCTTGCAATCTGATGCGAAACACATAACCATCTAAAATGTAAAATATCACGGCATTTAACAACTAAATAACTAATTAGTCATATAGATAATAGTTCCAAACATTTTTAAACATAGAATTTGTTTTAAAATATTTTATAAATAAACGTAAAAGAAAAATCAAAGTTAAAACAAAATAACCTTAAAAATTGGTTTAACTAAATCTCTCATTTCAGACTATTTTGAGTTAATAGGAGTAAAAATTATACTTAATTAAGTAAATTAAAGTCTACTATATCACTTACCTTGAAAATAAATCAAATATATGAAATATAGTTCAAAATACAGAGGTTTCTATGTAACGTCAATGCTAATCTTCCGAATACAAAAGTTTGTTTGGAAAGCATGCTATGACCTTCCTCAACAAACATGGCGGCGTGACGTCAGACTTTCATCGTGAATTACATTCCGAAAACCAGTAGAGTAGCGTACACAATCTTGCCAGTGCGGTGAACAGTGTTGCCAGGTCTTGTAAAAAGTTACCAGATTTGGTTCCAAAATTGTATTTTTATAATCTAGTAAAAACTTTTGATTTTACTGACAAAATTGGCAACATTTGAATATATTAATATTTTCATACCCAATTTCAGTAATAACAATGTTAATATTAATTATATTATTTAAAATTTTCTAATATAAATTTGTTACTTCGTATATTGAATTGTAATTATACATCGCACCACACAGGCGCTTGATAGAAAAGAGAGTTAATTCAAGAGACATGCATCGTATTCGCTATCGCGTTTGTTATTATGATCAAATAACCAACTTACTTGTACCTGTAACCTTAGATAAGCTTGAACTGAGGCTTTGTTTTAATTTATATTCTAAGCAAGGAGTTATAGTGGTATATATGCTCATAATTATTATTCCCTCAAATAAAGTAACCCATGTTTTAAATTTTTGTAGATGCTTCCGCACAGCAGCGCTTGCGTTGAACGAGTATTCAGTCATATAAATTTAAATAAAACCAAAGAAATTGACTGGGAACAAAAACTCTTTCGGGTATTTTATACACAAGAGGTTGCTTGCAGGAAACAATAATTGTTATATCTTTTCTGTCGACACGGATTTAATAAAAATAATTTTTTTTAATGTTAAATATAAATAAACAATATTTTAAGCACATCCAAATAATACAGGAATCTCCTTTACTGCTTATAGGCGCGCGTAGCGTTTGTGGCTAGAGCATACATCACTACAAGTTAACCATTCGTAGTTCTCTAGTCCTATGCGGCAACTTATATATAGTAAAAAAAGTTAACTCTGTCGGGTCTAGCAATAAAACTAATTATGACAAAGCGGCATATTGCCGCTTACTGCTTGTATTATACATTGGATAACAACGCCGCTCTGTTGAAATTCTTGGGTTCGCCACCTACTGTGAGTCCTAGAGTATAGTAAAATAATCTTACTGTTCCTTGAACATAAATGCTATTTTTGTATGCTGCTATAGTTTTATTACTAGACCCGACAGAGTCAAAATTTTTGAGTATAGTAGAGAGACCTTGGGCTACGTGTACTTATGTAATCCGTGACCCTCAAAGGGTACGTTCCACTTGGCGAGCACAACGGTCGGAACGCTCGCAAAAACGTTCCACTTGAAGCCGTGGTTGCTCCTCAAAACGTCACGGAAGGACCGGACGGCGAACGCCACGCTCACGCCAACAGCATGTGTCGGCGCGGTCGTTTGGCATTTTCGCGCGTAATTGTTGTTTGTTTTGAAGAATAGTGAATAGTCAGTGAGAAAGTATATTTCTATAACACGGAAACGAACAAATTTGTGGAAGTGACACACACCACAAGATGCTCGAAGAGCCGAAAATGGTAAGTATTATAATTTTTATTAAAAACAGAACAAGAATTGGCTCTTACTGCTAGTAATACAGCAGCACCTATTACTGATGTACATGAGTCAGTTATAGAAGATGATAGCGAAGAAAGTACGTAAATTTTTTGTGTTCATTTAGCTGAATGAATTTAATATTTAATTTTTGTGTATTGTTTTATTCAGGTCCAGTCTACAGATGGACAACGCCGTGCGTTTTATTACTGTTAGAATGTTACAAATGCAAGGAATACAAACTTACTAATGGTAAACAGCCCCAAAAAGAAAGGGAAGAGGTTGCTACACTCTTAAGGAGAGAAGGACTACAAGGCGACAAGGCCTCAGTGTGTTGCCAAATTACGGTCCATGAAGAAATCGTATAAATGAGTTAAAGACCATAGTAACAAATCGGGGAATGATCGCCGATCTTGGCAGTTCTATGAGGTATGAAAAGTAGAACGTATGATTTAAAAATTATTTAATTCTCATAATTTGCAGATAAGGGAATTTTTTTCTAAAAAAGCCTGAACTGCACCCGTCGTCCTTGCATCGTCCAATGGATTGAATATAAGGTCAGTTAATGGAACTGCTGAAGCAGGAGGAGGAGGATCGTCTTCATCCTCATCCTTAAGTGCATGCGACGGTAAGTCATATTTGCTTGTAAGTTTCAGATCTGTATATAAGGCAATATCTATATTTTTATAGAACCTTCGGCTTCGATTAGGCCATCAAAATCAAGTGTCCTTTTGTTAAAAAGGATGAGGCAGAAAGAAGAGCATGAGCTGTCGAAGGCGAAGCGCCATAAGGAGAGGTTGGAGATGGATGAAAAATTTTTGGCGGTTTTTTGGAGATACTGGTCAACAAGAATTATTATTATTATTATTATTATTATTATTATTATTATTTAATACCATCCCCAACAAGCCAAAGCTCAATTACAGGGGAGGAAGTAATCTTAGTATACTAACAGTATATATTCAGAGATGACCAAATAAACATTTAATCTCTTTAAGTTCACAAGAAAATATATCCAAATTATCCTCAACAGCATGGCAAGAACTAATCATATAATGCAGGGGCGATTTCATTAAGGTGTTCGATCTGCCCGTTTTCAAATGAAATGTATTACTATGACGGGAGGACAATCGTGGAATAATGAAATTTATTTTGGATAGTAAATGAGGGCTGTCAATTATATTATTCACAATTTTATAAAGAATTGTAACAGCATGCATATTTCGTCGTTATTGCAAAAAATTAAGATTGAATTTCGCAAGTAGTGTTTCTTGTGGCGTACCTCTAGCGGGGTAAGATCCCTCAGTAAAGAAAGTAGCGGATTTTAGGAATTTTCTTTGTACTTTTTCAATTAAGTTTGTATTACCGGAATATATTGGATTCCAAACAGTGGAGCAATACTCAATGTGAGGGCGCACAAGTGTTACAAACAGTAATTTCAATATATCTATATTAAATTGTCCAGCATTTCTAACTATAAATCCTAGATTTTTAATAGCACATGATACTTTATTATCAATATGTTCAATGAACGTCAATTTGGTGTCGAACATCACACCCAGATCAAGGACAGATTCGGGCCTATCAAGAGTGGTACTGTTAATGGAGTAGTTATATGTAACACATTTATGTTTTCTGGTGTACGTCATTACTTGACATTTAGAAATATTAAGTTCCAGTTTATTTTCTTGACACCAATTGACTATAGTATTAAGATTTGTTTGAAGATTTTCACAGTCATTATAACTGGATATTCTGCTAAACAATTTTAGGTCATCAGCATACAATAAATACTGAGTATTCAAATTTGTAACTATGTCATTTATAAAAATATTAAACAACAAAGGCCCCAACACCGAACCTTGGGGAATACCAGATTTTTGTAAAAAATATTCTGATTTAAATCCCTGATAATACACATACTGATATCTTTCATTTAAATAGGAAGGACAAACCAAAAAGGTCAAGTTTGTTTAGGAGAATGGCATGGTCAATTTTGTCAAATGCTTTAGATAGATCGGTGTATATTACATCCACTTGAGAGTTCTCATCTATAGCCTCAGATATAAACTGAGTGATAGCAATTAAATTGGTTTCAGTAGATCTGCCCTGAAAAAACCCATGTTGCTCAGGAGATAACAAGTTACGTACGTGATTGTATATTTTTTTGTGGAGAATTATTTCAAATATTTTGCTGAAGTTGCAAATAATCGAAGCGGGTCTATAGTTTCTCATTTCATTTTTGTCACCCTTTTTAAAAACTGGTGTTATTTTTGCTATTTTCCATAAATTTGGATAAGTACATGTTCGTAGAATGAGATTAAAAATAATTTCTAAAGGTGTAATAAAAATTGATTTGCAGTCTTTTATTAAAAAAGCAGGAATTAGGTCAGAGCCCATCGTCATTTTATTCTTCAATTTATTAATAGCGCAACAGATCTCATCACTAGTAACAGTGGTAAAATGCAGAGACGGGCAATTATCAACATTATGAGAAACAGTACTATTACTAGAAGCAGTAAATGAGTTGGAAAACTGACAAGCAAAATTATCAACGATATCTTGAGGTGACTCAATTACCTCATTATTGTATTTGAGAATAGAGGGTATAGTGGAAGTATTTCGTTTATTATTAATGAATGACCAGAATCTTTTTGGCTCCTTAATTATTTCATTTTGTATTTTAGTACAATAATCTTTGTAGGCCTTATTGACTTCATTCTTTATAAGCAAACGTAAATTAATATATTTAAGTTTGTCATCCAAACGATTATATTTTTTATAATTTTTCCAGGCATTGTACTTTAATTTTATTTTGTGAATAATAGAGCCATTATACCAAGGTGGATAATTACATGTTGTTTTATATTTCTTCGGAACGTTGCTACGAATAATATTGTTCAATACTTTATAAAATGCATCGACTGCACAGTTAACATCAGTTTGATCTTTAAGAAAAGCCCAATCAATGTTGAGTAGATCACGATACAATTGAGGATAGTTCGCTTTCCTAAAATTTAAAGCATCATTATTTCGAGATTGAATTTTTTTAGAAACTGAATGCCATGTGACTTCAATTGAAAGTGCAGGGTGGTAATTATCTTCCTTTACTGCTGTATTAATGGCTCTAGACACCCTGCAGGTTTTATTGCACATAACTAAATCTAAAATTCTGCCCTGACAATTCACAATAAAGTTATATTGTTGAATATTTAGGAAGTTAATGATATCTATAGTTATTTTGCAAACAATTTAAATAATGAGGTATGTTAAAATCTCAAAAAATTATTACGTCTGAATTGTAAAGAAACTCTAATGATGAAATTAGATTAAACAGGCAAGAGTAATCCTGAAGAGTAGACGAAGGGGGAATATAAATATTACCAACATACATCGAGTTATGATGTGACACCATTTTAATGAGAACTATATCTATTGAGGGAATGTCAGCAATAGAAGGACAAATATTTTGGATATCAATTTGATAAGCATTAATATCTTTATTAATAGCAACAATTACACCACCACCACGTTTTGTATTCGTATTTTGAAAATCACGATCAGATCTATAAACATTAAATTCATTGGTATCAAAAATTTCAGAATTATTGATTGATTCATTGCACCATGTTTCAGTCAGAACGTATATTTGATATTCCGGAGAATTTCTGGAAAAGGAACATATCTACTGACATTTTGATCTAATACCTCTAACATTTTGGTAGTAGAAAGTAAGTAATTTTTTTCCAGTAATATCAATATTACTAATATTAGCGAATGTTTTGGCTGTAGTCAGTAATTGCTATGATTCACCTAAGACTGATTTTTTAAATTTCGATAGTACTTCTTGAAACACATGGCACTCAGGACTCCATACAGCATGATTAGTATCTATATTCAAATTCATTGTAGATTTCAGGTGAGAGCAATGAGTACATTTTAATGTATTAGAGTTACATTGTTTTACCGTATGAGATTCAGAACATCTAGGGCAAGTTGGGACTTCTTTAGTACACTTTGCTGAAATATGATGAAAACCACAGCAATTAAAACAAAAAATTCATTTCATACTCCATTAACTGACTTGTAATTTTATATAGAATGTTATTTGTATTTTATTGTGAACAGTATGTAATTTTTTTTATTTTGTTACATGTATAGATATATTTTTTATTTTAAATATATTACCATATATGAAAAATCGCTTATGCAGTCGAGACGTACAGACGTATCTTTATTGTGCTCCCAGTTGTAATAATTTTTTTTCTTTCAAAATGTCTAAAACTCGTTCTAAAACTAATGAAGTGAGTGATAGCAACAGTGACAGTGATTTTAAAACAGTATTACTCGAGCAATTTGTAAAATTAAAAACAGAGTTACTATCTGAAATTAAATTTCTAAGATCTGAATTGTCATATTGTAAAACAACCATAATTGAGCAAAATGACATTATTTCACAACTTATTAACACTAATGTCAATATGAGTGTCAATAAAAATGATACAACTGTTAATATGAGTGGTGATAAAAGTGATGCGAAAGTGAAATCATTTTAAAAACCAGCTGTTAAATCGTCAAATGTTAATGCAGATAAAATCAAACAAGTTCAGACTCCGTTGATTGCACTGTACCCAAATTCAACTCATATTCTTCAACCAATGGATGTAGCTGTTTTTGGTCCATTGAAATCAGCCTGGAAATCTGGTGTTCATAAGTTGAGAACAGATAACGAAAACGTTCTAAATTTGCCAAGAAAGGAATTTTCTCCATTATTAAATTCAGTTATTATAAACTCTCTTAAATCAGAAACAATTATAAATGGATTTAGAACTTTGCAGCCCAGCCGTGGTGTAGTTGGTAACACGCAACAGTACAAATGCTGAGATCGTGGGTTCAAATCCCGCCGGCTAACATTTTCTTTCTTTCCTTGATTTAAAAAATCTAATAAAAAATAGCACTTACATTCATCTTAATTCTACTATTTGCAATAAATTCCTGATAAGGTTGTGCGAATGTCTGACAATGCACAGGTGTTTAAATGTAGTGGTAGTTTAGATACACCCGACACCTAACATGTGATGCGGGTCTCATACATTATGAGAATATAACTCAAGAAAAGATTGTATAGACTGGCGGATTTGCAGCCCAGCCGTGGTGTAGTTGGTAACACGCAACAGTACAAATGCTGAGATCGTGGGTTAAAATCCCGCCGGCTAACATTCTTTTCTTTCTTTCCTTGATTTAAAAAATCTAATAAAAAATAGCACTTACATTCATCTTAATTCTACTATTTAGAACTTGTGGTCTTTGCCCCTTTAGCACAGATGCTATAAATTATCAAAAATAATTTATGGATCAAATTACTCCACCATCATATTATTTATTCTAAGGCAACGTTGCTAAATCACTTAAGTTTCATTGAATCAAGGAATTGGGTCGAAAGTTGATATTTCTAAAAAGTCGAAAGGTGAATGGAAAGGAAATATAGAAGAAAAATCCTTTTTCGAAGTGGAAAGACTTATCTAAAGAAGCTGGTGTATTTATTTCAAATGAAAAAAATGGTCAGGAAACAATATCTGAAGAAATACGAGTATATAATGGTGATGAAGTTGCGAATAGTACTGAAGATGCTGTAACAACAATAATAAGTACCGAAGAAAAAACAACAAAGGAGAGTCATGTAGCTAAAAATACTGGCAGCGAAATAAATGAATTGAGTAAACATATTCAATCGCCTTTTAAAGATGTACCATCACCTTTCAAACACACGTTATTTTGGCCGCGAGCCTCTCAAACCATTATACTTCAAAACGATGTCGTGAAAAAATACTATCTGTAGCTACGTCTTACCAATGGAAGAAATATTATAGGGATAAGAAGTTGAAAGAAGATGAAGCAGAGTAAACAAAACAAGCAAGGAAAAGAAAACGTGACGAGAAGAAAGAACAAAAAGAAAAACTGAAGCGAAAAATATTTGCAGACGACTCATAAGACTCCTCAACCAATGTATCCAGTGAGGAAGAAAAAGAAAATGAGCCAAACGAAAAATACTTAAATAAAGCGTGCTAATACGTTTTACAAAAAAGAATGATTACATGATAATAATTTATGAAAGTGAATATTATCCAGGCATGGTAGTTAATATCGATGAACAGAACCAATGAGTGTTTGTAAAATGTATGAAAATGAGCGCTTCAAATTGGAAATGGCCTGATTTTAGATGACTGTATGTGGTATGAAGTAACAGAAGTAATACAAAAAATCTGATGTGGCCTACATATTACATTCTTACCACCACTCTATGGTTAAAACGACGGACAGAGTATAACTTTACTCACTTCTAAGCTCTAATCTCAATTTGACATACAAAATTGCAAAAAAATTATTGATTTTTATAAATAAATATATCATCACGGCATATTACCCATTGCTGGGTGTGCCAATCTGCTTTATACGCAGATATCGGTAATGATGATGACATATTAGTACCGTGCGGGCGTTTACCAGGCATCACCTCACGGGCACTCGTTGGTGGCGTGGAGAGTGAACCACACGGGTCATTTTTGTGCCACTTAAAATTTGAAATATTTGGTGTCGATCAGGATCGAACCAGGTTCCCCAGATTCGCGACCAGACACTCAGGCACTCGGCCATGAGACCCCATTTTTATTCGTATATTTAATCATAAGTTAGTAAAAGTAACAATAAGTGCATTGAAAATTGTTGAGATCTTAATGAACACACATGTTAAATTCACACAACACTCAAATGCTAGTGACTTTTCAAACTCAATTAGGGTATAAATGTTACTAGCTAGGATATTCATTATTTTAAAAATGGAATATACTGATAGTGATAAAGAACAAGATAGCGGAACCCCACCACAAAATGCAGAACAAGCTGCAAAGGCAAGTCTGAATTTACTCCCGGAAAAATAAGATCATACGAAAAACCATACAATGACTGCATTAAATGGTGTAAGAGGAACAAAATAAAAAAATATTCTGAAAATTCTTTGCTTGCTTGTTTTTCTGACCAAAGCAAACTCTTTAAACCTTCTTCGATTTGGCCAATTTTCTCAATGTTGAAAGCTACTCTTGCATTTAAGCATAATGTTAATATTGGCAATTATAAAAAATTAATAGCTTTTATTCAGCAAAAAAAACTTCTAGTTATAAACCAAAAAAATCAAAAACTTTAACCAAAAATTAAGTTATACAATTCTTGAAGGAAGCACCAGATGAAAAAATCTCATAATAAAGGTTAATTCTCAATATTAATTAGTTTTTTACTTTAGTATACTTAAAAATGTTCATTTTAGGTTGCATTGATTTTTGGAATATGTGAGGCGCGTCGACATCATGAACTGTACAATATTTATGAAGATTGCATAAAAGAAGTTGACAGTATTCTAGTTATAACCATTCCATACACTAAAACATATTAGCCAAGAACTTTCACTGTGAATAATAATGAAAATTTGAATATCGATTGTCTTAATCTTTATAAAAAAATATGCGGCTTTGAGGTCCAATAAAAGTACTGCAAATAAAAGATTCTTTTTAAAATATGCAAATGGTCATTGTAGTAATCAAGTGGTAGTAATTATGCGTTCGGACGCCTAGCGTCAATAATTATTGCACAATATTTAAATTTAGAGAATACTAGTCTTTATACAGTACATTGTTTTCGACACACATCACCGACTTTACTGGCTAATACAAGAGCTGACTTAATAAAAATTAATAAACACGGTGGATGGAAATCATCAAATAGGAACAGATGTCACTTATAGAAAGCTTGTGTCAATTGTAACGCCATCTCTCGGCCCGGGATGTTGGATGTCATTGGGTATATAAAATATGAATTTTCGCAATTTTTGTTATTATTCGTATTTAAACTTGATGATATGAATGCTGTCGCCATGACAACATAATACTGACGTATAACTTTCAATAGTTTTTCGTGACCAAAGAATTATTCTGATTATGAACTTTAAAGTTGTAAAGAATTATTTTTATTTTAAATTCTTGGTGCTATGTATTTCTGAAAAGGTAAGCAAGAATTTTCTTCGTTATTATAAATTAATTATAATAAAGATATATGTAACTTTTGTATTTGTAGATGCTGAGATCGTGTTGCGTCCCTTCTTTGTATATTTTTAGCAAGAAAATAAAAATTTCCGCACCCGAAGAAAAATATGCATCTTTTTAAAACGCGGATCTCTCTAATTAAACACCATTGCTTACAGAAATGCCGCCAGAAAAAGTTTATGAAAATTATTAAATACGTATGGAGCATTTCGAGGAGCAATGGATTTTTTACAATTCCGCGAGGAAAATTTTGAAACCGGGAGCAATTCCCATGTTATTTCCTACCAAAGGTAAATATTTCCATTACATTTAATTTAGAGAAAAAACGATTTCATTATTCCCCGAATTAATTTTCTCTTAATATTCTTCTGTAAGTTTTAACATGTATTTAAATTTATATATTTTTGGGGGATACTACCCTTTTTGTATTTAATTTCTTTGTTGCAATCAATTATCTCTATTATATTCAAAATATATTGTTGTAATCAAATTTTAAATTCCCTTTTTGCCATCAATTTTCTTCTGATATTATTAAAGTTTATTTGTTGTAACTAAGCCACTTTATTTATTCTAATTAAATATTTTTCATTACTTTTCAGAAGAACAACTTCTACAAAAAAATGTACCTCCATCAGTAACTAGCGCAACAGCAGAAATCAGTAAGTTGACATTTTCATCATATTAATTCACTCACAAATTTATATATTTTTTATAATGCACGTTTCTGTATAATATACATATAATTTTTAATTTCAGCAGGGAATGATCTTCAAGCTCCAGCATTGCCTTCAACACCGCCCCCGCCAGTACCTGTTGAGCCAACTAAATCTTTATCACGTACTTCTACTCCACCAAAGCGCTGCCGAAAACAAGGTATTTTAAAATACTTGTTTAAATTTAGGTTTACTAGTGATATGCTTCTGATATATAGGAATCTTGTGCCAATTAAATGTGCGGCGCGTCAGGGACATAGCCCCGAAAGCGCAATTTTTATACAAGCACCTTAAGAGTTCGGAGCGCCGGTACGTGACAAAAGAAAAATTTGTGAAGCGTCTCAGTAACAAATTGAAAAGGCTGCAAGGACACGGGATCCAGAAATTCTGGATGAAGTCCTCCAGCCTCTCAATTCCTGCGCGCAAACCTTTCTCCTCGCGCAAGTTCGGCAAAAGAAAGGTAGAAGACGCTTCACATTGGATGAAAAGATACTGGCTGTGTCAATTCTGAAGAGCATGTGGGGGTAAGTAAATATGCATAAATTTTAAATTTGCCAAAATATTATATAATGTAATTTTAAATAGGTCATACAAGTATATAGAGCGGTATTTTACTGTGCCAAGTAAAACTACTCTACACCGGCTGTTGCGCAAAACTTAATTTTTTCCGGGGGTGAGTTTACCGTTGACGGTGCATATGAAGGAAATAATGACTAAGCAACCTATGAAACGCAGGACATACGTTTTGCTTTTTGATGAGGTAGCGATCCAACCACACTTGACTTATGATATCGGGGAAGACCAAATTTGTGGTTTTCAAAATTTTGGGACGGTACGTAGGCCTGCGTTTGCGGAGCATGCTCTGGTGTTTACGCTTCGTGGTCTCTGTGCTCCACGATGGAAGCTGCCTTATGCGTTCATGTTTGTCAGTGCAACAACTGATACACCTACCTTGGTCCGTTATATTAAGCAGGTTTTCAGCTCTGCAGCATTGGCAAATTTTAATGTGGTGGCGACTATTTGTGACCAGGGACGCACAAATATAGCAGCTATAGAGTCTTTGAAACGTCAAACGCATACTCTATGTATACGTGAAGGGAGGGAACTTCGGCCAGAATGTTTTATTTTCGAAGGGAGGGAGTATGTTATCCATCTATGACACACCACACCTACTTAAAGAACTGAGGAACAACCTACTAAGGACTTAGTGTACACCAGGGACGAAGTGCAGAATAGGGCCTCGTGGACAGACATTGTACGTTTTTACAACTACGAAGGGACTTTTGCGCTGCGGTGTCCTTCGTTAACTGAGCAGTGTGTTATACCGCATAAAATTCGAAAGATGAGCGTGAGGCATGCCGCCAAAACGCTTAGTCGATCGGTTTCTGCGGGAATATCAAACTTGCTTATAGAAATGCCGCCTGAATATTGTGAACAGCCCCACGGACTAGGACGAAGCGCTGAAGGAACTGCGAAGTTAATTCTTTTCTTAGATCAACTTTTTGACAGTGTAAATGGGTCTCGTGATGTCGATCAGTACGCTAGACCTTTGAGAAGAAAACTGACATGTGATTCGGATCACTGGGAATTTTGGAATAGGGCGAAATTAATTTTGCGGTCGATGAAATTTGTTCAGATTATTTTTTAATGATTTAGTTTCCAATCGTGTAGCAGAATTTTTCATCACGTGTTTAATTCTGTCCAATGAGATTATTATTATTATGTGAAAAATGTACTTACATTAGGTTTGTTCGTTCCGCTACCCTGCGTCTATCGCAAACCGCGGCGGTGAAATTTGCTGTTCTTTTCGATTCGCGGTTCACTATAAAGTCACTAGATTCTGTTCGTTCTATTTTTCTAGTAACTTACGGTAAAACGCCGCGGCAGCTGGCGGTGATAATTTTTACAGTGGCTCATGACGTGGTGTTAAAAAAATAATCAGCGGTAATGTTCGCGTCTACATATGAAGTGCCAGTATGACAATGTTTGACAAATAAATATTAGGAAAAAATTGTTATTTTTCAATAAGTATGCTATGTAATGTTTCAGTTTTAGAAATTGAAATACATTTGTAAAATATATAAATGTCAATGTCATATGAATTATGATTTGTAACAAGATAAATTTAAATGATAACAATATAAACAATTAAAATAATGGAAAATGGAATAATATATTTTTACTGAGTATCCTTTATAATTATAATAGTCTGAAGTATCTTCGAAAATAATTTAACGCAAACGGATCGAACAGAAAAATAATTTTTAGTAACTTAAATTATTACCGCGGCGATTGGCAGTGAATCCCAAAACGCAGCGACAATTACCGCTGCGTTTTGCGGTAAAACGCAGCATAGCGGAACGAACAAACCTATATTATAATGAGAATAATTTATAGTAGGTTTGTTCGTTCCGCTATGCTGCGTTTTGCGATTCACTGCCAATCGCCGCGGTAATAATTTAAGTTACTAAAAATTATTTTTCTGTTCGATCCGTTTGCGTTGAATTATTTTCGAAGATACTTCAGTCTATTAAAAATATAAAGGATACTCAGTAAAAATATATTATTCTATTTTCCATTATTTTAATTATTTACTATTGTTATCATTAGAGTTGCCATGCATCCGGGTTTTCCCGGATATGTCCTCTTTTTTAAAGAATCGGGAAGCGTCCGGGGGGATTTTTAATAGCGTCCGGGATTTTTTAATTTTCAATTTATCGCGTAAATTTTCATTTTTCCTTATAAATTTTCTGTTATATAAATATTTTATTTGCCGCGTAAATTTTCAATATAGTTTTTATGTTCGCCGCTATGCTGCTGCGTATTCAAACATTCTTGTTTTACGTGTACGGTTGTCGGTTAGTCGGTATAGCAGTCAGTCAACTTACCCATCCAAAGCCAAGTACGCAGGCGTCGCAGAGTGTTATTGCATTTTTCTTATTATTTTGACGAAATTCAAAATCAAAGAAAACTAGATCAAATACCACATATATTGTATTTATCGACTATATATCAGGCTGCTGTGCGTTTATTAGTACGTGTTGGTAAGTCAAATTGAAAACTTAAATATAAATATATTTGTATACTCATTTTTTTGATTTTAAACAGTTAAAAATGAACAAAATGCCTAAAAGAAAGTGTATATTCAACAAAAAGTTGAAACAAACTTATAAGTCATTTAAACAAGGAAAACATGATTGGGAAGTGACATGTTTAATTTGTAACAGCACTATATCAATCGCAAATAAAGCAAAAACAGACATCGATGATCATATTGCCAGTAAAAAACATCAAACTCATATCAGAAGTGCAGCAGGAACTTCAAATTGTTTTAGTTCATTCGTTGAAAGAACATCAGATACAAAATTAGTAGCAGCTGCAGAAGCAACACTTTCGTTCCACACAGTATTCCACCATCGTTCCTAATAATTCATTAGACTGCTCAGTTGCTATGTATAAAAAAAATTATTTCGATTCTGAAATTTGTAAAAAAGTTAGTTGCGCTCGAACAAAAGCAACAGCAATAGTAAATAATATTCTTGGACCATTTTCTGTTAAGCAGATCTTGAATGATTTAGAAAATATTGCGTATATTTCTGTCTCCACTGATGCTAGTAATCATTTAGCAACAAAAATGTTTCCAATAGTGGTTCAATATTTTAATTTTAAAAATGGAGGCATACAATCCAAGATTTTAGACCTTATTTTTGAACCTAAGGAAGACTCTACTACTATTTCTGAACTTGTTGCTGAGATATTAAATAGAAATGGAGAGTCAGCCAAGTGCATTACATTCGGCGGAGATAACTGCAACACAAATTTTGGTGGTCGTAAAAGACAGGGTTTAAATAATATTTTTTCAATATTAAAAAAACAGTCAATGAAAATTTAATTGGAATTGGCTGCCCAGCCCATGTGCTGAACAATGCAGTTCATCACAGTTGTGATTTTTCGTTACCTATAGATATAGATGTTCTAATTTTTAAAATTTTTCATTATTTCTCAATTTATTCAATTCGAACAGAACAACTCAAAGATTTTTGTAACTTTATTGATACTGAATACAAACAACTTCTATATCATTCAAAAACGAGATGGCTGTCATTATATCCAGCTATTGATAGATTGTTACATATGTTTGAACCATTGAAATCATATTTCCTTTCCATGGTTAATGCTCCAAAAATTATATTAAGTTTTTTTGAAAATGAATTAAGCGAAAGCTTATTTACGTCTCGTACATTCTCTAATGTCAGTGTTTCATGTCAGCATTCAGCAAATGGAAAGGAGCAACAATTCAATTATAGAAACAATGTCTATTATAAAAAAATGTGACTGATTCTTTACAAGAAAGAATCAATAATAATTTCACTCCACTTAAAATAATTGAACTTTTGAAAAAAGCTACGGAAAATGGCTTTGAAAAAGAAATAAATATTTTCTATTCTAACGCAAATAAGCTATACGAGAGTACAAAAGAATATCTGGAAATATGGTTTCGTCCTCTTCTAGAATTCAATGTTTTCAAATGGATGGATTACAAAAACAAACCTGATTGGTCAGAAGTTGTAATGTGTCTACAGTATATGGAGAAAAATGGTGTAGCATTAAACGATTATTTATTTTAAACAATGGTGCAATTTAAATCTTTTTATGGAAAAGCTAGGTAATGATGACAGTCTTATACACGTCAAATGGGTAAAATATTTCGAATCATGTGCTTCTGATGAACTGTACAGTGAATTATTAAAACTAGCTCAGTATTTTTTTGCCATCCCAAGTCATAATGCAAATGTAGAAAGAATATTTTCTTTAATTCAAGCTCAGTGGACGAAAGAACGTAACAAATTGTTACCAAATTCTGTTAAAGGACTAATTTTAACAAAATATAATTTTCAAAACCTAGACTGCAGCCAGTTTCATGATTTTATATTCTCCCAAACAATAGATAAAGAAATTCTTGTCAAAATTGGACAAGAAGAAAAATATAATCATTAAATGTATTTTTCCTTGTTAATTAAGATTTTATGATAAATGTACCCATAATGATTATAATTTTGTTATATGCCCAAGAAATTGTTATTTTATGTTCTATGCATTGAAATATAAATGTATGTAATTAAAATAAATATAGAATAAATATTTTCATTATTTTTTAGGTACCATTCAAAAATTACAAAATATAAACTGCGTCCTAGTTTTCGTTCTCTTTTTTGGAAGGGTAAATGTCCGGGATTGTCCTACATTTTAAGTACTAATGTCCTAGATTATCATCTCACAGTTATCATTTAAACTTACCTTATTACAAATCATAATTCATATGACGCTAACATTTATATATTTTACAAATGTATTTCGATTTCTAAAACTGAAACATTACATAGCATACTTATTGAAAAAATAACAATTTTTTCCTAGTATTTATTTGTCAAACACTGTCATACTGGCACTTCATACGTAGACGCGAAGATTACCGCCGATTATTTTTATACCACCGAGTCAGGAGTCACTGTAAAAATTATCACCGCCAGCTGCCGCGACGTTTTACCGCAAGTTACTAGAAAAACGGAACGAACAGAATCTAGTGACTTTACAGAGAACCGCGAATCGAAAAGAACAGCAAATTTCGCCGCCGCGGTTTGCGATAGACGCAGGGTAGCGGAACGAACGAACCTAGTATTTTGTTTTTGTTTACTGACGTGTTTCCCAATTTTGACAGCTGTCACCAGTTTTGATCCAATTTAAGAAAATGGATCAAAATAAACGTTTTAGTTCTGCATCTGTGGAACAAATTGACGAACAAATTACAGCAAATGTAAGTCAAAACACTTTCATTAGCAACAATTCAATTTGGAAGCAATTCAAATTATTTTGTGACGAAAGGAGTTACAAACTAAAACAATATAATCCTTTCAAAAAATTGGCATACATTTTAAAATACTGGGCATTCAATATGAAAAGGTGTGATGGTGAAGACTATAAAGAAGCGGTGATTAAAACAATGTGGAACAAAACCGCTAAACTTATTCAAGATTTATATTATAACGAATTTAACAGAGTTATAGATCCCTTTAAAGATGTGGAATTTAAACCCTCACGAGAAAACCCGAAAAAAGGAAGCAAAGTTCTGCAACTTGAAGAAACGACATGTGGATTGCAAAAGAAATTTTATCATATTGCTTCATATAAATTAGTATGGCGTGGGGAAGAAGGTTCTCAATGTTTAGTGCATTATTTTAAAGAATAAACGGACAATGCTGGTAAAGCTACTGGAAGAATAGAGTATAATCCGATCTTTTCGAAAACAACACAAGGTGGGGCACAAAAGTGTGCTAATAGTAAATGGTTAATCCCAAATACTGAAAATCTCGATATTTGTCCTATCCGATTGCTCAGAAAATTGCTAAGTAAGCGGAACGATAATATAAAAACTGAATGACTTTTTTTAATTGTAAACATTGCTTGAAATAAACCGTACTCTTCAGGATGGTACAAAAATATGCCAATTGGTGTAAATACAATGTCGAAGTGGATGAAAGAATCAGCTGAGATGATCGGGCTGGATACTAAAAAGATTAAAATAACGAATCATTCTGCACGGTCAACTACAGTTTCTCATCTTGCTAAGGCAGGTGTTAATGAGCAGGAAATTATGAAAATCACAGGCAGTAGCTCATCGAATTCATTGAAACCTTACCTACAACTGGATAATGAACACCATTCAAATTTGATCAACAATCTAAGAGAAACAAGGCAAGTTCCAACCGTTAACACAACAGAACAGACCAATATCGCAAAATCCACTACTCATGGACAAAATGTTTACAGTAATTGTGTTTTCAATATTCATACCTTTAACTCAGTTTGATTTTTATACACATATTTACTTAGTTCCCTTGTTCAGTTTAAAATGAATTAAAAACAATAATGAGTTTACATTGTAATAATAAAATAAATGTTATCAAAGAATTTAATTTTTAATTTGAGCATTAAAAAATAATCTTTCAAATACTACTCAATAGTGAGGATAAATAAATTTTCCAGTTCGTGTCTCAAACTTGTTACCATTAGGCAATAGCCAGACAACAAAAATTTTTCGAAAAACTATCGCATTATTTACAATTTATTATCACTATCTTGCGATATTAATACTGAGAATTGGACGTGAGACTGGGACCTTGAGGAAGGACAGTGAACTTCCACATTCTCTGGCAGATCGGATTGTTACGCTAAATGGCATCAAATATCTTTGGAAATCTTTAGTAAGTCTTGAACTTAATACTCTTGATCTAAGAGCATTAAACTAAGACCCACTAGAGAACTTCTTTGGGAATATTCGACGTCATTTAGACTGTAACAGGAACCCTACGGCTGCATTCTTCATTTCCTCTTTCCAGACTCTGAGTGTGAACAATTTCATGTCAGCTCATTCTGATGGGTCGAACTGTGCTGAAGGCGATGAGGATGTTTCATTTGTGCAGTTAAATTTTTTTAACAAAAGACGAAGTAACTTCGCCACTAGAGAACTTCTTTGGGAATATTCGACGTCATTTAGACTGTAACAGGAACCCTACGGCTGCATCCTTCATTTCCTCTTTCCAGACTCTGAGTGTGAACAATTTCATGTCAGCTCATTCTGATGGGTCGAACTGTGCTGAAGGCGATGAGGATGTTTCATTTGCGCAGTTAAATTTTTTTTAACAAAAGACGAAGTAACATCTCTCAAACCGACGCAACTAACGAGACGTCGACAGTACCAGTACTTGACCTAGAACGGAGGCGTTGGGCAGTACCACCATCTGCCTACGTGGCAGGGTACGGTGCCCGCAAAGTTCTCAAGTTGACCGACGCGCAAACATGCCCTACTTGCACAGGACTTTTACTTTCAAAGGATACTCTACCGGAACACACTTTATTACAAGTTAGGGAACTGACACTGAACGAGCTAACGAGACCTAGAACAAGATTCATGTATTACACAAAACACATCATTGACACTACATTTACACTTCTTCCACGACTTGCACACGACAAGAACATTAGGAAAACTTTAGTTGGGAACATACATGAAAATACTGACTTGACTGGACTGACATGTGGGATCCATAATATTGCGAGGACTTTTGTCTAGTTTTGCAATTAAGTTCTCTATTTTCGTTTGATGCAAGCGTACAAATAAGTTCTTCACTGGACAAGACAGCCGTCCTCATGCTACTTTGGATCCTATTTAGAGATGGGCAAAACGATACGATATATTGATACAGTATCGATATGAATAAAAAAAATGACGTATCGATACAACCGAACGTATCGAAGATCAAAGTTTTGTATCTAATTCACCAAATCACCAAAAAAAATTTGCTGTAATCTATTTTATTAGTTTCACTTGCAGGTTGCAGACTTGCGCGTTGCGTCTTGGTGTGCGTATGCGGAACTTGCGCTCTAACTCCTGACCTACCTATCATAACTTTCTAATTATAACCTAACCAGAATAAACATGTGATTGGTGTAACGAGGTGGTTGTTTAATTGCGTTTTCCCGGTGTTTCGATTAAACTTTTCCTAAAATAGGTAACTGACATGTAAGTAATGCATGGTTATCCTCTTGATTAGATTAAAAATCAAACCTATTTCACGTTTCCAGGGCATGTAACGCCAAAAGAAAACGAAGTATTTATTGGACCTATTTCAATTAGAGTGAGAACAGCACGTCAGCCATGTGTCAGGTATTTTAACTATCAAATATGCCTTTTTGATCATTATCGTTAAATATTTGTTTATAGATTTGTAAAAACATTTCATATGCGGGTACCTCGTCGAATTTAAAGTGTCATTTGCAAAGGCATCATCCAACTGAATATGGCATTTTAATGACAGAAGAATCAAAATCAAAACAACAGCAATTACTAATAACAGATTTTTCTACTGGCAGCACAGACGTTTTAGGAATAGGAGAAAAGTACCCATTAAATTCTTCTATTGCAAAGATAATTACAAACTCAATTGCACGAATGATTGCTATTGATCTTCGTCCAATAAGTATTGTTGAAGACAAGGGGTTTAAGATTTTTATGGCCACTTCACACCCAAGGTATCAGTTACCTGATCGCAAGCACTTTAAAGGCGTTTTATGTGAAATGTATGTGCAAAAAAAAGAAGAGTTAAAGACTGAACTGACTGAATGGAAACAACAGAAAGTATGCATATAACCACTGACAGTTGGACTGACACAAATAAATTTCTAAGTTACACAACAGTGACGTGCCATTATATAAAAAAACTTCAAAATAAAAACAGTATGTATTCAAACAAAACGAAGTACACAGAGACACACATCCGAAAATCTTCAGCGAGAGATAGAAGATTGTTTTCAAGAATATGAAATTGGAAATCGTGTAAAATCTATAACTACTGATAACGCTGCCAACATTGTGAAGGCTGTATCAGTTGGAAATTGGGCTCATTTTTAGAGTTTTGCCCATAATATTAACTTAGTTGTAGTGGATACATTAAAGTTGCCTAAACATAATGCAGTTAGTTTAATTTTGGAAAAAGTTCGAGCAATAGGGTACTTGACAAATTTTGGTAAAGTGTTTTAAATTGCACATATCCACCTAATTATATATACAAAATTATTATTTTAATTTTTTTTAACCGTTAATACATTTAAAATCGGGTTTAAAAATTTTTGCTTTAAATTTCCCGCTAAAACGCTCATGATGCTACTGTGACGTCACGGTCTAGTACAGTGTAGTAAATACGTTGTACACATAGGAAGTTCATCAGTTTTTATCTGGTTTTTCTTTCAAAAAATGAATTCTAAAACTTATAAGTGGTGTATAGTACCTCAGTGTACTAATACTTCTGTCAAAACAGCTGAAAAGTTATTTATTCACGTGCCTAAAAGAATTAAAGATCGAAAGAAGTGGCTTCAACTCGCCCGAAGAGATCCAGCGATCTTGTCCACCACAACTTCAATATATTTTTGCGAAGATCACTTTGATGTAAGTTCAAATAATTTATATTTATTTTACTACCAGTATAAATATATAAATCTTTGTTCTTACAATTTTTTGTAAAGATGAATGTAATAGTTTGAGGTTATGTTGATAAAATAAAATAAATATATATTGACGGTGTTTCTTATGGAATAATATTAATTTCTATTTTATTTTAGTTGCCAAATGATATGGAAAATTATATGGAGTACCATATAATGGGTTCAGTAAACCAGATTAGAATGAAACCAGGACTTTTACCTACCAAATTTGAATGTCAACCTGACCGAAGAAAGCGAACATCTATTGGCACCACAAGACCTCTTGCTATCAAAAGACAAAGAATGACGCTAATTGAGGATTGTAAAAGAGAATTAGCCGAAAGAGAAGCTATTGCTGTGCAGCAAGCTCAATGTACAACATTGATAAATGATTCTCCAAGCACAAGTTCAGGTATGACCGTGATTTAAAATATACTGGTTATGTCACTTGACATGGTTGTTTTTGAGGTTCTGAGTAATGCTTGTTTCCTTGAAAAATCACTATTTTAGCCTGTCATAATGACTGCAAATTAGAAGATTTATATTCTTTTTTTATCAGGATTTCAAATATCAGAGATTAGAGTTTTATAAAATGAAAATAAATACCTCATAATACATGTTGCAAACTTTTTTGATAAGATTTTATATTCTTTTCAAAATAATAAGTGACAGCTGGGTAGTAATCAAGTTGTGTCTCTAGCGGAAAAACGTATCACTTTGGACACGAGTTTCAAGGAGAGTGACAACCAGTGACACAACCAATATATTTTGTGTCCACTTGCCTAGAATGCTACTTTTTTCGTGCCTGTTTTGCATGCGCAAAGTGGTTCATTTCTTAACAGTTCGCCACAAATAACACAAATAACTATTTTCATGCCTTGCAGTGGGAGACGCGCGGAATAAAGCTTTTTCGTTCACCCGCAAAAATATTTTTACTTAATTATTTACAATATTAGTATATTTTTGACAAGTTTTAATATTAATTCCAGAGCGCAAAATAATATTAGATACATTTTCTGTTACTTCCTGCTTGTCAGATTATTTAAAACTATATCTTTAGACATAAATAGAACGAATATACAAAAAATAATGTGTGTCATTGTCGCTTTCGAAAGATCTTCTTTCTCAAGCGACAAAGTATGTATGTAAATATTAATTTACAGGATTGTATTATTAAATAAAAACAAACAAAATATATCGATGTGTTTTATTTATACATAAAAGTATTTACAAAGTACTTCTATATATAAGGGGATATATGTTATCCTTCCAAAAACATGATAAGATATGTAACATGTTATTTACATAATCCTCATCAAATTTGACCGTAATTATTTCCACTTTGTTGTTGTTAGTGAAATCGGGATCAGCAATACAAAAGAAACCTGTCGCCACACCTACCAAATATATTTGGAGTTGTATTTGTGCATAAAATTTGTTTGCAATTTTTCCCTCTTTTATGTAATTTGAATAAGTTTTCATGTTTGTGGGACACTTGATTTCTATCACTGACCCATCACAAATACCATCAGGCGAACCTGCTATCATGGGACATTGTTTCGATATAATAAGGCCACACTGTTCAATCCTTTTCCCAAGTTTATCTGTCAATGTTCTTCGCACGGCATCTTCCAATGTCCTTCCCCGTTTCATGGCAGGTGTGTCGGGTATTTTGCCACCCATAATAATTGCATATAAAGTCCCATTTGAAGTTTTACATTTACTCACTTCATAGGCTTTAGATGCTGTGATCCTCCCGTATCTCAACTCATGCCATAGACTGTCCTTGGATTGATTTCGGGTCTGTTCTTCAACTTTTTTTAAAATACTGTCTGTGAAAATATGCGCAATGTTCTGTAGAAATACTTCAGAATATTTTTCACTGTATTTAAATGAGAGTTGATGTAATGACAGCATTTCTACATCCTTTATATTTCCATCCGTTTGGTACTTTATCAATTGACAGTTTTCAAGCTTCTGCCTTTTTCCCTCTTCTAAAAACTTCAACAGAACCTTAGTCTCAGACGATGAGGAAGTTTTAGGAATTCCTCTAGACAACTCCACGGTTGTAATAAATTAGAGTTTTATAAAATGAAAATAAATACCTCATAATACATGTTGCAAACTTTTTTGATAAGATTTTATATTCTTTTCAAAATAATAAGTGACAGCTGGGTAGTAATCAAGTTGTGTCTCTAGCGGAAAAACGTATCACTTTGGACACGAGTTTCAAGGAGAGTGACAACCAGTGACACAACCAATATATTTTGTGTCCACTTGCCTAGAATGCTACTTTTTTCGTGCCTGTTTTGCATGCGCAAAGTGGTTCATTTCTTAACAGTTCGCCACAAATAACACAAATAACTATTTTCATGCCTTGCAGTGGGAGACGCGCGGAATAAAGCTTTTTCGTTCACCCGCAAAAATATTTTTACTTAATTATTTACAATATTAGTATATTTTTGACAAGTTTTAATATTAATTCCAGAGCGCAAAATAATATTAGATACATTTTCTGTTACTTCCTGCTTGTCAGATTATTTAAAACTATATCTTTAGACATAAATAGAACGAATATACAAAAAATAATGTGTGTCATTGTCGCTTTCGAAAGATCTTCTTTCTCAAGCGACAAAGTATGACTTTAATCTCTTAATTAAGTTACAACTATTGTGTTGAAAAAAATTGTCATTTAATGCTGATATATTACTTTCAGGCTTATCTCAAATGGAACAAGTGCAAAGTGAATTTATTAAATCTGATAAATCAGTACAAGTGTCTATAAGAACCAAATTTAGAAGCAGAGCAACACAAACTGAAAATCAATCACACACTAAGGCAGTGTCGCCCATCAAGATATTAACTACATCCGTATCAACCTCTCCGTTAAAATGCGAAGCTTACATAAAAAAACCATCAAAGTCAAGTATAATCAAGATTTCAAGAAAAATTTTTACTGCGGATGATGAACAATCTGAAAGTGACACCCCATCTGTAACGCGTACGGACTTCTCACCCCCTCCACATTCTTTTCCAGTCAACATTCCTTCTGACAGCAGCTTAAGTGAGCAAGAAATAAAAAAAGAAAAATATTCCCAACTGTCAATTGAAAGTACCATGCATAAAATCAAGAAAAGGCCAAGATTCTACATAGGCATTCCAGAAGATTGTTATTATTTAATCAAAATTATACAAGAATATACCAATATTTCTGAACAACATATATTATTGTGTTTTAAAAAAATTAGACTGGATACAAAATTTTCTGAGCTTGCAGATGAATTTGGAATATCTTTATCATATGCAAGTAAGATGTTTTTAAAAAATGTCCCTATTATTGCAAATGTTGTACGTCCTTTTATAGTAAAATTAAATAAAAAACTAATAAAAAGGAATTTGCCTATGGCCTTTAGACACAAATTTTATAATGTTAGTTGCATAATTGATTGTTTGGAAATTGAAATCCAAAAACCTTCCAATGCTGTTAACCAAGCTCTGACATGGTCCGACTATAAAAAAGCAAACACAATAAAGTACTTGATATCCAGTACGCCAGATGGATTAGTTAATTATATTTCGCCAGGATATGGTGGGAGAATAAGTGATGTTTGTCTTGTGGAGAACTGTAATTTTCTAGATTCTTTAGAAAGTGGTACTTGTGTACTAGCGGATAGAGGATTCAAACATCTCGAGCAGCTACTACTGATGGCTGGATGTCAGTTAGTACGGCCTCCAAGTGTTGGCGCTGATTTTAAGTTGTCGAAAGAAGAAGCTCGACAGACAAAGCAAATAGCTAGTTTAAGAATACATATCGAGAGGGTGATAAGACGTGTAAGAGAATTAATTCGAGTACTTGATGACATTATAATTATAGCTTGTGGCTTAATTAATTTACAGGATTGTATTATTAAATAAAAACAAACAAAATATATCGATGTGTTTTATTTATACATAAAAGTATTTACAAAGTACTTCTATATATAAGGGGATATATGTTATCCTTCCAAAAACATGATAAGATATGTAACATGTTATTTACATAATCCTCATCAAATTTGACCGTAATTATTTCCACTTTGTTGTTGTTAGTGAAATCGGGATCAGCAATACAAAAGAAACCTGTCGCCACACCTACCAAATATATTTGGAGTTGTATTTGTGCATAAAATTTGTTTGCAATTTTTCCCTCTTTTATGTAATTTGAATAAGTTTTCATGTTTGTGGGACACTTGATTTCTATCACTGACCCATCACAAATACCATCAGGCGAACCTGCTATCATGGGACATTGTTTCGATATAATAAGGCCACACTGTTCAATCCTTTTCCCAAGTTTATCTGTCAATGTTCTTCGCACGGCATCTTCCAATGTCCTTCCCCGTTTCATGGCAGGTGTGTCGGGTATTTTGCCACCCATAATAATTGCATATAAAGTCCCATTTGAAGTTTTACATTTACTCACTTCATAGGCTTTAGATGCTGTGATCCTCCCGTATCTCAACTCATGCCATAGACTGTCCTTGGATTGATTTCGGGTCTGTTCTTCAACTTTTTTTAAAATACTGTCTGTGAAAATATGCGCAATGTTCTGTAGAAATACTTCAGAATATTTTTCACTGTATTTAAATGAGAGTTGATGTAATGACAGCATTTCTACATCCTTTATATTTCCATCCGTTTGGTACTTTATCAATTGACAGTTTTCAAGCTTCTGCCTTTTTCCCTCTTCTAAAAACTTCAACAGAACCTTAGTCTCAGACGATGAGGAAGTTTTAGGAATTCCTCTAGACAACTCCACGGTTGTAATAAATTTTAATGTAGTGCCGACCTTAGCCAATCGAGATTTCTTCCAGTAACATTGTTTGGATGTGCATGAAGGTTCTTCGCTCCTGCGATGAACCCACATAAGAAATGCAATTGCATGTTTGCAACCACCTTGTGATGCAGCACAGTCATGACATTGTACACTTAATATAATACCATCTTCTTCATCAATGAGCAAGGTAACTTTGTAAGATTTAGCATGAACTTTATGTTCTGGACAGATCTTGCATTTAACTGTGCATAATTTTCCTTCGCGTTTCAACTGCACATAACCTATGGCGTCATCGCCATATGACTGTCTTGAGGATCTATATAAGTACAAAGATAAAACGATTAAGACTATATAACAAGTGTTTTTTTTTTTCATATCATAGGTCGAAATCGTTAAAATAACCTCTAAACTAAATCGTAGAAAAACTTGGTGCATACATATTGTAAACAAATTTAAGTAGATATTTTATACTATATTTTATTATTAAAATACCTTATCAATACTTACATGGAAGTTTTAACATTCCTAAATTCTGCAGAACAGAAATCATTGTTGGTTGCAAAAAAGTTTGCAACCGTAAAGGAATCTATCCTTGGTAAGTTGGAACTATCCGCCTTTAAGAATCCAGCTTCCATTTCTAAGGTTCTTCTTTCAAAACAATTAGTTAAAAAACAATTTTTTTAAAAAATTCTCAATAAAAACGCCTACTAACACGGTAACAGAAGCAGTCCGACTCGCACTTACTATATCGTGACGTCACACGCATCTGATTGGTGCTCCGAGTGTTTTTGATCACGTGATTAAATGTCTAAATACAGGGAATTTATTATATTAAAATTACTATTATTTTGACACATATAATTAAAAAAGTGTGTTTTTCAGTATTATTTCAACTAAAACTAATAATTAAAAATCAATACATGTATATTTTTTACTATTGTCAAATACCCTATTGTAAGCGTTTTTAAAAGCAGCGATAGGGCTTCTTCAATTTGGAGGGAGTTACATATTAAAAACGGTAATATTATAAGCTGTTGATAGATCATAAACTTGTTAAATATCTTTTTTAGTTATTAATCCACCAAAATCTGTTTAAAAGGAAGAACCAACTCGTTGGAATTCTACACTAATCATGTTACGAAGTATACATATATTAAAAGAAATAATGAATTCCGATTTTAGATATCCTTTAACAGAACAGGATATTTGTAAATTTGTACAAAGTTATTTAAATCACAAAGGTATGCAAGTACCTGTATTTACTGCTAATTTACCCGGTTCGAATTGGCTAAAGTCATTTTTGACTCGCAACAAAGACCTCTCAATTCGTGCCTGTAAAAATATGAAACTTGCTAGGGCCGCTGTATCCATCGAAATTTTACATGAATATTTCCACGAACTTCATGTTTCTATAAACGGCATTCCTCCGACAAATATAAATTACGAGTCAAATCTGACAGATGATCCAGGCAAAACACGCGTAATTGTTCGGAAAGGTGTAAAGCACGCATCTAGAATTTTAGACTAATCAAAAGCGTCGATTTCCGTTATATTCTGTGCGGCTACAGATGGAACGGTTCTACCACCATATGTGGTGTACAAAGCTAAAAATTTATATCCCGAATGGATTGAAGGAGGACCACCAGGTGCTGTCTACAATAGAAGTTCTAGTGGCTGGTTCGATGGGGACTTATTGGACAACTGGTTCAATAAAATAGCTTTTCCATACTTAAAAGCAATAGAAGGAACTAAAATTATGATTGGCGATAACTTATCTACACACAGAAAAATTTACGGAGTATATGTAACAAGATTTAAAGTGTAAGAGAAAATTGTTTAAGTGAGACATATGGCATTATGAGAACCATATGAACTATATTACTTCAATAACCGGGATTGGCAACACTGATTTCAAAAAGAGCGGTTTATTATCCCATGTGCTGTGCAGTAAAGTTAAAAAATATCTAATATTTTTATAAAATAATTATAATAAATAATATTATAACACACTACAAATAGAATCAATAACTGTGTGATAAAAGTTAAGTGCTTTAGTGAAATTTTAGCTCAACCTACTACAACATAACCTCACAATGGCTGAAAATACGGATTTGATCTTATCAAAACTTGAAAAACTCTCGATTTTGGACAAACTAACAGAGGATGTTGAACATACTAAAAATATAGTGGAGACTATATCATCCTCCCTTACGAAAAACGAAGAAAAAATGCAAAAATTACAAAATGAATTCTCAAACCAACGCCGAGCACATGTGCAACTCGAGAAACATTTTAAGCAACAAAATTTGATTTTTTATGGAGTCGAAGAAGATGAAAATAACCGTTATGAATTAAGAAACAAAATAATATCAATCGTGTCTAACCATCTGAAAATAAACATTAATGTATCACAAATTTTAAATGTGATCCGTCTCGGAAAAAAGGAAAACAACGCGCCCACTACACGTCCTGTTTTAACATCCTTCAATGATATTATCCTTAAAGATGAGATTTTTTTAAACCGCAAAAAGTTAAAAGGCTCGAATATATTTATAAATTTAGACCTTACTGAACAGGAACGTCAGCAAAGGAAAAATTTATTAAAGTCTGTCAAAGACTACAAAACACAAGGTATCACAGCAAAAATAATGGGCAATAAAATCATAATAATGGAAGATAAAAAGCGTCCAAGGCAATCTTCAGATGAATTTTCCCCCTTAAACGCATCACAACTGTTTACACCCAAAATACGTAAAAACAGTACTTCCAAGCCAGGCACGTCACGAATCAGCAATCCCGAGGAAAACACCCTTCCTTTTTTGGAGAAGCGACCATCCACCGAGCCAACAGCATAGCCCCAATGGCCCCAACTCCAAGGGCAACAAAACCAACTCCGACAACCACACCCACAGCTTTATTTTCACAAAACTTCACCCATGAAAACAATCATCGTAAGATAAGTAAAGTAAATAATATTTATTTAAATCAAGAGCAGTTTTCATTAATCTTTTGGAATGTTAGTGGTTTTCAAAATTTGTTCAATATTGACTTAGATACTCAAACCAAATTATTGCAAGTAGATGCTATATGTTTAAATGAAACCTGGTGCTGTGAAGATATTAATCATTTACCCCTATTTTTAAGTAGAGAAAATTATGACATAATTTGTAGTTCAGCTACTAAAGAAAAAAGTAGAGGTCGTCCAAGTGCCGGTCTTGTTGTTTTTATTAAAAGAAAATGTAACATACTAAATTTCAAAATTATTGAAAAATCTAACCTATGGATTGTTCTAGAACTAGGAACAAAGTGGTCAAAATTTATATTGGTGTTCTTATACTTGAAACCTTCCCTAAATAATTCTGTTTGTATTGAAATGTTGGATGATCTACTTTCTAGTTTTTCAGATGCATTCTCGGACTATAGAATTTTGGTGGTCGGTGACTTCAATGCCCATTTGGGACTCTTAAATCAAATAGTTGACCCCATATTTACACCACATAATGTCTGGGAAAATAGAAACTCAATGCATTTAACTCACAATGATAGAGGTAAAAAATTGGTTCATATCATGGAATTACATGGTCTATATGTTCTCAACGGACGATCAAACGGAGATTTGGCAGGTAATTTTACATTTATTAACAATAATGGCAAAAGCACCATCGACCTTGCTTGGTGCAATCTTGCATGTATAGAAGTCATCACAAAATTCGAAATTCTACATACCCTTTCAAGTTCTGAACATGCAATTTGCTGTATTAATGTTGGAGACCAACAAGCTTCACACTTTGGTGACATAACACTAAATTCACCCCCTATTAACTATTTAATTAACTTTAAATTTGATTTAAATAATATAGTATGTTATCAAAACTATTTAGAAAGTTCTCAATTAAAATACAGTAATGACGAAGATGTAAATAGTTTAAATAATGAATTAATACAGCATTTGAAAGTTGCGGCATGCCAGACAAATATGTTAAAGATTACAAAAAAACCCAATCATAATCTTTGTAGAGACTCAAAACCTTGGTTTTCTAAGGAATGTAAGACAATCAAAAAACACTGCAAAGATAGTTTAAAGAAATACCACAAATCTCGATCTGAAACGGATCTACTATGCTATTTATCTCTTAAAAAGGAATATTTACAAACTTTATCAAAGCACAAAAAAACATACAATAAAAATATTCAATTAAAAATTTCCAACACAAGTAATAACATAGAATTCTGGAAGACAATTAAACATTTGACACCAAAATCAAAAAACTGTAATGAAATAGATATAGTAGCTTGGGAAAATTTTTATAAACTACAATACACCACACAGATTAATAAACAAGTAATTTATTTTGACTGTATTCACCCATTTTTTGACCAATCGATTACTTATGATGAAATTATTAAATGTTTTTCAAAATGTAAGGAGAACAAAGCCCCAGGAATTGATTGCTTAAGTAATGAATTCTTCAAATATTTACCAGATAGTACAATTCATTACATACTAAACCTCTTCAATAATATTCTTACTAATGAACAAGTACCAGAAGCATGTTCATCTATAAAATTATTTTTATTACACAAAAAAGGGAATAAACAAGACCCCCTAAATTATAGAGGTATAGCTCTCTTTAACTGTATTACTAAACTTTTTACACAAATACTTTATGACAGAATTCAATACTGGTGTGAAGAAAATCATATTCTTGCTGAATTTCAGTCAGGATTCAGGCGTAATAGGGGGACAATAGATAATATTTTTATATTAATGGCAGCTTCTCACTTATATTTACGACTAAAAAAAACTTCTGTATTTGCAGTATTCATTGATTTCCGTCGAGCATTTGATACCGTTAACCATGAAATTCTGTGGGAAAAAGTGTATGGTGTCGGTATTTCATCAAAATTTACCAGGATTATCCAAAATCTTTATGATAATGCTGCTTTACAAATAAGTATTAATTCAGAATCCTCAAATCCTATTAAAATAACGAAAGGTGTGCTCCAGGGCGAGATACTTAGCCCGCTCTTATTTACTATATTTATAAATTATATAGATAATCATTTCCGACAAAATGGAGTTAGGGGTATCAATATCGACGGAGTTCATGATATTGTTCTTACAGCTTACGCTGATGACTTGGTCATTCTCGGAGACTCTCCCGTAGATGCTAAAAGAAAGCTAATTATCTTAGAAGAATATTGCAAAAAAAATAAATTAATAGTCAACACAGAGAAGACAAAAATTCTTAAATTTCACCGTGGTCGTTCTCCTGCATATAATTTTGTCTACGATAACTTTCCCTTGGAATGTGTTAATTCTTTTAACTATCTTGGCATTGAATTCTCTTCTTCTGGAAAATTTGGCCGCGCTGCAAACGAAAGCCTCAAAAAAGGAAAAATGGCTATCCATAAAGTAAATAATTTACTATGTAAAAGTAGGTCCTATGGATGGAGAGAAAAGATAAAATTATTAAAATCCACAATTAATTCAACAACCCTATATGGATCAGAAATCTGGGGCCTAAGAAAATTAGACAATATAGACTTATCCCAAACGCGTTTCATGAAATGTATGTTACAATGTCCCAAAACTACACCAAATTCTATGATCAGACTTGAAACGGGTATCGTACACATCAGCATTGACGTTTGGAAAAGAGCTCTTAAATGGTGGCATAAGTTAATATATATGGAAGATAACCGACTACCAAAACTTTTATATAACAGATTACGCAACCTCGATAATTCAATTTCAAATAGCGTAGACTTTAACTGGTGTACCCAAGTAAAAAACTTTTTAATACAAGTAGGATTTGCTCAAGTATGGGAAAGCCAAATAATTAACTCAAATATAATTGAATCTATTATGGAGACACACCGCGCAACTTTAATTGAAAAAGATATTGAGAATATTAATTCCAGTAAATACAATCAATACTATAAATATATAAATCCAGTCAATATGACATCTCACTATTTAACATGCAATGCACCTATTTGCAAACTTCGGGTCATTGCTCAATTAAGAACAGCTTATAAAAATAAATTAAATTTTTACATTAACAAAATTAAATATACAATTGATACAACAACAAACTGTTCATTATGTAATTTGAACATGACTGAAGACCTTTATCATATTCTGATAATCTGCCCGATCTACTCCCCTTATACGAAACACTATTTACAAAATTCTAATATAGAAAACTATACACAGACAAACTATTACCAATTATTTATGGATTTAACGAAAGATAAAATTAGTAACATTTATTTTTTTATAACTGGGGTACTTAAAACCAGAAGTTTCATTATAAATGAATAAAACAAAATACTCAACAATTCAATTGATTTTAAATATTCTGCATATTTATATTTTTGTTACACTAGTTATAAATAATATTAACTCGCAATGAGCATTGAATAATGTATAAGGGTAAATATAAATTTTGCTTTATGTCATGGTAAATTAAGTTATTATTGTTAATTTCAACGTAAAAAAAAAAAAAAAAAAAAAAAAAAAAAAAAAAAAAAGGAGAGAGGAGGAAGAAAAAAAAAAGGGAAAAGGAGAAGAAAGGAAAGAAAAGGGAGAAAGGGAGAAAAAAAGGAAAAAAAGAAAAGGAAGCACTGAATAATGTTTGTTAAATAAACTCTATTTTTTAGTTAATAAAAGTATGTAAAATAATAATTTAGTTATATATATGTGGGTAATAAATACATATTCTAATTTTATGTCAAGGTATTTATAAACTTTTATTGTTTATTTCAATGTATGTACGTATTGTCAACACTTTGTATAAGATTTGTGAAAAATCTAAAGACAAATAAACTTATCTATCTATCTATCTATCTATCTACTTCAATAACCGAAAAAGTGTTATTTGAAATGTATTAAATGAAAGACTGTCATTTGGATTGAATAATATTCATTGAAATATATAACATTTATTACTAGAAGTCTACAATTTTATCTTGTGTCAATAACTGTATTTATATTAAACCAACTTTTTTAAATGTTCATGGATACTTTATAATCATTTATTTGATCCCTTGTTCTTATTAATGTGAGTATACTTCGACAAAACTATCAATATATTTATTGTAATAACATTTTTAAGATTTAAATATATTCTTGTATTGTGTTAGATCAATACCTGAAGAGATTGAATGAAATAATGTTGTTTATTAATATTATATTAATAATTAATACAATGTAGCTTTTTCTTCATTCAAACCTTTTGGAGATTTAGTGTAATGAACGATACCACTTCAGTATAGGGAGGGGCTTTACCGCTTAGTCGTATACGCGTAGCCTCTTTGTTTATGTGATAAATGTGTCGTTCTTCAGTATAAGTGTGTATGTACTGCGTAAAATTATATTGTTTTGTTTACTAATTTTTTATTGTGTATTGTGAATATATCATGGCCGATAATACTACGAAAACTCTACTGCAACAGTGGGGTTTTGAAAACTTCATACAAACATTTGAAGGTAAGTAAGGTTACATTCCGTTTGCTTTTCACAGTTCTGCAACATTTTTATTGTTGTGATATTATTTTACAATATTAAAGGTTAAAAGTAGCACGTAATTTTTGAATTATTATTTAGAAAAATATAAATTTATTGTTACATATCATTGCGCAATAATTAATCATAATTGCGCAATAATTAATCATAATTCGTAAGGGTCAATTTTACAATTGTCGTACAAACCATGGATAATTTATTGCTTCGATATACACAAAAATATCGCATACAATAAACAGTATACATTTTTCGAATGTTGATATTGAACGCATAACTTAACAACATTTGACGAGCAGTGTGCACATCATCCGCACTACTCACTTATACCGAAACATATACCCCTTTTCGGAGAACTGGTCAATAAAACATATAATAACAAGTTCAATATTATATATATACTGCACAACAATTAGTAATTACGTTTTCCCGATTTAATTTTATGTAAGAAGTAAAATATCATTTTTTACAAACATTTACAGAAATGTTGATTAACTTTTTACTTCTCAGTTTCAAACTAAGTATGAAAACGAATTTGCCCCTGAATTTTATCATTTTTATTTTTTCATTTACAGAGCAGGATATAACCGAAGAAGTACTTCTGTCTTTAACCGAACAAAACATTGCAGATATAATTCCAACTGTGGGGAAAAGAGTGTTATTGTTTAAAAAAATTAATGAATACAATGAAACAAAAAAAAACTGAAGGCATTCCTTGAAGCTCCACTTGTAGGTTCACATAGAAGGCAGTTATTTAAAAGTTTGCATACTAATGTGTAATTAATTTTATAGATATTTGTACCAGACAATGAAACAGAGGCTTCAACTGACATTGAAACTGATACGTCAACACCAGTTACACCGTCCAGCTCAACAACGACAGTAACTTTAGATGATTTTTCTTCAGAAGAACCTCAAGTTGTTAAAAGAGCTTTTAATGAGTCTTCCTTACCTTTAAGAAGCTTTTATGGAGAGTCAGAATTTAAAAAAGCATGCACGGAATCTTACCACTTAAATCTACAGATGTTTTTAGAAAAAATCAGATCTGGTAGATATATTTTGAACAGTTACAAAGCAAAAAAGGTTTTGGATAAAAGATCTAGAAATATTTTAGCAGAACTCATTATTAATGGTATCATTTTTGAATCAAATAGGTAAGTTTTCTTTTATTACATGTACCTAATATATACAATAATTTAAAACTGAACATTTTTTCCTAGATCTGCAACTCATTTAGACTGAGATATATCACAAAAAATTTGAAGCATACTTACCACTTTCTCATCAATCACATATCTGGCATGCATCATGGGTGGAAATGATGGGTGTAAAATACAAACCTGGAGTGATTATACTATTAAGCTTAAATTTTTTACCTGATTTAGGTAAAATTGAGTGCATATATATTAACAGCAAAAACGATGTGGTTTTTGGGTATCAGATTTTGGACACTGTTTGTTTCTCTGAACATTATAGATCATATGAAATAAAATATGCACATAATTATAACTGTGTAAAGTTAAATGATTTAGTATACGACAAGCCGTTGACTAGTCATTTATTAAATAATGGAAAAGTGTATGTTAATGTAGATTAGATGTTAAAATGCACTTGATAATAAACTGTGACACTGAGTTATGTTTAGAATTGTATTTATGTTATTTATAAAATAAATATTTATAGAAATAATACAATATAACATAATTTTTTTTAAACCTTTTATTTTTATTGCAGTAAGTAGCAGCTTCCTTTGAATCAATATACATATTATATTACTTTAATATGACAAATGTATTAGAATAACAATTATTATTTATACAATGCAATGAATAATTTTCTTGCATCAATAATTATTAAGTATTTGTGGTTAGTAACTGAAATTTTTATTACAATCACTTCATCTTTTGTTGTAACAAAGATGTTTTATTCAAACAAAACATTTTTTTAATAAAAATACTGATTTTAGATATTTGTCCGAAACATTTATGCTGTCAGTTTGAAAATAAAAAAAGATTGTTTTAAACACTACGTATTGGGTTATTTTAACCCCCAAAACCTTGTTTCGCTGTACAATTCATTCCAATATAGTTGCCGAAACAAATTCACATTATTCAGCTAAACAGCAAATTGTATTACAAATTACATATTTGACTTAACTCGAATAAAGCATTGTTTCTATGCAAACACTAAAAATGGGTTGACTAAATGATATTTTTTTCTGAGTGTAGTCATTTATCTCGGAACATCATTAAAAAATGTAATGAGCATAACATTTTATTTAAATTTTTACCGGCAAACAGCACTCATCATTAGGTTTGTTCGAACCGTCAGTTCTAAGCAGTTCGCGAACTAGTGAGCCTGCGCATCTCACTTAAACGCGTTCGTACCCCGTAGTTCTTAAATTCGAAATTCTGAGAACTATCAGTTCGGCGTTCGAACATGTTTGAATTTTAAATTCAAATTCTCATGGAACGCTTCTACCAGTTCTTGCTAGAGAGCAAGTATTTCAAATTCTGATCATGCGCAATGAAGAGTATAGGATGTTTGACATTTAGAAGCAGAAGCAATGCTAGGAAATAATAAGTAGATTAATATACTAGTTTCCTTAATTTTTTATTGTTATTTATTTTTCTTAAGGTAAGTTTTATGTGTAATGTCTGTTATTACCAATATTGAATAATATTTTATTAAGATTTACACTCGAAAAACTTATAATGCTGTTCGAAGATTCAACTTCATCAAGCTCTTCTGATGAAGAAATTAACGAGTACCGGATTATAAGACGTCCAAGAAGGAAAAATGAAAATTATGTAGAAGTATGTGTCCCTAGTTACAGTACTAACGTATTTAAAGAACATTTTCGCATTGGACGGGAAATTTGTGAAAATTTAATTAGGTTATATACAAATAGTCCTTACTATTTTGACAATGCGGACGGGAAATTTGGCAAACTGGATGCACACCATCAAATATTGACATATCTGTGGTTCATGGGACACCAACTGCTTCAATTAGAGATATTGCAGATCGCTTTGACATTTCCATAAGCACACTTTTTAAAATTATAAGAAAAGCATCGTATTTTCTAAGCTATTTAGCTATAGAGAATATTAAATGGCCTAGTAATGAAGAAAAGCAAGATATAGCAGAATATTCTGCCGGACGTGGGTTACCAGGAGTAATAGGCTTAACCGACGGATCTCACATAAAAATAGACAAGCCCAGTAAAGATTCTGACTCCTATCTGAACAGGAAACATTTCTTTTCAATTCAAGTAAGTTTATACAGGTGTAAGCGAAACAAGAAAACGCGATTTTTTTTCGGAAGTGATTAGATATACAAAAAAAAATACTATAGAACAAAGTTGTAGGAAACCAAGGACATCTCATTACAGAAAAAAATATTATTGAAACCAATGGTTCTCAAGTTACAACACAAAGTTATATTTTCTTAAATGGGATGGGATATATTTATTAGGCCCACTCGATAGAGTATTTTTTTCTGAATTCAGCCATGTAATCATTTTATATCCTTACATAATGAAAATATATAAATATATAATGGGATGCCCCCTTTGATCTCCTACAATTTTATTTTATAGTATATTTTTATATCCCTAACAATTGCCGAGAAAAATCGCGTTTCCTAGTTTCGTTTACATCCTGCATATATGTTTGTTAAGGTTAAGTATAATAAAACATATGTTTATCAGATACAAGTTGTATGCGACCACAGACGAAAAATTCGGGACATTTTTATTGGATATCCTAGATCTGTTCACGACAGTCGAGTTTTTCGAGTATCACCACTGGCTGAACAATTACCAGAAATATGTGGTGAAAATTATTTTATATTAGGAGACAGTGGATATCCGTGCACACTATTTCTAGTTACACCCTACAAATATAGAGGAAATCTTACGGCAATCCAGCGGAATTATAATACTATTCATACAAGGAATAGATACATTATAGAACATTGTTTCGGGGTACTAAAACAAAGATGCAGACAACTATATCACGTAAAATTAAGAAATATAAACGCAATATGTCATTTCATTCGGAGTTGTTGCGTACTGCATAATATTGCACTGGAAGACAATGTGGAGTCTGCCGAAAACGATATAGGAGAAAATTATAATTTACCAATGTCCAGAAGGTTGAAGATGGTGGAATAAATGATGATAGGGATGGTGTAGCTATAAGAAATTATATAGCAGAACTGCTGTTTAATAGAAGATATAATTAATTTTTGTTTGTGTTTTTGTATCACAGTATAGCTATGTATTATTATTATTATTATTATTATTATTATTATTATTATTGTAAGCTAGTATGTAGGGAATTTTAAATATTTAAAATAAAATTAGATTTTATTGAAATAAAATAAAACTCTTTATTAGAAAACAAAAAATTAAATTGTATTGTACACTAGGTAAATACATAAAAAAACAAAAAAATTTACAAAAAATAAGCTTATAAGTTACACAAGAACAAATTAATTTTCTTTTTATTTGTTTAAATTATTTATCATTTAAATTAAATGACTTAGCAAAATTCTAACTGACTGGAAATTAAAAAATAGAGAATGTTTCCCCAAAAAACGCGATGAAATAAACAAAGTCTGGATTTAAAGCAACTGGTATTTACCCTCCAAATAAGAATGAAGTGCTAAAAAGAATTCCCGAGGCCATCGAGAAAAATTTAAATAAAAATTCTATGAACCAAAGCTTTAAAGAAATTATTATAAATGTAACCCAGGTTCAAGAAATTGTTAAAACTAAAAAAAGAAAAAAATGTTCCTCCAGGAAAATCTATAACTGCCGAAGATTTGGAACTCAATAATCAACCATTTGAAACTGAACAATCCAATGATAAAGACATCGAACCATTTAATGAAGAACATGAAATCCTAGCTCAAGCAGCCAAAGATCTCATTGATACAGGAGATAGCACATCAGAGAAATCCCACAGCGACTTTTCAGACGACGATTAGTTTTCTGTAAACAAAAATAATATGTGTGATATTGTTCTAGATAAGTTTGTGATAGTAGAGTTTATTTACAATAAAGGAAGTAAGAAAGAGTGCAAAAAGAATTCGTTGCGAAAATTATTGAGACAAAAAAGCAGTCTTACATTGTAAGTTGTACGAGGCAATATAAAGAAAGTAAATCTACATTTGTGTTCCCTGAACAAGACGATATTACAACTCTTAAATTAAACGAAATTATAAAATCTGTAAAACAGATATTTTTTAAAAAGTACCGGTCGGTATTAGCTTTTTCCATAAAACATCGCAAAAAGTGTTTCTGTGTAATTTGTCCATTTCAAAAATTTCTTGATGTCGAGAGTATTTATACGAATGAAACTTTTCATGTTTTAATATTTTGTGTACTGTGGAAGGATGTAAATTTAAATTTTTTGCTATTTGGCGCACACTAATATTAGGATTTTCTGTTACATTTAACAAAACATTTAATGTATTATCAGTAACATTGTTTTCTTCATTTTCCTCATTTTCTTCATTATTATTTACTTTACAATTTTTGCATAATTTAACAACACTTCCCGTTTTATAAAATTATTCTAATAATCCGTATCTTGACGTAGTACTAGGAATTGGCCTATCCAAATACAAAGCACTAAACATGGTTTATGGAATTGCTATTAAAATACCATTTTATGCACTGAATCTTTTCTTTTATAGTAAATTGATCCATAATTTAAAGAGAATAATCGATATTAATAATAATAACAATGTGTCAAATAGTTCAATGTCAAACATGGATGTCAAATAAAAACAAATAAAACATCAGGAATTCAACGGCAATATGATGTAAATTGCGTATTTTAATTTAGGTTTTTTTCGTAAAATAATGAGAAATTGTGTTTAATTTTAGTCTCATATTGTGTAGTTTTTAATTCTGAACAAGTTTTTTATTTACAACTTTTCTCTAAAATTAATAGGTAAGTAAGTACAGCAAAATGAAAAAAATAACATTGAATTCCCTATATTATGGATTTCAAGTAGACACACGGTATATCTTGTGTGTCTTAAAGGTGTACATAGGAGATTAACATGGGAAATCCGTTTTTTACAATTTCCTGCTCGCCTAAATATTTTAAGCAAAAATGTGTCAAATAAAAGTTTTAGAGCATAAAATGCTACATCTAAAACAATAAACAGAATTACCTACACCTGTTTTATAACGACAGAAATTAAATATGAAAATATCGAAAATTACGTCGAAAATATCGACAGCCATGGAATTGAACAAAAAATAAATAAATGCTTGACGTTTTATCTGTCACTGTGTCACAACCAGAACGTAAGTTGACTTATTTGACGTTTCTGACAATTTGATTTTGTCTCTAGTTTTATTGTGTGAAATGATTAAAAAATGAACATTTATATGAATGAAGAGCTAAATTCGTGACAAAATTTGAAAAGACTGCTAATGTGTCTTCGAAAAATACACGTGAACCGCGTAATCAGAATACAGGACGAGCAGAACATGGTTTACTCTAAGAAAAAGTGGTAGGAATGATAAGTGTAGACCCCTTCTATAGTACTAAGGTACGAGTAGATGTATTGGAAATGAGTTGAGTACATAACAGCATATACATAATTTTTTTACGCAATGTTGAATTTTTGTTATATTCATATTACTTAAACGAAACTGTATTTTCTTAACTTTTTTTATTAATTTTATATTTCTACTATTACCATAATTAAGGATATTTGTTCAAATCAAATTGTCAGATACGTCTAATAAGTTAACTTACGTTGTGACAGATAAAACGTCAATTTTTTGTTCAGTTCCATGGCTGTCGATATTTTTAACGTAATTTTCGACATTTTCATATTTAATTTCTGTCGTTATAGAGCATGTAAAAGTAATTCTGTTTATTGTTTTAGATTTAGAATTTTATACCCTAAAATTTTATTTGACGCATTTTTGCTTAAAATAATTAGGCGAGCAGGAAATTGCAAAAAACTGATTTCCCATGTTAATCTCCTATGTACACCTTTAAAATAGACACACGGTATATTCAGTATCACATTCCTTAAATCTAATATTTATAATGAAAAATAATTAAAGTTGCACGTACAAAATTAATTTGTGATAAATTATTTAAATGTCAGCAATAGTTTACATTGTATATGAATAAATTATTCATGTAATTTATTTACATATTATTGCTCTATATAGGAGATACAGACCAGAGCTCATTTCCAATCTTCAACAATTTTGGATCCTATTAGGTACCGTAAAACGGGGTAATATGGCACGATTTTTTCGAATAAATGTAAATAACTTTTGAGCTAACACATTTTTACATTTATATGTCGGGTGAGGGTCTATGTATGTTGTTTATTTTACATGTTTATAATATTTTCGCCCCGCCGACTTTAGCATATTTTTGTTTTGTTTCGTTCCATTTAACCCCGAGCCGGGGTTATATGAAACGCAAAATTTCAAGCATCATCTTTAATACTTCCAGGCGAATTGGACCATTATAAACTGTAAGGCCTTTATGGAACACTCTAGTTCTTTATTTTTAAAAAAATATGTTCATCACTTACCTGTTGTGACTAAGGATACTTAAAATATAAAACACTGCTAATCTTGATTTATAGTTTCATATTTATGTATGAAAATAGGGAAAAATATCAAATTTGTTTATTAAAGTTTTCATTGTATAAAAAATAATTTAAAATAAACCATAAATTGTATTATAAAAATAATAAAAAAATCTTTTGAAATAAAAATACCGTAATAAAATTACAAATTTAAATAACATCATTTGTAAATTTATATTAACCTTTATATATATACACTCATGGACAAAATTATCGAATATTTTTTTTTATCACTATTACTTGAAAATAATTTAGAATTATCGCCATAAACTTATATATGTGCTGATGTTATTTATCTAGTAGACTGATACAATCACTTGTTTTAAAATATTTTGACGTTTAATTCATATTAATGGTGATTATTGTCTCTCGCGCGTTTTATCTTAAAAAGTTCCTTATATAATTTAAGAATTATAGTGAATTAAGTTATTTGTGGTGAAATTTAGTAAGTGATAGTGATTTGCGTTTGCATTTTCCTCTATATAAAACAACAGTATGCCACCAGTTCGACGCTGCAATGAAGCTGAAGCTGCACAAATTGTAACTCTATATAACGAAGGATATAGACAAAAAAATATCGCACGACGTCTCAGGAGAAGTCAATCTACAGTATCAAATATTTTAAAAAGGTATCAAGAGACTGGAAATTTCGAACGGAGAGCCGGTCAAGGGCGCAAAAGGTGTACAACAGCAATTGATGACCGTTTTTTGATACTTAATTCTACGCGAAATCGCACATTGACATCCACGCATCTCAAAAATGAGCTATTAAATGTAAGACAAACTAATGTTAGTTCGAAAACAGTCAGACGAAGATTAAAAGAAGCAGGTTTAGAGCCAAGACGGCCTGCCATAGTTCCACGTCTTCTCCAAAATCACAAAACTCGTCGATTAGAATTTGCCAGAACACATGTTCACTGGAATGTCGAGCATTGGACAAATATTCTGTTCACGGATGAGACCAGAATTCAATTATGGAAGCCAGATGGACGAAACCATGTCTACAGAAGAGTTGGAGAACGGTACGCCAGCTGCAATCTTATACAGAGTGTTAGTTTTGGAGGTGGGGGCATAATGCTTTGGGGAGGTATTAATTGGGACGGACGCACCGAACTCGTGGAAGTGATTGGACGAGTAACTGGTGACTTGTATATCGAAAACATCCTTGAAGATCATGTTTTGCCATATGTCGGCCATATTGGATACGAAAGATTCGTATTAATGCACGATAACGCTCGACCACATGCAGCTGGCATAGTGACTAATTACCTCGATGCAATCCAGATTCAAAGATTAGATTGGCCACCGTATAGCCCAGATTTAAATCCAATTGAGCACATGTGGGATCAGCTAAAACGTCGCATAAAACGAAGAAATCCCGTTCCAAATACAATAGGAGATCTGCGGATTGCGGCACAAGAGGAATGGAATGCAATTCCTCAAGAATACATTCAAACTCTAATTAGTAGCATGCCGAGAAGAATGCAAGCAGTAATTAGAGCTCGAGGAGGGAATACTCGTTATTAACTGTGCTCTTATTTTAATCAAAAGACTAGTATTTGGCATCCCAATAGCATTTAAGTTTAAAGTAAATATCCTTCATGTTCATAACATTTATCATTATTTATTTTTCACGATTTTCCTCTCATAATAACTTAATATTGTTCACTTAAAATTTGTAAAATAAACTGTTCTTCCCAATTTAAAGTATTTAAATTACTTGATTCATTAGAATTTATTTTTTTCAAAAAGAAATTGTGATAAAAAAAATATTCGATAATTTTGTCCATGAGTGTATATATATATATATATATATATATATATATATATATATATATATATATATATATGATGTAAATTGCGTATTTTAATTTCGGTTTTTTTTTTCGTAAAATAATGAGAAATTGTGATTAATTTTAGTCTCATATTGTGTAGTTTTTAATTCTGAACAAGTTTTTTATTTACAACTTTTCTCTAAAATTAATAGGTAACTACAGCAAATTGAAAAAAATAACATTGAATTCCCTATATTACGGCTTCCAAGTAAACACACGGTATAAATAAAATTATTGTAAAATATTAGTATTTTTGTATATTTAATTTTTATTGTAAATAATAAAATTTAATAAAAAAAAATATAGAAAACTGCCATGAGAGGCATCTTGCGGCCCGGCCCACAACTAACCAACACGTCTTGACAGTTCTATTGTTTTAACATTGAGTGCGCACTCCTGATCCTCCTTGGAAATCATCTATGTAACTAAAAGCTACATTTATGATTCATTAACAAAATATCCGTAATTTCAAATTTTTTGGAAATATACCAACTATAACCCCAATTGATTTAAATATATTACATGTAGATAACACAGCAACTACCAATACGAACATTTTTCAAAATCCAAATACTACGTCTTCGTCTTCCCATGAACTTGAAACTTATGAAATAAATATTCAAAACTGTTCAAATTTCACTATTAATTTAATTGTTAATAAAAGAATAACTAATAATGTAACTGTTAATAAAAATAATAACTAATAATGATAGTTAACATTTCATTATATGAATCTGTATGTTAACAAATTTGCGCTTTCATAAAGAATCTGGGTTTTTTAATGCAGATTGTGGTCGTAGATAAGATTTTGTGTGTAACATATGAGTAAATTTGGTTTTATGACAATCCCTCGAATTTCGAATTCATGTCATAATCTAAACTTTACACAGTTGTCACATAAATAACAATTATATAACAATATACGACCTACAGAAATTTACTATTAAAGTTCAACAAATGATGTAGCATAAACCATTAGCATTTCTTTAATTTTAATGGTAATTTCAAAAAATGTATTCTTGTAATGAAAAATATCAAATAATCGGGCCTATTCTGTAACTCAGTAGTTAATTTTTAATCACTGGTTAATTTTTTTAACTAATAATGGGGCCTATTCTGTTTCTCAGTGATTAATATTTAACCACAGGTTATTTTTTAACCAGTCAAGTATGTTGACATATAACAAAAAAGGAATTTTTAGTTGTCAAATCAATATCTATTGGATAAAAATTTTAACCAGTGGTTAAAAATTAACCACTGAGTTACAAAATAGGCCCTAATAATAGTTAAATAGTTATTACAATGTATCCACAAATTTTAACATAAACACTGTCAAAAAAATTAAGATTACCATGAAAGATAATGGGCGTGTTTTGTAACTGTCTCACTTGATCAAGCAGAAATTATTCGAACACAATAGGGCTGTTGCAAGAATTTTTATATGCCTTCTAAGTATTAAATTTAAAAAGATATCATTATTTAAATAGCCTCAAATTTGAAAATATCACCAAATATCCATTAGATATTTTACAATAATTTTTATTAATTTGGATATTTTGAAAAAGTCACGTGATCTGACACATAATGTGACGTTACAACAAATACATCTTCATCGGCTCCAATTGGTTCTTTATAGTGTCAATAGACCATTTCAAAAATGTCCGCGTCCTCTACGTGTTTATTTTTGAACTAAAAACTTAGTGCCGTTAAATGGCGGCGTACGAGAAATGTCAAAATTAATTTAAGTGCAAAGTATGTAAAATGTTTGTTTATGTTGAAAATGAAAATTTGTCGAAATAAATGGAGTATATTCATCAGTTATTTATAAATTATGTAACTATGATAGATTTGGTATAATAACCTAATTTTTTTCTTTAGATTATTCGACCATCAGGAAAATATATATCTTGTGATAATTTCTTTTCAGTTATATAATAGTGTTTTTAGCTTACACATTGCAAATGCGCACTGAGTTCAACATATCACGTGACTACACCGAACGAGTTCTGCCCTCATCCGGTGGCAGTGCAGATTTAGCTGAAAACGATTTTGTTTAGCCGCTATATTTGCACTGACTATTGCACTTGCCCAGGGAGTCAGTGCACAAAAGTCGCACTAAATTTTGCACTCAATGACAAGCTAAAACGCTCAGTGCAAAAAAGTGCGCACTCGACTTGTAAACTGAAAACGCTATTAAAATAAATTCATATCCCACATACTTTATCAATTTTTTTGATATCCATTGCTGTCTATTTATTCTACGTGATCCATTCTTTTCTTCCGTTCATATTTTGAGAAAAAGAATGAAATTAAATGTTTTTTTCAATTATTATTACAATCCGGTACGCACAATTACTATTATTAATTACTTTTCCAATGAAGAAACAAATACTCACCAACAAAAATAATCGAACTGTCACCTGTCATATCATAAACAAAGATGGGTATATGGCACTATGCCCATTGAATTTTTGAAATGGTGTATTCTTTGTGTTTTGTTACAAGTGTTATGATAAATAGACTGTCAAAGTTGTCAAACAAATGTCAAATTTTTGAGTTTGGTTCGTGTTAGATAATACAAAATTCAATATAAAATGAGTAATTTACAGTATCGTATTGTGCCTTCTTGCAAAAATGCGCTAGGAACAAACCTACTATTGAATTTATAAATATGCCAAAAGATGCGAAGAAAAGAAAATTATAGCTGGAAGCAGTAGGTCGAAGAGCTGATGATTGGGTTTTTACATTTTATTTTACCTTAACTCTTTACCACACCTTATTTCGGCAACAGTAAAACAGTCGTTTTCTGATATAAATTCAGCCATCGTCCAACTTCCAATTTTCGGTAAACTGCCCGACTTAGCTTGAGTGTATTCTCTATTAGCCATTATTACTCATTTATAATGCAAAATGTCAGCGTCAAATGTCAAATTAGAAGTTTGTTATTAACATGTGACAAACTATCGCCTACGTTTATTTATCTAAATAACAAAAATAAATGTAGGTGATGGAAAAACTGTTTTTCTATTGGCTGTGAATGACGTAATGTATATGCTTCTACGACACAGGAGTGGGGGGTTGTTTTTAATGAGTATTTTTGGCGCCAGTATTCGTATTTAATTATTTACGGCAATAACAACAAATTAGAATTATTATTAATAAGAAAAATATTGCATAAACTTTCATTTAAAATACTTTTTGAAAAATGTGAAACAGGCTCATTGGAACTGTTCAAACAATACGAAGTTTAAAAACGTACTTTACTAGACGTATGAAAATACAGATCAGGCCCGGGAAGCGCAAATGGCGGATACTGGGATAGCATTTATAGTTTTGCTTCCATACAAGAGATGGCGACACCAGTACCATTAATACGTAATTTTTTTTTTTACTTGTTGGCGCAGTTGGCGCGAAATTTGACATTATTTGTCATTTTGAATTGGAACGATTCAAACCAATCAGACAGTTATTAAGTTTATGTTTTCTGCATTTATCGTTTTTTGTAGTTATTGTATGTGTTAAAAACCTCTTCAAACAGTTTTTGTATTTATTGTCTTTTGTAGTTATTATATGTGTTACAAACCGCCTCAGACAATTTTTACGTTTATATTTGTTGTATTTATCATTTAGTGTAATTATTGTAGTCGAAAAAACTTTTAATTTTTAAGATGCGACGATTAAAGTGTTGTGTACCGGAATGTACTGCTACCGGTAAGTGAAAATATATATTTATATAATTATATTTTTATACTAGTAAAACTTATTACAAAATCGTATTCTAGGAATGACACAGCATAGATTTCCCCATCCTAGGAAACATCGAGATTTATTTTTCAAGTGGCTGGAAGTACTAAACATGCAAGAACTTCTAAATTTATATCGAGAGGTCGTATATACTAATAAGCGACCTTGCTTTGCCCATTTTGAGGCAAAGCATAAAAGCCCAAACAACCCACGTCTCCACGTACTTGCAGTTCCATCGCTGAATTTACCTGGTGAGTGTAAATAATTTTAGAATCGATGTTTACAATTTACATTTCTTTGAGGTTTTTAAGTTATTAGAGTAGATATTTTATTTCTAAGTGCATTATTGTATTTTTTACATGTAAGGTAGATGCGGCCAATAAGGCCTATCGGGTAATAAGGCCTAAGTACCAAAAACACAACTTTAAATGGTTCCCGCCAACCGAAGTCACAGTCATAGGTAGCTAACCATCCCAGATGGCCCCCCATACCTGTCACGACTCGCACGCCCGCGTGCTGCTGCCAGTGTTGCCAGCGGTGGTACAATTGTACCAGATTTGGTACTTTTCCACTTGAAAAAGTACGTTGGTACTACGGTTGACAATCTGGTACTTTTTAACATTTTTTGTCTTATCTAATTCCATACGCGACAAAATATATGAAATTTAGTAGATTTGAATAATAATATTCTTTCAGTCACGTAGTGCACGTGAATTACCTCATGCTTATCGGACAGTTGGCTACACTGTGTAAATTTTTCTATTTTTCATTGGGCGCATTCAGCGGACCAGCGGTCACTGAACATGTTCACCAATTTTCTGCTAAATGCAATATTCACTGTGAACTGTTCAGGGACCGCGTGACCGGAAAAAATCGTCGGTCAGCGTTCAGCGGTCACCGTCGGTACTTTGTTTTGACGTTTGAGTGAGGAGAATAATTTAAAGGTTAAGAATACATATGTTATTATTACTTATATTATTTCACTAATTTTTATTCTTATATACGTTTTATAAATATAGGTAATAAAAATAATGGCATACCAACAAGACCATATAATAAATGGTAGGCAGTACACAATTTCTGGGACAGATGAGGATCATAATAAAATTCAAACTGGTAATATTTAGACATTTTTATATATTTATAAATCTCTATTATTCCATATTTTAGATCCTGATTATGCGCTATCAATTATTAATAAAGATCAGGACACAAATAATAATTTTCCAGCACAACCAGTTGCACGTCCAGGAAACAGTTAGGTTTCCATTAAATTTGGTTTGTGTAAGTACTAACAGCAAATGATTATTTCAGGTAATCAGGATATCATCTGGAATAGATCCAATACTTTATTTTTATTAGAGCAATATAATTTGTGCAAGGAACAATTTAGAGACCCCAAAAAGAAAAAGAAAGATTTGTGGGCTGAAATTTCTAAAGAATTTCAGAAGTCATTGGGGGTACATATTTCAGTGGACAATTTAATGCAAAAGTTTCGTAATTTGATGAGGACTTTCAGAAAAATTAAAGATAACAATAATTCTTCTGGAAGGAGTAGAGAAGATTGGGAGTTTTTTGATATTATAAGTAATATAACGTGCGAAGACAAAACTGTAAATTTTGGACCGACGGTATCATCTTTGAATCTACCAGGTAAAGAAAATACAAGTCAGGTTGAGATGGAAAATATATCCACAGGGGTTGAATCTAATTCAACGTCAACTTTAAAAAGAAAATTAGTTGAAGTAAATGATTTAACCGAAACGTTATCTCCAACAAAGGAGAGAAGGGCAAGAGGAAAAAAATTGTATGAATATAGAAAAAAACAACAAGATATTGAAGAGAGAAGAGTACAGGAAATTATTTGCTTACGACGGGCTATAGAACAGTCCAACGAAATACAAGAACGAAGAAATATGCTCTTTGAGCAATTCATTAAAATGCAGAAGTAGTTTTGTTTTGTCCCCTTATTTTCTATATTATATATGTAAGTTTTGTTTATTTCAATTTTTGTTTTTATACTGAGTTGATTTTAATTTTATAAGTATTCACATATTTTCTTTATTATATACCTACGAACTAAGACTGATTATTTGTGATTTGGTGTGATAAATAAATAGATATTTATTAAATATGCTTTTATTTTTTATTTATTTACATAAATAAATTTTTTATCCTTTCTCTTTTCATTGCAGCATTTTCATCTGCTGCTACATTACCTATATTAAAAATTTCTGCATCATCCTCTTCAAATGGTTCTATATGATCAATGTCATGATTTTCGATGAGAAAGTTCTGAAGAACACAACATGATGTAATTATATTATTAGCTAAATTTAGATCGCCACAGTCTAAATATTTTAGCCTTCGAAATTTTCCTTTTAATAAGCCAAAGGCTCTTTCAATAGTTGATCGTACAGAACTTAGTTTATTGTTATAAATAATTTGCAAACGGCTTAAATTGCCGTTATCTCGGTAAGGCGTTAATATATTTGTTGAAAGTGGATATGCTGAATCCCCTATGAGATGATGGTGCCCATCTAGTAGGCGATTGGGATCTCCAGAAAGTTCTTGGCCAAGTGGGCTGTTTCTGAAAACTCGGGCATCGTGCATCCGTCCAGGCATGCCAACAAAAATATCTATGAATTTGAGATTTTCATCACAAGTTCCTAAAATATAATATTTTAAGTATTAATAACGATAAGGACAGTTTACCGATCAAAGACAAAATTTTGTCTGAGATCGGTAATTCCTTAACGTTCGTGATGCTTATACTATTTTTTGCACGATCGACGCATAAAATTTAAAAGAAAAATAAAATTTGAAAATTATTTTGACATATTAAAAATTTTTAGTTGTCATTTTTGAAGTACGCTTTGATTTTTGTTTTTATTTGTTTACCTTCTCGCATCCTGAACCCCTGAACGGTAAATGAAGTACATCACTTGCCGTTCAGTAATTTGTAAATAAGACCTACTGTCTTGGAAACACTATCGGTAAACATAAGAAAATAACCCGATCGTGTAAAAATAATATTAGGTATGGTATATAGAACAATAGATGTTTCAAGTACGCGTAATTGCATTTCTTTACCTTGTAATAAAATCGAGTGACCACCATATCTGTTATAAAAATCATGTCCATTGTTAGGAGGTTGTTTGATTGTTATGTGGGTTCCATCAATGGCACCAACTATTCCTGGAAATCCTCCAGATCGCTCTTCAAAAATCTGAGTGTCATTGCAAATTAATCAAAATGTTCTAAAATTGTTTTATTCACTTACCCTGGCAGACGTATCTTTCTTTTCTGCATTAGGCCATTTTATATACTGCGGCATTAGCATTACTAGAATATTTGTAATTTGTTTTAAAATGTAATGCCCAGTACCATCTGATATGCCAAATCTATCACCTACTGCCAAAAAACTTTCTTGCTTACTTAGCAGCCATATCATGTACAAATTTTTTTTATCCAACGGTATTATCGCATTTTGCTGTTCTGGGTAATTGTTTCCAACAGCATTAAGAAGATTCTAAAATAATATTAAAAAATTGCGATGTTTGAGGTTATAACACGTTTATTTTATTTACGTTTTCACACAACTAGTACACGGCATATGTAAATTAATTTTGAAATGATTACCTGAAACGTAGCTCTTGACATACGAAAATGTTCCTTGAACTGCACATCTGTATAATTAGGCACTACTGTTTCAAAATAATGTGGATTTCTTGTAACTTCAACCGCTCGTACCTCTTCTTCCTCAACTGGTGCTCCCAAATCGTTAATTAAATACAATACAGCGTTAAAATTTATTGGATTTTCATCCAATAAAAATGGTATAAAATTATCATTCATTTTCACGGTGTACTGTCAAACGTGCAAAGTGACAAAACTTTCACATGTGCATTTAGCAGGACACTGACCGCCCGGTCAACTGGTCAGTGATCGCAAAAGTCTGCTGAATGCGCCCATTGTTCTTGGTTGTTACACCTAGCATGATGGCATGAACACTGCATCACTGCAAGCGTTTTATATGAAGTTTAGGTTAGTGACTCAATACCGAAATAAATTGTAAAAATGAAACGGTAAGCTAATCATTGGTTCTAAATACACAATTCTAAGGTTAACTAAAATTACAGGTTTTTAAAACATGGAAGTAATACTAGCAATAGTAGTGTTAGTATTCAACAACAAACTTCTGGAAGCTCTGCCACTGCTACAGCTACTGCTACTACCAGTGAAAGTGATTCCGAAACCGAAAAAGCTTCCACGCCAAAAAAGCGAAAGTATATAAACATAAATTTAACGAAAAGTGGTTAAAACAATTTTCATGGCTAAGAAAAACAGAAAAAAATATAGCATTTTGTCAGTGTTGTACAACAACTATAAAAGGAAGTCTAACTCATATCACAAGGCACGATGCTACCGAACGACATAAAAATAATTTGAAAAAAATACAGTCTACACCTAAAATTGAAAGTTTTTTAAAAAATACTGACGATGAAAGAGTTTTAAATGATAACGTTCATGCAAGCGAATTAAAATTGGTAATGTTTCTACACGAACATAACCTCCCTTTCCTTCTTATGGATCACATGCAGAAGTTATTATGTTCTGTTTGTCCAGATTCTGTATTGGCAAAAAATATCAATTGTGGCAGAACTAAAAGTAAAGCACTGACTATTGAATGTTTAGCAAATGAAAGCTTAGAAACAACAAAAAAACAATTAAGAGAAAGTGGTGGCGTTTATTCTCTGATAATAGATGAGACTACTGACGTGTCCTTAAAAAAATCTCTTGCCGTTGTATTACGTTTTTGTTATAATAACAAATCTACAGACAGATTTATTGGATTAATTAAAGTGGAGTCTCAAACAGCTGAATCATTTTTTGATGCTGTTTTAAATTTATTAAAAAACAACCATATTTCTGTAGAAAATATGATAGGTTTAGCTGCCGACAATGCATCAGTTATGATGGGACAAAAGAAAGGCGTGCAAGCCAGATTTAAAGAACTGAGTGAAGATATTTATGTTTTGGGGTGTACGTGCCATTCACTTCATCTTTGTTCATCTGCTGCATGTACCAAATTGCCATAATCAGTAGAAGAATTTGTAAGAAATTTATATAATCATTTTTCTAACAGTCCAAAAAGAATAGGAGAATTTGAGGAATTTCAAAAGTTCCTAGAGATGAAACCTCACAAAATGCTGCGTGCAAGCCAAACTAGATGGCTCTCTTTACAAGTATGTGTTAATTGTTTAGTAAAATACCAAATACACAATAATATAAAAAATTAAAAATTGTCAAATTATTGTTTGTTGAAAGTTATTATTGTTAATCTGTAATATATGTATCATTATTTATTTTACTAGATAAAATTTATTTTGACAGATAAAATAATGCGCACATTTGTACAAAGAGTATGTATGTATTTTATTTTTGTTTCAGGCAGTAGTTAATCGCATACTTCTTTTATGGGATTCACTGAAATTATATTTTACAAATTTAGTATATGAAAAGAACGAAATACTACATACAGATAATGTATTACTGGAAAATTTGAAAAATCCTGTTTACAAAGCATATTTACTATTTTTATCCTATATACTAGACATTATCAACCAGATGAATCTTCAGTTTCAGAGTGAAAATATTCAAATTCATATGTTACATACCAAATTCTCCATTCTCTATAAAACTATATTGAAAAATTATATTAAAAAAACTGTACTTGATAAGACTGATTTAGCTAATATTTCTCCGTCTAATCCAGATATTTATATGAAAATAGAAGATATTTATATGGGAGCAAATGTTATGATTTATTTAGAAGAAACTAATATAGAAAATAAGGAAGTAGAGAAATTCAGACTGAACATTTTAGCTTTTTATGTGGAATTATCTACACAAGTCAGAAAACGGTTTAAATTTGATGATAAATATTTGATCTTTTTGACAAATTTCCAACCAAAAATCGTTATTAGTGGTGTGGTAACATCAATTCATCAAGCTTCACATTTCTTCAAAAAAATCATTTCAGACGTTGAAAAATTGAATCACGAATGGAGATTACTTCCCGAAATGGATCATTTAAAAAATTTATCGGATTGTTCATTTGAAGATTTTTGGCAAGAGGTGTTTAAAACAAAAAATGAACTTAATGACGAAATGTTTCCTAATGTAACAAAACTAGTCAAAGCAATTATGTGCCTCCCGCATTCTTCTGCTGCAGCGGAAAGAATTTTTTCGAAGCTAAATTTAATAAAGACTGATTTAAGGAATAGATTGACGGTAGAAACGTGCAATGCTATTATGTTGTCTAATGAACTTTTAGGAAATGAAAAATGTTTTACATGGCAGCCTTCAGCAAGGCTTGTGAAAATGAAGCCAAAATATGTGTAATAGAAAAACAAAAAATTCATTTATTTACACTAGTCAGCAATAACTGTTATATACTGTTACACTAGTCATATGTAATTTATATGTAGGATAATTTTTCATTTTCGATGTACTTAAAATATAATAACTATTTTGTAACCCTTTTTTATAAATATATACATATATTTGTTACAAATGTTCTTTATTATTTTCATTTCATACTAGTTAAAGAAAAAAGTAATGAAATAAAAGTACCTAAAAGTTAATTTTTATCTTAAATTTCAAATTTCCCGGTTTTTTTTAAGTTGGTACTTTTCTGTTAAATCTGGTACAATATTTTGGTTATGTTGGTACAAAATATTTTCGCGGTCTGGCAACACTGGCTGCTGCCAGTGCGGCGTCATTCATCGTGGCCGACGGACGCACATCTCGATTTATAATATAACGGTCGAACCAAACGTAAGTATTTTTTTAAATTTTACACTTTTCTACATTATTTTGCAGTTTAATTTTCTATTAGTTAATGTTTTAAAGACCTGTGCTGTACAAAACAGTACAAATTAGACCGAATAATTGTATTTTAAAATTTTCTTGACAACGTGGTCGGTTGTTAATAAGGCCTATAAAATTCGACCATAGGCCTTATTACCCTCCTTTATTAGTATCATCAAGTGATTAGTTTACTGTTTATTTTAGGTCTTTAGAAATGTAATTACAACTGTTTTTTAATTGATTTATGGTTTTTAGGCACTTGTCATAATCACAATGTCCCCCAAACGAGCATTGTGGTCTGAAGACAATCTGGTGGCAGCAGTGCGAGCAGTACAATGTGGACGGCTGAGCACGTACAAAGCTGCCGAAAGGTACAAAGTGCCCAGAAGAACTATACGAAACCACCTCCAGACCGCCAGTTTAAAAAAAAACCTTAGGCCGAAAACCTTTACTTAATGACGAACAGGAAGCTGAGCTTGTGAGTAGAATTGTGAGGTTTGCTATAATAGGATTACCTGTTACACCACAGATTCTCCGCCGGTTAGTCTTCAAATTTTGCGAGAAGAATGACATCAAGCATCCCTTCAATCAACAAGCTAAAGTTGCTGGTAAGGATTGGTTTAGGATGTTCATGAAGAGACATCCGGAGATATCACGTAGAAAGGCTCAGTTTATGAACCCGGCCAGGGCTCAAAAGCTAAATAAATTTATCGTAGATGATCATTTCCAGAGACTGAACGAAGTTTATGATAAATTGGATCTCAAAACTCGTCCTGAGAAGATTTACAACATGGATGAAAAAGGCTGCCGCCTAACGATTCACCACCAGCAGACTGTTTTGGCACAGAAGGGAGCCAAAAGAGTCCATTTACAGTCTTCGGAACACGCCGAAAGTGTTACCATCGCCGGTTGCGTGAACGCACTTGGTACTAGCATACCACCAATGATCATTTTTAAAGGCAAACGTTTGAAGCCTGAGTTATACGACAATTTACCAGCGGGATCATTAGTAGAAAAATCTGCAAAGGGTTATATGACTAATGAACTGTTTATAGAGTTTTTGAGGCACCTAGCCCGATACAAAACTCCAGGAAAGTGCCTCTTAATATTTGACGGGGCAGCTTGTCACTTAGATCTATCCATCGTGGAAGTTGCAGATTCACTCGACATAGCATTGTACTGCTTACCTTCAAACACAACCCATGAACTGCAACCACTTGACAAAGCTGTCTATCGATCATTTGAACACCACTGGGATTCAGAACTTTTATTATTCATGGAACAAAATCCAGACAAAAAACTCACTAAAGCACGCTTCAATATTATACTTACAACTGTCTGGTCTAAATGTATGACACATAGTAACATAACAAGCGGTTTTAGAGCGACTGGTTTGTATCCATTTAATCCGCACGCTATTCCGGAAACATCTTTTGCTCCATCTGTATTGTCAGAAGCGCCAGCTCCTGTACCAGACGCTGTGGATGTGAAAAATTCGCCACCTCGCGTCCTATTCAGGCCAATGGCCCCCGAGACACCCCAGCCATCGACATCAATGCAAGAACAAAGAATTGATCATACCCCAAAAAGATCATCTATTAAATTGTTTTACAGAATGGTTTACGGTAGTTCCAGTTCTGATGATGAGGACAATGTACCCCTCGCTCAACTTAAAAGAACATCATTTAAGCAACTCCTACCTACACCAGTTAAAAATACCGAAAAGACACCAACAGTCAGAAGAAAGGCCATCAATTATAGAGGTACTCCAGTTACCAAAGACCTGTTTAATAAAAACAAAATAGAAAAAAAGACTTCAGAAATGAAAAAGACCAGAGGAGCAGAGAGCAGTAAAGAGAATAGAGAAAGTTGGTACTGTCACGCATGTAAACAGGACCAAGAGACTGATATGAGGATGTGTTGCAAATGCAGCAAGTGGTACCACGAGGAGTGCGTTGGTTTGTCAGAGGGGGAAGATGAGGATTTTGAATGTCCAGATTGTTCCTAATATAAAACAAAATGTTATTAAGTCTTTACTGCGATTATCGCATTACTATTATTTTATGGATCTCAATTACCAAATATAAGAAGTTTATTTTATTTATTTTTGTAGTTTAAAGTCTTAGGCCTTATTATACTACCATAGTTTAATAAGGCCTAAAGACAGTGTTTTTAAAAATGTTTAATTTAGTCTATGTTTGTGGCAGAAGTTGCCGTTTTTCGTTTTTAATAGATAGTAATTGACATAAACATTGAATTTACATTAAAATTTATTGATTCGTTTAAACAGTTTTTGATTTATTTTAATTCCCGCTTAGCTAGGCCTTATTGGCCGCACCTACCTTATAGTTCACTCCTTAAATTCAGGTACCGCCTTAACATCCGGACTACTGACGTAAATGCGCCTGTAGGTTTTCCGACAACCATTGAAAGTTCGATTCCATCCACATCAGTTGCCGCACTTCTAGACATTCCTAGTATCTCCTGAAATGCAGCCAGGTAATTATTTATTTTTTTAAGAATTAATTATACATATATTTAGCAAATGCTTTAAATAAAAATATGCGGATCTTTTAAATTTAGCAACATATTTATTTTCAGATAATTTGCCGCAGTCCCTACTTCAGTCAGTGATAGTTAAAAGGAAATTGGAGTTGTCCCCAAAAGCTAGGAAGCTCTATTCTAGCGCCACATATTGAAAAAAACAGGCAGTCCGTTCACAAAAGAAAAACTCATCATTTAAACAACGTTTGGCTGCAGCAGAGAAATTTTCTGAAACAGAAATTCCGCAAAATGAGTGTGATGACGCCTACAGCCTTTACATTTTTCAATATGCAAATGCGAGAAACGGCGCGTAAAAAATATATCAGACGGTTTAGCAACCAAGAAAAAGTTCTGTCACTGACTTTATTCAAGAGCTCTTACAGCAAATGTTCGGTTTGCCTTCTACAAAAACATTTTAAAAAAATTTTAAGACATGGTTTTAACAGCAGGCATAAATACAAAATTATTAAATGCATTGAAGAAGAAAGTTTCTAAATTAACCAGGCGAAATAAAATTTGTGCCATTCTTTTCGACGAAATTAGCAAATGTGGAATATAATGCTACCACAGATAATATTGACGGGTTTGTTGACGATGGTTTCCAGCGAGTTATATTCATATCACAAGCCGTACGGCTTCATATTACGTCTAGCCTTGTAGTTGCCAGTCGGCATTCTTTATCAATCACGCGCCTGTTGTCATCAGCAATGACTAATCTTATCAGTTAAAAACTTGTGTAATTGTAATTAACAACTAGTAGTAGATGTACCTTCTTAATAACAAGAGCTACCATAAGTCTTTTGTACGTTTGAAGTTAAATAAAATTTTTAAAAAGATTTCGAATAAAGTTCGTAATTTAATTGGCGCAGTCGATAGTAGGATAACTACATAACGTGTTGTATCGAAATTTGCAAGTGCAAATCAATTCGTTAAAATACTTCACGGTCAGTTTCAATTGTTCAATTGTGGAACCTGAAAGAACTCAAACGATAAGGAGGACAAGTCCATCATCCATAGTGCCCGCAAGTCGAGAGCCCGGAGATCTTCTGCTACTCACCCACGTCTACAGAGCCCGCAAAGCGAGAGTCGAGACAACCCCTGGAGTCATCCACAGTGCCCGTACATCGAGTGTCCGGAGATCCACATTTTAAGTGTCTATAGTGCCCGTATATCGAGTGCCGAGACTAAACCCGGAATCATCCACAGTGCCCGTATATCGAGTGCCCGGAAATCCACACCTACTTTTACGTCTATAGTGCCCGTACATCGAGTGCCCAGACTAAACCGAATGAAGATAATACTTCTCACCCTATTGTCCATTTTGTAAGTAAATTATATATTGTAAAAATATTTTATTACATTATTATATATAAAAATAATGGCAGTTCCTGAATTAAGAGAAATTCATTTAAAATTAATCCCAGAATTTAATGGGAATCCAAAACTTTTATCCAACTTTGTTTCTGTTAGCGAAGAGCTAATAAATACTTTTTATAATAATGCGCAAGTTGAATGTTTTCAAAATAAATTACTTTTATTAAGTATAAAAATTAAAATAACCGGACATGCAGCCGAACAATTAGCCGGCATAACTATAAGAAGATGGCTTGATATAAAAAATGCTTTAATAAACGCTTACGCGGATAAACGGGATGAATTAACATTACTAATCGAAATCGCGAATATAAAACAAGGAAATAAATCGTATCTTGAATTTTATAATAATCTTTCACACCTTCTCGGTTTGTATACTTCATATATTGAAATGCATTACCAAAATCCAATCACTGAAGAAGCATTAAAAACAAACGCGAATAAACTAGCCTTACGAGTGTTCACATTAGGTTTAAAAGAACCCGTTGGCCCATTAATAAGATCACGTAATCCAGCAACATTAAATGATGCATACCATCTTTTAACTAACGAATTTAATGTCAAATATGTAAAACCTGTTAAACAAAATACGGGTATGCCCATGCAACAAATTCCTGCAATGACATACAACAAACCAACCAATAATCCCCAACCAAAATATAATCCACAACCAAAATTTAATTTCCCTTCACAACCCATTCAATTAAAGCCTACTACACAACCACATAAAACATTTGCACCACGGCAACAAGTGAAAAACGCCCAATTTATGAGACCCACACCAATGAGTGTTAGCACTAGATTTACAAGAACTAATCCTCAAGCTAATAATTACGTCGCACAAAATCAAAATCCTAACAATTTTGGAAATTACTTTGTAGAAGAATTATACAATCAAGATTTCGGAAATCCCGACGAAATAAACAATGAGGAAAATATCGAAAATTTTGAAAATTCCGATGAACAACAAATTTCAGAAAATAATTTTTTAGACGATACCAGCCTCGGAATAAAGGAGAACTATTAAATATTAACTGTACAACATGTTTACCGTACCTAAATACTCGCGATTATATAATACTTTTGGATACTGGTTCAACAATGAACTTAATAAACAAAAAATTCGTTTACGAAAATAAAAATCGTTTTAAAATTTATGAAGAAAAATTTCAAATAAACACCGCAAATGGTAAATCGCAAGGCAACGAATATATTATTTTACAAATAGAAAATATTCCAATAAAATGTTATTTATTTAATTTTCATAAGAAATTCAATGTACTTTTCGGCATCGGAGCTCTTAAACAATTAGAAGCACAAATAAACATGACTAATGAAACAGTAACATTGGCAAGTAAAACATTTAAATTGAAATACTTTAATATAACAAATGAAATAAATTTTACTGAAAACAATAATAATACCTTCCCTGAAATTCGATCCGACCATTTAAACGAAGAAGAGAAAAGAGAACTTTACAAAATCATTAAATCTTATCGTGACTTATTCCCAAATACAGACGAAAAATTAACTCATACTAGTGAAATAAAACATCACATAAAAACCACCGATGACAATCCCATTTATGCAAAATCTTATCGATACCCTGAAATTTATAAAAATGAAGTAAAATCACAAATCGATAATTTATTAAAAGATGAAATTATAAGAGAAAGCTATTCTCCATGGTCTTCCCCAATTTGGGTGGTACCTAAAAAATTAGATGCTTCTGGCAAACAGAAATATAGAATGGTAATTGATTACAGAAAACTAAATTCAAAAACTGTTGAAGATAAATTCCCTATACCCAACATTACAGAAATTTTAGACAAATTAGGAAAAAGTGTTTACTTCACAACACTGGACTTAGCTAGTGGTTTTCACCAAATTCAAGTTAACGAAAAAGACATCCCCAAAACAGCATTTAGTACTGACTTTGGACATTATGAATTCTTAAGAATGCCATTCGGATTAAAAAATGCCCCTGCTACCTTTCAACGACTTATGAATCACGTTTTAAGAAAATACATTGGGAAAATTTGTTTTGTATATCTAGACGATATTATTATATTTGGCACATCATTGCAAGAACATGCAGAAAATATTAGGAAAATATTTAGAAAATTAAGAGAAGCTAATCTCAAAATTCAAATTGATAAATCAGAATTTTTCAGAAAAGAAGTAGCATATTTAGGCCATATTGTGACAAAAGACGGAGTAAAACCCAATCCAGATAAAATAGAAGCAATTAAAAATTTCCCTATTCCGAAAACAACCACGGAAATAAAATCATTTTTAGGACTTCTCGGATATTACCGAAGATTTATTTCAAATTTTTCAAAAATTACTAAACCACTAACAAATTGTTTAAAAAGAAATAATAAGATAAACATAAAAGATAAAAATTACATAAAATGTTTTGAAAAATGTAAAAAATTATTAACAAATTCACCCATATTACAATACCCTGATCTTTCAAAACAATTCATTCTAACTACAGATGCAAGTGACTATGCAATTGGAGCCGTACTCTCACAAAATATAAACGGAAAAGATTTACCAATCGCTTATGCCTCCAGAACATTAAACGATCACGAAATTAATTACAGTACTGTAGAAAAAGAACTTTTGGCAATTGTTTGGAGTACAAAATATTTTAGACACTGTTTATATGGAGTAAAATTTCTAGTTCGTACAGATCACAAACCTCTTACTTGGTTATTCTCTGTAAAAGATCCAAATTCTAAATTAATGAGATGGAGAATAAAACTTGACGAATTTAATTATGACATTCAATACAAAAAAGGAACTACAAATGCAGATGCACTTTCGAGAATAAAACCAAATTTAAAAATTAAATATATTAACGATGACATTTTAAACAGTAAAAATAATATTGCTCATTGTATTTCCGCAGATAATAAACTAACAAAAGGCATAGCAGCTCAGCTAGAATCGAAATTTCAATGCAGAAAATTTCTGAACACATCACAAAATGACGTAGGCAAAATTAGAATTCAACATATCAATAATAATCGAATTTTATTTCATTTAGTCACTAAACAAATTTATAAATCTGAACCAAAAATGAAAGATATAGAATCATGTTTAATTAATTTAAAAGAATTTTGTGAAGAAAACAATATTAGAAAATTAGATATTCCAAAAATTTGCTCAGGATTAGATAGAAAAGATTTTAATGAAATAGAATCATTAATTAAAACAATCTTTGCAAATACACATATAGAAATTACTATTTACACACATAATCCAAAAACAGGAGAACTTTTTAATTCTGAAAATGATAGTATAATTGCAAATTCAGGATCAGATGATGACACAGCACATTCCTCTGACGAAAACCCAGTAAATGGTATAATACACACACAGAAACAAACGTAAATGTTGGTAAAAATCAAATTATTATTACAGGACATCATAATGCAACAACAATACAAATTAAAAATATGTTTAATAATACTAAAAAAAGAATAATTTTAATACTAAATTTACAAAATCTAAATAAAGAAATTATTAAATTTATAAAAGAATACATAATTCCCCATCAAAAATATTATTGTTATTTCGAAAACGAAATTTGGAAAGACTTTAATACTGTAATTCAAGAAACTTTTATAAATGAATCCATATCATTAATAAAATGTAATCAATTCGTAAAAGACATAGAAGATAAAAATGAACAAATAGAACAGATTATGAATTATCATGAAGGCAAAACAAATCATAAAGGAATTGTAGAAACTTATCAGAAGCTAAAAAACTTATTCTATTGGCCAAACATGACACAAACAATCGCAAATTATATAAATAAATGTGAAATATGTCTTAAAAATAACGGGATCCTATAAAAACTAATGATAATTTAACGCCCACGCCAAGATCACCTTTTGAAATAATGAATATTGACATTCTTTCACTAGAAAAACATAAATTTTTGACTATAATCGATCAATTTTCAAAATTTGCGCAAATGTATCCCATGCCTAATAGTAACGCTTCAGACGTTGTAGATGCTCTTTTAACTTTCTTTAGAAATTATGTAATTCCAAAACAAATTATATTTGATCAAGGTACAGAATTTCAAAGTAACCTTGTAAAAGAATTATTAAAACTGCATAAAATAGAAATTAAAAATACATGTGTCAATAACCCAAAATCTAATTCTCCTATTGAAAGATTTCATTCAACAATCATAGAACATCTTAGAATTTTTAATGACAGACCAGAATTCAAAGAAGAAAAACTATTAACAAAAATTAATTATGCACTTGTTGCATATAATAACTCTATACATACAAGTACAAAGAAAGCACCACAAGAGATAATATTTGGATACTCAGATTATTCAAAAATAACAAAACCCACTGGTATTACAACACAAGATATACTTGAACAACACAAAGCAAAAATGAAATTTTTACACGACGAAATACATAAGAAAATTCAACAAGAAAAGAATAAAAGATTTAAACCTAGTAAAAATCCCGACCATATTCATAAAACCATATTTCTTAAAGAACACCCTCGTCGATGTAATAAAATTGTAAACCCGATTTATAAAAAACTACATGTTAAAGAATACGATAAAAATCTCGGTGTAATAAAAGACGACCATGATAAGAAACATCGTATTGATAAATTAAAACGTCCACGTAATGTTTCAGATGGACAGAAGCGAGCACCGGACGAGACATAGAAAATATAAACAATAATATAGGACTTTATATTATAAAATTAGGTAAAACTAAAATATATTCTAATTCATATTATATATATTATTATTATAACACGACTAATATTTATAATGAGTACTTAAATCTTAAAATACAAAAAACACATCTTCAAAATGCTCTTAAAAATGGAACATTACTATATAAACGAGAATTCGAAACTCATAATAACATTTTAAACTTTAATTTCATTCGTCTCGATAATAAAATAAATTATATTTTTAACAAAAGACCTAAACGTGGAATAATTAATGCACTCGGTTCAATAATTAAACAAATCTCTGGCAATCTAGATTCATCAGACGGTGAACGATATGATAAAATATTTCAAAAAATTGAAGAAAATGAAAAATCCCTACAAACTCAAAATTTAGAAAATATTCGTTTTAATAAAGAACTTACAGAGAAATTTAATAAACAATTAGAGAATATTAAAATTAACGAAAATATAATATCATCTAAATTGTTGCAATTAGGAAATCATTTTAAAACAGAAATGAAATGGGAATACACCTTTTCAACAAAAGATATATTTAATCAATTAATTAATCTTAGTATAAATTTAATAGAAATTCTTAACGAAATTGAAACTTCTCTTTCATTTTGCAATCTAAATTTAATACATAATAGTATTATACAACCTAATGATATACAAGAGATATTAGAACAAATATCTGTAGAATCAAAAATAGAATTTGAAAATTTTTGGGACTCTTCAAAATTAATAAAAGGCCATTGTAAAACTACAAAGAATGTAATAAAATATTTATTAGAGATTCCTTTGTATTACGAAAACAATTTCGAATTATATCAACTAACACCCATACCAACTATGCACGAGGATAAATTTGTAACAATTAATGTTCCTTAACAATTAGTTTATAAAGATAATTCAAGAATATACAATATAAATAAATGCATTTACAATAAAATATATTATTGTAAAACGAAATTAGAAGAAACCAATGAATGTATTGTCAAAATATTTTCAAATAAAATAAATCTACAACAATGTTCCTTCCACGAATTAGTAAGGAGTTCCATATGTACCAAATTGAAAATTCACCATATGTTATTATAATAAGTCCTTATGAAAAATATATATCCATTGAAATTATACACAAAATGTAAATATTAAGGGAATATTCAAATTTAATAATGTTAATAATTGTAAAACAAATAATGTAAATTTTAATAAACAAAATTTTGGTCAAGAATTATTATTTGAAAATTTTAAAATTCAAAGTTTTGAAAGGAATATTATTACTAATTCCACATTGCTTATGCAAAATATTAAAACTATGAATATTACTCATAAAAAAATACCATTTATAACACAAATACAGTATCAAAACAGTACTCATTATATAACTATATATGTAATAATTATATTATTAATCATTATATTATTAATTGTTAAATATTATAAATATTTCAATTGTAAAAAACAAAACGTTGCTGATAACAATCCAATGACGAATCTTCATTTACCAAATGAAGCTTCTTTTTGAAGGTTGGAGGAGTTATATTCATATCACAAGCCGTTCGGCTTCATATTACGTCTAGCCTTGTAGTTGCCAGTCGGCATTCTTTATCAATCACGCGCCTGTTGTCATCAGCAATGACTAATCTTATCAGTTAGAAACATGTGTAATTGTAATTAACAACTAGTAGTAGATGTACCTTCTTAATAACAAGAGCTACCATAAGTCTTTTGTACGTTTGTAGTTAAATAAATTTTTTAAAAAGATTTCGAATAAAGTTCGTAATTTAATTAGCGCGAAGCTGAATTTGCAGATCACGCTCTCGTCTTCATGGTACGCGGACTGGTCAAACAGTGGAAACAGCCCATTGTTTTTGCATTCTGTAAAAGTTCTATGAAAACGATGCCCCTTCTACGTATTGTGAAAGCTGTGGTTAAAGAATTACAAGAAATTGGCCTACATGTTGTAGCCAAGGTGTGCGACCAGACTAAAACAAATGAAGCAGCAATAAATTATCTCCAAAAATGTACAGAGGAATCGTACAATCGAAAAAAAATTGGAATGGAGAGGCGGCGTTTTTGAAGTTAACGGACAGAAAATAATTCCGTTATTCGATGTGCCACATTTGATAAAAGGAATAAGAAATAATTTATTAAAAAGAAATTTGCATTTTACAATTGGCAACAACAGACAATTGCAGGCGAAGTGGGACCACATTGTTCAACTGTACAATTCAGATGTAGGCAACCCTATTCCCGAAATGAGACTTCTTCCGAAACTGACAGAACATCATGTCCATCCAACTCATTCAACAGGATTAAATTCCAATTGAAGAGTGGATTCACATATACAAACATCCATACCATAACATGAAAGATATTTATTGACGATAGTTTAAATTAAATTATAATTATTATAAATTATACTAACTGACATCAATTAATATGTTGTTTTTTTTTTCAGATGGCGACATAACATTTTGTCATGAAGCTGAAGGGACTGCTGCATGTTGTATTCTTTTTGACTGAGCAGATGTGAGCGCTCAGTTACAAGTGAGCAGAATTGAAACCTTGAAAATTTATTACTGTTCTATTTGCGCTGCTCAGTTTCAGCTGAACTGAGTATCTTGCTTCCTTCCTTTCCTCTATCGAGCAAAAAAACGGGGTGATCACTTCATTTGAGCAAGTGAGCAAACTGTCGTGGTTTGTTGTTGTGTACATATTTGCAAAAAGCTGTCAATAAATATGTGTGATACAACTTTAAATGAATATGTCAATCTTGTATTGAGAGAGAAGAACTACCAATATAATTTGGTAGTATCCAAGGAAGACGCAATGAAGGCTGAAGCAAGTATTTTTTCTGAAAGTTTAATTTGATAATAAAATATTAATATAGAAATGTTTCTTTTTTAGATGTGCAATATTATAATATGTTCTTGGCACATGCCAAAATTCATTCAGAACCAATACCAATAGAAAATGCGACTGGAGAATCGGAGAAAGAAACTACAGAAAAATTTTCATGGGGTTACCAAAGTACATTAGCATTAATTTATGCCGTAGAACAGCATTACTACGACTTAAATCACCCAACAAAAAGGAAACGTGTTTGGCAGAATATATGCAATGAGTTGATTAGTCAAAAAATAGAAGTAAGTAAAAAAGAAATAGTCTATACATATATTTATTTATTAGGTTACTCCTGATATTTGCAATAGAAAGTGGCGTAATTTATTACGAACATATAAATCATGTAAAGACATTAAGGGGGATGTAAAGTCAAATAGTTTTTCAGATTACAGGCGGGCCTGTGACCGTTCCTAATGTTCCATCTTTTTCTTTGCATGTTTAAAATGTATAGTTTCTCTGCATCACACAGCGCAAGTAGACCCTCAAGTTTTTAATGTAAATGTGCATGAAACGTACGATAAATTATTTGGGTAACTGCAACCCTTACCCTGCCTACTACTAACTAAGATCGCATTGGTTACTGCAAACCAGTACAACTATAATGCTGCCCATATTTAAAATATAATCAGTTTACATTTGGTCAACTTTAAGAAATAAATGCCGATTCTAACAGTACAATGTCCACTCAATTCCTAAATCCTAATGTAATGCTGATGTAGTGGTATGGTGCCGCACTAATCAATGTTGTAAAAAACAATTTTATTTTTCACTTTTTTTATCTACATGAAAATATAGAATATTACATATTTTTTAATTTGGTTAGATAACAAATAATAATAATAAATAAACTATTTTTACAATGTAAGCAGTTTTTTGGGCGAATATAATCTGAAGAAGTAAAATTATTCAGAATCAAAAATGCATACTTTGAATGCTTGAGTAAATAATTAAGATTTATTTGTTTGTATTTCAAACGAAATAAATATAGAACTTCAACCCATAATTATTGAATGGTTTTTATTTGTTTATACATAAAAAATTAAAATTATATAAAAAATTATTATATAGATAAATATAAATAATAAAATAATAATAACAGTTTTCACATCGCATATAATTTAAACAGTTAATTTATAAAAATTTATTCTCGGCAGATTTCTAATAGGCATTTTTCTTTTGTATCTAGAATCTATGATTTCAGGAAGTAGACAGCACATGTAAAAATTTTGTAAATAGTTGAACATCCTCGTTTCCCAGAATGTGTTATCACGCATTATCAGAAAGTAAAAATGTAATTAGAATTTTTTTATTATTAAGCCAATGAAATAAATCAGTAAGTACCTTCTCAATTGAAATTCCCTATCTTTGGTCCCTTTGAAATAAGCAGGATAAATTTACTTATTTCAATAATAAGATTATAAAATGTTTGCTAATATCCTTATATCTTTGTAGTATAATCCTATTATTTTATTTATTGCTTCAAAACGAAATATATTTTGTTATTGAAAATAAGAAATGGTAAATAGCAAAATTGTATCGGCCGAAAGGTCTTCAAAAGTACTTCAAATTTTGATCTTCGTTTGATCTTTTCAACGATATATGTCCATATTTTATTGTTTTGAACATGAAAAAAAAAGAATAATTAATTTACTGGAGTGAAAAAAAAAATATTAAGAGACAAATATAAAAAAAAACAATAACTTGTGTTTGTCGTTTCTTACACATTTGACATTTGTTTTGAAATTATTATCTTAAGAATATGTTATTAGAATTACGGAGACAATCTTGAAGAAAAAAATAAGTTTAGTGCCGCTTTGTGGTTAAAATGCACTTTTGTGCAAAATTATACTTCAGGCCCCTCAATGTATAATTTGCAAACTAAATTTAAAAAATTTATACTATATTTCGAATTCTTCAAAAAATGCTAGATTTCGTTTGTTACATAGATTCTTGTAATCATTTGTATTAGGTTATAATCTAAAAGGATTGTTGTAATCAAAATTTTTACAGTTAGTTTGCAACAATGCCAGAAACTCATCCATTCGGTAAAAGTGTAATTCATAAGCATTTTATTCTTCGCAAAATGCTAGTATTTATGCTTTGGTGCTTACAAATGTTGTATTTTCTTGATAACTATTCAAAAAACGATTTTTCTTTTTTGTAATATAGTTCAATTAAGGTTTACATATTGAACAAAAACACAAGTTTAAACTAAAACTAAAAAAAGTTAAATGTCATTTTTGACATTTATGTTACTATAAATATTAAAGAATATTTTATCCTTTGTACGATTTGATTATAGATTTCCTTTATATTTAAAAGATAAATGCTCATATTCATAAACTCTCGTAAAAATTTAAACGATTCGTTATAATTTTTATCGAGTAGAAACAGTCGACACTGAAAGAAAAAATAAAATTTAATTTGTCAATCTTGATTCAATTTGTGAAAAATTATAACGTGCCTTTTCGATTCTTTACGAGTGTTTATGAATATGGGCAAAAGAGTTAGAGACTTATAAAGATATTAAATTTTATAAATCATTGTATGCTATGGTCAAAAATAGAAATATAATTATTATATTGTCATTGGGGTAGTTTTCTGTAAGTGGAGGGATTTATTTACCCAATCATGTTTCATAATTAACCAATAGGGTGCTGCTTTATAACGATAGGTAGTATACAGGAAGCATGATATTCATTTAATGTTTAATTATTTTGTGTAGACAATACAAATAAAATATGTTTACATTACATATTTATGAAAGAAAAAGAGCGAACATTCAAAATCAGATACAGAAAGTATTATTTTATCTAATTCCAATAACAACAAAATTATTTGTTCAACAAGACGATTACCTTAACTATTTATAATATTCGTACTACTTTTTTGTAATATATAGTTATTGTTTATATACTCGTTCATACAAGTGTATATGTACATAAATATTTTATCAAAAATGTTTATAAAACTTGATATTTAAATTTCAACGATTGAAAATTTGGCGGCTAGGTAAATGTTTTAATCTGTTGTCTCATTGGTGGTTGCTTTTGGCGAATGGAGGGGATTACAGACGGACCTGTGCTTGAATCACACCCTGATTGAAGTAACTTTGAAGCAAAAATTTTATATTTTGATGTTTACAATTGTTGTATTTTCTTGATAATTACTCAAAAAACGAATTTTCTTTTTTGTAATATTGTTGAGTTTACTCAACCAATACCAATCGCCACCCTCTGAATAAATCTCACCCCACCTACTTTCACCCCCACCCCTTCGCTAAGCTAAGCAAAATATGTAGCATAAGCACTGCTTATGCTACATATTTTGCTTATTAAGCAGAGTCAGTACTCAATAAGTATTCATACAGTGAGCAACAGCTCTTGTCACATTTTGTATAAATCATCTACAAATAAATAAATCAATCAACACATATCTTTTATTTATTCAACGAACACCCACGTCGTTGTGTCTAAGAGGACATCCCTCTAGACTTAAGCAAGTGTAACGCAATAAGTTACATTTATGGTCCTTCGAGCCGAATCACCGGCATAGTGCATCATCACTCATCAACTCAGCGTCGTCAACCCCAGGAGGCCCTCCAGGTCCAGGGTACGAGAACCGTTCAATTCAAAGCATCAATGTCCAAGGAGCAAGTGCAGTCCAGTCGTCGAATACAATCAGGTTAGTGCGTAAGGTCTTGTTCCTATTCAGTATTTCCTTAATCCATAATACGTTTGTGTACATTTCAACAAAATGTCAGCCGAAAATCAAGACCAAATCAAATCATTAAAAAATAAAATCGCTCAAATCGAGTCACGTATGTCCAGATTTGTTAAATTCTTTCAAAATGCTGATAATAAAAGCAAGTTAGAAGAAATAGAAAGCCGTTTTGCAAAAATTCAACCATGTCTAGACGAATATGAAAATATTTATTCTGAAATTTCCCTCTTAGATCAAAATGAAATTAACGAGAACGAAATCAGTGAATTCGAAGACAATTATTATGAAATTATTAGCGAGGTAAAAACTCATATCAAAAACTCACATCAAAATACAACAAATAAAGCTCCTAGCGTTTCTAGTAATTCGAATGATGCCGCGCATCAGGTAAAACTACCTAATATTCATTTACCAAGCTTTTCCGGCCTATTCACGGAGTGGGTAACTTTTAGAGATACATATCAATCTTTAATTCATAATAGTACCACACTGATGCCAATAGAGAAATTTCATTATCTAAAAAGTTGTTTAAAATCCACAGCATTACAAACTATTGAACATTTAACTCTTTCTGATAGTAATTATGAAGAAGCATGGCAAAATCTCGATTCGAAAATAAACGATTAATAACTCAACATCACATTCGAGCCATTTTTGCATTTACCAACATTAACAAAAGATTCAAAAACAGTAAGGCAGCTGTTGCACGGCTTGACAACAAATATGAAAACATTAGAATCAATCGGTCGACCAGTTAAACACTGGGATGATGTATTAGTTCATTTAATCACTACCAAATTTGATTATCAAACTACAATGTCTTGGGAAAATAATTTAAACCATGAACCTCCAACCGTAGAAAAACTTATTGAATTTCTAACACAACGGTGTCAAATGTTGGAATCAATAGAAATAAATAACGCGGCTAATAAACAACAATCGTCAACAAATTACACAAATCAGAAATTTAATAAACCTAACAAATCTTCTTACGGGCATTCAACATCGCAGTTTAGTACGGAACAAGCATTTAATTCTTGTGTCATGTGTAAACAATCACATAAATTATACAAATGCAAAAATTTTCTTTCGCTTCCAGTCAATCAACGATTAATACAAGTTAAAAAACACAATCTTTGTCAAAACTGCTTATGTTTTGGTCATATAGCAGATAAATGTTTCTTAGGAAGTTGCAAACATTGTAATAACAAACACAATTCGCTGCTACATCAAAATACCAGCCCTACAAATAATATTTCGGTACAAAATCCCGAAATAACGCAACAACAAATTATGGACAACGACACTAATAATCCGGTAGTTACAGCCTTTTGTGAAAATCATATTCAAAACACTGTTGTACTATCTACAGCATTAATTGAAATTTTGGATCAGAATAATAAATCTCACATTTGTCGCGCCTTGATAGACAGCGGATCCCAAAGTAATTTTATTACTAAAGATCTTTGCAACAAATTAAATTTGGAACTAAATTCAATCAACATATCAATAACAGGCATAAGTCAATCTACGAACAAAGTCATTCATAAAACACAAGCAAAAATTAAATCTCGTACATCATTATTTTCGACAAATTTGGAATGTTTAGTGTTGGATAAAATCACATCAAATTTACCCCCTACTAAATTCTCAATCTCCGCGTTAAAAATTCCCAGCGACATAAAGCTTGCCGATCCTCATTTCAATAAGCCTGGGAACATAGATGTTTTATTAGGAGCCGAAATATATTGGGAATTATTGTCTGGCGACAAAATGGAAACAAACGTAAAACATCTGTATCTTCAAAATACAAAGTTAGGGTTTATTGTTGGCGGCAAAGTGAACACAAATAAAAACTTCAGTAATACTGCCTGCAATTTAGTTGTAAACAGTCTCGACGCTCAATTGTCAAAATTTTGGGATATTGAAAACTACGAAGATCACAAACCGTTAAGTCAAGATGAACATTTGTGCGAAAACCATTTCAACGCGACAGTGTCTAGGGAACCCAGCGGGCGGTTTATGGTTCAACTGCCGTTCCGTGAAAATCCTCCAGACTTGGGCTTAAGCAAACAAATTGCCCTGAAACGGTTTATGACTTTGGAAAACAAATTTAAAAGGGATCTATCCTTAGAATTGCAATACAAAGAATTTATATCAGAATACAAATTATTAGAACATTTAGAACCGTTAACATCAATAGAATTAAAAAAATTACATAATACAAATTCATATTACTTGCCACATCATGCAGTTTTTAAAAACAGTACCACCACTAAATTACGCGTTGTGTTTGACGGTTCATGTCCGACAAACAACGGCAAAAGTTTAAATGACAATTTATTAGTTGGACCCACGCTTCAATATAATTTATTTGACATTGTCGCACGATTTAGAATTTATCAATTCGTAATTTCCGGCGACATTGCAAAAATGTATCGCCAAGTGTCAGTTTACCCTCATGACCGCAATTATCAATTAATTTTATGGCGTGACCAACCACATGAACCTATAGAAACTTACCGATTAAAAACGGTTACATATGGTTTAGCATCTTCATCGTATCTAGCAATCAAATGTTTACAAGAATTAGCGTTAGAAAATTCAGATAAATACCCGGAATCTCATAAGATTATTCTAAATGACTTCTATGTAGACGATATGCTCACGGGAGCCAATTCCATTGAAGATTTATTAAAAATAAAAGAGGAAGTTACAGCAATACTTTCTTCCGGCGGTTTTGAATTGCGCAAATTCATGTCCAATTCATTACAAGTTAGTGATCATAATTCACAATCACAAACGTCCGTATCTTTGGACATGCAGCCACAAAATAAAACATTGGGTCTCCTTTGGCATCACAGTTCAGATTCCATTAAGTATTCAATAAATACTTCAAATTTTTCTAATGCAGTCACTAAACGGCAAGTTTTGAGCATAATCTCAAGTTTGTTCGATCCACTGGGATTAGCAAGTCCAATCACTATAGTAGCTAAAATAATATTGCAAGAAATCTGGTCTTTAAAAATTAATTGGGATGAGAAAATACCAGATCAAATAGAATCAAAATGGACTGAATTTTTAAACAGTTTCATTCAACTAAATGACATTATTATTCCGCGAAAAATTATAATGAATGAATCATACATCACAATCGAAATTCACGGATTTAGTGATAGCAGCCAAAATGCATACGGTGCGTGCACATATTTACGTGCTATCTATGCAAACGGAGAAGTAACTTCTAACTTATTATGTTCGAAAGGTCGTGTCGCTCCGCTTAAAACAATAACAATACCACGTCTCGAATTATTAGCAGCCGTGTTACTAACAAAATTAGTTAATACAATTAAACAAAGGTTAAATCTCAATATAGATAAAATAATTTATTGGACAGACTCCACAATAGTTTTGTCTTGGATTAAATTGCAACCAAATACTTTAAAAACCTTTGTCGCAAATCGCATTTCAACAATTCAATCACTAACATCATCAGATCAATGGAACCACGTTAGTAGTCAACAAAACCCCGCGGACATAGTATCTGGGGGCACTACGTCTGAACTTCTCAAAAACAACAAACTATGGTGGCACGGACCCGAATTTTTAACATTTAAGGATATACCGTATAACGACTCAATTTGTAATACATCCGAACCACAGGAAACAAAATCTTTTTGTTGCTTAGTTGCCGCAAGTAATAACGAAAACGACTTGCAGTCACATTTTTTATTCAATTATTCAACTTGGTTAAAAACATTAAGAGTAACGGCATATATCATTCGTTTTATTAAAAATTCGCAAAATCCAAAACTTAAAAACACCGGGCCATTATTAGTTGATGAAATACAAAACGCGCATAACAATATAATTAAAATTATTCAAATGGAATCATTCTCGGAAGATATACATTTTCTTAAAAAACATGGAGAAACTTCGAAAAATAGCAAATTGAAATCATTGCATCCATATTTAGACAAAGAGGGTTTACTGCGTGTTGGAGGTCGTCTTCGACATGCATCAATTAGTTTGGACCAAAAGCATCAAATTATTTTGCCTAAGAACCATCACATTACTCATTTAATTGTTAAATACCATCATATTACACAAATGCATTCTGGTTGTCAAGCCACAATAGCAGCTTTACGGCAAAAATATTGGATCGTGTCTTGTCGTAGTGTAGTACGAAAAATAATTTTTAAATGCGTAAAATGTTTCAAACTGAAACCTATCTCCTTCGAACAGTTAATGGGAGATTTACCTGAGGCACGAATCACACCTTCGAGACCGTTTACCTACACGGCTGTAGATTACGCCGGCCCAATAATTATAAAAAATGGACATGGTCGAACAACAAAAACAATAAAATCATATATTGCACTATTTGTTTGTTTTTCAACAAAGGCAATTCATTTGGAGTTAGTGTGCGACTGTACCTCTTTAACATTTCTGAATGCATTGAAAAGGTTTATGGCTAGAAGAGGGAAAGTTCACACTTTATATTCAGACAATGGCACCAATTTTGTAGGCGCGAACCGCGAACTTAAAAATTTATTCAAATCAGACAATTTTAAAACAGACGTCGTTGAAACCTTAGCAAATGAACAAATCAACTGGCAATTTATTCCTGCGAAATCTCCACACATGAACGGACTCGCGGAAGCAGCAGTAAAATCGACTAAATTTCATCTAAAAAGAGTTCTTAATAACAATTTGCTAAATTATGAAGAAATGTACACAATCCTAACCATGATTGAAGCCTGCCTAAACTCCAGACCCTTAACAACCTTGTCCAATGACCCTTCAGACCTTATTGCACTAACCCCAGGGCATTTTCTCATCGGAGATGCTTTGACGGCGCCAGCCGAACCTGACCTCTCGCAGGTACCCCAAAATCGGCTATCCCGTTATCAGTTGTTGGAACAGCTGAGACAGCATTTCTGGACCAGGTGGTCCAGGGAATACCTCCATCAGCTACAACAAAGGTCCAAGTGGTACAAGGCCAGACAACCACCCGAGGTAGGCACGCTGGTCCTACTCCAAGGCGACAACCTTCCACCTCAACATTGGATTCTAGGCAGAATCCAATCTCATCACCCTAGTGCGGACAATATAGTGCGAACGGTGACCGTAAAAACAATGCGCGGAGTGAAAAGGCGGGCAATTAATAAAATATGTCCTTTACCTTGCGAGTGACAATGCATATAATTTAATAATTTTTTTCTTGTATATACTTTGTGCTCTTGTTATTTTTGATAAAAATTTGTATATATAGTTTTAAGTACCTATCTACGCATGAGTAATGATATAATGACAATGTATTTATTTTGCCTGTTGAAAGATAGTTCTTTCAAGGGGGGGAGTATGTTGAGTTTACTCAACCAATACCAATCGCCACCCTCTGAATAAATCTCACCCCACCTACTTTCACCCCCACCCCTTCGCTAAGCTAAGCAAAATATGTAGCATAAGCAGAGTCAGTACTCAATAAGTATTCATACAGTGAGCAACAGCTCTTGTCACATTTTGTATAAATCATCTACAAATAAATAAATCAATCAACACATATCTTTTATTTATTCAACGAACACCCACGTCGTTGTGTCTAAGAGGACATCCCTCTAGACTTAAGCAAGTGTAACGCAATAAGTTACAGTTTCTGTGAAATGGATGGACATAAAAGGAATTTATTTTTTATCGAATTTTCATGACCCTGAAAACACAACTTTTGTTCAAAGAAGAGCAAAAGATGGAACTTCGACGGAAATTGTATGCCCAAACTTACTCAAACATTATAACAAAAATATGGAACATATAGATACGGCCTACATGCTGAAGTCTTGCTATGAATTAGATCGCAAGAGCAAGAGAATTTTCTGACATTTCATTATTTCACTATTTTGAATGCATTTATTTCGTTTCGAACAGGAGTGAGCGTCGATCAATGGAAGTAAAAAAATTTAGAATAACTATACTGCCGTGCTTAGCAAGAAGGTCGTATCTACATACAGGGTGTAAATGAAATAAGTGCATTAAATTTAACCAGTAATATAACTCGACGAGAGCAACAAAATTTCTTAATAACTTTTTCTCGAAATCGCAAATGGTTTAGCATTTTTACCACCCCGTAAATTGACGAGTCGTTGCAAATAGTTTTCCAATAATTTAGTGCAGTAGCAATAGCCAGCTATGAAAATTTTTGTTTTTGTACTGTTTCAATTAATTTTTGACATTTGTAATAAATTGGTTATACAAATATTTCAAAATGCCTAAGTTTACCAATAGTGAATACGCAGACATTGTTATTACCTATGGCGAAGCTCTGGGGAGCGCAGCTCTAGCCCAGCGAATTTACATCGAGCGTTTTCCAAATCGTCGTGTTCCTAATATACGCACGTTTGTAAGTGTTGTACATCTTCGAGATTTTGGAACATTTAGACCTGCAGCCCAAGATCGTGGTAGGGAACGTCCTCCTCACGTTGAAAATTTTGAACAGGCAATTTTGGATAACGTGGATGCTCAGCCAGGAACAAGTACCCGAAGATTAGCATCACAGTATGGAGTGTCACATACGACAGTGAGAAATATCTTAAAAGAACAACAGCTATATCCATATCATGTGCAAAAAGTTCAATGTTTGCAGCAAGTAGACTTACCAAACAGACTTCAATTTTGCGAATGGGTTGTCGAAAAAATGCAAGAGGAGCAAATTTTTTTATCCCGTGTATTGTTCACTAATGAAGCTGGGTTTACTAGGGAAGGTGTGTTCAATATGCCTAATACACATATCTGGTCGGACGAAAATCCTCATGCTGTAAGGGAACATAATAACCAAGAAAGAATTTCTTTAAATGTTTGGGCGGGAATTATAAATGGTCGACTCATTGGTCCGCATATAATGCCACCTCGGTTAAATGCAGAAGAGTACTCACATTTTATAAATAATGTCTTATTCGAATTACTCGAAGATTTGCTCTTAGAAATTCGTGCAAATATGTAGTATATGCATGATGGGGCACCATGCCATTATGCACTTATTGTGCGAGACTGGCTAAACCATAACTTCCCTGCACGTTGAATAGGACGAAACGGCCCTGTTGCGTGGCCTGCCAGATCGCCAGATTTAAATCCGTGCGACTTTTTTTTGTGGGGCTATATGAAGAGTTTAGTGTACACAGCTCCAATTGACACTGTAGAAGTTTTGCGGGAACGAGTGGCGAATGCCTCTGAAATAATTAGAAACAACACACACATGCTGAAAAGAGTTGTTCAATCGTTTCAACGGCGCATTCAGTGTTGTATAGATACTAACGACAACCACTTTGAACATTTGTTGTGAATATGATTTTAGTCACCTTCTCAATTATCGACAATAATTGTCAAATTGACACAATACACAAACGATCTGTTCCTTTCTTCACTTAGTACAGTGAGAGAATTTTGAACTATAACACAGGAAAGCCGTAACTTGGCAACGTAGGAGTCTATGAGTCTGCAATGTATGCGTGACATGTCATGGGATTCTGTTTGATTGTTGTTATAATCGCATTGTATTACTATAAATGAAAATACAGCAACATTAAAAAGGTAAGAATATTTAAAATAATGGTGGTTTATTAACCGTTATTAATTATTTGAATGATTTTTATTTATAACCTTACTTTTTATGTAAAGGAAATTATTTAAATTTTTTGCAGATTCCTAGATGTTGTGTCACGGGATGCAAGACCAACTGCGACAGCACTTAAAAAAATGCATATCCTACAACTACATTTAGTTTCCCCAAGGAAAGTGACAAACGAAATGCTTCGATTAGAACAATCCCTCGTCAAAGTTGGACACCATCAAAAAATTCAGCTGTGTGGTGAAGCATTTTCATAAATTCATGATAAAGATGTGATACAGTATCAGAAATGTAGAAGTTCAAGAGCTGCTTCTAAGGTATCCAAAGTTAGAGGAATTTTTTGATCGATCCAAATAGTTGCCGAAAAGAATATTTTTGAACGTCATTCTTGTCAAATAGAGACATTTTTAAGTAAAGATAAAATTGAGAGCTACGATTCATTTGTAGAAAATTTTGTAAATACTGTCAACTGCATTAATAGCTGGTGTTATAAAAAAACTGACGGTAGTCTGTGGTTTTATGTGTTGACCCGTATGATTGCAGTGAGTTTTCGTAGGATATATTGGATTTTCCGAATATTTTGCCAATGGATATAATCAATTATCTTTTTTGGGGTGTAAAGCTAATTTGCCTCCTCGTAGTGCACCCTGGGTAACGCAAATTGAACTAGCACAAATCGGCGACCAAACAAGCTTCAAGACATTCTTGAGGATGTAGGGTTGAAATTATACAGGAATGCAGTCGAGTTGTAAGTTTATTTATTGAAGTCTAATGTCGACGTTTCGCTTCTATTTGAGGCTTCATCAGGACGAACTGAGAGAAGAAAAAATGTTACAAAGGTACAAACAAAATGTTAAAACTACTTACAGACTAAACAGTAAGATGTTTCCACGCAGGAAAATGTTTGGGCCAAGAGGACCTCGTCATTAAAATATAAAACAATTGTAAGATATAAATGTAGCACGTCATGAAAAATATTATAATTTTTTTTTATAAAGATTAAATTATTAAACACAAAACGTGATGTCATGCCCACAACTAGATAAAATGGCGTCTTCCTGGAGGAAAGTTCGAGAGCTGAAAGCTGCGTTGTCATTGGTGTGATCTGTAGTCCGCTAGGATTGGTTGAACAGTTTGCATATCCGGCAATACATGTTGCTGAGGTTTTGAATATCGATACGGAAGTTTATACTATTTTTACTGTTTTGTATGTATAGCATCTCTAACATGAGTCTTTTTTGTAGGAAGGGTTCTTGATCTAGAATCACCACGTCTTCGAAGTCGAAAGAATGTCCAGTTTCGATGCAGTGCTGCGTGAGGGCACAGTTCCCATTTTTATTGAGTTTGTTAGAATTTCTTTTATGTTGTCATCCGTGTTTTGAGGAATCTTTTGGATTGTCCAATGTAGTTCTTATTGCAATTGTTACAAGGTATTTGATAAATGGTATTGGTCTTTGACATCTTGTCAACTGTATCTTTTAATGAACTGAAGAGACGTTTTACTGTTTTAATCGGCTTTAAAGTAATATTTATGTTAAGACTATGTTCCAGCATACGTTTTAAATTTTCCCGCCAAATTTTTGACGTTTGGAATGGAAACATATTTTGTAACAAGGTTATTTATTCTGGAAATGTCATTCGTATTATGTACATTAGAAATTTCTTGATTGTTCATGATTTTCTTAATGATTCTATTAGGGTAATTGTTATCTAATAAAAAAAAATTGACCTGTGACATGGTGTTAGTCCTATATTCTGGTAATGTGAGTTTTATGGCCCTATTTTTTAGGTTACTGCCTACGTTGATGATCTGCGATCTCGGATGCGATGAATGGAAGTTAATGTAGCGCGTGGTCGATGTCGGCTTACAGTACCATCTATGTTTAATTGACCCATCACTTTGGCGACGTATGGTGGTATCGAGGAAGGGTATTTCACCGTTAATCTCCTCCTCAACATTGAACTGAAAATGGACGTTGTAGCTGTTGAAAATGTTAACAGTGGTATCCTTGCCGTCGGCTGGTATGGCAGTAATAATATCGTCCACGTATTTGAACAAGAAGGGTATTTTGAAGGGCAAACGGGGAATAACCATGTCGACTAAAGTGTCCATGACGAGGCCCGCGGCTGACCCTAAAAGCAATTAAACACGTGCATTAGACGATTAAGAAATTTGAATGAAATGTATTAATTAATGGACAGGGGAGTAACTTAATATTGAAATAAAGTGAAATATTTATAATTTCTATACTCCAATTACAATATTTTATCTCATATAATGTAATAAACCTTTTAGTTTTTCTAGAGTTGATGCGGGGTCATTCATCTCTAACAATTAAAAAATTTGTGTAAGTCTAGACTTATAAATGGTAGTGTATAAATTACTTTTTCATTAAATTTTTATTCTAATTAGGTATTATATTCTCAAAATATGAATTAATAAAGGTATTTATTTTAAATTTTTGTTTATTTATTTGTTAATGATGTAACTAACCTCACGCGGGGCACTAAGATCAGCTGTTTCGAAGGTTCCAGGAAACAGCTGATTATAAAACGAGAAAATTACAATCTTTACAATAATTATTGAAATTTGCTAATTTTGTGGTCGCCGAAACAATTGACATAAAATTGCAGCAATAAAAAGTTTCATAATCACAAACACTGTATTATTTATTTTTATCAACTTAAATATTTAGTAAATTATAGAAAAAAGGTAAATAAATGGTAAACTATTAAGATCTCAAGTAAGTATTCGATTATTTTGGATAATAGCGGTAACTCGTTTTTATTACTTGTGCATTTACAACTGATCGAATTACTGTTAATGACTGCAGCGCTGTTGCCAAAGCCAAATCTATGAAATGAAATAAACATGGCTTGTAAAGATAGGTGGCTCTGAAGAAGCCTGTTTTAATACACAATTTCATAATTTTGTTACCCAAAATTTAAATTTCTTTATTTTAAAAATTGTACTATTACGAGTTAATTAATAATAAATGTTATTTTCGTTGATCCGTTTATTAATTACTGTGACTGCAAGTGTAACCGATATCTGACAATTTTTGAGCTGTTTGTATCCCACTTCAATACGACAACAGCCATTTGTTCTCCATATGCGGGTAACGAAGTATGTAGCAAATCTTTAAAGAATTTTAACTCAAAATCTAAAAGACTTAGAAAAAAAAGTTATTAAGAAATTTTGTTTCTCTCGTCGAGTTACATTACTGTTCAAATTTAATGCACTTATTTCATTTACACCCTGTATACTATAGTTTTGAGTTATAGAGGTTTTTACATTTTGTTTGTTTTTCTTTTATTTCTCGTTCTTTTTTACAAATAAATTTGAGATTTTTGTTGTTAAACAATACTTTAATTTTGTGAATACAAAAATTAAGTATACAATTTATAATTAATGAGAAAATGTACTTACGACTTTTTTGGTTAGGAATTTTCTTTGAGTTACTGAATAAAATATCGTATCTATAGACAAAACGTTATTTATTGTTAATTGTTGTTTATTAAAAACAAAATACATGTTCCTATATAAAGAAAATCGCAACTGAGCTTCGAAAACTTAACGCTAAACAACAAAATTATTTATAATGAAGAGACAAACATGTTAAACATCGTCTTCCGTAAACATTATCTTCTTTAGTTTCAGGAAGGTTTTGCCAAAAAACTAATCTGTTTTCAGGAATTATCGCTTGTAATCTTTGTATAATGTTCGTTTTTCGGACTTTTGAAATACCAATTTCGTGAGGTTTTCGTTTGAGAGCCAATAAATTATCGGCTTTTTCATATTTCGACATTGCGAAATTTAAACAATTAAAATCATTTTGAAAAGAAGTCTTGTATTTTAAATCCCTCCTACCTCTTTCAAAACGGGCCCAAACTATGTCTTGAAGATATATTCTGGGATTCAACTTGAGTTTAGTTGAGGATGTGTAAACAATATAAGTAAAAAAATTCCAAATGCATTTGTTGATTGACACGTTTCGAATTAGATTTCTTAACACATTCAACAAAATCTTGGATTATGAATGAATGACTCCATTTCAGTTTGCATTATATTAGGATTGGATAAAGTATACATAAGCCAACTGAATTTATAATATATTTATTTATTAAATTCTTTGTGCTATCGATTTCGAATTATTACAATTCATCATCAGGCACCAGCTGAAAAACACGTACATGATTTTATAAAATTATTTTTAATATTTAAGTAAAAATATCATTTTCTGGAAACGTTATGTAGATGACATTTTAGTATTATGGACAGGGAGTCAAGAAGACTTAAATTCATTTCATAATAAAATAAATACACTATCAAAAATTAAATTCACCTTAGAAACCGAAATTGAAAACAAAATTAACTTTTTAGACCTCACTTTAAAAAACCCCAACACAAATAATATAGAATACAAAATATTTAGAAAAGAAACATCCACAGATATAATTATTCCGAAACAGTCATATCATAATCCAAAAATAAAACAAGCGGCGTTCAATTTTATGTTTCATCGCCTACTTAACACCCCCTTGTCAAAAGAAAATTTCACCACAGAATATAATATAATATTAACCATAGGCATAAATAATAACTACCCAATTTCTTTTATAGAAAATTGCTATAATAATATAAAACAAAAACAAATAGTAAATAATAAAATATATAAACATATTAAACAGAAACAACACTATATCTCAATTCCATTTTATGATAAAATTCATACAAATCTACAACATATAACAAATAAATATAATATAAATTTAACCTCAAAATCACAACCAATGATTAATAATATTTTAAACAACAGTAAACCAAAAACTAACAACATGGAAAAAAGTGGCATTTACAAACTAAATTGTAACAATTGCAACAGCAAATACATAGGCCTAACATCCCGAAACATAAAAACACGCTTTAAAGAACATCTTAAAAATAATCCCTACTCTGCATTCGGTACACACCTTACGGATAATAATCATACTGCAACACTCGAAAATGCCCAACTATTACATAATGAAACTAATTACCATAAACTAATACTATTAGAAAAATATGAAATTTTAAAGCATCTAAAAGAAAGCCAACCCTTATTAAACGACCAAACCACTTTTCCGGAACCACACATTTTTAAAAATTTACCGCCTTTTATATCATAACCTCATATATAAAATATAAAAAATACTCTTCTTAATGTTCTCCATATACTACTAGTTTCCGCTCCCAATCCACTACACCATTCATTCGACCAAGGCAGTTCATCCTCTTGGCGTTACACACTACTAAACTCTTGATTATGAATCATCAATGTTTAAAATTAAAATTAACATCGAATAATTCAACTCTTGACGGTGAGTGTCACAATGTTATAATTTAACTTCCCTTAAAGTTTTTGATTGTTGCGATTACTTACTTACATGAAAATGTTAACCTAGAAATTTTAACTTACACACGTGTATCCTTGATATTACCTATTACGATCGCTTGCTTACTAATAATCATAACATATTAAATTATAAATTAAACTTTATCATAGAATACTTCTTAAAATCTTTTCTCAAACAATGAATATGTATATTTTATCCAATAATGACTGTTAAAAATAATTTTATAAAATCATGTACGTGTTTTTCAGCTGGTGCCTGATGATGAATTGTAATAATTCGAAATCGATAGCACAAAGAATTTAATAAATAAATATATTATAAATTCAGTTGGCTTATGTATACTTTATCCAATCCTAAAATCTTGGATATCATATACTTTTTTTTGGCGTTTTAAATTTAAGTCGACTTGGTGGTGAAATGAATACATAAATGTATGACCAGATTGAAAGTATTTTATATCTAGAACTTTTAACTGAACGTGATTAGAATTCAAGATATAAATAAAAAAGGAAAATAACGCCCAATTTTTGCTCTGTACCGAACAATTATCAAGCCATATTGTTATGGAATTTGAATCTCGAAGAGCCAAAAAAAAAATTGAAAAAAGTTGATATATCATGCTTGCTTCTGCCAGAAATAGCTTCATGCCACACGAAAGCGTACGGTTTTTCGGTGGACTTTCCTATAGGCGCGAATGTTTCGTTGTATGCGACAATACGAGGAATAAAAATAACTTTTTTAAACATGTCGCATCTTGGAAGCATTATGACCTATTAAAATTGTAATCCGAAATTAATTCTTAAAATAATAATTTTTACCTTTTGAAGATCTGCCGAAAAGTAAAGTATCAAAGGTGCATGTTCCTTTCTATAATGGGATACGGATGGTTTAAAAGAGTCAATATGTTACTAAATTATAGTTACATCGAACTTATTCTCTTTCATATGTTTACCACGATTATCAGTTTTAGGTATTAGAGACGTCGGGTCATTATATAAGACGTGTCTAAGTACTCTATCGTTCTTTAGCTCATACCCAATGGTGGCTAAGAAAAATTTCTTACAGACTGCGTGCGTTTTCCCATTTTCATCAACTAAGTAATATACAACACTACTATTTCTTCTACTACCATTTTCCGTTGAAACAATCACTGTTCTTCTTTTTCGATTCGACCTTTCAGTTTTATGGTAGATAAATGTTTTTCTGTCTTGGTCAGTGTCCATTTGCCAATACTGATTATTAATTTCTTTCTATTTATGTTTATATTTGAAGTGCATTTCTTCTTACATTTTTCAGAGCAGTTTTCTTTTACTCCATGGTTTTCAACGGTATAACTTCTTTTCAATCTCTTCCTTTCTGCTAAAGGTGTGTCATATTTCTTCCGTTTCCTGACTTCACCTTTCTTTGTAAGATTCTTTTTCTTTTCAACTAATGCCACGACTTCGTTAACAATGTCGGAAATAATTCCTTTAATGAAAACCTCTAAATTATTATCTTCTATTATCGGAAACTGCAAATTATCATCTTGAGAATCCCTATCTCCATCTTGCAAAATCAGTAAATCTACACCCAAAATCAAATTCAAATTATCATCAATTTCTGTTTCCGAAGGATGATAATCACCATCCTTAACACTATCATCATCATCAAAGTCTCTAAAATCCTCATTTGATGTAACGAATTCATTTATTAGCTCGGTGCCAGTATCGTTATCTTGTGGTTTTAAAACCGTATTTAAAATTCGTCTTGATCTATTCATCCTGTAATAACTGTAAAAACGTTTTATTTGTATAATTATTTAGTTTATTATTTACTTACCTTGAAACACCACTGCACAGTTTGACAAATGAATTTTCAGGTTACAGACAGTGTTAACATTGAAATGCTAAAAACAAAAGTCGTATTTACAACGAAAATGACACATACAACTATTCTATTTTTTAAGCTGCGAACAATATTGACTTATCCTATCCCATACGACTAATCTTTGTAGTAACTACCAGTAGTTTTGTAGGTACGCTGATTTTTCTTACAGTTATATGCTCGTAAATATGGACATACGACTTCCAAATCAAGTGCAAAAGATAGCAAAATATATCCTTGAACATGTAGATACGACAACTGATTTTCGATGAAAATGTCAGATACGACCTTCTTGCTTAGCACGGCAGTGTAGCTAGGGGGTTAGTCGGGATACCTAAACGCGAAAAGCGTGGGCGCAAAAGCAACGAATACGATTTTTCTAATTAAAAATTCAAACGACAAATGCCAACTGAAACTAAATAAAAAGAGTCATTACTAATGCCCGTTTATGGTACCTCCCGAAGATGTGAATTTTGTAGTATAAAGAACGAGCCGCATCGCATTTGCGAAATTTGTATTATATCGGACAGTTGTAACAACCAAAAGACCCGATTTATATTAATATGTATTTATTAGTCAAATAATCCATTAAATAATCCATTAAATATAAAATTAAAAAAAATATGTGGTCATCCGCCAATTGTTTCAACAACCATGTGGCTAAGGATAGTCGTGACATCTGTTGGTACTACTGTGCGTCAACATTTAAATTACGTGATAACATTTTTATACATTCCCTCTTTTTATAATATAAGCGTATCTGGCTTTCCACCAATTCCTCCACACGGCGACCAGCCAGGCCCCGTTAGTGATGCCTCCGCCGCCACTGCTGTCCCCGCTGCCCTTTACCTTTAGCCACCGAACACGACAAAGCGACGGTTCTCCCGTCCAGGCTTGTTCTAGTCATTACAATTGTAACATCTATTACAAAACGTTCTTAGTTATTACGTCATTACTACAATTTTAAAAAGCCTAATATCTATTACATTTTTTAAATTCTGGAAAATCAAATAAATAATGGCAATTAACGCGCGAAATTTCAAATTAGTGTGCTTCTGCTTCCTCTAGTCTGTGATTCTTTAGTTTAGTGGTAGTGTAAAAAGTCTCTAGATTTTAACTTGTTTACATTTTACGTTTTGCCGCGTATGGCGTATGTTGAATTGGTCGTTGTCGTTGATGCCGATGCCGAATAAGTGGAAGTGGAATAGTGAGGTTATATCTGTCATCCTGTTACCATAATATTTGCTCATTGCATTGAAATACAAATTTATTTAAAACGATGAGTTTAGACAGGTAATTTAAAGTTTAAATTAATCGTATTTACAATAATAATAAATTCAGTTGCAGCTTTATAAAACGAAAATCAAAAACTCCACCTGAAGAAAATGGTAACAACAATAACAAATCTTGTATTATAAATTTGGACAAGTAAGAAGTTTATGATAAGATAGGACAATGACAAATGAATTTTTTTTTTATTTATAGATCAAAACCTGGTTCCTTCCTAGACAAAGACAGCCCGTCTAATATAGATAATGATGATGATGCCGATTTCAGTAGCAATGAGGGGTTACAATTACAAAAAAAAAAAAATCTGATGTGGCCAGCACATTACCTTCCGTCAGTTATATGAGGCATTTACGAAAATTCTACCGGTGAACTGTTACCGGTAAACAGCTGTTTATCAGGTTGTAGCTACCGGAATCGATATTTTAAGAACGCAAGTGGTAAACAGGGTAGATCCATAACATATGAAAAAATTGAAAATTTGAAACAGGTTAGAAATTTGATAGTTAACAAACTTTTAACGCGCGCGCTTCGCTTTGCATCACTACCTTTTTTTGAGATTAGATTCTTCATGAATCCGGTAGATGGATCTGGTAGATATTGCACAATATTCGAACACGGTAACTTTTTACCACTCGTGTTTTCGAACACAGTCGGTAGTTGAGGTATTTACCGGTAGAATTTTCGTAAATGCGTGTGTATTTTCTATAAAATCCACACAGAAAGTTCCTTGCAAAAGATTTTAAATTTCTTGTATGTACATTACCTTTCGACAGTTATATATATTTTATACAAATTCCATACAGAAAGTTTCGAGCAAAAATATCCTATATTTCGAGTAAAGTTATAACACAAATATACTACGAATATGTCAATTGACACTGACATCTTTCAATCAGAATTTTCTTAATATAGTAGCTGTTTCTAGCATAGCTAGCTAATTTATGAAATTTAATTTCTTTATAATTTTATAACTTGTGACGAAGCTGGGCTTCGCACAAAGTATTTAATGTTATTTTACATCAGGGTTTCATTTTCATTCATTTATCTAAGTTACATTTTGGAATGTTATCGGTTCAGAGACACTTAGAAGTAGTACTGGTTGAGGTAGTACTATGGAAATTTGTGTGTAGCAGGGTATTGTTACGGTTTTGCAGGGAGTACTGTAAAGTATTGAGAAACTACCTTTGCAACCCTTATTTTGTTTAATAGCAGTAAACCGCAATTTCAATTGATTATAGAGCTAGTACTAGTAAGCCGTTTAGTATGAAAACTTTTATTCGGAGTTCGGCGGACAAGGGCTTGCGAATCATGTTATTGTAAACCTGGTCTCTTAGGTAGCAACCCTTGTTCCAAATATCACATTCTATTACCATTGTCACATGCTTTGCAGACCAGTTGGTGCAAGTTTAATTTGGTTTCTTAAGATTTGGCTATAAAAGCCGGGGGCCGATTTGCAAGTAAAGAGAGTAGTGTTCCTCCGCGAGACGCAGAGAGCTCTAATCGTAACCCTCAGCGAGAAGCCGAGAGAGTGAACTAGGCCGTCAAAACCGCTGCAAAGTGCAGGTAAAGTAAATAGCGTTTTTGTGGAAAGTTCAAAAACGGGATTTTTTAGACAGAACCGAAGTTTTGGGTAGACTAGTTCGGTGGTAAACCACGCGACCCAATATTTGGGTGTAAAGCGTCACGTTCCATGTGTCACCCACCGAGAAAACCTCGACTCGTTGAGTGGAGAGACCATCGATAACCCTCAGTGGAAATTCCTAAATCAGGGACCGAGACGCCGCCACGTTTGCCGCGAGATTTCTGTCGCGACCCAAAGTTGGGTGTTCAGAACGTTCGTTAAGTTAGGACTAATCCTCGGAGAGAACCTCGACTCGTTAGAGTGGAAAGATCACCATACCTCGGAGGATAGACTAAAACAACGACCGTCGGCTCCGGCGAGCATCGAGATCGGGGAAGACGCCCAGTAGAGTTAATAACGTCTCTGCCTACTGGAGATCGTACCAGTGAGGTCATCATCTGGTTTTTCGTCTAAAACTCGGGAACCGTTCGGGGTACTGAAGTCCCGATTTCGATATTCAATTTGGACACGTGTAACGAGTCGCCAACGCTGATTCGCGTCGCGACGCCGGGCGTCGTTTTTGAGTTTTGTGGGAAATTGAAATCTACTCTTCGGACGTCGACTTGTGAGCGTATACCGAGCCAGTAACCCTGATCCGCGTCGGTTTGGAGTTAGACCCAGGTGGGGCTAAGTTAGACCGAAAGGAACCATCGTATCGAGGGAACGCCGTCATTAGTCAAACCATTAAGCTTGCACCGGACGTAATTCAGGAACTGTGTAGTCATTCTTTGTGAGCCAAAGCGACTGTAGGAAATTGACTGTGAGAATAAAAGACCACGTCTTCATCGAGCCCTGTGTTTTATTTGTAACCCTGGACATAGCCCGACTGTGATTATCCTAGATTGGCGCCCGAGGCAAACTTGCGCCAAATACCTTGTGCTCAATCCAAAGTTCGTCACCAACTCTATATCCATTTAATATGAAGTATAAAATGCAGTGAAATCGTATAGAGAATACAATGTTCTTAAACATTTTTAAAAACATGAAATGTTAAAAAATTATATTTAACATCGTTTTTTCAAGAAAAACTGTTAAAATATTCAAATGAGGGTACTTCCGGTTGACCAATTATAACCAAAATTTAATCACCTCTTCATATGGATGCAACGAAGAGGAATACGAAAGAATTATAATTTTTGGAATTGTATTAGAGTTATCGTAGACGAAAATTTCGTTACACATCCACACACACACACACACACACACACACACACGCACACACACACACACACATACACACACACACACACGCACACACACACACACACACATACACACACACACACACACACACACACACACACATCATCGTAAAAATAGTAAAATCGTATTCTAGGAACCTTAAAACGTGCTTATTCATTAAAAACTCACCACCGAATTTTTTGATCGAAGACAATACCGTCCTTACCTAAAGGTGACGGAAGGTAAAAAAATTAGTCGAACATACAAACAAAAATTTAAGACAGGTTGGATTGATCAGAGTTTAGAAAAATCAGAATTTTGGTTAACAAGAAACTTACCGTAAGGTTTGCAATAGGACAATAGGTGGCGGATTAACACATGTAAAGAGATATTCTAAGAGTTTATTTCATATTTGAAAAATTACTGCTTTATCATCAACATCAAAATTACCCTTTGTGCAAGAAAACTCGGAGCAGAAAAACATTGAAGAAAGCATAAAATCTGCAGAATTTCGAATAATAATGTTGTTAGCCGAACATAACCTACCTTTTTCATTATTTGATCATTTGCCAAAGTTTCTAGCTTCTGTTTACCCAGATTCCAAAATAGCTAAGCAAATTAAATGTGCACGTAAAAAAAGAAAGTTATTATGTACGGAAATAACTGCTAAAGAAGCTCTAGAATATATTTGCAAGATTTTAAACAGTACTTGGTATTCTATAATAATTGATGAAACCGCCGATGTTAGTATTAGAAAATGTTTAACTATAAATGCGCGTTATTTTAATGATAAAAATAATAAAGTGAATGACACGTTTTTGGGCTTGATTCAATTGGAATCTGCAACAGCTGAAAGCCTTTTTAATTCTGTTATACAATTTTTAAATCAAAACGAAATATCAATAAATAACTTAATCGGCTTTGCAGCAGATAATGCAAGCGTAATGGGTGATAAAAAGGGGGTACAAACTAGATTTAGAGAAATATTACCAGATATTTTTGTTTTTGGATGTTTGTCATTCACTACATTTGTGTGCGTCTGCTGCTTGCAAAAAATTGCCAGATTAGGTTGAACAGTTAGCTAAAGATATAGTTAATTTTCGCAATAGTTCGAAACGATACGACGAACTTCGAGAGTGTCAGGTATTTGCAGATATAAAACCGCATAAATTATTAAAACCTAGCCAAACACGATGGCTTGCGTGCAAGCTTTAATAGAATGTATTGTAGAACAAATGCCTGCTTTACAACTATACTTTACTAATGAAGCAAATGAAGAGAAGCACACAAATGTAGCGAAAAATATTCTAAGTGCTCTTAATAATCCCATTTTCAAACTATATTTCAATTTCCTCAATTACGTTTTATCTCTCATTAATAAAATGAATCTTGAATTTCACAGTGAAGCGCCTCAATTACATTTGTTTCACTCGCGAATGAGTGCATTGTATCAAACATTGTTAAGAAATTTTATCCGTAAGAATTATATTGACAACTCTACTAATTTGAATGAGATTAGATTTGAACCAAAAAATTATAAAGATATAAATGAGATATATTGTGGTGCGAATTGTGAATTATTAATATCTGACCAAAATATATCTCTAGTTGATATAAAATACTATAGAGTAAAATGCTCACATTTTTACATTGAGCTTTGTACACAGATAAAAAACAGATTTTCATTTGACGATCCAGTATTAGTATTATTGCAAAATATTAATCCGACAATTGCAAGTTCAGGAGAGGTGGAATCTATAGTACCTCTTGCTAAGTTATTTCCAAGGCTAGTGTTAGATATTGAGGAACTAAATACTGAATGGAGATTATTGTCCGATATCCAGGAAATAAAAAAAAAATGCTATTAAACAATTAGATGAATTTTGGAGTTTTATTTTCAACATGAAAAATGAATTGAATGAAACAATGTTTCCGAATTTAAAATATTTTATAAAAGGTTTATTAGCGTTGCCACATTCATCCAGCTACAGCCGAAAGAATATTTTCGCAACTAAATTTAATCAAAACAAAAACCCGCAATAAACTTTTAATTAAAACATGCAATGCACTCCTTCATGCAAAAGAATTAATTAGTGGTAAAAAGTGTTACGAATATGAACCTTCCAAATCATTATTAAAAAGGAATTTAAATTTAAGTGTTTTTGAAGATTCTCACACTGAAGAGTTATCATTTTAATTAATTTAATATATAGATAAATTTTGTTACTTATTTATAATAAATATTTATGTTCCTAAAGTGTATTTTTGTTATTAAATTAGTCTGTAAACATGCTAATATAACAATAAATATTTTGAATTTACCGCGCTTTCTTTAACATTTCGCCAACTTAAAATCTATTACAATCTATTACAATTTTCTAGAAAATTTTAGTACATTCAATTTTACAGTAAGAACAACCCTGTCCCCGTCAACATTCCGCCCACGGATCGTCTCCCGTCAAGGCCAAGTAGCCTTTCTCTTCGTACATACTTTTTTGGGTTTGGGATGTATACCAGGAGTTTTTTTAATCACTGGACGTGGACGTATGTCATTACCATAGTTACATTTAAAATTATTGACGCCAATGTATTATCGCGTTTTTAAAAAAAAACTGAACATAAGGAGTTGTCAAAGTCATCAAAGTGTCAACTGTCAATTCAAGAAATTCTTTTCATCAAAAGGGTATTGTCATTTTCATTTAACTGTATAATTAATGTTTCTTATTATTAATTACCTCATTAGTTCTGATTTTTTTTTAAATGATGTCCATTGACGCATCGTGTAGTTCTATATTTATTATAGATTTTTCTAATAGTTGCTTGACGGGGTCGCTTATTAAAAGTAGCAGCAAATAAATTGGCAACTTGCCTTACACTTATATTGAACTTTACCATGTTATGATTTGTACTTTTCCTTTAATTGTATACATCATTTCAAAAGATAACATACACTTTAATGACATTTTTTTCAATTCCCTATGTCTAGTTTAAAAAAACGCGATAATGACATACGCTCATGTTCATTGATAAAAATAAATCTCGATATATTTAGTTTCGTAATAGTTATTGAGATAATAAACAAATATATCATCACGGCAGGTGCGTGAAATTAGCAACCACCAAAAGGAACAAACGACCAATATGGTATCAAGCGTCCGTGCTTTGTAAGTGCTTAATTGTGCTTTTACAAACTATACAGCAACCCCAAGTGTTCGTTAATTATTTACAAATTAAAAATGATTGCCAACTTCACGCTTAGTATCCACCTTAGAAGCACAAACGACAAAATTAGTGTTAAACGTTTGCGTTTCGTTAGTGCTTCAAGGATATACATAAATAAAGGCAGCAAATCCAAGCGTGCATTAGTTATTAATAAATTAAAAGTGGTTGCCAACTTTACGGTCAGCAACCACCTTAGAAGCACAAACGACCAAATTAGTCTCAAACGTCTATGCTGCGTTAGTGCTTCAAGGAAATACATAAATAAAGTCAGCAATCCCAAGCGTTCATTAGTTATTAACAAATTAAAAGTGGTTTTCAACTTCACGGTCAGCAACCACCTTGGAAGCACAAATGACCAAATTAATATCAAACGTTTATGCTTCGTTGGTGCTTCAAGAATATACATAAAATCAGCAACCCCAAGCGTTCATTAGTTATTAACAAATTAAACATGGTTGCCAACTTCACAGTCATCAACCACCTTGCAAGCACAAACGACCAAATTAAAGTCAGACGTTTGTGCTTCGTTAGTGCTTCAAGAATATACGTAAATAAAGTCAGCAACCCTAAGTGTTCATTAGTTATTAACAAATTAAAAGTGATTGCCAACTTCACGGTCAGCAACCACCTTAGAAGCACAAACCACTAAATTAGTGTCAAACGTATGTGCTTTGTTATGTTAGTGCTTCAAGAATGTAAAATAATAAAATTTAAGACATGGCGCTTGTATGATTGCTTTCCGTAGTACCGATTTGCTCCACTTTTGATAAAGATCTTTTATTTGCAGATAACATACACATAAATAAATACCTCTGAAAACTTTTATCTTTTCCTATGTAACTCTTCAAACGGGACGATTGAGACATTTTTTGGGGTTTTTCTCATATTATAGAAGTATAAATTTTGTTTCTGGTACAAAGCAGGTGACAATCTGTGAGCACCCTAGTAAAGTTATAGCTAATTTTTCTGCTGCCTTTATTTTCCGCATCCCTGACAAAAATCCGATATTATTCTTGCAAATTTTTATTTCTTCTTATTATTCACTGGCCAGTCGGCATGGCTTTTAAAAGAGACTATTGTGTAAATACTCTTTATTGGAACATACGAAAACGAAAAAACTAATTTTGCACTCTCTAAATAAAGACAATTCTGATTTATTTATTATTCTAAATAATAATAACAATAATAATAATAATAATAATAATAATAATAATAATAATAATAATAATAATAATAATAATAATAATAATAATAATAATAATAATAATAATAATAATAATAATAATAATAATAATAATAATAATAATAATAATAATAATAATAATAATAATAATAATAATAATAATAATAATAATAATAATAATAATAATAATAATAATAATAATAATAATAATAATAATAATAATAATAATAATAATAATAATAATAATAATAATAATAATAATAATAATAATAATAATAATAATAATAATAATAATAATAATAATAATAATAATAATAATAATAATAATAATAATAATAATAATAATAATAATAATAATAATAATAATAATAATAATAATAATAATAATAATAATAATAATAATAATAATAATAATAATAATAATAATAATAATAATAATAATAATAATAATAATAATAATAATAATAATAATAATAATAATAATAATAATAATAATAATAATAATAATAATAATAATAATAATAATAATAATAATAATAATAATAATAATAATAATAATAATAATAATAATAATAATAATAATAATAATAATAATAATAATAATAATAATAATAATAATAATAATAATAATAATAATAATAATAATAATAATAATAATAATAATAATAATAATAATAATAATAATAATAATAATAATAATAATAATAATAATAATAATAATAATAATAATAATAATAATAATAATAATAATAATAATAATAATAATAATAATAATAATAATAATAATAATAATAATAATAATAATAATAATAATAATAATAATAATAATAATAATAATAATAATAATAATAATAATAATAATAATAATAATAATAATAATAATAATAATAATAATAATAATAATAATAATAATAATAATAATAATAATAATAATAATAATAATAATAATAATAATAATAATAATAATACAGATAAGTTAGGTAAGTTCACATTATTCGTATCGTATAAAGCAATATTTTCATTATTTTATATGTTAACCTAGTTCAAAGAAAACCCATTCAAAATAATGAAAAAAATGCTATAGTATGTTGAAGTGATTTAAATGTGATCCAAGAAAATAATAATTTGTGCAAGTTAGATAAATTTACATGGATTCAATTAAATTTGTCAATTATCTTGTCTTTTATTACTTAGGTCAAGATACACAGATGACAGAAATTGTTGGTAATGATTATAATTGTAATTCTTTAAATAAGAATTAATTTTTTTTTCCAACCATTTTAAAACATATTGGCTCGTACCACGATCACGGTTTTAACTAAAACGCTGTTTTAAGAAATGTCAAATTTCATTATTTAATAATAATAACAATAATAATAATAATAATAAATACAAAATTTATCAAAATATGATTTTAAAGCAGAACATAGTTTGTATTCAAACAAATATTTTTTAAAAAATCGTTCTTTAAACATAAGGGAGAAATTAAATATTGAAATTTGAATTTGACATTTCTTAAAACAGTGTTTTAGTTAAAACCGTGATTGTGGTACGTGCCATTGATTTTAATAATTTGTTTTCTTATACAAAAATCAAGTTCTAGCTACTTATATAAAATAAATAAATAAATAAATATATAAATATATCATCACGGCTTATTACCCATTGCTAGGTGTGCCAATCTGCTTTGTACACAGATGCGGTAATGATGAAATATTTGCACCGTGCGGGCGCTTACCAGGCTTCACCTCGCGGGCACTCATTGCTACTTATATTACAATTTTATTTTATTTTTGCACGATCTGGTCTACCGATAAGGTTTCAAAGGCACTGGCAGTAGGTTTTATTTACAAATTGATGTGATCACTTACCGATCAGAAGGAGGAGGCAATAAGTAAAGAAACAACGATCAAAGCTTAATTTAAAAATGACAACGAAAATTTTCTAGTACGTCAAAATAATTTTCAAATCTTATTTCTTGAATTATACGTGTCGATCGTGCAAAAAACTTAATAATCATTGCGCAAACATTTTTATTTCATAATCTATTTGGTGGTAGTGATGGTATTTTTGAAAAATTTTGGGTCTGCAAATACTTTTTCAAAATGCACCAATTTTGAAAGAATACTGTTCTATACTTTGAAGTTTCATCATATAACGATTTAAAAAAAATAATGAAATATATAAACAAAAGTGGAAGAATTTTTTAGTATAGTAATATTTTTTGAATAGTATATTCTATAACTAGTATGGAATAGATAATTTCCGGCGAGCGAAAAGTTTGTAGGCCGAGCCGCAAGCGAGATCTACGGTTCCGTGAATGGCAGAAATACTATTCTATACGAGTTTTAGACTATACTTGCTCTAATACTTTTAAAAAAATATATTTTGCTCATCACTTGACATTTTAACTAAAAATAATAAAATATTAGTATGTTACAAAAGCAATAATTTTTTATTGAACTTACAATGTAAAAGCTTAAAAACAAGGCGCATAATTAGATTTTGTAATCAATTCTTTCATAATTTGACAGTTAAGGCAGTTGAGGTGACAAAATCAAAGAAACAAAGCGCCAAGTAAAGCCGACTTGATTTTGAAAACAAATGCGTTTTCCCATGTATTTTAAATGGGTTAATTGAAAAATAAGCGGGCTTTGATATTCTGGAACAGTATTACAGAATATGCTCATTCTGTACCAGTTTTCAGTTACAGAATATGTGAATTCCATAGTAGTTCCATAGTAGTTTAGAGAAAATGTACTAATTTTAAAATATTCTTTCATAAGTTGCAGAAAAAATTACATGCGTTACTTAAATTAAAAGTGACCTTTCCAGACGCGTACTTTTACTTTTTTTAAATAATTGTTCGTCAAATATAGTGCCCTTTTCATGCCAAATAAGACAATACACTCTTATTATTTTTAGATGAAAATAATGGAATTTAAAACTGGAGAAATTTATCTGCCCAGTCAAAAAAGAAAAAGCAGATTATTTTATGGTACAAAATGTCCAGACATATTATTCATAAAGGAAGGCAAGAAAATTAAAATTCCGTTATATATACTTAAGAACGGTTCTTTAAAATGTCAACTTATAAGCATAAATAATGAAAAATACTTCTTAATAAATACATGTGCTTTAAATAGATTCCTACAAATAATAGCAACTTATTGTGATAGTGAGCAATATAAGAGTTTCGTTGATGGAAACTGCAACGAATTACTAATAAACTTTATTATAAATTTTTTAACTCATGGAACAAAACTATCTGTATATAAATTACGTGCTGAACTAATAATTAATAATAATGTGTTCAATATGACAAATTTAATTTCAGCAGTTAAAAATGTGGAATGCGAATGTAATATAACTTACATCATTTCTTAATTATTAACTGATTGTCCAAGTGCTATAGATACGTATGGATGTGCGAGTTTATCTCGTTCTGACCAGGAATTAAAGGTTCATAATAAAAAGTTAATATCTGTTAATACATACGTTATTAAAAAAATTTCATTAAAAATTTACAAAATGCAATTGAAAATGCTATATTAAAATATGCAACCTACAAATGCAATTTTAAAATGTGTCACAATATTCAGCCAAAAAATTATTTATTCATAGAATGTACTGTTGGTAGTTCTTGTGCATTAGGTTATACCTATTGTAATAAAATATTTTTAAATTCACTTATTTTGCGAAGTATAGCAAATTTTATAGATAGTTGCGTTGCTACTTCCCTAGGACATTATACTGCCTATTGTCGCAGATTAGATTCGACGTGGGAAGTATTTGATGATATCGGTAAACAAATTACCTATATGAAGGGGAATCTGGGAGCCCCTTCAAGAAATCAAGAAGAAAAAATAAGACGAAAGCTCCAAAATTAAAAAATACAAAAAAAAAGAAAAATGCCATATCACCAGGGCAAAAAATAATGAAAGAAATAAAGGAAAACAAAAATCAGCTATCTTTGGAAGGTAGAGAAGATGAATTGATCCCCATCAATCCTTTCCAGGGCGGGGTCTTAAAAAGAACACCTCCGAAGAGGACGTCTACTTTAACGAGCAGCTCTTCGAGCATCAGCGAAGCAGCTATCTTGGACATGCTGTTCTCTCCAAAAACAAAAAAAGAAGCAAGAGGCTTAGTGGACAACTAAAGTTTGTCAGAAGGAAATTCTCCTGAAGAACTCAATGAAACTGTCATATCTATTAACACAACAATCGAGCAAGTAATAACTCAAAAAACTACACTAAAAAGAGGTCGGACTAACCCGAGTATTTCACCAAATTTACCCAAAACCCCAGAAAACGAACAAAAAATAACAAAAATAGATGAAGATAATGAAAAGATCATGGAAATAGCGGACTTATTAATGGATACCAAGAGGATAATACTGAAACTACAAGCAGTACTCTTGAATTATAAAATACAGAAGAAAGAATGCCTCCAGGATCTGGAGCAACAGAATCAGAAAACTGGAGGGAAATGAATCAAGACTACTGGAGTGGGAAAGAACACAAGCACAGCAGAGGAAAGACCTAGAAGAACTGAAACAGAACCTAGAATTAAAAAACAGAATGGAAATGGATGAATACAGGGTACTAATAGAAAAAGAGTATAAAGAAAAAATAAAAGAAGAAGCAAAATACGAAATGCAACTAAACATTAGAGAAGTAGACTACTCAGATATTGTTAAAATGGATAAGCACGAAGAGTGGAAAAAACCTGGAACTATTAATAGCTGGGAACGAGGTAAATTTCCCGAAGCTCTGGAGTTTTATCCAAGAAGACTGGTCAACACGAGCTTTTGAAACCATAAAAATGCAAACGGGCAATCCGCTCGTACAAAAAAGGACGTTACTATAATCGTCCAATATGAACAAGTTTCTGCGGAAATAGAAAATGTATTTTCCAAATGCAAGAAAAGAGCCCTATTTCATGCCATACGTGCCAAAAACATCTACATACATTTCCACAAGTATTAGCAAGTGGAAGGCTACGGTTGCGCTATATAGTAGATACGGGTATACCTCACATACAGTGTATTTTTAACTCCTGCCTATTTGTAAAGGATATTTTTCATACAAATTTGATATTAAGTGGTTATAGCTCTATTTACCTTCTTACATTTAAAGGTTTTAATTCGGATCCCACGTAACAATTCCATCACGAATCATCATTACTTACTTAATTCACTTATTTATTTTACTAAAATTTAAATTTAAAAACATTTTTTCAATTCAACGATTTTAAATTCATATTTTCGATAGCATTTTGTTGCTGCCAGTCATATGACTATATACTACAAGAAGTATTGAAAGAGGAAACCCATAATTATTGGGATAAATACTGCTGATTGTAGTATCAGGTACTCCCTGTATTGTAGTGTACGTTTTGTGAGTGTACGAGACGTGTGTATTGCTGGTTATATATTTTTTATAAAGGTGTAATAATTCAGTATTTGTAAATTTTGCGAGATTATCTTTAACTTAAATTCAGAATGGATACAGCAGATTAACCTACATCAGATTAACATGAGCATATTTTTTGGTCGTCGAGCATGTTTTTTTCTAAGATTGTAGAAAATGTTTAAATATAATCTGTATCATCGAAACCCAAAGGATGGCCTAAACCGCTTACGCACCCGTTGTGATGATAGTACCTATGTTGGCCTGGTAAACTCCATTCTGAAAGATGTAATTAACATTTTTGACAGTGACATGTTACATTGACATGTGACACAATATTATCATATATTTAAGTAGGCATACGATTGTTTAATGTTTTTAAAATATCAGTTGTTATTGTAATAAATAAAATGAAGGATTGGAATAAAATATTTTGAATTTTGTAGAACTATTTTTTCTCACAATTGGTAGCAGAGCGTAGTTACTCTAGTAGTTCTATCGTATAGTAATTAGTCGTTCAAGAAAAATATTAAAGAAAATGGATAATTTCAATTTAAAAATAGAACCATTAAATTCTTCAAATTATGCTAGCCATAGCATACAAGGGAATAAAAAATTCTAAAGAATTATGGAGCAAAATAAAAGAAAGATTTGAAGGTCCAACGGAAGAAAAAACAATAGACTTAGCATTGGAATTAACAAGACTAAAAATGAAATTAAATGAAACTATAGATGAATATATTACAAGAGCTCAAGGTTTACAAAGACAAATAATAATTCTAGGAAAAATAATAACTGAAAGGGAATTTATAAGATATATTATAGAAGGGTTATCTGAACAATATGAAGGCATAATAACATCATTATCAGTTCACAAAAATATTACTTTTAATGATTTAAGACATTCTTTACTTGCATATGAAAAGAAAATAAAAGAAGAAAATACAAAAAACACAAATGTATTTAAAACAAGTTGTAAATTGAAAGAAAAAGTAAAAGTATGTTTTCATTGTCAAAAACCCGGTCATATCAAAAAATATTGTTGGTTGCTGAAGAATAACTGAAGTAATTCAGACAGAAACAAAAATAATTACGACAAGAAGAAATGGTTTCGAAGAGAACGAGCAAATATTGTTGAAGAAAATACTGCGAATGAATTTGCTTTAAGAGTTAATGGAGAGAATCAGATCACAAATAAACAAAAATGGTATTTAGATTCTGCATGTACGTCACATATGACTTCAACGAAAGAATGGTTAGAAGACTGTTATCCAGAAGAAAAAGAAATTAAAGTGGCTGAAGAGAGGAACTATTAGAGCATCTGTTCAGAATGAAAATGAAGAAATAAATAATGTCAAAATAGAAAATGTCCTTTATGTACCTAAACTTCGAGATAATCTTTTGTCAATACCAAATCTGGTAAATAAGGGTAATACTGTAGTATTGAACAAGGAAGGTGCATTCATTTATGATAAATATGGAATGATAATTTGTAAAGGTAAATTTTCTAATAATATGTATAGCATTATTTTAAGAAAAAGCCAAAAAGAAAACATAACAGAAGAATGTTTCCGTACAGAAGAAAATATAAATATTTGGCACAAACGATTAGGACATATTAGCGAAGAATATCTGAATAAATTGAAAACAATACAAGCAGTAAGAAATTTAAGTAAATTACAAGGAAATCTAACAATATGTAAATCGTGCATGCAAGATAAAATGACAAGAAGCAAATACGAAGAAACATTCTGTGAAACAACTTCGGCACCTTTAGAAAAAATATATGTTGATTTATGTGGCCCATTTAGTTCTACTTTGGTGGCAATAAATATGCACTTATTATCGTAGATGCTTATTCAAGATACTTCTTTATCGAATTGATAAAAACCAAGAAAGAAACAATAATGAAACTTAAGGAAGTTATAGAAAAATTAGAAAATGAACAAACTAGAAAACAAGATTCTACGAAGCGATAATGGTGGAGAATTTATTAACAAAGAATTAGAAAATTATATAAAACAAAAAGGAATAAAACATGAAAAAACGACTTTTTATTCTCCAAGAAGTAATGGTGTAGCTGAAAGGGCAATTAGAACAATATCAGACAAGACAAGAAGTTTATTAGCAGATGGTAATCTACCTTTAGAATTTTGGGGAGAAGCAGTGGTCACAGCGGTTTATCTCCATAACAGAACGCCGACAAAAACTAGACAATTTTAGCAGATGGTAATCTACCTTTAGAATTTTGGGGAGAAGCAGTGGTCACAGCGGTTTATCTCCATAACAGAACGCCGACAAAAACTAGACAATTTAAAACACCATACGAACTATGGAGAGGAAAAGAAAGAAAACCACCTGTAAAACACTTAAAAATATATGGATGTTTATGTTTTTACAAAAATGTAAATCCAAGAAGATTAAAATTGGAATCAAAATCAAAAGAAGGAATTTTTGTTGGTTACTCCAAAGAAAGAAAAGCGTACAGAATATTTGTGCCAGAAGAAGGAATAATTCACGAATCAATGGATGTAAAGTTTGAAGAAACAACTCAGGGTTCATGTCTGTTAAAAAATAAAAAGGAAATAAAATGAAAGGAAGCTGATAAATGGAAAAATGCAATGAATGAAGAAATCGAAACTATGAATCAATATGAAGTATGGAGAAAAGTTAAAAAACAGAAAGACAAGGTGGACAAGAAAAAGAAATATATGTTGTGTATCCAACTGCCGGGTCAAAAGCTGGTGTAGCCGGATCCGATCATGCCGTTGCTGCTGTTATTACCGCGTCGAATGTATCACAAGTTCAGTAGTGATACATTGTTGAATAAGAGTATTAGCTGCAATATACAGATATGTTATACTGCTTGTAAAACCATTATCTAATGTAACCTCACTTTGCCACCGGCGAAATTTTTACAAGCAATTGGTTGAACTAAAAGTAGAAGAATTTGAATACATCTATGTTAAGGATAGTTGTAAAGAACACTTACCTGTAATCGATGCATTGTATAGAGTTTTCACTGTTTGTATTGACATTCATGCACCTGTGTATGAAAGACATGTGATCTAGTTTTCACATTCTTGAAGGAGGAGCGCTGTAGTAGGAATTAATGTCGCTAGGAGCGCTGACGGTTGTGTTATGATTTATATTTTTGTAAAAAACGATTTATAAAATGTAATATGACACAATATGATTTAGAACACAAAACTGTAACCGTTGGGAAATTTATAGAATTTTTGGAGAAATAATTTTTATTGTAAACTTAACAGCGACATCTTATTCTCCCACCTTAGTAAAACCCAGTTTTATCCGGATTCACTCATTCTCACGATTTTTAAGGTATAAAAGCCGCAACATACAGCTGTAGAATCAGTTTGTGTTCGACTCGGTCGAGAGTAAAACCTATTAGCTCTCCTGAACTCAGAACACTGACCTCCAGTCGAGAGTTCACTTGGTGGCTTTTCTGGAGATTCCGCCGCCGATACTTAGTCTTGGTGAACCGTCACCTAGTCGTAACAGCCCCGCCGATTTCGAGACTGTTGTTAAAGTTTGCGAGATATTTGAATATTTCATTTGTTAGTATTGTTTGATTTTCACTTACCTGCTATTGTCGCTTCACGGCAATCGCGTTTCCAAGTACCGATGGTCACAGTAGGGCAAAAGTTTCTTTTATTTATTTGTTTATTGTTCGTATTACACATTTTTATTTTATAATAAACATTAATAAGTTCGACGTGCGTTTCTGTGCAATCCCCTAACCCCTTCTCCACTTAGAGCAATCCCGGCATCCAGCCGTCTTCTTTTCAGACACCACCGCCGCAAGATTGGCGCGCGAGTAAACCAACCGCCGAAACAAAAGAAGACGACGCCAATATGACGAAACCGCCCCCGGAAAGGAACAGTTTAGTGCTGTGTACACAAATTGCCTTAGGTTTGTCAGAATACATGCAATTCCCAGAGTTGGATTAAAGAAAAAATATGAATATCTTATGGGATAATGCAATTATGTAGTCCATAATCCTACCCAAAGACGGAGATACTTATTATAAATATAAGAAGTTATTATTGCTGTATAACTAAACAATATAAATAATGATGAATGTGGGAGTTTACGTGAAATCCAAGTCTTGGTTAAGGTCATTCTCAAGTCAGACAATTGTAAATTACATGTGGTCAAACATTACTATAAATTAATTCGTATGTATAGCTTATATAATGTTTGCAATTTTGACTCTAAATTGAAGAAAAATATATTTCTCATATTTTCATGATTTACTTTTTATAAAAATGTAGTATGTTAGGCCACTGGTTATTAAATAAGCGGACACGTAAACAAAGGCCTGCATTTTGAGACTTCATATTTTTTGGTCGCTACAATTCACCCTTAGATCATATACACATAGCTAACGAACTAGATATGTGAAAAGTCTATGTCGTACAATGCAAACCAATAATATGCATAGGATTCAGAGAGATGGAATAAGGATTTGTGTAAAAGTGTCAAATTGGCTGCCCAGATTTGAATCTCAGAGTATGTTACAAGCCTTGGAGTATTTGGAAGAGAAACAAGAAACACTGTTCCGCTACAGCCAAATTTTTATTAACAATTAATAATAATTTCGATTGCCGACAAAAAATTTCCAAATAAAAAAACTTAATTTACCACTAAATTTTAAAAAATTATAAGTATTTCGAAGAAATTAACAATTGGAGGGTTCAGAAGTCAATCAGTGTAAGTCATCAAAAGTAAAAAATGAGATAAAGAGGAGTTTGAGTAAAGGCTTATTGAAAATTTTACATAAAGAAATACAGAGAAATAGGCATTTATTATAATTAACAAACATCCAACTAAACAATCTAAGAAGTTACAAATCATTTTTAGTAATTATTAATGAAACTATTAATCATTTTTGAAAAAAAAGGACTTACGTCTTTTGTACACTGAATTATTTATATAATTTAGTAGCAACATATAAGATAAGTCTGTAATATACTATTGACAGATCTACTCAAAATTAGAAATAGGTACTCTTCATTTTAATCACAATAATTTTCATCACTTTCATCATTTTCACTGCCTTCTGCATTAGACTGCGAAGAAGTGCTCCGGGTTACTACTTTTGTACAACGAAGTTATTTGTAATATTGATGATAATTTGGCGGAATAAATTTCAACAAATCCATCATGTGCCTTTTCTTGATCTCTTTTACTAATCTTAATTCAGGGTATAAGAGGTTCTGTGGTATACTTGATAACGGAATTGGCTTACCCCTACGGCCGGTCTTTCTTATATCAATTTCTTTAAACTCTACAAAATCCTGCAAAGTTTCTTTGTAAAAAATAGAATCAGGTTTATTTTTGCAATATCGGAACCATTTAATTTGCAACCAATTAACATTATGTTTTTCTGTACTCAGCTTTCTATTTGTAATAACATCTTCTAAATTTTTTGTACTTAAAAAATCATTACTATTCATCTGCGTTACTTGAAAGGGCTTTGTTCTTTTTGCATTTGTGACAATATCAATCCAATCACTTGGGCCATAAATAAATTCTTTCTTTTTTGCTTTAGATTCTATTATTCCAAAATCTGCATCATTAGGTAAATAACTATGGCCAGATGTGAGAAATTTGTGATCAATGTAGTTTGCTGTCATTTCCGGATCTTGAGCTAGTTTTAGTAAAGATAAACTTATCTTAATATTACGATTCTGGCCTGTACAACAGTCTGAATACATGATTATGTGAGAATGTGTGCTAGCATGTTTTTTTAAAAAATTCACCGCACAAGATGCAATTTCTTGTGATCCTCTGCATCCTTGTGTCTCATCCCAGATAAACATGTAACCAGTGTTGTCATTGAAACTGTGAAAGCCTGAATTATAAACGTACATATTGGTTTTATAATAAGCTACAGAACAGCTTAATTTGGGAAATGCCAATGCTTTCTCCAAATCGAATGTAAATACAAAAATATTTTCATTCGCTAATACTTTATCGCTATTCAAAGAACTTCTAGCTAACTCTGCTTTACGAAGATGAAGTTCTTTTTCACTTTCAGCAATCTTCTTTACGTCTTCGGTTTCTCCAAAATCAATTTTAAGTTGCAAAGAATCACATAATTGGCAGGTATCTTTTGATGGTGGTTTAAAATGCAAGTTAAAATTTTTAGAAAACACATGGTAGTACATCTTTTCCTTTACTGGTTCTTTACTTTCTTCATTTCTCAACATAAAGCATAAACATTTTGTGTATTGTTAAATCAGATCTTAGGTAACGTCGATTTGGTGTATCAGATCGTGTGTAATGACTTTTATACGATGGAAATGATCGAATATGTTGTATAACTTCTGATACATCTATTTTATTGCCAGGCGTTGTATGTCCTCTTGTATCAATAACAGAAGATACTTCTGAACTACGACAGCTTTTATACAAACGAGAATCACTCACTTGAAATGTTTCCAGAAAAAATTTTTTTCAAACTTGTATTGAAGCATCTGTGGTAGTTAAAAAATATTTGAGGGATTTGGATTTTGGTTTTTTTGAAGAATTTCTTGGTCGACGTTGCTTCACACAACTATTCTGAATTAACCCACGTAAGTAAATATTTTGCTTAGTATTATCTTGTAGTTCATAAAAGGAGTTGAATATCAATTCCCGTTCTTCAGGATTCACAGATTGCATACACTTACGAGCACACTTACAATCCGTATTTTTGAATTTTTTTCTGGAATCTTTCTTCCGCTTCTATTAACATACGATTCTCCTTTGTCTCTCTTAATGCTATTCTGAACTCTATTCCATTGACTTTCGTTGCGTTTTCTTTTACGGCCTATTTGAACTTGTTTTTCGAAAACTGGAGCAGTATCATCTGTCAATGCGGTTCCCGCTACAGTCGTTTGTTGAATTTCATCCTCAGATAATATATCATCTATAATAAATTATATACTCATTACTAAAGCATGAACTCAGTTTTAACAAATTCAAAAGTTAGGTTAAAAGATTAATATTTTTTTGTTTAATAGTTACGGTGCGTGAAGGTGCTTCAGATGAGCTGTTTTCGGTTTCAGGTAAATATTCTGATTCGCTTTCAGAAAAATCAGCAAATTCTTCATCTTGTGCCATCGAAACGAGCATAAAAAGTATGTTCTCACACAACTGTCAAATGACTTGCTTGAAATGGCAGCTGAAAAGTGACTTACTTGAAATGACAACTGAAAAACGAAACTAATCTTTCCGCGATCAATACAAGTAGTGCAATCTATTGAGAAATAGGATAACTATTGGACGTACTTGTTTTGGCAACTGAAAGTTTATTAAAATTTAACATGTTCCATGTGCGTAAGTCTTATTCTATAAAAGAGTGACTTACACTGATTGACTTCTGAACCCTCCAATTATTGATTACATTTATAATTTAAAAGATGTGAATGGAATAAAACTCATTGACTCTATAGGAAGAAGTGCTTTATTTAAATTTTTTGAAGAAAAATTTAATTTTACTTATTCGCTGTCATACAAGCTCAATAAAGATCATTTAGAGACATTTTTTAGTGCTTTGCAAAGCAGAGGGGGTTATTCTAATAATCCTGCCTGCAGGCAGTTTCGTGCTGCTTAAAAGAAACTTTCCCAACCTTCCAACAACTGCAATACCGCTCCCTCAATAAGCTTGATCACGTGGTCTACTGGGCATGCGCAAATTAGCACTGATAAAGATGAAGCTGGAAAAAACGGTGTTCCCATAAATCCATCTTCGTCTTTTTTTCGATAACGCGGTTTTGTAGGTAATAGATTGATTGCATGTAGACGGCGCTGGCATCGAAGTTTGGTATTAATACATAACCTCGCTTTTTGACGTATTATTCTTTCATTTAGTTTTACTGCATATATTGTTTTTCATAATTAATTATGCCGTACAATTGTTGTGTGCCTCAGAGCTCATCTGTATCAAATAAATGTAAAGGCATTATGTTTCACAAATATCCGAAGGTCAAGAAATTAGTAAAAAAAAAAATGGTTAATTGGGATACGGTCGATGAAAACTCCAACGAAGCATACGAAAATATGTCGCAAACATTTTTTGCCCTCTCATTATGCCACCACCAGGGTAAGTTAACTAATAATTAAAATATTAATTTATAATTATTTGGTAATTTATATATATATATATATATATATATATATATATATATATATATATATATATATATATATATATGTCAGCTCTCTAGCGGGCTGAAGGCAAATCACAACGAGCCGGACACCCCTGGCGAAGACAACATGGGACGGCCCTGGCGAGGTAGACTGAGAAGACACAACATGGAAGATGGCCGCTAACGTATAAACTACGTATTTTTGTAATGTCATGAGTAAAAGTGTATCATTGTTTGGTTTCAAATAATTAAATCTTATTTAATCTTATGTGGTGTTTCGGTAAATGACCCTACACACCTAACATAAAAGCAGCGGTGGAATACACATTACTAAATCAGTGTTTTTAAGTGAATAGTGGCGTACGGTGCGTGGAAAAATACAACGTAAATAACTGCGTGTCAAGAACTTTGGGTTTGTACAACGAGAATAAGGACTAAGATTCGCTAATACGGTATATACAGTGACAACGGTAAGTCTCTGTGTGTGCAACGTGTGAATTTTATGCTAATTTCTAAACGAATAGTACAAATCGGTTTGTAAACGATTACGCCCTAAACGCGAACGAACATTTAAAAAAAACCGAAATAAATAGTGTGTGCACGGCATAAAACGCGATTGTGTACGTACTATAAAGTGTAACCATGTCCGATGATGAAAGAGTTGCAGGTGCTGCTAGTGGTGTGCTGCCTGGAGATTCTCCTCTAGCGTCTTCAACCAAAATGCAAATACAATCTGTAGCCCAACAATTAGAAAACATTGAATGGGAACGAGATCTTTTGAGACGAGAACGAGAATTATTGGAGAAAGAACGAGCGCTTATGAGACAAGGTAATACAACAAATAGAGCTAGTTTAATAGAAACACAATGTTTTAGCACAAATAATGAAAATTCTGTACCAGAATTTGATCCCGATAAAAGAAATTCATTGACAGCTGACCAATGGATCAAGAAATTAGACAATATTGCAACAATTTTCGGTTGGGATGATCGAATGTGTTTATATCAAGCTGTTGGAAAATTAAAAGGAGCCGCACGTAACTGGTTTAATGGATATCAAGACGAAATACGGGACTGGGAGAATTTTAAGTCAAAACTTAAAGAAGGTTTTCCTACAACAGTTGACGAAGCTGATATACATTATGAGTTGTCTACCAAACAGAAAAAATATGACGAGAGTTATGAAAACTACATTTATGGAATGAAAGCCATCGCGAGTAAAGGTAACGTGTCAGAACAAGCATTGATAAAATATATCATTTCAGGCTTAAAAGATAAAGAATTGTCAAGGATACTTGCTCTTCAAGGATTCACAAAACTGCAAGACTTGTTGCTACGCGTTAAGACGTACGAAGGAACACTAAGAGGTACGAGCGAAGAAAAACTTCCCAAACGACCGCAGAAAACAACCAGTGATCACATTAAATGCTTTAACTGCAATAAAATGGGTCACAAATCAATAAATTGCTCTGAAATACAAAAGAAAAGTAGATGTAAATTCTGTAACAAAATAGGACATGCAGAAAGTGACTGCAGGTTTAATAAAGCAGAAAAAGACAGTAAGGACAACGAAAAGAAGGTAAGAAAAATATGTATTACTGAGAATTTACCTGATGAATATCATAAGATAGTCGATATTGACGGGAAAATAGTAATTGCATTTGTAGATTTAGGAAGCGATGTAGTTACATTAAGAGATGACGTAGCTCGGAACAATGGTATTAAATACCAAGAATTCAGGAGAAGTCTTAGAGGTTTTGGAAATGGAATATGTCAAACAGTTGGAAAGAGGACTTTGATGATCTCTATTGACCAAGTAGAGATAGAAGTCGAAGTGCTTATAGTACCAAAAGAGGCACAAGAAGAAGAAATGATAGTTGGTCGATCTGCTTTAGATCAAGACGATATAAAAATTACAAAATCAAAGAATAAACTCGAAGTAACAAGATCTATTGATGTTTTCATGGTAAGCAAAGAAAATAAAGAAGAAATTGGACTAGATGAACCTGAAGAAGGTATGAAGAAAAAGCCGATACCAATTGAGGACATTAGTGTTAATGAGAACTTGGGTGAGAAAAAGAAGAATGAAATATGCAACATGCTTAACAAATATAGAGGATGTTTTGCGTTAAATCTAAACGAAATTGGTACCAGCAAGACGGAGGATATGCAAATCGAATTAACGGAAAAGACTCCGGTGCAATACAAACCTTACAGGTTACCTTACAACAAAAGAGAGATTGTTAACGAGAAAATACAAGAACTCTTGGATGCTGGTATAATTCGAAGATCTAAATCTGACTACGCCAGTCCAATAGTAATGGTCAGTAAGAAAACAGGGGGTGAAAGATTATGCGTCGATTATCGACGATTGAACGCCATCACGAAAAAGGAATACTCTCCTGCAATAAACATCGAAGAAGAAATCGATCAGTTACAAGGAAATAAGTATTTTACGACACTTGATGCTTTCAGTGGATATTACCAAATAAATGTTGATGAAAAATCAATACCTTATACCGCATTTGTCACGAATGATGGGCACTTTGAATTTATCAAAATGCCATTTGGGCTTGTCAATGCGCCTGCTAAGTTTCAACAAATGATGACAAAAGTTCGTCACAAGATGGGAAAAGAAAACATCGTAATCTATATGGATGATATGGTAATACTCAGCAAGACCATAGAAGAAGGATTACAAAAACTGGAAACATTCTTAAAAATTTTAGAAGAAGAAGGTTTGACGTTAAGGGTAAAGAAGTGCAAATTTCTAGACGAAAAAATAGATTTTCTCGGATTTGAAATTGATGGACACGGTGTAAGACCGGGAACAATGAAGATTGAAGCGATAAGGGATTTTAAACGACCAGAAAACGTACATGAAACACGACAATTTCTTGGGTTAGCATCATTTTTCCGAAAATTTGTGGAAAATCATGCAGGTATCGTAAAACCTTTAACCGAATTAACTAGAAAAGATAATGCTTTCCAGTGGGGGGAAGAACAAGAACGAGCGTTTCAACAAATCAAAAATATTTTGATTGACCGACCAGTTTTGACGTTATATAACCCGAAGGCTGAACACCAAGTTCATACTGATGCCAGCAAGGTAGGTGTAGCGGGAATACTCCTACAACGAGAAGATTCAAAAGGGCTATGGAAACCTGTTGCGTTCTTCAGCAGACAAACAACATCATGTGAAGCTGCATACCATAGCTTTGAATTAGAGGCCCTAGCTGTCGTAGAAACCCTTGACCGATTCCAAGTATACCTATTAGGAAAAAGGTTCACTGTATGTACTGACTGTGGATCATTGAAGACTGCAATGACTAAACGCGACATAATACCCAGAATAGCTAGATGGTGGCTCAGGCTCCAGGAATATGATTTTGAATTGACACATCGTCCTGGTAAACGAATGTCTCACGTAGATTGTTTGAGTCGAAATCCACATGAAGAACCAAAAGAAATGAATATAGCTACTCTAGATGTCATGAACGTAAAGTTAACTAAAGAAGATTTCTTATTGACGCTTCAATTAGCAGACCCTAGATTACGTGAAATCATGGAAACGCTCAAGAAAGATCCAATCTCTAATGAAGACAAACAAATTCACGTGAATTACAAGATTGAAGATGAACGATTGCTTAGAAAAGATACAGGTAAATGGGTAGTTCCTTCAGGAAACATAACACAAATCATAAAAGGATGTCATGATGATATGGGACATTTTGGTCTGGAAAAAACGCTACAACAAGTCCAAAAATATTATTGATTTGTTACGTTCTAATTTTGTCCTTCGTCCTAATTTCCTCATTTTATCCATTCCTGTCCGCGTATCTGCATTCTAACCTAAAATAGTATACTTTGTTGTAATAAATTTATCATTAATTATTTCATAGTTATATTAAATTCACTTACTCAGTTTTTCTTCTTAAACCCTGTAGCTCTTTGGTTTCAAAATTAAATAGTTCCATTTTCAGTTTATTATATTCAGTTTTATTTCATACATCTGTTTACAGTTTGACATTTGTTAATTGTTAGTAACATTGGATTGACCGCCCGTGTCGTTTTTCGTTATGCCGCCAGGTGGCGACACTATGTTAGATTTTAAAGTTGAATTGCAAATAAGTAAATTATATTTAATTATTTAGGGCAATTACTTACCATGATTCAACCATCCTATTATCCTTAGATTAACCCTATCCTATATTAAAAATTATGAATGTAATATTTCGTGTTTTATTTAAATAGTTTTGGGGTGTACTTTAAGTGCAAGGTTGAATATCTTCTCTCTCTTTTTTTCGTCTTTGAATATTCGGATTTTTACAAGTCTTAAGTGAAAAATCGGGCACTTGGTGTAAGTCGTTACAAGTGAACGGGCATCTTTTGGCGAGAGTTTTCTGAGTAGCGAGTCTTACGGCGCTTTTAAGTAATTTCGGTCGAGTGTTAAATATTCTAGTTGATTATTACCCGTGTTTGGGGGATTAGTTCGCCGAATTACATATTCCGTTGTACGGTTTTGGGTGACTTCGGTTAATTTTGGATAACCTGCGTCGGAATTCCCATGTGGGGATCAGTTTAAGTGCCCGTGGTTCGTGTCTCAACCTCTATAGACTTTCCACCATCCCGCCAAGGGCTGAAGGCATCGTCGAGTGATTATTTTCATCTACGTGCGTCTCGAAGGGTTCGAGACGGAGCTCGCCTTCACCCCGTTTCTCTTCGCCCAGACCACCAGGATCGCAACAGAGTGAGAGTTGAGGAAGGTTCCAGTCCATCTACCCTTGCGGTCCATTCTTCGTTACGGCAGAGTGCAGCTAAGTGTAACATTTCATAACTTTGGTTTGCTGAAATTTGTGCGCATCGTTTAGAACTTGAGTAAACTTGAGTCATTTTGGTTTTAAAATTTATTTACGTGGATTTTTTTTTTAAGAACTCTCATCTACAATTTTTTTTTGGTTAATGTTAAGTAACTATTTGATTGTAGTAATTAGAGTAACAATTGTCAAAATTGAGCGCAATTTTATGGAGTTGGCAGTCAAATGTTAGTGGTATATTCTGAGCAATTGAGTTCAAGTATTTATATTTTGTTTATGGTATTTTGTACTTTTGTAAGGGGACATTTTGTCTTGAACTTGCTACTTTTGATTGTGCATTCCTTTTATTGGTACATTGTTGGTACTCACCGATCGCGTTGCACTGTTTTTCCGCGTACCCCTAATCCCGGACGCCCGGTTCGCCTCTCGGTTGATCAACCTGTAGTCCGCGAAGTCGATACGCTAGGTGTGCGTTGGGTGTCCGTGCCCAGGAGGGCGCGCTACGGACAGTTCAAGGTGGAGGTTTTGTTAATTTGTCATCGCGCAAGTAGGTATCAAGCTCGGACACCGTGTGCTCCAATTTTATTACCGAGAACTCAATTTTTACGACTAACTTCGCCGAGACATTGTGCCTTTCACATTTATATTTATTATTATTATTTTTTTTTTACATGTGTGTACAATTCTTGCAATAGTGAACCAAATAGTTAAGTTCAACCGGATCTTTTATTTAACCAACCTTACCTCCGCACTCTCACTCCAGTCTTCAGCATTTTCAGCCATCTTTGTCCCAAGTCGCAGTCCCTGGGTCACTTACGTTTCAAGGTCACGTGTCCTGACGGCCATCACCATTTGGTTGGGTGAGCGCACTGCTCAGAATGGTGTGGCGCCCTCATTTAAAATTACGAACCCCCCGTCTCGACTGAGAAGCCGGACTCCTCACCCCTTTGCGGAAGGACGACGTCGCGTGCACGTCACAATTTTGGCGCCCAACGTGGGGCCGTGAACGTGAAGGGCCTAGGGCTATAAGCGCGAAAGGACCTTGGTAGTTTTTTTTATTGTTATCGTCATTATTGAGAGAATTTAGCGTCGCGATTCAAGAGCCATTTCGTTTGGTTAGGATCGTATCGTTGGGTTTTGGGGTCATTTAGTTTTGGGACTCGTTGTGTCAAGACGCGATTTTCTTTTTATTTGATTTGGATCAAATTTTGGCGTCTAACGTCGTAGGGCCTATTGCGGAAAAGGGCCTTGTTATTTTTCATTGTTGTCACCATTGTTGGACGAGGCTTGGGAAGTCTTTGATTGCGGATTTCTATTTAGGAAAAATAATTACTTTTATAACTATGGATTAATATAATTTCGTTGTCATATTTAGGCGTATATATGTATATTTTGGTTGTCATATATTAACATAAATTGGAGAGTTTTAATCGGTTTAAAACTATTGTCTTTATTTTTTTTTCCGGGCAAATTTCCGCCACTTTTCGTTAATATGGAAACCTTAAGGTTGAGTAGGGATGAGTTGGAGTATGAATTGCTCGTGCGTGGGATTAGTGAGACAAGGACATTAACGGTACATGTTATGAGACAGGAGTTGGCAAAAAGATTGCGTAGGGAAGAAGTAGGGCAACTCGTGAACACTCCTGTTAATGCTTTAGACCCATCTTCGGAAGTAGATATTTGTTCGACAAAAATTGTACATATTCAGGAGCTTGTTGACAATTTTTCTGGAACGGGTTCAAGTTATGACTTTCAAAAAATCTGCACAAAAATTCAACATGTCATTTCCCGATTAGCGAGAATCGAGAGTAACGACGACGACATTAAAACATCGGTACAGACACTGAATGATAGCATTCGAGCTGAAGAAGATCGACTGATTCAGAAGACGGAAGATCAAGAGGAACATCAGACACAAGCAGGAACGAAAGTAGAGCCTACAGTTAAAATAAATGCCACAGTGCCTGCTGCTAAAAGGAAACAGATTCCGGTAATGCACTGGGATATTAAATTTGATGGTAATATTCACGAGTTTAGTGTACATGCATTTTTGGAAAGGGTGAATGATTACCGTATTTCCCGTAACGTTTCTGAGGAGGAACTGTGTGATTCTGCGATAGAGCTGCTACGTGGACAAGCGCTAACGTGGTATCGGTCAGCGCGTTCAAAAATAAAATCATGGGATGATTTCGTCAGGCTGTTAAAGGAAGAATATGAACCATTTGACTACGAAGTGGCGTTGTGGGATGAAATTAGGTCACGGACACAAGGATCGGATGAATCGGTGGGTGCTTACATGGCAAGTATGGTAAATTTATTTCAGAGAATGCCGAAGCCACCTACGGAGGAGGCAAAGTTACAAGTGTTGCGCAGGAATGTGCTACCTTATTATATCCAGGGAATCGGGTTAACAGAGATCAGCTCTGTTGAACAGCTGCAGACTGTCTGTAAACAGCTTGAAAAGAATCGACTTATGGCTGAAAAATTTCAACCTCCTCCGACGAGTAAGAAAAATTTACTCGAATCGGATTTAGCTTACCATGGTCGTTCTAAAACGACAGCAGTTAATGCTGCGGATGTTCCCACCCCTTCTACTTCAGGCGGAAAATTTTCTTGCTGGAACTGCCACGAGGAGGGTCACATAGCACGGAATTGCGATAAAGACGAACGGAAGAAACACTGCTATCGCTGCGGGAAGGCGGACGTGACAACCAAGACGTGCCCCAAGTGTTCGGGAAACGCAAGGGGAGGGCACTAGATGGTCGTGTCGTGTCTTCCTCCTCATTTTCTTCGGCCAAACACTTGGAGAATGAGAGGAACTTGGCGATAGTCAATTTTATCATCTCACATGTAGGGCAAGATCAGCGTCCTTATTTAGAGATCTCAATCTTTGGGTTTAGGATTTTAGGGCTCTTGGATTCGGGAGCAACCAGGTCAATTATTGGTAGGGAAGGTTGGGAGATTCTAAAAGGAATGGATCTCAGTTTGGACAAGTCGGATGCACCAAGTTGTACGGTTGCAGACGGTAAGGAGTGTATGAGTCAGGGTTCAGTTACTGTTCCAGTTCGTCTCATGGACCAAATTAAATTAATTAAATTTTTAGTCGTTCCGGAAGTCACAAGTAGCATCATCTTAGGAATAGATTTTTGGTGCACGATGGGGATTGTGCCTGATTTAAAACGGGATGTTTGGAATTTTACGGGATTGGCGACATTAAATGTACAGAACACAATGACATCGGATTTAACAGATGAACAGCGACTACGACTACAGATGATGTTAAATGAAAATTGGGAACGGATGCCAAACAAAATCGGATGTACATCAAGGGTACAACATAAAATAGTTACTGAATCGGAGCCGGTCAAGCAGCGATATTACCCTGTTTCGCCAGCGATTCAAGTACATATCGATGCTGAACTGAAGAAGATGCTAGCGGACAATATTATAGAGCCTTCCTCAAGTGCTTGGAGCTCGCCTATACTCATGGTGCCGAAGAAGGATGGCGGCTACCGCTTCTGTGTAGACTTCAGGAGACTCAATAAGGTCACCAAAAAGGATGCGTATCCACTCCCTTACGTATCTGGAATCTTAGATCGGTTACGAGGTGCTAAGTATCTAAGTTCATTAGACATAAAATCAGCGTACTGGCAAATTCCGATGAGTGCGTGTAGTCGAGAGTTCACTGCGTTCACAATTCCGGGACGTGGACTATTCCAGTTCAAACGGATGCCATTCGGGCTCACAAATGCCCCGGCAACCTGGCAGCGTTTGATCGATGAGGTGTTGCAGGCTGACCTTGAGCCTTTCGTTTTTGTTTATCTCGACGATGTGATCGTTATCTCAGAAAGTTTCGAACAACATCTAGAAATATTGCACAAAATTTTCGATCGACTTTTCAAAGCGGGATTGACCTTGAACAGAGATAAATGTCAGTTTTTCAGGTCGGAACTACGATACTTGGGGTATGTTGTGGATAAGCGTGGGTTAAGGGTTGATCCGGACAAGGTGAATGCCATCTTGGGGATACCGACGCCAAGTAGTGTGGCTGACGTGCGCAGTTTCTTGGGTATGGCGTCCTGGTATCGTAGGTTTGTTAAGGACTTTGCCACGATCAGTAATCCACTCACAAATCTGTTGAAGAAGAATCGGAAGTGGCACTGGACGGAAGAGTGTCAGGAATCATTTCAGAGGCTGAAGGAGTGTCTGATCTCTGCTCCAGTTTTAAATTGTCCCGATTTTTCTCAGCCCTTTGTAGTTCAAACCGACGCAAGTGGTTATGGTTTAGGTGCGGTTCTGACGCAAGTAAATTCAGATGGGGAACGCGTCATATGTTTTCTGAGTCGATCCTTGACTAAGCATGAACGCAACTATTCCACCACTGAGCGGGAGTGCCTTTCAGTCGTTTGGGCAATACAAAAACTTCGCCCCTATTTAGAAGGCTCGCGTTTCACAGTCGTCACGGATCATGCTTCGTTGACGTGGCTCATTAATTTGAAGGATCCCTCGGGTAGGTTGTGCCGTTGGGCTGTTAAGCTGCAGCAATATGACTTTGAGGTCATACACCGGAAAGGGAAGGAGCATGTGGTCCCCGACTGTCTTTCGCGTTCTGTGCCGAAAATCGACAACATTCATTTAACTGTTGCGCAACTTCCTACGACAGATAGATGGTATTCAAAAATGAAGCAAAAAGTCATCGAGAATAAATCACGGAAATTTTCTACCTGGAAGATCCATAACGATAGCTTATACAAGCATGTTCGACCTCGAAATCCCAGTCTCACTGACGAAGAGGTTGCGTGGAAAAGAGTAATTCCCAAGGACCAGCGTCAGGAAATTTTAAAATTGGTACATGATTTGCCAACATCTGGACACCCTGGCATCACTAAAACGTACAATAAGTTGAAACAGAAATATTATTGGCCCAAAATGAAGGCTGATGTTGTGGCGTACGTTAATGGATGTATCATATGCGCTGAACACAAAGTGGTACAGAAAAGTCCACCAGGGTTAATGGGGACTAGACCGCGAGTATTCCGTCCATTTCAACTCATCAGTACGGACCTAATCGGCCCATTGCCACCATCTGCAAAAGGGTACAAATATATTTTGGTTGTGTGCGATTACTTTAGTAAATTTGTGCTCACTTTTCCACTTCGGGCTGCGACAGCACCGGCAATATCTCGTTTCATGGAGGAGTACGTCTTCTTATTATTTGGCGCGCCGCAATACATCATCTGCGATAACGGGGTTCAGTTTCGCAGTGGTGAATTTCGCAATGTGTGTGCGAAATATGACGTTGCTATCCTTTTCAATGCGCTCTATCACCCGCAAAACAATCCCACCGAGAGGGTGAACAGAGTGATTAAAACCATGTTATCATCATACATTAAAGACCGTCAACAACAATGGTTTCATTATCTACCTTCAGTCACGTGTGCCATCCGTAATTTAGTTCACGAGGCCACTGGTCTCACACCATACTTTGTGAACTTTGGGCGAGAGCAGATCTTGAGTGGTCGAGATTATCCGGTGGACGCTATAGATGGCCGTGGTGATATAACTTTTGACCGTGAAGAGGTGCGTGAGCAGCGACCAGCACGGTTTGTGAAAATTTACGCAGAGGTGCGTAAACGGCTGGATCAAGCGCAGACTCAAGCTAGAGCACGGTATAATCTTCGTCGGAGGCCGATGGTATATCACGAAGGACAGCAGGTTTGGCGAAAGAACTTTAAATTGTCTAGCGCAGCTGACAATTTTGCTAGTAAGTTAGCGGCTAAATACGTAGGGCCGTTTAAAATACGCAAAAAGATTTCGGACGTCACTTACGAGTTGGAGGACGTCAGTGGTAAGGAGCGTGGCACTTGGCATGTAAAGGACTTGAAACCAGGCCCTATTGATAATGATGACGAAAAGGTTTCCAATCAGGATTTGTAGTTTATTTCGACATGTTAGTTTTGTTTTGAGGCAAAATTTTAGGAATTTTCCCTCACGGGAGTTGGGGAGGGATTTGTTACGTTCTAATTTTGTCCTTCGTCCTAATTTCCTCATTTTATCCATTCCTGTTCGCGTATCTGCATTCTAACCTAAAATAGTATACTTTGTTGTAATAAATTTATCATTAATTATTTCATAGTTATATTAAATTCACTTACTCAGTTTTTCTTCTTAAACCCTGTAGCTCTTTGGTTTCAAAATTAAATAGTTCCATTTTCAGTTTATTATATTCAGTTTTATTTCATACATCTGTTTACAGTTTGACATTTGTTAATTGTTAGTAACATTGGATTGACCGCCCGTGTCGTTTTTCGTTATGCCGCCAGGTGGCGACACTATGTTAGATTTTAAAGTTGAATTGCAAATAAGTAAATTATATTTAATTATTTAGGGCAATTACTTACCATGATTCAACCATCCTATTATCCTTAGATTAACCCTATCCTATATTAAAAATTATGAATGTAATATTTCGTGTTTTATTTAAATAGTTTTGGGGTGTACTTTAAGTGCAAGGTTGAATATCTTCTCTCTCTTTTTTTCGTCTTTGAATATTCGGATTTTTACAAGTCTTAAGTGAAAAATCGGGCACTTGGTGTAAGTCGTTACAAGTGAACGGGCATCTTTTGGCGAGAGTTTTCTGAGTAGCGAGTCTTACGGCGCTTTTAAGTAATTTCGGTCGAGTGTTAAATATTCTAGTTGATTATTACCCGTGTTTGGGGGATTAGTTCGCCGAATTACATATTCCGTTGTACGGTTTTGGGTGACTTCGGTTAATTTTGGATAACCTGCGTCGGAATTCCCATGTGGGGATCAGTTTAAGTGCCCGTGGTTCGTGTCTCAACCTCTATAGACTTTCCACCATCCCGCCAAGGGCTGAAGGCATCGTCGAGTGATTATTTTCATCTACGTGCGTCTCGAAGGGTTCGAGACGGAGCTCGCCTTCACCCCGTTTCTCTTCGCCCAGACCACCAGGATCGCAACAGAGTGAGAGTTGAGGAAGGTTCCAGTCCATCTACCCTTGCGGTCCATTCTTCGTTACGGCAGAGTGCAGCTAAGTGTAACATTTCATAACTTTGGTTTGCTGAAATTTGTGCGCATCGTTTAGAACTTGAGTAAACTTGAGTCATTTTGGTTTTAAAATTTATTTACGTGGATTTTTTTTTTAAGAACTCTCATCTACAATTTTTTTTTGGTTAATGTTAAGTAACTATTTGATTGTAGTAATTAGAGTAACAATTGTCAAAATTGAGCGCAATTTTATGGAGTTGGCAGTCAAATGTTAGTGGTATATTCTGAGCAATTGAGTTCAAGTATTTATATTTTGTTTATGGTATTTTGTACTTTTGTAAGGGGACATTTTGTCTTGAACTTGCTACTTTTGATTGTGCATTCCTTTTATTGGTACATTGTTGGTACTCACCGATCACGTTGCACTGTTTTTCCGCGTACCCCTAATCCCGGACGCCCGGTTCGCCTCTCGGTTGATCAACCTGTAGTCCGCGAAGTCGATACGCTAGGTGTGCGTTGGGTGTCCGTGCCCAGGAGGGCGCGCTACGGACAGTTCAAGGTGGAGGTTTTGTTAATTTGTCATCGCGCAAGTAGGTATCAAGCTCGGACACCGTGTGCTCCAATTTTATTACCGAGAACTCAATTTTTACGACTAACTTCGCCGAGACATTGTGCCTTTCACATTTATATTTATTATTATTATTTTTTTTTTACATGTGTGTACAATTCTTGCAATAGTGAACCAAATAGTTAAGTTCAACCGGATCTTTTATTTAACGCACTCTCACTCCAGTCTTCAGCATTTTCAGCCATCTTTGTCCCAAGTCGCAGTCCCTGGGTCACTTACGTTTCAAGGTCACGTGTCCTGACGGCCATCACCATTTGGTTGGGTGAGCGCACTGCTCAGAATGGTGTGGCGCCCTCATTTAAAATTACGAACCCCCCGTCTCGACTGAGAAGCCGGACTCCTCACCCCTTTGCGGAAGGACGACGTCGCGTGCACGTCACAGGTTTCCAAAAATGCGAAAACGTGTTAAAAGATATATTGATTCATGCATCCAGTGTTTGTATTACAAACAAGCTGCAGGAAAATATGAAGGAGAGCTACATATAATAGAAAGAATACCCGTTCCTTTCAATACCATCAATATTGATCACTTGGGACCATTTCCGGCAAGCAGCAAAGGAAATACTCATGTTCTGGCTCTAACAGACAACTTTACGAAGTATGTGTACCTAAAAGGAGTTAAAAACACCACGTCACAACCTGTGTGTAAGATCATGAGAGAATTCATATCGATATTTGGATGCCCTGCTAAAATTATATCGGATAGAGGCACAGCATTTACTGCCAAACATTTTGAAGATTTCTGTCTGCACAACGATATTCAGCATATAAAAAATGCAACAGCAACTCCACGAGCTAATGGCCAAATTGAGCGCCATAACCACACTATAAGAATTGCCATACAAACTATGTCACGTGACGACAAACATTGGGACGAAAATTTGGATAAAATCCAATTCGCTCTTAACAGTATGTCCAATAAGACAACGAAGAAAAGTCCAAATGAACTTTTATTTAGTTACCACCCACGAAATGTTCTTCAGAACAAAGTGATTTTAGCTCTAGAAGAAACTGGAAGAGACGAACCGATAGATCTCGAAAAGATTAGACATGAAGCACTCGAAAACATACAAGTCGATCAAAAACGCCAAAAAGAAAGATTCGACAAGAAACACAAACCGCCAAAGCAATACGAAGTAAATGATCTTGTTTTGATTAAGCGAGAACAGGCAGCCACCGGACAGCCAAAGAAGTTAGCACCAAAATATAAAGGCCCGTATTTAGTAGCTAAGGTCCTACCGAATGACCGATACGTTCTTACCGACGTGCCGGGCCCGCAGAGAACGCAACGCGCGTTTAATTCCGTTTTCGCGTCCGATCTTATGAAGCCATGGTGTTCATACTCTGATCCAGACGACGAAGACGACCCAGGTGAAGATAACTCCGATGCAGATGAAGACCACGAAGATGACGGCACCAGGGACGGCGCCGAGGGCAGCGAGGCCGACTGTCAGCTCTCTAGCGGGCTGAAGGCAAATCACAACGAGCCGGACACCCCTGGCGAAGACAACATGGGACGGCCCTGGCGAGGTAGACTGAGAAGACACAAGATGGAAGATGGCCGCTAACGTATAAACTACGTATTTTTGTAATGTCATGAGTAAAAGTGTATCATTGTTTGGTTTCAAATAATTAAATCTTATTTAATCTTATGTGGTGTTTCGGTAAATGACCCTACACACCTAACATATATATATATATATATATATATATATATATATATATATATATATATATATATATATATATATATATATATATATATTTCTAATCCATACATAAATCCAAAAATATAACTTTTTTTAAATAATTTAAAAAAATGTCGTGGGAACAAATGAGTTAAATTCGAGAACGCGGTTTGCGAAAAAAAAAATTAATGCGTCAATTAATGATAATACTTACCAAGAACTCAAATCTTTTGGTGAAAGTGCCATCAATTAGCTTAATTAATTATCGAGCTGTTATCAAATTCTTTACCCGAGAAGGCCTATCTCCTCAATGTATCAAAGATCGGCTGGATGGTGTTTATGGAAAAAGTTGGTCAAACTGTTTCGATTTGGGCAGGAATCCTTGGAAGCTTACGTCAGAACAGGAAGAACGGCGGACGTGGTGACGGACGACAATATTACCCTTATTGAAAATCTAGTATTAGGCGACCGACACTTGAAGGTGAAAGAAATATCTCAAATGACGGGACTTTCTGATATAAGCATTCGTCGAATCATCCACGTCATTTAGGCATGAACATGAATATTACCCTTATTGAAAATCTAGTATTAGGCGACCGACACTTGAAGGTGAAAGAAATATCTCAAATGACGGGACTTTCTGATATAAGCATTCGTCGAATCATCCACGTCATTTAGGCATGAACATAGGTCCCCAAACATCTGTCAGCAGTTCAGCGCCAACGTCGTGTTGAATGTACTCAAAACTTTTTGAAGCTATGTGATGTAAACCCAACGGAGGTGTTTAAGACAAATGTCGCAGGAGATGACACTATGGTTCTCTATTATGACCTTTTATCCAAAAGGGAGTCGGTGGAATGGAGGCGAAAAAGAGAAACACAACAAGGAAAGTTCAGGATCTGCCAGTCGACAAAAAAGGTGATGGCTACGATGTTTTGGGATTGTGAGGGCATTCTTCTTATAGAGTTTAAAGAACGTAACACGACAGTCAATGGGGAATATTACTTCTGCATCTGCATAAATTGCGACAAAATATTTTGGAAATAAGACGTGGTAAACTAACTAGAGGCGTGCGTTTGCTGCATGACAATATAGTTATATATTAGTTCATGCAGTAGAAATATTAATTGTTAAGTAAAATAACATTCAATTCTCGTACTATAAATCATTATTTCGTGTTACATTTTATAATGCATTTTAAGAAGTATAAATTTAAATTTCCCGCACATTCATTCAATGAAGAGCCAAAATGTTTGATGACAAACGAAAAGTATTGTATCAAACAAAATAGTTAAATTTATATTCAAATTATTTTGTAATGAAGTAATGAAATAATAGAATAACTAACTTAACTTTCGTTGTAATTATTGTGGTTTTGTGCTAAATATGCATTTTTAAATTTATTCTCATTTTCTAATGGTTGAATGCCACTGGTTGCGCATGCTTAGGATGGCGGAAAATAAAGATGAAGATAGAGAATTAGAGAGTCGCATAAGTTTTTCTTTCGATAACGCTGGTACATGTTGCTTGTTACGTCTCCCCCTCGTTAACGTCCTTAGTGTGGACTATTTCACATCGACAATGTAATAATTTACGTGTCGACAATGGCGTAGACGTAGACATATTCAGAAGCATAGAGAATGTAGATAATAAATATATATAATTTATAAAATTCCCTGCAATGACTGCCCAGCTCAATATACTGGTCAGACGAAGAGATATTTACAAACAAGAATGGATGAACATAAAAGAAACTGTAGCAACAAAAACAACAACAAAGGGAAATGCGCCTTAGTAGGACATGTTCAATCTTCAGGCCACAGTTTTAATTTTGATAACGTTAAAATTTTAGACACAGAACAAAATCTGCCAAAGCGCTTGACACTAGAAATTTTACATATAAATGACGATAAAATCAATATTAACTTAAAAACAGACACAATTAACCTCAGCAAAATATACACAAACATTTTAAAATTTAACAATAAAAAGAAAAGAAGAAACATTACATGAAAACGAAATAAAAGTAAGAACAATAAAACAAAACTTTTAAATAAATGGCGGTAAACCTTCCTAAAAAAAACATCGGAACTTAACATGTTAAAACTTATTTAAAAATTTTCAAAGGGTGTAAACTTTTTTACAAATTTATATTTTTGGCGACTTTAGAGTACCTTATCATATTTATTTATTTATTTTTTATCTGTGACGTCCAAATGTGTGTTGTACATGTTATTTTTGTATTTTTAATATGTTACATTTACATGCATAAAATAGAATAAATCACGTAAGTTAGAATTGTAATACACACTGTAAAACATAAATGAATCTGTTGTACAATTTTTATAGCTCCTGAAGAAGGCAAATGTGTTGCCGAAACCGGTAGAGGCCGATTTAAATAAATTTTATTGACTGCAATCCAGGAATTTTCTTCTCTTCCGGTAGATAATAAATTTTTGAATTTATTTACTGTAAAATATTACATTAATTTAAAATAAGCTTGAGGAATGCAATTCGTGACCTTTAATGTGAAACGAAACTTGAAAACGTTACCATGAAATTTTCCCTAAACTAAAATAAACCCTAAAATGGTGCAAATATCTCTAGTTTTTGGGTTTAATCCCTAATTTGACAACACTGGATCGAACATAATATAATCATAATCTTTTATTACATTTTCTACATTTTTTACGTATAAATTTATTATCTACGCATTGTAGACACGTAGACAATTAAAGTCGACGCGTAGACGCCCATTTCTGCTGAAAAGCAAAGCACACGTCTCTGATATATATTTTAGAACTACGTATATATATATATATATATATATATATATATATATATATATATATATATATATATATCTATCTATCAGAACAATGTCGAAAAAAGATCTACAAATTTTGCCAGCGATGACAAATTACTAGCATTGAGTATAATAGGAAATATACTCATATATTGGAAAACAAACCAACCAGCGCTCTCACGTGGAAAGAGAAAGATGAAACTTGGAGCAAGATTAAAGATGAACATAATAGTCAATCACGACGTGCATTTAGATCAAAAGAGACCTTAAAACCCTTAGATGCATATTGATGCAAATTTGCAACAACATATTTTTATTGTGGTTTTTCTTATATGAAAGCTTAGGTATCTTAGGTGCTTACTGTTAAAGATATGAAACATACTATTTCATACATATATTACAGCATTTCTCTCATAGGTGGCAGCAGTGAATATTATTCGAGAAAATTATTGTTGTCATTATGCATATCATGGACTACAAGAAGCGCTGAACAGTTTCTTGAAAATTCAAACGAATGTGACATCGGTAACGGTTGCCAACAGTGCTGGATTATAGCATAAGCCAACTAAGCTATAGCTTAGGGCGCCGACTCATTGGGGGCCGCGCGGAAATTGTAAAAAAAAATTAAAATTAAAAACAATAATGAACATTTTACTTGGTAAAAACTAACGTAGTGAAGAAATTTATGGAATATATAAGTTTGTGTATGCATTACCTGCAAGTCATTTCTAAAGGTCAAGAATTAGTTGATTTTGTATTAAAGGCGAAAAATTCGCGCTTTTAACAATTCGTCTTCGAAATGTAGTGCAGTGGATAGAGGATAGTATCCCATTAGTGATCCCTCTATCGGCTTATCAGCGTACCTCCTCCACTCGGGCAAGTTTCGCGCGCTCGACATAGGAGGTTATACGTCAGTATTAACTTAAACTTACAGACTTGAGTCCGACCAAATCAGAAAGTTATCAAGTGTTATTATTCATCAATTTTAAGTAAATATAATAGCATCAATTTGTTACTTCTTGTGAGTTATAATTCTACACTAAGGTAATCATATTTTTTATATTGTGCTTTTGCATATTATTCTAACCTAAAAAATATACAACAATGAACAACAAAGTATTTTGCAGTACTATATTTATTTTTATATTTAATATTGGACTGCAAAATATTTAATGCATTTTATAAACATTTCACTTGTTACTTATATGAAGATTTCATGGTGCATAATTATTACAACAACGTACCAACACATATCGTATAGAATTGTCAAAGATCGTCATACATATCAGTATTTGTCAAAATATTTGTTTGTGGCTGAATAAGTTTTTGCGTAGATTAGGTTCAAGATGAAACGCAACTATCTGAGTAGAGCTCAAAAACGTAAATTAGCTGAGTAGAAGAAGCACAAGGATGAAGAAGTTGTCAAAAAGACGGCTAAACTAACGTCATTTTTTCGTGTCAGTGGATCTGAACCATCATCTCACAGTCTTCCGGATTCCTCAGATGGCGAAAAAAGATCGTCGACATGTGTAAACGCAACGGACATGTCAAAAAATCAAGCCAATGATGATATCATTGAAGAAAATTTCGATACTCCAGTTATTCAGAACATTAACATCAAGGACGACCCGGGAGCATGGTGTGATTTCAGTGAAGACGATGTTGCTTACTGGGTTAAGCGTGGACCGGGGGATTGCCAGCATCGTATCGGACCATTCGAAAATTCACGCAGATGTTTTAATAATCAAACAAGATTTTGTTCGCATAAAATATTTTGTGGAACAATGGCTAATGGCGAAAGTTACTCCCGACAATGGCTGTTATATTCCCCCTTCATCAGGTTCCGTCTATTGCTTCATTTGCAAATTGTTTGCACCTAAATCTACGACTTTTCGACTGGTAGATGGATTTAGTGATTGGCGGAATATGGTTGTAGTTGACCATCACGAAAATAGCGCGACTCATAGAGATGCCATGTTACATTACTTAGGTCGAAGACGAGGGCTTACATTGGACAGTCAGTTAAAAGGTCAATTTGAAGACGAATGTTTTTACTGGCATCACGTTTTGCAACGAGTTGTAGCGGTTATCAAGACTTTAGGAGAGCGTGGAATGTCTTTTCGTGGGCCAGATGAGAAGTTCGGATCACTAAACAATGGAAATTTTATGGGACTTTTAGAACTTTTAGCTCAGTTCGATCCTTTCTTAGCAGCTCACGTCACGAAATATGGAAACTGTGGCAAAGGTAATAAAAAACATTTTTCGATTCTTTTAATATGATTCATTTATAGTTTTTTTTTTATTTTGTAGGGAGCGTATCGTATTTATCGAAAACGATTTGTGACGAGCTTATTATACTCATGAGGGACAAGGTTCGTTTGGTCATTTTCGAGGAAATTCGAACCGCTGGATATTTCAGTTTGTCCGTTGACTCTACACCTGATCTTTCGCACGTTTATCAGTTAAGTATTGTACTTAGATATGTTTCGCCCCTAGACGCAAAACCAGTCGAACGATTCATATCATTCCTCGATCTCAAAAGTCACACTGGAAAAGATATGGCGAATCAAGTGTTGCAGTACTTTTGCGAAAATTGTCAGATAGATTTTTCAAAGTGTAGAGGCCAGTCTTATGACAATGCTGCCATTATGTCCGGATGTTATGAAGGAATGCAACGGAAAATTCTTGATTAAAACGAGTATGCTGTCTTCATACCGTGTGCTGCGCACTCATTAAATCTTGTTGGTCGAAGTGTCGTTGATTGCTGTTCAACAGCAGTCAATTTCTTTTTTCTTGTACAACTACTATACACATTTTCTCGTCTTCAACACATAGGTGGGCAGTTCTTAAAAAGGGTGTCAGCAAAAGTCACAATCTTTTGAAGAACCTTTCGAATACTCATTGCGAGGCACACGCGGTAACAACTGAAGCAATATATGTCGTACCCTGAAATTATAGACGCTTTAGAGTCTATCGCTGAAGATGAGTATCAGAAAGGAAAAACCAAAAGAGAGGCTGAAAATATTGCAAACAAAATGCAAGAGCTTGAGTTTGTGTTCATGTTAACTATGTGGAACGAAATTTTGCAATATTTTCACCGTACAAGCGAAGCGCTTCAAAGTGCGGGCTTGAATTTGAAAACATGCGCAGATCTTTATCAAACGCTTACAAACTACTTGCATGATTTAAAACAAGATTTTTACCGGTTGGAAAAGGTTGCCAAAGATATTTTACCCGACGTTGATTATAAAGACACACAAACACGTAAACGTTTGCGAAAAAAGCAAGTAAATGATGGTAGTGCGCCAGAAGTTGTATTAAGTGCTAGGGACAAATTCCGCGTATCAACATTTTATTTTATAATCTACACTCTCGAAGCGCAAATGAAAAGAAGAGGTGCTGTTTACAAAGATGTAGCAACAAAATTCTCTTTTCTAATAGATGTCAACCTAGCAAAAGATGAATATCATGTAAACGAGGAAAAACTTGTGTCTTCGTACCCGAATGATTTGAAATTAACCTTTGCGGAGAACTGCAACAATTTCATTGTTATTTGCGCCCAAAAATAAACGAGAACGAAAATGTTAAATTAAGTTACGCAGAATTTTATAGTGTAATCATAAAAGACGAAATCCAATCAGTATTTCCGAATGTAGAGATTGCGTTGCGAATGTTCTTAACGCTTATGATCACTAATTGTTCTGCAGAATGATCTTTTTCGCAGTTAAAGCGCATTAAAAACCCTTTGAGGACAAATATGCGACAGGAAAGGTTAGATTCGCTTGCACTACTGTTCATGGAAGCTGACGTATTGCGTCGAATCAGCTTTGATGACCTAATAAAAGACTTTGCTGCTCGAAAATGCAGAAAAGGACTATTCTAAGTCACTTAAATATAATCTAATCATTCACCGGATAAGTTTCAAAAAGTGCAATTGTTAAAGTTATTAATGTAGTTACGCATTGCATATTATTTTAAATTATAAACACCTACTAATATTGTCAATATTCATTACTTATTTTCCTGCCAATAACCTTTTTTACTCTTTTCAATTATACCGTTTAAAAACAATGGTACATACAATTATAAATAATTTACAAACGAGATTACTTTACTCTATATATAAAGACTAATTTTCTTAAGGCGGTGGGGGGGGGGGGGGTTTAAGTTTGTATTGTTCTTTCATATTAAAAAAAATCAAGTAATATTTGTAACGAGAGGAAGGGGGGGGGCTCTATATAATTTGCGCTATATATCTTGAGCCGACCCTGCATTACCATAAAGTAGATAGATACATTCGAGTTTTACCACACTGATAGATGTACTGTGTTGCATAAATTTCCAGTGTTCCGGTACCCAAATAAGTGAATATCAGAGCAGGGGCGGCGAATATGTGGGTGCATTGGTCCAGGTGCACCCACGACCGAAAAAACGGTGAACTATACCTATATACCTTTTCCGATGGCGAGAGAAATTTTAACATTCGCGCCATATGCTATTTTCTTACGTGAAATGAAGTATAGTATAGTATCGATCTAATATCACAGAGAGGGACAAAAATGGTGGGGGTAACCATTAAGCCTGTACGAATTTTACAGTAGATTCTACCATCTTTGTTGTCGTGTCATCTCGTTACGTGTACTACAAGTTGAATTGAATTGTTTTAAAATGGATAAATGGTTAATAAAGGTTAAGAAACCTTCATGTGAAAATTAAATTACAGACAACTTCCAGTAAAATATTCTACCAACACCGAAGGAAAAAAAGGTATTGTAATTTGTTTTTTTGTTATACACAGAGTATGAATTATTTTACAATTTTGGATGATAATGCAGCAAAAGAAAAAGGCAAAAGACAAAAATTTAATCCGCTGTAGAAAAATACGTACAAGTGGGTAATATATGATAAAAACAAAGTTTACTCTCAAATATGTACAGATGCGGGAAAAAATCAAGAAAGATTCCAGTAAATTTAATGGCCCGTATTACGAGCGCACTTTTTTAAAGGTTTTTATAATAAAAGTGCGAATAAAACCGCGCTATAAAACCACGCTTATTCTGAACCCGCTTTTATGGTATGAAAGTGCGCTATTAGTCTTCATAAAACCAACGCATAAAAGTACGCCTGTCACTTTTGTGCGTATAAAAATGGCTGATCTAGTGAACGAGTTAAACGAAGTGGGAGAAGTGCAACAAGCTAGAAGAAGAAATATACGCGATTTTCGTGAAAAAATATATCCTTTTGAAGTTTATAATGATGTAGAATTTCATAGAAGATATCGTTTATCAAAAAATTCAGTGAAGTATGTGGTTGAATTGGTGTATGAAGAACTATCCCCAGTTAGTGAAAGAAGAAATACAATTTCGGCTGAACCCCAAGGTCCTGTTTCACAAAACTACAAGTTACAATTTACAATTTTACAGTTACAAGTAGTTGTAATGCACCATCTACAAGTATAGATGTTTCACAAAGAAATTTTACAATTGTAAAACAAAAGTACTATTTTACAAGTGACGCGGCCCACGTGGCCTCCCTCCACGACTTTATAAAGACATCACCAATTTCTTAGGAAGCAAATATTCAGTTCATGTTAAGATGTTATTGTGTCCATTGTTAAAAATATATGCGAAGAGAGAAGGGCGGATAGAAGTTTTAACGGCAATCCGAGAATCAAAAAATTTACTTATTAGAGCATTTTCGGATAAGTTGACGACAGATGACAAGATTAAGGCATAGAAGGTTGTTCGTGACAAAGCTCCGACCCTCGGTTTGATTCCTGAGAACAAAGATTACACTTATTCTACTTCTACTTCTAACTTCAGATCTAAGTATTTGTAAAGACTCAGGAGTATTGAATACTAGTAACATATCAGATCATGATTGTGTGTATTGTATTTTAAATTTACCAAAACCGAAACATATTTCTAAAATTGTCACCTACAGAGATTTTAAGAACTTTAATTTAAACAATTTTTTGGCTGATTGTGATCTGGTTGATTGGAATTATATTGTAAACACATCTAATATAAATGATAAAGTTAAATATTTAAATAACAACATTCTAGCATTATTTGATAAACATGCTCCCATCAAGGAAATTAAAGTAAATAAGAAACACTGTCCATGGATAACGCCTGTTATTCAAATAATGCAACGAAAAAGAGATAGAGCTCTCTTAGATTATAAAAAGTTTAAAACACCGTCCAAATTTCAATATTACAAATAACTCAGAAATTTAACTACAGCTGCAATTCGAAGAGAAATACAGGCATTTCTTCAATTTGAAATAAATAACAATATTCATAATTCCAATCAGCTATGGAAAAATTTAAAACATTTGGGAGTTAAGGCAGAAAATCAAACTGTTATACCGCAAACTCTTTCGAATTCAAATGACTATGGAGAATTTCTTGTAGATAAGATGGGAACTACTAGTATAAATCAGGATACGCTGAGTTATTATAATAAAAATAAATATCCGTTATGCGCCAAATCAAATCACTTCACCTTTCATTGCATTGATAGTGATGACATAATAAAGATCATTAAATCTCTTAAATCTAATGCAATTGGAATTGATGTAGTATCTTTAAAGATGATTCAATTAATTCTTCCTAAAATTATTGGCTATATTACGCATATTATAAACACTTGCATTGAGAATAGAGTTGTACCAGAAATTTGGAAAATAGCGATAATTAAACCTATACCCAAAAATAGCGATATCTTAACATACAATGACTTACGTCCTATTAGCATACTACCCACCTTATCGAAGGTTTTGGAACGAATATGCTGTAATCAGATAACAAATTTCCTAAAAGGAACTAATATTTTACCAACTACACAGTCAGGATTCAGAAATGGTTACAGCACTAATACCTGCTTAATGAATATTACTGATGAAATTATCAAAAATTATGATAACTGTAAAACAACTTTTTTAATCCAAATAGATTTTTCCAAAGCTTTCGATATGGTGGATCACAATCTCTTATTAGCTAAACTACGATATTATGGATTTAGTGATGATGCAATTATTTGGTGCAGAAGCTATTTTTTTAATAGAAATTTTCATGTAGTCATGGCACCAGATTCATCTATTCAACAATCGCGTAGATTCCCTCTTCATCAAGGAGTTCCTCAAGGCTCTATGTTGGGTCCATTATTTTTCCTTTTGTATGTGGCCGACCTATCATCCAGTCTGCAAAACTGTTCCTCACATTCATATGCTGATGATACTCAGTTGCTAGCAACCGTAAATAAGCTGAACGCCAAAGAGGAATGTGAGGCCATAAATGAGGATCTGGAAAAGTTGTCGACATGGACTACTAATAATGGGCTCAAGATTAATACTGATAAATCTTCGCTGTTAGTAATTGGAAACTGTGATACAGGTGATATAAAACTGCAAGGAGAAATCTTAAATCGTGGTTTGGCTATTAAGAGTTTGGGTATGATAATTGACAAAGACCTTAACTTCCGTGACCATTTGACAAAAAAACTAATAGCGGCCAGACTTAGACTACGACATTTATACCAGTATCGCAAGTTATTATCAGCAGAAATAAAATTAAGACTAATTAACACCTTGATACTACCTATACTCGACTACTGTGCATGTGTATATGTTCCACACTTGACACAAAACGACAAAAATAAATTTACGCTATTTCAAAACTCATGCCTTCGGTTTGTTTATAATGTGCGTAAATATGACCATATTTCGTCATTTCGTATTTCATCCAATCTTCATTATATTGATGAACGTGTGAAGATATTCTATCTTTGTCAAATTCACAAGATCATACTAACAGGTTGCCCTTCTTATCTACATGAAAAACTTAAATTAAAAGAACATCATTATCAATTACGTGATAAGAATTCGTATATCGTACCTTCATATAAAAAAAATAAATCGAAAAATGCGTTTTCTTACCTTGCACCCAAATTGTATAACAATCTTCCAAGTGAATTAAAATCTCTTTCTTTACACTCTTTCAAAACTCATGTAAAAAAATTGTTCTGTTTAAATTAGTAATTATTTTCAATATATTATTATAATGTAAACAAATTAACTCTATTTACGTGCTTTTTGGCATATTGTGCTATACTTTCATGCTATGTACTCATGTTGATTTTTTCCTATTTTTTTTTGTAATTTAATGTATTGGTTGGGTGGAAGAGCAGCCTTTGGCTGAACCCCGCCGTTGACTGTGGTCAATAAAGTTATATTATTATTATACCAGAGATACATTCTGGCAAAATATAAGAAAAAAATACCGTTTTTAACCACTGAAGTATTATCTCTTAAGTCGTTAGCAGAAACAAGCTACCAAATTTTACGTGTGGTATGTCGATTTATAATTTCTATTGAACGGAGAACATATTTTCATCTACTAACCCTTTTAATACAAGTAAAAAATGTGTCCATCGATGATACCTATACATTACTTTTGATGATTGCGATTCATGCATTGAAGGATTGGTATATTACACAACACTAAAACTTTATTTTCAATGCGAGACATACATATAAATAAAATTATAGTGTCTGTCTGTCTGTTTGTTTGTTTGTCCGGGCTAATCTCCGAAACTGATCAACGGATTTTGAGGGAACTTTCATTGGTTTTTCAGAAAGAGACATAGAGTACTTTTTATAACGAAAATCACCCTCCTGCTGAAATAGGAGATGAAATTTTGTATGGGAATTTCCTTAGTTTTTAATTTATGCCACGTGGACGAAGTCGCGGGTAATAGCTAGTATAAAATTCCTATTGATTTCAGAAGAAAATTGCCAACAAAAGACAACCGGGAGTGAATGGGGGTTCTGAATGCAAATTTACAAAGATAGACAATATAGTACGTGACATATTAGGACGAGATAGCCCCTTCATTCAAGGAATTCCTACAAAGGAGTCATAGGATGAAGATTTGCCAAACATTGAAAAGAAAGGTACTAGTGACACCATTAAGATGAATGCTGATCCTATACAGTCTTCTAAAGATGCCACATCAAAGAAAATTCTACCAAAGCTTCCTACACATAAAACTTCTTTAGAAGGCGAATCTGAAGTAATTTTGAGAAACAAAAACTTAAAGCTCTCCATAGAGATTATGGAATGTGAAAAATATTTAAAATAATTACAGATTCTTAAACTTGAGAGAGAGAGAGAGCTTCTGGTACAGTCATCATGCTATACCGACCACTTTCCTTCAAACATAATTATAGTAGAGTCGAATAACCTAGAAAATGTTAAAAATATGACATATGAAGAAAATATTGCACAATAAACAATTGTAATAGGATAATTAAAAAATCTAAATATATTTTTTTATAACTGTACCTTTTATTTTACTAACGTATATTATTTACAAATATTTCAATTTTAGTAAGTAGTAGTTCCAAAAGTTTTTAATAAAATATGTAAAGGGATTTATCTAAAATAATTGATTAGTTCTAAAACTCTTCTCTGAGCGGCTTATGGAGGATCTTGGTTGTTATCATTAATTAATTTTCTCTTCACCTTGGTCTTCAAACTGAAGAATGTGTTGCTCGTTCGCATCCTCGATTCTTGCAAAGTTGCAAAGAGCAGTACAACACTTGAACACTTCACTAGCAAGAATTGGTTGCAAACGTAAATAGTAAATAGACACGGAAACTTTTCCTTAAGTATTCCTAAAAAGTTTTCTACTAGTCTTCGTGTTGACTCATGAGTTCTATTGAATCTAATCACTGCTGGATCCTCAAGATTACGATCTGTTGGTGTGATTAGCCAATCCAGTAATGGATATCCTGAGTCCCCTAAAAGGATAGAATTAGGAATGGGCCTTCAACCCTCCTGCATGCGAGCGTACAAATTGCTATTCCGGAGAACTCTACTGTCATGGACGCTACCGGGCCACCTCGCATTAACATAATAAAAGAAACAATCTGGACCACAAACAACCATACAATTAAGTGAATGATTCCCATGACGATCGACAAACTGTACCTCATGTTCACGAAGGGTGTCAATATTAATAAGAATCCCATATACACAACCAATTACATTGGACATGTGAGCAGTGTTATGGAATTTATGTACGATTCTGGGAAAAACTAATACATTCACAGTACTTATAACCGAATGAACAGCTCGACACACGCTTGCTTTTGATACCCCATGCATATCTGCAATAGCGTGATATTGACTACCTGTACCTAGCTAGTGGAGAGCGATACATAACTGCATTTGGTATGATAGTGCTTGACTTCTTTTTGTGGGGTGCTCCAATCTGTATCCGATATATCCAAGTAGTTCTTTTAGTTTCTGAGATGTCATCCAAAAACGTTCATTGAACTCGTAAACAGTAATAAAATTACAGTTTATCCTTTGTCAGAAAACTTTTCTTCTTCGTCTGTGATATTGTCTGTTATCTATCTCTTCATATTTTGAAGATGTCCCAAGAGTTTACACCTTATGTTTAAAGAAAACTACAAGACTCAAGAGGTAGGTTAAAATTATGTGGTCTCTCTACAGTAGTAAAATTGTAATATGGACGAGTTTGCGAGAAACACATGTAAAATGGAAAAGTATTCCTGTAAAATTGTTGATAATTCACTAGAACTTACAAGTTAACAATTGTAGTTTTGCGAAATGTAATTTGTAGTTTCATGAAATAGGTCCCAGGTATTGATAACGCTGCGATACTATGCAAAAGGATGCTATCAAACCGAAAACTGTAAATGCACTGTATTTATTTCTATTCAACAGATCATTTGTACAAGTCAATATTCTAACCAAACTTTTATAAAATTAAATATATGATTCATTTATCTAATTCACAGGAGATATTCACGGTTTAAGTCAAACAGCTGTGTCCAAGATTGTTGCAAGAGTGTCCCGGGTATTAGCGGCGCTGTTATCACGCTTTGTAAAGTTTCCCGACCGGCTCAAGACTATGAAAATGAAGTTTTATGGCGTGCGGCATTTTCCAAATGTAGTGGATTGTTTGGACTGTGCGCATGTAAAAATTAAGAACCCAGATAAGAACAAAGTTTTACTGTACTGCAATCGGAAGGGATACTACTCAAACGTGCAGGTGATATACGATAACGACTGCAAGATCTTGAACATAGTTGCGAAATGGCGAGGAAGCGTCCATGATGGCAGAATATGGGCAGAAAGTTCCGTCAAGCAGAAGTTTGAGGTAAACAAATATCCCCATATTAAGATAATAATAATAATAATGATAATAATAATAATTATAATAATAATAATAATTAAGGTTTATTGTTGAATTACAAGATACAGTAATAAAAGGTACATTACTTGGGGACAGTGGGTACCCATGTACTTCGTACCTTTTAACACCTGAACGAGCCTATAATACAGCCCAAATAGCGACGAGAGTTACTGTTGAACGTTGTTTTGGGCAATGGAAAAGTATGTTCCGTGCCTTGTCCAACGGCATTCAACTGTCCATACCAACAGCTAAAGCTGCAATTGTAGCAATGGCTGTTCTATTAAACATTAAAAAAAATGCAGGGAGAAGAAGACGAATATAGTAAGTTATCTATTTACTTAATTTTACTATATTTTTTAAATGACATTAATGTGGTTAATATCTTTAAACAAAATACTAAACAACATATTTGCTGTACTCGTAGGTTCTGATTCTGATCCAGAGCCTGGGTCCGTATTCTCGACCATTCGTAATCGTCAGAGTCGTGCGCATTCGTACGCATAGCGAACGAAATCAGTAAAACGGTATTCTCGACTCTTCGCATCGTTACAAATTCGTGCAGTCGCTTGCGTGTTCAAAACGAGTGGGTAAAAGCATTCATCTCACCGGTTGTCGAGTTTATTTGCGCCTTATCTTTTGAAAGTAACGTGCAATGAGTTGTTGTAATAGTGAAAATAATTGTAATACTGATTAATAATGAATGAGCTAAAAAAATTAAGAGTTAGATATAATAAGGATATTATAAAGAAGAAGAGACGAATAACAGGGATATGGAAAATCCTAGATGTTTTAACAGATACACCATTCAAAAAAATTATTTAGAGGACTACCTAAGAGGTTTTTTGTTTTATTTATTATTCAGCGCAAATTGGCACGAAAATTTATATTTCTGCCTATAGTTATATTTTGGCATAACTTCGTAAGACATTGTAAAAGAAACCTTTTAGTAAACCTATTTCTTAAATTGTACTGCCTAGTTAAATAATGATATTTGTTATTAGAACTTGAATTTATTTTGATAATAACTTCACAAATTTACATAATTTGTTGAAAGGCCTTTAGGTTCCAAGTTCTTTATTTATATAAACATTTAAATATTAGGACGTTTCGGGCGATCATCGGCCCATCATCAGCTACATGATTTTTTTTTTATAAATGACTTACAATGTTACAATAAGTAGAAGCAAATACAAACTTACCTAACTGTTAAATTGTCATTAAATGTATGACATGAAGTTGTAAATAATATACATAGTTATAAATTATAAATGTAAGCGGAACGCTAGTTAATATAAATATTATAAAAAATGGGCATGGTGCCAATACTAGCAACTGTGCGGTAGCACAACAGCAAAGGAAATGAACAGTCACAAAATATAATAGTGGAAAACAATTTAAGCAACCACAGACTGGATCGAACGCAAAATAACTAAATAAATAAAATGGCGGTAAAATTCAAAAACTATTAAATATGTTGTTTAAATGTAAAACATTTTGTTTGAAATCTGTTTTATTGTTAATACATTTATTTCTGTTGATGTTAATATAGCATGTTTCATACAAAAGCCGTGTATCTTTATTATGAATTTTATCTAGAGTTTTAAACTCTTTAAACTTAAACTTGTGCCCCGTTTGAAAATGGTGTTTGCACAGGGCACTGTGATCGGGATTCATAGTATTACAGTGATATTGATGTTGATAAAGCCTTTTTTTAATCGGCTCGGAAGTTTCACCAATATAAATTTTATCACAATGACCACAATTGATTTGGTAAACGATGTCCTTTTGGTCAGTGCGATCTATTTTATCTTTAAGATTGGTAAATAATGGTTTGGAAGTTATGAAGTTACTATTAGCTACCGAAATGTTAGAATTTGAAGTTATTTTATTGATAATTTTGTTGATTTTATGGTCAAAAGGGATAGAAGCGTAGATTTTAGGGGCGTCCTGTATCAATCCATCCGCAACATCTGTGTTGACTTTGGGGTGTCTTAAAGTGCATAGTCTTTTTTTGATGTACTTATTGAGAAAGAGATCGGTGTAACCGTTGTTTTTTAAAATGTTAAATATAAATTGTATATTTTCATTATGAAATTTAGGGTGTGAGAGCAAGATAGCTCTGTCAATTAGGGCTGTGACAACACTGATCTTGTATTTGAAATTAGTGTATGAATTAAAATGCAAATAACGACCAGAGCGGCCCCGATTCTAATTGTTTTCGACGCGAACTCATGTCGAAAAAGATAGTGGCGCTGAGCGAGCTGTAGTAGCGCATAGTGGAACTACAGTCATAGCGCCAATTTTAAACTTTTCGACGATTAAATATATCTAGGGAAATTAACGCTCTCATCGCCTTCACTGTAGGGAATTTTTGTCATTTATTGTTGGTATCAATAAAATTTACTTTTCCCGGGTAAGTGTTAAGTTTAAAATCAAGTTGCATTCTTCGGTTTATTAAAAAATTGCAAATTAAGAGGAGAAAATATATTTTGAATGCCATTAAAATGCAGAAAGGAAGGTAAAAATGTTTTATATGACGAAAAAGAGAAACGGTTGTCTCCTTCCTCAGAAAAACCCAATATGAATTAAAAACTGTCCTTACTCAGAAACATTCTACCTGCCTGAACAACCATCCTTTCTTAGAAATAGCCTGGATGACCCGACAGCGAGTTTTATGGTCACCCTTCACCCTTAGATGGCCATGAAATCATTTTCTCTTCAGCCTTTAGCTAGACATGTTGTGTTGTTTGTGGCAGCGATTTTGTAAATTTGTTTGTTTTTAATTTTTTATAATGGATCGAACATATTTGTAAAGGGTCACAAAACAACAAAAAAATACCCTAATTGAATATATGGAGACTCATCCAGATTTTGCGAAAGGGAAATTGTTGGGGGCAAATGGGCGCAAAATGGCCAAACTTTTGTGACGAACGAATTGACGAACATTTTAAATAATTTGGACGGTGCTACAAAATCTACAGATAAGAGGTAAAAAGTGAGTGCATATAACCATATTAATTTTAAAAACATTAATATTTCTATGTAAATATAGGTATGGCGTGATTTAAAAAATAAAACTAAAATAAAAGCTTCAACTATGAGAAGGCATCCTGAGGGTACTGGAGGCGGACCCCAATTTTCAGGGGATTTATCATCTACAGATGAAAAAATAATTAATATAAGCCAAGATGCCGTTTTGGGCATTGAAGGGCCCGATGGTGTCCCACTAGATGCCGAAGAAGCCTTCCCCGTGCCAGAACCAATTCCAAGCACTTCCCAAGCAAGCTGCAATTCCGTCGAACCTGAGTTCGAATACGAATATTTGGAGCCGGAATTTATGACTGTAAGTTGCCCAGTGTAATACCAAAAAAATATAAACGACAATAATTTTCATATTTTTATTTTTCAGACTCCATCGCCGATGTCAACATCGTCTGCGAGCGAGTCTGGGACACCAACACCTGCGGTCCACATCCCTGCAAAAGGTTTGTACTGAATATTATTTATTTAACAGCAGAAAAATATATTTTCTATATGTTCTAAGATTAAAAAATAATAATCTCGTTCACGCAATAAGTGACATATTTTCTTTTCCAAAGCAATAATAATATTGATAATTAAAGTTTCGGTATATATAATGAGCACAGTTAAAACTCATTTAATGTGTATGTTTTTAAAGGAAAGGGAAAAAAACCGAAAACCACGGCTGCAGAAGCGACCAAGATGTTCAGCGACATCGGCAATAGTATGAATGACAAAATGGATGTCATTATTAAAAAATTAGATGAGCTCGTAGAAGAAAGGAAAAAACAAATAATATAATGAGTGAAATGTTACGAGTAATGAAAGAAAAAAAATAAAGTTTATATTTAAGTTATTGGCTACTGTTTTTATTAACTCCTTTTCATTATAAAATATAAAATACTATTTAATGCAGTTTCTAAATTAATATTTAACTTTAAAAATTATTGTCAATATATTGCTGACGGCTTTGTTGTCCGAGCCTTCTATATACAATATCTTGTCCTGGATCTGCTGGTGGCATTTGTGGCAGTCGAAATTCTTCTTGATCTATGTCATCCCAAAGTGGTTGCGGATTTGGAACATTGTAGTGTATAGCAATGTTATGTAAAATAACACATGCTATCACTATTCGCGCAGCATTCCGTGGAGCGTAGTGCAAAGTTCTATCTCGTAAGAGACACCGAAACCGCCCCTTTAAAACACCAATGCACTTTTCAACGCAACTCCGGGCACGTTTAAACTGATTGTTATATGCCTCATGTTGTGGAGTCCTAGGGTTTGTAATGGGTGTTAAAAGCCACGGTAAACAGGCATATCCCGAATCACCTAAAATCATAAATAATATAAATTGTTCATTAAAATGCATTGTTTATTTCTTATTATGTGAAACATATGTAACAAAAAATAAAACCTTGAACATACCCATTATTCTGCTTTCATGATCTCCATTCTCATAGTTAGCACGCAAGGCTTTTCCAATTATGCTAGAGCGCCACACAAAAGCGTCATGAGTGCTTCCCGGCCACCTTGCCACAACGTTCAAAATTACTAGCCGTGAATCACAAATCTATAACATAACAAAATTACATTCAACATATTCCTCATAAATCGTGATAATTACCTTACAATTTGTACATTCAAGCTATGATAACCCTTCCGGTTCACATATATGTTCTCATTTTCGTCTGGGGTAACAATGGCAATATGTGTGCCATCCACCACCCCAATAATTTGTGGCATATGGAGATGTAAATTAAATCTGCAACAGAATTACAACAAATCGTAAACGTTTGTCATTTGTTTTATCAAACTACTATTATTACCTATGTTTACATTCTTCACGCTCTCTTTCGTTTCTTGGAAATCGAATCCATCTGCGAAGAAAATGTCTTATTAAGACATTAGTTACCTCGCGGATAGATCTGCTTACCATTGGCTGGCTCAGGCAAGCATAAATATTGTTTCCCGCACTTCGCTGGTAACTTCCGACTTGAATTAATAAATAATGCATATAAAACCACGCCATAGCTAAATCATACAAAAAAATAATGTATTTTATTTACAAATTGTCTATAGTGCTACTACAAATAATACTAACCTCCAAATCTATAACAAAATCACGAACAAAACTAACTTGAAATGTGAAATGTCAAACTATTCGACGTGAAAAAAGAATTCGACGCGAAATTTGGCGTCGAAAAGTATTCGACGCAAAACGATTCCATGTCGGCAAGATAGTTTTAGTACCTGACTCAACTCATAGATGGCTGCGTATATCTTTTCGACGATTAAAAATATTTCACGTCGAAAAGTTGAATTAGAATCGGGCTCCGAGGCCGTAGGCTTTTGATACCAATTAGTAATGATGGTATCATTGGATTTAATTAGGGTAACGTCTAAAAAATTTAAACAATTGTCATTCTCCATTTCAATAGTGAATTTGATCCGCGGGTGGAAATTATTAAATTGAATTAAAATATCGTTAATCTTTTCATTAGGAGCAATCAGCAAGCAATCATCGACATATCTTTTGTAATACAAAATGCTAAATTTGTTATCATTAATGATATTGTTTTCAAGCTTCTGGAGGATAATTTCAGCCAATGTGCTGCTAATACTAGCTCCCATTGGAGAACCATCTAACTGGGAGTACACTTGGTTATTGAAAGTGAAAACAGAACCCTCAAAACATAGATCAAGGCCTGCAACAAATTGGTCTTCGGTAAGATCGGTAAATTCTTGTAATTGCTCCCATTTTTCATGAATGGAGTCTAGCACTAGTTGTTGCGGAATGGATGGATACAAAGCGGTAACGTCTAATGAAAAAATACTATAATTTGGTGGGATTTTTAATTTTGTAACGTCGTTTACCAAATCAAAAGATTTTTTTATGATATGAGGTGACTGTGAGGTTAGTTTACTAATAGTGTCGTTAAGATATTTTGAAATTTTATATGTGGGAGTAACAATAGTCGATGTTATTTGTCGGAGGGGGATGTCTTTTTTGTGAATTTTCGGCTGCATGTACATTCTACCGATTGAGGGGTGCTGGACAATTAATTCAGGTTTATTTATTTCAGAACAAAACTTTCTACATTTCTTATTGATATTGTTAATAGGATTTTTACGCAGTTTTTTGTAGGTTGTCTCGTCATTTAGGATGTCCGAGGCCTTTTGCATATAATCATTTTTTGACATGATGACAGTTTTGGCGCCTTTATCGGCTTTTGTTATAATAATGTTGTCTTTGTTATTTTTAATAAATTTTTTTGTTTTATGAATCCATTTTAGCAATTCTTGCTCTGTATACGTTAATATTTCATTTTTCATTTGGTTATGTCGGTGTGCTAACATTTTTGATATCTTAGATTTAATTTCATCTTTGTTGGTTATATTACTTCTATCTAGGGCTGTTCGATTATGGTTTTCAATAATCGATTATTGATCATTAAATAATAATCGATTATTTTGATTAATCGATTATTCCGATTAATCGATTAATCAAATAATCAAACAATCGATTAATCAAACAATCGATTAATCAAATAATCAACAATCGATTAATCAAGTAATCAGACAATCGATTAATCAAATAATCAAACAATCGATTAATCAAACAATTGATTAATCAAACAATTGATTAATCAAACAATCGATTAATCAAATAATCAAACAATCGATTAATCAAATAATCAAACAATCGACTAATCAAATAATCAAACAATCGATTAATCAAACAATCGATTAATCAATTAATCAAACAACCGATTAATCAAATAATCAAACATTTTATTAATCAAATAATCTAACAATAGATTAATCAAATAACCAAACAATCGAATAATCAAACATTTCTTTAAGCAAATAATCAAATAGTCGATTAATAAAATAACCAAACAATCGAATAATCAAATAATCGATTAATCAAATAGTCAAACAATCGATTAATTAAATAAAAAAGTATTAATTAAATAATCGATTAATCAAATATCTGGGCTATTCTGTAACAAAGGGGTTAATTTTCAACAACTGGTTAAACATTTTATCCATAGAAACAAAGAGAGATTGATTTGACAGCTAAAATACAATTTTTTGTTATACTCGTATATTAATTATTAACATACTTTATTAACGAAAATTTTTAACCAGTTTTCAATAATTAACCACTGATTTACCAAATAAGTCCGTATTTACGTTCATTTAAATTCATTCAAGTTGAAATAACCAATTCAATTAAATAATAAATTATTTACATAAAAAATGAGTTGGTAATAATAATAATGAAAAAATAGGATAGCAGTATATGAATGAAATACGAGTATATTTAATTATTATACATATACATACATGAATATGTACAAACAAAAGGAAAAAAAAAACAGATATACAAAAGTAATAATAAAACTCTAGTATAACACAATAATAACTATTAATATTTACATATGTGGTACATATTTTTTATTGCATGCTAAAAATATTAACTCACTGATATGTTCGTTTGTTAAGGAAGTTCTCATATCATTTACTACTTGTCCCCCTTTACTAAACACGCGTTCTGTTGGAACACTAGTTGCTTGAATCGGTAAATATTTCTTAGCTATTTGTGCCAACATTGGATACATAGTTTTGTTTATATTCCACCAATCTAATGGGTCGTCATCAAAATCGATTGTGTGCGAATGTGAGTAAGCATCTATTTCTTTTTTAATTGAATAATGTGACGTTGAACTTTCACCAGAATTAGATTTATTTTTTGAACTAAATATGGACGCAAGACCTGTTTTTCTTTTTTTAACGGGATTTAACAAATTTATATCTACGGTAATATTAATAGCTTCGTTACATATTTGTTCTGTAATTATTTCTATTTTGTTTAAATCAAAAAATGTCCCTTTGAATCTAGGATCCAAAAAAGTACATATTTGCAATGTGTCATCATTATTGCTATATCTATTATTCAGAGTATCCATAATTAATGTCATAATTTCGATTTTTATATTTTTTGTGGCACTATCAATTTCCGTCTCAGATTCTAAATCTAAAAATTTATTTTTAATTTCTTGTACAACAGGCAGAATGCGTGATGCTGTAACATAATTTTCACCAGATAAACTTTCTGAAACTTTTTCAATTGGTTCTAAAATAAGTATAACATTTTTTAAAAAATCATATTCGTCATTACTTGGTATGTATCGTTTGTACATACCATTCCCATAGCTGTTTAAAAATGAAAAAAGTGTAATCTGTTGTTCAACAATTGTTTTTATTAATTTTAAAACTGACCACCATCTAGTTTTTGAAAATGAAGGAATTGATGATTTGTTCATGTTAAACTGTTCTTGCAGAGCATTTAATTCTCTTTTAGCTTTCCAGCTGTGTGCAAATATATTTCGAATAATCTTAATTTTAGATAATATTTTCTCAAAACTTTTAGACTCAAATATTTTAGATACAGCTGTATTTATAGCGTGACCGAAACAACAGATTTGTACTCTACCCATCTCATGAATTGCATTTACTACATTTCTGTCATAATCTGTTGTAAATGCAGCATGTTTATTTTTTTCTGGTATATTCCATTCACACATACACATATTAAGTGCCTCAGCAATATTTATAGCTGTATGATCTTCACAGAGATCAAAGCAACCTAAACATGCGCTATTCATCTCAAAATTATTATCTATAAAGTGACAAGTTACAGCTATAAATGGTACATTTGATACTGATGTCCAACAGTCAGTTGTAAATGAAAATATATTACATTGTTTCAATTTAGCTGCAATAATATCATTTGTATTATTATATAAATTTGGAATTAAACATTCAGTCAAATTTTTCCGTCCTGGTATTTTATAACTAGGGTTCAAAACTCCAATAAATTTTCTAAAACCTTCCTTTTCTACTATAGAATATGGCATCATATCTACAGATACAAAATAAGCTAATGTTCTATCAATATTATCTTGATTTTTTTTACTCATTGTAAAATTGAACATAGAAATTTGACCTTTTGTTGTCACGCGAGATTTATATGGCCTAATTACCGGAGACATAGTATTGCACCCTGGGGTTGATGATGAGCTTGACTGTGAATCTTGTTTTACAGACTCAGAGTCGAAGATGTTGGGATCGCAATGTACTTCTCTGAAATATTTATTATTATTACATATAAATAGTAGCAATTAAATTTGTATTTAAAGAACAAATTAAAAATTCATATTCAATAATTAATAAATAAGTAAATACAAATATATCTTCTCGGCTATTACCCATTGCTGGGTGTGCCAATCTGCTTTGTACACAGTTATGAGTAATGATGATGACATATTCGTACAGTGCGGGCGTTTACCCGGCGTCACCTCATAGGCACTCATTGCTGGCGTCGAGAGCCATTTAAATTCGAAATAATTTTGGTATGGATCGGGGTCGGGATGTCGGGATCGAACCCGGGTCACCAGACTCACGACCAGACACAGGCACACGGCCACGAGACCCCATTCATATTCAATAATTCAAACAAGTTCCGGTACAACAATAGTTTCAGTCCAGTCTTTCAGGAAAGATTAAATTTAATGTAAAGAGTAGGCAAAGACTAAAGACTCAATGTCAATATGTATAAAATGAAAATATAATCCAGAACACCAGAACTAAAAGTAGAAAATTTAAATCCAACAATATAATGTTTTCAATGCGTATTTCGTCAGCGCTAGTAGAAAAATAGCTTTTATTGAAACAACCACGTAAAACAAAGTTTACCTCGATATTTTAAAAGTATTATTTAATTTTTAGTAAAGCACCGACAATTTTATTTTCTTGCATGATAATGAAAATAATAATCGCTATTACGAATGTGAAAAATAATCTGTTACCTGATTTTTAAAAAGATTAAAACTATTGACGTACGGAAATTTTTTTGTATCACTTTAAAAATATAATAAAATAAAATTAATTTAAAAATATTTTCAATACAATTAGATCAACATAAGTACATAAATATTATACTTATACTTACATTTGTTCTATATCATCCCTTTTATCACAAAACTCCTGTTTTATTAGTTGTTCCATTTCGGCATATGTAAATGGATGTTTACTCTTCAGATGATTTTTCAAGTTAGTAGTGTTCCCTCTATTTTGTATAATTTTATTGCATTTATTACAAGAAGCTTGATCTCCATTTTTAATAAAATAATTCCACAGAATACTTCGTTTGGAAGACGACGCCATAGCAATTAAATAATTCTGAAATTTTATAATAAATTAGAGGAATTTTTGTTTCAATATAAACTACAATTAATATAAACTAAACAATAACTAGAATTGACGATGGGACTATTCACCAAGAAAATTAAATAATTCACAATTCAAAAGAAATTGTACATGCGAGTAGACAAGCATTATTATTAAAAATATTTACAGTAAAATTTTTGAAAGATGTCCGATCAAGGCCATCTTCGAATTGTAACTATGAATTATTATTTTGTGCTCTCAAATTTAGTAGTGACGATTACTTAGTTTTTATGACGGTTCATAATATCTTATGTACCTCATAAAAACTAAGTAAACGATATTACTGAATTTGACAGCGACAGCACAAAATCTTAATTCATAGATACAATTCGTAGAAGGCCTTAATCGGACATCTTTCAAAAATTTTACTGTAGAAAGATTTGTCTTAAATTAGAATTCAACGTATAGAGTAATATGAATTAGAAATCAAATATAGGGGAAAAATAAAATTATTAAATAAACATTGTCTTACCTTAAATATGAAGAAAACCTAGTAAAGTGCGCAACAAGTAACAACACTGAAATACAAACTTCGTGAATAAATCTTCGAAAGTGAATGAACATAAACTGAGAAACATTTCTTTCATAATTCACACCTGATAGAATGGAAGGGTATATTCGAATTGAAATTCTTAGAACTAATGCTTTGTTCTTAATACCTTTGCAGTACCAGTACCTAATAATCTAGTATGTACCGTTAACTTATTGAATATTGAAATAATACCCTTACCCGAGTTCAACAGCACTAAGAGATTAAATATTCTGGGTACTTTATTGAATGTATTTATGACTGGTGTATTTTCAGTGTATCTAAAAGAAATACAATAAGCGCATGTATAAATAAGAGACCCCCATAAAACTTAAATTGTGTAGTGATAACTAATTTTGGTATAGTAATGAAAATTTATGAATGTTTCAATACTACATTATATTGCAAAATTGGCAACATGGTGCAGAAAACGTCCATAAGAATAGCATTAGCTATCTCCGCCACACTGAACATAGAATGTGAAACACTGTATATTAATATGACTTTATGAAAGATTCTTTACATTTGTGTAGCTTAAAAAAGCAGGCGCACAATCATCTTTTTTACGACTCATCTCATAAAACAACATAAATATCGCAAATGAATAAAATAATATTCTCCTTTCATTCATCACATTACATTATACATGTATTGTAAACTCAGATGTAAAAGATTTATTTCTGAGAATATACATTAGGTATGCAATAAATATATTAATTTATCACTTACATATACTACACAGTTTTTATACTATAAAAAACCCGATTTAATCAATATTTAAGTATTCAAGAAATCGCTTAGTCAAACAATCGGTTAGCAATAGTTTATCAAAAAAATAATTAATGGAACAATTGACTAATCAAGTAATTGAATGTGCTTAAACAAACAATCGATTATTTTGATAAATCGGTTAATCAAACAAATGATAAATCAAATAGTCAAATATGAAACAATCGAAAAACAAATAATCAAACTATCGATTAATCAAAAAATCAAGCAATCGAATAATCAAATAATCAAAGAATCGACTAATTAAATAATCAAACAATCGATTAATCAAATAATCAAACAATCGATTAATCAAATAATCAAACAATCGATTAACCAAATAATCAAACAATCGATTAATCAAATAATCAAACAATCGATTAATCAAATAATCAAAAAATCGATTAATCAAATAATCAAACAATCGATTAATCAAATAAACAATCGATGAATCAAATAATCGATTAATCAAAAATTTGATTAATCGATTATTTTGAAAGTAATAATCATTTGATCGATTAATCGATTATATTTGATTAATCGATTATTTCTCCCAGCACTACTTCTATCTATGGCAAGGGATATATTAATGTAACAATCAAGAATAGTTTTTATATTATTCTTGCTTGTAGGGTTTTTATAAGCAAATTTCGGACCCAAAGCAAGTATCGCTAAAATGTCTTCATCTATGTTAATATCTGATAGGTTAACGACCCACAATTTGTAATTTTGTTTTATAATTTTACAAACATTAAACTTGTTTTCTACTTCTTTTATTAAATTTTGTAATTTTTTATTGACTCTAATATTATTCTCAGCTTTTGTTCGGTGATATAATTTATTAGCATTAATCGTGACATAAAAATATACCTCAATAGGAAGAATGTCCATGCAATCAACAATAACGATATTTTTCTCATAGTTTAAAGAGCTTAAAAGTCTATGAGAATCGGCACAAATTTACAGAATAAGAAAACATAATGAAATAATTATTATTAAAACTAATAAACAATTCTTTAGGATACATAGTATATAATTTCTGTGTATATATTTACAAATTACAATTCGGACAATAATACAGATATCCTTTTTTGCAGCAGTACGATTTAAAAAACTAAACAAACTTTTTAAAACATGAATGTACCACTGAGCGTAGGTACAAAATAAACATCAAATAAATATTGACAAATAGTACAATAATGCTAGTTTGCAAAAATTAATTAGTATATTTCGATTTAGTTCGGCTTCTTATATGTTGCCATGTCTGAAATACGTATTTGTAAACTGTAATAATATATTGCATAAGCAGTTGTAAGTTGTTTTTTGCTATTAGAAATTAAAATTATTTGAGATTTTTGACATTTAGAAAATAATAATCTTTTATTCCATTTACTTAAAAAAAATCTAGCTCCTGGAATACAATTTAAAACATTCGATATCTCTTCACATTTGACTTGCGCATCTTTAGATGTAAAAGATGCTGTATATTTATATCTTACTAATTTAGGGTTTTTCTTAATTAATTCAATAAGCATTGGTGTTTGTTTCTTAGATATTTTGGCACTGTTTGTTTCCATATTTATAATAGTATAAGCAAATCACCCAAAAAATAAGGACGATTCAAACAATACTTATCCATCAATTCAATAGAATGTCAAAACAGTTATGAAAATGAAACTACACAGCAACACATCCAATGCGACGTTGCCAAATATCAGCGTTCGTGTAAAATGCGAATGCGCGTGTGGCGAAGCGAAGGGTGGTTGAGAACAAGGTCACTATACTAAAGGTTTGGTCACTTCTATATGCACAGTAATACACATCGATACGCGGGAAATTCTCTGCTATGACGTCATCTTGCGACATTGGATGCAATTGAATGTGTTTGGCCTAAAACTTCCTTATTGAATTGATGTTAATTTTGAGGCTTTTACGAATAACTCTAGCAGTTTTATTTAGAGGTAATACGTAAGTAATAAAACTTTTTCACTTCTATAAAACTGCACTTTTAGTAGTAAATTTTTAAACGGACGAGTTTTTAATAGGTTATAACCTATTTCTAAATACAAAAATAGTTATTTGTATATCAAGGCCGCGAAATCACTCTTTAGCGTACCGAGAGAAAAATTGTCACCAAGGCCGCTTGCGGCCGAGGCAAGACAATCTCGAGGGCGCTAAAGGATTTCGTGGACATGGTGTACACAATATTTTTTGTGCAACCGGAAAAAATATGTAATTACAAATTTTATAAATTTTAAACAGTTTCATTGTAAATAGAAAGTTAGCTTTCAAGCTGGCCATGGGATTAACATTTGATAAACAAAACCATGCAATTCTCAAGTGTCAAAGTGATTGTTTACCAAATATCGCGGCCGTTACCACAACAACGGTCGCGATATTTAATTTTGCGGCTTGTATTGCGGCTGCAAAATGCTTATTTCGCGTCCGGTTGCACAAAAAAAATATTTATACTTTGGTACTTTCGATGATACATATTAATGTAAGAAATTAAATTAGTGAAAACAAACATTTTTTCGTTTAAATTCTAGTTCTGTTTAAATCAAATTTTATGTGTTCTGTGTCAAATTAAAAATGTATTATATTTTTCATTGAGGTTAATGTTATATTTATATTTCACTACTTTATAGATAATAAAAAAAAATCATGCGTACGAGATGCGCAATTGGAATTTGTAATAATTATTTAGCCAAAACAAGAAAAGAAAATAAAAATATAAAATACCACTCATTTCCACGAGATCCGGTAATGAGAAAAAAATGGATTCAAAGCTGCTACAGGAATGATCCTATGAATCCAGTCACTTCCCTAATTTGTTCTGAGCATTTCAATGAAGAAGATTATGAACGAGACTTAAAAGCAGAACTGTTGGGCATAAAGTGGACAAGAAAAAGATTGTTGAAACTTACAGCAGTACCGACAATTAATGTAAAACCTGGTGCAGTAAAAGAATCTAAAGAATTCGTACCCTCTGCTTCACACAAAAATCGAAAAAAACTTTCAGAGAAACGAGCTAATAGAAAAATTGTGCAGTAGTTATTGGAACATGCCAGAACAGGTGAAAAAATCACATGATGTCACAAAATATCATGCTATTAAAATTCTACATTGACTTTATATTTTTGCAGATACGACTGAGGAAGAGACTACCATTCTCACTACATCACAAGATGAGTATTTTGCTTCCGAATCTGAATTGACTGATTTGAAGAGTGAACGCGATAATTTACTTAAAGAGGATCAAGAACTGCAGGACAGGATAAAGATTCTGCAGAAGAAAAATTATGCTAAAACACGAATAATTAGACGATTGCAACATAAAACATCATCTTATGAGAGAAATAAAGAACAAAATATTGCATCAGCATCACAAACGTTAAATAAAATATTTACAAAAAATCAAATTAAATTGTTAATGCAAAGACAGAAACAAGTTCATTGGACTAATGAAGAAATAGGCACAGCATTTACATTACGATACTTAGGGATAACGACATATAAATTTTTACGGAATAAATTGCAATGTCCACTTCCAGGATTATCATCCTTACGTCTCTGGGCATTAAATATTTCAATAAGTCCTGGTATTCTGGAGGATGTGCTAACTTTTTTAGATGTTGCAAATAAAACATTCCAAAACGAAACTGACAATATATGCGTGTTAGTATTTGACGAGGTTAAAAAAAAAAATTTACGAATATGATAGAAAATCAGATAAGATCTTGGGTCCTTTCAGTAATATGCAAGTGGTCATGATTAGAGGTCTATTTTTTAAGTGGAAGCAGCCTGTTTATATAAATTTCGACCAAAAGGTAACGAAAGATATTTTGATGGAAATCATTAACAGAATTGAGCAAATATGTTACGTCGTCAAGGCCTGTGTGTCTCATATGGGGGGGCGGTAATGTGGGACTGTGGAAAGAGTTAGATGTCAACATTGAAAAAACATATATATTGAGTCCAAATAACTTGAGGTGCAAAATATATTTTTTTGCTGGCGCACCTCATGCTCTGAAATTATTACGAAACTGGTTTCTCGATACTGGCTTCGTATTAGAACATGACAGAATTGTAAACGTTATGCCAGTGAAATCATTAATCGATGCCGATAAAAGCGAAATAAAAGTGTGTCATCAACTAACTGGAAAACATGTGTATTGCGAAAGAACAAAACGGCAAAATGTGCGGTTGGCTTGTGAGCTGATGTCGCATACTACGGCAGTAGCTCTTAGACGTTATAAGTCAAGATCGAATACAGATTCTGTCATAACTGAAAACACAGCAGAATTCATAGAAGATGTGAATAACTGGTTCGATTTGATGAACTCATACGTTGCTCACAATATTTTACCATCCAAAGCGGCTTATGGTCGAGAATTAGAACAACAAGATGAGGTTTTGAATAAATTTTATAAGTTAATACAAGGCATGCGTTGTACTGGGAAAAATGTTCTACAAACTTTTCAGAAGGATATTCTTATATCCATCAATTCTTTAAAAAATCTTCTTTTAGATATTAAACATACTACTAATATGACATATATTTTAACACATAGACTCAACCAAGATTGTCTGGAAAACTTTTTTTCGGAACTGAGACATAGAGGTGGTCCAAATGAACATCCGTCACCACTAGATGCAATGGTAAGGATGAGAATGATCATCTTAGGCAAAAATTCAGGCATTATAAGCTGTAACACAAATACTAGCAGAACGGATGACGAATACATAGACGCTACTATATGTAATACTTCATGTAATATAGCTATTGGAACTTCTAATAATGTCAGTTCAGACTCGGAAAACTCAACTCCACCATCGACGCCAGAACTAACGGATTTAGATGTAATAGATGATTCTGGATTAATATGTGTACAAACACCAAATATACATGCAACAAGAATATTACAACATACAACTATGCTTAGCGAAGATAATATTAGTAATGAAATGGAGCAAGACGGTCTTAGGTACCTATCAGGGTTTATTGCAAAAAAGTTTAAACATAAATATCCAGAATTAGTAAACACAGATACGAATTTGAATGAACATTCGTATTATTTGCCTAGCTGGATACAGCAACTGTCGTATGGTGGCTTGATAGAACCTAGCGATTCATTTATTAATGATTGTATAAAAATGCGAGAAATCTTTTTTAAATTATCATGGCGTTAACACAGTAAATAAAGACAATGATTGTGTGAGAAAAGTTTCTCAATTATGTTTTAATGAACTACATCATCTAAATATTGAAATCATAAAAGCTTTCATACTACAATCCACATTGATAAGACTGAAATATTTAAATATACAGTTGGACAAGCAAAATCATAAAGTAAAAAAAAGAAAAAACACCACAGATGAAAGTAATAGAAAATTGAATAGGAAATATGCCAAAATAATTAACTAATTCGGATAAAAATTAACCAGTATGCTAATTCTTCTTCTTATAAAACATTTTAAAATATAAATGAAGGGTTCTTATATTTCAGTTAAATTAATATGTTTTCTGCCTCGACCGATTTCTGCACCAAGTGAAAAAAGCACAGTTGGTGCCGAAACCGGTCGTGGTACTGCTGTAGGTTTCAGTAATCTTTTACTTCCACTTTATACCCAAAAGTTCTGCCTTAAATTGCGTTCATAATCTTCTTCCATAATATGTTCCGAATAAATTCGGGAATTGGCTGGATTCATCTTATTATTAAACATTGTAAAATATAAATAAAAGGTTCCTGAATTTCAGTCAAATTGATATATATTCTGCCTCGACCGATTTCGGCACCAACTGAAGAAAGCACAGTTGGTGCCGAAACAGATCGAGGCAAAAAAATTATTAATTTGACTTAAATCCATGAACCCTTTATTTATATTAAACTATTCCAGTCAAGCAATGCCCTCAGTTTTAATTGAAAATACTCGTATATTATAATTCTCTTATGTTCTTGGATTAATTTCCAATGTTATACTGTAAAATTTAACATCTTTTTTATGTTATACTTGAAGTAAATTTGTAGGTCATGCTATATTGTAAAATTTAACGTACCTTTCTTATGTTGTACTTTGGATAAATTCATATGTCATAACAATTATATTAAACTTAATATCATTAAATGTGTCATTGTTTTATAATTTTGTACCTTACAAAATATTTAATTTTTTCTAATTAATTTTTAAGATGCCAAAGCCAATAAATTATAATTTCATATTATCCTTATGTCTTACTACACCAAGTTACCTAATTTAAAAAGTCAGATATTCTACATACCGTTCATTTTAATAATTGGTTATTATAAATTAATTGTCTAATAAGTAATAAATTACACTCTTCATTGATTATTATAATATTATTTTATATTATAGTTAACAAAAATATGTTGAGAAATGTTAATTTTCTTTACAAAACTAGACGCATAATATCCCATGTTGTCTCAACGTGACGTCACAGCCTCCATTACACATTAACCACAAAATCGTGAAGTGAGCAAACCTTTAGTATAGTAACCTTGGGTTGAGAATATGCTCCATGTTTACGCATCGCATTGCACTACTCGCTTCGTCTTCGCGTGTAAGAGAACGATGTCAAGAATCGAGCACCTGATTCTGATGATGAAGAGAACAGTTCATGCACGATGCAGTTCATCCAGGACCACTTCACTCTGCGTTAAATATTCTAGAAGAGTAGTTGCTTGTATTACTTCTTTCACTAAAATAAGACAGTTCTTCAAACAACAATTCACCTACATATTTTGCTGTATCTGTTAACAAACGATACCTCCAACAAAATTCTACATCATTATAAACCTAAAACGGATTTATTTTTTGACGAACATTGAGTATATTTCCTTTTCTTCTTTGTTATATTTATCTCACTTCGTATCTTTAACTTACCACTACTTGTATGTGTATTATCCATCGTGTATTACAAATAAAACTTATTTAGTACTTTTTTTTAAATATTTATTTATTTTACACTTAAAACTACAATATGAAAAACTAATAAAAATTATTTAAATGTAATAAATCAAATGATGTTAAAATAACAAAGACAAAAGTAAAAATGAATGGAATTAAATATTGTGTAAGCCACATATTGATTCACAAAAATTGGCAACAATTACGAGAATATAATCAGCAAGTACAAAAAATAACACAAAAATCAGTGTAAACAGGAATTTAATTTTGCATATTATGTAATCTTTCGATTTCTAGTCGCAATTTCACTTTTTTCAGCTCTTCTACTTCCATTTTTGCTTGGAGTTCCTGTTCCCTCATATTTCTTTTTTCTAAAAACTATCTGAGCCTTCAAGTACTCTTCGTCGAAGGCACTTAATTTTTGTTTTTTCGACGACGCTCCGTCGGAATTTTCGCCCTGCCTCTTTTCTTTTCTGTTTGGCGGATGAGGCAAAGATTGTGGCTGAGATTCGGAACGGGTGGTTTTTTCAAGGATTCTAAGTAAAGAATTAAATATATACATATATACAACACATTTGAATATTGTTACACACATATATTATAATAATTGTGTCTACTTCTAGAAATTAAAAATTATTTGAGATTATAAAATGAAATACCTCATAACTTATGAGGTTTTTCATTTTAATGTCAGTTTATGATCTCAAATAACTGTTTTAATATCTGCAAGTAGGTAAAAGCCCCTCGTTCTATGAATAAAAATCAATTTTCACATTTCAGTTAATTTATACATAGTTAGAAATTAAATTTGATTTCAAAGTAAATAATTATAATAAGGAATAGCAACTTTTATAGTCAATATAGATTTCGTCATATATTTAATGTTAGTGATACGTATATTAATCTAAAACTTTGACATTAAAACGTACTTTGGAAGAACTACTATGAATAAAGGCTCGTACTCATCAGTCTTATGTCTACCTTGAAAAAAACTTGTAATATTTGAAGTCGATGAAATCTGAAGCATGATTCTACACATATTTGTTAATATTGTTAACTCTTACCCCGTTTGCGGAACCTATTCATATTCACTTTCCACCTCTTCAATATTTATTTGTGGACCCGCCTAAAATTATTTACATTTATAATTGCTCATTTACATTTATTTTATATATCATACTTGCATCAAAATTGAATTCATTAATGTCAACAACAAAATCATCTTCGCAAATATCTAGTATTACCCAGTCAAATGCAGAGGGACAGTCTGTCTCGAAAAGACCTAGGCCTCCACCAGTCTTTCTTTGATATTTTCTGTATTTGTAGATGTTGATCTTTGCATTACATTTTTCCTTTGATACTCTCGTAATCGTTGCCAATCTCTGCAAAATCCATTTGCACCAAACACCTCACTCAGTTCCACTCATTTTTCTTCTTGCCTTTGTTATTCTAATATCATTTGACTTATTTTCTATTATCTCTCTATTATCTTTAATAAAATCTAAAAGTAAATTCTTCTCTTCCGAAGTAATTTTTTTTCCTTTGTCGGTTTCATCTAAAATATTCATATTGTTATTGTTGTTATAGATATTTAATAATGTAAAAACTTATTTACACGTAAAAATTAATCATAAATTAATACTAAAATAGAAATATTTCTTTATATCTACATGTAACCTAACAAATTCTACCTACGTGCAATATTGCTCTGAAAATGGTATTGTACTATAAGACCGCATACAAAAACATCGTATAACCAAAATTGTTTTGAAATATAGTAACAAATTCATTAAACTTTTTATAAATAGTGTTAGCGATCATTTTGTGTACGAACTTAAATTATAATCACATTACTAAATAATACAATTAAACTAAATTTATTTTCTCAATTATTTCCACATGATATTCGAAGGAAGTTATCTTAGACTTATTTGTAAGGAAATGTTTACTTTATTTGAAGGCAACAAATTCTTTTCGAAGTTTTATAGAAGGGGAAGAATTATTGAATCGTGGGTTATTTTTATGTGGTGTTAATGAATATAGTGCTACAGACTGCAAAACTTTTAGGATGTGTTTAAACAAGTGCTCTAACGTCACATTTTCATGAGATGAGAAGAACTTCAAATTTACAATTGATTATTTACAAATTAAGAGTTTCCTATACTCTTGTAAAATTGGCAATAGTGGCTAGTGCAAACACATTTCAGCTGTCTTAATACTCGTATTTTCGACAAGGGAGTAAAATAGTATCATATATTATTGATGGATGTTAAATAAATATGTATTTACTTAGTTAAGAAAATTAAAATGGAACTAATGTCAAATATTTCTTTCAAATTGTTTTAATTACAAGTGTAAGAAATATATTGCATGCAACATATAAAGTCACTTGTTTTCCGGTTCGTATTTTTCTAATCCAGCCCTCTTTTTTGTCGTACTACCCCGAGAATGACAGCCATAAACACAGATATTGACGTTTTTAATATTTTTTCGTTCTTTGCTCATATTGCAAAGTAATTTACATGTACTTTAAAACAAACAAGAAACCGGCAAGGAACCTAATGCACTATATATTGTGACGTAAGTTTGCACAGAGAAGTGCGGGAGTCAACTACGCACCCTAGTTGACAGGTGTGCGGCCGCCAGCTTTTAGACAGTGGAGATGGGGGGGGGTTCTTAATGTTAATGACAGAAGGGATATAGGGCGCCCCGTAATTTTTCTTTATACGTCAAATTACGAAACGTACGGCAATGACTAAATAAATTTGTACACTTACCGTGATTCCACTGTTGCCTGAAAACGTAACAGGTTTTCCCCAAAATAATACTCGCGAATACGAAATGTAAATAAATGTTTAATAAACAAAGGTAAATATAAAATGTCACGGCGCTCGCGAAACAGCCCGTAACCCGATCGACATCTATGCGTCTATTGTTGGCCAACCATACGACGCAGGCCATGCAAGCCAGTTGAAACCGGGCGACGAACAATCCGCAAACGATAGAAATTTAGTTAACAACAATGATGCTAAGTACAACAGTAAATACAGTCTGACAATGACTGTCTAAAAATAATGCGTTAATAAAAATTGACAGTAAATTCAGCCTGATAATGACTGTATAAAAATAATGCGTTAATAAAAATTGACAGTAAATTCAGCCTGATAATGACTGTATAGAAATAATGCGTTAATAAAGTGCACAAAAATTATATGGGACCTGTAGTCGCTAATACAGCGCAACAATGAAATGGTGTACAAAATAATAATAAAATAAAATGACTCATCCAAGATCCAAGGTGGAGGCTGGTAAATAGAAATGGTGAAGCTGGGCGCTGGGCGGCAGGTTAGCAGGAACCCGGTGGAAATGTCCTGAAGCGAAGACGGCGGGAGCAGCAATATATCCTCCGTAGAGTTGGACGTCCGGGAGAAACCCAAACAGTGGTGCACACACCAACACGTGGTCACCCTCAACAAGAACCCACTGGACAGTCCTCAAATCCCGATATTAAGCAAATCCGCACTTGGCGCGACCCTCTTGGGTAATTTAAATATTCGGGAATACTACTCCGCGATGTGACGAAATCACATTCCCTGGCCTACGGTGATGAAGTCGATCTGTTTTCCACAGCGAGAGAGCCACGATTTTCCACAAACACGTGTTGTCAAAACCTCCAAGTTCACAGGCTTCCCAGTAATCGCCACTCCTTCTAGCCGGTCCATGGGCTTTGCATTCAGGGCAGAGAACATCGTTCGACACTTTTCTTGAAGTTTTGCTAAGAAATCGGGATGTAAATCATGTTTTTCATCATTACACGCTTAGAAAACTTACAGGTTATAGGTGAGGATGTACAACTACTGCCAACCGGCATACCCATAATCCACGGGCCGGGCCTAGCTGTCTGGACAACAGTAGGATCCTTAAGGACACAATTCCCTGCACAGAACTTGGAGAAAACCACCCGGGAAATCCCTTTGACAACTGCAAGAACAGCTGAGCGATGTTGGCGCTACGATCAGCCGCTGACTTCAAGGCAGGCTGAAATATATTTATTATATTTATTCTATTCATTTGTTACTTGTATTATTTAATATTACCTGCTAATAACTGTCCCGGAAAAGCTGGAAAATTATTTTTGCTGTATTTTTAAAACCCTAAAATAAACATTTTACAAACCCCGGCCATCAGCCAATCAGACATCGCGACACTACTCCGCCTCTGCACCAATCAGATGGCCGGTAACATCTCCCTCTTCTTAACGCGCAAATTTCAACCGAATCTGACCAAATCTGGGTATAAGTACCACTCGCGGAGCTTCAGAAGGCACTTCTTGTGACAGCTGCTTCGGCTTAGCAAGAACAGTCTGCCTACAGCATCTGTAGCCCAGAACTGCCCAACACGCGCTTCGCGAATTGCCCTCAGCGAGATAGTCGCTGAAACCGAGCGAGAGTGCGTCATTTCACAGGATTCCGTTGGAACATAGTAAGATTTATCAAATTCACAGCAAAATATACTAAGTCCGCAACACAGTTTGTAATTTAATCTCTCAGAGACTAACTTTCAATTGTCGTACGAAATACAGAGTCCGTTTTCTTTAACTTCGCTTCACGGAGTCTAAGACACAATCTTTCAACAAGTACGCGGTCAGATTTTAACTTAAACTTAAACTAGAATCATATATAAATATAAAATCTCCAGCTTTTCACGATCATTTCTTTATTATTTATTTTTTGTTTCTGTACATAGAGTGTGTAAATAAATTATTTTGTTAAGGTGAAACATTTCGTGATTGTTTTCGTATCCCTGACCCCCCGACGAGCTACATGCCCCCCCCCTTTGCCTCCCTCAGCAGTTTCAGAAAGGCGCCCGAGTAACCGACACCGCAGGACGAGGGAAAGCATCACAAAGTGGCACCCGTGAGTACCGCTGGCGACAGTGATAAATTATAGTGTAGATGGGTGATAAAAAATAGTGAAAAATCGGAGTAAATTCGCAGCTAATTTTTTTAAATCCTTGTTAGGACTAAGTGTAAATAGTGAAACTAGTGTAAAGTGCTGTAAAATTTAGAAACAGAGTGTAATCTTAAGTGACATTAGTAAATAAAAGAACAGTCAACGATCCTAAGCAAATCAGCTGTGCAAAGTTTTTGTGCGCGTTGGTGCGGGCGGGATTCATAAAGTGAGTAAGCCAGTGACCGCCAAAAGTTCTGAAACACGGCAATAGTGATTTATTCGATTCAGATTCCTATTACGTGCGAACTTTTGAGTTCTTATACGAATTGCGGAGATAGAAGGCTGTATGTCTAACCAAAATAAAAGAGAGAGAGCGGAAATAACAAGTCCTCAAACAGAGGAGGAGATATTTAAGCGTAGTAAAAGAGTTATCAGATCACCAGAAGGAAAAACACAACCATTAAACCCAGAAGAGATGGATAAAATAGAGAAAATGTTCAAAGATCTAAAAGGCATGATAGAGAAAAATACTGAAGAAAATAAGATGCTGAAGGATATAATAACAAAACACGTAGAAGAAAATGAAAAATTGAGAGAAGAATTTACAAAAAGTAGAGAAGAATGGCACAAAGAAAGAAATGACCTTATTACTAGAATTGAAAAACTAGAACATCGAACTGAAATACAGGAAAAAGAAAAGAGGAAAAATAATATAATAATCACTGGCCTCAAAGCTAATCAGGATAAAAAGAAAAATGTGGAAACCCTCTTTAAAGAAGTCATGAAGATCGAATCTGAAATACTTCAGGTAAAACAAATAAATAATAAAAACAACAAAGAAATGCTATTAGTAGAAATGAAGGACTGGATCGGGAAGCAAACGGTAATGAAAAATAAATGGAAACTAAAAAATAAAGCAATTTTCATAGAAAACGACCTTACAAATGATGAAAGAAGAATACAAGCCGAAATTCGAAAAATTGCGAGAAGTGAAAGGTCCTTGGGGAAAAAGGCAATAGTGGGATATAGAAAGATATGGATTGAAAATGAAATGTATAAATGGAGTGAAAAAGACAACAATGTTGTCAAAGAAGAAACGCCAAAAAACGATTAGCGAAAAGAAATAAGACGGTGGGAAACTACGGTCTTAGAACAACAGGAACGAAAACGGACACGATTAAGGATAACAAAAATATATATAATAACGAAAAACATCGCAAAGTAAAAAGAAAAGAAAATACACAAACTAAAAATAACAAGATAGGACTTAAATTCGGAACTTGGAATGTAAGAGGGATTAGGGATAAAGAAAATGAAATAGTGGATGAAATAGAAAAACTGAATTTAGATTTTATTGGTTTAACAGAAACAAAAAAGAAAGGAAACGGGTTGACACAACTAGAAAAGGGATATTGGATGTATTGGTCAGGGGTAAACACGGACGAAAATGCGCAGGCAGGAGTAGCAATATTGATAAAAAGCAGAAATATGGAAAAGGTGAGAAATGTAAATAATATAAATGAACGAATAATTACTGTAGAAGTGAAAATACAGGATGATTTTGTTACACTAATGGTAGTCTATGCCCCAAATAATAACGCAAAAAAGGAAGAGAAAGATATTTTCTTCGATAATTGGCAAAATGAAATAGATAAAATAGATTCTAAACTTATAATTATGGGCGATCTAAATGGAAGAGTAGGAATGGAGAATACGGGTATCGAGTGGTGCCTAGGTAAACATGGTGAAAAGGAGAAAAATAATAATGGAAGAAGACTTATAGAATTGTGTGTAGAAAATGAATTCTTAATTGCTAATTCACACTTCAAACATAAGGAGATTCACAAAATAACAAGAGAAGTGAAAAGCAGGAATGAAAAGTCTATTTTAGACTACTTCCTAATAAATAAAGATATGCGTAATTTGATTACAGACGTCAGAAGTAAAAGAGGGCCAGAGATAGGAAGCGATCATTATTTGGTGCAGATGAATTTAAGACAGCAAAATAAAACTATAGAACAAAAGAGAAAAACAATAGCCAACAGAAAGATAAAATGCTTCATGTTAAGAGAAACAAAAAACAGGGAAAGATATCAGGAAATACTCAGGAAAAGTGTAATGAACATGGCTGCATACGTTAATATAGAAGACGAATGGTTGGCACTTAAGAATAACATACTCCAAGCAGCAGAATTAAGTTGTGGGACAAGCAAGATAAATAACAAACAGACAAAGAAAACAGCATGGTGGTCGGATAAAGTAAAACTAGCAGTACAAGATAAAAAGAAAAAATGGAAAAAATACCTGACAAATAGAAGCATAGAAGACTATGAAGCATATAAGGAAGAAAGAACAAAAGTAAAAAAGATAATAAAAGAAGAAAAAACCAGAACATGGATAGAATTTGGAGAGAAGATGGAAAGAAATTATAGGGAAAATCAAAAAATGTTCTACGGAGTGGTAAGAAATTTCAGAAAAAGTAAAGGTCCTTTACTTAAAGCAGTGAAGGACAAAAGCGGAAATACATTACAAAAAGAGGAAGAAATAATGGAGAGATGGAGACAATACTTCAAAGAACTTCTAGAAGATATTGAAACAGAGAATGACGAAAATAACAAAACAAACAACGGACAGGAACAAAGAGGACACCCAATACTGACGAGAGAAGAACTTGAAAAAGCAATAAATAAAAGTAAATTGGGAAAAGCCCCAGGTACCGATATGATAACAATGGATATGATAATAGCTGCCCCGGATGAAGCAAAAGAAAGAATACTGATGCTGATGAACCAAGTATTAAAAAAGGGGGAAGCCCCAGAAGACTGGAAGGTAGGAATAATCGCACCTATATTTAAAAAAGGGGACCCCGCAGAATGTAGTAACTACAGAGGAATAACGCTATTAAGCACAGTAGCCAAGATCTACGCCAGGATGTTAGAAGTAAGGTTAAGAGAAAAACTAGAAAACACTATAGAAGAGAACCAGTATGGATTTAGACCTAATAGAGGGACTTTAGATGCAATATTTATGCTACGTCAAATAAGTGAAAAAGCACTGAGAGAAAATAAAGAACTACATCTATGCTTTATAGACCTTGAAAAAGCATACGACAGAATAAACAGGAATGACGTCTGGACAACGCTTAGAGAAAGGGGAATAGAGGAATATCTCATAACAGGAGTGCAGAGCCTGTACGAAGGAACAAAAGGTTACGTAAGAACAAACAATTGGAAATCAGGAAAATTCGAAACAAAAATCGGGCTAAGACAAGGATGCATTCTGAGCCCACTTCTATTCACAGTCGTCCTGGACTCAGCTATTAAAAACGCTAGAAAGGAAATAAAGCAATTTAAAGTAGGGCAATGGAAAATGACACAAGTTAGTATCTCAGAACTCTGTTATGCAGATGATAAAGTTTTAGTAGCCAAAGATGAAATGCAACTACAAAGAAACCTTAATATCTACAATCACTATCTTGGTAAAATAAATATGAAAATAAGTCAAGACAAAACTAAAACAATGGTCATTAGTACAAGTAAGAAAGAACACAAGTTAACATTAGAGGGCAAAGTGCTAGAACAAGTAGGAGAATTTAAATATTTGGGATCAATATTCACATGGGACGGGAAAATAAATCGAGAAATCATGGCGAGGACTGGAGCAGCAGGAAAACTATTTAATACGTTAAAAACGAATATCCTAGCAAAGAAAGAAATTCCAGTGGAAGCAAAAGTTCAAGTTTTTAAAAAAGTAGCTATTCCTGTACTAACATATGGTTCTGAAGCATGGACTACCACGGAGAATGATAGAAGCAAAATAAGAGGCGCAGAAATGAGATTTCTCAGAAAAATTAAAGGAAAAACGAAACTAGACCGAGTGAGAAATACCAAGTATAGAGAGGAATTAAAAACAAAGGCAGTAGAACAAATAATAGAGGAAGGTCAATTAAGATGGTTTGGTCATATGCAGAGGATGGACGAAAGCAGAGACACAAAAAAGGTGTATGAAGCAAGGGTGGGTAAAAGAAGACGCAGAGGTAGACCGAGGAAAACATGGGTAGACGAGATTAGAAAGGCCGCAGAGAGAAGAGACATCTCTTGGGACGTAATAAGAAGTAGGACGCAAGATAGAAAGCAATGGAGAGAATTGTGGAAACGATCGCCAACAGAAGCCATTAACAGCTACAAATAAGACTCAAACTCAACTAAAGCCCGACACCAGAAATGGTATAAGGGCTCATCGATTAAGTAAGTAAGTAAGTAAAATAAACATTTTACAAACCCCGGCCATCAGCCAATCAGACATCGCGACACTACTCCGCCTCTGCACCAATCAGATGGCCGGTAACATCTCCCTCTTCTTAACGCGCAAATTTCAACCGAATCTGACCAAATCTGGGTATAAGTACCACTCGCGGAGCTTCAGAAGGCACTTCTTGTGACAGCTGCTTCGGCTTAGCAAGAACAGTCTGCCTACAGCATCTGTAGCCCAGAACTGCCCAACACGCGCTTCGCGAATTGCCCTCAGCGAGATAGTCGCTGAAACCGAGCGAGAGTGCGTCATTTCACAGGATTCCGTTGGAACATAGTAAGATTTATCAAATTCACAGCAAAATATACTAAGTCCGCAACACAGTTTGTAATTTAATCTCTCAGAGACTAACTTTCAATTGTCGTACGAAATACAGAGTCCGTTTTCTTTAACTTCGCTTCACGGAGTCTAAGACACAATCTTTCAACAAGTACGCGGTCAGATTTTAACTTAAACTTAAACTAGAATCATATATAAATATAAAATCTCCAGCTTTTCACGATCATTTCTTTATTATTTATTTTTTGTTTCTGTACATAGAGTGTGTAAATAAATTATTTTGTTAAGGTGAAACATTTCGTGATTGTTTTCGTATCCCTGACCCCCCGACGAGCTACATGCCCCCCCCCTTTGCCTCCCTCAGCAGTTTCAGAAAGGCGCCCGAGTAACCGACACCGCAGGACGAGGGAAAGCATCACAAAGTGGCACCCGTGAGTACCGCTGGCGACAGTGATAAATTATAGTGTAGATGGGTGATAAAAAATAGTGAAAAATCGGAGTAAATTCGCAGCTAATTTTTTTAAATCCTTGTTAGGACTAAGTGTAAATAGTGAAACTAGTGTAAAGTGCTGTAAAATTTAGAAACAGAGTGTAATCTTAAGTGACATTAGTAAATAAAAGAACAGTCAACGATCCTAAGCAAATCAGCTGTGCAAAGTTTTTGTGCGCGTTGGTGCGGGCGGGATTCATAAAGTGAGTAAGCCAGTGACCGCCAAAAGTTCTGAAACACGGCAATAGTGATTTATTCGATTCAGATTCCTATTACGTGCGAACTTTTGAGTTCTTATACGAATTGCGGAGATAGAAGGCTGTATGTCTAACCAAAATAAAAGAGAGAGAGCGGAAATAACAAGTCCTCAAACAGAGGAGGAGATATTTAAGCGTAGTAAAAGAGTTATCAGATCACCAGAAGGAAAAACACAACCATTAAACCCAGAAGAGATGGATAAAATAGAGAAAATGTTCAAAGATCTAAAAGGCATGATAGAGAAAAATACTGAAGAAAATAAGATGCTGAAGGATATAATAACAAAACACGTAGAAGAAAATGAAAAATTGAGAGAAGAATTTACAAAAAGTAGAGAAGAATGGCACAAAGAAAGAAATGACCTTATTACTAGAATTGAAAAACTAGAACATCGAACTGAAATACAGGAAAAAGAAAAGAGGAAAAATAATATAATAATCACTGGCCTCAAAGCTAATCAGGATAAAAAGAAAAATGTGGAAACCCTCTTTAAAGAAGTCATGGAGATCGAATCTGAAATACTTCAGGTAAAACAAATAAATAATAAAAACAACAAAGAAATGCTATTAGTAGAAATGAAGGACTGGATCGGGAAGCAAACGGTAATGAAAAATAAATGGAAACTAAAAAATAAAGCAATTTTCATAGAAAACGACCTTACAAATGATGAAAGAAGAATACAAGCCGAAATTCGAAAAATTGCGAGAAGTGAAAGGTCCTTGGGGAAAAAGGCAATAGTGGGATATAGAAAGATATGGATTGAAAATGAAATGTATAAATGGAGTGAAAAAGACAACAATGTTGTCAAAGAAGAAACGCCAAAAAACGATTAGCGAAAAGAAATAAGACGGTGGGAAACTACGGTCTTAGAACAACAGGAACGAAAACGGACACGATTAAGGATAACAAAAATATATATAATAACGAAAAACATCGCAAAGTAAAAAGAAAAGAAAATACACAAACTAAAAATAACAAGATAGGACTTAAATTCGGAACTTGGAATGTAAGAGGGATTAGGGATAAAGAAAATGAAATAGTGGATGAAATAGAAAAACTGAATTTAGATTTTATTGGTTTAACAGAAACAAAAAAGAAAGGAAACGGGTTGACACAACTAGAAAAGGGATATTGGATGTATTGGTCAGGGGTAAACACGGACGAAAATGCGCAGGCAGGAGTAGCAATATTGATAAAAAGCAGAAATATGGAAAAGGTGAGAAATGTAAATAATATAAATGAACGAATAATTACTGTAGAAGTGAAAATACAGGATGATTTTGTTACACTAATGGTAGTCTATGCCCCAAATAATAACGCAAAAAAGGAAGAGAAAGATATTTTCTTCGATAATTGGCAAAATGAAATAGATAAAATAGATTCTAAACTTATAATTATGGGCGATCTAAATGGAAGAGTAGGAATGGAGAATACGGGTATCGAGTGGTGCCTAGGTGAACATGGTGAAAAGGAGAAAAATAATAATGGAAGAAGACTTATAGAATTGTGTGTAGAAAATGAATTCTTAATTGCTAATTCACACTTCAAACATAAGGAGATTCACAAAATAACAAGAGAAGTGAAAAGCAGGAATGAAAAGTCTATTTTAGACTACTTCCTAATAAATAAAGATATGCGTAATTTGATTACAGACGTCAGAAGTAAAAGAGGGCCAGAGATAGGAAGCGATCATTATTTGGTGCAGATGAATTTAAGACAGCAAAATAAAACTATAGAACAAAAGAGAAAAACAATAGCCAACAGAAAGATAAAATGCTTCATGTTAAGAGAAACAAAAAACAGGGAAAGATATCAGGAAATACTCAGGAAAAGTGTAATGAACATGGCTGCATACGTTAATATAGAAGACGAATGGTTGGCACTTAAGAATAACATACTCCAAGCAGCAGAATTAAGTTGTGGGACAAGCAAGATAAATAACAAACAGACAAAGAAAACAGCATGGTGGTCGGATAAAGTAAAACTAGCAGTACAAGATAAAAAGAAAAAATGGAAAAAATACCTGACAAATAGAAGCATAGAAGACTATGAAGCATATAAGGAAGAAAGAACAAAAGTAAAAAAGATAATAAAAGAAGAAAAAACCAGAACATGGATAGAATTTGGAGAGAAGATGGAAAGAAATTATAGGGAAAATCAAAAAATGTTCTACGGAGTGGTAAGAAATTTCAGAAAAAGTAAAGGTCCTTTACTTAAAGCAGTGAAGGACAAAAGCGGAAATACATTACAAAAAGAGGAAGAAATAATGGAGAGATGGAGACAATACTTCAAAGAACTTCTAGAAGATATTGAAACAGAGAATGACGAAAATAACAAAACAAACAACGGACAGGAACAAAGAGGACACCCAATACTGACGAGAGAAGAACTTGAAAAAGCAATAAATAAAAGTAAATTGGGAAAAGCCCCAGGTACCGATATGATAACAATGGATATGATAATAGCTGCCCCGGATGAAGCAAAAGAAAGAATACTGATGCTGATGAACCAAGTATTAAAAAAGGGGGAAGCCCCAGAAGACTGGAAGGTAGGAATAATCGCACCTATATTTAAAAAAGGGGACCCCGCAGAATGTAGTAACTACAGAGGAATAACGCTATTAAGCACAGTAGCCAAGATCTACGCCAGGATGTTAGAAGTAAGGTTAAGAGAAAAACTAGAAAACACTATAGAAGAGAACCAGTATGGATTTAGACCTAATAGAGGGACTTTAGATGCAATATTTATGCTACGTCAAATAAGTGAAAAAGCACTGAGAGAAAATAAAGAACTACATCTATGCTTTATAGACCTTGAAAAAGCATACGACAGAATAAACAGGAATGACGTCTGGACAACGCTTAGAGAAAGGGGAATAGAGGAATATCTCATAACAGGAGTGCAGAGCCTGTACGAAGGAACAAAAGGTTACGTAAGAACAAACAATTGGAAATCAGGAAAATTCGAAACAAAAATCGGGCTAAGACAAGGATGCATTCTGAGCCCACTTCTATTCACAGTCGTCCTGGACTCAGCTATTAAAAACGCTAGAAAGGAAATAAAGCAATTTAAAGTAGGGCAATGGAAAATGACACAAGTTAGTATCTCAGAACTCTGTTATGCAGATGATAAAGTTTTAGTAGCCAAAGATGAAATGCAACTACAAAGAAACCTTAATATCTACAATCACTATCTTGGTAAAATAAATATGAAAATAAGTCAAGACAAAACTAAAACAATGGTCATTAGTACAAGTAAGAAAGAACACAAGTTAACATTAGAGGGCAAAGTGCTAGAACAAGTAGGAGAATTTAAATATTTGGGATCAATATTCACATGGGACGGGAAAATAAATCGAGAAATCATGGCGAGGACTGGAGCAGCAGGAAAACTATTTAATACGTTAAAAACGAATATCCTAGCAAAGAAAGAAATTCCAGTGGAAGCAAAAGTTCAAGTTTTTAAAAAAGTAGCTATTCCTGTACTAACATATGGTTCTGAAGCATGGACTACCACGGAGAATGATAGAAGCAAAATAAGAGGCGCAGAAATGAGATTTCTCAGAAAAATTAAAGGAAAAACGAAACTAGACCGAGTGAGAAATACCAAGTATAGAGAGGAATTAAAAACAAAGGCAGTAGAACAAATAATAGAGGAAGGTCAATTAAGATGGTTTGGTCATATGCAGAGGATGGACGAAAGCAGAGACACAAAAAAGGTGTATGAAGCAAGGGTGGGTAAAAGAAGACGCAGAGGTAGACCGAGGAAAACATGGGTAGACGAGATTAGAAAGGCCGCAGAGAGAAGAGACATCTCTTGGGACGTAATAAGAAGTAGGACGCAAGATAGAAAGCAATGGAGAGAATTGTGGAAACGATCGCCAACAGAAGCCATTAACAGCTACAAATAAGACTCAAACTCAACTAAAGCCCGACACCAGAAATGGTATAAGGGCTCATCGATTAAGTAAGTAAGTAAGTAAAATAAACATTTTACAAACCCCGGCCATCAGCCAATCAGACATCGCGACACTACTCCGCCTCTGCACCAATCAGATGGCCGGTAACATCTCCCTCTTCTTAACGCGCAAATTTCAACCGAATCTGACCAAATCTGGGTATAAGTACCACTCGCGGAGCTTCAGAAGGCACTTCTTGTGACAGCTGCTTCGGCTTAGCAAGAACAGTCTGCCTACAGCATCTGTAGCCCAGAACTGCCCAACACGCGCTTCGCGAATTGCCCTCAGCGAGATAGTCGCTGAAACCGAGCGAGAGTGCGTCATTTCACAGGATTCCGTTGGAACATAGTAAGATTTATCAAATTCACAGCAAAATATACTAAGTCCGCAACACAGTTTGTAATTTAATCTCTCAGAGACTAACTTTCAATTGTCGTACGAAATACAGAGTCCGTTTTCTTTAACTTCGCTTCACGGAGTCTAAGACACAATCTTTCAACAAGTACGCGGTCAGATTTTAACTTAAACTTAAACTAGAATCATATATAAATATAAAATCTCCAGCTTTTCACGATCATTTCTTTATTATTTATTTTTTGTTTCTGTACATAGAGTGTGTAAATAAATTATTTTGTTAAGGTGAAACATTTCGTGATTGTTTTCGTATCCCTGACCCCCCGACGAGCTACCTGCCCCCCCCCCTTTGCCTCCCTCAGCAGTTTCAGAAAGGCGCCCGAGTAACCGACACCGCAGGACGAGGGAAAGCATCACAAAGTGGCACCCGTGAGCAGGGACTTACTGAAAAAAAAAACAATCATGGATAAGGATGAACTCGACAAGGCCTTTGAGGCCCTAACACCAACATCGGTTTACACACTCAACAAGGACGCTCTACAAGCACACCTCCAAAACCAGGGTGCCGATACTACTGGCACCGTAGACGAGCTTCGTCGTCGACTAGGAGGTCTGATAAAGACCACTAAACCAGTCCCAGGTCAAAATCCCGCTACTGCAACTACCACTGACAACAGACCGACAACCATCACAACCGCAACCGCCACGGTAACGACACCCATCTGCAAACTCGCTAGGAAGTGGAACGTCCACTTCGACGGAAAAACAGACCCCATATCCTTCCTCGAACGAGTGACCGAGCTCAAGGAGAGCTATGGTATCCAAGACGGCCTGCTACTATCCGCGCTACCGGAACTATTCAGAGGAACTGCGCTGCTATGGGTTCGTAACAACCGCGCACAATGGGGCTCCTGGCAAGATTTTCTGGCCGATTTCCAGCTGTATTACGTCGGCTCTGACTACACCCTAAGGTTGGAAGAGGAAATAAATCGGCACAAACAGAAACCAGGAGAGAAGGGGAAAGAATATATCACAGATATACAAACCCTCATCCGTCGACGAGAAGCTGACGGCCGAGGAGGCACTCTTCCGCATCCACCAGAATATGGCCCCGGAGTATCGGCAACACATAAGACGCCGTGATTTTTCAAACTTACGTGAGCTCATAAAGGAGATCGAGGAATACGAACGGTTGCAGCGGGAGCTAAAATCACAGTCAGCAGCAGCAAGCCTCAACGCCGTCTCCACCACGGCCGCGCCGACAGAACGCAGTGCACCACCACGCCACAAGCAGAAAGCACCCGTACAGTGTTGGAGATGCGGCCAGCACGGCCACCAACGGGCGGATTGCGACAACGAATGGAGGGCCTTCTGCTGGAATTGCAACAAAGCAGGAGTATTAACACGGAACTGTGACTGCCGCAAGAAAAAGGCCGGCGGGAAACGCTCAGTGAGCTGGACTGCACGGGGGCCGGCACAGCTCAACTACCACCAGTCCCACACAAAAAACACTGCATTACCAGTTATGGAACAAGGGGACGCTCAGGAGAACAGGCTATTCCTCGACGTCCAAATTCACGGCCGGACTTTCCGTGCGCTGGTGGATACTGGAGCAATGTGCTCCTACATCAATGCACAGACGGCCACAGAGCTCAGCGCACTCCGGTGCAACCATCACTCCATCCTCAGGCACAGCTCGCCGATGGAACGACGGTCCGGACGAGTGGCGCCATAAGCGTGGGATGTATTATTGGCGGCATATGGAAGCGGCTCACTTTACAATGTATGCCACAACTCACTAGCACTATCATACTTGGGATGGACGCCCTCGAAATGCTGGGGGCAACTATTAGTGCACGTCCACGGGGTATCACGCTGCAAACGGGCTCGGCAAGGGCAATGCAGGTAAGCACGATTCAGCCTCAAACCTGGGAGGAACAGCTAGCATGTTTCCTAGCTTCCGAGCTCCCAGGGTTTGAGCAACTGCGAGGGGTAACGCCAAAAATTAAACACCACATACAGCTGAAGGACACCACGCCCATCAAACAGCGGTACTTACCTCGCAATCCTCGTATGCAGGAGGTAATTAATGAAGAAGTAGCCACGATGCTGGCCGACGACATCATCGAGAAGTCACAGAGCCCCTGGAGTTCTCCAGCAGTAATCGTCCGCAAGAAAGATGGACGACCAAGGTTCTGTATAGACTTCAGGCAGCTCAACAAGGTCACGGAAAAGGACGCCTACCCGTTACTATATATTTCGGCGATCCTCGACAAACTAAGAGCAGCAAAATATTTCTCGACGATTGATCTGAAGAATGGGTATTGGCAGGTGGCTCTAACAGAAGCCAGTAAACCCCTGACCGCTTTCACGGTTCCTGGGAAAGGCCTTGTTCAGTTCAAGGTGATGCCCTTTGGCCTGCACGCTGCCCCCGCCACCTTTCAACGCCTCCTCGATGACGTCATTGGTCCCGAACTAGAACCGCACGCATTCGCATATCTGGACGATATTGTAGTGGCCAGCGCCACCCCCGAAGACCATATCCGCCATCTACCCGAAGTCTTCCGGCGCTTGAAGGCTGCAAACTTACGCATCAATCCAGATAAGTGCCAATTCGGCCTACGTTCAATCAAGTACCTGGGCCACGTAGTGACAGGCATTCAAACTGACCCCGAAAAAATCGAGGCTTTCATAAAGATGCCACCGCCCAGTAACGTCCGTGAGCTCCGCCAACTCCTAGGGACGGCCTCCTGGTACCGCCGGTTTATACCACACTTCTCGACAGCCATGGCACCGCTGACGGCCTTACTCAGAAAAAAAAGCAAACATGGAGATGGGGACCGGAACAGACCGAAGCCTACCAGCAGCTCCAAAAGGCACTTACCACCGCACCAGCTCTTGCTTGCCCTGACTTCAGCCATCCGTTTATTCTACAAACAGACGCCTCTGACGTCGGGATCGGAGCCGCTTTGGTTCAAGGCAGCCTGGAGGAGCCCCGAGCCATTGCATATATCAGCCGCACACTCCAAGCTCCCGAGAAAAACTACTCCGTTATGGAAAAAGAATGCCTGGCTGTTGTCTGGGCTATAAAGAAATTACGAGGCTATTTAGAGGGATATCACTTCACGGTGGTGACCGATCACCAAGCCCTTAAATACCTAGACTCTTTGAAGGAGCCTACTGGACGGCTGGCCCGCTGGATCGTTAGCCTACAGCAATATCACTTCCAGAGTACTGGAAGGGCAGCCTGAACCACTTGGCCGACTTGCTCAGCAAGAAACCCTTGCCGGCCCTCCACTCGGTAGCCACCACCGGCAGCACCTGGTAAAAGAGGATGCTCCAGGAAGTCGCCGCACGGCCACAGGACCACCCAGATTATCAAGTCATGGCAGGTAAGCTTTATCGGCGATTCTGGGATCTGGCCGATTTATCTGACACCGAGCCGCAACGAGAGTGGAAGCGATGCATCCCCGCGGAGGAACGACAGCAGATTCTGGCCGAGAACCACGACCATGCGACCGCAGGGCACTTGGGGATAGCAAAAACGCTCAGTCGACTGGCTCTACGTTATTACTGGCCCGGTATGTTCCGGGAGGCGGCGACTTACGTCCGGCGATGCCTCAGCTGCCAACAGTTCAAGACGGATCAGCGTGGCCCCAGCGGCCTCATGGGCCCACCAAAAGTAGGCCAGCCCTGGGACATCGTAGCCGTGGACATCATGGGGCCGTTACCCCGCCCAGCGAGAGGATACCAATATATTATTGTCTTCCAGGACCGCATGACCAGGTGGATTGAATGCCGCCCCCTCCGACGGGCCACCGCCACCGCCGTCATCACTGCGTTCCGAGAACTTATCATGTGCCGCTTCGGCTGCCCAAAAGTTCGTATCTCGGACAATGGGACAGAATTTAGCAACGGCACTGTTCGGCGATTTCTGCGGGAGAACAACATTAAACATCAGCTGACGCCCCCTTACACACCACAAGCAAATCCTGTCGAGCGAGTTAACCGAGTACTGAAACCAATGCTGGCACAGTTCTGTCAAGATTCGCAGCAGAACTGGCATGCCCTCCTGCCAGAGTTCACATTGGCCATCAACAGTAGTCGCCATGACTCTACAGGCTACTCAGCGGCTTACCTGAACTTTGGCAGAGAACTGAACCTGCCCACAATCAGTGACAGTCCGGCCGACGACCAGGAGGACGCAGACACCACAGTCTCCGAGGAACATCTGGCCCGACTAAAGGCCTTGCAGGCTGCACAAGAGTTGGCCAGAATCAACATTGCACATGCTGCGACCAACCAGGCCCGACACTACAATTTGCGACGACGGAACCGACGATTTCACTTCGGCGATTTGGTGATGAGGCGAGAACACCCGCTGTCAGCGGCTGCCAAGGGTATCGCCGCCAAACTCTGTCCCCGTTACTCCGGTCCGTGGACAATCACGAAATGTATCACCCCGCTCGTTTATAACTTGCGCAACTCCAACGGAAAACGGCTGAAAAACATTCATATGAAAAACAAAACCAGCGTTTATAGATCCACAGAAGGATGAGTGACAAGTTCCGGCCGTGGAGAACCCACACGTCCCAGCCACGCCGACCACCTCAGACCTCGGTCCACCGGCCAACGTCCCGTCGTCACCGAGCCCGGATCTACCCCGTGGGGTCACCGCTGAACTATGCCCGCCGACCATACGTACGTCCGCGGCGGCCACATCCATCGCCGCCTCCAAGGACGTCGTCACACCCACTGTCGAAGCCAGCGGCGTCCCCGCATAAAACACCCCGGCCATCAGTCTATTCTAGGGCAAAGGACAGACCTGGCCACCCAGCCCCACCACTCCGAACCCCGCCTAGGAAGACGCCAAACCTGCAGGCAGCGCCCAGGACAAGCTCGCCAACACCCAACACCTCCTACTACCAGCCAGCAACCCCGGAGCCACCAGCACCACCCAGCTCGCCGACGCTGTCCCCCACGTCACCCACAGACTGGTTGTCGTTAGACACGTCGCCGCTACCGACAACGCCCGACCGACCTGTGACCCCTAGGACGCCAAAAATCCTAAGCCGGAAGCTCGAGGAGCAGCTGTTCGGTTTGTCTCCGTCTCGGCCGAAGAGGAGGGCCATTGACTTCGTGTCACCTCTGCCGGTTCGGCCTTCGATAACCCCGAAGCCAGGCCTTGGGTCGGACCGGAATCCGACACGAGCAATGCCACCCCCACGACAAGCACAGCTGCCTCTATGATCCGGCACTTCCAGCCCCAGCACTCGACGTGGTGTGGGAATAAGCGGCGTGCAACCAATACAGCGGCAGCAGACGAACCCCAGTGCTTCGTTGTACGTGCCACCGTTCCAGGGACGACGAAAGCGGTGCCCGATACGCCGGCCCGGAGGCGGTGTCATGTGGGGCTGGGTTTATAATCCCTACTATCAACCGGCAGCACAACCCGGACGACGCTAGAGTCCATTGTTTAGGGGACACCAGTTTATTTAACAATTTTGGTTTTTTCTTATATGTATATATATATTTACATACAGGGTTTAAATGTAGTACAATATGTTTAAAAGAAAAAAAACTTAAGTACAGTTCTTTTTTTTGTTGTTTTTTTCCCCAGGAACACGGGAGATGTGACGAAATCACATTCCCTGGCCTACGGTGATGAAGTCGATCTGTTTTCCACAGCGAGAGAGCCACGATTTTCCACAAACACGTGTTGTCAAAACCTCCAAGTTCACAGGCTTCCCAGTAATCGCCACTCCTTCTAGCCGGTCCATGGGCTTTGCATTCAGGGCAGAGAACATCGTTCGACACTTTTCTTGAAGTTTTGCTAAGAAATCGGGATGTAAATCATGTTTTTCATCATTACACGCTTAGAAAACTTACAGGTTATAGGTGAGGATGTACAACTACTGCCAACCGGCATACCCATAATCCACGGGCCGCGCCTAGCTGTCTGGACAACAGTAGGATCCTTAAGGACACAATTCCCTGCACAGAACTTGGAGAAAACCACCCGGGAAATCCCTTTGACAACTGCAAGAACAGCTGAGCGATGTTGGCGCTACGATCAGCCGCTGACTTCAAGGCAGGCTGAAATATATTTATTATATTTATTCTATTCATTTGTTACTTGTATTATTTAATATTACCTGCTAATAACTGTCCCGGAAAAGCTGGAAAATTATTTTTGCTGTATTTTTAAAACCCTAAAATAAACATTTTACAAGCCCCGGCCATCAGCCAATCAGACATCGCGACACTACTCCGCCTCTGCACCAATCAGATGGCCGGTAACATCTCCCTCTTCTTAACGCGCAAATTTCAACCGAATCTGACCAAATCTGGGTATAAGTACCACTCGCGGAGCTTCAGAAGGCACTTCTTGTGACAGCTGCTTCGGCTTAGCAAGAACAGTCTGCCTACAGCATCTGTAGCCCAGAACTGCCCAACACGCGCTTCGCGAATTGCCCTCAGCGAGATAGTCGCTGAAACCGAGCGAGAGTGCGTCATTTCACAGGATTCCGTTGGAACATAGTAAGATTTATCAAATTCACAGCAAAATATACTAAGTCCGCAACACAGTTTGTAATTTAATCTCTCAGAGACTAACTTTCAATTGTCGTACGAAATACAGAGTCCGTTTTCTTTAACTTCGCTTCACGGAGTCTAAGACACAATCTTTCAACAAGTACGCGGTCAGATTTTAACTTAAACTTAAACTAGAATCATATATAAATATAAAATCTCCAGCTTTTCACGATCATTTCTTTATTATTTATTTTTTGTTTCTGTACATAGAGTGTGTAAATAAATTATTTTGTTAAGGTGAAACATTTCGTGATTGTTTTCGTATCCCTGACCCCCCGACGAGCTACCTGCCCCCCCCCCCCCTTTGCCTATCTCAGCACAGTTTCAGAAAGGCGCCCGAGTAACCGACACCGCAGGACGAGGGAAAGCATCGCCAACTATGAGCTAAACAATCACCAACCGATCAACCACGAGTCTTGGACCAGAATCCCCCAAAAAGCGGAAATTCTCTACCTCAAGACAGTGAAGAATTTCACACGGGAAGGAGTTATCACCAACGTATAATAAATTACAATGAAAAACTAAAGAATACAACTAAAAGATTGTTTACAGCAACGACCATAGAAATAAACAATTGTTTAAGCGAGGAAATAAAATTGGAATAAATTCCTAGAGTAATTTACAAGGACAATGCAACCCTAAAAATAATACAGTTTGGTGCTTGAAGCTCGCTAATCTTAAATTGTATTAACAACTTAAAGGTCTAGCGGCGGGAGCGTAAACGCACCTTTAACTAGACACTACCTGCCAAATACAACTTGTAAACTTATAAACATTAGCGGTCCGTTCTTAGGTTAGAAAAATATGAAGAAATGCAATAATTCTTAAACTATAGCTACAATAATAGAAGAGGTACGTTACTCCAGATTTATTAACAATGAATTACATGAAGACGATCTATTTCAGCCTTATATACACAACAAAACTAAACAATTTGATTTGCCAAAAACTAGTGAAGAAATGAAACGTGAAAGGAAATTAGAAAACACACAACATGAACCAGATTTAATATGATACGATAAGGTTGAAAGAAAGTTAAATAAGTTACGAAAGCTAGTGCAGAAATAAACTGTAACAATATAAGTATTTACTGTATAGTTGAATGACAATACCATTTTCAAGAGTTGCACATATCGTCCGCTTGAGGGATTCACGTTAATTTTAGTCACCAATACTATGTATATTATTCACGGGAAAAGAATAGAAATTACAGCAAATAAGTATAACTATTGTTGCAATACTTTAGCCTAACCTAATTTTTAATATTATTATTAAATGTACATTTTGTACATTATAGAAGACTAGTCATCTTCTGTTTGAGATTCTTCCAAGTGTTTAAGTCACGAAAGCATTAGACTGCGTTAACGACAAGTGACTACTTGAAAAATTATCTTCCTACGGTGTACGAGGTAGGTCACTGGACTAGATCAGCAATTTTCTAAGTAGCAGAAAACAATTCACTTCTGTGCCGTGGGGGTATGTGGATGTAAACATAGGCCTGCCCCAGGGCAGCATTCTAGCACCAATTTTGTTTATTATCTATACTAACGACCTAACAAATATACTCTCTGAAAACTGTACAATTACAATGTATGCAGATGACACATCTGTCATAATATCTTGTAGCACTAAATCTGATATTCAACTAATCTGTAACGAAAATCTTAAAACGATGTCCGACTGGTTCAATAATAATTATCTCCACTTTAATATAAATAAAACGGAATACATTAGATTTCATAATAAATTCAATAAATCTCCTCTAGATGTAGACTTAGAAATTAATAATTCAACCATACCAAAAGTCTCAAATAGTAAATTCCTAGGATTAATGAAAACTTGAATGGACAAACTCATATTGAGAATTTAATTAAGAAAACCAACCAGATATGTTTTCAAATAAGACATTTGAAATCAATAGTTCCTATAACGTACATTATATGGTTTTATAGAGCACATGTAGAGTCAAAATTCAGATATGGTACATGTTTCTGGGGCTCCCCCTCCACTTTAGCCACAGCCCTAATCAATAATAAAAGAATAATTCAATGTTTGGCAAATGTTTCACAAAGAACTAGTTGCAGGTAATATTTTATAAAATACAAAATATTAATAATAGTTTATATATCTTTGAAATATCAGTTCTCAATTTCAAAATAAAGATAAATACATCACTAATTGTGACATACACGCACTAAATACCAAAAATAAGGATCTTTTTAGAGTACCCTATTGTAAATACAAAATTTCGAGTAATTCCCCACACATATTTGGACTACAAGTCTTCAACAAATTACCAACAAATATCAGAGATTGTGCTTCTCTTAATGTTTTCCAGAAAAGTTTAAAATACTTTCTGTTAACTAAAGCATATTATACACTTGAAGAATTTCTAACACAATAATTATTAAGCTACCGTATTTCAATGGGTAAGTATTTTGTATTAATTTTGTTAATTGTATCACTTTAGTTGACGGTTCCATACTTGTGCTGTACTGAAGTCCACGGAATAAAGATATTATTATTTTTATATTTATTATTATTATTATTATTATTATTATTATTATTATTATTATTAATATTATTACTTTTTGAAGGTAAAAAATCTGCGGGTTATCATGAAGAAATGAATGCAACTGTATTTGAAGAATGGTTTGCTAGACTCCTTAATAAATTACCCTAAAATACTGTTATTGTCATGGACAATACCTCATACCATAGCCGCAAACTGCACAAAATACCATCATCGTCTTGGAATCAAGCAATGCAGGAATGGTTAGGATCAAAATATATTGAGTTTGATCTGATATGAACTTAGGGTAGAGCGGGGTAAATGTAAACAAAAGTAATTGTAAACGTGATTATATTTCGATTTAAATTTGGCGCTGAATTCACTACCACCGCCATTTGTACATGTTTATCTCATCTTCTAAAGTTGTATAAACGAATTTCTCAGACCATGCTGTCAATGCCTCGCCCATGTTTCCTGAGACATTTCAAATAGTCCGTTTTTTCATTCTACATTTTATTGTGAATTTAGTTAATATTTTTCTCTTAAAGTATGTACTGTCCGTACAATTTAACTTGTCGAGGCAAAAGAATGTAATTCAGTTTACTATTCGTAAGTTGCGTTTTGTCAAATATTTACTTTTACTTCGATGCCGCACAGCTTCAGAAGTGAAATAGTGATTTTATTGCCTTACACAAAGCAAATTCCACCCTCATCCACTCAAACTCGGGGTGCCAGGTACATTTCAACCCAAGAAGTTATATTCTACATAAACGTAGGTGCCTATAGCAATAGATATTTTATTTTCAATAATATAATATTTATTTACATAAACATATGTACTATGTATTTGTAATATAAGAAAAGTAATTACTTACAATCTGAGAAATGTAACTGTAAATTTGGAAAACTCATATTATAATGGAAAATAAAATCTACTTATTTATAATTATGAGTTTTAGTTTGTTACCAAGAATATTTAGGAAAAATGCTTGGTATTAGATAATGGGGTGATTAAAGAATTTAAAAAATCCCAAGTATAATGAGAAATGTACTGTTTTAATGATACAATTTCAACCCCTTCATATTCTACATAAATCAATGTTTAGTGTTTACCTAGTCATATTTTCATATTTACACATACAGAATATCAAAATGGCGAAATCGAACAAAGTTGTGAGAAGTGACGGAAGAGAAATCATTGCCAAAGTTATCGAGGTTTGTGAAATACCACAAATTTTACAATGGCGTAAATATTTGAGGCAACTTAAGTCATACAAAAATGAAAAATCTATATATTATATTGATGAAACATAGGTTAATAATGATATGACAGTACAAAGATGTTGACAAAGCGAAGATATCACAGGAGTTACAGGTGGTATACGTTCTACAGGTATGGATACATTTTTTAAAATTATTTTGTTCATATCTTTTACAATGTAAATATTCAATATTAATAAATATTAATGGGAATTTTAATCATAATACAATTTTCCTTGTTTATGATAGATAATATATTTCAGTCATTTGAAAAAGATATACATTGAGATCAACAATGTATGCAATAATGTTTTATATTAAATTTAAAATATTAATAATTTATATTTTTTTAGGTCGCTTGATTGTCGTTCATGTTGGTTCCGAAAAAGGCTGGGTTCCGAATACTACCTTAATATTTAAAGCTGGTTTGTCTACTGGAGATTACCATGGACAAATGAATAAAGACAATTTTACTAAATGGTTGAAAGAACTATTATTACCGAATATTGAGCCGAATTCAGTTATTGTTCTTGATAATGCCCCTTACCATTCCCACATAGAAAACAAGTGCCCAAATAAATATTCAACAAAAGCTGATATGATGTTGTGGTTAGATTGTCAAAACTTAACATATGATCCATCTTTCCGGAAGTCAGAGTTATTAGAAATTATCGATAAATATATTCCAAAAGAAAAAATCTATACGATAGATGCAATTATTAAGGAAAGCGGTCATATCCTTTACGGATATAAACTCTGCAGTTAAGGAATTTTACGTTTTATATGTGATATTAGACAGATGCATTCCAAAAGTTGAAATTCGTAACTCAAATTATCCCAGCTGATACACTTCTGAAATTAAATAAAATAAATAAATAAATATAAATATATCATCACGGCTTATTACCCATTGCTGGGTGTGCCAATCTGCTTTGTACACAGATGCGGTAATGATAAAATATTTGCACCGTGCGGGCGCTTACCAGGCGTCACCTCACGGGCACTCACTGCTGGCGTGGAGAGTGCACCACAGGGGTCAATTCTGTGCCATTTAAAATTGGAAATATTTGGCGTCGGTCGGGATCGAACCCGGTTCCCCAGATTCGCGACCTGACACTCAGGCACGCGGCCACGAAACCCCATACTTCTGAAATTAAACAGGAACTTAAACTCAAGGACCACTATAGAACGCTGTATCGTAACCTTAAAACTAGTTATCATTTGCATTTATATAAAACATCTAGGTCTACGGTAAAAATACTAATGAAAAAAGCTTATTCGAATTACTTAAAATCTGTTCAAAGTAGTATTGTTAATGATCCAAGAAATTTTTGGGACTTCATAAATAAGAAAAAAAAATCAACAAAAATACCTTCTTCAATAAAACACAATAACAATTTGTTTTCTACTGGTCCAGATATCGCTAATGCTTTTGCAATTTTTTTTTCAAAGTGTTTACACCACAGATGACATTAACATTCACTACAATACGAGTAGTTTTAATATTGATGAATGAATATGTGACTTGATTACAATTCCTAATATTTCTTTTAAAGATATATACCTATTTTTATTATTAAAGGTTGTTCAGAGTTACTTATTTATCCACTATACGTTTTATTTAATTTAAATATTAATACAAACACTTTTCCCGACAGCTGGAAACGTTCAAAAATTACTCCGCTATTTAAAAATGGTGACAAACATTTAATAAATTATTACAGACCCATATCTTGTCTGAATTCTGTCGCAAAAATTTTCGAATACGTAGTGTTTCAATATATTCAGTCACAGACGCGAAACTACATGAACCAATTTCAACACGGCTTTATAAGCAGGCGTTCAACATCTACCAACTTAACAAATTTTGTACAATTCGCATTCAATCAATTCGAGAATAGAAAACAAATTGATGTGGTGTATACAGATTTTTAAAAAGCTTTTGATACCATCTCTCACTATTCTGCTTTTTAAATTAAATAAAATTGGTTTTAGTGATAGCTTGTGTGAATTTTTCAAGTCATACCTGCAAAATAGGATCCAGTATGTTAATTGTAACGGATATACTTCTTCTTATTTTGTTGCGCATTCAGGTGTGCCACAGGGCTCTATTTTAGGCCCTTTACTGTTTGTTCTATTCATTAATGACATCACAATATCGATTAATCACCCCCATTGTCTATTTTATGCAGATGACTTAAAATTGTACTTAAGCATATCCAGCATTGAAAATTGTAATTTACTACAGAATGACCTAATTCAATATTTCAGTGGTCGATTAATAGCAAGTTATATTTCAATATCAATAAATGCCAAATTATGACCTTCAGTAGAAAACAAAACATAATATTTGACTATTCCCTCAATAATTCTTCGCTAACCCGTGTAACAATTATAACAGACCTACGCCTTCTTCTTGATCCAAAATTAACATTGGCCAATTACGCAGATTATGTAATTAATCATTGTTATAAATTAGTAGGTTTTATATTACGCACGCAAATAGGCATTTTAGAAACCTATTAATATTTCTGTACAAAATTGTACACAATATTGTTGATGACAATAGTTTACTAAGCCAACTCATTTTCTATATAAATAAATGTAACACCAGAAGTAACAAAACGTTCATATCCAATATATCTCATACTAATTACAATTGTAATTCCCCTGTAATTTCTACGTGTCGCTCATTCAATACTTTGCAATCTTGATTTTAGTTTAAGTCTTAACGAATTTAAAAATATATTAAATATTATTGTTTCTTAAATAATTTGTTATTAATATTATGTAATTGTTAATATTCTCTCACTTTTTGTATATGTACTTTGTATATTATTCTGTAATTGGGACTAATGTCCTGTTGAATAATTCATAATAAATAAATAGCATTACGTCTGCCGCCATATATGTGCGAATTAAATCCTATTGAGCTGGCGTGGGCAGAGATTAAAAGGTATATCCGGGAAAACAATCCTTCTGGAGATTTAAAGAGGAGAGAAATGGAAGAATTTTATAAAACACACTACATCTTTAGAAGAACACAATAAATTATAATATGATTTATATATTAAATAATCCATTCTAATGATTGTACTACTAGTAATACGTTTTTTTATATATATAAATAAATATATTTTTTTGTAATATTCGTAATTTTATTGAACTTCATTTTTCTTTGGTACCCCTATGGATTTTATAACTTTTCCTTTACCGCAGTGATAATGTGAAATACCTCCACTCGCCAAGTTACACTGTACGGATAGTAATATAATTTACTGATTAAGGTCATTAAATATGATAGTTTTTATCATTTGGGTTATGTAATATTCTAATATTGGTTATAATACGTAATACGTTCTCTAAGTAGGTGTTTACATTTACCCCATTTGAAGTCATAGAAGGGGTAAATGTAAACAGTATTTCGAGGTAAAAGTAAACAACACCAAGTGATTTTTAAAACAAAATATATTTTTATCTTAGATGCCCCGCAATTCACGATGAAAGTGCTGACGTCATGTCGCCATGTTTGTTGAGGAAGGTCATAGCATGCTTTCCAAACAAACTTTTGTATTCGTAAGGTTAGCATTGACGTTACATAGAAACCTCTGTATTTTGAACTATATTTAATATATTTGATTTATTTTCATGGTAAGTGATATAGTAGAATTTAATTTACTTAATTAAATTAGAAGAAAACTTGGAGAATAACAGTCTGATGATATTTGGACAATAATTTTAATACATAACCGACGTTTCGGCAGCCAATCTGCCTTCCTCAGGGGAACTACAAGTACAAAAGTAAATTTACATATGACTAGGTTATATAATTATTACTTACATGTAAATCTTAATTAAATGAATTTTGAAAAATACAAGTTACATTTGTATTAAGTCTTATAATAAAATACAACAATTTTCTTAAAATGTGTATGTCTACCCACACAGATCATCTTCAGAGCAAGTGAAGGAAAAAACACGAAGAAACAGTCTTAAGTGGTGAAGAAAGCTTCCTCCTGCTCCTCGTGACCTGTTGTGGTTGGTCCATTGTCTACTTGAGACTGTTTATTCGTGTTTTTTCTTTCACTTGCTCTGAAGATGACCTGTGTGGTAGACATACACATTTTAAGAAAATTGTTGTATTTTATTATAAGACTTAATACAAATGTAACTTGTATTTTTCAAAATTCATTTAATTAAGATTTACATGTAAGTAATAATTATATAACCTAGTCATATGTAAATTTACTTTTATACTTGTAGTTCCCCTGAGGAAGGCAGATTGGCTGCCGAAACGTCGGTTATGTATTAAAATTACTGTGGCAATCTTTCACTTGCCCAAATAGTCAATCAAAAAGTGCATTCAATGCGGTGTTTCTTAGTGCTAACTTTAAAGACACTTATTGGTATCTAGACTCCGGTGCAAGTGTACACCTAACCAGCAAGCAAGATTAGTTAATAAATCACAGTGAACCAATTCTAAGAGACATTATGGTTGCTGACAGTACTCATCTTGAAGTGCACAAATGTGGTGATATTGAAATTTTCACCAAGGTAGGTGAAAAGAACATTGAAGTAGTAATCAAAAATGCGCATTACGTGCCTAATTGAACTACACATCTTTTGACGGTGAGTGAACTAATTAAAAATGGAAATTCTGTGGAATTTGATAAACATTGTTGCAGAATTTATAATACAAATAAAGTCCTAATCGCTGAAGCTTTTTTGATCAATGGGGTGTATAAAATTGAGTCATCAAAAAGGTGTTTGTTCGCTAAGCATGGAGTATCAGCAGAAATATGGCACAAGAGGCTTGGTCATATCAACTCCACTTATTTGACAAAAATGAGAGATGGTTTGGTGGAGGGTATCAGTTTCAGCGGACAAGTAAAAATAGATAAGCAAACATGCGAAGTTTGTTGTGAAGGCAAACAGTGTCGACAACCTTTTGGACATGACGGTTCCAGAGCAAAAGGACCACTGAACGTAGTGAAAAAAAAAACATGTGCTTTTGTCATAATTAATATAAGTTCTATCTTTATGACATTGTAAACCAAATGTAAAGTTCAAATTCTTTTATTTTTGAGTAAATCAATTACTGTCAAATAACTTCAACAAAACTGTCCTGATGAAGAGTACAATCCAAATACACGAAAGCTTGACAGATTTTAAAAGAATCTACTAAAACAAATTTAAGCCCAGAAAACATCCCACTGATATACCCACTAAAATTTATGTATATATATATATATATATATATATATATATATATATATATATATATATATATATATATATATATATATATATATAAATATATAAATATGCACCTTCGTTTCTTTTTCTCAGGAGATAATTTAAATAACTTTCCTTTGTTGTGTTCGTAAATCGTCGGTCGATTATTCCTGTCAACATCTTTAAAATGGCTACTGCATACTAAAGAATATTATGATGGTTCACGGCTTCACGTCTGCAAAAATATTTCATTGGAAATGAAAAACTAAGCATAAATCGTCTGCTTTACTTTTATTGCCTTAGTAATTTCAACCATATGGCTTTCTCCTTTTGGTCTTTTGGAAAAACAAAGAAGCGTCATCCGTGTTTAGTGCTATAATGCTTGCAATCTGGTGCGAAACACATAACCATCTAAAATGTAAAATATCACGGCATTTAACAACTAAATAACTAATTAGTCATATAGATAATATTTCCAAACATTTTTAAACATAGAATTTGTTTTAAAATATTTTATAAATAAACGTAAAAGAAAAATCAAAGTTAAAACAAAATAACCTTAAAAATTGGTTCAACTAAATCTCTCATTCCAGACTATTTTGAGTTAATAGGAGTAAAAATTATACTTAATTAAGTAAATTAAAGTCTACTATATCACTTACCTTGAAAATAAATCAAATATATGAAATATAGTTCAAAATACAGAGGTTTCTATGTAACGTCAATGCTAATCTTCCGAATACAAAAGTTTGTTTGGAAAGCATGCTATGACCTTCCTCAACAAACATGGCGGCGTGACGTCAGACTTTCATCGTGAATTACATTCCGAAAACCAGTAGAGTAGCGTCTCAGAGTAAAAAAATAATATAGGTTATAGAGGGAGCAACGTGCACTGCCAGGTGAAACACTGAGGGGAATCCGTCCGCCATCTTACCGTGCTCTTTGTTCATGTTTTCACATGTTTTCTTTGTTGTCGTGTAGTGATTGTAAAAGTTTAAAGGTAATATTAACATTGATTAAAAATGCCAGTGTGTTGTGCGTTTGGTTGTAATAATAGGACAGGACTGAAAAAGACGAATGAACAGAAGAAATTGGAAGAAACACAAAAAATAACATTTCACCTGTAAGTATTCGTTTATTGTCATCTTTATTAAAAATAATTGTTTGTCATATATACATCAAACAATTTTCACATGTATTAATTATTTATTTTTGTGTTGTAGTTTTCCGAAAAAACCGGACAGAAGAGATCAGTGGGTAAAAGCTGTAAGAAGAGTTGGGTGGGCTCCCTCATCGACAAGTGTTGTTTGTTCAATACATTTTACGGACGATTCATTTGATCGTACATCATTATCGTCTGTTAGATTAAGAGAAATGGCTGTACCATCATTATTTAAATCATTCCCATCATATTTACAAAAAGTAGGTATATTAACAACAGAATTTAGTCATTGATTAATGTGCTGGTGAATATTTTATTCAATTAAATAACTGATCACTTACACGTCAGAACAAAATAACAATAAAAATTAGGTAACACATTCTAGTTGAAAGAGATGAAATGGCCACTCGTCACAAATTTGTCAGTTAAAATCTGATTGAATTGTACTGGGTCTAGGTACCATCTTCTCGCCGAAATATTTAATTAGATGTTTGTGATTCAGAAAAAGTTAGAAAGTACCATTAGTCACTCAGTGATCACCGAAATTTGGAAAGCTTTATTTGAAATATTTGTGAAATTTATCTCTTACCGTTGAGAAAATAAACTGGCAAACACAAATAGATACACAGACAAACAGACAGACGTTTCACAAGGCTCGGTATTTTCACTTCCGAATAAAGTGCCAGTTAACTTATCTGTCAGATATGAAAAAAATGTCGCATCATATAATTGACGTGTGTATAATTTTGTCAACTTACGTTGAAATATCGATGCGATATTTCTTTCTTATCTGGCAGATAAATTAACTGGCACTTTATCCTTAAATTAATATTATTTATTTTATTCAAAGAACATCAGTGTATTAGGTACCTATATTTAAATCTCGATTTATATTTTGCAGGAAAAGAAAGCACCACGTCGACTTCTTAAAAGAAATACTTTACCGGTGGCGGGAGTTACACTGACTGCATCACGTAAAGTGTCAACTTTACAGGTTGCGGGAATTACACCGATAGCTTCCACCTCTGCAGGTGATGTGACATCGACATCTTCACTAATGGAGGAGGATTCGTCGGGAAAGGAATATGCTTCAACTTCTTCCGTGAATCTCAATGAAAATATTCGGAAATTAGTTTCACGTACTACATCTTTCTCTCCATTACGACGTGTAAATCGCCAATTATCACCAGCTAAAGCAGCATTACTTGAAAAAATGCGAATTATGAAATCACGATATGAACAGAAAATAAGATTACTAAGGCAATCATCACGACGTAAAACAAAAAAAATAGCTAATTTATCTTCTGTTTTCCAAAGTTTAAAAAAACAAAATTTATTACAACAAGAGCAAATAGATATATTAAATAACATATCTGGGCCGTACAAGGAAATTTTAAAACGGCACTTTAAAAAAAATACTCAATCCCAATACAGTGCTGAGCTCAGGAAATTTTCATTGACTCTACATTATTATTCTCCCGCTGCATATAATTATGTACGTTCCACATTTAATTCCGTTTTACCACATCACAAAACAATTTCAAAGTGGTACAATAGCGTAAATGGCGATGCTGGATTTATTAGTGAAGCATTTAATGCAATTAAGTTTAGATGCCAGTATTCTGACTACCCATTAATTGCAAGTTTATGCGTAGATGAAATGGCGATACGCCGACGAATCGAGTTCGATGGAAATAAATACCATGGATATGTAGAATATGGAATTGAACAGAGTGACGATACTCAGGCAGAAGCAAAGGACGCTCTTGTGTTTATGGTCGTGTGCATTAACGATTCGTGGAAGCTACCTATTGCCTACTTCTTAGTTAATGGAGTCAGTGCAGAACAGAGATGTAATCTGATTAATATCTGCTTTCACTGACTTTCGATGGGGCATCATCAAATATTTCTATGATGAATCGTTTAGGATGTGATGTAAAAAATCACGTTACATTTTTTCGTCATCCGGGAACCCAAGAAGAGGTATACTTTTATCCTGACCCTTGTCACATGGTTAAAAACGTAAGAAACTGCTTTTGTGACAAGAAGATTTTAATCGACGGAAATGGAAGAAAAATAGAATGGAAATATATTGAACAGTTGGAAAAACTGCAAAAAGGAGAAGGATTGCACTTGGCCAATAAATTGAAAACAATACATGTCAATTATAAACGGCAGATTATGAAAGTGAAATTAGCTACACAGCTACTAAGCAATTCAGTAGCCTGTGCATTACAGTTTTGTGAAAATGAATTAAAATTACCAGAATTTCAAAACTGCTCTGGCACTATTAAATTTTTACAAATATTCAATAATCTCTTTGACATTTTAAATAGCAAAAATTTCAGACAATATGGATTCAAAACTCCTATTAATGAAAATAATCAAATTAATGTTTTTAAAATGTTAGAAGAATGTGAAAATTATATAAACGAATTAAAATGTGCCGATGGTTCACTTTTAATTGATTCTAACAGGAAAATTGGTTTTCTAGGATTTTTGATCTGTATCAACAGTGTTAAGAATTTGTATAATACTCTAGTTACAAATAATTCTTTACTTAAATATATTCCAACTTACAAGTTGAATCAGGATCACCTAGAGATTTTATTTTCATTTATAAGGGCTCAAGGTGGTTTCAACAACAATCCTACATGTAAACAATTTAAAGCAGCGATAAAAAAAATATTGGTACACGCTGAGTTTCAAGTATCAAATAGAGGAAACTGTATACCTTTAGAAAATATAAGTATTTTGCATGTTTCAAGCTCAAAAACTAAAACGAATCCAATAGAAATTATTAATCTTTCGCAACGTGATATTCAAGAAGACGAGATTCCTGATGTACCCGTACTTACAGTATCAGATTCTGACCATATTTATTTCAGAAACCCGCAAGAACTATCTGAATATTCTATGAATATTATTGCCTACATAAGTGGATATGTGGTAAAATACTTAAAATGTAAAATTAAATGTGAAGAGTGTTTAGATTCCTTAGAAAACGACTTGGAACATGAGAACGATGACAATACTTTTCAGTTCATCAAATTAAAAAATAAAGGAGGTTTAGTGTATCCTTCAAACGATGTTCATCATATTTGTAGAACATCAGAAAAAATTATAAGACAAGCATTGTCGGATAGTGGTGGTAGGGTTTTAAAGAAAAAATATTCCTTATTATTTTTAGTAACATCTGTTTTGAAATTTTATTTAAACAATAGTATATTTGAGTCATTAAATCAGCATATTCATGATCAAAATCCATTAGAAAACCATATTGTACACCTTATAAGAGCTATATCAGAAAAATATATTAATTTAAGAATACATTATATTACAAAAACAAGTATAAATGAAAGCGAAAGCATGCGGCAGCATTATTCAAAATTAATTTTATTTAAGGGCCACTAACAATAGATATTTATAAACCAAAAATAATAAGGAATATTTTTTCTTTAAAACACGTGGTTTATACAGTATTTTATTCAATTTTGAGGAAATAATAAATATTTACTTTTGACAAAATAAAAAACTAATCAATTAATATGCTAACATTGCAATAATATTCATAGAGTATTCAGTTCTTGCGGGTTTCTGAAATGCATGACAATCGTCGTTGATAGACGTCAAGTCCTTTATTTATAAATTTTAAACAAAAACTTTCATCACCTTACACAATAATTATGAATAATTATTTTCTCTATTATAATAATAATTATAACACTTAAATTATTTTTTTGGGGTGTTTATAGATATATATTTTGTAATATTACGAATTTTATGTGAATAAATACACTTTATATTGCATTGTTTAAGTTTTTGTGTGAATATCCTAATCTTACAATTGAAAAGCAGAGCATGGTAAGATGGCGGCAAGCGATTCCCCCTTCCGTTTCAGGTTATCAATGCCAGTGTCCTAAAACTAACTCCATGCTCCCTCTATAGTATTCCTTACTCTGAGAGTAGCGTACACAATCTTGCCAGTGCGGTGAACAGTGTTGCCAGGTCTTGTGAAAAGTTACCAGATTTGGTTCCAAAATTGTATTTTTATAATCTATACTCTATCCGTTTTAACTATAGAGCGTTGGGTGAGATAGGGCTTAAGATTCTAGCTCTCTGATTGGTTCAAACGTGAACCGAGTTTACACACTAAAATAATTGACGCGAAATTTAAATTTGCTTGACAACTGTATCAGTTATTTTGCCGTCTGACATAAAATATATAAATGTCAATAAAGTTAATAGTACACGATTTATTACATATTATCAATTTCTGTTCAGCTCTGTTTGTTTGTTTTTTTTTGTTTATATAATTTTCATAGTGTTTTGTCGTTATATTTCATATTACATAGTTTTCATTGTAAGCGTTTTCTTAGTTTTTAGATAGTAGTTCGTTAGTTTTGTTATTGTTCTCTTCGTTAATATTATGGATAAAAATTCTGAACCTGGCTCTGCCAATGTTTTAAAATATCCAAAAGGAAAGGCCCTCCGAAGCGGGTAAAAAAAGTGGCGTATAATTTACACTGCACATATCGTGCCACGAATGCATATTCCAAATTAGAAAGTGTCCAAATTGTGGCATCAGAACTGGGCATAGGACGATGTAATATTTGGCAAGCTATAAAAGAACATGATCAAAAAGGGTCATTCGGATCACCCCAGGAACAAAGAAATTAGTTTAAAATATTATTTTGTTCATAATTAACGGTGTATATAGTTTATACGTATAATGTATATATTTTAGAGTGTAAATATTTATATTTCAAAGGTGAATTATATTTTTATTTTACGTTGTTTTCTTTCAAATTTATTTGAATAATGTGGTTTTCATTTATTCATGCCCCTTTCGCCGAAATGTAGAGAAAGATACGGAGATTATAAGTAAGTATATGAATACATGTACGTACAAGACAAAATTACTGAAAAAATGTCAATTAGAAAGAATTTTTTTAAATCCAGGAATGGCGCCAAAATTTGAATTTTTTATTTAATACATGTAAAAACGGCCGCGCTCGGAACGCCATCTAGTCTATAGTTAAAACGGATAGAGTATAGTAAAAACTTTTGATTTTACTGACAAAATTGGCAACATTTGAATATATTAATATTTTCATACCCAATTTTAGTAATAACAATGTTAATATTAATTATATTATTTAAAATTTTCTAATATAAATTTGTTACTTCGTATATTGAATTGTAATTATACATCGCACCACACAGGCGCTTGATAGAAAAGAGAGTTAATTCAAGAGACATGTGAAATGCATCGTATTCGCTATCGCGTTTGTTATTATGATCAAATAACCAACTTACTTGTACCTGTAACCTTAGATAAGCTATGAACTGAGGCTTTGTTTTAATTTATATTCTAAGCAAGGAGTTATAGTGGTATATATGCTCATAATTATTATTCCCTCAAATAAACTAACCCATGTTTTAAATTTTTGTAGATGCTTCCGCACAGCAGCGCTTGCGTTGAACGAGTATTCAGTCATATAAATTTAAATAAAACCAAAGTAAGAAATTGACTGGGAACAAAAACTCTTTCGGGTATTTTATACACAAGAGGTTGCTTGCAGGAAACAATAATTGTTATATCTTTTCTGTCGACACGGATTTAATAAAAATCATTTTTTTAAATGTTAAATATAAATAAACAATATTTTAAGCACATCCAAATCCAAATAATACAGGAATCTCCTTTACTGCTTATAGGCGCGCGTAGCGTTTGTGGCTAGAGCATACGTCACTACAAGTTAACCATTCGTAGTTCTCTAGTCCTATGCGGCAACTTATATATAGTAAAAAAAGTTAACTCTGTCGGGTCTAGCAATAAAACTAATTATGACAAAGCGGCATATTGCCGCTTACTGCTTGTATTATACATTGGATAACAACGCCGCTCTGTTGAAATTCTTGGGTTCGCCACCTACTGTGAGTCCTAGAGTATAGTAAAATAATCTTACTGTTCCTTGAACATAAATGCTATTTTTGTATGCTGCTATAATTTTCTTACTAGACCCGACAGAGTCAAATTTTTTGAGTATAGTAGAGAGACCTTGGGATACGTGTACTTATGTAATCCGTACCCCTGAAAGGGTACGTTCCACTTGGGGAGCACAACGATCGGAACGCTCGCAAAAGCGTTCCACTTGAAGCCGTGGTTGCTACTCAAAACGTCACGAATGAAGTCATTAACAACGACCGGACGGCGACCGCCACGCTCACGCCAACAGCATGTGTCGGCGCGGTCGTTTGGCATTTTCGCGCGCAATTGTTGTTTGTCTTGAAGAATAGTAAATAGTCAGTGAGAGTAAAATGGCTACTGAAAACTGTGAGAAAGTATATTTCTATAACACGAAAACGGACAAATTGGTGGAAGTGACACACACCACAAGATGCTCGAAGAGCCGAAAATGGTAAGTATTATAATTTTTATTAAAAAAAGAACAAGAATTGGCTCTTACTGCTAGTAATACAGCAGCACCTATTATTGATGTAGATGAGTCAGTTATAGAAGATGATAGCGAAGAAGGTACGTAATTTTTTTGTGTTCATTTAGCTGAATGAATTTAATATTTAATTTTTGTGTACTGTTTTATTCAGGTCCAGTCTACAGATGGACAACGCCGTGCGTTTTATTACTGTTACAATGTTACAAATGCAAGGAATACAAACTTACGAATGGTAAACAGCCCCAAAAAACAGTGTGGAAAGAGATTGCTACACTCTTAAGGAGAGAAGGACTACAAGGCGACAAGGCCTCAGTGTGTTGCCAAATTACGGTCCTTGAAGAAATCGTATAAATCAGTTAAAGACCATAGTAACAAATCGGGGAATGATCGCTGATCTTGGCAGTTCTATGAGGTATGAAAAGTAGAACGTATGATTTCAAAGTTATTTAATTCTCATAATTTGCAGATAATGGACATTTTTTCTAAAAAAAGCCTGAACTGCACCCGTCGCCCTTGCAGTTGTAATAATTTTTTTTTTCTTTCAAAATGTCTAAAACTCGTTCTAAAACTAATGAAGTGAGTGATAGCAACAGTGACAGTGATTTTAAAACAGTGTTACTCGAGCAATTTGTAAAATTAAAAACAGTTACTATCTGAAATTTAATATCTAAGATCTGAATTGTCATCTTGTAAAACAACCATAATTGAGCAAAATGACATTATTTCACAACTTATTAACACTAATGTCAATATGAGTGTCAATAAAAATGATACAAATGTTAATATGAGTGGTGATAAAAGTGATGCGAAAGTGAAATCATCTCAAAAACCAGCTGTTATATCGTCAAATGTTAACGCAGATAAAATCAAACAAGTTCAGACTCCGTCGGCATCATCTGACTTGGTTTCCAAACTCATCGGCGCAGCCCAGTGGTCATTGACTCCTCCTAATACTGACGTGCGTACGTTCGGCACGGCACAAGACCGGACCAACGGTAAACTGTGCGGGGTTCCCAGGCGTGGATGGTTTCACATCAGCCGGATAACCAACAAGGATACCACTCCTGATGATATTACAGACTATTTAAAATCCCAAGGGTTCAAAGAACCACTTGTCTGTAATAAAATTATTCACAGTGGTGACTATGCCTCTTTTAAATTAGGACTTGATTTTGATTTACTCTGTAAAGCTCTCGTACCCGAATTGTGGCCCACTGGAATTCTAGTTAAGCGATACTGGTTCCCACGCAAGTAATCTCAGAATACTTTTTTAGAAAACAAACCACAATCGGGAATCGAGAAATGAACAACGTACTTTTCTATTATCAGAATGTTCGTAGTCTGAAAAATAAGTTCGATCAATTTATTTGCTCTATTAGCGATTACGAATACGACCTAGTAGCATTAACAGAAACGTGGCTTACAGAAGACGTTCTTAATTCCGAGTTTATTCCCAACACCTATACTTTATACAGACGCGATCGAAATTTTCAAAATACACACCTGACTTATTAAAGTTGAAGAGTTGGATGTTGAACAAATAAATAATATGTTACCGTCATTTGTAAAATGTACTATTCATTGTATTACATTGATAGGGTATGTCATATATATCCCCGTTACTCCATCTACTCATGATCTAATTTGTCTTTTAAATTATTTAGAAACATGTTTAATATTTACTAAAAATATTATTAATCTTGGTGATTTTAATATTCCATCATTTTGTAATAATGATTTCAATGATACTTTATCAAATATATTGTACAATTTTTCATTAACACTTGATGTAACTCAGTTTAACCACATTTTAAATTAGAATGGTCGACAGCTTGATCTAATATTTTCTAACCAAGAGTGCACAGTATCTCGTGAATATTCACCTTTCACTAAAGAGGACAAACACCATCTAGCTTTGTCTATAAATGTAAAAGTCGATTTTGGAATTTAGAACAAACTGTCAAGCCGCTTTGTTGACCTTTTGCAAAAAAATTTAAGAAAAATCTCCATTAATGTTTAACTCCGCTATAGATTTAACTTTCTGTGATCCTCATGTAATAAGAAACAATCACTTCAGCAAAAAATCGTCTTTCGCGCTTAATTGGAGATTTTGTATCGAAAAGTTGGATGAAAGAAATTTCTGATGATAAAATTGAAAGAGAGTTTGCAAACCTTTGCTCAAACTCGGTTTGAAGAATATTTTTCAAAAATACTCGAGAGATAAAAGACTTGATTCGTTGTGGAAAAACATCGTTTCAGATTTTCAAGCTTCACTTGATGATATTTTTAAAAAAGTGCTTAGTTCTCTCCCATGGACAAGCTAGTGTCAAGAGAGGATTTTCAGTGAACAAGGAGTGTCTTGTAAATAACATGTCAGAGAAATCAGTAGAGGCGCAAAGGCAAGTTTAGCAAGGTATCCAAAATTCTGAAGGAGTAACAAAGATCAGTATTACAAAAACCATGATTCACTACACCAGAAATGCTCGAACTCATTATCATGAGGAACTTGATAGGAAAAACAAGGACCAAATAGAAGAAAACAAGAAGAAAGAAGCAAAAAGAAAAGCCAAAGAACAAATATTAGAATTAAAAAAGAAGAAACACGTTATGACCGCTGAAATTTCGTATCTAGACGACGAAATCCGTTTACTGTCCTCAAAGTTTGAACAAATAAAGATTAAATATGTATAAGTATTATTATGCTCTCTGTGTACCTAAAAAGTATTTTTTATTTATTAAGTAATTATTTCCATAACAATTCAGACAAATAAATCGTATTTGTTGCAGTTACTATTTTTTAACTTTATTTAATCCATTAATTCAATATTTTAAGCAAAACATTTATATTAGGACCTATCGAAATGTACCTGGAAAATAAAAATATTAGCCCTGGAAAAATCAGGGAATTCAAATTTTTTGATTGCGTACCAACCCTGGTTTAACAGTTCTTATAGCATATAATGCTCAAGGAATGATAATGCCGCCAATGCTAGTTTTTCCGTATGTAAGAATTCCAAACGATATAGTCACAGCTATGCCAGAAAGTTGGGCTATAGGAAAAAGTTCGTCGGGTTGCATGACAGCAGAAACATTCTATGAATATATTGCTAACGTGTTTTTACCATGGATACAAGCAACTGATATCCCAGCACCTGTCACACTTTTCGTAGATGGACACTCTAATCATTTAACTCGGGACTTGAACAATTTTTATAGGGAAAATAAGATTATATTGATTGCACTGTACCTAAATTCAACTCATATTCTTCAACCAATGGATGTAGTTGTTTTTGGTCCAATGAAATCAGCCTGGAAATCTAGTGTTCATACGTGGAGAACAGATAACGAAAACGTTCTAAATTTGCCAAGAAAGTAATTTTCTCCATTATTAAATTCAGTTATTATAAACTATCTTAAATCAGAAACAATTATAAATGGATTTAGAACTTGTGGTCTTTGCCCCTTTAACACAGATGCTATAAATTATCAAAAGTAATTTATGGATCAAATTACTCCATCATCATTTTATTTATTCTAAGGCAACGTTGCTAAATCATTTAAGTTTCATTGAAACAAGAAAGTTGATATTTCTAAAAAGTCGAAAGTTGAATGGAAAGGAAATATAGAAGATAAATCTTTTTTTCGAAAAGAAGAAGCTGGTGTATTTATTTCATTTGAAAAAAATGGTCAGGAAACAATATCTGAAGAAATACGAATATATAATGGTGATGAAGTTGCGAATAGTACTGATGCTGTAACAACAATAATAAGTACCGAAGAAAAAAAACAAAGGAGAGTCATGTAGCTGAAAATACTGGCAGCGAAATAAATGAATTGAGTAAACATATTCAATCGCCTTTTAAAGATGTACCATCACCTTTCAAACACACGTTATTTTGGCCGCGAGCCTCTCAAATCATTATACTTCAAAACGATATCGTGAAAAAATAATATCTGTAGCTACTTCTTACCAATGGAAGAAATATTATAGTGATAAGAAGTTAAAAGAAGAGGAAGCAGAGTAAACAAGACAAGCAAGGAAAAGAAAACGTGACGAGAAGAAAGAACAAAAGGAAAAACTGAAGTGAAAAATATTTGCAGACGACTCATAAGACTCCTCAACCATGGGCGCCCGCAGACTTTTTTACAAGGTGGGTCGAAATTTTTGTTGTAAGAAAAAAATGCGCCGCAGGCGAATTTTTAATAATTTTAAAGGTCAAACATGTTTTAATGCAAAGTAAGATAATATAGAGTTCTTTACAATGAAGCAAATTGAACAAATTCTTAAAAAATTAAAATCAATTTTTTATGACGAAAATGCGTATATACGGTCTTAAAGCGTAGAATTGCCCCTTCTACTAGGCTTTATGATGCGAGATGCGAGCATAAGCAATAGCTACAGAAACAGACAATCTGAAAATACAATGTTGCATTAAATTAGAATATATTACTGAATAACAATATAATTATTCTATTGAACTGCTCAAAATGAAATGTATAATAATTAAATGTTAATTAAATCGCGCTCCTCACAAAATACGGCAACCCTAATCATACGTAGGTACTTTTAATATAAATAAATATGCAATGTCTATTCATTATTTACTTTTCTATTTCTTTATTTCTATATAACAGTAAAATCGATAATTGTGAAAGTTTTGAGAAGAACGTGATCATAAAATAATTAGAATAAATTACGGCATATTAAAGAAAATACAACACCGAAGATAATGTAATATAATAACAGTACATAACATAATTTACTCATTCTGACACTTCAGCTATTTCGTACTTAGTAATAGATAGTATGTAATAAATTTTTGATTAAAATATAAGAAAGTATTAGCAATAATTATTAAAAAGTACAATGATACATTGAAACGAAAAAATAAAATTATAATTTTATTTTTAAAAATGGATACAGTCCATAAATGAAAGGGGGGTCAGTCGACCCATTCGACCCCCCTGTGGGCGCCTATGTCCTCAACCAATGTATCCAGTGAGGAAGAAAAAGAAAATGAGCCAAACGAAAAATTTAATACTTAAATAAAGCGTGCTAATACGTTTTACAAAAAAAGAATGATTACAGGATAATAATTTATGAAAGTGAATATTATCCAGGCATGGTAGTTAATATCGATGAACAGAACCAATGAGTATTTGTAAAATGTATGAAAATGAGCGTTTCAAATTGGAAATGGCCTGATTTTAGATGACTGTATGTGGTATGAAGTAACAGAAGTAATACAAAAAATCTGATGTGGCCAACATATTACATTCTTACCACCACTCTATACTTAAAACGACGGACAGAGTATAACTTTACTCACTTTTAAGCTCTAATCTCAATTTGACATACAAGATTGCAAAAAAATAATTGATTTTTATAAATAAATATATCATCACGGCATATTAATCATTGCTGGGTGTGCCAATCTGCTTTATACGCAGATATCGGTAATGATGATGACATATTAGTACCGTGCGGGTGTTTACCAGGCGTCACCTCACGGGCACTCATTGGTGGCGTGGATAGAGCACCAGACGGGTCATTTTTGTGACACTTAAAATTTGAAATATTTGATGTCGATCGGGATCGAACCAAGTTCCTCAGATTCGCGACCAGACACTCAGGCACTCGGCCTTGAGACCCCATTTTTATTCGTATATTTAATCATAAGTTAGTAAAAGTAACAATAAGTACATTGAAAATTGTTGAGATCTTAATGAACACACATGTTAAATCAATACAAAAATTCACACAACACTCAAATGCTAGTGACTTTTCAAACTCAGTTACGGAATAAATGTTACTAGCTAGGATATTCATTATTTTAAAAATGGAATATACTGACAGTGATAAAGAACAAGATAGCGGAACCCCACCACAAAATGCAGAACAAGCTGCAAAGGCAAGTCTGAATTTACTCCCGGAAAAATAAGATCATACGAAAAACCATACAATGACTTCATTAAATGGTGTAAGAGGAACAAAATAAAAAAAATATTCTGAAAATTCTTTACTTGCTTGTTTTACTAACCAAAGTAAACTCTTTAAACCTTCTTCGATTTGGTAAATTTTCTCAATGTTGAAAGCTACTCTTGCATTTAAGCATAATGTTAATATTGGCAATTATAAAAAATTAATAGCTTTTATTCAGCAAAAAAAAACTACTAGTTATAAACCAAAAAATCAAAAACTTTAACCAAAAAATTAAGTTATACAATTCTTGCAGGAAGCACCAGATAAAAAAATCTCATAATAAAGGTTAGTTCTCCATAATAATTAGTTTTTTACTTTAGTATACTTAAAAATGTACATTTTAGGTTGCATTGATTTTGGGAATATGTGAGGCGCGTCGACATCATGAACTGTACAATATTTATGAAGATTGCATAAAAGAAGTTGACAGTATTGTAGTTATAACCATTCCATACACAAAAACATATTAGCCAAGAACTTTCACTGTGAATAATAATAATGAAAATTTGAATATCGATTGTCTTAATCTTTATAAAAAATATGCGGCTTTGAGGTCCAATAAAAGTACTGCAAATAAAAGATTCTTTTTAAAATATGCAAATGGTCATTGTAGTAATCAAGTGGTAGTAATTATGCGTTCGGACGCCTAGTGTCAATAATTATTGCACAATATTTAAATTTAGAGAATACTAGTCTTTATACAGTACATTGTTTTCGACACACATCAGCGACTTTACTGGCTAATACAAGAGCTGACTTAATAAAAATTAATAAACACGGTGGATGGAAATCATCAAATAGGAACAGAAGTCACTTATAGACAGCTTGTGTCAATTGTAGCGCCATCTCTCGGCCCGGGCCCGAACTAGTACAAGCTCATTATTAACAGTTAGATGTCATTGGGTATATAAAATATGAATTTTCGCAATTTTTGTTATTATTCGTATTTAATAACCCATGAGAACTTGATGACATGAATGCTGTCGCCATGACAACATAATACTGACGTATAACTTTCAATAGTTTTTCGTGACCAAAGAATTATTGTGATTATGAACTTAAAAGTTGTAAAGAATTCTTTTTATTTTAAATTCTTGGTGCTGTGTATTTCTGAAAAGGTAAGCAAGAATTTTCTTCGTTATTATAAATTAATTATAATAAAGATATATGTAACTTTTGTATTTGTAGATGCCGAGATCGTGTTGCGTCCCTTCTTTGTATATTTTTAGCAAGAAAATAAAAATTCGATTTCCGCACCCGAAGAAAAATATGCATCTTTTTAAAACGCGGATCTCTCTAATTAAACACCATTGCTTACGGGGGCATTTCGAGGAGCAATGGATTGTTTACAATTCCGCGAGGAAAACTTTTAAACCGGGAGCAATTCCCACGTTATTTCCTACCAAAGGTAAATATTTCCATTACATTTAATTTAGAGAAAAAACGATTTCATTATTCCCCGAATTAATTTTCTCTTAATATTCTTCTGTAAGTTTTAACATGTATTTAAATTTATATATTTTTGGGGGATACTACCCTTTTTGTATTTAATTTCTTTGTTGCAATCACTTATCTCTAGTATATTCAAAATATATTGTTGTAATCAAATTTTAAATTCCCTTTTTGCCATCAATTTTCTTCTGATATTAAAGTTTATTTGTTGCAACTAAGCCACTTTATTTATTGTAATTAAATATTTTTCATTACTTTTCAGAACAACTTCTACAAAAAAAAATGCACCTCCATCAGTAATTAGCGCAACAGCAGAAATCAGTAAGTTGACATTTTCATCATATTAATTCATTCGCAAATTTATATATTTTTTATAATGCACGTTTCTGTATAATATACTCGTACATATATTTTTAATTTCAGCAGTGAATGATCTTCAAGCTCCAGCATTGCCTTCAACACCGCCCCCGCCAGTACCTGTTGAGCCAACTAAATCTTTACCACGTACTTCTACTCCACCAAAGCGCTGCCGAAAACAAGGTATTTTAAAATGCATGTTTAAATTTAGGTTTACTTATGATGTGCTTCTGATATATAGGAATCTTGCGCCAATTAAATGTGCGGCGCGTCACAGACATGGTCCCGAAAGCGCAATTTTTATACAAGCACCTTAAGAGTTCGGAGCGCCGGTACGTGACAAAAGAAAAATATGTGAAGCGTCTCAGTAACAAATTGAAAAGGCTGCAAGGACACGGAATCCAGAAATTCTGGATGAAGTCCTCCAGCCTCTCAATTCCTGCGCGCAAACCTTTCTCCTCGCGCAAGTTCGGAAAAAGAAAGGTAGAAGACGCTTCACAATGGATGAAAAGATACTGGCTGTGTCAATTCTGAAGAGCATGTGGGGGTAAGTAAATATGCATAAATTTTAAATTTGCCAAAATATTATATAATGTACTTTTAAATAGGTCATACAAGTATATAGAGCGGTATTTTACTGTGCCAAGTAAAACTACTCTACACCGGCTGTTGCGCAAAACTCATTTTTTTTCGGGGGTGAGTTTACCGTTGGCGGTGCATATAAAGGAAATAATGGCTAAGCAACCTATGAAACGCAGGACATACGTTTTGCTTTTTGATGAGGTAGCGATCCAACCACACTTGACTTATGATATCGGAGAAGACCAAATTTGTGGTTTTCAAAATTTTGGGACGGTACGTAGGCCTGCGTTTGCGGAGCATGCTCTGGTGTTTACGCTTCGTGGTCTCTGTGCTCCACGATGGAAGCTGCCTTATGCGTTCATGTTTGTCAGTGCAATAACTGATACACCTACCTTGGCCCGTTGTATTAAGCAGGTTCTCAGCTCTGCAGCATTGGCAAATTTTAATGTGGTGGCGACCATTTGTGACCAGGGACGCACAAATATAGTAGCTATAGAGTCTTTGAAACGTCAAACGCATGCTCTATGTATACGTGAAGGGAAGGAATTTCGGCCAGAATGTTTTATTTTCGAAGTGAGGGAATATGTTATCCATCTATGACACACCACACCTACTTAAAGAACTGAGAACCAACCTACTAAGGACTTAGTGTACACCATGGACGAAGTGCAGTATAGGGCCTCGTGGACAGACATTGTACGTTTTTACAACTACGAAGGGACTTTTGCGGTGTCCTTCATTAACTGAGCAGTGTGTTATACCGCATAAAATTCGAAAGATGAGCGTGATGCATGTCGTCAAAACGCTTAGTCGATCGGTTTGTGCGGGAATATCAAACTTGCTTATAGAAATGCCGCCTGAACATTGTGAACAACCCCACGGACTAGGACGAAGCGCTGAAGGAACTGCGAAGTTAATTCTTTTCTTTGATCAACTTTTTGACAGTGTAAATGGGTCTCGTGATGTCGATCAGTACGCTAGACCTTTGAGAAGAAAACTGACATCTGATTCGGATCACTGGGAATTTTGGAATAGGGCGAAATTAAGTTTACGGTCGATGAAATTTGTTCAGATTATTTTATAATGATTTAGTTTCCAATCGTGTAGCAGGATTTTTCATCACGTTTTTAATTCTGTCCAATCAGATTATTATAATGTGAAAAATGTACTTAACAATATTATAATGACTATTTCACTCATAAATATATAAACCAATCCAAATTCAGGATTCTACCTAGTTACCAAGTTTCATTTCGACAAAACACCGTCACAAAAATTTTTTCGCACCCTTTAAGCCAATAAGATGTCGTATTATTACAAGTAAGTGAGTTTTGATAAGCGAAAATTTTTTGACGCTTTAGAAACATATTGTTTACATACCTGTCAAAGGATGTATATTTTCAGTGTTATCAGTTTTTATTAAAAACGAGTCGATTCGGACAGGAATCTATTTAAAACGTTAAAAAAGCAAACTGAAACATAATACCTCTAAACACAATAAAAATTACAAGATTTTTGTCAACAAAAAAAATTATATAAGTGATTACCTGATTTTTATTTTGGAAATAGTCATCCGAATACCACTCGTGGTTAAATTTTATCCTGGAAAAATTTTCCGATTGCTTTACTCGAGCCTATTGCCAATTTGTCTCGTGACATTGATCAAAAATCACTCGTTTGACAACTCGTGATTTTTTGTCAATAACACTCAAAAAATTGCTAGGCAACCGGCTCTCGTAACAATCTGAAAATTTTTGCGGCAAAAATTTACCACTTATGATTTTATATATGACTATAATTTATAGTATTTTGTTTTTGTTTACTGACGTGTTTCCTAGTTTTGACAGCTGTCACCAGTTTTGATCCAATTTAAGAAAATGAATCAAAATAAACGTTTTAGTTCTACATCTGTGAAACAAATTACAGCAACTGCAAGTAAAAACACTTTAATTAGCAACAATTCAATTTTGAAGCAATTCAAATTATTTTATGACGAAAGGGGTTACAAACTAAAACAATATAATCCTTTCACAAAATTGGCATACATTTTAAAAGACTGGACATTCTATATAAAAAGGTGTGATGGTGAAGACTATAAAGAAGCGGTGATTAAAACAATGTGGAACAAAATCGCTAAACTTATTCAAGATTTATATTATAACAAAGTTAACAGAGTTATAGATCCCTTTAAAGATGTGGAATTTAAATCCTCACGAGAAAACCCGAAAAAAGAAAACAAAGTTCTGCAACTTGAAGAAACATGTGGATTGCAAAAGAAATTTTATCATATTGCTTCATATGAATAGGGAGAAGGATCTCAATGTTTAGTGCATTATTTTAAAGAATAAACAACACCAGGTGGGGCACAAAAGTGTGCTAATAGTAAATGGTTAATCCCAAATACTGAAAATCTTTATATTTTAGTCCTGTCTGATTGCTCAGCAAATTGTTAAGTAAGCGGAACGATAATATAAAAACTGACAGACTTTTTTTAACTGTAAACATTGCTTGGAATAAACCGTATTCTTCAGGATGGTATAAAAATATGCCAATTGGTGTAAATACCATGTCGAAGTGGATGAAAGAATCAGCTGAGATGATCGGGCTGGATACTAAAAAGATTAAAATAACGAATCATTCTGCACGGTCAACTACAGTTTCTAATCTTGCTAAGGCAGGTGTTAATGAGCAGGAAATTATAAAAATCACAGGCAATAGCTCATCGAATTCATTGAAACCTTACCTACAACTGGATAATGAACACCATTCATATTTCATTAACAATCTAAGAGAAACAAGGCAAGTTCCAACTGTTAACACAAAAGAACAAACCAATATCGCAAAATCCACTATTCATGGACAAAATGTTTACAGTAATTGTGTTTTCAATATTCAAACCTTTAACTCAGTTTGATTTTTATACACATATTTACTTAGTTCTCTTGTTCAGTTTAAAATGAATTAAAAACAATAATGAGTTTACATTGTAATAATAAAATAAATGTTATCAAAGAATTTAATTTTTTATTTGGGCATTAAAAAATAATCTTTCAAATAGCACCCAATAGTGAGGACAAATAAAATAATTTTCCAGTTCGTGTCTCAAACTTGTTACCATTAGGCAATAGCCAGACAACAAAATTTTTTCGAAAAACTGTCGCGTTATTTTCAATTTATTATCACTATCTTGTGATAATACTGAGAATTGGACGTGAGACTGAGGCCTTGAGGAAGGACAGTGAACTTCCACATTCTCTGGCAGATTGGGTTGTTGCGCTAAATGGCATCAAATATCTTTGGAAGTCTTTAGTAAGTATTGAACTTAATGCTCTTGATCTAAGAGCATTAAACCAAGACCCACTAGAGAACTTCTTTGGGAATATTCGATGTCATTTAGACTGTAACAGGAACCCTACGGCTGCATCCTTCATTTCCTCTTTCTAGATCTGAGTGTGAACAATTTCATGTCTGCTCATTCTGATGGGTCGAACTGTGCTGAAGACGATGAGGATGTTTCATTTGTGCAGTTAATTTTTTTTTAACAAAAAACGAATTAACTTTGCCTGGTCCAAACTCTCAGACCGACGCAACTAACGAGACGTTGACAGTACCAGTACTTGACCTAGAACGGAGGCGTTGGGCATTACCACCAACTGCCTACGTGGCAGGGTACGTTGCCCGCAAAGTTCTCAAGTTGACCGACGCGCAAACATGCCCTACCTGCACAGAACTTTTACTTTCAAAGGAAACTCTACCGGAACACACTTTATTACAAGTTAGGGAACTGACACTGAACGAGCTAACGAGACCTAGAACAAGATTCATGTATTACACAAAACACATCATTGACACTACATTCACACTTCTTCCACGACTTGCACACGACAAGAACATTAGGAAAACTTTAGTTGGGAACATACATGAAAATACTGACTTGACTGGACTGACATGTGGGATCCATAATATTGCGAGGAGGTTTGTCTAGTTTTGCAGTTAAGTTCTCTATTTTCGTTTGGTGTCAGAGTGCAAATAAGTTCTTAACTGGACAAGACAGTCGTCCTCATGCTACTTTGGATCCTATTTAGAGATGGGCAAAACGATACGATATATCGATACAGTATCGATATGAATAAAAAAAATGACGTATCGATACAACGTATCGAAGATCGAAGTTTTGTACCTAATTCACCAAATCACCAAAAAAAATTGCTGTAATCTATTTTATTAGTTCCACTTGCCACTTGCAGGTTGCAGACTTGCGCGTTGCGTCTTGGTGTGCGTATGCGGAACTTGCGCTCAAACTCCTAACCTACCTATCATAACTTTCTAATTATAACCTAACCAGAATAAACATGTGATTGGTGTAACGAGGTGGTTGTTTAATTGCGTTTTCCCGGTGTTTCGATTAAAATTTTCCTAAAATAGGTAACTGACATGTAAGTAATGCATGGTTATCCTCTTGATTAGATTAAAAATCAAACCTATTTCACGTTTCCAGGGCATGTAACGCCAAAAGAAAACGAAGTATTTATTGGATCTATTTCAATGAGAGTGAAAACAGCACGTCAGCCATGTGTCAGGTATTTTAACTATCAAATATGCCTTTTTGATCATTATCGTTAAATATTTGTTTATAGATTTGTAAAAACAACATTTCATATGCGGGTACCTTGTCGAATTTAAAGTGTCATTTGCAAAGGCATCATCCAACTGAATATGGCATTTTAATGACAGAAGAATCAAAATCAAAACAACAGCAATTACTAATAACAGATTTTTCTACTGGCAGCACAGACGTTTTAGGAATAGGAGAAAAGTACCCATTAAATTCTTCTATTCCACAGATAATTACAAACTCAATTGCACGAATGATTGCTATTGATCTTCGTCCAATAAGTATTGTTGAAGACAAGGGGTTTAAGATTTTTATGGCCACTTCAAACCCAAGGTATCAGTTACCTGATCGCAAGCACTTTAAAGGCGTTTTATGTGAAATGTATGTGTAAAAAAAAAGAAGAGTTAAAGACTGAACTGACTGAATGGAAACAGCAGAAAGTATGCATATAACCACTGACACAAATAAATTTCTAAGTTACACAACAGTGACGTGCCATTATATAAAAAAACTTCAAAATAAAAACAGTATGTCTTCAAACAAAACGAAGTACACAGAGACACACATTCGAAAATCTTCAGCGAGAGATAGAAGATTGTTTTCAAGAATATGAAATTGGAAATCGTGTAAAATCTATAACTACTGATAACGCTGCCAACATTGTGAAGGCTGTATCAGTTGGAAATTGGGCTCATTTTTCGTGTTTTGCCCATAATATTAACTTAGTTGTAGTGGACACATTGAAGTTGCCTAAACATAATGCAGTTAGTTTAATTTTGGAAAAAGTTCGAGCAATTGTAAGCGTTTTTAAAAGCAGCGATAGGGCTTCTTCAATTTTGAGGGAGTTACATATTAACAACGGTAATATTATAAGCTGTTGATAGATCATAAACTTGTTAAATACCTTTTTTAGTTATTAATCCATCAAAATCTGTTAAAAAGGAAGTACCAACTCGTTGGAATTCTACACTAATCATGTTACGAAGTATACATATATTAAAAGAAATAATAAATCCCGATTTTAGATATCCTTTAACAGAACAGGATATTTGTAAATTTGTACAAAGTTATTTAAATCACAAAGGTATGCAAGTACCTGTATTTACTGCTAATTTACCCGGTTCGAATTGGCTAAAGTCATTTTTGGCTCGCAACAAAGAACTCTCAATTCGTGCCTGTAAAAATATGAAACTTGCTAGGGCCGCCGTATCCATCGAAATTTTACATGAATATTTTGACGAACTTCGTGTTTCTATAAACGGCATTCCTCCGACAAATATTATAAATTACGAGTCAAATCTGACAGATGATCCAGGCAAAACACGCGTAATTGTTCGGAAAGGTGTAAAGCATGCATCTAGAATTTTAGACTCCTCAAAAGCGTCGATTTCCGTTATGTTCTGTGCGGCTACAGATGGAACGGTTCTACCACCATATGTGGTGTACACAGCTAAAAATTTATATCCCGAATGGATTGAAAGGACCACCAGGTGCTGTCTACAATAGAAGTTCTAGTGGCTGGTTCGATGGGGACTTATTTGACAACTGGTTCAATAAAATAGCTTTTCCATACTTAAAAGCAATAGAAGGAACTAAAATTATGATTGGCGATAACTTATCTACACACAGAAAAATTTACGGAGTACATGTAACAAGATTTAAAGTGTAAGAGAAAATTGTTTAATTGAGACAAATATGGCATTATGAGAACCATATGAACTATATTACTTCAATAACCGAAAAAGTGTTATTTGAAATGTATAAAATGAAAGACTGTCATTTGGATTGAATACAATAACACATTAAATAATATTCATTGAAATATATAACATTTATTACTAGAAGTCTACAATTTTATCTTGTATCAATAACTGTATTTATATTAAACCAACTTTTTTAAATGTTCATGGATACTTTATAATCATTTATTTGATCCCTTGTTCTTATTAACGCGAAATGTGAATATACTTAGACAAAACTATCAATATATTTATTGTAATAACATTTTTAAGATTTAAATATATTCTTGTATTGTGTTAGATCAATACCTGAAGAGATTGAATGAAATAATGTTGTTTATTAATATTATATTAATAATTAATACAATGTAGTTTTTTCTTCATTCAAACCTTTTGGAGGTTTAGTGTAATGAACGATACCACTTCAGTATAGGGAGGGGCTTTACCGCTTAGTCGTATACGCATAGCCTCTTTGTTTATGTGATAAATGTGTCGTTCTTCAGTATAAATGTGTATGTACTGCGTAAAATTATATTGTTTTGTTTACTAATTTTTTATTGTGTATTGTGAATATATCATGGCCGATAATACTACGAACTACTGCAACAATGGGGTTTTGAAAACTTCATACAAACATTTGAAGGTAAGTAAGGTTACATTCCGTTTGCTTTTCACAGTTCTGCAACATTTTTATTGTTGTGATATTATTTTACAATATTAAAGGTTAAAAGTAGCACGTAATTTTAGAATTATTATTTAGAAAAATATAAATTTATTGTTACATATCATTGCGCAATAATTAATCAAAATTCGTAAGGGTCAATTTTACAATTGTCGTACAAACCATGGATAATTTATTGCTTCGATATACACAAAAATATCGCATACAATAAACAGTATACATTTTTCGAATATTGATATTGAACGCATAACTTAACAACATTTGACGAGCAGTGTGCACATCATCCGCAATACTCACTTATACCGAAACATATACCCCTTTTCGGAGAACTGGTCAATAAAACATATAATAACAAGTTCAATATTATATATGTACTGCACAACAATTAGTAATTACGTTTTCTCGATTTAATTTTATGTAAGAAGTAAAATATCATTTTTTACAAACATTTACAGAAATGTTGATTAACTTTTTACTTCTCAGTTTCATACTAAGTATGAAAACGAATTTGCCCCTGAATTTTATCATTTTTATTTTTTCATTTATAGAGCAGGATATAACCGAAGAAGTACTTCTGTCTTTAACCGAACAAAACATTGCAGATATAATTCCAACTGTGGGGAAAAGAGTGTTATTGTTTAAAAAAATTTATGAATACAATGAAACAAAAAAACTGAAGGCATTCCTTGAAGCTCCACTTGTAGGTTTACATAGAAGGCAGTTATTTAAAAGTTTGCATACTAATGTGTAATTAATTTTATAGATATTTGTACCAGACAATGAAACAGAGGCTTCAACTGACATTGAAACTGATACGTCAACACCAGTTACACCGTTCAGCTCAACAACGACAGTAACTTTAGATGATTTTTCTCCAGAAGAACCTCAAGTTGTTAAGTACCTTTAAGAAGCTTTTATGGAGAGTCGGAATTTAAAAAAGCATGCACGGAATCTTACCACTTAAATCTACAGATGTTTTTAGAAAAAAGCAGATCTGGTAGATATATTTTGAACAGTTACAAAGAAAAAAAGGTTTTGGATAAAAGATCTAGAAATATTTTAGCAGAACTCATTATTAATGGTATCATTTTTGAATCAAATAGGTAAGTTTTCTTTTATTACATGTACCTAATATATACAATAATTTAAAACTGAACATTTTTTCCTAGATCTGCAACTCATTTAGACTGAGATATTATCACAAAAAATTTGAAGCATACTTACCACTTTCTCATCAATCACATATCTGGCATGCATCATGGGTGGAAATGATGGGTGTAAAATACAAACCTAGAGTGATTATACTATTAAGCTTAAATTTTTTACCTGATTTAGGTAAAATTGAGTGCATATATATTAACAGCAAAAACGATGTGGTTTTTGGGTATCAGATTTTGGACACTGTTTGTTTCTCTGAACATTGTGTAAAGTTAAATGATTTAGTATACGACAAGCCGTTGACTAGTCATTTATTAAATAATGGAAAAGTGTATGTTAATGTAGATTAGATGTTAAAATGCACTTGATAATAAACTGTGACACTGAGTATGTTTAGAATTGTATTTATGTTATTTATAAAATAAATATTTATAGAAATAATACAATATAACATAATTTTTTTTAAACCTTTTATTTTTATTGCAGTAAGTAGCAGCTTCCTTTGAATCAATATACATATTATATTACTTTAATATGAAAAATGTATTAGAATAACAATTATTATTTATACAATGCAATGGATAATTTTCTTGTATCAATAATTATTAAGTATTTGTGGTTAGTAACTGAAATTTTTATTACAATCACTTCATCTTTTGTTGTAACAAAGATGTTTTATTCAAACAAAACATTTTTTTAATAAAAATAATGATTTTAGATATTTGTCCGAAATATTTATGCTGTCAGTTTGAAAATAAAAAAAAATTGTTTTAAACACTACGTATTGGGTTATTTTAACCCCCAAAACCTTGTTTCGCTGTACAATTCATTCCAATATAGTTGTCGAAACAAATTCGCATTATTCAGCTAAACAGCAAATTGTATTACAAATTACATGTTTGACTTAACTCGAATAAAGCATTGTTTCTATGCAAACACTAAAAATGTGTTGACTAAATGATATTTTTTTCTGAGTGTAGTCATTTATCTCGGAACATCATTAAAAAATGTAATGAGCATAACATTTTATTTAAATTTTTACCGGCAAACAGCACTCATCATTAGGTTTGTTCGAACCGTCAGTTCTAAGCAGTTCGCGAACTAGTGAGCCTGCGCATCTCACTTAAACGCGGTCGTACCCCGTAGTTCTTGAATTCGAAATTCTGAGAACTATCAGTTCGGCGTTCGAACATGTTTGAATTTTAAATTCAATTTCTCATGGAACGCTTCTACCAGTTCTTGCTAGGTGCTAGAGAGCAAGTATTTCAAATTCTGATCATGCGCAATGAATAGTATAGGATGTTTGACATTTAGAAGCAGAAGCAATGCTAGGAAATAATAAGTAGATTAATATACTAGTTTCCTTAATTTTTTATTGTTATTTATTTTTCTTAAGGTAAGTTTTATGTGTAATGTCTGTTATTACCAATATTGAATGATATTTTATTAAGATTTACACTCGAAAAACTTATAATGCTGTTCGAAGATTCAACTTCATCAAGCTCTTCTGATGAAGAAATTAACGAGTACCGGATTATAAGACGTCCAAGAAGGAAAAATGAAAATTATGTAGAAGTATGTGTCCCTAGTTACAGTACTAACGTATTTAAAGAATATTTTCGCATTGGACGGGAAATTTGTGAAAATTTAATTAGGTTACATACAAATAGTCCTTACTATTTTGACAATGCGGACGGGAAATTTGGCAAACTGGATGCACACCATCAAATATTGACATATCTGTGGTTCATGGGACACCAACTGCTTGAATTAGAGATATTGCAGATCGCTTTGACATTTCCATAAGCACACTTTTTAAAATTATAAGAAAAGCATCGTATTTTCTAAGCAATTTAGCTGTGATTTAGCTATAAAGAATATTAAATGGCCTAGTAATGAAGAAAAGCAAGATATAGCAGAATATTTTGCCGAACGTGGGTTACCAGGAGTAGTAGGCTTAATCGACGGATCTCACATAAAAATAGACAAGCCCAGTGAAGATTCTGACTCCTACCTGAACAGGAAACATTTCTATTCAATTCAAGTAAGTTTATACAGGTGTAAACGAAACAAGAAAACGCGATTTTTTTCAGAAGTGATTAGATATACAAAAAAATACTATAGAACAAAGTTGTAGGAAACCAAGGAGGACATCTCATTACAGAAAAAATATTTTTGAAACCAATGGTTCTCAAGTTACAACACAAAGTTATATTTTCTTAAATGGGATGGGATATATTTATTAGGCCCACTCGATAGAGTATTTTTTTCTGAATTCAGCCATGTAATCATTTTATATCCTTACATAATGAAAATATATAAATATATAATGGGATGCCCCCTTTGATCTCCTACAACTTTATTTTATAGTATATTTTTATATCCCTAACAATTTCCGAGAAAAATCGCGTTTCCTAGTTTCGTTTACATCCTGCATATATGTGTGTTAAGGTTAAGTATAATAAAATATATTTTTATCAGATAAAAGTTGTATGCGACCACAGACGAAAAATTCGGGACATTTTTATTGGATATCCTGGATCTGTTCACGACAGTCGAGTTTTTCGAGTATCACCACTGGCTGAACAATTACCAGAAAAATGTGGTGAAAATTATTTTATATTAGGAGACAGTGGATATCCGTGCACACTATTTCTAGTTACACCCTACAAATATAGAGGAAATCTTACGGCAATCCAGCGGAATTATAATACTATTCATACAAGGAATAGATACATTATAGAACATTGTTTCGGGGTACTAAAACAAAGATGCAGACAACTATATCACGTAAAATTAAGAAATATAAACGCAATATGTCATTTCATTCGGAGTTGTTGCGTACTGCATAATATTGCACTGGAAGACAATGTGGAGTCTGCCGAAAACGATATAGGAGAAAATTATAATTTACCAATGTCCAGAAGGATGAAGATGGTGGAATAAATGATGATAGGGATGGTGTAGCCAGAAGAAATTATATAGCAGAACTGCTGTTTAATAGAAGATATAATTAATTGTTGTTTGTGTTTTTGTATCACAGTATACCTATGTATTATTATTGTAAGCTAGTATGTAGAGAATTTTAAATATTTAAAATAAAATTAGATTTTATTGAAATAAAATAAAACTTTTTTTAGAAAACAAAAAATTAAATTGTATTGTACACTAAGTAAATATATAAAAAAACAAAAAATTCTACAAAAAATAAGCTTATAAGTTACACAAGAACAAATTAATTTTCTTTTTATTTGTTTAAATTATTCATCATTTAAATTAAATGACTTAGCAATTTTTTCTATATGTAATTTAATTTCTTTTATATCTCTCACAAACTCTTCCTCCCTTTTGTTTTTCTCTTCATAATATATCCTCTTCGTTTTGTAATACTCCACTTTTTCTTTTTGTAATTCTTTATTATTGTTATTAATCTCTACTAAGGTTTTATTTTCCTTAATTTGCCTGGTTCGTTTTCTTTTTCTGTTTCCTTGGTTCATACTGTTGCTATTCAGGGTTGCGAAAGTCAGTACAATTGTACTAGATTTAGTACAATTCTCAGATTTTTAGTACATCAGTACCTCTCTCCGAAATCTAGTACAATTTGAAAATTTCGTATTTTTTTCTAATTATAGATATTTATTGTAATTTTTAAATATTACAAAATTAGTTTCACGAAAATATGATAGCTGGCGTTGGCGGTGCTGTGGCTGTGTACCGTGTTACCGTGTTGTTGAGTACTACTGAATAGAAAAAACATACTCCGAGGGAGATAGCATGTGTTAGATAAGGACAGATATGTCTCTTGCAGCATGAAAGCATGTGTTAGAGTAAGATAAAAGTCTCTTAGTCTCTTGCGGTCTTCTTTCTCGGATTGAGTTGGCAGGCCGAGCTCGCGCTCGTGTTTCGTTTCATCCAGTTATAGGTTCGTGCACAGTTTGTGGCCATTGTCATTAGTCGTAATTCCTGATGTATTTATTTTTAATGCGCAAATCACATGTGGCTCTTTTACATGTATTTGTATTATTATTAGTATATAAGTTTGTCTACTTTTTGTGTACCTACTGTACTGTAAGCTGTTAAAGAATGGATAAGTAAGTCGAAATATTATATTACAATATCATTTTATAAAAGGAATATATTATAGGTTTCTCATACGTAATATTAAGACCAATACCACGACCACATTGACATGGTCTTCACCCTCGAACTCATCTACCTCTAGATCCAATCCGAAAGAAAAAACAGATGGGGTGAAAACAGTTCATGTAACAAAAACAAGTTCAACTCCAACAACCTACAATAATGAAGATGAAGAATCTCATGAAGGTGAAGATACTGAAGATCAGCAGAATTTAGATAGTTCAACTTCAAACCAAGCAGTGATAAAAAAAAGGAAAATTTACTGTCAGAAATTTAGAAAAGACTGGCAGAATAAATACGACTTTTTGATAGAGAAAGATGGTAAAAGTTTTTGCCAAATATGTGATATTGTAATAAAAGGAGGAGGTTTCCATATTAAAAGACATTCTGCCTCATACACTCATATTAAAAAAATGAAATCAGCCAAAAATACCCCAAAAATAAATTTAATTCTAAGGAATGATCCAAAACTTAATTTAGCAGAAAAAATCAGAGTAGCTGAACTACATATAGTGGCATTCTTATGTGAGAATAATTTATCTTTTATGTTGGCTAACAATTTATTATTATTATTAAAGAAGCTTAACCCAAATGACAACGTAATACAAAATTTAAAATTACATAAAGACAAAGCTACGTATTTAGTTACTGATGTACTGGGACCTTTCTCCAAACAACTTATTATTGAAAAAATGAAAAAGGAACATTTTTCGTTAATTATAGATGAAACGACTGACATAGGGACCAACAAAAGTTTAGTAATTATCGCTAGATTTTTTGATGACTCTGTAAACGTTGTAAAAGATAATTTTGTTGATTTGGTAGAAGTTTTTGACGCCACAGCTCAAGGTTTGTTTAATGCTATAAAACTGATACTGGATACAAACAAAATTTAAATTTCTAATGTCATTGGCTTGGGGGCTGATAATGCCAGTGTTATGATGGGGGATATAAAAGGTGTGAAACAAAGATTCAAAGAAATATGTCCCAATATTATAGTAAATGGATGTAGTTGCCACTCATTACATTTATGCGCGTCTAGTGCGTGTAAAAAACTTCCAAGCACAGTTGAACAATTTGCAAGAGACATATATAGTTATTTTGCTCATAGTTCTAAAAGAAGTAAAAAACTGAAAGACTGTCAAATCTTTACCGAAGAAAAACCAAGCAAAATGCTGTACCCAAGTCAAACAAGATGGTTATCACTTCAAGTAATGTATATTTAATTTTTTTTTTTGTTTAAATTTTACTGTCTTTTTTTTCTAGGCCGTATGTGACAGAATATTACAACACTGGACATCGTTGAATTTATATTTTGAAAAAGAAGTCAATGACGATAAACTTCCGGCAGCTAAACAAATTTTAATTGCACTAAAAAACCCTATTTTTAAATTGTATTTAGAATTTTTATCCTTTAATTTACAGTTAATTAATAACTTGAATAGGGATTTTCAGAGTGAACATTCGAAAACACCTATCTTATTGGACAGAATAATGTTTTTGTACAAAAACGTTTTAAAATTTTTTATCAAAAAGGAAGTACTAGATAAAAGAGAATTAGAGAATATTAATGTTAGTGATCCGCACATATATGTCAGTATTAACAATCTTTATCTTGGTGGTAAGGTTGATAGTTTTTTAAAAAACTCAGAGACTATAAACACCGTAACTAAAACTGACTTACATAATTTAAAATTAAATTGTTTACAATTTTACATAGAATTATGTTTACAACTAAAAAAACGATTTAATATGAAGGATGATCACTTGATGTATGCCAGCAATTTTACACCAAGAAAAGCTACATCAGGAGATATATTATCCATCTCTGAATTTAGTTTTTTATTTCCCTATTTAAATCTAGATGTAGATAAAGTAAACATGGAGTGGCAGCTATTAAGTGAAACTGAATTATTCAAAAAATGCGCACAAGAGAATCTAACAACATTTTGGCAAAAAGTAGCTGAAACAAAAAACGAACTCGGAGAACTGATGTTTGATAACCTAATGAAAGTTGTAAAATGCAGAAAGCAGAAAGAATATTTTCTTTGTTAACTATAAATAAAACAAAACTAAGAAACAGACTTAATATAAAAACAATATCCTCAATTTTATCTGTGAAACAAAATATATCTAATGGGTTAATAATACCTAATAAGTCTGGTATCTAGTGCTGTAACCCAATATTAGGGTAGAGTGCCCGTCAGCTAAGAAAATGCCATTTGCGTCATCAATAGATGCGCGAAGAAATGACATAGTAATCGAAGGAACAGAAACAAACGGAATTTTATATTATTTTAGTGTGAGTCGCTATTTCAGTCTCTCAAGTCTCAACTAAGTTGATAATTAAAAACTTAATCACCCCTATTCTGGGCAATGACAAAAATTGGTTTCTGCGCTGATGTAAATGGCTTTTTCTTAGCTGACGGGCACTCTATAACCTATGTGGCCCATGCTATATATAGGTGCCGTTTATTTTTTGTATATTTTATATGTATAATTTATTTCTTTTTTTGTAAAAAGTATGTATATTTTTAAATATATATTAAAACAATTTTTTAGTACAATTCAAGTGATTTTAGTACAATTTGATTTATAATGTTGGTACAATTTCAGTTTCGCCAATCGCAACCCTGTTGCTATTAGATATTGATGTATTATTTGCTTCCAAATTATTATCACAAACTATTTCTTCCGTGGTAAGTAAGTTGTGTTCAGCATCAGTAGCAACAAAGTTGCATTCACTGCTACTGAGGATTCATCTCCTTCTGTAGATCTTTGGTTTTCAAGTTGCGAATTGGCAATGATATGAATATTTTCTATTTGTTGACTGCTTGATGGACATATTTCTGTAGTGCTGGTTAATAACAAATGGGGGAAAATATTTCTCTTGGATTGAAATATTGCTTCCATGTCATTATAATATTCGAAGTGCTTTCTTCCTCTCCCAGTTTTTCTTTGGTCATCTGTATGTTTCTTATAATTTCTTTCTAAAACTTTCCACCTGTTTTCACAATTAGCGGCACTATAGTCATAACAATTTTTCATTTCGTTTGAAATTATGTCCCACATCGCTTTCATTCTTTTTATTGCACTGGTTCCCACTTTTACCCTGTTTGCTTTATATAAATCAATTAATAATCTAGTCGAATTTGTTGTCCACCTTTATACTCCTTTTGTGAGGTATGCACAATAATTACATCTGAAAATATTATTATTTTTATTATTATTAAATTTAAATCTATGCGAGCGTTCGAATCTGTCCAAAGGAGAACAGTTCAGAATTTGTTTTTCTAGATGCCATGCGCAGAACTCCCAATTCTGGAACAGTTCGGAACTGACTGGAGGATGATGGAGGAAAATTCTAACTGACTGGAAATTAAAAAATAGAGAATGCTTCCCCAAATCTGTGTTTCCGCATTTGCTGCTGAAAGCATTGAACATTTTAAAAAAAGCGATGACATAAACAAAGGCTGGATTTAAAGCAACTGGTATTTACCCTCCAAATAAGATTGAAGTGCTAAAAAGAATTCCCCAGGCCATCGAGAAAACTTTAAATAAAAATTCTATGGATTAAAGCTTTTAAGAAATTATTAAAAATGTAGCCCAGATTCAAGAAATTGTTAAAACTAAAAGAAGAAAAATAAATAAATGTTCCACCAGGAAGATCTATAACTGCCGAAAATTTGGAACTCAATAATCAACCATTTGAAACTGAACAATGCAATGATAAAGACATCGAACCATTTAATGAAGAACAAGAAATCCTAGCTCAAACAGCCAAAGATCTCATTGATACAAGAGATAGCACATCAGAGAAATCCCACAGCGACTTTTCAGACGACGATTAGTTTTCTGTAAACAAAAATAATATGTGTGATATTGTTATAGATAAGTTTGTGATAGTAGAGTTTATTTACAATAAAGGACGTAAGAAAGAGTGCAAAAAGAATTCGTTGCGAAAATTATTGAGACAAAAAAGCAGTCTTACGTTGTAAGTTGTACAAGACAATATAAAGAAAGTAAATCTACATTTGTGTTCCCCGAACAAGACGATATTACACCTGTTAAATTAAACCAAATTATATATATATATATATATATATATATATATATATATATATATATATATATATATATATATATATATATATATATACATATATATCGTGTGTCCCAAGCAAACCTTGACATAGGCGTTTAACATGGGAAAACTGATTTTTGTGAATAAAAAGTGCCCGGCATAAAATTAAGCCATACTATTTAACATGATAATAGTACATTACCTCGTGTACCTTATTTAATATTAATTAAATTATTATTATTGCGTAAATCAGAGAAAATTATAAATATCTGTCAATAAATATTTGTTTCAATATTTTATTACGTAATATCAAAATATTTGCAATGGGGTCATACCAAAAAGAAAAAATGTTGATTTTTTTTTTCATAAATGAAAAATTTACCTAATATTATGCGTATGTACATCAAAAATATTTAATATTATTATACATTTCATTCATGATTTTCTTTATAAAGATTCTGAGTTTTGTTTTGTGACCTCACAGTTTTGTACACAAATACACGATAGTGAGGCATACCTGTACTCGTGCTTTTACTGTACATGAACAGATCTGTCACTTTTTTCTAACATAACCTTATATAACCAATATTTTGAAAGTAACGTCAATATCCTTGCAACAAGTTATTTTTTTAAAAAAGTAAGTACAAATAACGAAATATACTAAATAAAAATATAAATAAATACAATTTAGGTTTGATTTAGATATTACAAAGGTTGTACAATATTGTTCTGCATCGTCCTACGAGAATAACTCGTTGAGAAGTAAAAATAAAATTTTTGTTTGTATTCTTATGGCTCAAGATGTAAGGGAAAGATGGTATAAGGCAATAAATACTCCAGAAGTTTTGAAGACTACGTTTGGTTTCAAGCCTGGTTTCAAAACACAATGACATAAACGTCAAAAGTAGCTCTATTTTTGCTCGGTAGATGTCACTACGGCCGCAAAACTGTTACGTCATTCGAAATTTTATATAAAGTTTAAAAAATTATTACTGTAAAACTAGAAACTTTTCTGTCATAAAATATATATTTTCGTAAATAGTTGTAAATGTACTTTCAGAAAAAAAATAAATTGGAAAATGTGGTATGACCCCATTGTCATTATAGGTGAATGGATAGCGTAGCAGACTGTGGAATGAGAAGACGTTTAGAGGTTGGGGTTCGAAACTCCGTCAAGACAGTTTTTTTATTATTTTTTTATTTATGAATTAATTACGAATTATATTAAAGATATTATGTATTATATTAATATGGATGAATTAATTAAATGGATAACAATATTTTATAAATAAAAATAATTGGTTTTAAACAATGACAAAAATTGATCACAATAATCAAAACATTGATATAATAAAAATGCATTCTATTTTCTTTTAATCTTAATAAAACATGATTGAGATAAAATGAATATGTGTATGTTTTGTGTTTTTACTGTAAAAGTAGGTGTTATAGTTTAAATTCTTATGCTTTTGGGTCATACTGATAATTACTACTTCCATTGAAATGAGTATTATATCATGATCAATTTAAATAAACTTTTTAAAAAAGGATTTTCTTGAGTATAAATCCTAATTGGCGCAGTCGGTAGGATAAGCAAAAGGCTATTTTGTCGGCAACACAAAAATAGTGTTAAATCCGTTAAAACAACTTAGTCGTCGGTTTCAACCGTTAATATGCAACGATCCTATGAATTAAAGTGTAGTGAAGTGAAAAAGGGCAATAAAGTGTTAGTGAAAAAGATCAGTGCCGTCGTTCAGCCAGAGCCAGCATCTCCTCACCCAGCCAACTACATCTCCTGGTGCTACGAGACCCGTGCCGTCGCCTGAGTCAGAGCCAGAGTCCATCAACACACCAGTAAAAACTGCAAATGAAAATTGCATCTATGCGAATGAAGATCGCAATTCTTTTCTTACTACTGTAAGTTAAATAATTCAAATATCTGAATTTTTGTAACATTCAAAATATTAAACGATAATATTAGTATTAAAATAAAATAAATTCGAAATGAATCCAGAACCCAATATATTCACTCACTTAAACAATGAAGAACCCAGTATCAAACACCTACGACTCGTGTCAGACAAAATCAACCACCTGTGAATAATTATAAACAACACCAGTCACCAATGTTGAAATTCCCAAATCCACAACAATCCCAATTTCCAAGACAACCGGTACAAGTCAAACCTGCATACAAACCAACACCCATGTCCATAACAACTAGAACATATAGACCGAGACCGAATAATAATTTTATCCCACAATCAAGACCAACATTCATTTCAGAAGAACTATTAAACGCAGAACAAAATCAAGAATTCGATTTTGAAAACGAAGAAATACTAAACGATCATGATTTCGAAATTCATGACCAAAATAACGAAAGCGACAACGAAAATGTAAATTTTCCTATAGATTCAGAAACAAATTTGAATCCTTAACTATTAATATGATAAGCCATTTACCGTATATTAAATTACAAGATCTTTATATTTTAATCGACACCGGTTCATCTCAAAATTTTATTAATAGGGACTATGTTTATAAAAATAAATCAAAATTTAAAATATTCAAAGAAAATTTTACTGTCAATACTATGAACGGAGAATCAAAAGGTGAAGAGTATACCTTTATTAAGTACAAAGATAAAAGCTTAAATTGTTATTTGTATAACTTTCATTCTAGCTTCCATGTATTATTAGGAATTAATGCTTTAAAAATATTAAACGCCCAAATAAATTTACAAACAGATACTGTAACAATGTTATCTAGATATAAACATAAATTTCAATATTTCGATCAAAAATCAAAACACACCGTATTTAATATTGAATCAATAAAAAATTTAAACATTCCAACTGAATATTTGAATAACGAAGAAAAAGAAGCTTTGATAAAATTACTAGATAAATTTCAAGACCTAATTCTCAAGGAAAATGAAAAACTAACTTTTACAAATAAGATTAAACATAGAATCAGAACAACCGATGAAATACCTATCTATTCTAGAAATTATAAATGTCCAGAAATTTATAAAAAGGAAATTGAAAACGAAGTCGCTAAATTATTAAATGATAATATAATACAGCCATCCTATTCTCCATGGTCATCCCCAATACGGACGGTCCCTAAAAAACTAGACGCTTCCGGGTAACAAAAATTCCGAATGGTAATCGATTACCGTCGCTTAAACGAAGAAACTATTGATGCCAAGTTTCCTATCCCTGACGTAACAGAAATTCTAGACAAGCTAGGTAAGAGTAATTATTTTTCGACCATTGATTTGACTAGCGGTTTTCACCAAATTGAGATGGAACCCGAAGATATAGAAAAGACGGCATTTTCTACCGGTAACGGACACTATGAATTTACACGTATGCCATTCGGGTTAAAAAACGCTCCGTTCACCTTTCAAAGACTCATGAATTATGTCTTACGCGATTTCATAAATAAGATTTGTTTCGTTTACCTGGATGATGTTATAATATTAGGCAGTAGTTTACAAGAACACATCGAAAATATTACAAAAGTATTTAATAAATTACGAGAAGCTAATTTAAAAATTCAAACTGACAAATCCAGCTTCTTTTGAAAAGAAGTGGCATACTTAGGACATTTGATCACTACGGAAGGTATTAAACCAAACCCTGAAAAAATTTAAATTATACAAAATTTTCCATTACTCAAAACGATAACGGAGATAAAATCCTTTCTCGGACTATTAGGATATTACCGCAGATTCATAAATAATTTCGCAAAGATTACTAAACCCTTTACACAATGCTTGAGGAAAGGTAGTAAAATCGACATTCACGATAAGGATTATTTAGAAAGTTTCAAAATTTGCAAAGAACTACTAACTAATGAACCCATATTAAAATACCCCGACTTCGAAAAACAGTTAACATTAACAACGGACGCAAGCAACTATGCACTTGGTGCTGTATTATTGCAAAAACACAATAATAAAGATCTACAGCCTATGAATCCAGGACATTGAATAAACACGAACAAAACTACAGCGTCATAGAGAAAGAATTATTATCCATAGTATGGGCTACGAAACATTTTAGACGATATTTGCTTAGATATAAATTTAAAATAGTTACAGACCATAGACCACTCGTTTGACTAAATAGTTTAAAGGAACCCAATCAAAAATTGATACGGATGAGATTAAAATTAGAAGAATTTAATTATTCAATAGAGTATAAAAAAGGAAGCCAAAATTACGTAGCCGATTGTTTATAAAACATCAGACATTTAAAATAGAAATTAAAGAAGGCAATATATTCGAAAGTAATAATCCAATTATACATTGCGTCTCAAAAGATTTTAAAATGGGACAAGGGTTTGCCAAGCAAATATATGAAAAATATCAGACAAAAAATAAATTAAACCAAATCAAAATTATTTCAGATAAAATTGCGATACAAATAGATAAAAATAGAACTATAATTCACTTAATAACTAAAAATAAATATGACGAACAGCCTACTATACTTATTTTATACTGTTTAATTCAAAATGACATTTATGAAGTTGACCTTCCCAAAATATGTTCAGGGCTAGATAAACAAAAATGGCCAAAAATAAAAGCCTTAATAGAAGACATTTTTCAAAACACCTCTATTACATTTAATATGTACGAGAGACCGCAAGACAATTTAATACAAAATTACACTAGCTCAGTTATAGCAGAGCCAGATGACAGAGACTCTTCAAGTACCCTTGCTGCCCATTCAGACGATGAATAACCCATAAATGGGTTAAGTTATATTGAATCCCCCATTAACGTAGGTAGAAACCAAATTGTAATAAAAGAAACAAATGGTAAAAATCATAAGAAAATTGAAAAACTTTTCGGAAACAAAATTCAAAGAATATACTTATACCTGAATAAAATAGATTGTAATAAAACAATTTTAGAATTCATTAAAAGCCATTTACAACCCGGAATAAATTATTATTGCCTAATACCAGAAAAATTCAAAAACCCTTTTAATGTAGTCATTCAAACCATGTTTCGTGCCAATAGTTATAAACTAATTTCCTGTAAAAACATAGTAATTGATGTTGAAGATAAAGACGAACAATTATCACAAATCCGTAACTACCATGAAGGAAAAACCAATCACCGTGGTATTACAGAGACTTACCAAAAATTAAAACAACGAATGTACTGGCCGAATATGCAGAAGAATTTCCAAAATTTTATTAACCAATGTGAGACTTGCTTATCCAATAAATATGAGAGAAACCCAATACAAATACCTAACATCCTAATACCCACTGCAAATACACCTCTAGAAAAAAATACATATAAATTTACTCTCAATAGAAAAAGTAAAATATCTAACAATAGCAGATAGTTTTTCAAAATACGCACAGGCTTACGAAATTAAAAATCAAAATTCAATTACTATTATAAACAAATTAATGAAATACTTCTCACATTCTGGAATACCTACAGAAATAATTGCCGACAATGGTAAAGAATTTAATAATAAATTATTAACAAACTTTTTGAATTTTAGAAAGATTAAAGTAAATTTCACAAGTATAGATAACCCGAAATCAAATAGTATCGTTGAAAGATTCCACAGTACCTTAAAATCCTTAATCAAAACAAATCATTTAAAGAATTAAAATTAAAAGAAAGAATAAACTATGCCCTTATTGCCTATAATAACTCGATACATTCAGTAACTAAAGAAACCCCACTAAATATACTATTTGGACACTTAAAATTAAATAATCTTAAATTAACTGAAGAAATTATCGTAGATTCGTATATTCAGAACCATAAAGAAATAATGAACGAAATTTATAACGAAATAAAAAGAAATATAGAGAAAAATAAAGCAAAATACAGCGGAGAAAATAATGAAGAAATTAATCTGCCGGAGCAAGTACATTTAAAACAACATAAACGAAACGTTGGAAAGTGCGAAAAACCAAAATTCAAAATTATAAATATTGAAAGTATAATTCCAGAAAGATGTCAAATTATAGATGATAAGAACAAAAAAACATAAATATGACCAAATTAAAAGGCCACGTCTTGTTACAGATACACAACCATTGGAGCAACCCAGTTCAAAAATGAGACCACAAACCCCGGAGTAAATGTAGTAAAATTAGGGTCTACCTATATTCAAACTCATGAGAAATATATTTATATTAATATTAATTTAACAAACGTATTTGACCAAATTTATAATCTCAGAGGAAATATGAATAAATTTTATAAAGAACTCGAACAATATGACCCTATATTAAATAAAACAACAAGAAGTAAAACGATATTAGAGAACACACTAAGCAAAATTGAATCGAAAAATTATATTTTCACAAAACGATTTCGTAGAGGACTAATCAACGGATTAGGAACGATTATAAAAAGTATCAGCGGAAATCTTGACGCATCGGACTCAACAATGCAACAGCGGCATGTTGCATTGTTGAGTTGGGGGCCCATGCTCCATCTGACTACGTAGAATATAATTTACATGTAATTTCACAACTTTTGCTGATGTACAACAACGTAATTCTGCTTTAATACTATATGTATTTATTTATAATTCTCAACATGAATTTTTTAGTTGCTGATGATGAGCGGATTTAGCTTGAAACGTCCTAAATATTTACTAAACAAGGAATATGGGAACTTGAAGGCCTTTTATTTATTGCACATTATCAACATGGTTCCCTCATACAATATTAATATTTGTATTTACCTATAGAGGAAAATATAAAAATAGAATGTGAACAAGAAATCATACAAAAGAAGCTTAAAGGATTATATTCTATTAATAATTGTAAACTAAATGACGAATCAGTCAAATTTCAAAAATCATATGGTAAAGTAATTGAATTTAATCTTAATAGTAATATTCCTAACAAGATTATCAATAAAACTATAAGCATCAAATCATTAGAAAAAATTCATGTAAGTGAACAAATTTTAATCAAATTCAATGAATCTTATAATTAATTATTGTGTAATCATTATATTAGTAATAATTATTCTTTGTATTGTAATCATTAAGATAAGGATATATAAGAAAAATTATGATAAGAAAGCATGTGAACCCAACAATGAAACTATTTCTCACATAGATATACTTTCATCTAGCGCAGGAGGAATTATATAGAGACACTCCTTGATTGCACCACATTTCATCATCTTCCGATAAGGAAGTGCTGAATATTGTAATTAGTCTATAAAAGAGCCTGATACCATTGTAACCAGCAGATTGTAGCTTGAAGGCTGAAGTTAACTACGTTGTATAACTTATGTATAACCCTTTGTTCATTTTCCAATTTAAATAAACTTTTTAAAAAAGGATTTTCTTGAGTATAAATCCTAATTTATATAAATAAAATTATTGTAAAATATTAATATTTTTGTATATTTAATTTTTAATTGTAAAAAAAAAAGTTTAATAAAAAAAATATAGAAAACTGCCATGAGAGGCATCTTGCGGCCCGGGCCACAACTAACCAATATGCCGTCTTGACAGTTTTATTGTTTTAACATTGAGTACGCACTCCTGATCCTCCTTGGAAATCATCCATGTAGCTAAAAGCTACATTTATGATTCATTAACAAAATATTAGTATCTTCAATAATTTTGGGAATAGAACCAACTATAACCCCAATTGATTTAAATATATTACATGTAGATAACACAGCAACTGCCAATACGAACATTTTTCAAAATGCAAATACTACGTCTTCGTCTTCCCATGAACTTGAAACTTATGAAACAAATATTCAAAACTGTTCAAATTTCACTATTAATTTAATTGTTAATGAAAGAATAACTAATAATGTAACTGCTAATAAAAATAATTGTAACCCGCCTTCATGAGGCGAATTAACAAATAATAATTATGAAGGGTTCTTGCCAAACTGGAGATACGAATTGTATCCAAACTAAATTGTTTGCAATAAAAATGATGTAGTGTACTTACAGTTGGTTCTGCCGTGGCGGTTCTCTCGTTCTGTCTGATGACTGTTGTACACTTTGGGGAGAAGAGCGTGAATAAGGAGAGGAGTAGACGACTGTATGGCAGGGTTGCCATATCTAGGGATTTCCCCCGAATCTAGGGATTTTTTAAGCTTTCAAGGGAAAGGGATTTTTCTATTTTTACTTTATAAATCTAGAGATTTTAGCGTCTAATATAGTGAGATGCATAATAGAATATGTTTTTAAATTTGTATTATTCAATTACAATTTCTATGCTTTTATCTGACATTAATAAATTCTATTTTATTCATTTATTTTTGTTTTCTTTCCACTGATGCCATCTAGTAGCTGAAAATTGCAGCTTTTGTGATTCCCAGATTAAGTTATTCCCCATCCATATATTGTGATTCCCAGATTAAGTTATTCCCCATTCTGGTGTAACTTTTGTGATTCCCCATTGTTGAGAACGCGCCTTAAGATCTGGGGGATTTGATGAACACTAAAAACACATATACAACAGATACAGAGACAGTAGAGTAGCTAACTTCAGATTATTGTAACCAGATACACACAACCACATATTTTGTACGTAATCCAAGCTTTTGTAATAAACCACATAATTAATAACGAGTATTGTGTGATTTGTCAATCCTGCGATATAACAAATTGGCGACGAGGATATGGCTATGGCGAACCAAGAAGCGGCCGCGACGACAACGCGAGTGATCGGCACAGTGGGCTCGGTAGCAGAGTTCATTCCAGGAAATCCCGAAGCCTGGGAGGTTTACAAAGAGCAACTTGAGTTTTACTTCGAAGCAAATGAGATCACGGATCCTGCGAAGAAGAAAGCTATTTTGTTTTCTGCGTGTGGTAAAGAGGTATACACAATCCTACGTTCGTTGGCGACGCCAACGAAACCGACGGACCTAACCTATGAACAGGCGGTGGAAAAACTGTCCACTCATTTCACGCCAAAGCCAAGTAAATTTGTACAACGGTTCAAATTCTATAGACGAGAACAAAAAGCGGGTGAGTCTATTACAGAATATTTAGCAGAATTGCGAAAACTGAGTGAACACTGTAAATTTGAGAATTTAGAAGACCAACTTCTAGATAGACTAATTTGTGGCATGAGTGATAGTAGGTTACAACAAAGGCTGTTGGCAGACAGTAACCTAACCTACAAAAAAGTCTACGATGAAGCACTAGCTGCTGAGGCGGCTTATAAGAATGCGGCAGAATTGAAACATAGTTCAACAAACGCTGTCATGAAAGTAGACTCTTCCAACAAGAGATTCCAACAAGATTCTTCTAAACAAGAGAAAACTAAAAATAAACCATGTTTCAGGTGTGAAGGTGACCACTCACCAAAAACTTGCAAATTTGGAAAAACAACATGTCATTTTTGTGGGAAGGTTGGTCATCTGGAGAAAGCTTGTTTCCTGAAGAAAAAAAGCGAGAAAAAAGGCAAAGAAGAAGGAAATAAAGCACTGAAGACATCTAAGGCGTGTCATCGAACCGAAACTACGAAAAGTCAGTATGACAAGTATCTTTTCCGCCTCGGAAGTGAGTCAGGAGACGGGCCCTACTTGGAGCAAGTGCAACTTGACGGGAAGGGCGTTACCATGGAAATCGACTCCGGAGCTGGACGCACAGTCATCGGACGGGATACGTTCAACCGATTATGGGCAACCGAGGACGAATTGGAGGACTCCGACGTTACCCTGGAAACATGGTCAAAACAGAAGTTGACAATCTTGGGAGAGTTTATGGTCAACGTGAAGTTCGGGGATATAAAAGCAAAATTACCACTTTTGGTAATGAAAGAAAATGGACCAAATCTGCTGGGAAGGAACTGGTTCAAAAAGCTCAACATTTCGATCGAGAAATTGAACATGATGAATGCAGAGAGAATTCCGCCTCAACTACGAGGATTTGCCGACGTTTTTACAGAGGAACTAGGGAAATATTCGGGAGAGCCGGTGCATATTGACATAGAAGAAAAGGCACAACCAATCTTCAAGAGACATCGCCAAATTCCCTTTGCATTGCAGAACAAGGTTGAAAATGAGATTGAAAAAATGGTCACCGAAGGGGTCTTAGAACCGGTCAAGCAATCGTCATGGGCAACTCCAGTGGTTCCAGTTCCGAAGGCAGCAGGAGACGTACGCATTTGTGGAGACTACAAGGGAACGATCAACACAGTAATCAAGAACGAAGTATATCCACTACCTAGCATCACCGAAGCATTGACAACTTTAGCAGGAGGAAAGTGGTTCACAAAAATAGATTTAGATCGGGCTTATACGCAAGTAACTGTAGATGAAGAATCTTCGAGAATCCTCACCATGAACACGACGAAGGGACTTTTTCGAGTAAAAAGATTGCCATTTGGAATTTCATCGGCGCCGGCGTTGTTCCAGCGGTTGATGGAGAACTTGCTGAAGGGGATTCCCGGAGTTGTGGTATATCTCGATGATATACTAATAACCGGTAGGACTGAAGAGGAACACTGGCAGCGGGTGATAGCTGTTTTCTCGGTACTTCAGAAAAACGGTCTACGAGTGAAACTCGGGAAATGTGAATTTGCAAAAGTCGCAGTGACTTATTTGGGTTTTCAGTTGGATCAGGAAGGGGTACACCCTACCGAAGACAAACTACAGGCCATTCGCCAAGCAGCAACACCAAAAGATAAAAGTCAACTGGAATCCTTTTTGGGTCTGGTAAATTTTTACGAACGATTCATTCGTAACAAATCATAGTTACTCGAACCTTTGAACAGGTTATTACACTCTGATGTTGTTTGGGAATGGGGCTCTCAACAGGAGAAAAGTTTTCAAGAGGTAAAAAATGTAATTACGTCCGACCAAGTGCTGACACACTATGACCCAGAGAAACCACTGATCTTGGCATGCGATGCGTCATCGTATGGGGTAGGAGCAGTGCTTTCACACCTAATGCCGGATGGATCAGAAGCTCCTATAGCCTTTGGATCGAGAACACTGAAGCCTGCAGAAAAAAACTATGCCCAATTAGACAAGGAAGCACTTTCAATAATGTTTGGAGTGAAGAAGTTTCATAGATACATTTGGGGTCGCAGTGTAACAATATTTACAGACCATAAGCCTTTACTCGGAATCCTACAGGAAGGCAAATTGACACCCGATACGTTGTCACCGAGAATGCTTCGTTGGTCGCTAGTACTCGGAGGATATGAGTACATTTTGAAATACAGACCTGGAAAATATCACCAAAATGCTGATGCGTGTAGCAGATTACCATTGCCCAGCAACGAAGAGGACATCCCAGAACCAGCAGGAGTGCTCTTGCTGGAAGAAGCTCCAGAAGATTCTCCACTGACGGGCAGAAACATAGAAGAAGAGACAGACAAAGACTTAGAATTGAGCAGAGTGAAGCGTGCAGTTCTTCATGGTACAGTGGATGGTCTTCCAAATACTGAACCGTTTATCGCAATTAAAGCTAGAAGAGAGGGGCTATCAGTACATCGAGGTTGTGTTTTGTGGGGAAGTCGAGTAATCGTGCCTCGGAAACTCAGACCTCACGTATTCAAGCTGCTACACAAGGTTCATCAAGGGATGACTCGTACCAAAGCCATTGCTCGAAGTTATGTGTGGTGGCCGGGAATTGACCGAAATATAGAAGCAATGATTTCGGATTGTGAGAATTGCAGGGAAGAGCGCAATTTCCCAAGAAAAAGTAAACCAGTAACTTGGCCAAAAACTGACAAACCGTGGTCAAGGATTCACATGGATTTCGCTGGCCCAACTCACAAACATACGTTCCTGATAGTGGTGGACTCGTATTCGAAGTGGCCAGAAGTAATCGAGACCAGCGGATCTTTTTCAGCAAAAACAGTCATCGACAACTTGAGAGAGATCTTTGCGCGGCACGGATTACCTGATACCATAGTTTCAGACAATGGAACTGGGTTTGTCGCTACGGAGGTGAAGGAATATCTCAGAAGTCAAGGAATCGAATTCATTCAATCGGCGCCTTTTCATCCAGCAACAAATGGGTTAGCCGAGAGGATGGTCCAAACAGTAAAACATTTATTGAAGAAGGTTCCAGTTCAAGACTGGAAATGGGAAATAAACAATGTACTCTTGGCCTTGAGAACAACTCCATGCGAATCTACAGGAAGGTCTCCAGCAGAACTTCTGATGGGAAGGAGGTTGGCAACACTACTGGACAGACTTCATCCAGAATCATCGCCAGCTGGGGGAAAAGAAGCAGTGAAGCATATACCAGCAAGGAAGTTCGAGATAGGTACTGAGGTACTATATCGGAATTACGGAAAAGGAGAGAAGTGGAAGCCAGGTGTGGTAGAAGAAGCCGGAACGAGGAATCTGGTGATTGGTACACCAGAAGGCATCCAGAGAAGACACATTGATCAAGTGTGGTTGGATAAATCCAGAGGACGCCAACTCGTTAGTCAACAAGTTCCACATCATCCAGAAGAAGAGAGGGTCCAAGATTCCGGAAGTGTTCCTGAACAGAGCCCCGACGAGCCGGTGCCAACGCCACTGAGGGAAATGGAAGATCCGGTTCTAAGTCCTGATGTGAGGAGCCCTGCAGAAGATCCGCAAGTTCCTGTGGGCCCTTGGCGATCAACCAGAGTTCGCAACAAGCCAGAGTACCTGAGGGACTACGTACACAATCTTGAGGGGAAGGAATGTTGAGAACGCGCCTTAAGATCTGGGGGATTTGATGAACACTAAAAACACATATACAACAGATACAGAGACAGTAGAGTAGCTAACTTCAGATTATTGTAACCAGATACACACAACCACATATTTTGTACGTAATCCAAGCTTTTGTAATAAACCACATAATTAATAACGAGTATTGTGTGATTTGTCAATCCTGCGATATAACACCCATATATTCTGGTTCATATAAATAGGCGGGACGGAAACGCGAAGACGAACACTTTTTTGTCGTATTTTATCGGTCCAACATCACATGCAATAAAAATAAATAATATTAATCATTAATTTATTCAATATAACAATAGTGCGACATATATTATAAATTGATTCCTGTGCCTGGAAATTTTAAAAAGTAAGTATATACTACATGTATTTTTAAATTAATTTATTTTTAATAAATGGAATTTTATTACTCAACAGCAATATTATAGAGAAGCGAAAAGTGAAACCGTCTGTTTCCGAAAATTTGGAAGAATCTTCGCTGTCTTCTTCTGAAGAATGCCAGCAAATGAAACAGGAAAGAAAAAAGAAAAAGATGTATAGCCAGAAATATCAACAAAGCTGGGAACAGGAAGAATTATTTAAAGGATGGCTGCAACGAAGCAATAAGGGGCCTTCATACGCCTATTGCAAAGTCTGCAATAAGGACTTGGTATGTGGAAAATCAGAACCTATTAAACATACTCAATATAAGGTGCATCAAACTAAAGCAAAGGCTTCTTCATCCCAGCAAACTTTAACTTCCATGCTGACATTTAAAAAAAATATAAAATTAGAGAATGAAGTTAAAAATGCAGAAATTAGATTCGCTGCCTTTGCCGCTGAACATAATATAGCATTCAATATAATGGACCATCTTTCTGAATGCATAAATGTTAGCTTCCCAGATTCAGAAATAGCAAAAAAATATAGTAATAAACGAACAAAAGTAACTGCTATAATAAATAATGCTATAGGTTCTTATAGTTTTGATAAAACATTAGATTTGTTAAAGTCGCATAAATTTTCACTCATAGTAGACGAATCAACCGATAAAGGTGTAATAAAAAATTTAGCTTTAGTTGCTCGTTTGTATACAGACGTACATGATATATTTTTGGGTCTAATACCTGTACCAGATGGTACGGCAGAGGGACTGTATACAATAATTAAATTATTTTTTGAAAAACATAACATAGACTGGAAAAAAAATTTAATTGGTTTCGGTTCTGATGGAGCTAGTGTGATGTTTGGTGTGCATAATTCCTTGTCTACAAAACTTAAAGAAGACAATCCAAATTTATTTTTAATGAAATGTACTTGTCACTCATTTACTCTATGCGCAAATTATGCATGTGGTAAATTACCTGAGGAAATAGAGGATCTTGCTAGAAGTATTTACACATATTTTCAACACAGTTACAAACGACAAACCGAATTCACAGAATTTCAAAATTTTGTTCAAGTAAAACCACATAAATTATTGCAACCATCCCATACACGATGATTATCTTTGCTTTCAGTAGTTAAGAGGATATTGGAGCAATATAATGCATTGTTATTATATTTTACAGATATTTATTCTACTCAAAAAGTTACTAAAGCTGAAAATATATATATATTCAATTAGGAGATCCCTCAGTAAAAATGTATTTTCAATTTTTAGATTTTATTTTACCATTATTCAACGATTTAAATTTAGAAATGCAGTCGGAATCAATTAAAATTCATACGTTATATACAAAAATTGAAACTGTGTTACGAACTCTTTTAGACTGTTATATCCAACGAGATTATTTAGAAAAAACTCGATTGGAAAATATTGAATATAAAAATCCCCATAATTTCATGAAAATTGAAGACATGTATTTAGGTGCTAAACTTGCTTCTGCTATAACAGAAAATAGTCATGGTTTAACTGATGAAAAATTATTAAATTTTCGTAAAAATTGTTTGGCATTTTTGATAGAAGGCTGCCATCAAATTTATAAACGTTTTGATCCAAAAAATAAATCGACACAAATTTTAAAAAAATTGACAATAATCTCCCCTTCCGAAGTTTTATCTAAAAAGCATGACTCTATTGTTTCATTAGCAAATGAGTTTCCAAATTTAGTTTTACCATATGAATTGAATAGCCTTGACCAAGAGTGGCGACTATTACGAAATATTGATGTTTCTCAATTAGTAGGTTTAAATATTAATGATTTCTGGCAAAAAATATCAAATTTTAAATCAGGTGATGATACCGTAATGTTCCCAACATTATCTAATTTCATTTTCAATCTTTTCTGTTTACCTCATTCAAGTGCATCCGTTGAGCGGGTATTTTGTCATGTTAATTTAAATAAAACTAAAATTCGTAACAATTTATCACCGCAAACATTGAGTGGAATTATGCATACCAAACAATTATTCAACTTTGAATCGACAAATCCAGCTCATACGCCGATAGAAAAGGGTATAGTGACTGATGGCGACAAATATGTAAATGATCATCCTCTGCAACGACATGTTCCGTATCGAGAGGCGATTGGGAGCCTACTCTACTTAGCCATGATTTCACGTCCGGGCATTAGCTTTGCTGTTAATTACCTGAGTCGGTTTAACAGTAAACCTATGACAAGTCACTGGAAAATCGTGAAGCAAGTTTTCCAGTACTTGCAGGGAACCAAGAAATTTGGAATCTCTTTCGACGGGAGCGACGAACTTATTGCTTACACAGATTCTGATTTCGGAGGAGATGTTAATACAGGTCATTCGACCAGCGGAATTCTAATCATGAGATGAGGTCCGATCATCTGGTCAGCTCAAAAACAACGGTTGGTAGCAACATCTACTGCAGAGGCGGAATATCGTGCCTCTGTGTCAGCTATAGACGAGATTTGTTGGACGAGAAGCCTTGGACATGAACTTGGGATGCTGGAATGATCTCTACGTTGACAACCAGTCTGCGATCCACATGTTAAAGAACACGACGGAAGGCAAGATCACCAAAGGAAATAAACATGTGGATATAGCGAGGAAGTTTATTCAAGAACACGTTGGGAAGACCGTGGCGCCGAAGCACGTGAGGAGCGCGAATCAACTTGCTGACTTATTGACAAAACCGATGCCTTGCAAGACTCTTGAAGAGCTGCGGTCAAAAGTTATTAAGGAGGAGTGTTGAATTTAATAACATTTTGTAATTTGAATTTTATCGCCATACTTTATAATCACATTTGACTGACGTTGTCTTCTGACACGTAAACATGACTTGAGTTGTAAATTGTAGATAATACTGTCGGAAATGAGTGCGTCCATTTTGGATTAGACTGGCATGTGCAAAGTCACGTATAAATGTAATCCGTAGTTAAATTGATAATCAATTTTCTGTGATCAAAAGGTCAACTACGTTAAGTAAATACCAAAGACTGCAGGCATAATTTATGTGCTATTTTGAGGTATGTAAAATTAATGTAAAATGAAATAACACGACTTAAACAAATTGAACTTATGTAAAATAATGTTTACAGGCATAACGCGATTGGCTAGACTTTTTGTTCTGAGTAACGAATAAACAAATAAACATTTTTACACTTTATCAAGAGGTTGTGACTACATATTATTCTACAAAACTCTTCAAATACAAATTTAAAGGTTTTGTCTAAAAAAAATAATAAAAAAATACGGGGGGTTTTTGAGTTTTTTGGCCCAACGCGCCACGAAGAATTCAATCCTGTACAAATATACGACGTCTGAGGCACCGCCGTGAAGACACACAGCATAAAAGCGTTTTACTGCATGTGGCACTCAGTGGCGTATTTACGATTTTCTTCTGGGAGGGGTCCAAAATTATGGTGAGGGAAGGGATTCAGAAAAAAAGGCGCCGCAGGCGAAAATTTTTTTTTACTCAAGGTCAAATGCCTTATAATTGAAAATTATATTTTTTCAAGGGATGTGAAGCTGCATGTTTTCCCCCTTTTATATACAAAAATAAATTACCAGATCACACAACATCTTAGAAAAGAGAATATATTTAACAGATTGTTGACTTGGATAAACACAACACAATATGGCGCGACTATTATACAGGGCCAGGGCCTACGATTCATTACATTACAAGAAAAATGCTAGACAGATTATGTTTATGTTCGATGTATCCAGTAGAAACAAATGTATTATCTGTCATTTAAATTTTCTATTCAATGTCTACTACTATTATTAGTAGTGAAAAATTTAAACAGGATGTTAAAATTAACATGACGAGTTACAGATTACACACCCCAAACATTTAATCTGGCTTGCAGCAATGTACAGTAGATGTCGTGAACCTACTTACAAAATTTAATTGTATTCACGTACGCTCACGGTCAGGATCTCTATCTCTTATCTTTTACGTACTCATTGCATTTTGCATTTGAAGCATGCCTCAAACAACTCCTTGTCTAGCGTACGTATTGCTTACCGGAATGAAAGCTTTATCAAAAACATTAGGTATTATACTATTCTTCGAGAGGCAAGCGTTACGGGGTGTAAATTAGGTGAACTGCATTACAAATTAGTTATGGTGGTGGCTTAAATTTTCTTTTGACATTTATAAAGACGGGCATTAACGGAATAAGTTTAAATTTAATTTACATAAAATTATTAATTTGTTAAAATAATATTAATAGTTAATTCTTGTCTGCCACCTGCCTACCCAGACAAGCATCTACTGGAGTTTTTGAAATAAAAATATATATTTCTGGGGGGGGGGGTCCGGACCCCCTGGACCCCCCCCCCGTAAATACGCCACTGGTGGCACTACATATGTACCTCGACACAAGACGGGAAATTTTTGTGAGGTACAGTACGCATACCTCATGGCAGCCAACGTGTTAAGTGCAAAGTATGTAAAATGTTTGTTTATGTTGAAAATGAAAATTTGTCGAAATAAATGGAGTACATTCATCAGTTATTTATAAATTATGTTACTATGATAGATTTGGTACAATAACCTAATTTTTTTCTTTAGATTATTCGACCATCAGGAAAATATTTATCTTGCGATAATTTCTTTTCAGTTATATAATAGTGTTTTTAGCTTACACAGTGCAAATGCGCACTGAGTGCAACATATCACGTGACTACACCGAACGAGTTCTGCCCTCATCCGGTGGCAGTGCAGATTAAGCTGAAAACGATTTTGTTTAGCCGCTATATTTGCACTGACTATTGCACTTGCCCAGGGAGTCAGTGCACAAAAGTCGCACTAAATTTTGCACTCAATGACAAGCTGAAAACGCTCAGTGCAAAAAAGTGCACACACGACTTGTAAACTGAAAACTCTATTAAAATAAATTCATATTCCACATACTTTATCAAATTTTTTGATATCCATTGCTGTCTATTTATTCTACGTGATCCATTCTTTTCTTCGGTTCATATTTTGAGAAAAAGAATGAAATTAAATGTTTTTCAATTATTATTATAATCCGGTACGCATAATTACTATTATTAATTACTTTTCCAATGAAGAAACAAATACTCACCAACAAAAATAATCGAACTGTCACCTGTCATATCATAAACAAAGAGGGTATACGGCACTATGCGCATTGAATTTTTGTAATGGTCTATTCTTTGTGTTTTGTTACAAGTGTTATGATAAATATATTGTCAAAGTTGTCAAACAAATATCAAATTTTTGAGTATAGTTCGTGTTAGATAATACAAAATTCAATATAAAATGAGTAATTTACAGCATCGTATTGTGCCTTCTTGAAAAAATGCGCTACGAACAAACCTACTATTGAATTTATAAATATGCCAAAAGATGCGAAGAAAAGAAAATTGTAGCTGGAAGCAGTAGGTCGAAGAGCTGATGATTGGGTTTTTACATTTTATTTTACCTTAACTCTTTAACAGACCTTATTTCGGCAACAGTAAAACAGTCGTTTTCTGATATAAATTCAGCCATCGTCCAACTTCCGATTTTCGGTAAACTGTCTGACTTAGCTTGAGTGTATTCTGTATTAGCCATTATTACTCATTTATAATGCAAAATGTCAGCGTCAAATGTCAAATTAGAAGTTTGTTATTAACATGTGACAAACTATCGCCTACGTTTATTTATCTAAATAACAAAAATAAATGTAGGTGATGGAAAAACTGTTTTTCTATTGGCTGTGAATGACGTAATGTATATGCTTCTACGACACAGGAGTGGGGGGTTGTTTTTCATGAGTATTTTTGGCGCCAATATTCGTATTTAATTATTTACGGCAATAACAACAAATTAGAATATTTATTAATAAGAAAAATATTTCATAACCTTTCATTTAAAATACTTTTTGAAAAATGTGAAACAGGCTCATTGGAAATGTTCAAACAATATGAAGTTTAAAAACGTACTTTACTAGACATATGAAAATACAGATCAGGCCCGGGAAACGCAAATGGCGGATACTGGGATAGCATTTTTAGTTTTGCTTCCATACAAGAGATGGCGACACCAGTACCATTAGTACGTCAATTTTTTTCCACTTGTTGGCGCAGTTGGCGCGAAATTTGACATTATTTGTCATTTTGAATTGGAACGATTCAAACCAATCAGACAGTTATTAAGTTTATGTTTTCTGCATTTCTCGTTTTTTGTAGTTATTGTATGTGTTAAAAACCTCTTCAAACAGTTTTTGTGTTTATGTTTTTTTGTATTTATTGTCTTTTGTAGTTATTATATGTGTTACAAACCGCCTCAGACAATTTTTACGTTTATATTTGTTGTATTTATCGTTTAGTGTAATTATTGTAGTCGAAAAAACTTTTTAATATTTAAGATGCGACGATTAAAGTGTTGTGTACCGGAATGTACTGCTACCGGTAAGTGAAAATATATATTTATATAATTATATTTTTATACTAGTAAAACTTATTACAAAATCGTATTCTAGGAATGACACAGCATAGATTTCCCCATCCTAGGAAACATCGAGATTTATTTTTCAAGTGGCTGGAAGTACTAAACATGCAAGAACTTCTAAATTTATATCCAGAGGTCGTATATACTAATAAGCGACTTTGCTTTGCCCATTTTGAGGCAAAGCATAAAAGCCCAAACAACCCACGTCTCCACGTACTTGCAGTGCCATCGCTGAATTTACCTGGTGAGTGTAAATAATTCTAGAATCGATGTTTACAATTTACATTTCTTTGAGGTTTTTAAGTTATTAGAGTAGATATTTTATTTTTAAGTGCATTATTGTATTTTTTACATGTATAGTTCACTTCTTAAATTCAGGTACCGCCCTTAACATCCGGACTACTGACGCAAATGCGCCTGTAGGTTTTCCGACAACCATTGAAAGTTCGATTCCATCCACATCAGTTGCCGCACTTCTAGACATTCCTAGTATCTCCTGAAATGCAGCCAGGTAATTATTTATTTTTTTGAGAATTAATTATACATATATTAAGTAAATGCTTTAAATAAAAATATGCGGATCTTTTAAATTTAGCAACATATTTATTTTCAGATAATTTGCCGCAGTCCCTACTTCAGTCAGTGACAGTTAAAAGGAAATTGGAGTTGTCCCCAAAAGCTAGGAAGCTCTATTCTAGCGCCACATATTGGAAAAAACAGACAGTCCGTTCACAAAAGAAAAACTCATCATTTAAACAACGTTTGGCTGCAGCAGAGAAATTTTTTGAAACAGAAATTCCGCAAAATGAGTGTGATGACGCCTGCAGCGTTTACATTTTTCAATATGAAAATGCGAGAAACGGCGCGTAAAAAATATATCAGACAGTTTAGCAACCAAGAAAAAATTCTGTCACTGACTTTATTCAAGAACAGTGCAAAAAATTACCGGCTCTTACAGCAAATGTTCGGTTTTCCTTCTAAAAAACATTTAAAAATTTTTTTAAGACATGGTTTTAAGAGCAGGCATAAATACAAAATTATTAAATGCATTGAAGAAGAAAGATTCTAAATTAACCAGGCGAAATAAAATTTGTGCCATTCTTTTCGACGAAATTAGCCTTGCAGCAAATGTGGAATATAATGCTACCACAAATAATATTGACGCGTTTGTTGACGATGGTTTCCAGCGCGAAGCTGAATTTGCGGATCACGCTCTCGTCTTCATGGTACGCGGATGGTCAAACAGTGGAAACAGCCCATTGTTTTTGCATTCTGTAAAAGTTCTATGAAAATGATGCCCCTTGTACGTATTGTGAAAGCTGTGGTTAAAGAATTACAAGATATTGGCCTACATGTTGTAGCCACGGTGTGCGACCAGGTTAAAACAAATGAAGCAGCAATAAATTATCTCCAAAAATGTACAGAGGAATCGTACAATCGAAAAAATTTGGAATGGAGAGGCGGCATTTTTGAAGTTAACGGACAGAAAATAATTCCGTTATTCGATGGAATTTAATCCTGTACACATTTGATAAAAGGAATAAGAAATAATTTATTAAAAAGAAATTTGCATTTTACAATTGGCAACAGACAACTGCAGGCGAAGTGGGACCACATTGTTCAACTGTACAATTTAGATGTAGGCAACCCTATTTCCGAAATGAGACTTCTTCAGAAACTGACAGAACTTCATGTCCATCCAACGCATTCAACAGGATTAAATTCCAATTGAAGAATGGATTCACATATACAAACATCCATACCATAACATGAAAGATATTTATTGACGATAGTTTAAATTAAATTATAATTATTATAAATTATACTAAATGACATCAATTAATATGTTCTGTTTTTTTTTTTTTTTTAGATGGCGACAGAACTTTATGTCATGAAGCTGAAGAGACTGCTACATGTTGTATTCTTTTTGACTGAGCAGATGTGAGCGCTCAGTTACAAGTGAGCAGAATTGAAACCTTGAAAATTTATTACTGTTCTATTTGCGCTGCTCAGTCCCAGCTGAACTGAGTATCTTGCTTCCTTCCTTTCCCCTATCGAGCAAAAAATCGGGGTGATCACTTCATTTGAGCAAGTGAGCAAACTGTCGTGGTTTATTGTTGTGTACATATTTGCAAAAAGCTATCAATAAATATGTGTGATAAAACTTTAAATGAATATGTCAATCTTGTATTGAGAGAGAAGCAGTGGCGTACGGTCAGGGTATACGGGGCATGCGGCGCATACCCATTCGTATTTAGAAATTAATTAAATTTTATAATGTTATTTTTTTACATAATTCATGTAAATACTTTAAATTATATGTAAGATAAATTCTATTACTTTTAAATTTTATTTAATTCTACTTGTATAATATGAATAACTGAATAACACTGGAAAAAGCTAGTGGATAGCGCTAGGCTTTGCCGCATGACTTGTGGACGGATCGGGACAGGGCGACGCTTGAGGAACTGCGAGAAATAAGCAGAGTAGAGTGCGCGCTGTAGGTGTGTCGGTAAGCGCTAAATTCATCGCTTACTCGGGTATATTTTGATGTAGTAATTTTTGTATAAGCATCATCCACCATACAGAATTACAGAATTATTTTTTTTTGTTATACTACAGGCACATGAACATAGGTATTATTATTTATTTTGTTTTTATCGATTATCTTCTACAATATTATAATATAGCGTATATTTTTGGATAACTATGGATTGCATTATAAAAAAATTAATAGAAAAGTCATTTTCGAGAAGAGCATTTAACGACAAAAATGAAATTATCAAAACCTACTTCTGATTTAAATAATTTAAAAACGATTCATAAGGACAAAGGTAAAAGATTTACGCGACATTTTCATGTAACAAAATATGAAAAAGTTTTCTGGTTATGTGGATCAGCATCATTTGGAAAATTATTTTGATATAACTGTTTGGAACAAACAAGGATTTGAAAATTTAAATTGTTATTTAGTAGCAATTCAAAAACATTCGCGATTTCTGACACTTCCGAGTTCTACAGCTTTTATTGAACGCTCATTTTCGGCTTTGAAGCGCATAAAATCATACAAACGATCATCCCAGGGACAAGAAAGATTATCAAGCTTAGGACAGTTGTCCATTGAAAAATCTTAACTATGCAAAATGCAAACTAAAGATAATTTTCATTCTGAAATAATTCAAGAATTTTGTAAAGAAGAAAGGAGAATGGAATTTATTTACGAATAGTTATATTAATTAATATTGATTTTTTTCAATGCAATAAATATCGTAATTACCTACAAAAATTATAAATTATTTCTTATCCTTGGCGCATACCCGACTAAAATTTCACCGCACGCCACTGGAGAGAAGAACTACCAATATAATTTGGTAGTATCCAAGGAGGACGCAATGAAGGCTGAAACAGGTATTTTTTCTGAAAGTTTAATTTGATAATAAAATATTAATATAGAAATGTTTCTTTTTTAGATGTGCAATATTATAATATGTTCTTGGCACATGCCAAAATTCATTCAGAACCAATACCAATAGAAAATGCGACTGGAGAATCGGAGGAAGAAAATCCAATAGATTCGTTTGATAACCCTGTATGCTTACAGAATTTTGAAGAAACTACAGAAAAAATTTCATCGGGTTACCAAAGTACATTAGCATTAATTTATGCCGTAGAACAGCATTACTACGACTTAAATCACCCAACAAAAAGGAAACGTGTTTGGCAGAATATATGCAATGAGTTGATTACTCAAAAAATAGAAGTAAAAAAGAAATAGTCTATACATATATTTATTTATTTACTTATTTATTTATTTATTTATTTATTTATTTATTTATTTATTTATTTATTTATTTATTTATTTATTTATTTATTTATTTATTTATTTATTTATTTATTTATTTATTTATTTATTTATTTATTTATTTATTTATTTATTTATTTATTTATTTATTTATTTATTTATTTATTTATTTATTTATTTATTTATTTATTTATTTATTTATTTATTTATTTATTTATTTATTTATTTATTTATTTATTTATTTATTTATTTATTTATTTATTTATTTATTTATTTATTTATTTATTTATTTATTTATTTATTTATTTATTTATTTATTTATTTATTTATTTATTTATTTATTTATTTATTTATTTATTTATTTATTTATTTATTTATTTATTTATTTATTTATTTATTTATTTATTTATTTATTTATTTATTTATTTATTTATTTATTTATTTATTTATTTATTTATTTATTTATTTATTTATTTATTTATTTATTTATTTATTTATTTATTTATTTATTTATTTATTTATTTATTTATTTATTTATTTATTTATTTATTTATTTATTTATTTATTTATTTATTTATTTATTTATTTATTTATTTATTTATTTATTTATTTATTTATTTATTTATTTATTTATTTATTTATTTATTTATTTATTTATTTATTTATTTATTTATTTATTTATTTATTTATTTATTTATTTATTTATTTATTTATTTATTTATTTATTTATTTATTTATTTATTTATTTATTTATTTATTTATTTATTTATTTATTTATTTATTTATTTATTTATTTATTTATTTATTTATTTATTTATTTATTTATTTATTTATTTATTTATTTATTTATTTATTTATTTATTTATTTATTTATTTATTTATTTATTTATTTATTTATTTATTTATTTATTTATTTATTTATTTATTTATTTATTTATTTATTTATTTATTTATTTATTTATTTATTTATTTATTTATTTATTTATTTATTTATTTATTTATTTATTTATTTATTTATTTATTTATTTATTTATTTATTTATTTATTTATTTATTTATTTATTTATTTATTTATTTATTTATTTATTTATTTATTTATTTATTTATTTATTTATTTATTTATTTATTTATTTATTTATTTATTTATTTATTTATTTATTTATTTATTTATTTATTTATTTATTTATTTATTTATTTATTTATTTATTTATTTATTTATTTATTTATTTATTTATTTATTTATTTATTTATTTATTTATTTATTTATTTATTTATTTATTTATTTATTTATTTATTTATTTATTTATTTATTTATTTATTTATTTATTTATTTATTTATTTATTTATTTATTTATTTATTTATTTATTTATTTATTTATTTATTTATTTATTTATTTATTTATTTATTTATTTATTTATTTATTTATTTATTTATTTATTTATTTATTTATTTATTTATTTATTTATTTATTTATTTATTTATTTATTTATTTATTTATTTATTTATTTATTTATTTATTTATTTATTTATTTATTTATTTATTTATTTATTTATTTATTTATTTATTTATTTATTTATTTATTTAATTTATTTATTTATTTATTTATTTATTTATTTATTTATTTATTTATTTATTTATTTATTTATTTATTTATTTATTTATTTATTTATTTATTTAATTTATTTATTTATTTATTTATTTATTTATTTATTTATTTATTTATTTATTTATTTATTTATTTATTTATTTATTTATTTATTTATTTATTTATTTATTTATTTATTTATTTATTTATTAGGTTACTCCTGATATGTGCAATAGAAAGTGGCGTAATTTATTACGAACATATAAATCATGTAAAGACATTAATACTAAAAGTGGAAGAGCACCGGCAAAATTGATTTTTTTTGAGCAAATGGATTCTTTTCTTGGTACACAACCTTCCATTGCTAATACAACTTCTATAGATGTTGCCACTATAACAAATAAAGCAAAAGCTGTTGAAGCGGAATCAACAGAATCACTCAAAGAACATGAAGGTACAAATACAATCGAAGAAAATGTTAGCATTTTATCATCACAAGCTTAAGAACTTTCTACACCAAACAAAGAATTAGATTTAACACCGAAAAGTATGAAAAGAAAAAAAATACCAACTTGGAATATCTAAAAACGAAAATAGAGTACTTAAATGTGAAAAAAGAAGAGGCGAAAAATAGAGCAGTGAAGTTATCTGAATATATGGACACTAAAATTAAACTGGAAGAAAGAAAAATGGCTGCATTGGAGGAATTAGTTAAACTAAAAAAAAACACACACACACAATGAGAGAATAGTTGACTGAATACAATGTTGCTAATAAATATTAATTTTGTTTTCTTTTATAATGATCTTTCAAAGTCTAACATATCATTTAAATTATTACATATGTTGTGCAATGCACAAGCTGCTACAACGCACTTTGTAATAAAACTTATGTTATTGTTTTCAAACATTTTCAGACGTCGAAAACACTCTTTTAGTAACCCATAGGCATTTTCAATTACGACACGAGTCGCGGAATGTTGGTAATTAAATTCTCTCTGTTGTGGACTAAGATTACCATTATCTTTAAATGGTGGTAACAACCAAGGCAGACTGGGGTATGCTGAGTCTCCTAAGATAAAGTATTGGCCGAGCAATTCACCTGAATTGCACCGGTCGTACAGACTTGATTTTCTCAGCATTCTAGCATCGTGTAATGATCCTGGCTCCCCAGCAAAAACATCGATAAATCTTTTTTCATCATCGCAAACAGCTTGCAAAAGTATGCTGTGAGTTTTATATCTCTTGCAAAAATTGTGTTGGATATCTTGGCTTGGCTTTTTAATATTGATATGGCAACCGTCTATTCCTACTACTCCTCGTATACCTTTTATATGCCCAAAATTTTCTTCTATTTTACTAAGTGAATTTTCATCTGGCCAAATAATAAATTCATTGCTATAATTCACTAAAAACTGAATTACGACGTTTATGCAGCGATGTGCTGCACTCTGAGTTACATCAAATCTGTCCGAAATTTGCCTGTACGTTTCTTGGTTACTTAAGTACCATAAAGTCATTTGTAAATACTTTTCAGCTGCAATATTTTTGCGGCCAGAAACGTAAGATGCTACTACATTTGAGCAGAGAACTTTTGAAGTAAATAATTAAATGTTATCCGCGTTAACCCTTTGGGTACTAGTGGATACATAGTTCAACCACATTTTTGTGAATTTTTATCTACGCTCCTAATGGTGTTACAGCGCAACCACTGCTTGAGTTACGTTGAATATGACGCCATCTATCAGATCAAATTTAACTGACATGTTTTTTTTGCTACAGAAGCTAAATATGTTCACTGTAATATGTCAGTTTTTTCAATGGTGGACACCGCTGTAGTTTTAAATATTTAAAATTAAAATAATTAAATAAGAATGTCAGGTATGTGTGTTTTCTTGTTTAAAATGTATCTTAGAAATATAGTAATTGTACTTATATCTAATAATTCTTTTATAAAGTCATGTAATTGATGTGTAAATATATTGTGGTTATGTATCGATACCACACATGGAGGTATAAAATAAATATGGAGGGAGCGTCCGGCTGAAAAATTGAGGCCGGATGCCCCCACTCCAATGGGCTAGTTGTTTTGTCATGACCTATCATAACAAAACGCGTGTGCTTTCTTTGATTTGTAAGGTTAGATGATTTGTTTTTGTCTTCTTTGCGATTTTACTACGCTTTTTAGATATAATAAGGTGAGTTATTATTGCGGTAATATTTTAGAAATGGTTTAGCTATTTAATAAAGTGTTCTCATTATTTTTTTTTGTTGTAGTCATCTAAAAATGCCTGCTTGTGAAGTAGTTGGTTGTTTTAACAGAACAGCAAATAAATCTGCAAAACAGATGCAACACGAAAAAGAATATGGTCGCATTTCTTTTCATAGGATAGTATATTTTAATTTTACTTATAATTTATAGTTACGTTTGGGATTTGAGGTTTATAATAGGTATCGTTTTTGAGTTATATTGTTATTCTACTGATTTTGATAAGTTTATAATACATTTTATATAAGTGTGTGTGTGACGATTTTGTTATTGCAAATAATGGGCAGGTAATATAAATTTCAGATTTCCAAAGGATCATAATTTAAGGGAAATGTGGATAAACGCCATTGGAAGAAGAAAATGATCTCCGTCAAGTTCGGCTGTGATTTGTTCTGAACATTTCACTGAGGACTGCTTTGAAAAATCAGCTTTCTATACGAAATTGTTAAACGGGAAGGTGCCCTCCATTTTTCCGATGCAATATCAACATGTACAGGTATATTTATAGTTATTATTTACTCTATTATACAAACGTATACTCGTATAAACTAAATATACTCCATCTTTTCCATAACATGAATGTGGTAATTCTACTGATGCAGATTAGCAGTATAATGATATTCTTTGTATTTTCTAGATTACTGAATAAGTAACTGGGATCACTGAAGAAAGTTCAGCAAGTACGAGTACTGTTGATATTGCTACTGGCAGTGTTGTTCCCATACAAGTACAAACAGAACAAGAAAATTTACCCAGTTTACCTGGATCAAGTGATATCCGTCATTTTTTATCAAAAACAACATCATTTTCTCCGGAACGGCGGAGGACACGTCCCTATTCACCATCTAGAGCACAAATGCTTCAAAACTTTAAATATAAAACTTCCATTTATAGGAAAAAAATAAAAGTTTTGAAGCAACAACATAGAAGAAACATTAAAAAAATAGCTACTCTGAAAAACGTCTTAAATGATCTGAAAAAGAAAAACTTTATAAATGAAGAAACATATGATGTATTACAAAATATACCTGCTCCTCAAAAAGAAATATTGAAAAGACAATTAGGAAATGCAAGTAGGAAATATACACCCGAATTAAGAAAATTTGCACTAAATTTACATTATTACTCACCATCGGCCTACTCATATGTACGAAGAACATTTAACTCATGTTTACCTCACCCGAAAACATTGACGAAGTGGTACAAATCTGTTAATGGAGAGCCGGGTTTCACTGCTGAGTCTCTTACTGCAATTAAATATCGTGTAGAACAAGAACAATATATTATTTTATGTGCACTTATGTTAGATGAAATGTCAATAAGGCGTCATGTCGAATTTGATGGGAAGAAGTTCCATGGATATGTCGACATTGGATCTGAAGTTGAAGGAGATAATAGAGCCTTAGCTAAAGATGCTTTAGTTTTTGTTCTGGTGGGTATAAATGCAAACTGGAAAATTCCAGTGGGCTATTTTTTAACCGATGGTGCTTCTGGTGAACAACGATGCAATTTGGTGCGACAGTGCATAACATTAGCACGAGAAGTTGGAGTTAAGATTGTTAGCATCACATTTGATGGGGCGCCTTCAAACTTTGCTATGACGCGTTTGTTGGGTTGTCAAATAAGCCCAACAAACAATATGATCACGTCATTTTCTTATCCAGAAGACAGCAATGAAAAAGTATTCATTTTCCCAGACCCGTGTCACATGATAAAATTGGTTCGTAATAGTTTCTGTGACTGTAAGCACTTGATCGATGGCAATGGAGAGAAAATATCATGGATATTTTTGGAGAAACTGCACGAACTGCAAGAAGCTGAAGGTGTCCATTTAGGAAATAAATTAGGAGCAAGACACATAAAATTTTTCAAGCAAAAAATGAAAGTTAAACTGGCCACACAGTTATTTAGTGAATCTGTTGCCGATGCACTCGATATATGTGCTAACAAATTAAAACTACCCGAATTCGCAGGAAGCCAAGCAACAGTTAATTTCATACGAAACTTTAATAATATATTTGACATATTCAACTCGAGAAATATGTTGCAGTATGGATATAAAAAAACCTATAAATTCAAGCAATTATTTAGAGATTGCAGCATTTTTAATTGAAATGGAATTCTATATTTCAAATTTAAAATTTTTAAATGGAAATTTTGTAATAAATTCCAACAAGAAAACAGGATTTCTAGGTATTATTTTTTTTACAAATTTTATCCTTTTACATATTTACTAATTTGTATAATTTTTGTAGGCTTTGTTATATGCATGAAAAATATAAGGTCTCTTTATGAAGACATTTGCAAAGAGAAGAATTTGTTAAAATATATTCCGACATATAAAATGAGTCAGGACCACATAGAATTACTTTTCAGTGTAATTCGACAACATGGAGGTTTTAACAACAATCCGACGTCTCGCCAGTTCCAAGCGGCGTATAAAAAAATATTAATTCATACGGAACTAAAAGCAACATCCACAGGAAATTGTATTCCGTTAGAGAATATTAATATTTTGCACTGTTCGAGTTCTGTTAGTACAATAAATTCCAGCACTGGAAAAATGACTTTAGATGAAAATAATGATGATATAAATATTGTCTGCGATCAATTTATTACAGACCATGATTATCTGTTCGATGCCAGTAAGATTACTGAATTTACGGAATATATTATTACATATATTGCTGGTTTTGTAGTAAGACGTTTATCACTTCTAATTAATTGTGATGAGTGTGTCAGTAGTTTGATTCAAGAAACCACCAGTAAAAATATGTACACTTTAATTAATGTTAAAAATAAAGGTGGATTAATTTATCCTTCAGAGGACGTAATTAGAGTATGTTATAAAAGTGAACAAATTTTGCGCTCAAATGCCTCCAAAATTTTTGAAAACAAACCTATTTTTAAATTAACATCTGCCATTTTAAAATATTTTATAAATGTAACTGTATTTTCAAATTTGAACCAGCATATTTTTCAGCAAACACCATTAGAAAACCATAGAACACATTTAATAAAATCTATTTCCGAACAATATTTAAAAGTCCGTTATTTTTATATATCCCGTAAACAAATAGATAAATCAGAAAATATAAGAAATTTTAACAATAAAATGGTACTTTTTAAAGGCCAATAACTTTTATATTATATATTACATGTAATTACATAATATATTACATATTTACTTATATAAATATATATTTTTTAATTTTTATAAATTTTTCTTATTTTATGTTACTCCAAATATCCCTCTTCCGAATTCATCCATAGAAGTAAAAAATGTTTTAGCTAATTATGTATAATACAAATTGTTTATTAAATTTTTGTTTAATTGTAAAATGCGTAAGTATAAAGTTTTTTCGTTCATGTTTTGCAATAAAAATATTCCATAACATTTAATATCAATTCACTACAGTTCAAAATAGTATACAAAAACCAATTTTTCTTTAATATATATTATACATAATGTTAAAATTTGCGTTTAGTTCCTTTTCGTATTATACTAGTTTTAATATTTGTGTAAAACTCCAAATTACAATTTGAATTTGCCTCCTCTCTGTATCCCCACTCCAATAGGGAAAATTTCCGTGTAGCGTCCGTTCCCACAGTGCCTCAATCCCCTCGCCTACATTTACAGTTTAGACTCCCTCCATATTTATTTTATACCTCCATGATTTCTAGTCATATTTGTATCCGAGATCTATGCTATCAAGTCGTATGTTATCGGAAATCTTCGGTACGTTTCGTAATACCAACTTAACATCGTAACAAAACTTACTGGTGGCATAAAAGTTAACTTCAATGGCAGATAACCAAAGTTGGCAACACGAGTCTGCGCATGCGTGTTGCAATCTAGACGAAAATCGTATAGAAAAATACGTCCGACCGCATATGTGTATACTAGAATCTCGGATGAAAATTTCCTGATTTACACTATGCTAGATTTGTCTAGAAATTTCTCGGATGACTCTAGTACTAGAATATAGACGAAAAAAGTATAATGTAAAACAGGCTTTAGAGTCGTATCAAAAATAGTGGCGCCGCTATTTTCATGAGACTAGTATGAAATTATATGCTACTCATTTCACAGTATTGAAACGAAACTAAATTCATTATTATTTGTATTTGACGAACGGTGTATTTGTTGATACAGTTGCATTGTGTTTCTGAAGTTGCTTTTAGTTTTAGACAGTTAAGAATTTATTTTATTTATTTATTTATTATACATTCAGGATCATAAGTATGATATGAACATGTCAAGATTAATTATAAAAACATTATAAAAAAAAACATCCAAAAGAAGTCAGTGCATGTGACATTATAAGAATAAAATAAATACCCTTAACTATGGGATAGATATTCTTGTTCACTATAAAAACAGTTTTGAATTAAAAAAAATTTCAATTTGGTTTTAAAATTATTTAGGGAACTACTTATTTTAATGTGCTCCGGCAAGTGATTGAAAAAAAGTGCACCTTTGTATTCCGGAGATTTTCTACCAATGTCTAGACGTCTGTGAGGCATTCTAATTAAGTCCTTCTGCCTGGTGTTGTAGCTATAAATGTTACTATTAATATTAAATTTATGTTTATTTTTATAAATTAATATACAAAGTTGGTAAATATAACAAGATGGAACGTATTGTTTTCTACCAGTTAGAAAAGTCTCTACCCATTTCAGAGAGTTTCCTCTTAATCCTATTTTTTCAAGCTTCTCTAAAAGAATATTATGGTCAACGCAGTCAAATGCTTTGCTTAGATCGCAGAAAATGCCTACTGGGCATTCCCCATTCTCAATGTGACAAATAATTTTTTCATAAAATGTTCGTACAGCACAAATTGTTGAAGAACTAGTCTGAAAACCAAATTTATTAGGGTTAACTATGTTATTTTGTTTAATGAAAGATTGTAGTCTATCCAGAAAACAATATTCATAAATCTTTGAGAAGATTGAAGTCATTGCAACTGGTGTATAGTTATCCATAGATTTGCGATCACCTTTTTTGTAAACTGGTATTACTTTACTTAATTTGAGAATTTCTGGAAATTTTCCAGATTCAAATGAAAGATTTATTAGGTATACTAATGGTGTAAGAATTAAATTAATTATTGATTTTATTAAGTAACCTGAAATATCATCCGGCCCGGATGATTTTTTATTTTTAAGTTTCTTATTTAATAACGACAACATTTCGTATTCAGTAAAAGGTGTTAGAAATAAACTATTGGATTGCTGACGCATATTACTACCAATTAAATGATCAGTATTGTTAATATTTTTTATAGTATTAAGAGGAGCATCTCTCAAAAAATGGTTGAATTTATTAATAATTACCTAAGAATTAGTTACTTCAACCCCATTATCCAAAATACTTAGCTCAGGCTCAATATCTGAATTAATACCCTTAGATGAGTTGATAACTTGCCAAGTGTTTTTAATAACATTGTTTGAGGAGAATATTTTATTTTGGTAGTACTCTTTTTTCGTTTCCTTCACCAGAAGAGAATGCTTTGATTTAGCCTCATTATAAGTCCTTGTAAGCAAAGAAAAACTTTTCTTTAACTGAAATAAATTATTAAGATTATAACTAGAACATTTAACAGCATCATTTATCCACGGTTTCTCGGAATTTATAATTTTAGTTTTTTTGACGGGGAAACTGTTATTGAAGTAATATAAGAACTGTTCATAGAATTCATTGAATGCCTCATCAGAGTCGTTTCTTGTGTATATGTCTGACCATCTTTCTTTGCCTAATTGATTTTGAAATATTTGCATATTACAGTTACTAAAATTCCGTCTGTAGCCATGTGTATAATTGATATCTGATTGATTTATCTTCGAGTTTAACAAAACGGATTTATGATCAGATATAAAGTTTTCTAATACATCACAATATGCATTATTAATGTTTGAAAAAATATAGTCTAGTGTATTATCCTTTCTTGTGGGTTCTTTAACTAGATTATTCATATTAAAACTCTGGAAGATATTATTTAACATATTAAAATCTTTAGAATCTCTTACCGGATCAACATTAAAATCACCTAGAACAATAACATATAAATTTGGTTTATATAAAGAATCTAATACCTGATATAATTGATCACAAAATTCATATATATTAGAGTGCCTTGGAGATCTATAGCAAACTAGTATTATTACTGTCGTTTTTGAATCTACATACCAATATGCACCACAAATTTCAAACTGTTTTTCTTTACAATAATTAGATAAATCTATACACTTTGTTTTAACATTACATTTAGCCCAAATTCCAACTCCACCACCTCTGAATTCAGATCTAGAAAAATTTGAAATAGGTTTAAAAGTTTGAAAATGAACATACTTTATTGAGTTCTGTGTACGCCACGTTTCTGCTAAGCATATGAATTTTATATTATTGTAACTTTGTGCATACTCAGTTAAAATGATATCTATTTTATTCTCCGTCAATGCCTGACAATTTAAAAAAATAAAATCATGATTCATATCGAGAATTGTATTTCACTTTACTTGTTCTTTCGGGGTAGTCCTTTGAAAAAACCGAGTCACATACGTCCCATAAGGCCATTTATCCTCGTTCATTGCTTGGTTGAGATTTACTGAATTAATTATTACTTTGAATGATGCGTAATGTTCGGGATGTTTGGATTTTATATCTTCATACTTCACTTCAGGAAAATCATCTTTAAGAAAATTTGTCAAGTCATCTACATTTGTTTCAGGTTTAAGTCTGGAGACAAACAAGAATGACTTTTTTGGAGCAACTTATAATGTTGAATTTTCTTTTGCTTGTCCTACAATTCTTAATATACCCTTTTTATTATTTTTACCAGGCACCTTGTCCGGATTTGATTTAACCTCCTTATGATAATTGTTACTGTTTACATTTTCAGCCATTTTGTTATCACTTTTTGTGGATTTGTTTGCAGTTTTTTCTGTTATCGACTTCATTTTATTTTTATTCGCATCTTTTGTATTTGCACTGTCAGATGATGATTATTTATTCCTTGTTTATTAATTGAACAGCTGTTCGAGTTTGACTGTGGCAATATTTTTTCTTTCAGCGGTCTCGATCTTCCAATCTTATCATTTTGAAGTAGTGATATTATTAATTCTTGATCTTTTATTCTACTTTCAAGATGAGTAATTATTTTATTGTATATATTACACTTATCTCGCGAGTCTTCCAATTTTTGCAATGTAATAGTACACATGGTACAAACACCATTGTCACCAGCATCGACAAATATTTCATTATCTTCATCCTTTTTAACTTTATTTGCATGTTTTCTTAGCAAACTGTTGTCACTTTGATTATCAGGTAACGTACCATGAATTATTAATTAACTTCCACACTCAGAAACGCGTCAACTTTATTCGCCATCTTATCTTGCTTCTTACTTAAGTACTAAAGGTAAGGTAATATTTTAATGATTTTATGTTGAAATAAAGTTTAAAATTTTCTCCAAAAAAAAATTATACAGATGTCGGCGACGATAAATTGGTCCCGAGAGGCCACGCTTCACTTGATAAGTGTATCTATATGAAAAACGAACATGTCTCTGGAATTTGAAAACACCAGACTACCATAACTGAGAAAAAAATCGGGATGCTTTAGCAAAAATGGTTGCAATAGTGAGCAAATTCTATCCGAACGTTACAGGTATAAAATAGGTTGTAATGTGATTATGTGAAACAGATAAATAACAACTTTTTGCAGCTGATGACTGCAGAAATAAATACCAAAACCTGCGGACTCAGTTTTGTAGGGAACATTCAAAGTGTACTGCCTCATTAAAAAGCGGTGCTGGTACAGAGGAAATTTACCAGCCTAAATTGTAGTGTTATGAACAACTTATGTTCCTCAGAGATTCCGTGCAACATAAGAAAGGATCATTATATGGTGGAGTAGAAGAAAATTTAAGCAATGGTGAGAAAAAAGGAATGGTTATTGAATATTTAGAGGAAGACGAGGATGTCAGTATTTATTTTATATGATCTGTATTTATTTATTAATCTTATCGTTCAACTTGGTCAGTTACAAATGTAGATTGGCACAGCATTTAAAAAAATCAATTTTCCATATTATTATTATAAAATATGTATATTTAAAATTTCTACTAAAGAAATGCAACCCAAAGTGATGGAGACGGAAAAATATGACAACTACGCCTTCACCAGAGCCAGGTGCCATAATACCCAGAAAATTAATGAGAAGTGGCAGTTCCAGCCGAGGGCACTCCCCTGCTCAAGAAATGACTTCGCTGACATCTACAATACCATCTTATTTACAAAGTAAAAAAAGGACTGTGACAAATTTAAAATATTTGGGGAATATTTGGCAAGTAGCCTCAGATCAATGTATAGGAAAAATCAAATAAACGCCGAAAAAGCTATATTACATACAATTATAAAATACACGAATTGTGACAGTGATGAATATGAATAAAAACTTAAAGAAAATGTTAGTTTTATTAATATATTCCATTGCACGCTTTCGGTTGGATGAACTTTCTAAATAAGTAAGAAATACTAAATATAACAATTCACGTCGATTTGTTTAATAAAATTACTTAAAAATGAAAATAAATAAAAATGGTAATGGGTAGTACCATTTACGAATGAGTGATGCTTGCGATAGTTTGTCAAATCGAAATATAAATAAATTAAGTTCAAATATGAAATTTCTTGATAATATTTAAAAATAGAAAATTCTTAAATATATCTGCAGTAAAGTACCATTTCCGGTTGACCGATGTTTACCAAAAGTTTAATAAATAGAAGTCTGACTTTAAATGTAAAATTTCATGCTTTTCCGTTAAGTAAAGAATTTGAGATATACATGTCCACAGACATCAACAGGAAACTTATTTAGTGCGATCACTATGTCCCTATACATAAACAGGCGGTTGAGAAAAAGAACATTTTATGGTGGTGTACATGTAGTTCTAGCGTAGAGGAATCTCAGGAAAGAAATATTACGGACGGAAGAAATGGTAATTGAATATTTAGAAAACAATGATTGAGTAATTATATTTATTTCTTTCATTTATTTATTGCTTATTATTTATATAATCATCTTGCCAATTAACTTGACCAACTGTATAAAACAGTTCATGAATATAAATAGTTCGCAAATTTGTTGCTATTTGTGTTGTTCTGCTGCCTGCGTAGAGATTTGTCTAAATTTCTTAATCTACCATCGTTGATATCTGTATTCGGGTCGCCAGTGTACTGCTGACCTCTTCGTATTAATAAAAAATTGTGCAATCCACAGCAAACTGCAGTAATTTTTTCTACTTTACTGACATCATGCAGATTTATCGGATTCGAAAGTACCCGGAATCTGTTGGCTAGAATACCGAACGCATTTTCAAAGATCCTCCTCGCACGAATTACACGATAATTATAATTTTTTTGGTTTTTATTAAGACCGTGGTATCTAAAAGGTTTCATTAATCTATTCGACAGCGGGAAAGCATCATCGCATACAAAAACGAACGGTGTTCCCTCTTTACTGTCTGGAAGTAGTTCATATTGTGGAATATTTAATGAATTATTGTGAATGTGTTCAGATAAGTTACTATTTCTAAACACTCCACCATCGCTTACACGACCGTTAGCACCAATATCAACACATAAAAATTTGTAGTTACCATCAGCAATTGCAAGTAGAGCAACACTGTCAGTGCCCTTGTAATTGCGATAAAAAGAGCCTTCAGACCTCGGGCACAAAAAATTTATATGTTTGCCGTCTATCGCACCACGGCAAGCTCCTGACTTATCCGATTGCATACCTATTTTATTTTCTTTGATTGCAGATTCATCTGAAGAAAGCTTGATCAAAGCCAGTCAGAACATTGATGCAAGCGCAACTACTGAGGAAAAAGCCAATCAATTGAATGTACTATGTGCCGCGGTCAAAACTAATACGACGAACAAATCGGCTGATGGAAAAACTCTTGACGAGTCAAGGTCCTCCTCTTCTTCATCGGAGTCAAGCAGTTCCAGTGATTCAAGTGATGGAAGCGACTCTGAAGTTTTCGATGATTCTGATGCAGACAAAGACTGGAACCCTTCATCTGACGAAAGCAGTGAAGATAAATTTCAGAAAGGCATTGACAGTGTCGTTATCACGGCCCAAACACCTTCAAGTACTGATATTCCTGACCTACAGTCTGTTGATAGTACCCCTGCCTCAACCAGTAATGCCGAAATCTCCATTGCTACTACCGTTGATATTCTAAGTCCAGTTAAAAAAGGCAAACGAGAAAGAAATGGATCCAGCTGGAAGAGGAACATGTTGCAGGCAGCTAGAAATTGTGGGAAAGTGTACGAAAATCATTCAAAGAAACCTGAAAAGCGTGTGAAAGAAGCAAGAAAAATTAAACCTCCATGTAAAGAGAAATGCCGATTAAAATGTTCTGAAAAAATAACTGAAGATGAAAGGAAGAGTGTTTTTGATGCGTATTGGAACCTGGGGGACATTGCCAAACAGAAGGAGTTTATTCATAACTGCACAACAGAAATTAAACCTAAATATCGTTACGTGCGCGAAGGTGGACAAAGGCCACGAAGAAATCATAATGCTGCGTTCTTTTTTAATCTTGGTGACAGACGCATTCGTGTTTGTAAATTGGTTTTCAGAAATACGTTAGACATCAATGACCGCCCTATTCGCACTGTCTTTGAGAAGAAAGATAAACTGGCAGGTGCCGTGATGGCCGAAGATAAAAGAGGAAAGCACGGTAATCAGCCCAAGATGAACGAAGCTGTTAGGAATAGAGTTATAGACCATATCAACAGAATTCCTAAAATTGAGAGTCATACGCGCAAAAACACCACAAAATACTATATTGAAGGGGAAAGGACCATAACTGACATTTACCACGATTACGTAAGCGAGTGCAAAAGAGATAATGTTACCTTCAGTAACTTCAATTACTTCTATAACATTTTCACTAATGACTTTAATTTAAGTTTTTTCCAGCCCAAAAAAGATCAGTGCGAAACATGTGTTGCTTATGAGAATGCGTCAGAGACAGAGAAAGTGAACTTGAAGGCAAGTTATGATCAGCATTTGGTTGAAAAAGAGCTATCAAGAAAAGAGAAGGAGAATGACAAACAGACACTAGTGGATAAAGCCTTATTAGCAGTTTACGATTTACAAGCTGTCGTGCCATTGCCAAAAGGCGACTGCTCAGCTTTTTACTATTCGTCTAAATTGAATGTCCTAAACTTTACAATTACCGATCTTCTTAAAAAAAACCACTGAATGTTATGCTTGGGATGAATCAAACGGCCACCGTGTTCGTGTGTTTTAAAATATATTGAGAAAAACATTGGAACATACAAGGATCAGTTCATGTTAGCCGCATACATCTTTGCTCTCCGTAAATACAGCCTTAACTCTATCACTCACAAATTTCTAATCAAAGGTCATACCCAAAACGAAGGGGATTGCGTTCACTCGTTGATTGAAAGGAAAAAGAAACAAGCTCTTAAAAGTGGCCCAATTTATACGCCAGAAGGTCTCATTCCATTGATCAGAATAGCAAAAAGAACGGGTGGACCATTTTCTGTAAATGAACTTTGTTAATGATCACTTGAGCCCTAATAATAAATTTTTATTAAAAAAAACAAAAGAAACTGCTCGTGAAAAAGGTTTCAAATACTCGTGGGTTAAAAACTGCAAAATCTTTGTACGTAAAAATGATAATAGTCCGATAATCATAATTAATACCGAAAAAGACCTAGGTAAATTAAATTAAATCAAAAATGTTAATACAATACAACATTAATCATATTATTTTTAAATATGATTAGCATATACTATTAAAATGTTCGCGGTTTAAAAACTAAATTAATCAGTGTGTATAACGAAATCACTGCAAACAACTACGATGTAATTTGCTTCAGTGAAACTTGGCTTAATGATTCTGTTAATGATAGTGAACTCTGTGACTTAAGCAAATACTCAGTTTTTAGGAGAGATCGTAAGGATCCTAACAAAAAGCAAGGCGGCGGTGTTTTAATTTTAGTCAAATACTATTCCCAATCGTATTCAGATTGGTGTTCGAGCGCTGAAGACATCTGGGTATCTGTGTCTAGTAGCAACCACCAGAAATTTTTTTATATGCTGTGTTTACATTCCTCCCCAAAGGGATTCTAACATCTACAGCGACCATTTCAACAAGATAAATGACGTTTTCCTGCAACTTGCTTCGGACAACGTACTAATAATGAGTGACTATAACCTGCCAGAATTACAGTGGTCAAAAACTCCCCCCTCGCCAGTTATCCTAAGAAGATCTGATACCCATTCCCTGTTAATAAACACTATTTCTATCTGTAATTTAAAACAGTACAATTACATTTGTAATCATCAAGGCACTATTTTAGATTTAATTTTTTGTACAATCGATCTAATCATATCACACTGTAACGAACCAATTAGTAAATTAGATCAATTTCATCCTGCTCTAGAAATACATTTTAATCTATTAAATTTCAAACCTCTTGAAAATAATTATTTTGCACGGTACAACTACAATAAGTGTGATTATGAAAATATCATATATAAATTATCCGCTATTGATTGGGACACAAAATTAAGTCATGAAAATATTAATGACAATGTAAAAACATTTTACGATATTTTATACAGTCTTTTGGATACCTTCTGTCCTCTTCAATATCATAAAAACAGAAAATATCCAAAATGGTTCTCAAAATCTCTCATAAAAATAATAAATGAGAAAAATAAATTCCATAAAAATGGAAAACTTACAATAATATTGATGATTACAATACGTTCTCGATACTTCGTAGAAGATATAAAGTTGTTTTATCTCAAGATTACAATAATTATATTAAATTCATTGAAAATAGCATGAAATCTAATATTAATTGTTTTTGGCAACACACAAAAAATTTCCGCAAAGATAACAACTTACCAAATTCAATGTTTTTAAACGATACTGTTGCTCTGTCGGGCGATAAAATAAGTAATCTTTTCGCTTCTTACTTCGAATCAGTGTACACAACTCACTGTAACATTAATAACACAGAACATAATTCTTCGAACTTAAATATAGGCCATGTAGTAATACAGGAAAATGAAATATTAGAACGTCTATGTACGCTAAATATTAAAAAGGGTTGTGGACCAGACGGCATACACCCTAGCTTTATCAGAACCTGTGCTTATTACCTATCGTACCCACTTTTTCTACTTTTTAATAAATCACTTCAGGCAGGAGTATTTCCAGAAATATGGAAATTATCACACATCACACCCATTTTTACCTTCCGTCACCTTTAGGTAAGGAAGGTATTGTCTTTGGTCAAAAAATTCGGTGGTGAGTTTTTGATGAATAAGCACGTTTTAGGGTCCCTAGAATAAGATTTTACTATTTTTACGATGATGTCTGTATGTGTGTGTGTGTGTATGTATGTGTGTGTGTGTGTGTGTGTGTGTGTCTGTGTGTGACAAAATTTTCTAATGCGATAACTCTAATACCACAATTCCAAAAATTATAATTCTTTCGTATTCCTCTTCGTTACATCCATGTGAAGAGCTGATTAGATTTTGGTTAAAATTGGTCAACCGGAAGTACCCTCATTTGAAGATTTTAACAGTTTTTCTTGAAAAAACGATGTTAAATATCATTTTTTCACATTTAATGTTATTATAAATATTAAAGAATTATTTATTCTCTATACGATTTGAATGCATTTTATACTTCATATTAAATGGACATAGAGTTAAAAAAATTATAAAGAAATTAAATACCATATATATTAGTCAGCTTTGCTATAACTCTGGAAACAGCTGCTACATTAAGAAAATTCTGATTGAAAGGTGTCAGTGTCAAGTGCAGTTGACAGTATGTTTATGTTATAATTTTACTGGATATATAGGACCTTTTGTTAGAAACTTTCTGTATGGAATTTGTATAAAATACATACAACCGCCTTAAGGTAATGTACAAGAAATATAATCTTTTGCAAGGAACTTTCTGTGTGACATTTATACAAAATACATAGAACTGACGGAAGGTAATGTGCTGGCCACATCAGATTTTTAAATCTGGAGATAAGCGAAACATAGCTAACTATCGTCCAATTTCCATTTTGTCAACATTTGGAAAAAATTTCGAATATTTAATTGTTAATAAAATAAAACGAGATGTTAATACCACAATTATTATTCCCAAACAGACAGGGTTTTGTAACAAAAAGTCTGTCTTAAATAATTTACTCCCTTTTACTGAGTTTGTTAGCAAGTGTCTAGATGACAGAACACAGATAGATGTTGTGTACACGGATTTTAGCAAAGCCTTCGACAGAGTTAATCACACTTTATTAATAACCAAACTAGCATCTTACGGTATTCACGGTACTCTTCTACGATGGATTGAGTCGTATATAAAAAACCGTTCTCAGTTGGTCTTTGTCAATGGTTACAAATCGCGTACGATAAATGTTCCTTCAGGTGTACCACAAGGATCACATTTAGGGCCGTTACTATTCAATCTTTATATAAATTCAATAGGTGACTGTTTCAATCATTGTGATTTTCTCTTGTACGCAGATGATTTAAAAATATTTAAAAGTATTACCTCTTTAACAGATTGTTACCTACTGCAGAACGAATTGTCAAACCTTGATAAATACTGCACTGAGAACGACTTAACCTTAAACATTTCAAAATGTTCTGTCATAAGCTTCACTAGAAACAGGAATATTGTCTCATTTAATTATAGAGGAAAGTCGCCTAATTTCGGATAGTTGCCTTATTTCGGATAGTGGTGTATCTAAGAAACGAACCTTTGCTGCAAACTGAAATCTACTTCTATGTAAAGCGGTAAGTCAAACAAAACGTATACTGTCTTATTTACGCTGTACATCGGTTTTCTGTTAGATGGCAGCACTTATCGTCTGAACGTACAATCGTAGTTTTTTTTATTCTGTGATTGAAGCCTTGTTTTCTTTATAAGTACATGTTATAGAAATCTGTGTTTTTGATCACGGTAAGTTAAGATATTGATTAACCTATCACTTTAGCCGAAATTAGGTAATTTATAAAAATGTTAATTTTACAATATTCTAACCTGAAATTGACAAAGTTGCCTAATTTCGGACAGACTAGGTCCCTCAACTGCAGATATCCGAAATTAGGAATCCAAATTCGTGGCGTATACAGAGTTCAGTATTTCAAGCTGTTTTAGGAGTAAAATGTTTATTTTTAGAACACCATGCCTAGGAACGCCAAAAAACATAAGCAGTGGGACCCTGACCGAATGATACAAGCTATTCGAGCCGTCAGAGGAAAGGAAATGGGATATCTTAAAGCCTCCAAATTATTTGCAGTTCCAAAGTCGACATTGGAAGATTATGTCAAGCAGAATAATAAAACTCCAGAGCAGTTAGTTGCTGTTCCGATTGGAAGAAAGCCAGTTCTTTCTGAGGAAATGGAAAAAGATTTAGTGTCCTATTGCTTGGAAATGGATAGGCGATTTTATGGAATAGGCACTGCCGATATTAAAAGGCTTGCCTATCAAATAGCACTAAGGAATGGTATATGTCATCCTTTTTCTCAACAGACCAAAACAGCCGGTAAAAAATGGCTGAAAGGATTTTTGAAACGCCATTCAATTCTAGCCCTTAGAAAACCACAAGGCATATCAAAAGCTAGAATAAAAGGCTTCACTCCGGAAAACGTTAATAAATTTTTTGATCTTCTGGAACCAGCAATGGAAAATATTAATTATAACCCTGCAAGGGTCTACAACGTTGATGAAAGCGGCATAACAACGGTCCAATCAAAAAATACACGTGTTATAACCATGAAGGGCAAGAGACAAGTTGGTGCAGTCACTGCTGCTGAAAGAGGAGCATTAGTGACTGTTGTTTTTTGCATGAATGCTGCTGGTGGGTTTATCCCACCGTTATTCGTCTTTCCAAGAAAAAACATGAAAGCAGAATTGTTAGACGGAGCACCACCAGGTTCGATTGCAGCATGTCATCCATCTGGATGGATTCAACAACATATTTTTTCTCAGTGGTTGCAACACTTCATTTCTCACGTGAAACCTTCTCGTGAAGATCCAGTTCTGCTTATCCTCGATGGTCACTATAGCCACACAAGGAATATAGACGTAATCGAAGCAGGGCGCAAAAACTACGTTACAATTCTGTGTATCCCGCCACACACTTCTCATAAAATCCAACCTCTGGATTTGTCATTCATGTCGCCTTTCAAAACTTACTATTCTCAACAAATTGAAATATGGTTGAGACAGAATCCTGGTCGCATTGTCAACGCTTATCAAATTTGTAAGTTAATGTGCCCTGCATATTTAAAAAGTGCAACTGCAGAGATTTCCGCTAATGGATTTCGGAAATCTGGAATATTTCCTTTTAATAGGAATAAATTTTCCGATCTTGACTTTATAATTGAAAGACAAAGAGAAAGGACACCACCAGGTGATATACCACAAGATAATGTTGAAATAACACCTCCAAGAGATCTGTCAAAATCGAAAGAAATTACTCAAAACGATATTGAAAAAACACCTCCAAAACAAGATCCAATAAAGCCAATTGCAAGATCCACAGTTATCGAGACAAACAAGAAAAATATCATACGCGCACAGGATATTAGCCCGTTACCTTCTTGCAGTGGAATCTCACAGGCGAATAAAGGAAGAAAACCTCGGCAAGGTTCTAGTTGGGTGATAACTAGTACACCTTATAAAGATCAGCTAGAAGAAAGCTTGCGCGAACAAGAGCGAAAAAAAGCTTTGAAAGAGAGAAGGAAGAAACCAAAACTAAGTTCCGAATTAACATATGAACATAAACAAAAGACTTTATCACGAAATAAGCACAAAAGGAAGGATCAATGGAGCAGCGATGAGTCATCCAATTCTGGAGATGAACCTATCCTGGATGACGACTCTGATATGGACGTAGATGATGAAGTTGAGGACGCAGAATGCATGTTTTGCAGCAGTTTGTATTCTGAGGATACGCGAGGTGAGCAGTGGATAAGGTGTATGAAGTGTTTTAGGTGGGGTCATGAACAATGCGCTAACTCTGATAAGAAAAAAACATATGTATGCGACTTTTGTTTGGAAATATAATTAGATAAATATCTGGTTTCTTAATTTCGGATATGGTATCCGAAATTGGGAGCTCTATTTTCATTGACACAGAAATACTGTAATTTCGTTTATATATATTTTTTGTAAAAATAAAATGTAATAAAGTTGTTCTGATAACAAACATTGCTTCTTTAATATCCAATATATATTATCAAGTGGATAAAAGTTCAAAAAGTATTACTGATTTCAAAATAATGGGTCAATCTTAAAAGGTATCCGAAATTAGGCGACTTTCCAATTACATGATTTGGTCTTAGAGCGCAAAACCACTGTTAGAGACCTTGGTGTTCTGTTTGATTCTAAATTACTTTTTATCGAACAGATTGATACCATTGTTCGCAGAGCTTATAAAATAATAGGATTTATTTACAGATATTGTAAACATTTTAATACACTATATTCGTTCTTATTATTATACAAGTCGCTAGTACTTCCTATTATTGAATATGCATCGCAAATATGGAACCCAGTTTACAATAAAAACATAAATAACTTAGAGTCTGTACAGAAAAAATTTGTAAATATATTTAAATTTAAATTCTCATTATACAATGAAAATTACAGTGATATCCTACAACAATTAAATCTTAAATCATTGGAACAACGTAGAACTGCAAACGACATGCTTCTATTACACAAAATTGTAAATAATTCTATTGATAATTTTTCTATTATTGATAATATAAATTTCCACGTTCCTCCGTCCAACACACGTAATAAAAATCTTTTTTATATTTTGAAATGCAAATCTAATAATCACAAAAACTCGCCTATCAATAGAATTATGTCATGTTATAATAGAAGTTTCCAACATTTAGATATTTTTAATTTATCTTTAAACCACTTTAAAAATGCATTACACAGTTATGACACTACATAACATTATCTTTGTTTTTTTTCTTTTTATACTTCTGGTCTATGTATTTGGTAAATGTCATATATTTATAGGTACTCATATTGTATAGTTCTGTAAATATTTAATTGTACATAAGCGGAAGCCTATTATTGGGTAATCTGTTGGCTTCCCGTAAATAAATAAATAAATAAATAAATAAATAAATAAATAAATAAATAAATAAATAAATAAATAAATAAACTTTCTTATGAAGACTTCTTCGATTTGAAACTTTTAGCCTCTGATATCGGTCCTTTACGTATCGTAAAAAATACACAAAATCAACTTGTTAAATTTAAAGAGATCAAAGTGATGCGAGTTCAAACAAATTCTCCAAGTTCGTTATTTTATAAACATTCTTATGGGGATTCAGACTTTATGGAAGCCATAATTATAACAAAAACCAAGCCATGTAATGTTCCGTTAAAACCTGCCTTCAACCAAAAGCCAAGATTTCTGACGCTAAAAAGAATGACCTTATGCGACTTATTGAAAAGAATTAATACCAAAAGTTTACAAAACGTTCTATGAAAGTATTTAAATTTGAAAGTTTCAAATTTAAACACTTTCATAGAACGTTTTGTAAACCTGGCACAGTAATAATTATTCATTTGTTTCAATTTATTACTATATTATTTTCATTTGTATTTATTTTCTTATTTTGTATTATTTTTTAAACTTGTAGTTTTCCCGAAAAGGTTTTGGAGTTTGACTTACAAAATAAAATTATATTGCCTCTATCTTAGTTTTATATTAATAACAAAATTCCTGTTCCTTTCCCAAACTCATTCTTTTAATTTAAACTGGAAGATGTAATAAAACTAATAATCTAAATAAAGTATAACTGCCTATTTGGAATGGAATTATCCTTGCAAGGATGACATAGCTCAAAGTACTTCAATGACAGACTTCCAAATTGCATTATTTTAGTGAAAACAACGTCATATTTTGACATACTCCAAGCACCATCAATGAAATTTTGAACAAAAACGTCATAAATCAAAAGGAACTTTAAAATTTAAACTTTTTATACTTTTACTCTTCTTTAAACAGAGAGAAATCGTCAGATCTTATCTAAAAAGATCTGCTGCATAATAAAAAGTTCAATCGGAGGCTTCATATTTATTTTTAATACATTTTATTCTACTTTTAAACTTTAAAATCATGTTTTTTAATATATGACGTTGATGAAATGAGTGAGCGAAATGTGACCGCTGTTGTACCACAAAATTTCAGTGTCATGTACATCTTCTTCTTTATAAAACCCGACACGACAGAATCGTATTGGTGTGGCCGGGGCTTTAGACCAGGAATAGAGGGGAGACAAGACATAGTCATTCGTATGTTTCCAAATCATCTGTGCGATTTTGAACCTTATTGGCGACTAAAATTAACGTGAATCCCTCAAGCGGACGATATTTGCAACTCTTGAAAATGATATTCTGTTATTCAACTTTACAGTAATTATATTGGATTCCTTGCCGCTTTCTTGTTTGTGTATTTGTTTTAAAGTACATATAAATTACTTTGCAATTTGAGCAAAGAACGAAAAAATATTAACAACGTCAATTGCTGCGTTTATGGCTGTCATTCTCGGGGTAGTAAGAAATTATCTGTCCCAAAAATTGGTAAGATGAAGAGTGACATCCAAAATAAATTTGGTAAAATGGAGTCTATTGATAAAAGAGAGGGCTGGATTAGGAAAATACGAACTGGAAAACAAGTGATAAGATGATAACGAAAATGAAAAGTATTGTATTATTTCCTGACCAATTCATGAGTAAAATAATACACTTTTCACTTTATGTGTAGCATTCAATATATTTCTTACACTTGTAATTAAAACAATTTGAAAGATATTTGACATTAGTTCCATTTTAATTTTCTTAACTAAGTAAAGTAAATACATATTTATTTAACATCCATGAATAATATATGGTACTATTTTACTATCTTCTACAAAATATTAAGACAGCTGTAATGTGTTTGCACTGGCCACTATGATGGCCAGCTATACAAGAGCATTTTGTAAATAATCAATTGTAAATTTAAAGTTCTAATCTCATAAGGATGTGCCGTTAGAGCACTTGTTTTAAACAAAGCTCAATTTTTTTTTAGTCTGTAGCACTATGTTCATTAACGCCACATAAAAATAACAACCCAGGATTCAATAATTCTTCCCCTTCTATAAAACTTCGAGAAGAATTTGTTGCCTCCAAATATTTAAACATTTTCTTAGAAATAAGTCTAAGATAACTTTCTTCGAATGTCATTATAATTTAAGTAGGTACACAATATTATTACTAACACTATTTATAAAAAGTTTAATGAATTTGTTAGTATACTTCAAAACGAATGTTGGTTATACAATGTTTCTTTGTGCGATCTTATAGCACAATACCATTTTCAGAGCACGTGTATGCCACAACACTAGCGCCGCCATCGATAGTTTTAGTCGCCAATCGCAATGTCAGAATCAGCCGCAAAAGGCTAGTCGACCAGTTAAATACTGTTATGTTACGGTTGGCCAAATCTGAATAAATACTTGATTATCCATAACTACAAATTATCTTGATTTTGTTATACAGAACTAAAATAAATACGAAAGAATATTCATAAAAAAAAAACGTAATGTAAATAACGGAGAAGTTAAAACGGTAGGTGACGCTTGTTGACAATGAAAACTTATTCGTTCGACTGCACACGTATGTAACATATTTGGCCGACTAACCTTTTGCGGCTAATTTTGACAGTTCAATAACGTAGAAAATCGCTAGGATGATTTGGATAGTCGTCTTATGGCGAAATACATAGCATACCCTGTCTCCCCTCTATTCTTGGTCTAAGGTTCTGCTCATCTGCAGTACCTACTGACTTGGGGCTTGGAAACAATGTTGGAGCGTAATATTCGCACAGGTTGAGTACTTATCGAACGATAGCGAACTACTGATCGAACAGTTTAAAAACGCATTGGAGTGTTCGAACCTCAGTTCAAGTATATAGTTTAAAAAACACGCCCAATAAATTGCTTTCTTTTTATGTAGCCCTCAATAAATATAGGTTCTTCACAATTCAATTTAAAAGTTCGGTAATTATTTACGTTAATGATAATACGTACCTCTACCCATAAAAAATATTTGCCCAATAAATTGTGAATATCATAAAAAGAATTCACTTTCCAACTTGTCGAAGGATAACCTAAAAAATAACAAAGTAAATAACACAAATTTCTTAATACTAAAACAAAATATTAAATATCAGTTAAACATAACAAACTTGTTATCATTATTACATACAATATGTGTGTAAAGCTTAATAAAATGAAACATACCTACAACATTAAAATTGATACGATACTATATTGAAAATAATATTGGCATATGTGCTTACTTTTAACATAGTTTACTTTGATAAAATGTATTGTAATGGATTACTCGGTGGTTGTAGGGCGGAGGTTTTATACAAAGGACAAAACTCTCATTGATGTTAATTTTATTTAAAATCCAATATTTCGTGGTTATTTTACCACTTCATCAGGGAAACTACAACGTACAAAATTTGTTTAATCGAAAGAAAAGGTTAAATTATATTACAATTTTGAAAAGTACTTACAAATAGTTTTAACTTGATTAAAATTTTTTCTAACTTCGAGAAACATCTCATATTTCTGCTAAATGCACGTTAATTTTATAAAAATACACATATTATTTTTTAAAAAACAAATATAAAGTTATTCATGTTCCATGTGCACATGGAGACAAATATTCTTGGTTAAGATTTAGTTACATTTGCTTCCGAGCAACAGGTGAAGAAGAGAAAATGACCAATAGTGGCGCCAAAATATGAAATGTTAAAACGAGCGAAGAAGGTAAGTGTAAATCGCACTTAAATTTTGGGTGTCGGTTTTATAATTGATAGTGTTATTATGATTTATGTTAATATGACACATTTCTAAGAAGATGCGTTTTTTGTAATTATTTTCGTGTTCAATAATAGATGTTTGATCATATTGTACAAAGTGATTAGTTTCTTGAACGTGATGTGCAAGTGCGCACTGATTCTTACTATTGGTCCTTTTCTCTCCCTGCCTGTGCTGGGATATTCTAGATTTAAGTTTCTGAGAGGTTTGACCTATATAAATTTTCCCACAAACACTGCATGGTATTTTATAGATAACATTTGACTGATTTAATAATGATGTCTTATCTTTAACATTTGAGTAAAGGTTGTTTATAGTCTTCAAGTTTTTTTGAGCAAAAATTATATGTTTTTCGTCTTTAAATAAACCAATTAGATTCGGTGTAAGAGATGGTATATTAGGAAGGGCAATAAATGTTTTTCTTTCATTGTTATCATTAGCTTCGTGATCAACATGGCGGTCGGCGTTACTAGTATTATATAATAAGCGTTTTAGTAGTTGTTTAGGGAAAGAATTCTCAACCAGTATCTCCTCTAATCTAGATAATGCCGATCCAACTAACGTAGGATGACAGATCTTCATAATTCTATTTTTTAGACCTAGAATTAGGTTTATTTTTGTTTTATAGGTGTGGTTAGAGTGATAGTTGATATATTTACCAGACGATGTTGGTTTTTGGTACCAGTCAAGTATAATCTTTTGATCTGGTTGCCTTATTACCTTAGTATCAAGGAAAGGCACGCTGTTATCAGTTTCTGTTTCAACAGTGAACTGTATATTCGTATTTATACTGTTAAAAATCTGTAATGTGATATCAATTTTATCACTCGGGACCGCACAGATTAGGTCATCGACGTATTTGTAAATAAAAGGCATTCCAAAAGGTAGTAGAGGTAGACACTGATCCAAAATCCAATCCATAACCAACCTACTAATGATAGGGCTGATTTTACTTCCCATAGGACAGCCGAAAATTTGCTGATAATGCTGATCATTGTAAATAAAAAAAGTATTGTTGAAAATGAAGGTAATGATCTCAATGAATTATGTTTTAGGTATATCACAATGACATGTTATATCTTCCCATTTTAAGTTAATAATTTCGATAACTAAACCAATTGGAATATTTGTAAAGAGACTAACAACATCTAAACTTATAAGAACAAAATTGTTTGGTAATTGAAAATTTTGAATGAGTTCAGCGAAATGAAAACTATCTTTAATAAAGTAACTTTCTATTGAAGGTGAAACCCGTTACTTTATTAAAGATAGTTTTCATTTCGCTGAACTCATTCAAAATTTTCAATTACCAAACAATTTTGTTCTTATAAGTTTAGATGTTGTTAGTCTCTTTACAAATATTCCAATTGGTTTAGTTATCGAAATTATTAACTTAAAATGGGAAGATATAACATGTCATTGTGATATACCTAAAACATAATTCATTGAGATCATTACCTTCATTTTCAACAATACTTTTTTTATTTACAATGATCAGCATTATCAGCAAATTTTCGGCTGTCCTATGGGAAGTAAAATCAGCCCTATCATTAGTAGGTTGGTTATGGATTGGATTTTGGATCAGTGTCTACCTCTACTACCTTTTGGAATGCCTTTTATTTACAAATACGTCGATGACCTAATCTGTGCGGTCCCGAGTGATAAAATTGATATCACATTACAGATTTTTAACAGTATAAATACGAATATACAGTTCACTGTTGAAACAGAAACTGATAACAGCGTGCCTTTCCTTGATACTAAGGTAATAAGGCAACCAGATCAAAAGATTATACTTGACTGGTACCAAAAACCAACATCGTCTGGTAAATATATCAACTATCACTCTAACCACACCTATAAAACAAAAATAAACCTAATTCTAGGTCTAAAAAATAGAATTATGAAGATCTGTCATCCTACGTTAGTTGGATCGGCATTATCTAGATTAGAGGAGATACTGGTTGAGAATTCTTTCCCTAAACAACTACTAAAACGCTTATTATATAATACTAGTAACGCCGACCGCCATGTTGATCACGAAGCTAATGATAACAATGAAAGAAAAACATTTATTGCCCTTCCTAATATACCATCTCTTACACCGAATCTAATTGGTTTATTTAAAGACGAAAAACATATAATTTTTGCTCAAAAAAACTTGAAGACTATAAACAACCTTTACTCAAATGTTAAAGATAAGACATCATTATTAAATCAGTCAAATGTTATCTATAAAATACCATGCAGTGTTTGTGGGAAAATTTATATAGGTCAAACCTCTCAGAAACTTAAATCTAGAATATCCCAGCACAGGCAGGGAGAGAAAAGGACCAATAGTAAGAATCAGTGCGCACTTGCACATCACGTTCAAGAAACTAATCACTTTGTACAATATGATCAAACATCTATTATTGAACACGAAAATAATTACAAAAAACGCATCTTCTTAGAAATGTGTCATATTAACATAAATCATATCAACACTATCAATTATAAAACCGACACCCAAAATTTAAGTGCGATTTACACTTACCTTCTTCGCTCGTTTTAACATTTCATATTTTGGCGCCACTATTGGTCATTTTCTCTTCTTCACCTGTTGCTCGGAAGCAAATGTAACTAAATCTTAACCAAGAATATTTGTCTCCATGTGCACATGGAACATGAATAACTTTATATTTGTTTTTTAAAAAATAATATGTGTATTTTTATAAAATTAACGTGCATTTAGCAGAAATATGAGATGTTTCTCGAAGTTAGAAAAAATTTTAATCAAGTTAAAACTATTTGTAAGTACTTTTCAAAATTGTAATATAATTTAACCTTTTCTTTCGATTAAACAAATTTTGTACGTTGTAGTTTCCCTGATGAAGTGGTAAAATAACCACGAAATATTGGATTTTAAATAAAATTAACATCAATGAGAGTTTTGTCCTTTGTATAAAACCTCCGCCCTACAACCACCGAGTAATCCATTACAATACATTTTATCATTCAACAAGTCGGTGTTACTTCTTTCCAACATAGTTTACTTTGTGTACTCAACAGATTCTTAACAATAGATAACAAACAGTAGATGTATGATTAACAAAATCTTAACTTTAACTCCTTATGCAAACAACCAAAGACTATCTATACTAAAGTGACCACACGTCCCGATTTTGGCGAGATAGTCCCGCTTTTTGGCGGACTGTCCCGCGTCCCGCCGATTTTTAAAAATGTCCCGCTTTTTAGAAAATATCTGCATTTCTTATTTTAAATGTACTGTAAAAATATATTACCTATTATTTATAAAGTATTATGGTGAATATAAAAAAATAAAAAATACATAAAAGAAACACATAAAATGCATGCAGAGTAAACTAAATTAGGCAATGTACCGAGTTAGATTTACTCGAGTACATATCACAGCCCATACTTCTTATAAGTCATACTTCTCATAAGTTATACTACGACGACAGCCGAACACGCTTCGTTTTCTATCGGAGAAATATTTGAAATCCGCATTACTCAACTAAAATTTTATGCAAGGTGACAGCTCTTCAACCTCAAATTTAAAATTAATATTTTGTAAAATAAATTACATCATATTTAATATTTTATAAAATGAATCCTAATTATATAAAGTATTTCATACCATAAGTAGGTAGGTGCATATTAATATATGATATGGATTTAATGTGATATGTTTCAAAATAAACTATTTTATATTAGGTTTTATTGAGACTTTAACAATATTTTAAGAACAATCGAATAAAGAATGTTATATTGCAATAATACCAATCACAATAAACAGTTAAATAACAGTGTCATATTACAAAACAGAAATGACAGGCCATTTGTCGTGTTATTCTTTTAGAATTCACTGCTGGTCGTATATGGAGAAAAATACAGGAATAGTAAACCATTATCAAACAAAATACATAGAAAATATTTATTATTGTATTGTAAAATATGAACTATTTTAGATACCAGTATATACATACGTTTAATATCAGTCTTACAGTAAGGTATATAAATACTTGAAGATAAACTTTAAATAAACATGTATTTTGTATATGTATTTATCAGTTTTCCAATATTTATGTTCATTTAACCTAAAAAATGATAATTGGTCTTATATTTGTATAGATACTACAAATATTTGCCTGTTTTACAATTTTATTTATGACTGAATACTATATTACATCTTCATTCAATTCCAAAAGTATTTAAAATATAATAATTTTTTAAATATCTGACAGATCGCTGGATAAATTTTATTTTAATAAACTAGAGAGTCATCTATTCTCCTAATGTTGAACCTATCTTTCTACTGCATATGTATTTTTTCCCAGTGTAAATCGAACTTTGCCGAGAGAACCCGAGCTGAGTATGACTTGTGACAAGTATGATTCATGCAGAGTATAAGCTATGAGAAGTATGGATTGTGATATGCTCCCATTTACTCATCATTGTCGTTACGTCTCGGCTTAATCCGGTTAAGTGCAGACCACGGAGTATAATATAGTAGTAGTAAGGGGAGTGGAAACAAAGCCGTGTGAAGCGGCCCGAAATCATTTACCACGAGTGAAAGAGAGAGATAGCAGATGTAGTCGTATATTTCAATGCGCTTTGCGGCAATATCGGAATTATATTGAAGTAAATCATAATTTATAACAAGTACATTTATTAATTTTAATAATATTTTTACATTTAAATGTTACATATGTTTTATATATAAAAAACAAGTATATAATATAATTAAATAACATTTTTTTACATTTGAAGCAGTAGTTAAACATTTTGAAATTAAGAACAGTGTAGTTTCGATTTTTTCGGTCAATGTATGTTTTTGACAATTTGTTGATTTAAAAAAATATTCCGAATGAAATTGTCTTCTTTGCACCAGAAGTTTTAATTTGAGACCATTTATCGTTCGGTAATTTTATCGTATAATTCCATAAAGAATTAAAAATACAACGATCTTCCTCATATTCTACATCTAAGCAACAAAAACATAAATTGTTATATATAAATATTCAATATAAAATAGCAATTAAGAAATATATATTTATATAGCAATATTGACCAATATATATTTTATTTACCTGCAAATTTTAAGGATGTCGACGGCGTTTCTGTAGGAATGGGGATAGTTTCAGTGTCTAATGCTGTGTCAATATTGGATGATGTTTTTCTCGTTTTTTTTGCCACTTGTGGTTCATGTTTGGATATTATTATCCTCTTTTTGGGTAATACTATTGTCAAATATTTAGGACAATCTGGAAAAATGCGGTGAACAGCGTCTTTTTTAAGTAGAACCGATTTAATGGAATCTTTAAAATTATAAATGTTACATATAATTTGCAAATTTTAATAAAATATAGTACTTACAGTATTTACACCACAAGACCATTGTTTTACAATGTCTTTTTCTAAAAATTGTTTTTCACAAACATAGTCTTTAGAACTTAACACCCTGTCACTTCGTGGTATAACCTGTCTCCATTTATTTATTAAATTTTGGTCCTTACGGATGGAAAAAAGAGAAACTTTCTCCTTATTTGATGCATACCCACTTTTGCAATTGGGTACAAAGCACCTTCGTCCCATTTTATTGCAGTATTTTTTATAAAATTAAATTTATTTGCGTACTTGCACTGCACAACGCGCTTGCTTACATGTAAATAAGCAAGAACGAACGGACTAGATCTATTCTCCCTCTCTAGAGGTCCTTGTCGCACGAGATAAATAAAATGGTGCCATTTTTCTAAACAGGAGGCCTATTCTATAACTTTTACCAATATTGATACACGCTCCATCTTGGTAAATTTCCCAGCGAATATCGTCGAACACCGGCGGTGATAACCGATTTGCGAGACATGACGTCACACCCAGCGGTGAGTTTGAGACGGGATTCCAAGCACGCATAGTATCTTGGAATTTAGTTATCCAGATCGAAGCTGTCAGTTGTTTCGGCGCCATCATTGAATCGTTTAACTTTCGACTATGAATTTTTTGTGTTGATTGAATTTAAGTGGTTTTATTTTCTTCTTTTTGTAAGGTTTGTAAGGAGTTGAAACTAGACTAATAATTGTTTTATTTTAACATGAATTTGTTTATAATTGTTGAAGACAAATCGGCATGTACGATAACTGAATTTTAATCAAATTTCAGATTGAATAAGAATGCCAGTTGGTATGTTATCGACTATTCATCTATTCTTATTAATATCGGTAAACGGATCTAGCGAATTCCTACACATTTCAGCATTTAATAAGTAATATTACTTATTAAATGATTTGACGTTAAGATGATACAATTTTTTTTAAACAATTTTATTTACAGGAATTTATAACTAGGTACTGATGTCATTTAACTTTTTAACTGTAGGAAGCTACCAACACAGTGTTAAAAACAACTTGCTGGCATGTATAAGCCATCCATTTTGTACTTTAGATTTTGCGTATCTATCGCAAATTTCCACAAAAGCGATAAAAAGATAAATAAATGACGCGAAGAACATGTACAAATAACTTTATAGGTAGCTGGAAAGAATTTTGTGAACAAAGGGAAAAGCGAAAGTAGTGATTTAGATTTACTTTGTTTCGAAAGATAACTAGGTATGATTCGTATTAGATTTTGAGGATATGTATTCAAAACGAACATTTACATTTATCATTGTTTCTTAGGTAACGAAAGGGTGAATTTAGAGAGTAAAAGCTACATTATGTTCCAAATTTCCGCCAACGGTTCAACAACACCCGCTCACGCTGTAACAGTTTCGCTAACTTTGGTGCACCAAGAAATCGGTGTGGAGTCTATTAAAGCCAAGGAGTTAGGTGAAGAAGTGGCGAACATGAACAAAGAATTGAATCATGCTATTATAATTCTAAAAAGGATAGCTGTGACGCACCTGTGACGGTAGAAAGAATAAATGAAAACCTATAATACACATGAAAATAAAGATTACCTGTATATGAATTGTTTTTCTTTTCATTATTTTTTTACATCCCTCTTTTACTTTGGCAAAGTAATTAATATATATCACATACAGTAGTTGTACATAATTATTATGCAACAACAAAATTACGTAAGTATATGCATATATTATAAAGCTGTTCCCATTAATTAGATTCATTAGATATAAAATAATTTCATAACATGATTTACTCTAAAAGTCTAAAGGATATTGAACATACATATTATAATATGTATAAAGTACTACACAACTTACAATTAGAAAATTCCTTTGTTAATTTGTAAATATCGGATTTAAATATATTGCCAATCCATTCTCAAATTACCAACAATATGGGGACACTAAAATTACTAGTATAATCCCCAAATCTATCGTTGGTGAGGGGGAAAATCAAACGATGACGTATACCAAGATCAAGATCTTGGTAAAGTTACTAAAGTTATAGAATAGGTATCCAGCTGGGATACGGAGTTGCGTAGACGTGGTGCAGACAGTGCGGGCTGCCGTTAGACAGTGCGGTTTGTTGTTTTCAATTTGACGTTCGGTTTGACTCATTATTTGATTGACGAAGGTAGAGCAATAGTCGCCACAACGTAACGGTCAATAAAGTAAAATTTAATACTCTTTTTTAGCCTTTGTAGTAATTTTTTTATTTATTTCTAGTATTTACCCACAGAATAAAAGATGAGTAAAAAAAGAGAATGCAAATTTAATGAAGAGCTAAGCAGAGAATTTCCATTTATTAAAAAAAACCAAAATCGACTATATGGTACGGTGTGATAAATGCAATGCTGAATTTTCGGTCTCACATGGTGGAAAAAACGATATTACTAAACATTTAGCGATAAAGAGGCACAAAAGATTTTTGAATAATGCCGCTTCCTCGTAGCATTAGCGGAAGGGCTATTTGCTTTCCACACCATAAACCACAATCAAAATTTCAGATCAATGGATTGTACGTCGCAAATGATCAAAACATTATACGACAAAAAATTTGCATGTGCAAGGACAAAAACCGAAGCAATTATTTGTAATGTTTTTTCACCATATTCGTTTGCAGAAAGAATTAGAAAAATGCGCATCAGAATATATGGATATTCTGATGCTTCCAACCACAAAGATTTAAAATTATTTCCCACAATTGTTAGATTTTTTGATCCAGAAACAGGAATTAAAATTAGAATATTAGATTTTGTTTCATTGCCGGGTGAAACTTCACAAATAATTTTTGATTCAATAAGTACTATTTTAAAAAAGAATAATTTGAACAATCAAATTATTGCCTATTGTGCGGATAACACTAACGCAAATTTTGGTGGAAAAGCTAGAAGAGGCATCAATAACGTTTTTACGAAACTTAACGAACATTTGAACCAAAAAATTATTGGAGTAGGTTGTGCAGCGCACATTCTACATAATACTATTCAAACAGCATCTGACTTACTTCCACTTGTTGAAAATATTATTGCAAAAATTTATTCGTATTTTTATATATGAAGACCTTGGAGGAAAAAGGTAATATGCCACAATTTTTCTGAAATTGACTTAAGCATTAATTATTGTTTGCAATAACGATATACGCCACCAAAAATTTTATTTCTCAATCTCAATAGATGACAGAACTATGTCGTGATGACATTTTTAGCCCAACGAATTATTACTTGTTATTTAGAGGAATAAGGGTATAAGCACAGTATACACAACACATTTAAAATATATGACCATTCAATATATTTTATGTACAAATACAAATAAATATTTGTATTGAATATTTTATTTGTGATAAAAGTAAAACTCTACGCTCATGTTCCTAACTAAAGAGAAGCCATGTTCTCGTTGCGCTGATTGACGCATGCGCGCTGTGACAGAGAATCATGAGTTTCGCTACTGTATAATACTTTTTTATACTGTGGTATAAGCCACAACAAATTCAAAATGGATGCCAAGCATCGTGTGACAGCTAAAAGAAAACTTAATTTTTCTAGTGATCAAAGTGACAGTGAAAGTGATATTTTTGATTCAGACAATGGTATCAAAGATAAAGATTACAGGGAAAGTAATAGTTCGAGTGATTCGCCAGAATCATCAAATTTATCGGTAAGTTAAATTCTTGTGTGGCTTAAACTGTTTTTGACTCACAAATGTGTCCAAATTTTTCAGCAATAACAGTAAATTTACTTCGATGTATTCCTTTAATTAAAATTAAAATTGTGTAATGTAAATCCTAAACTGTTTATTTGTTCTTTTATACAATAATACTTTGCTAACTTTCAAAAAAGCTGGTTATTATAATTTTTTATTTGTGGCTTATACCATTATTCTCTCAAATTTTTTGTTGCAGATTTATGAAGAAAGTGTTTCAAACGACAATGCTGTCTCTGAAAATATAAATAAGGTGGAAAGACAAAAGCCTGTTACACCGGAAAAAAAAATCAGGTAGATGGCGACGAACGAATCCTGAATTATGTTTAAATAATAAACGAAAAGATCGAAGAAATCGAGGACAAACGTATACAAATAAAGCTGGGAAGAATGTATTAAATCGTTCTCTTGGCCCACCATGTAAATGTAAGAAAACTTGCCGTATAAAACTTGTTGGTAAAGAAGAAGAAATTTTTCATGATTTTTGGGATTTGGCAGATTATAATCTCCAAAATTCTTACCTCTTTTCGTGTATTGAGGCCAATAAACAAAACGGAGATATCCGAAAAAAACAAAACGAATTAAATCTCGTAGAAATATTACTTTAAGTTATGCCATAAAAATAAACGGCGAAAATATTAGTCTGGTGTAAGGAAGAATTTTTATCCGTACATGGTCTACAGAATTCCCGTAAACGTGTTCAATTAATTTGCGAACAGATTAAAGAAGGCCGCTCAACACCGAAAAAAGATGGTCGCGGAAAACACAAAAACAGGGCAAATAAAATTGCAAATAGTATTACACAGAGCATAGTAGACCATATAAATTCAATTCCAAAGTATACCAGTCACTATAGTCGGCAAAAGAATCCGGAAAAGTTATACCAACGACCATAAATATACTAGACACAACATACCCTATACGTCACTATTGTTTGCTATGTTCTCGGCTGGACGGAAAGAGACAACTAAGGATGGAGATACATAAAGGCTCCTCACGGAGTAATCGCTAGATGTCACTACTTGTTTGACTTGTGACAATTATTATTTCCTATAAAAGAAAGCTTAACATGCAAGTGATCGTTGCATGGTGGTAGCGTGTTAGCTTCTTGTTCCAAAGAATGTGGGTTCAAACCCCGCAGCACACTTCCTTATTTTTTAAATAAAAATTATTTTTCAATTTATTTTAGTGTTTTTATTTGTTTTAATATTTTTTATTTGTTTTTATTTATTTTCTTTTTCTTTTTTTGTTTCTTTTTATTTTAATTTAACAAGAAAAAATAGTAAAACTATAATAAATAGAAACAAATAAAAATAAATAAAAACAAATAAAAATAAATAAAAACAAATAATAATAGTAAAACAAATATAAACACAAAAATAAATTGAAAAATAATTTTTATTTAAAAAATAAGAAAGTGTGCTGGGGGTTTGAACCCACAATCTTTGGAACAATAAGGTAACACGCTACCACCATGCAACGATCACGTGCATGTTAAGCTTTCTTTTATAGGAAATAATAATAGACCATATTATTAACTATAGCGCCTCTGCCGGCAGCTTTATTAAATGAAAAAAGCGTGCCAGGGTGACAAACTATTTTTTAATTTTTCCAATTAAGTTGGCAATACTAACTTATTTTCTCTATACTTTTCTTAGGAAAAATAGAAAAGATATTCCTTTTTAATTAATGGATTCAAATCACAATCCAGAAAGCAACAATAGTAAACAAGCATAATTAAAAAAAATATATTTCGCACTTTACAAAAGAATCACAACAACAAAACATTAGTTTGGGGTTATCTGTCAGTGCCAGAAGAGTAAACAGGCGCTTAAATTTTTTAAATTTTAATGTTTATTTTATTGATTATTTATATATTATAAGGGCAGAATCCAGTAGTTAAACATGAAATGAAACTTGCAAGAAAAAAAATATCGTTAATTTACGTCTATATAAAGTAATATTTTGCTTTAAAAATACAATTTTTCCCATAAGATAACATTGGTTTCATTTCCGCAGTACTTCCAAGCATATGATTGGTGCATTCAGAGCATGTGCATTGAGATAGTAATATGGTCTATTGTCACAAGTTAAACACGTAGTGACATCTAGCGATTACTCCGTGAGGAGCCTTTATGTATCTCCATCCTTAGTTGTCTCTTTCTGCCCAGCCGAAAACAAAACAAACGGTATGAAGTTATATCTAGTGTATATGTGATCGTTGAGTTATACCTTGACTGCAATTTAAATATTTCTAGCTTGTACAAAGATTTTTATTTAAACTGGTGTAAAGAAAAAAAATTGACGCCAGCATCTGAAGATAAATACAGACGCATATTTTGTTCAAACTTTAATATAGGTTTTAAGTTACCAAAGACCGACACTTGTAAAACCTGTGATAGCTTAACAATCAAAATTAATTCAATCACACTATCTACTAACGAAATTAAACAAATAAAAATTGAACTTGAATTACACCAAAAACGGGCGTTTGCTATGCAAAATTCTTTAAAACAGGAAGTAGAACATGCCAAAAGTAATAAAAAAGATGTTATAAGTTTTGACTTTCAACAAGCACTTCCAACTCGAAGTATTACAGTAGGTCCAGCATTTTATTTAAGAAAATTATGGACATATAATTTGGGCATACATGATTGTATTAATGAAAAAGGTTTTATGTATATGTGGACCGAAAATATTGCCAAAAGGGGCTGTGATGAAATTTGTAGCGTAATATTAAAATACATAACAGAACATCCGTCTTCTAACGAGCAATTAATTGTGTACACAGACAATTGTGGCGGACAGAATAAAAACTGGACATTAATGGCATTTTGGTTGCACTTAGTTCGAAACAATACCTACAAAGTTATTGAGCATAGATTTTTATTTTCTGGTCATACCCATTTACCTTCTGATAGAGATTTTGCTTTAATAGAGAAAGCGAAGAAAAAAATTCAGCAAGTCTATGCACCGGAGCAATGGTATGAATGTGTAAAAAAAGCAAAACGAACTAATCCTTTGATGTTATAGAAATGAAAAGTTCAGATTTTTATTCATTTTCTGATATTTCGAATAATCTTCAAAAGAAAAAACATTGTGAAGATAAAGAACCTTTAAAATTTTCCAATGTACGTTGTTTTAAATTTGATTCTAATTACCCTAACATTATGTTTATCAAATATTTGTACAACGAAGATTTTCGCAGTGTTAGTATTGTGAAAAGGGGACGACCAATCGTCTCAACACTAAGAGAACTAAAAAATAAGTACAATGGACCAGTGACAATTAATTCAAAAAAATATCTGATGTAACTAAACTCTTACCTTATATCCCGCCCTGTTACCATGAATTTTATAATAATCTTCAAAAAGAAGACAATAACGATGACGAGGACGATGAAGAAGTAAATGTCGAGCAACTCGAGTAGTTGTTATTAGTTTCATATTATGTTATAAGAATGACACATATTTTATTGTTATTTTGTTTTAAATACGTCAAAAGAATGACATCTATTTTGTAAAATAAACATAAGAATTTTTTCAATAAAAACAATATAAGCCACAGATTATATTTTATTTTTTGCTTGAATAGTGGTATAAGCCTCATTTTTTAAAAAAATATTAATTATATCATAATTAAAATGCTATTTAAAAGATTCATGCTCCTAAATTAGTCAAATTTACTTATTAGAAACTATTATGGTTACTGAATTAAAGAAATAACGTACACAGCTATTTATGGAATTTTTTGAAATCTTTAAACAGCAATAACTCGAAAGTGACAATTTGTGGCATATAACCATTTTCCCCCAAGGTCTTCATATATACTGTGCGTGTTGAAAGTTTGAAGGATTTTTGTGAAAGCGCAGAAATCGAATATAAAAGAATTCTTGGTTACAGCAAAACACGATGGCTAGCTCTTTTACCAGCTGTAGAAAATATTTTAAAAATATACGAACCATTAAAATCATACTTTTTTATCACAATATAAATGACCAAGAATATTGCAGCTCTTTTTTGAAAATGACACATCATAAATTTGGCTTCAGTTCATCCACAACCAAGCTACATTATTTCACAATGCTGTGAAAATTATTGAAGGGGACAAAATTTCAATTACGGAAGTGTCAAATGAAATCAATAATTTAAAAAGAAAATTACGAGAAAGAATTGATAACGATTACATTCCTTTAATTATTCGAAAAGATATCACTAGGTTGGAAGAACAAGGTGCCATTAAACGACCTGATTTTCTGAAACATGTCAATAATTTTTATAATAACTGCTTGGAATATCTTGAAGAATGGACAGTTCAATTCGAAGATATTAAACATTTTCATTGGGTGACATTAAAAAAGGAGATTTTATGGGAATATGTGGGAAAATCTTTTGAATATATTAGTAACCATTTTCCGAAAAATAATATTTGCGAAAATGATCTTTTTGATGAGGTGTCATTGGTAAAAACATATGTTACAGATGAAAAAATTAAATGTTGGTTGTCTGCAAATGTGGAAACAGACAAAAAATGGACGGAGTTATTCCTTCATTTTAAACAGAATAATATTCGTTATCAAAATATTTTGAAAATTGTAGAATTCGCGCCCTCCCTTCCAGGAACAAATGCAGCAACAGAACGTGTTTTTTCTAGTATCAATAAAATATGGACAACTGAAAAAACGCAGTTGAACATTAAAACTTTAAAATCTATAAGTGTAAAATATAATTTGACCAATTCATGTGAAATAGTTCACGACATTTTAATAAATGATCCGAATCTATTGCAAAGTATTCACTCGGATCAAAAATATGACCGTGAAAGAAAATCATATTTTTTTTAATAAAAAATTTAATTTCATTAAAAATCATGATGTTCAAATTATTATTTTTTACAAATATTTTTATAGTTACCAATAATTAATAATAAATACATTTTTGTACAAGTACATGAATGTATACAATAAAATATATATAACTAAATTGTAATTCTCATTTCATCTCATTTATCCCGCTTTGTCTCAATGAAAATGTGGTCGCTTTAATCTATACCTAACGGCAACAGACAGAACAGATAATGTTTTTACTTAAACACTGCAGTTACGCATCGCTAACTACCGACGTTAGGGTGAACTAATACCCAAAAGTTCGCCAGTTGCCGGGATTTTTAAATCAAAGTCTATAATTATTACAGAAATAGATTATAAATAAAAGAGAAATTAAGTAAATGCTTTTTATTTACAATTTATTTTCTTTTACAAAACAAGATAAATGTATTATGAAAATTCCAGTTACGTCAGTTAATTTGTTAAAATATGCTCAGTTGAAATTTCGAATTATCTAAAGTGTTCCTCACATACAATAAAATTATGTTCATATAATTATAGCAACCCTGAAGAAGATTTGAGAAAAGTGGAAACGTTAGCTGAGTATATTTTAATAAATTGACCAGCGAGAATAAATTTATACAGGTGTCCCATAACTTCAGGTACATATTAGAAGGGCATATAGTTCTTAATGTCCTGATTACGGAACAAAAAGAATTTTTTCAAAATTCAAAAATTAGTTTTTGAGGTTTTTAAAGGAAACAGTTTTGGGACACTGGTTGAATAGGTAGTTTCAAGTTTTTGTAAAAATAAAGTAAATAATTTGATTTTTTTTTTCATTACATACACATCTCCCAAACTTAATTGGTGTGACAAAGCTTTACGTAATTGCAAAAATTAATTTCATTGTTAAATTATTTTATGTAATAGTTATAACTAATTTCACTATTCCAAATATTATAGTATCCAGGGGTACAAAAAATGTTCTTCTTAAGTGAACTACCCTTAATTATAGCAATTTTTAAAAAATTCTTTTTGTTCCGTAATCGGGACATTAAGAACTATATGCCCTTCTAATATGTACCTGAAGTTATGGGACATCCTATATAATGAAAACTAATTTTATTTTATTATTTTCATACAAAACTCATCTACCACGGTATTTCTAACGTTCTCCAATTTACAAATTTTCCTATTTATTAATTTTACGAATTGATTCACTATAACTAAATGAAATAAATTGTTTATCTTTATTGGATAAAAAATTCAAAGTGGGTGACGTCTGGCGGCAGATTTGGGAACTAGAGGAATAAGGAAACGTTGATAGCATACATTGAAACTTATGTAATTTTAAACAGCTTTAATTTATATTTGTTGTAAAAGAAAGTTAGATATATAGTGTATATTACATTTTCAGGTTTAAATAATGATCAGTAACTGTCTAGATACTGCTCAGTGCCACAATGGAGCAATTATAAGTCAGAAAGTGTAAGTTTACACTATATCCCAAGTAACAAAATATGATCTTGAAATTTTCTTCCCTTATAATTTTGACGTCTCCAATCGGTTCTATTTTTTCTTTTTTAAAACAGCATGGTAAAATTCTTCTAATAATAATAGCCAAACTATACTGTTTATCATCCTTTTTAATAAGTTTTCCCCTTACTTTGTTCCAAATCTGTACAGTTTAATTTTCTATTTCTGCTACTCTGTAATACACAAACCCATAAACAAATAAATTAATAGCATATTAATATTGATAACTTTTGTTGTAAAACAATAAATATAGTTCTAATTTTTTACTATCCTGTTTATATGCAACAAAACTGTAACAATATGTTTGTATTTGCCTCTCAACTCTGCTCTACAACTAAATTTGCTTTCCAGTAATTTATATTCTCATTTAATAAAATTTCAATCATATGAGAATCTCCACTCAAATGACTGGTTTTTAAACAATATCCCAGTATTGTACCTGGTCCATAATCTTTTATTCCTCAAAGCAATACATGACCAGCCTTAAAAACTGCTTCGTCTTCCTATATAGGACGTGCAGAAGCAATGTATTCAGAAATATCACTTAACTTTATGTTAATTTTCTCCTTATCAAATACTTTGCACTTTGAAATGCATATTGCCAGCAATAAGGAATGAGGGAACTTTCCTTATTCCTCCGCCATCTTGCTACCGTCCGGCCTGCCATCTATAATTCAGTTTTTTCGCCAATACACATTTCTTCCCCGTGTTTATCGCAAAATGAACTATTAAATGATGGTAAGGGAGATAATTTAGAAATTATATCTGGAAGAAGGATTATTTTTGGAATTTCAGAATAAAGAGATCTTTCCCATCATCAATAACTTTGACAAATTTTTCAGAGAGATAATTTAGAAATTATATCTGGAAGAAGGATTATTTTTGGAATTTCAGAATAAAGAGATCTTTCCCATCATCAATAACTTTGACAAATTTTTCAGAAGCATATTTTAAATGTTTCAATGCAAAAGAATGTCTGACAAAACTGACATTCACAATTTAACAATTTCTTGATTAAAAAGCCGGCTACATAAGCTAATTCATTCGTATTGATACTTTGCAACGAGGTTTCAGTAAAAGTAAATTCTTGTGGGGCAATGGAGTGGATGTACAGAATGAAGTTGAAGGGATGGAATCAGAGATAGAAATATTGGGAGTAGAAGATTTTGATAAAAGGATGTCGTATGAAAGAAGAAGTCTTTCGCCATTATCTTCACAATTTGTATCCATCCTACTTTTAACGGTATTATTTAAAATTGCTATTTTGTATGCACTAAGAATTTTTTTAATCCTGACAAAACAATACCTAACGCACAAAATTCGAGTCCTTATACTTCTTTTTTAAACTTATTTCAAAAACTAATATAGCGACCCAGGTTTTGCGAGCGCTTGGAACATGCATTGTGCTACTTCGAGGTCCTGCCTCCGTGACGACTAGACTCTTCTCACTAGATTGAGTTCGGCATTGCATCAGAGCGGTCTATTCGCGATAATCTGGAGTATTGTTTACATTGTATGATGTAAGGCTGTATACGGTAAGTTACTGTTTTTATATTATATATTACATGTTATTCATTTCAAACAATATTATAAGTAAAATTAAAAACTGTTATAGGCTTCAAGTAAAGTACTACATCCGGTTGTCCAATTTTACCCAAAATCTAATCAACTCTATATAAATGCAGAATGCTTAAATACGGAAAATAGAAATTTATGGAAGTTTGATATGTTATCGTGGACGGAAATATCGTAGGTATGGCGAGAGGTAAAAGGCATACCTACGCCTATGCCATATATTGGCGGTTGCGCAGTTACCTCGCGCTATGAACAGTGCTCTTTCTTTCTCCTACTTACGACAATGTATAAATCTATCTTAAGCGTTCCCTACAAATGCAATTTGTGCGTTCAATTCGCATAGCGCTATCTAGCACTAGCAGCTTTTTCATTCTGAATCTGAACGCATTGCTGAGTTCAATTTAGCTCGAGCATCTAGCGGAAGTCTCGAGCGCTTCTGGTAGGCGCTAGATACTTTTGCTATCTAGCGGAAGTCTCGAGCGCTTCTGATAGGCGCTAGATACTTTTGCTAGGTGTAAAAACGCGGGAATTGTGACTGCGACAGCTGACTTAGTGGTTATGTTTAATCGGCATAGGCAAGAGACGTAGGTAAGTGTGTGAAATAATAATGGAAATAGAAAAAGATTATTTTATTTCTTTAACAAACAATGATGGATCATTATGCGTTAATGAAAAAGGATTGCTAATAATGGTTAACAGTGAATGTAAGTAATTTTAATATTGAAAAGTGAATGTAACATAACCCCATAATGTAAATATTTATTTTCTACAGCTGGTGAATTATTTCAAGTTGAAATGCAGGAAGAACCGGCAACGAAAACAAATAAAGCAAATGTTAAAATTAAATTTGATGAACATATGACAAAATTATTAATTGAATTATTTTGTGAAAGAAAACAAAAAATCAGAAGTGGACGATATAAATAAAATGCAATACACCATGAAATAGCAAATAAAATGTTAGAAAAAGGATATAATGTGACAGCAAAAGTGGAGAAATTTAAAAATCACATATATGAGTATAAAGGACAACACGAAAACAGGTCGAGGTGCGTTAAACTGGCCGTATTTTGAAATGTTAAACAGATATTATGCAGATGATGTATGTATAAATCCGGCGTCAACATTACAACCGTTTACCACTCTCAGTAGTGACGCTTCTACATATGATGAAAAGGAAAAGGAGAGCCAGTCTTTGCGAAACAGAATTAATAAACCTCGAATTAAACGTCATTTAAAAGAAAGCCTTTCTAGTTCAGGCTCATCAAGCCAGTGCGAAACACCTGATGAGATTTGCAAGAAACGACGAACTGAACCACCATGGCTACAAACAATGGTTGAATTTAAATGCAAACGGCACAACAAAATTGCAGAAATCGAATGATATACAAGAAAAACGAAATTAATTACTTAAGCAATTATTAGAAAAGTAATGTATCATTTACGGACTGTAATTTTCATTTCTAGTTACACTATGGATTAATTTAACTGTTAGTTAAAAGACAAATATAGTATCTATATTATGAACATGAACATGTCCTAAAAATAACATATAGGGGAGAGTGGGGCAAGACAACGAATTTAGTTTATTTGATAACCAAAAGTAGGTACCTGTAAAGTGGTGGAGCGAGCATAGTCTACTAAGTACGTAGTTGTACTATGCGCAAACTGATGGGGCTAGTGTTACTTCGAAAGGAGTTAGAAGCAAGGAGAGGTTTTCATGTGTTGCGGTAACAAATTCGTTCTTGTGAAAATTAGGATTTTTGAGGAATAAAGAGGTAAGTTCTGATTAATTATTATATCTACATATTCAGTATAATATGGGGAAGACATGTAAAGTTTAATTTTCGGATTATGTTTTAATTCATATTTTTTACATAAATTTATATTTTGAGGTTACTTGTGAGGCAAATTGACAGGGGCAAAATGACGAATTCGTCATCTTACCCCTATAGTTTATTTTAGGCATATTTTTTTGTTGCAGATGGTTAGAAATTATAAAAAGTAACCAATCGTCGCTCCTGGTCGGAAACTAACTTAATTGCTGCATTACATGCTGTTGAGGAAGAAAACAGTTCAGTTAACAATGCTAGTGAAATCTTTCAAATACCAGAGCCTACGCTTCGTAGATATTTGAAGAAAAGGAAGCAAAATGAAAAACTTCCTGATACTGGTGGTAGGTTTAAGAACACTTTTAACAAGGTACAAGAAAAAGAGTTTGCCAAGTATCTCAAAGATTTTAACAATAGAGCATTTGGCCTCACTTCACTGGAATGCAGGAAGCTTGCGTATGAATTCGCTGAAGAAAATAATATTCAGCATCCTTTTAATAAAATCACCAAAATGGCCGGAAAAGATTGGTTAATTTCGTTCATGAAGAGACGTAAAATTAGTTTAAGGACACCAGAATCAACATCCTTAGGTCGTTTGATCGGGTTTAATAAAATTGAGGTCAACAGATTTTTTGATTTACTAAGAGATCTGAAACTGAAATATAAATTTAGTTCGCACCGAATCTTTAATGCTGATGAATCCGGTCTTTCTACAGTTCCAAATAAACAGCCCAAGGTTCTGACGCCTACTGGAAGCAGGGGGGCTGCAAAAGTTGCTAGTGGAGAACGTGGGAAAAATACAACCATAGTTTATGCAATGAACGCACAAGGATCATATATTCCTCCATTCTTTATATTCGCGCGAGTCAGAATGCGACCTGAATTGTTGAACGGTTGTCCTCCAAACAGTGATGCTATAGCACAGCCAAGTGGATGGATGACTACTGTAGCATTTGTACAATATCTTCAACATTTCATAAAATACACTCACCCATCTAAAGAAAATCCTGTTTTATTAATAGTAGATAATCACTCCTCACATTGTTCTTTAGAAGCAATATATCTATGTAGAAATAATGGCATTATTATGATTGGACTTCCTCCCCATACTACCCATCAACTACAGCCCTTGGACGTGGGTTTCTTTGGGCCCCTGAAGACGTTCTATAGCCAAGCGTGTGATCATCATCTTGTAAATAATCCAGGAAAAACAATTACAGACAAAGACGTTGGAAGGCTTTTTGGGCAAGCGTATTTAAAAGCAGCCACTGTTGGCATCGCAGTCAAAAGTTTTGCAAAGTGTGGGATTGAACCATACAATCCTAATGTATTTGATGAAGCAGACTTTGCACCAGCTCTGGTCAGTGACCGTGAATATTTAACCCATTAATTCCCATTGTACTCGCCAAAGTACACTACGAGTAGGGAGGCTTAAGTGACATCTAGCAGCAAGGTTAGTTATTATAGGAATTTTGTTTATGGCTCAATCGGACATGTATGAAGTGCGAAACAGATATCTAATAGTGGATTTGTCATATTTTACATTTCTTGCAAGTTACGTCGCTTTTATGTTGAATGCAGTATTGTGGTTGATACAAGTCGGTACACCATTTTGTGAAAAACGAATTGCAGTTGAATTGAACTCTTTTCGCTGCGGTTTTTTCTTGTAAGTATATTAATTTACTATTATAGTATTACCTGAAAATCATACAAAAGTAATTCATGTAATATTTCAAAATATAACCAAGGTCAAAGTTTGGTGTACTTGCTGAAGTACAATGGGACGTGCTCCTTATATTTATTCTCCTTTTTTTCTAGGCGCTATTTGCATTTATAATGGATTGTAACGAAACAAATTTTTCCACAATACCTACTCGGTCGTTTTATGGTAAAATATTTCAGAATCTAGGGCCAGCTGTTGATGCTATTCAGTCATCGGATACAACTAATGCGGTAGATATTATAATAATTCCGCCAGATGTCGATGAGCAGACAGACTAGGAAGATATTGATGAAGAAGATACCCATATGATATCACAGCCTCGTGATGTTCCAGGAACTGTTGAGCTCCACTACGAACTAAGCGATGACGATGAATATTCAAGCGATGATGAATTGCCCTTTACAACTCTGAGGAAACGCAATTTAGCAAATAGGAGCACAGGTCAGCCGGTGTGGTCCAATGACCCTGAGACTGATATAAACATGCCCTCAACTTCTGGTTATTTAGAAAGGGAGGACATATTAAAAGCAGAATTGGAAGGGAAAACCCCAGTGGAGATTTTTGAATTTTTTTTTGATGATGTGCTTATGGAGCTTATAGTGTCGCAGACTAATTTGTACGCGCAGCAGAAAAATGAGCACCAATTTATTTTCTCCAAAGATGATCTAAAGATCTTTCTGGGAATACTATTGCTGACAGGATACCATCATCTACCACGTGAATCACTGTACTGGAGTTTGGACGAAGATCTAGGGGTAGATTTGGTAGCGACAAGCATGTCAAGAAATAGATTTCAACAAATAAAAAGATACATACATCTTGCAGACAACACAAATTTGAACAATCACAATAAAATGGCTAAAATTCGTCCGCTAATGGATCTCGTAAATCAAAACTTTCGACAATGGGGATTTTGGCATAAAGAATTATCCATTGATGAGGCCATGGTGAAATATTACGGTCACCATTCATCGAAACAATTTATTCGCGGCAAACCCGTCAGATTCGGTTATAAGAATTGGACTATGTGCAGTGCATCGGGTTACTGTTATTCCTTCAATACATATTGCGGGGCTAAGAAAACTGAAACAGAGAATCAAAGAATTGAAAAAAAATTACCTCTGGGGTCTAAGGTAGTTCTGGAACTCCTTGAAGCAGTAGCTGTGCCGTCAGATCACATACTCTTTTTTGACAATTATTTTGCGAGTCACGGCCTCATGGATACACTGCGAAGGCTTGGCTATCGGGCCACTGGTACCATACGCGATAATCGCACTAAAAAATGTCCTCTTACAGACGTCAAAGAAATGAAGAAGAAGAGTCGAGGTGAATATGACTATATATTTGATGGTACGGCCTCACTTCTATTTGTACGTTGGAAGGACAACAGCGTAGTCACCATGGCAACAAACTACGATTCCATCGACCCTCTGGGAAAAGTGAAGCGCTGGTCATCAGTTGCAAAGGAAAAAGTCAATGTGCCTCAGCCATTACTTTTCCAAAATTATAATCGTTGTATGGGTGGTGTGGATCTGATGGACCAGTCTGTCAATAATTACCGAATAAACATAAAAGGTAAAAAATGGTGGTGGGCTTTATTTACTCACATCATAAATATGGCAGTTGCAAATACCTGGCGAATCTATAGAGCTGTATCTAACGAGAATGTCGATATGCTTTTCATACAGAGAACAATTGTCCGTCATTACTTACGATGTTACGAAAAATCATCACACAAATCTAGACCAAGTGCCAGTGTCCCTCCCAGTATTCAAAAACACGACGGTGGACATTTTCCCGAAAGAATTGATAAGCAATTGAGATGTACAAACTGTCACGCTAGAGTGAAGTGGATGTGTTGCAAGTGTAAAGTCACGTTGTGTATAGAAAGAGACTGCTTTAAGATATTCCATTCCTAAATTTTAAATTATTTGTAAGTCTACTGTAATACCATTGTACTCTATAGAGTACACCTGTTTTTTAAAAGATCGAAAAATAAAAAAGCTATATGTTCCTATCTCAACTTGTTTAATTTAATGTTTAGAACAATGTTAGAAAATTTGAATAAGATCTGAGAAAAAAAACTTCGTGGGAAATAATGGGTTAAAGTCAAAGTATTATTATATTGCACGTGAAATAAAAAAGAACCAATAAAATAGTGAATATTACATTACAGTGTGTACCATCCTCTACAAAGTTTGCCGACAGAAAGTTTAAACAGTGGCGTAGAACACGGGATAAAAACAATTTTTGTGATAATATTAAACGGGGTAAGAGTAAACATAGTGTTTACTCTTGCCCTGAAATTTTAACAATTTCCCCATATAAAGAAGAATTGGAGCAAATTTTAAAAGGAAAACGATTAAAGGAAGCAAAAAAGATTAAAAGGGATCTATCGCAGGCATACTTCTGGATTACAGAAATAGTCAAGCAAAACAATAGTAATAACACGACAACTGTTAATGAAGACGACTGTATTTGTATTTGTTGTATAGAAAAATATAGTACATCTGTTGAAGACCGAATTATTTGCGAAAAATGTCATCAGTGGGTACACGAAGGATACACTAACGTTAAACTAAATGCCGACAAATATATATGTGATTTTTGTCGTGCTTAGGCAACATTTTTGCAGTCGATCTTTTTAAATAAAAAACATACAGTTTATTTACTATAATAGAAAAGAATTATTTTAATTTTTTTTATATGTAGGGTCGGTTGTTGAACAGTGAACCAACCAGATACACTGAACCACCGCCATATTGGCAAAACTGCGACGTTGCCACTGTGACCGAGCTTGTTAATACATTCTTATTGTTAATACTTCCCCTCTCCAGCAGTGAGCCGGCGACCGCAGCTTGAGCGTGACGTGTGACAGCGGCTTGTTTGTTTCTCGCCAAAAAAAACGTAGTATTTTTACGTAAGTATCTCGATTTTTGTATATTTTGTTATTAAGGCTGCCGTCAGATTGCAGTAAATCTGAGTTCTATCATATCTCGAGAAGTAGAAGTTCAATTTTATTGAAATAAAAAAAATCATAATCGGGATGATTGTACGCAGGGACTATCGTCGAGTTTTTTTGGAAATTTTCAATATTAAAATAAAAAGGGTTGCTACCCCTATAAATAACAAGAAAATTCAAAATATAAGCAAGACAGTCCCTAGAAACTTATATCTTGAATACATACGTAAAGATTGACTTTTGTAAGTTTTACCAATTTTCTGGAGTAGCGGAATTACGATTTTTCCATAAGAGCCTGTATAAAGCAATTTCATAATAGTTTTGCTATTATCTCATAGATGGCCATGGCAAATATCAAACTTTTTTCCACCAACCACCAAATTTGAATGTTGTAGATAGCATAGAGTACTAAACGACTTTTCAAATAGATCAATAAATTATCCATCAAATTATAATATGAAGAATAATTAATCGATTTAAAAAGATACTGGTATTTTATTTTTTTTGTCTAGTAATTTATTATGCAAAAATAAAATTTTGATCACATACCCCATTATTTCAAGAAAAATGATTTCAGCATTAGAAAAAATAATGTTACAATATAAAAGTAAGCCATGTAATGAACAAATACAAACAAATTTAATAACATAAGTAAAAAATAGTTCTGTGTAGTCAATCACATTGATATTTGAAATATAAGAAAGGAATGGGGTCTCCTGGCCGCGTGCCTGAGTGTGTCGTCGCGAATCTGGCAGACCGGGTTCGATTCCGATTTTATTTCTCTTGTTACAGTGTAATTATAAACGTAAAATATAATTTGCCTTCAACTAGACTAATGGATATTACACGGCTTTTTGTTTCACTGTTTATTTATTTTGAATAATTAATTAACAATTTTCTGAAAGGTTATCGGGTGAATTGTGGAGAGAGGTTCTGTAATTTATAGTTTTTCTAATAATGTTATTAGGGGTGAATTGTGAATGTTCACATTACCTGACCTACCTTCACAATTCACCCCTTATAAACGTTCTAGGAAAAGCTGTAAATTAGACAACCTCCCTTCACAATTCACCCAATAACATTTCAGAAAATTGTTTATTTAATAAATTATTCAAACCCCTTAGATGCCCTGTGTATATATACTAGCTAGTCGTAGTTTCAAAAAATAGTTGCGAGCGGGTCCCCGAACTTGTGATTAGCTTTTAATATTTTCTCATCATCATTGCATAAGTTGTTTTGTTCTTTACGACAAAAGAAGAAAGATATGTGCTATTTTGTAATATATGTCAATGACAATACTGAACTATATGTAGAAAAAGTTTATCGCGACATAAATTTGTGGGAAGTAGAAGTGTTACCAAAGTTAAAGAAATTTTACGAGGATTGTATTATCCCAGAAATTGTTCATAGACGAGTACCAAAATGATTAAAATGTTTGGACCCTCCATATATAAAAAAAGATTTTGAGAGAATATAGATAAAAGATGTAGTTTTTCATTTTTTACCTCTCGCTAAGAGAGGTATTGTATTCATGCTAAAAATCGCATATCCAGATTTTAATGAATAAGCACGTTTTAAGGTCCCTAGAATCCGATTATAACATTTTTACGATGATGTCCGTATGTGTGTGTGTGTGTGTGTGTGTGTGTGTGTGTGTGTGGATGTGTGTGTGTGTGTGTGTGTGTGTGTGTGTGTGTGTGTGTGGATGTTGGATTCACTATATCTCAAATACTATAAGACTTAAGACATTTTTAACTACGGATTCCTCAATCTAACAATAACGGGAAGAGTCGAGTCAGTTTTGGTAACAATTGGATAACCGGAAGTAGTAGTTACAAGAAAAAAATCATCTAAATATTATTTATCGAAAATTTATGTAAATACTTATATTAAAGAACGTTAAATTCTTTATTCGATAAATATAAATTCATTATTATATCTTCTATAGATTTAGAGATAAAGAAAGGCATATAAAATAATTTGATGTAAAAAATCTCAGATCAAACTACTGCAAGGCAAGAAATTCAAATGTTTGTAATTGACACATAAATGTCACTGTCAAAAATATTTGTATGCCTCTGTCAAAAATATTTGTACATTATTATGAAGATTATGAAAATAAAAAAAAGTCAACAACGCAAATGAATATACGTAAAAAAGAATATAAAAGGAATTTGCGAAAAAATGACGAATATAAAGAAAAAGAGAAGGAAAGTAGAAAAAGAAAATTTCAGGATATTGAATATAAAAAAAATGTATGTATTGTACATAATTTATTTTAAAATAACCCATAGATTTTGCAAATATATATGAGAATTATTTTGTAGTGAGACATGAATATATGTATTTGTATTTAAAAATATTTTTCGTTTTATGCGCACAACCAGGTAAAATATCTGGCGAGAGGTTATGTGTTGGCCACATCAGCTTTTTTTTTAACACGTTCACTGCCATATTGGTCCCATGGGACCAACACGTATGTTGCCCCATCGAGCCACGTTGGTCCGATGGGACCAACTCTTATGTTGCCTCAACAGGCCATGTTGGTCCCTTGGGACCAACACTTTTAGGGATATCTACCAGGCCGTTGGCGCACATTTAGCTATGAACAACAGAGGGAATGGACCAACGTGGCCTGGAAGCTATATACTACACACAGAATTTCGAATTTTTCTAAAAAATGTGGACTGTGGTCCCCCTTTTTAAAATTATATAAACTATTAATTTGCAGATTCAAATAACGTTTATTTGACAAATATGTTTACAGTTATACAATGAAAAGCAAAAACAAAACTACTGGTTACAAAATTAAGTACATAGGTACTATAAACAACAAAAAAGAAAATTATTTTTCATGTAGTTCGCTGAAACATTCTATACACAAAAACGGCTCTTTCTCACAACTTTTACAATATGTGTCCACCTTTACTGTTCTGTTCATGGCATATTTACGCCCATGTTGCTCGCTGTTTTTTTTGTAACAGTTCTTGCACATCTTTCTTCTTTGATGTTTAGTTCCATGTTTGTTTATTTCTATAATATGCTGGGTTCTGTTTGTGGTTATTTGTCTTTGTGTATTAATATCTGTATTGTATGTAACTAAATGCTTCACTATGTGTTTTTTGAAATCTGTCACTGGCATGTTGTCTCTAGTGACAAGCCTATATAAAATATAAGCATTTACCATGCATGTCGTTAGCAAAAGTTCAAAAGCCACTTTTCTGAACCACTTCACACTTTTTCTAAGAGGATTCGAGTACGCACCCAATTGGTCAGACAAATCGACTGCCGCTTTGCCTTTGTTGTAATCTATTACAACTTTTGGTTTGAGTTTAACTTGCCGATTACAAGACACCTCAGCCATGTCTTGTCCATGTTTAGTAGAAAGCATGTAAATATTTCTTTTATCTTTCCAGTTAGTGATGGTTATTCCTAATTCGTTTTCCATAGAAACGATTTCTCCTTTTTTTAACTTTGCATCTATCACTTCCTTTGGTAAGTTTTTTCGATTTTTTCGGATAGTTCCTACCAAATGTGTATCAGCATCTAGCATTTTTTCTGCTAGAGGCAAGCTTGTATACCAGTTGTCAGTTATAAGGGTCCTGCTCTGATGTACTAAATCGTCAATAAGATAAAGTACTATACGTTCTGGAGTAACTTTGTAATTATCCTCTTTTCCTGCATATACTTTAAAATTGTAGGTATACCCAGACCCAGAGCATACCTTAAACAATTTCACGCCATATTTATGTCTTTTGGATTTTATATACTGTTTAAAGGCTAATCTTCCTCTAAATGGTAAGAGGGTTTCGTCAATGCAAATATATTCCTCTGGAACGTATAAGGACTTAAAATTTTCTATTAGGATGTCTGTTAGAGGCTTTAATTTATACAACTTATCACTCTTGTCTGCCGAGGAATTATCTGCAAAATGTATCATCCTCAACAAAATCTCAAAACGATTCCGTGGCATAATATTTTTTGCAAAACTATTTGCATATATTTCATCATTACTCCAGTAGTCTGCGATTTTTGGCATTTTCACTAAACCCATCCAAGCAACGAGACCCAAAAATTGTCTGATTTCAGTATTTGTTGTTGGAACCCAGTTATGTAGGCGAGAGTTTGGTGCAGCGTCTGTAGCCAGAAGAGTCTGGGTTGCATACAGATTTGTTTGATTACAAATAAGACTAATTACTTTGTCATCGACTACGGCGTCAAAAAAATCTCCTGGTTTACCATTCGACAGCAATTCAGCTACGTCTGGAATTACTCCTGACGGAACAGAAAAAGGAGCTATTGTCTTATGATTACCTATGATTGGACCCCACTTATACTTTGAATCTTTAGAAGAAGGCACCTCTACGTTCTGTTGTAGACTAGTGTTCCGTTCTGAATTTGAATTCTGTTCTGGATCTAGGTTATGTTCTGATTCTAAGTTTTGTACAGGATCGTGGTTAGGTTGTCGATCTAAGTTTAATTCCGGGTCAAAGTTGGGTTGTATATTGTGATTATGTTGTTTATCTAATTTTGCCTTTTTTGGCTGTATAAATTTTCGTATATTTTCAACGGTTTCTGAATCTGACAAAGAATCCGATTCTGTTTCGGATTCTGAGCATATATAATCGCTCTCTGAAGCTTCAAATGGCTCCCAGTCATCCTCGCCAGACGATAGTTCTCCGAAATTGTCTGCAATTTTATCCAACTCACGTTTCGTCAGAGGTTTAGACCAGTTACGTTTAGACATCTAAAACCACGAAAAACATGTTAAAAATAAGTGCTTTAGAAGATCATGCAATACTTACTCCTTCGCCTATTATAAATATAAAAATAAGCAACAATAAATGTATTTGCTGTACTGGATTCACTTTTTTTTTAAGTTACAGAATAAAGGTTATACTAACGACGCGGGACCAACGGCGCACAACAGCATAAAGTTACCACTCCACGCCGCATTGGTCCGGTGGGACCAACGTATTTTCTTTATGGCGGCCCACGAGGGTACGATGGTAGAAATATAGATGGCGCACGGGAAAGGTTTTAAAAAATGTGGCTGGCAATGAACGTGTTAATTATATATTATTATGTAACTTGAAAGTAGAATATATTAGAAATATACTATAATATTCTATAATCCTCTTTTTCCTTTACAGTTAGGAATCTTATACAAATAAATTAATGTATTGTATTTTTTAAATAGGTACAACCTCCCCGTAGCGATTCACATTCACACTGAAATGTTTTTTTAAATTTTATTCCATGTTTATTTTTTAATGTGTCTACACTAAGTAGGTATATATCTACAGTGAATTTTTATTTCAAATGAAATTATATATTCATAAGTTCAACAATTTTTTTAATAACACGGTACAAATAGTAAATTTTCTTTGAGAATATTTTTGACGGTGCAATTCAGGAGCTATGTGTTTATTATTTCGATATGCTCTGCGACGATTTCTTATCTCAACCGCTACTGCTTGGACTGAATTTGGAAGTTAGTTTCGATGTTATTGAAACCTTTGCAAGTAGCGAGCGTCGATGCTACCGCCGCACAGCGGAATAGTTTGTCAAGCCCAATTGGACGGCAGCCTTAATGATAGGAACAAAAGCTGTATGGTGTCAAAATGGTTGTAGTTTTAGTCGTTTTATGAGCATATTGCGTTGTGACAATTCAGTGTATAAGCTATTTTTTTATTTGTTGAATAGTGTGTGTATTGAACAGTGAACCACGTCTGCATAGTTCTCAGTGAACCGGTTCACTGTGTACCTTACGAGCCTGGTTCACTTATCCTTAATAGTGCCATGTTGAAAATCAATCATATATTTGTTTATTCTAGGATACCAAGACCAAAAAATAAGGAACGGAAAATAGGAAAACACACAAAAGAGGACATGATGTCAGCTTTACAAATGGTACAAAATGGTGACTCCATTAGGACGGCGGCAAAAACCTATAAAATTCCGTACCCTACATTGCGCCGTAACGTGAAGAACAAAAGTGAACATGGTGATAATATTTGTACCTAGGTACGATATTAATAAAGTGTTTACTGAAGAACATGAACAAATATTATTAAAATACTAAAAGGACTGTGCACTAATGTTCTACGGTTTAACCGTCAAAGAATGTAGGAAGGTGTCTTATGAAATGGCAATGCGTAATGGCATCAAAATGCCAAGCTCATGGAAAAGAGATCAATTAGCAGGTTTGGAATGGTTTCGTTTCTTCAAAAAAAGACATCCTGATATTTCGGTGAAGAAACCAGAAGCTGTAAGTCTTGCACGAGCTACCTCATTTAACCGTGAAACTGTGGCAATATTTTTTAATAATTTGGAAGAGTTGCTGAAACGAGAGCCTAGATTCGCAGATGGAACTCGCATATTCAACCTCGACGAAACCGGCACAACCACCGTCCAGAAACCTCAGAAAGTTGTGGCTCCAGCAGGAGCTAAAGTAGGTAAAGTCACAAGTGGAGAAAAGGTCACTCTTGTCACTACATGCTGTATGGTTAGTGCTACAGGCCACGCCCTGCCCCCGGCTATAATATTTCCTCGGAAAAACTTTAAAAACTTGATGATGCACGGTGCACCTCCAGGTAGTTTAGGGCTCGCGAATCCATCAGGTTGGATGACTAGTGACTTATTCGTGGAGGTGATGAAACATTTCATTAAGTGTTCAAGCATGACACCAGAAAATCCATGTCTGCTAATAATGGATAATCATGAGTCACATTTGTCCATTGAGGCTTTAGATTTGGCGAAACAATCTGGTGTTGTGGTTCTTACGTTTCATCCTCACACTACTCACAAACTGCAACCCTTAGATGAGGGTTTGATGGGTCCTTTAAAGACCTATTATTATTCCGCACTTGAGTCATGGATGCTACAGAACCCAGGGAAACCAGTTACAATCTACGAGATAGCAAGATTCATTGGTCATGCTTATCCCAGATCTATGACACCACTAAACATATCGGCAGCTTTCGCAAAATGTGGAATTTTTCCCTTTAATAAGGATATATTCTCCGATGAAGACTTCATGCCAAGTAGCGTGACAGACCGTCCCGTTCCTGTAGTGTTACAAACATTGCCTGATGCTGAAGCTTCTGCAATTCTCGACATGAATAGAAGCAACAATGAACAGGATTCGACTCCTCTAGAGACACGTCGTTCAAGTTATGATCCTGTTGTAACCCCTGATCGAGAAAGTCCATCTATACTATCACAAGAACATAGTTATTACCAAAACGTGACACCACCAAAGAAACCAGATGAAGCATGCAATAGTGAAAATCATCCAACAAAGTCTGAGCATATCATCACTCCAGTAATGTTCTGTCCACCGCTAAAGGCCGGCCCACGTACCGACAAACGGAAAGGTAGAAAACTAGGCAAAAGCATGATAGCAACGGACACACCAGAAAAGGAAAGAATAGCTGAGGAACGTACTGCTGCAATAAATAGAAAAGGTCTGCATAAAAGGAAAGTTCTACAAGATTGTGGAAATGAAATGCTTCCATCGACAAGTAAAATTAGAAAAATACCAAATAAGAGGAACAATAAAAGAAGAATTGTACTAGACGAAGACAGTGAAACGAGTGAAGCAGAAGATATAATTCTTGAAAGTGAAACAGACCTAGAATCGGATGAAGAAGATGAGCAAATTATAGATGAAGATTTTCCTGATTTACAGCGTAAGCCAATGATTGACGAATATGTCATTGTATTGCTGCAATCTAAAAACCGGGTTGTTCATTATATTGCAAAGATTGTGGAAGATTGTGGTGATGATGAATATGGCGTTTCGTACCTGAAATTAAAAGATCGTCTTAATAAAACGTTTATGTTTCCATTAGAACCTGATATGGCAAATGTGACACTGAGTGACATTAAAATGATTCTCCCTCCTCCTTGTGTGTCTGGTACAAAACGTTTGATTAAATATTCCTTCAACGTGAATTTATCTTTACTAAATATGGCGTGAATATTTAATTTGACGCATTTCGATGTTTTTTTTTTTTCGCGGTTCTTATATTAAGTAGGTACCTAGGGAACTACTGAGAATCAAACTATAAAAATATCTTAATTTTTAGTTCAAGTTATTATTATTGATAATTATGTTGTGTTTATTTTTTGTATTTCGCGGTTCTTTAAATGAAGGCTGTTCATAATACCATCGAAAAGGCTGGTTGTTAATAATCTAAAAAGGTTTATATGATAACTTTGTTTTTTTTTTTTTGTAAAAGAAACATTTTATTATTTGTATTTTTTTAATAAAAGTTTATTATGAAAAATTGCGTGATTTCTTTTCACAAATAAGCATTTTTTACTGGTAATGAAATTATGGTTCACTGTTGAAATGTAGGTGGTTCAGTGTAAACTACCCATAGTACACAGTGAGCCAAATTTCATTTTTTTTAAAACCTTCTATAAGGGTCTTAGTTTGTTTCTCTGGCTTTCTGTAACTTAAAACTGAGAAACCTTATGAAATTACCTAAACGATGTCACCAAAATCTTAGCTTTGTTTTCTAGCAAGTTATACGACTTAGAAAAAAGGGTGGTTCACTGTTCAACAACGCATCCTAAGCAAATGTATGAACTATATTTAGAGTTCAATAAAACTGCTGAAATATTTCATATATGAAATTTATTACATATTATCAAAAAACCGTTCACTTTTGCCCCACTCTCCCATATACGAAATAGATAGAAAATCAATGAAATGGTACCTTAGACTTGTATTATACTTTGTTGATATAAGTTTACTAAATGCCTTTCTTATATTCAGCAATCGATCACCTGGAAATGAAACTTCCAATATTAATTTAAAAACTTTTCGTATGAATGTAATACATGGATTCGTGGGCGCTGGATGTGATTTGGTGAAGAAGAAACGTGGAAGTGAAGAAAATATTCACCACTTTACGCCATATATACCACTAGAGAAAAGATATGACAAAGTGGCCCATCTTCCAGTACGTTGTACATCACGGAGATGTGCTTTTTGTAGCACTCGAAATACCCCGTCCCGATCGAAATGGTACTGCAGCACATGCCATGTTGCCCTTTGTTTATCTGATAAAAAAAATGTTTTTTTTTTAATTTCATAGAGATTAAGTCTGAATATATTTGTTTTATAAATTATGATTTTATACAGGTATATATGTAACAGGATGTTATTTAGTTTTATGATACATTGTTTAATATGCAATATTATATTCCTTGTGGTTGCATAGAATAACCACCCCACTGTGCCTTTTTGGAAAATAAAATATATTTTTTTGTTTGCAAATTTATATTACTTAATATACCCATACAAATAATATTTATTAAAAAAATACTAAGAAAAAACATATGTATAATAATGCCGTACTCAAAGGGTTAAACGAAAATGTTTTTGAAATCGTTCGTCATCGTACTGCTGAAAAATGGTTTCCGCGAATAATTGAATTTTTACTATTTTTCGCATTGGCTCGAAGTTCTGTTCATCCGTGGAAGAGTAAATTCGGATTCCATAATACTATCCGTGTCACTGAACTGAAAGTAGAAAGAAAAAATGAATTACAAGTGAAATAAATATGTGAGGAAACCCAACAAACCTAATTAACACTTGTTACATTTCAAAATAAAATTCCTATACATGTGATACTTACAAATATATATCAAAATCGCTTTCTGAAGACATTTTATCCACAAAACATCCACTGAAGAGAACGTGAACACGTGGTGAACACTGTTGACAGTTGTCGCTCATGCGCACGGATGCCATGTAGAATCTGCCGTTCTATTTGTGAAGTGAGCAGTAATAGAGCGCTCACATATCCTTGCTCACTTCAATTTTGCTCAGTATTAGCGCTCAGTCAAATAGAATACAGCAAATATTTGGATTTTTCGACAAATTGTTTGACAGCTTAAATTCTGGAACAAAAAAAGGGACGGATGGCAAGCCATTAACTGCTGCCTTAGCTGAAGGCACTCTTCACGACACATTTTGGGACGAAGCGGTGGCCGTGCTTACGTCCATAAAATATTCTAATGTAAATGATCCAAAAGACGTCATGGTTCCGCCATCTGTTAAAAGTTTTATAAAAACAATTCGTGGAGTTCGAATGCTATGGCAGAAATTAAAAATTTGAAGCGTAGAATTTTTATTACTGAGGAGTCTTAATCAAGACCCACTGGAAAACTACTTCGGTATGATCCGCAGTCACGGTGTCCGGAATATTAATCCGTCTTGTGCGTCTTTTATACAAACTTTTAAAACTCTTATAATAAATAATTTTACTGCTCGTCATTCCATTGGTGCAAACTGCGAGGACGATGTGTCGGAAGGTGCTCTCAGTACCTTACATGAACTCCTTTTAGATGAAGAGGAGTCCATCATAATCAGTGATGAAGAATATGTCGCACCCGGTACAATAGATATAACAGAATGTGATTCTGCTATCGCAAAATCAAACTATTGTACTGGGTTCATTTTAAAGTCATGTTCGGCTCTTGTTAAAGGATGCGAAGAGTGCAAACCTGCTCTTACTGATGCTCGGGTAGGTTTTCAACATGCCATTATCTCAGCCCGAGAATATAATGAATTTAAACGCCTCCAATACCCCAGTTTTAGTGCTGTGAGTACTTTTATATACATATATGAAAAATATTATTCTTAGTGTATTAAACAAGAATTGTATAAAGAATAATATTTTGTCATATATAATACGGCAGTGTGAACAAAAAGTCGATTTTTCATTTATTAACTATAATGGGCATAAAGAAAGACTTGTTAATTTGTTACTTAAAAAAACATATTTATTTATTTTACATAAGTATGTAAAAGATAAAAACGATATTTTAACCGGGAAGAAAAGAATGAACGAAGAAATTTGCGATAATATGCAGAAAAAAGCAAAGGAAAAAAACAAGAAAACATTGAAATATAAATGAATAATTATGTACCTAAATTGAAATGTAAATATTTTTTTCTGCAGCAGATTTTAAAGTTTTTTTTTATATTCAAAATTTTTGTGTGCGCCAATCTGTTCCTTTCCGCTGATTTCGGTAATGACGATATATTTGCATTGTTTGTGTGTTCTGTGTTTGCATATTTGAGGACGCTTACCAGGGCGTCATCTCACGGGCTCTCCATGTTATCGTGAAGAGAGCACCACAGGGATCACTTTTATACTATTCGAAAATTTGAAATAATAATCCGAAACATAACCGGTCTTCTAATGCGATCCCATATTTATATTTATTTAAATTAAATTAAATATATTATAAACTTTGATGGTTTGTATTAATAGCAACTTCAATAATTGTGCAATTAACAATGCCAGAAAGATCTATTTTATTATATAAATAGACCTTAAATAATAATTTAATTTATAATTGATTTACTTAAATTTTTCTGCCAAAGAAAAAAATATAGTTTTATACACGACGACAAAATTTAATAATAATTGACTCGCGAATAATAACTCTCCCCATCGATAAAATAAAATTTTATTGTTTTATAAAAAATTACTATTTGTATTGTATCTTTTTAAATGAAATTATACTACTTATAATTTAAAAAAGTAATATTTTTTATTCATTTGATGTAATCTTTGTAAGATTGATTTGTAGTCAAAGTATATTTTTCATAAAATACAAAGCAATAAAGCAGTATTTGTGAAAAAATGCTTCAGCTACAAATCGTATAAACTAGGTATAATTAATAAATCGAATATACCAATATTAATTGTAGATAATGATTATACCGACCGAGTTTTACATTTAATTAATGCTTCCATACACCAACGGCGCCACTGATGTGGTTCCGATACTTAACACGTACGTTTCTTATCTAAAATAGTGTATATGGTCTGTGATACAGATAACGACATAACCTGAATTTTTTTAAGTTTGTATGTTTTACTGCGTATGTTAAAATTTTTAAAAGCATGGCCGGCGAAACCGCAATTTGGTTAAAATATTGCTCTTAATAATAGCCTAAGGCGAGAAATTGTTTTATACTAAAAAAAAAAACAAATAATTCATAACGATATTTTACAATCGATTCTGCTTCCTCAACCTACCAGAGAAGAAAAACGAAAACGATACAAGATACAAGCGAGAATGGATAATAGGCTACAAACTACGAAGTTAGGTTATGTTGAGCGTTATGCTCTTATGCCCCGGTCACACCTATACGATTCTGTCGTGTCGTGTCTTATACGGAAGAAGTATTAAGCCTGTTTTACATTATACTTTTTTCGTCTATTTTTATGCTATATTTCTAGTCATATTTGTATCCGAGATCTATGCTATCAAGTCGTATGTTATCGGAAATCTTTGGTACGTTTCGTAATACCAACTTACTGTTGGCATAAAAGTTAACTTCAATGGCAGATAACCAAAGTTGGCCACACGAGTCTGCGCATGCGTTTTGCAATCTAGACGAAAATCGTATAGAAAAATACGTCCGACCGCATATGTCTATACTAGAATCTCGGATGAAAATTTCCTGATTTACACTATGCTAGATTTGTCTAGAAATTTCTCGGATGAATCTAGTACTAGAATATAGACGAAAAAAGTATAATGTAAAACAGGCTTTAGAGTCGTATCAAAAATAGTGGCGCCGCTATTTTCATCAGACTAGTATGAAATTATATGCTACTCATTTCACAGTATTGAAACGAAACTAAATTCATTATTATTTGTATTTGACGAACGGTGTATTTGTTGATACAGTTGCGTTGTGTTTCTGAAGTTGCTTTTAGTTTTAGACAGTTAAGTACTAAAGGTAAGGTAATATTTTAATGATTTTATGTTGAAATAAAGTTTAAAATTTTCTCCAAAAAAAAAATTATACAGATGTCGGCGACGATAAATAGGTCCCGAGAGGCCACGCTTCACTTGATAAGTGTATCTATATGAAAAACGAACATGTCTCTGGAATTTGAAAACACCAGACTACCATAACTGAGAAAAAAATCGGGATGCTTTAGCAGAAATGGTTGCAATAGTGAGCAAATTCTATCCGAACGTTACAGGTATAAAATAGGTTGTAATGTGATTATGTGAAACAGATAAATAACAACTTTTTGCAGCTGATGACTGCAGAAATAAATACCAAAACCTGCGGACTCAGTTTTGTAGGGAACATTCAAAGTGTACTGCCTCATTAAAAAGCGGTGCTGGTACAGAGGAAATTTACCAGCCTAAATTGTAGTGTTATGAACAACTTATGTTCCTCAGAGATTCCGTGCAACATAAGAAAGGATCATTATATGGTGGAGTAGAAGAACATTTAAGCAATGGTGAGAAAGAAGGAATGGTTATTGAATATTTAGAGGAAGACGAGGAGGTCAGTATTTATTTTATATGATCTGTATTTATTTATTAATCTTATCGTTCAACTTGGTCAGTTACAAATGTAGATTGGCACAGCATTTAAAAAAATCAATTTTCCATATTATTATTATAAAATATGTATATTTAAAATTTCTACTAAAGAAATGCAACCCAAAGTGATGGAGACGGAAAAATATGACAACTACGCCTTCACCAGAGCCAGGTGCCATAATACCCAGAAAATTAATGAGAAGTGGCAGTTCCAGCCGAGGGCACTCCCCTGCTCAAGAAATGACTTCGCTGACATCTACAATACCATCTTATTTACAAAGTAAAAAAGGACTGTGACAAATTTAAAATATTTGGGGAATATTTGGCAAGTAGCCTCAGATCTATGTATAGGAAAAATCAAATAAACGCCGAAAAAGCTATATTACATACAATTATAAAATACACGAGTGATGGATATGAATAAAAACTTAAAGAAAATGTTTGTTTTATTAATATATTCCATTGCACGCTTTCGGTTGGATGAACTTTCTATATAAGTAAGAAATACTAAATATAAAAATTCACGTCGATTTGTTTAATAAAATTACTTAAAAATGAAAATAAATAAAAATGGTAATGGGTAGTACCATTTACGAATGAGTGATGCTTGCGATAGTTTGTCAAATCGAAATATAAATAAATTAAGTTCAAATATGAAATTTCTTGATAATATTAAAAAAATAGAAAATTATTAAATATATCTGCAGTAAAGTACCATTTCCGGTTGACCGATGTTTACCAAAAGTTTAATAAATAGAAGTCTGACTTTAAATGTAAAATTTCATGCTTTTCCATTAAGTAAAGAATTTGAGATATACATGTCCACAGACATCAACAGGAAACTTATTTAGTGCGATCACTATGTCCCTATACATAAACAGGCGGTTGAGAAAAAAAGAGGAAAGAAATATTACGGACGGAAGAAATGGTAATTGAACATTTAGAAAATAATGATTGAGTAATTATATTTATTTCTTTCATTTATTTATTGCTTATTATTTATATAATCATCTTGCCAATTAACTTGACCAACTGTATTAAAATAGTTCATGAATATAGTTCGCAAATTTGTTGCTATTTGTGTTGTTCTGCTGTCTGCGTAAAGAGATTTGTCTAAATTTCTTAATCTACCATCGTTAATATCTGTATTAGGGTCGCCAGTGTACTGCTGACCTCTTCGTATTAATAAAAAAAATTGTGCAATCCACAGCAAACTGCAGTAATTTTTTCTACTTTACTGACATCATGCAGATTTATCGGATTCAAAATTACCCGGAATCTGTTGGCTAGAATACCGAACGCATTTTCAATGACCCTCCTGGCACGACTTACACGATAATTATAATTTTTTTGGTTTTTATTAAGACCGTGGTATCTAAAAGGTTTCATTAATCTATTCGACAGCGGGAAAGCATCATCGCCTACAAAAACGAACGGTGTTCCCTCTTTACTGTCTGGAAGTAGTTCATATTGTGGAATATTTAATGAATTATTGTGAATGTGTTCAGATAAGTTACTATTTCTAAACACTCCACCATCGCTTACACGACCGTTAGCACCAATATCAACACATAAGAATTTGTAGTTTCCATCAGCAATTGCAAGTAGAACAATACTGTCAGTGCCCTTGTAATTGCGATAAAAAGAGCCTTCAGACCTCGGGCACAAAAAATTTATATGTTTGCCGTCTATCGCACCACGGCAATTGGGAAAATTCCATTTTTCCCGAAATACTTTTTCTACCTCCTTCCATTCATTTTCCGTCGTTGGTGCCTATAAACTAAATATATATTTTGGTTTTTATACGTATTCATACAAACTCAAAAAGCGTGTGGTACGAAAAAAGAAGAAAATTTATTAAAAAGAGCCTAAGTTTATAAGTATTTTTTTTTAGTAATATTACCTTAATATGTTCTTTTACAATATACTCATGTAAAGCATCTAAAACTTCTGGCACAATTTTACAAATTGTGCTTCTATCAACACAAAATTGATAAGAAAACTATAAAATGATTCACCGGTAGCGAGGTATCGCAGTGTTATAGTTAATCTACAATATTTCATAATAAATTAATATAATAAAAATATTAATCATTTGAAATAAATATACCTGTTACGAGCGCTTGTCTGAATTTAGTATTTTGGTACGTAATAGCATGCACTATTTTATTTAAAATATAATTAAAACAATCCTCATCCATTCTTATGTAATTTCTGTATCCTTCTACGTCTTCTACCCGTAATTCTTTATGTAGAAGAGCTAACGCACCACGACCTGTCCTTTCGTTTCGTCTTTTTAGCCATTCCTTACTCCAGATAGATCTCTTTTTACGTTTTTTTTTCTGTTTTCACTATCAATCATGGCAATTATGGCCAAAATTATTGCTTCGTCTGAACTTGAAGACATTTTCGAAATACCTGTGATAGGAAAATTTAAACAGAGTACAATTTAACTGAAAACTAAAGTAATTTCAATAAAAAAGACTCAAAGTTAACAATAATATACAAACATTTACAAAAAAAAATAGTTTTGAAAAGATTATTTTGTTAATGTCACGAAGCATATAACGAACAATCAAATATGAAAGTAATATTAGAATAATATGAAGAAGAGATTTTTGTACAATTGTTGTCGTACAAATGTGACCGCTGTTGTACCACAAAATTTCAGTCTCATGTACATCTTCTTCTTTATAAAACCCGACACGACAGAATCGTATTGGTGTGACCGGGGCTTTAGACCAGGAATAGAGGGGAGACAAGGCATAGTCATTCGTATGTTTCCAAATCATCTGTGCGATTTTGAACCTTATTCGCGACTAAAATTAACGTGAATCCCTCGAGCGGACGATATTTGCAACTCTTGAAAATATTATTCTGTTATTCAACTTTACAGTAATTATATTCGATTCCTTGCCGGTGTCTTGTTTTAAAGTACATATAAATTACTTTGCAATATGAGCAAGGAACGAAAAAATATTAACAACGTCAATTGCTGCGTTTATGGCTGTCATTCTCGGGGTAGTAAGAAATTATCTGTACCAAAAATTGGTGAGATGAAGAGTGACATCCAAAATAAATTTGGTAAAATGGAGTCTATCGACAAAAGAGAGGGCTGGATTAGGAAAATACGAACTGGAAAACAAGTGATAAGATGATAACAAAAATGAAAAGTATTGTATTATTTCCTGACCAATTCATGAGTAAACTAATACACTTTTCACTTTATGTGTAGCATTCAATATATTTCTTACACTTGTAATTAAAACAATTTGAAAGATATTTGACATTAGTTTCATTTTAATTTTCTTAACTAAGTAAAGTAAATACATATTTATTTATTTAACATCCATGAATAATATATGGTACTATTTTGTACAAAATATTAAGACAGCTGTAATGTGTTTGCACTGGCCACTATGATGGCCAGCTATACAAGAGCATTTTGTAAATAATCAATAAGGGTTTCCGATCGTGACGTCACAAAGTGCGCCATCTGCGGTGAAATCTTAAACTATGTGGATAAACTGACATTATTTTTGTTGACATGTGTCTGCTTAGTGCAAAAAATGAATTTTTTACGTGAAGAGTTAGTGCCAGGGGGCGAAACTCAAAAAGGAAAATATTCAAGATCATTCACTGAATGAACTAAGAAGATGGTTAGAGTGCCGTGGTCTAAAAAAAGGCGGAAAAAAGAGCGATCTTATTTTAAACCTTTCCGACACGAATTATTAAAAATTAAAATTAATCAAGTTTTTTGATAAAAAAATCTTTTATAAGAACATAAGAAACACTTTTATTAAGAAAATAAAAAAATAATACAAATATTTTATTATTTATAACAAATTAAAATGTGGTATTATTTTGATACCACCATGAGCTGATGTATAATATAAAATGAAAATTTATTTTTTGTGAAAATCATAAAAACAATTTTTATGAATAGTTAAACATAAACCAACTTCACAAACTGAACATGTGTGGCATACATGTTTGTTTGCAGCACAATTTGTTCAATTAGTTCGTCATCAAATAAACATAAGAAAGCATCTATTGGTTTTTCAATATTGGGTATATTCTGTGGGCCTATATCTTCCGCAAATTCTTCTATATTTGGTGCAATATCATTCCTCCTCCATACATTAGTAACTAGTCGAGACAAAGGTATATTATTATCTTCATGGCTGAATCCATCGTCAGAATTATTATCTGTGTCATTTTCATCGGAAGTGATGTTTTCAAAATTAACATTGTTATTAACATTATTGTGATTTTCGTTTTCGTCTAATATACTTTCAGATTCTCCTCCTGAAGGAATATTGTCAATTATTTCGAATAGTTCTGACGAACTTATTACGTTTAGATCGATGTTCATAGTGTCTACAATATAATAAATATGGTTAGCTCACAGTGGTTTTAAAACTATACCATATAAAAAATGATTTGTTATGACGACCCGCAAAAAGATTATTAATATTAATATAGGTTAACAATAAAATATGATTATTTGAATCAAATAAACTAATTTACATACCTTATAAGGAATAAAAATTGATATTTTCAAATAAAGTAGCTTTTAGGTTAATTTCCACTAATGCGCATCATAAAGATATGCCATTTTACTAAAAACTACTCTCAATTGCAGTTCTGTACATTTTTTTTCCGGTAGATGGCAGCATCATATATCAGATAGCAAAGCGGTTTCAATGGTATACCACTATACATTAAATTACGTTGAAAAAACAAGGTGGTATAATTTTGAAACCAGTTCGTCGGAAAGGGTTAAGGTTAGTTCGGGTTAGTTGTGCTATTTATTTTTACTAACTCAAAATGTTTATACGTTTTCAGAATTCAAAATTGTATGAATGCAGGACGCACTAATAATGTATTACCGAGTATTGATGGTGGTAAATGGGTCTCTGCATCAGTATCAAGTAATACGCGAGTGGTTGTTGGTAAAAATATAAAGTGGGGCTATTTTCCATCCCAAAACATACCAGACCTTTTTAATTATGGACACGTATACCACTACTTCTACGAAACCATCCCGGTTGATGTGGTTACAGATAAACCATTTAGGAGAGTGGAACAATACATTATAAGTAACAGCGTTCTTACTTTAATGGATTCCAAAGATTTAAAAGTATATATGTACAGTAAAAGCAAAAGTTCATGCGTCCATGAAACAAATTATGTACGACTTAGTTATACAAATTTTAATAATTTCGGGAGGTATAAAAGGAGCGACCTGTAATTGCAAACAATCTGCTATGGGAAGATGCAGTCATGTTGCTGCACTTTTGCTTTTCCTCTGGAAGTATGTGGAAAAAAATGGATACGCGGCACAAATTTCTACAAGTAAACCTTGCCAATGGGGACAAGGTTGTCGGAAAAAAAATCCTAAACCAATTATTGATGTTAATTACAGTAATGTAAGAAGTAGGCAAAAAATAATAGTTTTTGATCCACGAAGTAAACATCGAGAATCGATTGATGTAACCAATAAAGTAAATACTTTTTTGTCAAACATGGAAATGGATACGCTATGGAATAAAATTTTAATGTTTCATTACAAAGAATTTTCCTATGATTTGGAAGAAATTGAAATTATTCGTATTCAGGTGCAAAGTTTTGTGAAAAATTTAAAAGATTTTGCAAATACTTAAAATAATAATCCAATAATGATAACGAACAAGCAATACACAACAAAATGGAAACGATGGCGTAAATATTTAATTACAGCATCAGTTTCAAAGATATTGTTAACATTAAAAAAAAGAGCGCTAAAGCAAATTTCTTAGCCTCCCATTTTTATGGAAAAACATTTAATTCTGCCAGCATAAATTATGGCAGAAATAACGAAATTGTAGCGCGTTCTGAATACGAAAAATGTTTGAAATTAATTGATCCAAATGGATCAGTTGAAGAAACTGGTCTTTGGATTTCGAAAGAATATCCACAGTTAGGCTGTAGTCCTGATGGAATTATAATTAAAAATGGTGTTAAAGGATTACTTGAAATAAAATGCCCTTATATATTTGAAAATAAATTTGTTTATGATTTGGAAAATCTAACTTCATCACAAAAAACAAAATATTGTTTACAACGGGATGCGAATGGTAATATGGAATTAAAACCGAATCATGAATATTATTATCAGATACAGCTGTCTATGGGGATTTTAAATTTTAAGTTTTGTGATTTTGTCGTGTGGTCATCAAAATCCATGCTGATACTAAGTATACCATTTAACGAATCTTTTTTCAATGATTTAGTAATAAAATTAGTTAAAAAGCACGAAGAACTCATACTTCCAGAATATTTTTACATGAAAGTACCTCGCCAGCCAGAACCAACAGAAATAGCTGGAAATTAGACGGAATATTTGTATGGAGATTGACATTTTTCTACTTGTTTTTATACTATATGTGTCATTATAGTGATGTGATTTTAAGAGACTGGGGACTGTAATTTTTTTATTTTTTATATTGCATATCGTCGCCTAATTATTAAGACCGGCTACCTCATTTTTTGGCCAAACGAGTTGTCAATTATTTATTATTCAAAATTTTGCGAAAAATCAATTTTAATTAGCAACTGTTGTAATATTTGCAACTCATGCACTTCTTTGTGTCCAGATCGGAAAACTGAGCTGCCCAATCAGTTTCTTGTGAAACTTTGAATAAGAAATGGGTTGATAACTCGTTCAAAATATGAGATAGCCGGTGTTGCCACTTAGACGACGATATACTTTTGTTATTTTGTTTGTAAACACTGTGATTATAGAAAACGGACAATTCGCTGTGATTTTACAAGACTATTTAATTGTAAGATGTAGTTTTAGAAGAAATGTTATTTTGTTCGTATTTTTTATTTACGTTAAGTATAACTGTGATTGTGGGAAACCTTTATTGTTTTTTTACACTACTGTATGTAATGTTGGAATTTTCTTTATTTTTTATATTTTATATATTTTTACAAAGATGCTGTAATTTTAGAAGAAATGTTATTTTGTTTTATGTTCATATTCGTATATTAAATCGAAAGGACCTTTTAAATAAATAATTATATTTGCAAATAATCTGCATATTTATTTCAAATACTTTTTATAATTAATTATATTATACGAAATCTATTATTCGTCATTATTACTAATATAAGGTTTTGAGAAATTCTCTAAACATACAATAAAAAAACATTTGAGACAAAACAGGTAATAGATTATTAGAAATTACACGTGAAAATATTTTGAATTCCTTAATTTTACGCATAACGTGTTCTACATAATATATTCTTGCTTTCGCTATCTGTTTTGTTAGTATTTCTTCCTGCGAAGAAAGTTGAGCTCGTCCATTTAAAAACGGAGGTCTTATAATTTTGACGCCTAGAGGATCTAAAATGTCATCCACGTTGAATCCTCTATCAACCATTAAATAGTCCTCTTGCTTTAAGAAATTGGAAATATCACATTCTTCAAAAATTTTGCGGTCAGATGTTGCACCTTCAAAACCATCGCTAACATAAATAATTGCACCGTCTGCGCAAATACCAACTAAAAATTTTACAGTAGTATGTGGCTTATAATTTGAAAAAGTGTTTCCTTGCTGCGAGAAATTATCAGACATTTCAATAAATATTTCTGTACAATCAAGGATTGCCCGTAGATTTTTGAAATATTTGTAAGGCCCAGATTTTTTTCTCTTTCTTTCTACAAACATAGTTGGTTTCAATACGACTAATTCGTGATACACAAACTGGATCCATGAATAAACAATCTCGACGCAATGTGAAACGGAACTATTAAAAAAATAACTTAGTTCTTCAAATGAATAACCGCGTCGTAGTCTTAATAACAACATTACAAATTTGTCTTTGTTAGTCAAACGACTTTTTCTACACTTCTCAGGAGTTGACGTGTGATACTTTATTTTTAGGGGAGGGATTTTGTCCGGATTTAAATACTCATACAACGCATTAAAAATTTTAACACTGATGCCCGTATTCATAAAAAGATTTATAACTACTCGTTATCAAACGTTACGTTTAAATTTAATGAAACATATTTTAACCCTATTCATAAATATAATGGGAGGTGTATAATGAGCCGTAATGTAATGAACAACTGTTAAATTTCTTAGTTACATTTTAGTGACATTTTTGTTTGGTGTGAATATTTCGCGCAATCATTAAACTCAAAAGTGTTCTTGTCTTAGCTGTCAGTTGTCACTTCTAGTTTGTGTTGAGTTCTCATCTTGTTCATTAAATAATGGATTCCACAGAGAAAAAAAGAATTAAAGGTAAAAATTTTACATCGGGAGAAACAAACTTATTAATCGACATAATAGAAAAGTACATACATATCATTGAAAATAAAAAAACCGATGGCACATCGATAAAAGAAAAAAATCTTATTTAGGATCGTGTAACTAATGAATTTAATGCAAATAATATGAACGAACACAGAACAGTGTCACAACTAAGAATATATTATGATAATTTTAAAAGAAAAACTAGGAAACAAAACGCAGAGGATAAAGTATGACGCTAATGGAGTTAAAAAAAAAAGACAATGATATTGGTTTTTAGGCTAATTTCTACAAAACTGGAGGAGGTACATACAATAAATCGGTTGATGCATATGGAGAACGATTAATAAATATGTTGAAACATCAGTTTGAACCGGATGACAATATTTTTGACAGTGCTTCAGTTATCATTCAACTAATTTAATGAAATCAGTAAGTATTTGCATTTGTAAATAAGTAATATTTTGTTTACACATTAATTTGATGTTTTAACATTTGTACTCTGGATTTTTGCGTAAAGTATTGTGAACTATGAACTATCTCTTTTTTTAGGATGTAAATAACTGTAGTATTGCAGACAATACGCATCTAGTGGATGATATATTAACAAATAATGATCAAGTGGCACATATTGAAAAGGTTAATATTTCGGTTAGTATTATTTACCATACAGGAAACTCGAATAAATGTGTATAAATACATTATCTTTTTCTTTCAGGATTTGGATATTATAATGGATAGTGCGGAGAAAGAAATAAATATTGTTGCGGATGAAAATATTATAATCACACTAGAAGATGATAAGAATTATGGAATTCAAGGTGATAGGGTTAGTATATTTATAAGTAAAATGAATGAATACGTGACAGATTATTACATTTCAGAACAAAAATACATTTCCAGTAAATAAAATAAAGAATCCTGCTCAAAATGAAACCCATAAAAATTCAGTAGATAATAAAAGAAAAGAAAAACGTAGTGCTGGAATGGTTTATAATGCTCTAGAAAAATTAACAAATGCAAAACAAGTAAAAAATAATTACGAAAATGAATATATGATGTAATGGCAAAAAAAGGCGTGTCAGTCAGCCTGTCAACAGTCCCTGTTCGGGCGCCATTTTGTAATGGCCAAAATGATCATTCTGTCAACTTTACTTCGACGTTCTCTTCAGTTCTCCTTACTGTCAAAACGGGTTTCTCGGGCGCCAATCGATCGGTCGATAACACAGCACAGGAGATGTGAAGGACGCTCTTATAGCGTCTCTGAAAAGAGTGGCTTGAACACCAAAAAGGGCTCGGGTAGCTTAGTGGAGACAGAGTTCGGTTTTTGACAATGAAATCATAATGAATTTTAATATTTTATTAAAATATATTAAAACGATAACAATAACAAATAAATGAAAATAACAATCGCTAGCATATAATCGGGCAATACAAGTGAACCAGCGATACTTGCAGGATTTGTTCAATCAAAGAAACTGTCAACAATGAACGGGTAACAATGGCACACACCAAAGTTACGGGGCCGCGACATGAACGGTCAACAATGGCACTCACCAAAGTTGAAAAACGTAAAAACAGTGTTGTCACTTGACAACACTCATCAACAATCGCGATTTCGATACGGAGCCGTGTTGACACACACCCACACTCCTCGACAATCGCGATTACAGTGGTAAACCCCACTCAAGGTACCTTCTGCACTCCCTCACGAGCTGCCAGCACACACCAACAGCACTGAGTCAGAGGCAGCCAAGGTCCGACACTTGCTCGCCCGGCACTCACCAGGTTCGCGGAAGACGGCACACACCGTCTCCCCGAGAGAGCACTCACTCTCTCTTGAGACAGCACACACTGTCTGAATAAAACTGTCGCTTGGGCCCGTATTTATACCCCGAAAAACCGTTAAAAATACAAAAATATGTTTAAACATGATTCTAATAATCCTGCAAATACTTGCTATTTTAAATAAAAATATAAAAAATACAAATTCATGTGGGATCGAACCCACGATCTCCAGCACGCTGGTCGAGCACACTAGCCACTCGACTACGCGGTACCTTACATGTAAATAACAAATTTATAAACATTACCAACTTCAAACAAAAATACAACAATACATTTTACAACAAATGACATACAATATAACAAAACAATTACATTGTATGTAAAATTTCAACCAATATAAAAATAATAAAAATGTAAAAAACATTTTTACTGGTGGGATTCGAACCTCGATTTGAATTTATAAACTTTAGCAAAAAAAAACCTATCTTGTTAACCACAAGACTACAATGCTAAACACGAAAATTAAATCCACATCTAGTGACCATCGTCACAATGAAATAAAAATTAGAATATAAAAAGCATTTATTAGAAACAAGAAAAGAATTAGATTTATTAGAAAAGAAAAAGCAGGAGAATGAAATAAAGCTCCAAGAAATTAAAATCGAGAAAGAATTGTTGGCTCTGAAAAAAATTAAAAATAATTATTCTACAATATAATTTTTGTTGTCTTTGCTTTAGGATATTTTTTGTTCAACTCTGCAGTTATACGAGGATAGTTTTTCTGACATCTTATGTATTTATATTTTATTTTTGTACAAGTACAATAAAAATAAAACTATCTTCTAAAATTATTATTTATGAATATATTTCTATGAACATTGGCATTTAAGTTATTATTTTCCATAATTACTTCATTATTATCTTCATCATTTTCATTCTCGTTCATGTTTTCTATATCATCATCGAGATCATCATTTAGTATAATACAGAGATTATGTAATATTGCTGTTGCTACTATTACATGTAAAATTGTTTCCTTTTTTAATCTCATACCAACAGATAGGCATGGAAAACGTCTCTTCCAAACTCCAAATGCTCTTTCAATGCAGTTTCGTGTTTGTATATGTGCTTCGTTATAATGTATCTCTGGTTCAGTAGATGGATTTAATACTGGTGTTAATAAATATTTTTTGAGGGCGTATCCAGAATCACCTAATAGTACTGAATCTGGATACATATTATTCTCAAAATCAATTCTCAGGGGTGAGTCATGAAATATGGTAGAATCGTGAATACTACCGGGCCATCTTGCAATAATATTTAAGAATTTTAATTTCGCGTCACATATACATTGGACATTATAAGAAAACCAGCCTTTCCTATTTCTGTACAGTTCAGCTTGTTCACCACCTGGTGATTGTATACGAATGTGAGTGCAGTCGACTGTCCCTATTACGCAAGGAAATTCACGAATTGCATAAAATTCCATTTGAATTATTCGTCCTTCTTCAAGCGTTCCTGGCATTTTTATAAAATCTGGTCTTAATGATGCCAGAGCTCTAGTGACAAGAGGTATAATTCGACTAACTGTCGGTTGGCTTATATTTGTATGATCAGCTAGTACTTGCTGAAAAGATCCAGTAGCGTAGAATCGTAAAGCTACTAGAATTTTATCAATTGCAGAAATTGCTTTATTTCGTAATGTGACACTTTCTAAATTCTGTCCAATAAGGTCTGCAATGTGGAGAACAGTTTCTTTTTCTAACCTGTATCGTCTTTTGAAGTCAAAATTGTCGTAAATTTCGAACGGATTATTTCTATTCCTAAAAACTCTTGGTCTTGGCATAGCACGAAGTACATTTTCTACAAAATTATCATCAGAATCGGATGTTGAAACAGATGATAAATCTGATAACGAAGTTGAAGTTTCTGATGACATTTTACTGACTACAAAAAAAAGAAAATAACATTACTAGTAAATAAGTTTTTTGTTTCTGATATATAAATTGTACTTACTTTTGTAATGCTTTTCCTACTTTATAATAAATATTCGTTTTTCTGCAATTGAGTTATTTGACGAAACGGGCCGTTATAACTATAATGACTGAAAATCGAGTTGTTACATTTAACGGAGAATTTAATGCTTGTTACTGGTAACTGGTAACTGGTGTTTATGAATAGAAAACTTCGATTTTAATCATCCGTTATAATATAACAAGGCGTTATTCATATAAAGAACGTTTATGAATACAAGTAGTAGATGTACCGCAGCGCTGAGTAGACGTGTTTGTTGCGTGCTTTACCGACCGTACTCGAAGTTTTTTTTTCTGCTAACAAAAATCTATTAAAATATCCACTAGATCAAAAGTGAAAACCGCATTGAAATCAATATCATCTGAAATTGACAACTCCGATTTGTCAAAAGTCGAAAGTTTGATCACTAAAATAGTGGAAGCAGTGTCCGAACAAATCGAAACAATCATTAGTGAACAATTTAAAAAACTCACAAATGAAGTGTTTAGTCTTCAAAAACTTTTGAAGACTAAAGATGAGAAAATTGAAGAACTAACAAATGAAGTCGACCGCCTCGAACAGTACAGCAGGAGGAACTGTCTTAGAGTCTTCGGGGTTCCCGAATCCAGCCATGAGTCCACCGACACCACAGCCCTGCAACTGTTCAAGGAGAAACTAGGCATCACTTTGGATCAGTCCTCCATAGATCGCAGCCATCGACTTGGGAAACCAAAAAAAGATAAGTGCCGTCCTATCATTATTAAGTTCGTCCGTTATAATGACCGTGCCACGATTTACTCTAACAAAAGTAAATTTAAATCAACTGGCTTTCTTCTGCGTGAAGACCTAACAAGTAAACGGCTAGAACTGTTTAATGCTGCTAAAATCAAATACGGCCTTAAGAACACTTGGACCCATGATGGAACTTAAAATATAAACATCTTTATTCATGCAAAAACCTTCAAATTTGCTAATTGATATATCTGTTTTGGCTTAGCATTATCTGTTATACTTAGCATGCGCCAATATGTTTAAAGTAAATTCTATACAACTGTACAGGGTTGGCTTTAACTAATTTTGTATTTTGTATTGTTAATTTTTTTTGGTATTTTTTGTATTATACTTTTTAGATTTTGTAATTTAAACCAATTTCTCATTTATATAATGTTAATTTATTATCAAAACATTAGAGGTTTGAATACCAAGCTGAATGATTTCTACAATAACGTATTACTCACTAATTTTGAAATCATCACTTTAAGTGAGACTTGGCTGCAAGATGTGGTTTATGATTCCGAATTGTTCAGTAGTAACTATGTAGTTTACAGAAAAGATCGTGAGTTATCCAGAGGTGGTAAAAGCAGTGGTGGTGGAGTATTATGTGCTGTTCTTTATAAATATCATTCTTCAGTTGTAAATATTCAGCTTAATCGTAACTCCTTAGCTGATATTATCTGTGTTAAAGTTCAATTAATTCCTGTAAAATTTATCTATATCGTTGTAGTTTATTCGCCCCCACCCATTTCAAGTGAACAGCAGGATTACATTTATGAATGCATTGAGAGTATCCCTGATATTATGTACTTTGACTTTGTTATTGTAGGGGATTTTAACATTAGTCAACTAAATGAACATTATACTAATTCCTTCAATAATAATATAATAACATCCTTTTTAAACTTCTCCAACTACCTTCAAGCTTCACAATACAACCGCATTCTAAATTCTGCTAATAGATTGTTGGATGTTGTTCTCTCAAATCTCGATTGCAATGTCATACACGATTCCTGTCCTTTACTTAGTGAAGATTGTTACCATCCTGCTCTTAATATTGCCATTTCTTCTAACATCTCCATAGAAAATCTTAACTTACCTCAGGATGGTGATCAAGATACCTCATATAACTTTAAACGAGCAGATTATCAAATGTTATACAATCTTTTAAGTTCATATGACTGGAATATTTTAGCGAATTTCAACAATGTAGATGATGCATTTAAAGAATTTTATAACATTTTGCGCAATATATTTGACAGATGTATCCCCAAGATAAACAAAAAGTCTTCAAAATATCCAAAATGGTTTACTTATAATATCATTTGTAATATCAAACTAAAGAATCATTTCCATAATTTGTATAAGACTGATACAAATACGTATCTTTCTGAAATAAAGAAAATGACCAAATGAACTTGTAATTCTAAACTGCTTTTTATTTATATGAAAAATACAAAAAACTGTCAAGTGTCAATCAACTTATTAAAACAACTACATAACATCTGAATGAATAAAATATGTTGACTATGAAAATTAATATTTGAATTCTTCAACAAAGACCAATAATCCTGACTATTACAACCATTACAGTCTATTGCGAGCTACGATAAAAAAAAGAAATTAGAATATCACATAGAGAATATTTACTCTCGATCGAGAATAATATAATTAATGAACCCAAAAAACTTTGGAGTTACCTTAGCAACAAAAAACAAACATCTCGTCATCCCAGTCATATGAACTTAAATGATACACTTTTTAATTCTAATTCTGCAATAGCTCAGGGTTTTGCTGATTATTTTGCATCGGTATACATTTGCGACACTGATTTTCCAACACCACGTCCGCCCAACTCTAACGTTACTTCCTCCGATTTGGTGTCAATAGAGTATATTTCAGAGTCACAAATTATTGATGCTATAAATAAATTAAAATCATCTTCTAACCCTGGTCCCGACAACCTTCCAGCTTACATCATCAAAGGGTGTTGTGAAGTTTTCGTGAAACCCCTCCATATCTTGTTTAATCTATCTCTTTCTACTAACACTTTTCCTTCTTCCTTAAAATCAACCAATATTTGCCCAATCCACAAATCAGGTGATATCCACAACATCTCTAATTACCGTCCCATTGCTATTTTGTCTAATATCTCTAAAAATTTTGAAAAAATTATATTTAATCAAATTTACGTCTCCATTCACAATAAAATTACAGATTCCCAGCATGGTTTTATGAAAGGCAAGTCAACTACAACTAATTTATTGAATTTTACGGAATTCTCAATAAATGCTCTTTATGGAAATTTACAAGTTGATGTTGTTTACACAGACTTCGCTAAGGCATTCGATAGAGTTAATCATCAAATTCTCATAGAAAAATTAGTCAACAATTTTGATTTTTCTCTTAACTTAGCTACTTTACTGTCATCATACTTAACCGCCAGAAATTTACGTGTCTCCTATAATGGTTTCTATTCACAACCATTTATTGCCGCCTCTGGTGTACCTCAGGGTTCTAATCTTGGTCCTCTGTTGTTCAATTTATTTATTAATGACATACTTACTTGCATAAATTACTCTCAATGCCTGCTCTATGCTGATGACTTAAAACTCTATGCAGTAGTTAATACAGTTGACGATTGTTTAAAAATCCAAAATGATATTAATAATCTTTTAACTTGGTCATTCAAGGCAAAATTGTTATTTAATACATCCAAATGTGTTATTATGACATTTTCGATGAAAAAGTCTCCTATCATCCACAATTATGTAATGGATAGTTCTGTGTTATCTAGAGTTGCCGTAAAAAGGGATCTTGGGGTTCTATTTGATCCAAAATTCGATTTTTCTCCTCACATTAATAACACTGTTTCATGCAGTTATAAAAACCTTGGATTTATTGTACGCAATTCTCGTGATTTTCAGAACTTAGCAACCCTTAAATCCCTTTTTAATTGCTTTGTGAGAGCAAAATTAGAATACTGCTTTCTTATCTGGAATCTTTTATACAAAAACTCTATCAGACCGATTGAAGCAATACAATGTAAATTTACCAGATATTGTTGGTATAAACTTAAACAAAGTGCTACTTACTCTGATTTTCATTATAGTTTGGCTTTATCTACTTTTAAAATGATTTCACTTGAAAACAGACGTATCATACAATCTGTGAGAAATCTACTTTGTCAGCTGGTGGTTCTAAACACAGGAGGCGCCATCCTACGGATAGATATACAACTATAAAAAATTTACATTGAGTCAGTAACAACTTGTAGTAGAGTAAGCACGTGTGTATAGAGGTTACTAGAAAAATACAATATATATCTGCGTATTGATTGATATATTGGGTGTTTAATATTTCCCTTTATTTTTCAACAAATCCAACAGGTTAAGGGCCCAGTGCACGCTAAAACTGCGCCGTAAGAATCAAAAGTTTTTTAGAAGGTAAGCTTACTAATGTAGAAATCAGAGTTACGTACAATATACGTTTAGAAGAATACATGCATGTGTACCTAGAGTCAAAAAGATATTACGTATGTACATTAATGTACGCAATTTACACATATTTTAGAATACGTAGTATATACGTGCTTGTTTTAAGAATATTCATATAGATAAATAGAGGTTAGATGTTTGTTAAAATGGCTGCGTCGGGGGTAGAGACGAGTTCGGGGCAGGCGGGCTTGAGCGGGAACTGACGAGTTTGCGCGCGAGCTTGTTTTGTTTTTGTTTCTCTCTCTCTCCCCCTCGCTAGCTCAAGGACGGCGTTTTTGTTCTAGAAGTTTCTGAGTTTAGAGTCATTGTATGTACATATACACGTTGTAAACAAGAGTATATATGAATAAGAGCAACAAATTAAGAGTCATATTTCCTTTAAGAAAATACATGTGAGTATACACACATATAATGTTTAATTTCTTGACTTTTAACAAAGAAATTGAACGAGAATTTTATTCTCAAAAAATTTAAATTTATTTTGTTTGTTTTAAAATTATTTAATTGTATATTTTTTTTAACTAGAAATCAAATATACAAATTAATTATTTCGGGGCTGCGATTACGCGGTGCTTGCTGTGCAGTGTCGTGTACTCGTTTGCTAGGGATGTTGAAATCTCTGCGTATGTATCCCGAGCATGTGCTTGATCAACCGCCTTCGATGGGACTTCATTGCCGTGCGTGAAGCCGTACATCGAAACAGGTGTGCATGTTCGAGGTGGCGATGCGTGGAGATTCAGCGTCTTGTTTCGAGTCATGATAATTTGCAGTGCTTTTTGCCTTGGCTCAGAAGCACGAAACTTTTTATTTTCTTGTATCTGGTATCAGAGACAATTAGAAGTTAAAAATTAGAATTAAGAGAGAATAGAATATTGAATAATAGAAAATTATTTAATTGAGAATTTGTTTCAAAAACCCGAAATAGATGGCAGAAGAAAAGATTAATGAAATTAAGTCGCTGGTAGACTATGACAGCGATGATGAGGATATATTAGAGATAGATACATCACCAGAGAACCTTGTTGATGCTGGTGATGAAGAGAGTGAAGAAGCCGATGAGACGTTAGAGGTTCCAGAGGATAAAGAAGATGACTCAAATGAGCAAGAAGCTCAAGCGAGTGAAAGTAAGTAGTCATATTTCTTTTTATCTGTCCATAAAATTTAAGTAAATAGAAGAAACTGTAAAATTTAAGAGTTTAGATGTTAGATGATAGAGATTAGAAGTTGTTAGATGATAGAATTTAGAGATAGATGTAAGAGTAAGGCCTAAAATCGTATGATTAGATGAAATCCAGATACTTATAAAGATGTTTAATTTTACAGTGGCAAATATAAAGAGAATCAAGAAAATTAGAGAAGACACAAATTTGATGTCAGCAGCATGTGCTGAAATAAAGAAAGCAGCAGAGACAATGACCAGAGCTTCAATGGCAGTAGTTAAAGCTGCTTTATCTATTGAAGAAAGCACTAAGAAGCTACACAAACAAACAGACAACAAAGATGGCGGAATTGATGAGTGATGCATCGAAAAAAGATGTAGAGGCCGTCAAAGGGCGTTTAAGATGTTTAGAGGTAAATAAAAACCCTGTTAATAATAATAATTCGCTGTTAGATTCTGGTAAGAGAAAACTAGATAATCAATGCAACAATTTAGAGTCTAAAAATAACAATAAAAAATTAAAAACAAATGAAAATACAGGTACAGAAACCAGGTTGCAAGGAAATGATAATTTAACTAGAGAACTAGAGTCAATTAAAAGAACTCTTGAACAAGAGTTATCAGCTGTCACAAAGATAAATATCAAAAGAGACTATAAACTCACGTCAAAATCCAACTTTGATATTTGGTTTGATTACTTGAAATCAGATCTGACAAGTCACGACTTAATAGATATGATTGATTCAAATATTCCAAGTAATAAAAATTTACCTGAGTCGTTGATTAATAAGAGAAAGAGTTACGTTAGAGACATTATTATTAACCACTTAGATGAAAAGTACCATAAGAAAATTTTGAACATTATTGAGCCTGTAGATATCTTGAAAAAATTAAGAGTTCAGAGAAAAGACGAGATTAATATCACGTCTGCGTCAGTTCGAAAAAATCTATACTTAATAAAAATGCAGAAAAATGAAACAGTAAATGATTTCTGCGAACGGTTTGATGCGATTATAAGAGAATACGATGCATGTGGAGATGGAGTACCATTAACAAAGAAAGAATTAAGATCGGCTTTTTATCAGGCAGTTATACCAGTAATTCCTGAACTACGTAGTGCTGATTTAATTAAGAGAACAAATTCGAATGAGATGACGTTAGAAGAAATGAGATCATTTATTTCGCAATTAGAGGCGGAGAAAAAATCGGAACAAGCCGAAGATGGGGCAAAAGTCCAACGTGCCAGAACAGATCAGTCAACGAGTGGTGAAAAATGTTACAGATGTAACAAGCAGGGACATTGGGCAAACGACTGTCCTCTTAAGAACCAAAATAAATGGTTCTGCTATTACTGTCAGGCCATCAAAAACCACAAAGGCGATAACTGCGACCTGGCAAAAGAGAAAAATAATAATAAGAGGTATGTAGAGCAAAATTTTAGAGGTAGGGGTAATAAAAATTACAAAAAGGAGAAAGCAGAGCCTAACACGAATTATAAGAGTAAATTTAACAAATTTAATAAAAGAGGGTTTAAAAACAATAAAAATTATCAAAAAGGAAGAGACAATAAGAGAAAAGATTTTAGAGATAATGGAAAAGTAAGAAGAGTTAGAGCTTCAGAAGGGAACGAGAAAGATAAACCAGGTAAGAGTACTTATATTACTTTTATAGCGGATTCGGGAGCAACAGACCATATTATAAATGATAGTTTAATTTTGAGTAATTTTGAAAAATGCGATAATAAAACTATTAAGAGCGCGAATAAAAATGAATCAGCAGATATTATAATAGATGGTAAAGGGGATCTGTTGCTTTACACGAGTTCGGCTAGAGATAACGTTATCAAACTGTCAAATGTAATAAGTGCAAAAGATATTTCTGAGAACTTATTGAGTTTGCGTAAATTGGCAGATACGGGTTTTGGTATTTACCTAGATGATAAAACACTGAGAGTAGTTGATAGGAAAACAGAAAAACTCGTGTTAGAGGGAGAATATCAAAAACCAAACTGGGTTTTAAACTTTAAGGTTAGAAAGTTTAGAGAAAATGAATTAAATGAAGATTTAGAATACGACATATATTGTTGTAGAGCTGTTATGGTTAAAGACGATGAGATTCCTGAACAATCGCAGAGATTTCATCAAGAAACAAAGTTATTAGAGTGGGAGGGAGAAACTGATGAAATTAAATTAAGAGAGTCTGCGATTGGGAGGGAGAAGAAGAACCCCACGTCTTCAACCAGATACTTAGAAGTACAAGAACCGCTAGAGGTGAGAGAGATTTGGGACTCTAGTCTAATTAACAGAAATACTATAAAAATTGACGATTTAGAGTCAGTGCAAAATTTAGAGGAAATATTTTCAACAAATTCTTTAGAGAAAAATAAGCGTGAGCCAGTGAAAATTAATGAAGCAATGCTGTGGCATGTTAGACTTGGACACGCGTCATTGAATTATCTGAAGAAGTTACAACAAGTTCATAAGAAGTTAGAGAAAGTAAAATTTGATGAATCTATATTAGAATGTGAAGTTTGCATAATGGCAAAAATGCAAAAATTGCCATTCAAAGAGACTAGAAGAAGAGCTGACAAACCACTTCAAATAATTCACACGGACACCATGGGACCGATCAAACCAAAGTCACATCCAGGACAAAAGAAGTTCATCAATGTTTACATTGACGACTACTCAAGACTAGCTAGAGCATACTCCATTAAAACCAAAGATGAGGCAGGAGAAACTTTAGAGAAATTCTTAATATCGACCCGGAATCTGCTAGGAAAAGATGAAAAAGTATGCTATATAAGATCAGACCAAGGCACTGAGTTCACTGGAAGAAAATTCTTAGAAGTCTTAGAAAGAGAAAAAATAGAGACAGAGTTTACATCACCGTACACACCAGAACACAATGGTGTTGCGGAAAGATTCAACGCAACAATTCAGAGGAAAGTTAGAGCCTACATGTTTGACTCTGGACTACCCAAGAGTATGTGGGAATTAGCTGTGGATGCGGCAGTGCACGCATACAACAGGACTCCACACAAGTCAATAAACTTTCAGATACCGTTGACAAAATTTGCGCCAAATGCAAGTTGCCATTTTGAGCAAATTAAGAGATTTGGATGTATTGGATACAGCAAAGTTCCAAAACCTACTCTCAAATTTGGAGAACGTGCAATTAAAGCAGTTCTAGTAGGTTATAAGGATACGGGTTACTTGCTATGGCATCCTAGATCAGGAAAATTCTTAGAGTCGCGACATGTAAAATTCAATGAGAAAATTGTATACAAAGATGTGTACAATAACAACCAGTTAGAAGAAATTAAAGACGATGCAGCTCAAGATGAGACTCAAACAGATGAGAAATGGATGTTACAGTTCAATGAGGAGGTTGAACCAGAAAAAGGAGAAAAACCTAAGTCAAGGAAAAGAGGAAGACCACGCAAGAAGACAAAACAATTAGAGACATTAGAGAAAGAGAAAACCCAAAAGGAGATTTGTAAACCGTGTACGCGAAGTCAAAATAAGAGGAAGTTAGAAGTTGAAGAAAAGAGCAAAGTAAATTACGTTAAAATGCCTTTAGAAGATTCAAGCTTTGCCAAGTACGCACCTAGAAGAATCCTTAGAGAGGATAGAGGCAGAGCATATGAAAATGAAGAAGAGTTAAGACATTGTCTTATTGCTTCACTCAACGCAGATCCTATTAATTTTGCTGATGCAATGAATTCAAAAGAGAGAGATTTTTGGAGAATAGCAGTTAGAGAAGAAATTGATTCTATGATGAATAATAGAGTATGGAATTTAATAGACAGAGAGAAAATACAGCTAGACGGAAAAAGAGCAAACATTATAGATTCAAAGTGGGTATTTAAGAGAAAATTAGAAGTTGATGGAAGTACAAGATATAAGGCACGTTTGGTGACTAGAGGTTTCAAAGACAAGAATGTTTACGACTTGAGAGAAACATATGCACCAGTGTCTAGACTTCCAGTAATCAGAGCTGTACTCGCAGTAATAAACAAGTATAACCTGTATGCTTGTCAGTTAGATGTTAAGACGGCATTTCTAAATGGAAAGTTAGATGAAGAAATATATATGGAAATACCAGATGGTTTAGAAGTAGATGAACACACGAGAAAAACAAAGGTATGTAAATTAGAGAAAGCACTTTACGGACTGAAAATAAGTCCAAAGAAGTGGAATAAGAGGTTCACAGAGGAAGTTAAAAAGCTCGGGCTGGAGAATGACTTACATGAGCCATGTCTCTACACCTGGAGAAAAGATGGTAAGATGGCTGTGCTAGTGATATACGTAGACGATATCCTAACAGCAAGTAATGATGAAAAGAAGTTAGAGGAAATTAAGAACCATCTAAGTAAAGCATTCGAGATGAAGGACCTTGGAGAACCAAAAAGCTTTCTCGGAATGAAAATTGTGAGAAACAGAGAAGAGAGATGGATGACTATCAGTCAAGAAAATTACATCGAGAGTGTTTTAGAGAAATTCAACATGAAAGAGTGTAATCCACAAGGTACGCCTATGGTTACAAGACAAGTTGAGAACAGAAGTAAAAGAAGAAAATTAGAGGAACCAGAGAAAACTAACGAAGTTGAGAGAACAGAAATTAAGAAGGTACCATTTAGAGAAGCAATAGGAAGTTTGATGTACTTAGCAAATGCAACGAGACCGGATATTGCATTTGCGGTAAACTACCTAGCGAGAAAACAACTGGAACCTTTCGAAAGTGATTGGTTAAACGTAAAACGGGTTTTCAGATATTTAAGAGGAACTGTAAAGACAGGATTAAAATACACAGCTGAGAAAGAAGATCTAGAGGCATTTACTGACGCGAGTTTTAGAGACAATGATGACTCAACGTCAACTGGAGGATTTGTGATAAAACTTTTCGGAGATGTGATTGCCTGGAGAAGTCACAAACAAAACTACGTGACACTTTCCACCTGCCAAGCTGAGTACTTAGCCATGAGTGATGCTTGTCAAGAACTGATATCACTGGACAAGGCAACGAGGTTCATGATTGGAAAAACATTTTTTCCAACAACAATTTGGTGCGACAACAAATCTGCTGGTGATTGTACCAAGAAAGATGGCAGTCACAAACTTAAGACGTTTGACGATAACTTAGATGAAGTAGATAAGAGTTTATTAGAGAGAGAAAAGAGTGGAGTTAGAAAACATATGGCTACCACGCATGGGGACTTCATTAAGAAATGTGTTGAGGAAAATAGAGTTAGAGTAGAGTGGATTGCTACGAAAGAAAACATAGCCGATATAATGACCAAACCTTTACCATTAGATGCTCACAAATATCTTAGAGAAAAAATGTTAAATTAAGAGGTAACCATAATTCTTTTTAGTGGCACTCTGTTTCAGATAACTAATAGAGTTCAACCGTATCTGACAAAGGGAGGGAGTGTGAGAAATCTACTTTGTCAGCTGGTGGTTCTAAACACAGGAGGCGCCATCCTACGGATAGATATACAACTATAAAAATTTTACATTGAGTCAGTAACAACTTGTAGTAGAGTAAGCACGTGTGTATAGAGGTTACTGGAAAAATACAATATATATCTGCGTATTGATTGATATATTGGGTGTTTAATATTTCCCTTTATTTTTCAACAAATCCAACACAATCTTTCTTGTTTATTTACAAATTGCTAAACAACATTATAATAGATTCCAGTCTTTTATTTCAACTAAACATTTTTGTTCCACGGTCACATCATCCTCGTTACAGGGTAATTTTTTTCTATAAAACTCCTCGGACTAATTATGAATTCAAAAGTCCTTTACGTCGTACATGTTTATTATTCAACCAATTTTGTAATAATCTTGTAGAAATTGACATTTTTTCCGATTCGATGTCAACCTTTAGATATAAGATATTGGAATATTTTACAAATAATTATTGTTAATTAATTAAAATTTGATACTACTCATTACTGTTTATATACCATTGTATTTGTAATCTAGATAGTACTCTGTAATTGGGAACATTTGTTCCTGTTGAGTACTCATAATAAAAAAATAAATAAATAAATGAGTCCTGTAAAATATTTAAATCTTTTCAAGTCTCGCGACAAAATTTTATACGACATTTTTGTGAAAGTATTTTGAACTTCGTCATGAGATTGCTTTATTTTACCAAACAAATTTTTAACATAATTCGGCGACAAAGTTTGACAACTTTCTTCACAGGTAGCTGGATTTTTCGTTTGTACTTCTTTGTCTTCATATGTCGAATTTGTTGAAATGTTTGTGAATGAAAAATTACTTGACACGTCAGTACTTTTGTCCTGAGATGACGAAACAGCTGCTTTGTCGTAATCGGTGTCTGTTTTCTGCCATCCAAAAAATGTTGTATCGTTAGTGTCGGTATTATTGATTTCCGGTGTCGAATTTATTGAAATATCGGTATTAGTTTCGGCATTCATATTATGGAATGTTGAATTCAATGTAATGTGGGTGTCAGTGACGGTTTTCTTGTTTATGTCGAATTTATTGTAATGTCTGTAATAGTATCTTTAGCTGTTGAACTTTCAAGATCGTCTTCTTCTGACAAACATTCATATCGTAATTGCTTTCTTTGGAAGCATGTGCTTCTTTCGAACAATTTATTAGCCTAAAAACATACGTGTTTCTATAAAATTTATTGAGGAAATAATTTATGTCATTTGTACCTTTCTTGTTTCAGTAATGGGATGTGGATTATTACTTGTAGGTCCATTTCTTCCAACAAAATGCTTCGTACATATGTATGTGTGCCGACTAATATTTTGAATAGTAAAATTTTGTCGTCCGCATGCTCGCACCCATAGTTTACATTTTTTTATATTTTCGTGAGGCTTGGGAAATGGGATAAAATTAACTCCTCATATATTTTTTATGTTTATATCTGGAATCACTCTTACAGAGGCCATACCGCACCTAATACCCATATTTTTAAAATTCACAACGAAGTTAACTGGTTAACTTGACAGCACGATGACAGTGACAGTTATGTTTGTCCACATAGTTCATAAAATTACCGCAACGGGGCGCTTAAAATTCACTTAATCGGAATCCCCTATCGTAAATTTAAAGTTCTAATCTCATAAGGATGTGCCGTTAGAGCACTTGTTTAAACACAGCCCAAATTTTTTTTAGTCTGTAGCACTATATTCATTGACGCCACATAAAAATAACAACCCAGGATTCAATAATTCTTCCCCTTCTATAAAACTTCGAGAAGAATTTGTTGCCTCCAAATAATTAAACATTTTCTTAGAAATAAGTCTAAGATAACTTTCTTCGAATGTCATTATAATTTAAGTAGGTACACAAAATTATTACTAACACTATTTATAAAAAGTTTAATGAATTTGTTAGTATACTTCAAAACGAATATTGGTTATACAATGTTTCTTTGTGCGATCTTATAGCACAATACCATTTTCAGAGCACGTGTATGCTACAACACTAGCGCCGCCATCGATAGTTTTAGTCGCCAATTGCAATGTCAGAATCAGCCGCTAAAGGCTAGTCGACCAGTTAAATACTGTTATGTTACGGTTGGCCAAATCTGAATAAATACTTGATTATCCATAACTACAAATTATCTTGATTTTGTTATACAGAACTAAAATAAATACGAAACAATATTCATAAAAAAAAACGTAATGTAAATAACGGAGAAGTTAAAACGGTAGGTGACGCTTGTTGACATTGAAAACTTATTCGATCGACTGCACACGTATGTAACACATCTGGCCGACTAGCCTTTTGCGGCTCATTCTGACAGTTCAATAAGGTCGAAAATCGCTAGGATGATTTGGATAGTCGTCTTATGGCGAAATACATAGCATGCCCTGTCTTCCCTCTATTCTTGGTCTAAGGTTCTGCTCATCTGCACTACCTACTGACTTGGGGCTTAGAAACAATGTTGGAGCGTAATATTCGCACAGGTTGAGTACTTATTGAACGATAGCGAACTACTGATCGAACAGTTTAAAAACGCATTGGAGTGTCCGAACCTCAGTTCAAGTATATAGTTTAAAAAACACGCCCAATAAATTGCTTTCTTTTTATGTAGCCCTCAATAAATGTAGGTTCTTCACAATTCAATTTAAAAGTTCGGTAATTATTTACGTTAATGATAATATGTACCTCCACCCATAAAAAAGATTTGCTCAATAAATTGTGAATATCATAAAAAGAATTCACTTTCCAACTTGTCGAAGGATAACCTAAAAAATAACAAAGTAAATAACACAAATTTCTTAATACTAAAACAAAATATTAATTATCAGTTAGACATAACATACTTGTTATCATTATTACATACAATATGTGTGTAAAGCTTAATAAAATGAAATATACATACAAAATTAAAATTGATACGATACTATATTGAAAATAATATTGGCATACGTGCTTACTTTTAACATAGTTTACTTTGTGTACTCAACAGATTCTTAACAATAGATAACAAACACTAGATGTATGATTAACAAAATCTTAACTTTAAATCCTTATGCAAACAACCAAAGACTATCTATACTAAAGTGACCACAGGTCCCGATTTTGGCGGGACAGTCCCGCTTTTTGGTGGACTGTCCCGCGTCCCGCCGATTTTTAAAAATGTCCAGCTTTTTAGAAAATATCTGCATTTCTTATTTTAAATGTACTGTAAAAATATATTACCTATTATTTATTAAGTATTATGGTGAATATAAAGAAATAAAAAATACATAAAAAACACATAAAATGCATGCAGAGTAAACTAAATTAGGCAATGTACCGAGTTAGATTTACTCGGTGGTGTTCGATCATTGTCGTTACGTCTCGGCTTAATTCGGTTAAGTGCAGACAGTGCGGACTGCCGTTCAGTGCTGCCACGTCTACCGATTTTTCGGTAGATCTACCGATTTTCAAGTTGTTCTACCGATCTACCGAATAGAATGCGACTTTTTACGATTTTTCAGTTCAAACATGTATTGACGATTTTTAGTATTTTTCGTTATGAAATTTTTAAATATAAAGGACAATAATGGCATTTTCGTAGGTAAAACCATGGCGTTGCGAATGTATCTTTATCCTTTTCTTTGTAATAGCGTTGAGGGAGATAAAGATATGTTCACTAATGCGTTGAAGTCGATTGGTGCCACCTATTAGAATTAGAATGCAGTTCAAGACAGTTTAATAGTGGTGTCTTAACCAGCTACTTCGGGTCCGGGTATTTCACCGAAATCATTTCTACTACGCACGCGGGATTTGATGTGATGATGGATGTTGTTTGTTATTAGTTGTCACAGTGTTGTGTGCAGGCCCCTGTCACTTAGGTTGATTAACGTTTGCAAGAGCAGTTAGTTTAGCTCAGCGTCGGTAGTGGTATTTTTGGCGCCGTTGTCGCATAGTACGACGTATCGACTGTTTATATTTCAAATTTGACGTGACGTTTCATTCTTCGCGCGCACAGCTCGCGTGTGTTTGAAGTGTTAAGATCACATCACAGACCATCATACTGTTGTAAAGATAAAACCATAGCCATGAGAATTGTAAGTACAATTTGAATATTTTTTTCACAAACCTATACATATTTTTGTAATATTATTGGTTGCATTTGCTTGAGCAGTAGAATAGGTACTATACAAATGATTGTATTATGTATGATATTTGCTTGAACTGTAGAATCTTACAATGTATGTATTGTACAATTATGCATTGTATTTATTGAAAAGTACATTTAAGTTTGAATATAATTGAATATATTTTGATAATTCTTTTAGCCGTCGAAATGTGTTGATAATGATTGTCATACTAATTCTCTTCCCAAAGATGAACGAGGACAATTATTGTTCTGCTTTCCGAGGAATGAAGTTTTGCGACGCCAGTGGATCGTTCAAATAAATAGAAATAACGAAGAATACTTATGGAAAACTCTGCAGAAGCAGGGTTTTTGGAACCTCACGCTGAGATCTTTAAATCAGGATCCCGTTGAAAATCTCTTTAGTATCGTTATGTAATAAAAAAATTGCAAAAGTTGATACAAATTATTAATTGAACTAGAAAAACAAATAATCAAAATATACTGCTGCCCGTCTTTTTGACAGTTATTTCAACTCAGCATCGCTAGGTGGCACAAGAGTGCCGTGTTTTAGAATTTAACATAGAGTTGGCAAGTCTGATAGTGTATGATGGTCTGTGGTTGTGTGTTGCCACATCATTGCAGACGTTTTTTCTGGGGGTTTGTTGTGAAAAATATATAATTTAAAATGAGTTCGCCAGATTATGATAGTGGTAGTGAGGATTTATGTTCAGGTATTTGTCCGAAAAAACTAAAATACAATCAATCATATAAGGTAGCTTGGGAAAAAATACCCGAATTCGAAAAATGGATCAAAATCAGTAAAAAAGGAAAGCAGTTTGCAGCGTGTAAGTGTTGTAATAAAGATTTAAATATTAGCAGTGGCAAAGATTCCTTAATTAAACATAATAATTCAAAATTTCATCAAGATAAATTAAAGAGTATGCAGAAACAACCAGCAATAACAAAATTTACCGCCGATACTTTTTCGGCAAGGAAGTTAGAAGATAGCATTAAAGAAGGTAACTCAAAAAATATTTTATTAGTTTTTTTCTTAATATTTTTTTTATATATACAGGGTGTATTTGCGAAGACGAACCCCCCCCCCTTAACTTTTTTATTGTAAGGAATAGAAAAAAATGGCTCATATAAAAGTTTTATTATTTTTCATATACTATTTGATGGCAGATGTAGATATTTTTTATAAAGTCAGGTTTACAAGATACGACTATTAACTTTTATTTTTCAAATGGCAACCTATAATTATTTTAATCAAATAGAAACCGCCATTTTTTTCTCTTTTCAACGATGTATTATTTTTTTATAAATGTATTTGAAAAATTTCGAGAAAAATTAGATAATTATGAAATAATTTTTACTTATATACTAGGTGGCTATGTGAATATAAACAAAATATTTATTGTTTTTTGACTGAATTTTATTATTTTTTGATTGAATTTGTTGTTTTAGCTTGTTAAGTTGTAAAACATTGTTACATTTTGCGTATTTTCACATAGCCATCTAGGATATTTTAATAAAAATGATATCTTAATTATCTTATTTTTCTCGAATGTTTTCAAATACATTAATAAAAAATAATACATCGTTGAAAAGAGAAAAAAAAAGGTGGTTTCCATATTATTAAAATAATTACAGGTTGCCATTTGAAAAATAAAAGTTGATAGTCGTATCTTGTAAACCTGACTTTATAAAAAATATCTACATCTGCCATCAAATAGTATATGTAAAATAATAAAACTTTTATATGAGCCATTTTTTTCTATTCCTTACAATAAAAAAGTTAAGGGGGGTTCGTCTTCGCAAATACACCCTGTATATTCAGGAGAAATACGATTATCAGCTTTTGTCGCAGAGCACAATCTTCCATTTACTGTTATGGTTATGGAGCATCTTCCAAAGCTCATTGCCAAAGTATGTCCGGATTCAAAGATAGCACAAGGAATTGCATGCAGTAGAACGAAAACGTCTTCTATTATAAAATACGTTATTGGACCAGAAGAGTTCAGAATTTTATGTGAAGAGTTGCGAATTAATAAATTTTCACTTGTCGTCGATGAATCTACGGACAGGAATACAATCAAACATCTGTGTTTGGTCGTGAGGTACTTAAAAAATGAAATCGTTAAAGATAATTTTTTTGCGCTTGTACCACTTGCTAATGCAGATGCGAACACATTATATAATAATATTGTTGACATATTTATCAAAAATAATATTCCATACCAAACGAATTTGATAGGATTTGCGTCAGATGGTGCAAATGTAATGGGCAAACATCACTCAGTCACATTGTTAAAAAGTGATATACCACATTTGTATGTCATGAAATGCATATGTCATTCTTTCCACCTCTGCGCATCATATGCTTGCCAAAAGTTGCCGAGATATGTAGAAGATCTTACAAGAGATATCTACAATTATTTTAGTTCCAGCCCTAAACGAATTTCTGAATTTCGTCAATTTCAAGTATTTTGTAATGTTAAAATTCACCGTATTCTCCATCCGTGTCATACCAGATGGTTATCGGTACATAGTGTAGTAAATCGCATACTAGAACAATATGACGCTCTTAAATTGTTTTTTATAGATGCTGTGTCGCAAAATGATGTCCTAGCCACAACTACCACTTTGCAGAAGTTGAATGATCCAACGATTAAATTATTTTTATTATTTTTAGATTTTCTATTGCCATTATTTAATAACTTAAATAAAGAGATGCAAGCGGAGTCTCCAAAATTACATGTGCTGTATAAAAATGTTTGCAACGTGTTACGAACACTTTACGACTGTTTTCTGAAACGGGACTATATTTTAAAAAGTTCTTTTGAGAAAATAGATTTTAAAAATCCTAATAATTTCTTAGATATAAAAGACATGTATTTTGGAGCAAACGTAGCAAAGTTTATAAATGATACAAAATTAATTAACTTTTTTAAATTGCGATGTCTCGATTTTTATATAGAAAGTTGTTCACAGATAATTTCCCGCTTTCCACTAGAAAATAATCCCATTCAAAATTTTGCTTTTTTGGACCCGGTATTAGTTAAATCTGGAACTAAAACCTCTATTTTAGATGTACTAGTTATTTTTCCGAATTTGGTTGATGAAACACAACTGCAGTCTCTTGACACAGAGTGGCGGTTATTAAGAAATACGCAAGAAATTCAGACATTTAGTGATACGGTTGAATTATTTTGGAAAGAAAATAAGCAACTTAAATTAGGTAATGGTGAGTTAATGTTTCCATTGTTGTCAAACTTTGTTTTTAATCTACTGTGTTTGCCGCATTCATCAGCCAATCTAGAACGCATTTTTTCATCCATTAATTTGATGAAAACTAAACAAAGAAACGCCTTAAACACAGAATCAATAACAGGCTTATTATATTCTAAACAATATATTGGAAATCAAAATTGTTTCGATTTTTCGTTTGAAAATAAATTAATTTCCAAAATGACAAACAAGACCTTAAATAATATTTCTGAATAAATTAATCTATTGTTTGTAATAATAGACTGTTATTTCTCCCTTTATTCATATATGATATTATCGTTCTTTTTTATTGTTGTATAACATTAGAAGATTTATAGGTTAATGCCAAGAATAATAATTATTTTTTAGTGATCTTTTTATTTGTTGAGGTTGTACTTTTTGATAAAATACATGTTATATTTTGCCATTACTTTGTAACGTTTATTTACCTAGAATAATATTATTATTGCATGTCTAAAACCAAAATAAAACAAAAATTTTATGAATTCCAAAATTCCGGTATCTACCGAAATCTACCGAAATTTGTATGTGAATTCTACCGATTCCCGTAAGTTCGACGTGGCAGCACTGCTGCCGTTAGACAGTGCGGTTTGTTGTTTTCAATTTGACGTTCGGTTTGACTCATTATTTGATTGACGAAGGTAGAGCAATAGTCGCCACAACGTAACGGTATTAAATTTTACTTTATTGACCATAAAGTAAAATTTAATACTCTTTTTTAGACTTTGTATACAGAATAAAAGATGAGTAAAAAAAGAGAATGCAAATTTAATGAAGAGCTAAGCAGAGAATTTCCATTTATTAAAAAAACCAAAATCGACTATATGGTACGGTGTGATAAATGCAATGTTGAATTTTCGGTCTCACATGGTGGAAAAAACGATATTACTAAACATCTAGCGACAAAGAGGCACAAAAGATTTTTGAATAATGCCGCTTCCTCGTAGCATTAGCGGAAGGGCTATTTGCTTTCCACACCATAAACCACAATCAAAGTTACAGATCAATGGATTGTACGTCGCAAATGATCAAAACATTATACGACAAAAAATTTGCATGTGCAAGGACAAAAACCGAAGCAATTATTTGTAATGTTTTTTCACCATATTCGTTTGCAGAAAGAATTAGAAAAATGCGCATCAGAATATATGGATATTCTGATGCTTCCAACCACAAAGATTTAAAATTATTTCCCACAATTGTTAGATTTTTTGATCCAGAAACAGGAATTAAAATTAGAATATTAGATTTTGTTTCATTGCCGGGTGAAACTTCACAAATAATTTTTGATTCAATAAGTACTATTTTAAAAAAGAATAATTTGAACAATCAAATTATTGCCTATTGTGCGGATAACACTAACGCAAATTTTGGTGGAAAAGCTAGAAGAGGCATCAATAACGTTTTTACGAAACTTAACGAACATTTGAACCAAAAAATTATTGGAGTAGGTTGTGCAGCGCACATTCTACATAATACTATTCAAACAGCATCTGACTTACTTCCACTTGTTGAAAATATTATTGCAAAAATTTATTCGTATTTTTATATATGAAGACCTTGGAGGAAAAAGGTAATATGCCACAATTTTTCTGAAATTGACTTAAGCATTAATTATTGTTTGCAATAACGATATACGCCACCAAAAATTTTATTTCACAAATATCTCAATAGATGACAAAACTATGTCGTGATGACATTTTTAGCCCAACGAATTATTACTTGTTATTTAGAGGAATAAGGGTATAAGCACAGTATACACAACACATTTAAAATATATGACCATTCAATATATTTTATGTACAAATACAAATAAATATTTGTATTGAATATTTTATTTGTGATAAAAGTAAAACTCTACGCTCATGTTCCTAACTAAAGAGAAGCCATGTTCTCGTTGCGCTGATTGACGCATGCGCGCTGTGACAGAGAATCATGAGTTTCGCTACTGTATAATACTTTTTTATACTGTGGTATAAGCCACAACAAATTCAAAATGGATGCCAAGCATCGTGTGACAGCTAAAAGAAAACTTAATTTTTCTAGTGATCAAAGTGACAGTGAAAGTGATATTTTTGATTCAGAGAATAGTATCAAAGATAAAGATTACAGGGAAAGTAATAGTTCGAGTGATTCGCCAGAATCATCAAATTTATCGGTAAGTTAAATTCTTGTGTGGCTTAAACCGTTTTTGACTCACAAATGTGTCCAAATTTTTCAGCAATAACAGTAAATTTACTTCGATGTATTCCTTTAATTAAAATTAAAATTGTGTAATGTAAATTCAAAACTGTTTATTTGTTCTTTTATACAATAATACTTTGCTAACTTTCAAAAAAGCTGGTTATTATAATTTTTTATTTGTGGCTGGCTTATACCATTATTCTCTCAAATTTTTTGTTGCAGATTTATGAAGAAAGTGTTTCAAACGACAATGCTGTCTCTGAAAATATAAATAAGGTGGAAAGACCTGTTACACCGGAAAAAATAAAATCAGGTAGATGGCGACGAACGAATCCTGAATTATGTTTAAATAATAAACGAAAAGATCGAAGAAATCGAGGACAAACGTATACAAATAAAGCTGGGAAGAATGTATTAAATCGTTCTCTTGGCCCACCATGTAAATGTAAGAAAACTTGCCGTATAAAACTTGTTGGTAAAGAAGAAGAAATTTTTCATGATTTTTGGGATTTGGCAGATTATAATCTCCAAAATTCTTACCTCTTTTCGTGTATTGAGGCCAAAAAAACAAAACGGAGATATCCGAAAAAATCAAAACGAATTAAATCTCGTAGAAATATTACTTTAAGTTATGCCATAAAAATAAACGGCGAAAATATTAGTCTGGTGTAAGGAAGAATTTTTATCCGTACATGGTCTACAGAATTCCCGTAAACGTGTTCAATTAATTTGCGAACAGATTAAAGAAGGCCGCTCAACACCGAAAAAAGATGGTCGCGGAAAACACAAAAACAGGGCAAATAAAATTGCAGATAGTATTACACAGAGCATAGTAGACCATATAAATTCAATTCCACAGTATACCAGTCACTATAGTCGGCAAAGTTATACCTTGACTGCAATTTAAATATCTCTAGCTTGTACAAAGATTTTTATTTAAACTGGTGTAAAGAAAAAAAATTGACGCCAGCATCTGAAGATAAATACAGACGCATATTTTGTTCAAACTTTAATATAGGTTTTAAGTTACCAAAGACCGACACATGTAAAACCTGTGATAGCTTAACAATCAAAATTAATTCAAACACATTATCTACTAACGAAATTAAACAAATAAAAATTGAACTTGAATTACACCAAAACGGGCGTTTGCTATGCAAAATTCTTTAAAACAGGAAGTAGAACATGCCAAAAGTAATAAAAAAGATGTTATAAGTTTTGACTTTCAACAAGCACTTCCAACTCGAAGTATTACAGTAGGTCCAGCATTTTATTTAAGAAAATTATGGACATATAATTTAGGCATACATGATTGTATTAATGAAAAAGGTTTTATGTATATGTGGACCGAAAATATTGCCAAAAGGGGCTGTGATGAAATTTGTAGCGTAATATTAAAATACATAACAGAACATCCGTCTTCTAACGAGCAATTAATTGTGTACACAGACAATTGTGGCGGACAGAATAAAAACTGGACATTAATGGCATTTTGGTTGCACTTAGTTCGAAACAATACCTACAAAGTTATTGAGCATAGATTTTTATTTTCTGGTCATACCCATTTACCTTCTGATAGAGATTTTGCTTTAATAGAGAAAGCGAAGAAAAAAATTCAGCAAGTCTATGCACCGGAGCAATGGTATGAATGTGTAAAAAAAGCAAAACGAACTAATCCTTTGATGTTATAGAAATGAAAAGTTCAGATTTTTATTCATTTTCTGATATTTCGAATAATCTTCAAAAGAAAAAACATTGTGAAGATAAAGAACCTTTAAAATTTTCCAATGTACGTTGTTTTAAATTTGATTCTAATTACCCTAACATTATGTTTATCAAATATTTGTACAACGAAGATTTTCGCAGTGTTAATATTGTGAAAAGGGGACGACCAATCGTCTCAACACTAAGAGAACTAAAAAATAAGTACAATGGACCAGTGACAATTAATTCAAAAAAAATATCTGATGTAACTAAACTCTTACCTTATATCCCGCCCTGTTACCATGAATTTTATAATAATCTTCAAAAAGAAGACAATAACGATGACGAGGACGATGAAGAAGTAAATGTCGAGCAACTCGAGTAGTTGTTATTAGTTTCATATTATGTTATAAGAATGACACATATTTTATTGTTATTTTGTTTTAAATACGAATGACATCTATTTTGTAAAATAAACATAAGAATTTTTTCAATAAAAACAATATAAGCCACAGATTATATTTTATTTTTTGCTTGAATAGTGGTATAAGCCTCATTTTTTTAAAAAATATTAATTATATCATAATTAAAATGCTATTTAAAAGATTCATGCTCCTAAATTAGTCAAATTTACTTATTAGAAACTATTATGGTTACTGAATTAAAGAAATAACGTACACAGCTATTTATGGAATTTTTTGAAATCTTTAAACAGCAATAACTCGAAAGTGACAATTTGTGGCATATAACCATTTTCCCCCAAGGTCTTCATATATACTGTGCGTGTTGAAAGTTTGAAGGATTTTTGTAAAAGCGCAGAAATCGAATATAAAAGAATTCTTGGTTACAGCAAAACACGATGGCTAGCTCTTTTACCAGCTGTAGAAAATATTTTAAAAATATACGAACCATTAAAATCATACTTTTTTATCACAATATAAATGACCAAGAATATTGCAGCTCTTTTTTGAAAATGACACATCATAAATTTGGCTTCAGTTCATCCACAACCAAGCTACATTATTTCACAATGCTGTGAAAATTATTGAAGGGGACAAAATTTCAATTACGGAAGTGTCAAATGAAATCAATAATTTAAAAACAAAATTACGAGAAAGAATTGATAACGATTACATTCCTTTAATTATTCGAAAAGACATCACCAGGTTGGAAGAACAAGGTGCCATTAAACGACCTGATTTTCTGAAACATGTCAATAATTTTTATAATAACTACTTGGAATATCTTGAAGAATGGTCAGTTCAATTCGAAGATATTAAAAATTTTCATTGGGTGACATTAAAAAAGGAGATTTTATGGGAATATGTGGGAAAATCTTTTGAATATATTAGTAACCATTTTCCGAAAAATAATATTTGCAAAAATGATCTTTTTGATGAGGTGTCATTGGTAAAAACATATGTTACAGATGAAAAAATTAAATGTTGGTTGTCTGCAAATGTGGAAACAGACAAAAAATGGACGGAGTTATTCCTTCATTTTAAACAGAATAATATTCGTTATCAAAATATTTTGAAAATTGTAGAATTCGCGCTCTCCCTTCCAGGAACAAATGCAGCAACAGAACGTGTTTTTTCTAGTATCAATAAAATATGGACAACTGAAAAAACGCAGTTGAACATTCAAACTTTAAAATCTATAAGTGTAAAATATAATTTGACCAATTCATGTGAAATAGTTCACGACATTTTAATAAATGATCCGAATCTATTGCAAAGTATTCACTCGGATCAAAAATATGACCTTGAAAGAAAATCATATTTTTTTTAATAAAAAATTTAATTTCATTAAAAATCATGATGTTCAAATTATTATTTTTTACAAATATTTTTATAGTTACCAATAATTAATAATAAATACATTTTTGTACAAGTACATGAATGTATACAATAAAATATATATAACTTAATTGTAATTCTCATTTCATCTCATTTATCCCGCTTTGTCTCAATGAAAATGTGGTCGCTTTAATCTATACCTAACGGCAACAGACAGAGCAGATAGTGTTTTTACTTAAAAACTGCAGTTACGCATCGCTAACTACCGACGTTAGGGTGGACTAATACCTAAAAGTTCGCCAGTTGCCGGGATTTTTAAATCAAAGTCTATAATTATTACAGAAATAGATTATAAATAAAAGAGAAATTAAGTAAATGCTTTTTATTTACAATTTATTTTCTTTTACAAAACAAGATAAATGTATTATGAAAATTCCAGTTACGTCAGTTAATTTGTTAAAATATGCTCAGTTGAAATTTCGAATTATCTAAAGTGTTCCTCACATACAATAAAATTATGTACATATAATTATAGCAACCCTGAAGAAGATTTGAGAAAAGTGAAAACGTTAGCTGAGTATATTTTAATAAATTGACCAGCGAGAATAAATTTATATAATGAAAACTAATTTTATTTTATTATTTTCATATAAAATTCATCTACCACGGTATTTCTAACGTTCTCCAATTTACAAATTTATTAATTTTACGAAATGACTATAACTAAATGAAATAAATTGTTTATCTTTATACACATTTCTTCCCCGTGTTTATCGCAAAATGAACTATTAAATGATGGTAAGGGAGATAATTTAGAAATTATATCTGGAAGAAGGATTATTTTTGGAATTTCAGAATAAAGAGATCTTTCCCATCATCAATAACTTTGACAAATTTTTCAGAAGCATATTTTAAATGTTTCAATGCAAAAAAATGTCTGACAAAACTGACATTCACAATTTAACAATTTCTTGATTAAAAAGCCGGCTACATAAGCTAATTCATTCCTATTGATACTTTGCAACGAGGTTTCAGTAAAAGTAAATTCTTGTGGGGCAATGGAGTGGATGTACAGAATGAAGTTGAAGGGATGGAATCAGAGATAGAAATGTTGGGAGTAGGAGATTTTGATAAAAGGATGTCGTATGAAAGAAGTCTTTCGCCATCATCTTCACAATTTGTATCCATCCCACTTTTAACGGTATTATTTAAAATTGTTATTTTGTATGCACTAAGAATTTTTTAATCCTAACAAGACAATACCTAACGCACAAAATTCGAGCCCTTATACTTCTTTTTTAAACTTATTTTAAAAACTAATATAGCGACCCAGGTCTTGCGAGCGCTTGGAACATGCATTGTGCTACTTTGGGGGTCTACCTCCGTGACGACTAGACTCTTCTCACTAGATTGAGTTCGGCAATGCATCAGAGCGGTCTATTCGCAATAATCTGGGGTATTGTTTACATTGTATGATGCATGGCTGTATACGGTAAGTTACTGTTTTCATATTATATATTACATGTTATTCATTTCAAACAATATTATAAGTAAAAATAGTGACCTTCAAATATAAGTGAGATAAATAAAGTTCTATTTTGATATACAATAAGTAAAAAGTGTGATTTATAACCTAGTATACTTCAGTAATTAATGTAATAAATAATGTTGTTGTTTCAGGACATATGAAGGTAGGACTTCTAGAGTATTTTAAATATTAGGTACTGGAGAACACTTTTTGATAGATCTAATTCATCAACATTTTTCAGAAAACAGATACGACTAAATAAGAGAAAAGAAAAACATAAAAGTCATAAATACTAAAATTAAAAACTGTTATAGACTTCAAGTAAAGTACTACATCCAGTTGTCTAATTTTACCCAAAATCTAATCAACTCTTTATATAAATGCAGAATGCTTAAATACGGAAAATAGAAATTTTTGGAAGTTTGATATGAGTTATCGTGGACGGAAATATCGTCGGTATGGCGAGAGGTAAAAAGCATACCTACGCCTATGCCATATATTGGCGGTTGCGCAGTTACCTCACGCTATGAACAGTGCTCTTTCTTTCTCCTACTCACGACAATGTATAAATCTATCTTGCTTACTCTTAAGCGTTCCCTACAAATGCAATTTGTGCTTTCAATGGGGACTTATACAATTCAAACTTTTTTGACGCCATCTAGTGAGTAAAAAAGTATTTAATAAGTAGTTATGTAGTTAGCAAGATTTAGCACTACAGTTTGACATTTATCATGTGATCCAACACGTGATCACAACAACTGTTCTTTGAAAGGAAACTTAAACATTTTTATATAATTATTTAAGTATATGATCTACTCAGTGCATACCTTGCAATTAATTCATGTTTTTTTTTTTCACTTTTCTTCAAACCCCGGCATTCTGACCATCTTTTCAACTGTAAGATGGAATGATTTCAATGTTTTTAAACACCAATCGTGCCCCTGGTATATCATTTGTGTTAAACTCATTATTTATTTGTGAACTTGGTTTTTTAGATATTTCAAATTCCAAAGAACACTACACTTTAGTACAAGAGATAATTAATAACAGAAACTATACAAAATAACATAACCAAACTTTGCTGACTAAATCTAAATACCAAACAAATTGTAGGGTCAGCGAGGCGAAGTACTGAAGCTGAAGGGGAGATCATGCAATTGACTAGGGCACGGTATATCACCTCGCTTTTTCTAAAAATTTGTTGTCCTTTTCTAAATTGTCTCGAGCGCTTCTGATAGGCGCTAGATACTTTTGCTCGGTGTAAAAACGCGGGAATTGTGACTGTGACAGCTGACTTAGTGGTTATGTTTAATCGGCATAGGCAAGAGACGTAGGTAAGTGTGTGAAATAATAATGGAAATAGAAGATAATTTTATTTATTTAACAAACAATGATGGATCATTATGCGTTAATGAAAAAGGATTGACAATAATGGTAACAGTGAATGTAAGTAATTTTAATATTGAAGAGTGAATGTAACATAACCCCATAATGTAAATATTTATTTTCTACAGCTGGTGAATTATTTGAAGTTGAAATGCAAGAAGAACCGGCAACGAAAACAAATAATGCAGATGGTAAAATTAAATTTGACGAACATACGACAAAATTATTAATTGAATTATTTTGTGAAAGAAAACAAAAAATCAGAAATGGCGATATAAAAAATTCAATACACCATGGAATAGCAAATAAAATGATAGAAAAAGGATATAATGTGACAGCAAAAGTGGAGAAATTTAAAAATCACATATATGAATATAAAGGACAACACAAAAACAGGTCGAAGTGCGTTAAACTGACCGTATTTTGAAATGTTATACAGATATTATGCAGATGATGGATGTATAAATCCGCGTCAACATTACAACCGTTTACCACTCTCAGTAGTGACGCTTCCACATATGATGAAAAGGAAAAGGAGAGCCAGTCTTTGCGAAACAGAATTAATAAACGTCGAATTAAACGTCATGAAAAAAAAGGCTTTCTAGTTCAGGCTCATCAAGCCAGTGCGAAATACCTGATGAGATTTGCAAGAAACGACGAACTGAACCACAAAGGCTACAAACAATGGTTGAAATGCAAACGGCACAACAATAGGATATAGAAGATATTTCAAAAAAATTGCAGAAATCGAATGCTATACAAGAAAAACGAAATGAATTACTTAAGCAATTATTAGAAAAGTAATGTATCATTTAAGGACTGTAATTTTCATCTCTAGTTACACTATGGATTAATTTAACTGTTATTGGCAATCCTTTTTCATTCACGCATAATGATCCATAATTTTTTGTTAAATAAATAAAATTATCTTTTTCTATTTCCATTATTATTTCACACACTTACCTACGTCTCTTGCCTATGCCGACTAAACATAACCATTAAAGGCCATCGCACACTATTCGGATCGGATCGGATCGGCACCGACCGGCAGCGACCAGACCGGCAGAAATAAGTTTCCATAGTTTCTTATGGCGATACGCACACTAGTCGACTCGGCAGCGCGGCGAATCGGAAGGAAGGCATCGGAATTGTCGCAGAGAATTTTTTTCTGTGCTGTGCCGAGCCGGCCGCGCCGCAGCCGACAAGTGTGCGATAGGAACCGCCTGCATCGGCAATAATTTTTCATTCGGAGACAGGCCGAAAACATCAAAATATATTTTACTATGTATTTTTTAAATTTTATGTTATTGAAACACGGGATTTGCGTCGAAAATTGAAATCTGAATAATTGTTTATCGATTTATTTTACAAAAAAATTAATAAACCATTTATTTATAAAATTTACACTAAACTTGCTAACTTACGTGTGATCTTGTATTATAATATAGTACTCGTATTTAGTGGTGTAAATCTGTCTCATATCATAAAAGTATTGTAAGAAGTAATATGAAAACTATTTATTAAATTAAAATTTATTACATATTAGTGAATTAAATATTGACAACAAAAATTTTATTTTATAAACAAAATTAACATATACAGAAAACAAGAATATTAATTTTTTCGTCCCATGCGCACTATTGCATCGTGCCAAGGAACTGAACCTTCCGGAGCACAAAAGTAGTTCGTAAATAACTGTCGAACAGAGACAGCATCCGTACTTGACTTGCCTCCTGCTCTTCGCAAATTTGGCATTCTACCACTTGTGTTAGAATCATTTAAATTTAATATATCTCCAGTCCCTGTACATATATCTCCTCTCATTTTGTGGGTGAAGTTTCAAACGTCTATGGTAAATTCTAAATCGTTGCGCTAAAATTCCAAAAGCATTTTCGGATATACGCCTAGCCCTGCTTAATCTATAATTAAATATTTTTTTGCTTCATCATCCTTTACTTGTGAACCAGGAAATGGACGCATTATGTGCTTATGCAGAGGAAAGGCTTCATCCCCAACAATAACATGAGGTGCTGTTTGGTTGGTTCCTGGCAGATTTTTATCTGAAGGAAAATTAAGTGAATTCTGAAGAATTGCTTTTCCTATATTTGACGATGCAAATATGCCACCGTCACTATTTTTCCCGTATGCACCTACATGAACTATTATAAAACGATAGTTCGCATCAACAAGTGCTAATAGTACAACGCTAAAAGTTTTTTTATAATTAAAAAATAAAGATCCGCTGTTAGGTGGAGCTTCAATGGTCACGTGTTTGCCGTCAATGGCTCCGACACAATTCGGAAAATTCCAACGTTCATAAAATTGTTTCTCTATTTCTTCCCAATCATTTAAAGTCGGTACTGGCATAACTTCATCGCGTAATTTAGACCATATAGCATCACACGTAGTATATACTATTTCTCTTACAGTACTTTCCCCTAGTCGAAAACTGAATGCAAGTGATCTAAATGAATTTCCCGTGGCAAGAAATCTAAAAATAAAAAATATATGTTTCAGATAACATTTGTAAGGAAAAATGGAGAAAGTTACGAGATAGTTATAGGAAGGCCTTAAGATCTAGAAAAACAAAAAGTGGAGATGCAGCCAAGAAAATAAGACCCTTGAAATTAGAGAAACAGATGAATTTTCTTCTGCCTCATATTAGTGAGCGGCAACAGATTTCTAACATAGAACAAAATAATGAAAACTCTGATGATTCAAAAGAGGATGAATCTACGTTAGAATCATCAGCTAACACTCCAGTTCCATCTCCAAGTTTTATAAAAAGAAAACAGAAGTCATCACAGAAGCAGACAAACGTTGCAGATGTACTTCAACGTTATTTTGAAAAAAAAGATGAGAAAGAACAAACAACTTCAACAACACATTCTTTAAGAAGTTTTTTTCTCAGCATGGCTGACGCGGCAGAAAGTTTGCCCATTCAATTACAAATTGAAGTAAAATCAAAAGTCTTTAAAATAATTAATGAAGCTGAATTGGCTGCAATAGCATATAATACAAGTATATCTCAGTATTCTCCCATTCCAAAACCAAATATTACTCCCTTTCAGCATTCACAACCATACCAACAATCATCAGCTTTTCCGCTTCATACTATTCCATCTACATATACCGGAACAATGTTACCAATAACACTTACTGTATCACAACCACATATTCCATTATCAACAATATCACTATCACACTCACACTCATCATATTCGTTTCCACAAATACCTTCACAGTTTTCTTCACAACCAATTCGGCAACCAAATGCACATCCATCATCATATTCATTGTCACAATATGAATCCCAACCCCCACAATCCTCAGCGCCACCAGTTGCAAATGGACAACCACAGACACCTACTTTTTCACAAGTTCATTCCGAACAACCATATTCTGAAAATTTTGACAGCCAATCACCTGAATAAATATGTATATATATAGTTTTGTCTTTCATTAGAAAAGATAATATTTGTTTGTTATCATTCATTTCCTAATATAGTGTTATAAGTCTGTATAGAATATTTTTTTATTTTATTATATTTTTTCATATATGTATTTTTATGAGGGTTTCAATACTTGTGTTTTTTTTTTATTGAAATAAAGAATATTAATAAGTAATGATATTTACCTTAAACATACAGCTAATCTCTCCTCCGGTTTTATGGATTTGCGGAATGAAGTATTTTCTCTAGTAATATCGGGTTTTAATTTTTCCAATATTTCTAAAAATTGCTCGTAAGTCATTCTGAAATATTGGTGGAATTTCATGGGATCATTTATCAAATCTCTAAATAAGGACTGAAATTCGCCCTTTGTTTTCCTTTTTTTGCAAATATCGTGCACCCAGTATTTTCTTCTTTTTTGTCTTTCCTCCATTTCAGCTTCTTCGCATGCCAGTGCAACAAGTATAGTTTCTTCATCTGAAGAATTCATTGTTACGATTTTCACTCGTCTAACACCAGAGGTACAATGCCGAACGCTGCCGAGTAGTGTGCGTTAGCTTCAGATTTTACTGTCTGGTCGCTGCCGGTCGGTGCCGATCCGATCCGAATAGTGTGCGATGGCCTTAAGTCAGCTGTCGCAGTCACAATTCCCGCGTTTTTACACCTAGCAAAAGTATCTAGCGCCTATCAGAAGCGCTCGAGACTTCCGCTAGATGCTCGAGCAAAATTGAACTTAGCAATACGTTCAGATTCAGAATGAAAAAGCTGCTAGTGCTAGCTAGCGCTAGGCGAATTGAACGCACAAATTGCATTTGTAGGGAACGGTTAAGAGTAAGCAAGATAGATTTATACATTGTCGTAAGTAGGAGAAAGAAAGAGCACTGTTTATAGTGCGAGGTAACTGCGCAACCGCCAATATATGGCATAGACGTAGGTATGCTTTTTACCTCTCGCCATACCGACGATATTTCCGTCCACGATAACTCATATCAAACTTCCATAAAAGACAAATATGGTATCTATCCCAAGCAACACAACATCGACGTGTCGATGGATGACGTTTAGGCGACGTGTTTTTAACGTAAAATTTTCGACGTTTCTGGTCGATGCGACGTCGTTACTTGACGTCATTATTTTGACGTTGAAGAAACGTTCGACATACGTTTAATATTGACTTGTCAATGTTCACGTTATAGAAACGTTCAGCGACCGTCTCAGTCATTTGTAAATTATATGTATAGCTCTTTTAACAAAAAAAATATAAATAAAATAAAATAAATAAGTATATCATCACGGCATATAACCCATTGCTGGGTGTGCCAAAAAAATATTATTTTAGTATATTTGATAATTACCTTTATGGTTCTTGAACCTGAAAGCAATGATAAAAGTTAAAAAAAAATGTAAAATGTACTAAATCTTCCTTGAATATTGTGTCACGTATGTAATCTTCGTCTATGTAACGTCTATAAACGACGTCAAATTTTCGTCGTTAAACCACGTCGATTCGACTCACGCATAATCGTTTTTGTAACGTCAACAAATTGCGTCATATATCCGTCGATATCGCGTCACTTTGTTGCTTGGGATATTATGAAGATGTCCTAAAAATAACATATATGTCAATTTTTTCATGCGACATTTTTCTTTCCACTGGCAGTTAAAACGAAAACTAGTGGAAAATTATTACATCAATATTATAAAATGAGTTGTGAAACTTATATTTGTGTTAATTTGTCGATGCGACATTTGTCAATATAAGTGAAATTTTAAGTTGACAGACAATTTAACCCCTTTAACCAGAGATGAAAATACTGGGCATAATGCAAGTACTTTTAGTTATAAAAAGAAATATATATTTATATTTTGATACATATAAAAGTTAAAATGTGTAGTACATTTTTGTTTAAAATAAATATTACATGTTTCTAGCTATTTCGTTTCTTTTTCACGTGCTGCCTCATTAATATCATTAACCATAAAATCATGATTTAAATTTATATATTCATTTTCGATTTCTTCATCGTACCCCATTCCTTCATTTTTTTATAATATTATGGATTACACAGCAAGCTCCGATAACTTGTGGTAAGTCGTCTAACAGTGACATATCTAAATATTTCATTCTTCGGAATTTTCCTTTGCGGATTCCAAATGCTCTTTCAATTACAGATCTCGCGCTAGCATGCCGTTTATTATACTTCACTTGTGCAGGAGTTAAATGTTCGTTATCCTGATAAGGACTGCCCTCCTTAAGCTAATTGACGTATCTGCAAATTTTAAAAATTTCATGTTATGTGCAATTTGGATTCCTAATATATTTTTTCAACTTATTCCTAAAGCAGAAAGCCGTATGTACTCTCTATATGCGTATGAATATCTAAGAAAATTATGTGTATCTGCATTGGTTATGTAGTGTTGTAAGACAAATCGCCGTAACTGACATTTGCTAAAGCAAAAAGACGTATATGTGCAGATACGTGTTTTTGGTTTAGTAATATTTAACAGCACGTTATCCGAACTTTAAAATTCAGATATTTGCTAAAGCAAAAAGGCGTATGTGTGCAGATACATGTTTTTGCGTTAGTAATATTTAAAACCACATGATGTCCTAACCTTAAAATTTAGGTTGACATTTACTATTTAAGTGACAAGTTAGTGATTGTATGCAGCTGTACTTAGTACGCAAATAAGGATTGCAATAAAGTTTTGTGAGTGAACATCAAACTGCATGTAAGTGTAAGGTTACATATTTTGAAATGTTATTATTATATATTTGACATTATTCAGAAATATTAGATCAGAATGAACGTGCCGCGTTCTAGAGGAAGAGATATGGTAGCCATGGCTTTAAACAAAGAACTTTCTCAAAAGTTGTTATCAGTGTAATGCCAAGCAAGTTGTTCAAAGCCTCCAAAACAAGATGATCCAGATTACAGTCCAAGTTCGCGTTCAGAGGATTCTAGTGATGATGCAAGTGTAGAATCCGAAGAAATATCAGGAATTATTCATGATGAAACTGATGTGGTAATACATAATGAAGAAAGAGAAGAATCCACTGAAGTCGGAAAATGTATAGTTGAAGAAATAATGGAAAACATTTTCAAGAATTTTACGGAACATGTAGAATCCGAAGAAATGTCAGGAATTATTCATAATGAAACTGAAGTGGTAATACATAATGAAGAAATGAAGAATCCACTGAAGTCGCAAAATGTATACTTGAAGAAATAATGGAAAACGTTTTCAAGAATTTTACGAAACATGGACAAAAAAGAAAGAGAAGGAGATACGAAACATCAATTGTAGAAAGAAACCGTCTTAAAGCTGCCGAAATTAATAAGAAACGTGCCTTGAAACCACCATGCAAAAACACATGTAAGAGAAAGTGCAATGAAAATATAACTTATGACAGACGAGTACAAATAAATAGAGAATTTTTGAAAATGACATCCAAAGAGAAAAAAACATTCATGTTCACATATACCAAAAAATCTTTGACCAAGCGAAACACTACAGGAACGCAAATTTCACGCAGAAATTTCAGCTTGAAGTATTATTTTAAAAACCATCTTATGATGTTATTGGCATTTGTCATCTTTTCTTGAGCATTTGGCCATTGTATGTACTTATTTTTTAAATTAGATACAGCTTTACAAATTTGTTTGGTGTTAATGTATGAAAAAAAAAACTATATGTAAATTAAATATGTTTAAATAGTATCGAATGAACTATGGATGGTACAACCACACGAGAGTTAATGCTCGGATTAAACACCGTGGATGAACCAGACAAGATTCGATAGCTGGTTCACGCCACTGGACTTGGCCAATATAACCAGGACAATATTATGTTGTGAAACAAACGAAGTAGTGAACGAACGCAAACGATCGAAGGACCAGTCAGTTTACGAACTGACAACGTACTAAGTTTAATTGAAACAAAAATAACAAGAACAAATGAAAATCAATTTTAAGATATATGATATAGCATATTGAACACAAGCGATCTAACTACAATCAACAAAAATATACAACCAAGTACTATGGTAGAAATTATTCAAGTCAATTAATAAGTATATGAACAAACAAATCTAGCTAAAGTAATATCAAGAACCCTAAATGAACCTAATAACGACCAAACTAAAATACAAGCATGAAGAAATGTATTTATACTACGACGCCACAACAATTAATGCAATCCGATGATGTCATTCGAAAAAAACATATGCAAACTACTATTATTAAAACAAGAATATGAATCAAACTCTAACAACACGGGTTTCCATTAGAAATCAAGTTGTGTAACACGGTTTTACAACTGATTCCCGAGCAACTGTTGGCTGTATAAAATGGCGACGCAATAAGTTTCACGACCCAACAACAAGAACAAAATCAAATAAAGCTCGGTTTATTTGACGTAATTGACAAAAACGAATGATAATTCTAACAAATACACTACTTGTCTTGCCAGGCAAGCAGAGTTAAATATTAATTGCAAAAAATACAAACACGGCGCGAGTCAGCGGGCAACGCGTATGTTCTCTACGAGAGCCAACAAGCTACTAAATGACCGATCGATGCGGCACTTGGCGTCACTTGGGGTGGTTGGAAGGGGGTTTGCGCGCGCACTTGCGCTTTTAACCAAATCAAGTTTGTGCTGCTCTCTTCTATGAACGAACACTGCTTTATCAAATATGTAAACTGGTTGCTACCTCAAAGGTGTTAACCATTTCAAATTCAAAATGATTTAAGACCTGTTGGTCTTAAACAAATTTGAAGGAAAATTAGATGGGCCGTTCCCTTACTTAATCCAAACAAATCACTTGTTGCTCTTAAAGAAGTAGCGTGATTTGCGAGCATCCATATCGTCATATGCATTTGTTTTTCCAGTGAAACTTTCTCCTTGTTATTTCCCATTGATAGTATCAAATCATCAATTAATGCCTGTATTTTAAAACATAATGTAACAAATACATAAAAAAAATTTAACGTAGTATCCGGATATGGTGGGACAACAACTTCAAAATAGGAGCCCACATAAACATCGCTTTCATTTCTTGCCTTTATTACACTTTGGCAAATGTTTATATTATTATATTTCAACAAACTCAATAATGCTGCGGACACTTCAGATACAGAATCACTTTCACAACACTGCATTATCAATATTTTTGTTTTCAAATCCATTTTTAGCACAGTCTGCGTAGCTAGCAAGTGTCAAAATTTACGTCGTTCAATTCTGTCTAGCATTTTGCTATTACTTAGCGCTAGCAGTATATGCAATTTTACGTCTGTTGAACGCACACATTGCATAGCATAGGGTTTCTTACATCTAGTTCGTAAGCTATGCGATCTAAGGGCCGAGTCAGTCAAATGCTCTCCCCTTCAGCATTTCGCCTCGTTGGTCAAGCAACTTGTTTGTTATTCAGTCAGCAAAGTTTAGTTATGTTATTTTGTGTAAGGTAAGGTGGGGTAATTGGGCCATGATTTTACATCGTGTCTATGGAATTATTGACTTTAAAGCCGCCAGAAGCCTATTCCTTTTTGAAATAGAGTTTGAACTGTTGTATTATATGTCTAATTATGTTTGCGTTAATAGATAGGGTGTATAAAAATGGAGCCCAGTTACCCCGATAGTAAAATATTTGTCTTTTTTTGAACCAAGGACAAGATAAGCTTATCTTGTTATCAAAACTTCATTACTTTTTTTGTCCTTAAGATATACTTACTTATTTAAGTACATGTAATGTTCAAAACTTATGGCTGGTAAGTACTGAGAGCTCTGCTTGTTTTGCAGGACATGGTACGTACATACGTACGTAAAACACAGAGGGGAGCTGGCTTTGCCTATACTGCTGAGGATCTTCAGCGAGCTGTAGATGATATTAAAAATGGAAATAAAACAATCCGTGGCGCAGCTGCGTTCTACAATATCCCTAGGAGCACAGTAAGACACTATGTAGCAGGTACTCGAGGCAAGGGCTACAAATCACAAGAGGGCATAGGCGGTGGTGGTGTAATATCGTACCTATCTTCTACTGAGGAGGAGGAGGAAATTTCCAATTGTATCAAGATAATGGAAAAAAATGGATTTGGTCTCTCTAGAGAAGATATGTTGGATCTAATACAAGCGTACATCAGACAAAATAAATTACAAACCCGTTTCAAAGACCAACGAGCTGGCACTGATTGGTTTATTTCTTTTAGAAATAGACATCATCTTTCTATTAAAAAAGCTCAAAGTATTGAGCATGTTAGATGTGAACAAATCAATCCGTGGGTAACTTACGATTTTTTTTTTGATAAATTAAGTGAAATTGTGAAAGAATTGAAGTTAGAAGGAAAGCCAGGTCAAATTTACAATTGTGATGAGACGTCATTCTGCCATGATCTATCCAAAACAAAGATTGTTGGAGCTATTGGGGTACAGAGCCAACGCAAAACTAGTTCATCAGGGAGAGAAAATACAACAGTATTGCTATGTTGTTCCGCTGATGGAAGAACACTTCCCTTACTATGCGTTTTTAAAGGAAAATTTGTTATGGAAAATTGGATAAACCAAGAGGTAGCAACACAAACTGCTGTTTCAGCAACTGAGAAAGGGTGGATGGAGACAACTTTGTTCTACAATTGGTTCAGAGACGTTTTCTTGAAAAATATTGGCAAGGAGAGACCAGTATTACTCATTTACGATGGGCATACAACGCATATTTCCACCAAGTTGATCCGATTAGCACAGGAAAGTGGAGTCACCATCATGAAACTGCCGCCCCATACAACTCACCTTTTACAACCCCTGGATGTTGCGGTGTTTAGAAGCTTAAAATTAAAATGGGACAAAGAGCTTTGTAAGTGGCAACGCCAAAATCCGCGAAAGAAAATTCCTAAACCTGAATTTATATCAATCTTAACTAAGGTTTCTGAAGAAATTCCTGCAACAAATATCATCAACGGGTTTAAAACAACAGGAATCTATGATCCAGCCATGCAAAGACCGAATAAGGATGCGATTCCCGTGTCGGTTTTTAAATCACAGGATTTGCTACGGTACAAGAAGAATCTTCCCCGGTCTAATGTAGCCACTGCATCAACCGCCGCTGCAGAAGATCAGAATGTAGCCACTACATCAACCGCTGCTGCAGAAGATCAGAATGTAGCGACTACATCAACCGCTCCTGCAGAAGATCAGAATGTAGCGACTACATCAACCGCTGCTGCAGAAGATCAGAATGTAGCGACTACATCAACCGCTGCTGCAGAAGATCAGAATGAAGCCACTACATCAACCGCTGCTGCAGAAGATCAGAATGCAGCCAGTGCTAATGAATATCATCCTGGAACAGAGCCAGAGAAGCGTAAAAGCTTCGAGGATGTGCTTTTAGATCTTCTCAGGAAAGAACCAAAACAACCAAAAGAGATAAAACGCAGAAGGGTTATAACTAATTGCGAAATTATAACGACAGAAGAATATTTAAAGAGAAAAGAAGAAGATGAGAAAGAGAAACAGGAAACTCTAATACGGAAACGACAGAAAGCTTCTGAAAAAGCAGAAATAAAAAAATATAATAATAAGAAGTCTCATAAGAAGAATAATGATGACTCAAGTGATGATAGTGACTCTTATTCCCTTCAAGAAAGCGATCAAGACCTTAACTTTAGTTTTTCTGACGACGAAGATGACATGCATTCTCTTCAGCAAGGGGATTACTGCGTGGTGAAAGTTTTCGGCAAGATTGCCACTTCATTCAGATTATACATTGCACAAATTTTAGAGAAAGTGAATAATACGGGCTATGAAATAAGATTTTTTAAAAGACACTGTCAAACCATGAAATTTATAGAAACGGAAGAAGAAGCATACATCACAGAGACGGATATTGTTCGGAAGTTATCAAAACCTACAATTAGCGGCTCCGCTCGTTACAATAACATGATAAGCTTCAGTACAGACCTAACAGACCTGACAAACATTCATTAAGTTAAGATAAAATTTGTATTTTCATATTTCTTTCTTTAAAACTTACGTAAGTAATTACACTTTAAATAAATATAAGTAGTGCCTGTTATTAATTATCTCCTGTACTAAAGTCTAGTGATCCTTGAATTTGAAATATCACTAAAAAAACCCAAGTTCACAAATAAATAATGAGTTTAACAAAAGATGATGTACCGGGGGCACGATTTGTGTTTAAAAACATTGAAAACCGTTCAGTCGTACAGTTGAAAAGATGGTTAGAATGTCAGGGTTTGAAGAAAAGTGGAAATAAACATGAAATAATTGAAATGTATGGGCTGAGTAGATCATATACTTAGATAATTATATAAAAATTGTGATCAGTGTGACATGTTTACGTTTCCTTTCAAAGAACAGTTGTTGTGATCACGTGGTGCATCACATGATAAATGTCAGACTGTAGAGCTAAATCTTGCTCATTACATAACTACTTATTAAATACTTTTTTGCTCACTAGATGGCGTCCAAAAAGTTTGAATTGTATGTCCCCATTATTCCTGTTTCCTTACAGAGAATAGACGTTAGTCACGTTGTACATAATCTCATATCGCTTTTCCGCTGCAGAAATTTGTATATAGCTATCTCTCTCGAATGTTGGCCACAAAGCATACTGTGTACGGGTGTAGGTAACTCGATCCATATTATTATTACATCAATTCATTACGAAAAGATAGACAAAAACAATTAAAAATTTAAATAAATAAACATTACAAGTTATAAATAAAAATTTATTTTACCCGTTTTTATAATTTCACTTTGGAATTTATTTTTACATGGATACATAGTTCATCCTTTTAATCTTTATTCATAACTTTTATTAAGAAGTTTTATTGACTAATGAAGGAAGTAAAAAATATTGGAGAACCAGTCATAAATTTATTTAAGGTTTCAACTACAAACCGACGTTTCGGATCCTAGTGATCCATCATGAAAATCAACATACCTTGCCCTAATGATGGGTCACTATAGAATCCGAAACATCGGTTTGTAGTTGAAACCTTAAATAAATTTATGACTGATTCTCCAATATTTTTACTTCCTTCTTTATTCAAAATGTTCAACAAAATATCGTTCTTCGATACAATTTCTGATTGCTCACTCAGCCATTTCTGGAGGAATAGCGGCGATTTCTCGACGAATAGTGTTCTTGGGGGCTTTTAAGTTTTAAGGTCGGTGTATGCACACCTCTGATTTCAGGTAGATCCATAAGAAGAAAATCAAGGTGTAAACTTAAGCGACATCACAGCACATGAAATCAACTTCCGCAGAGACATATCCTGCAAAACTTACACGGATCTCCGCGCCGTATGAGTTGTTGCTCCATCCTGATGAAAGTATGCATCTAACTAAGAACTACAAGAGATAGTCTAACAAAGACAAAGGGACTCGAGAAATGACCAATTATTAGTATTTTATACAGCGCGGAGATCCATACAAGTTTTGCGACAAATGTTTCCAATTATTTTTAGCAAAAATGTCAAGTGATAAGGAAAATATTTTTCTTAAATAGTGTTAGAGAAAGTATAGTCTAAAACTCGCGCGGGAATTATCTCTTCTATACTAGTTATAGAATATTCTATGTTAGTACATTAGATAAATATTTTTCCTGATTTCTCTATCTAATTAATTTAAAAAATATATAGGTAACCATTTAAAAACAATTTTGTTTTACCGTTTGACAAGCACTAGTTGAATTTTCGGTTTATTGATACTGATAAATTAGTCCCTTATTTTTGATCAATTTTTTGTATATAGGACGTTTTCTTTAAAACAACCAGTACTTATTTGGGCGAACTAATAACTTTAGAGAAAAATATTATATGCACAAAATGATCAGGAATAAGGGGTAAATTTATCAGTAATAACAAACCGAAAATTAAACCAGTTGTTCTCAAACGGTAGAGCAAATTTTTTTTTTAAATGGTATATATTTTTTTCTGATTTCAGCGATATAAATATTGCATAAGGTTATATAATGATTATTTTGAGAAAAATTGTATTAAAATTAGAATATTACAATACTGAAATAGGCTATGAAATACACAAGACTGTTGCCTAGGTTACCATAGTATAAATATAGTATAGTAATAGTATATTGTGTTATTAGGAGTAAAAGTGATACTTTGTGTGGCGAGCATGGAAGTTGGCACGACGAGCAAAGCGAGTCGGACAATAGCATGCGAGGCACACAAAGACACTTTTATTCCGAATGACACATTAATTTTTTTTTTTTTCAAACGCACTACTTTTCTTTTTATTCGCTAATTCTATGTAGTTTCTGTGGATATTTATTTATTTTATTTCTACTTTGTGAATCAAGTCACAAAAATGCCATTTCTACGACGTTTGGAAAAAAGCTATTTTTTATTATATTTCTAATTTTAATACCACTTTTCTCGAAATATTTGTTATACAACTGTTATATTGTTGCAAATTATTAGTTATTCTTTTTTGTATAAACCGACCATTTGTACACTAATTAAACACTAATGTAACGGCTCTCTCGTTCTTCGACATCTATACTTTGCCATTGTATGTCGAACCGTTGTAGCGAGCAATTATAAAGTATAAATTATAAATAATATATCATTTGGATGTATATGGAATAAAACTATTATAAAAGGTGCATGCCAATTTATTTACTACAAACGAACCCCTAAAACTATAACAACAACACTAAACAATATTGATATCGTTGAAATCAGAAAAAAAATGTCTATCCATCGGGCTAAAAATTATATAGGGTATCATTTAAAAGATATAATTTTGTTCTACCGTTTGAGAACCACTGGTTGAATTTTCGGTTTGTTATTACTGATAAATTAGCCCCTTTTATTCTTGATCACTTTTTGTATATAATATTTTCCTCTTGTTATTAGTTCGCAAAAAAACTGGTTGTTTTTATAGAAAACACCCTCAGCTCTCCAAAACTAGCTACCGGCTCGTTGGCGCCCGAGCAACCCGATGCCAGACACTCTTTAGCGCATCTAAAATGAATTTGCTCTACCTCGACTTATCCTTATGAAAGAATGAGGAGAATGAGTCAAAGATATGTCTATGATATGAACTATGAATTCTAGCTTTAGTGTTTTATTCGACAATGAGTTTTTACATGCCTTTTTAAATTAAATTTTTTTGTAAATGCTTTATTACATGTAAGACATTGGAAGTCCCTTATTCCAGTATGAATTTTCATATGGTCTTGGTAATGATCACTTCGTGTAAATAATTTGTGACAAGTAGTGCACTTGAATTCCTTTATTCCAGAGTGAATTATCAAATGTCTTTGCAATTTATCATTTGTTATAAACAATTTTTTACATGTAGAACACTCAAATTTCTTAGTTCTATTGTGTATCTTCATATGCCTTGTCAATATTTTCTTCCGCATGAAATTTTTTTTACATACCGCACAATAAAAACTATTTGAATTTGTATTTCCAGTTTCTTGAACATCATTATTTACAGTAACTGGATTCTCATATTCTTTGTCGATCTGTTTACTAATATCAGTTATATATTGTTCTTTCTTTATACTACGCAACACATTTTCATACAATTCTTCATCCTGGGAAGTGTCTTCCAGTCGTTCATCTTTTATATAAACCTCTTCAAAATTTTGATAATTTGTTATTGTTGTTGTATCCTCTTCTTTAAGATCAGCGCTAACCGGGTGTAGTTGAGTATGCATTGTCCATGAATACTTCTTGACATTACACAATGAATCACACAGATACAGAAAAATTCTTCCCAACTTAATGTTATCTGAAACATAATGTAACGTTTTATTTATTTGTGTGTACTGTAAAAAATCAAAGAATTATTATTAATTAAAATAGATGTTTATTAAACGATAAATAAATATTAAAAGGTAATAAAATGACTATTACCATGGTTAAACAAATATTAAATACTAATTTAAAACTAAGAATATATTTAATTACTTAAACACGAAGATTATTTATTTATTTAAACAATTAACACGACTATTTATTTTCACTCTATTTATCTCACTATTTATTTATATCACATTCAACTGTCCGACCTCCATAGCGTCTGTATACTCAACTGCACGGACAGAATTCACTGCTTTCAACTCTCTTCAACTCCACTAGCTGACTTACTCCCAATCCAGTATCACCGATTGTCCGTATGCCTCAACTTTTCCACACCAATGCCAATTATCCAATTCCACTCGCCGTTACTCTAACTTCCCTATACTCTTCAACACTACCGAGTATTCATTTCCACAGCTATCCCAGTATACCAGTAACTTCCCGAATACTCCACTATACTATATACGCTCACCACGATACTGCTATACTACTAAACTCACTATCTATGTAACTCTGCTAACTCCCACAGCCTCTGTATACACAACTGAACTCCACAGACTCTACAGTGTGTCCCATGCAGAGCTTCCACCATTGGGACTTCGAGAACTATAAGAGATACAATGTCAATTAAATGGAACGTTTTGTGCACCTATAGGGAGCCACCTAAGATGTGCTTTTGTTTTTCCAAAAAATCCCATAGGGCACTAAATAATGGCGGAAAACTAAATTTGGTCGATTTTTACCTCCCGTCATACCGAAGGTAAGGGAGATAATGTTATCGGTCCAAAAATTCGATGGTGAGTTTTCAGTAAATAAGCACGAATTAGGGTTCCCACAACACGTTTTTACTATTTTTACGATGTGTGTGTGTGTGTGTGTGTGTGTGTGTGTTTGTGTGTGTGTGTGTGTGTGCGTAACGATTTTTTCGTCCACGATAAGTCTTACAACTAACTTCCGAAAATTTATATTTTCCGTATTTAAGCTTTCTACATTCATATAAAGAGTTGATTAAATTTTGTGTAAAATTGGACAACCGGAAGTGATACTTTACTTGAACAGTTTTTAATGAAAACATTAAAATATAATCCAAAACATTTCAATTTTAGTATTTAAGATTTCATATCAAGGGAAATAACATTAGATTTTGGCTAAAGTTAATAAACCGGAAGTGATAGTTTACTTAAAGCTCTGAACAGATTTTCGTGAAAAATATATTATGATATATTCAAAAACTTTTTAAATTCAGTATTTAATACTTTTATATGAAAGGGAACAACATATTAGATTTTGGCCAAAATTGATAAACCGGAAGTGATACTTTACTTGAAGCTCTGAATTGATTTTCGTGAAAAATATATTATGATATAATCCAAAACTTTTCAAATTTGGTATTTAAGACTTTTAGATTAATGAGAACGACATATTAGATTTTTTTTAAAATTGTTAAACCGGAAATGATATTTTTCTTGAAGCTCTGAACAGATCCGTATCTGTGGTCGTCAACGGTAGCAGCAGTTAGGGCTGTAGTGATCTGATCCAGTTGGTTAAGAGGATTGTCTCCGGATCACCACCGAAGCGGCAGAGGTTCCGTAGTAACTAGCGGTACTGCCCGTAGTTTCCAACATGTGTGTACGGTGCAGGGTTGTTATAAAACCCGGTTTTTTTTTTAAATGCCCAGCCCACCGGGTTTTTTTGAAAAAAACCCAGCCAAGATCTGAGTTTTTTCAAATAAAGTTAAATTTATATATTTTCATCCCAATTTATTATATATAGACGTCGAAAAAGAAACTAAACCGTGTTTCAAAATATCGTACAAAAAAATTACAAATTTTTGTGATTAACAATTTGAAAAGTACATGTTTTCCTTAAATTTTATTATTATATATCACTTTTTGTCAGTGTTGTAATTTTAAATAGTTTTAAAATTACTACTGAATCACAAATTAGATTCTTTCATACTCGTACCGCATCACATCACCCTGTCGATAGCTTTGATGTCACAGGCAGGATAATACTAGTGAGTGAGCTTGTATCAACTTGTTTAATAAAGTCTGCATTGTGCATTCGCTGTTTGTATTGGAATAAGCAGTATTATAACTTAGTTCTTGGTGAGTGTTAGTTGTTAGTACAACTGGTTTTGTTTAAATATATACGTATATAAAATGCCAAAAACCGATAATTCCGGAAGAAAACTGTCACTAGACTGGTCAAATACAATAAAATCAAGTGATGGAAAAATAAAGTGTAAATATTGCAGTTCTATTCTTAGTCCTAAAATTGAAAGGATTAGGAAACATTTGGAAACTTGCATGAAATATAAAAATTACAAGCAAACCCAAAATAAAGAAAAAACTAGTGCCAGTTCTTCATTTTCGTCAACAGCAGTGAGTGATTCCGACTGTGAATCTGAATCTGAGAAAAGTGACTCTTGTGATGTTAAAAAACGGCAACGAAGTCTGACCACCTTCGTAACTACAACATCAAAAGATGAAAAATCTAAAATTGACAATAAAATCGCTATATTCTTTTATGCAAACAACATCGCTTTTAATGTTGCACAGAATGAAAGTTTTAAGAATATGATTAAATGTTTACGAGCTGGCTATATTCCTCCTGATCGCTACAAATTAGGAGGTGAATTATTAGATGAGGCAGAAAAAAAAGTTGATGAAGATTTATGCAGTGAATTGAAATATGAAAACTGTTCTTTAACATTGTTGTTAGATGGATGGTCTAGCATAAAAAACAATCCAATCATTGCTACTAGTATCCATACAGCTAAAAAATCGTTTTTATTACATGCAATAGAAAGCGAACCGGTGAAAAAAACTTGCAGAATATTGTGCAAATATTGCGCATGACGCCATAAATATTTGTAAAGAAAAATTTAATAAAGATATTTTTGCTGTTTGTACTGACAATGAGAACAAAATGAAAAGTATGAGGGAGATATTAAAAGAAAAACACAAAGATTTTAACTAACGGGTTCTCTGCACACTATATAAATTTAGTGGAAAAAGAAATTTTTCCTAAAGATCTAACCAAACATAATATAGAAGTTCAAAAAAATTTCCGCAATCATCACATGCCTCACGGATGGTTAAAAGAAAAGAAAGGCGACGGTCATCTAGATTTGTTATTTTTTGTATGAATACTGTATGTACTGGTTTGGGTGATAAATGTGTTTTAATATTCCTATTTTCAGCGCTAACATTTAATCGTCATTTATAACACAAGTTTTTTTTTTAAATAAATTTATGTAGCATGTTTTCATTAGACATGTGTACGATTGTTTTTTCGGGTGACACGGGCCATAGGTGGTTAAGGGGTGTCATTGTGTCAGAAAGAAAAAAAACACCCCCAAAATTGTGTAGTGTTAGAAAAAATACATAAATTTGCGCTGGTCTGTCAAAGTATTTTTCAAATATTATTAATAATATAGGTTTTAATGCCTGCGTTACGGTAGGGCCCGCAACGCTTGCCTGCATTGCGTTAACCTTTAGAGTGCACACAATGGTCCACTTGCATACAAGAGGAGTTTGAAAAATATTATATTTTTCAAGTTTAGTTTACTCAACTACATTATTTACATTATAAATTTTTCAAATAAATTGTTTATTATTTAATAAATTTAACATAAATATATAAATTTTTATTCCCCCTTTCTTGATGACGACACAATCACTAGCATTTGATTCGTTAATGTGAATGGGAGAGGTGAAGGGAAAGTAGCCTATACCAACCAAATTTCTAACGTAACTACTACAGTTACAGTACATTATTTTAATAATTTTATTTAAAAATATATTTATTATTTTTTCATTCCTATTATAGGTACTGCTAATTATAATAGTATATTAAAGAACGAGTGTCATAATTGTCATTTTATTTTGTGAGAAGGAAGTTTGGGTAACGACGCGTAGCGGAGTTACCCAACCCGTCAAACAAAATAATCGACAATTATGAAATGAGTTCTTTATACTATTTTATCTATTTTGCGCTTTTTATGATCTTTTTAAATAAAAAATCATAAGGCATTTACGAAAACTCTACCGGTAACATCGATATTTTAAGAACGCAAGTGATTAAACAGGGTAAATTTCTAACCTATGAAAAAATTTGAAAGTTCGAAACAGATTTGAAATTTGACGTAATTAACAAACTGAGCACAGTCCTACTTCCGATTTCTACATTGAACACATTTTCAGTTTTAACGCGCAGGCTTCGCTTGGTATCACTACCTTTTTTGAGGTTAGATTCTCCATTTACCGCATTTCCCGGCTGAATTACTCGATCCACAAATCATGAACCGGTAGATGGATCTGGTAGATATGGTACAATTTTCGAACACGGTAATTATTAACCATTCGTGTTTTCGAACGCAATCGGTAGATGCGGTATCTACCGGTAGAATTTTCGTAAATGCCTATAGATTCAAAATTTAGGGAATTTTGTGTTAGTTGGTAATACTGTGACATTTGAGGTGAGTGAGGTTTGACATTTGATATTTTTTGACATTTCAGATATGCAACCAACTTTATAAGAATAAATTGAACTAGGCTGTTACAACACTCAAACGAGCTATAAACGAACTACTTTGGGTGCTGTAAAAGCCTTGTTACAGATGCAAAATAGATAAATTTTTTTCATTTCTATTTATTGAGTTATATTTTAAATCATAAAATAAATGTGCGATGTAGGTAATTTTATTACGCGACATTTTTATGTTGACACCAAACCAGTCAGTGCTGCCAGCTAAGGAGGTCACGTAATCTACAGATTGGGGTATCGAGATCGAGGATCAGACAACGTTCACTATCTCCGTCTCTGTCTTCGAAAACTACAGAACTAGGACGTATATCATCCGTGATTGCGACGTCATAAAATGAAAATATTTATTTTTAGCTCTAAATAGCAAAATTTTGAAAAAAGAAAAAATATGGGGTCTTTTTTTACAAATTATAATTATTATAGATTAAGTTGCCTGAACTTTAACTTTTGTTTCTTTTGCAATAAACTTCTTCATTATTATAAAAAAATATATTAATTTTATATACACGTCAAGATTTGTTACTGGCTTTCAATTCTGGTGGAAACTTAACGAAAAGATTCGCAATCATGAACACTCAGAACAACATGACGCTTGTTACAAGAAGTGGAAAACTTTACAGTTACATCTAAATACCAATAAAACGATCGATCAAATTAACCAGACAGTTTCTGAAATGAAAAAAGAAAATGGAGAGACATTTTAAAAAGGCTCTTACACGTCACTTTGTTTTTAGCTAAACAAAATCTTCCATTTCGCGGCCACAGAGAAGATGTTTTGTCAGAAAACAGAGGGAATTTTTTACAGCTCATTGAACTGTTATCAAATTATGATCCTGAACTAAAAGAACACTTGATTAAGCTAGAACTGTCTAATCAGTCAAAGTCTC